>CM054376.1:79031803-80281803 GCA_028858755.1 Ara ararauna | reverse complement strand
TGCTACTAAATAAGAAAAATTCACAAAAATATATAGCAGGCCTTAGTCTGTCCTTCCCTGAGCACGGTAGTAACTTGGAGTGTCTTGGCTTCCCAGAGAAGCTGTGGCTGCCTCATCCCTGTCAGTGGTCAGAGCCAGATTGGATGCGGCTCAGAGCAACCTGGTGTAGTGGAAGGTGCCCCTGCTCACGGCAGGGGGTTGGAACTCAATTAGCTTTTAAGGTTCCTTCCAGCCCAAGCCATTCTGTGATTCCCAAAGTAGTCTTGTGTACTTACCTCAAAGCTCTTTGCAGAGTTGGACTGCAGTTGATGCTATGGGAAATCAAGTGTGAGAAGGCCTGCAGGGATGCAGGCCAATGAGCAGGTAAAGGTGTTCTGTTACATCCCATTGGCATCACTTTTACAGCGCTGCTTTCAGAACAGATGCTGGTTTGAAGACAGCCCTGTTTCTTGTCTAAACTAGCCCCGATACTCAGATTGTCACACAGTGGGAATTTGTGTGGGCAGTGGGAAAAACAACAGTGGTATGTCCCCTTGGAATGCATTGTCTGCATGCTTAAAATAAAGTGGAGGAATATTGAAATTCAAAATGCATGTGTGTAGAAATGAATTATTTTAAAATTAGGGAGCTATTTCTGCTCTTGGCTTGGGGAGTGCTGAGCTCTTGTGTTTGCAGGCAACATCTGTCAACTACTCTTTTAGATGGAGCTGTGTCTCAACCTTGTGTTTGTGACTGAGACATGTAATATGCTTTACTAAAACCATACAGCAGAGTGTATATAAATTATATACATATACACACACATTCACAATATTATATGGTTAGTGCCTCTTCTTAAGTGGAGGAACTGCAGGAGTGGAAAGGCATAGTTGTGGTCAGTGGCTTCCTTGCCCTGTGGAGCTTTTGCCAAAAGCTGAATGCTTGGACAAAGGTTCTTCATGGGGCTTGAAAACTACATTTTAAATTTTAGTTGATGTGTGCTTCTCAACAGTCAAATGGAGTTTGGAGTCTGATTAAATACTTGCAAATGTGTGAGTTCTGTGTGGTTTTGAAAGATTTTGCTGTTTAGATATAAAATTTGAAGAACTGAATAGAGTTGTCCAGGCAGAACTAAAGTATTTCTTGTGTATGCTTTTATTCTATCACTCCCATAAATGTGCCTGCGGTACAACATCTGCCCCGATAAGAGAAGGCAGTGCCTCTGTGGAGGGAGGGAGTTTCTGCTAAGTTGAAGTGCTATGCAGTTATCCTGATAGGATGCCAGTGAGCGTACAGAGTTATGGCATTGTAGCAGGACACCACGAGGAAAGAAATGGAGCAGCAGGATGGCAGAGGGGGGCTGTGTGGCGCAATAGTCTATCAAGATCATGAAAGTTCTCCCTGAGGTCAAAGAACGTGCTGTTTATTGTATACTCTGTGAAGATGGGATCAAAACTGAGCTGCAGGAAATAGCTCTTGGCATAGGTTCATCTGCAACTGTGGCGGGAAGAAGTTTACTGAGAATTCCGGGTGAAATAGCACATTGATGCGGTGCTCAGTGCTTGCTGAGAAAGGGCCTTTCCCAGTGCTCTCTACGGAAGTGCATGTGGGTGTTAGATGTTTTTTGTGAGATCATGCTTTTCTAGTAGAACTTTCCCCATTTTCTTCATAACTGTCCTGCTCTTTTGGACACTGGCTTTGGTGTCTTGGCACCTTGTAAGGCTATTGAGGTCAGAGGTTTTATTTTCTTTACACCAAAGGAGTATGAGCTTAAAACATTTAATGAGGACTTCCTGCTGTACCCATCTGTAGGACTTTGAGAGGGACTGGTCTAACTGCATTTTGCATGGATTCATAGTCCATAAAATGGTTCACCCTTGTGTGTTGGGCTTCCAAATTGTAGTGCTCAGAGGCTGTGTGATTTTGGGGGATGTTGAGCTTGTGAAAGAGGGTGGCTCTGCCTGCAGGTCAGCCTGATTGTGGGAGATGATTGAGACATCCCAATGACTTTTGGCTCTGGAATTGACAGTGAGTAGATGTGTGTGAAGTGATCCAGGCAACAAGTGGTGCGCAGTAAGAGAGCAGAGAAAGTACTGCTAAAGGCAGAGGTGTATTCAGAACACAGATTGAGAACACCTGAATTCTTGTTGTGTTAGATGACCTAAAATGCAAAAAAAGCCAGATCTGGTACTGTAACTATTATCATGTGGATGGATAGTCATCTTCTTGTAAAAGGGGAGCAGGAGGGGAAGGTTAGCAGCATATGTGTGGGTAGATGGTTCACTGGGAAAAAATTTACATTTTGACCACTTTATCCAGCTTTGTGGAGAGAGGGACACAAGTCTATCTCCCCGGACAAGCTGAGAGCCAAACTTGCAAACTTTGAATTAGAAATAAACTATTTTTGAGGTTTCTGAGCTTCATTAAGAACAACTTTACACACTTATTGTGAAGCCAGTTCTGGGACTATGCTGTAGTGGTGGCACAGTCCCACAACTGTTATGTTGGCCCTACAGCCATTCCCAGGGCTCACAGCTCTAAGGGTTAATCTTGTACAAAGCTGTCCTTTTTTTTTTTTTTTTTTTTTCCTCTTAATGCAAAATGATGCTTAGTTGTTGAGGAAGCTACTAAATATCAAACTGTCCAGATTATGTAGGTAGGTAAGAACAACTAGGATTTGTTGCTTCCCACATCTATTTCTTCATTTCAGGTTTCTGAAATGTACAGGAAAACTGCATGTAAGGACTGTGTCTGAAAATACACTTTCATGTAGCGATCAGCTTTCTAAAAACTTTTCTTGGGTATGTCTTTCTCTCTAAATGGAAATAAATGTTAAAACTCAGCAGCTCTGTAGCATGCAATTGTAGAGAAGCTTTTATACCTTGCTGGTTATGAGAGTGGCTGTAGTTGCTTCTGTTCTTGATTCAGCATTGGCAGGTATGGGTAGTGGTTATTGCATACAATACAATATATTGTATTGTATATGTATATATGTATGGTACAGCTAAACCCCTTGTGCTAATGAAGTTCTATTGTTAGTCTGAGATAGGAGTATATAGTCAAGTAGTTCACCAGTTGGAGCAAACTGTAAGTAAAAGACTGTAAGAGATTCAGTCCCTGTGAGTCTCCTGTGGTTGAACCTGCATATGAGCCCTGCATCGCCACTTCCTCACTCCCTTCGCTGGGATGGGGAGAGAATCAAAAGGCCAGAAGTGACAACTTGTGGGTTGAGATAAAGACAGTTTAACAGATAAAGCAAAAGCTGTACAAGGAAGCAAAGCCAAATACAGAATTAACTGTGAATTGGAGTTCAGCCGTTTTCAGAAAAGCAGGGCTCCATCACATGTAACAGTTACCTGGGGGGCAAATGCCATCACACTGAATGTCCTCCCCTTCATTCTTCTGTTCTGAGCTGGAAGCAGCATCCTGTTAGCTCTTTGTGGCAAGGTCTGACAGTAACAGAGCTGAGTCTTGTTTTTGAGGCATGTAAATGTGGATTTTCATTGACCCACATTTAGGAGCAAGGCTGTGGGGTGTTCTTGTTCATGTGGGCCAGTACAGGGTGGCAAATCGCATCACGCAAAACAAGGCTTCTCTGTACTTCTGCTTTGCATACGAGTCTCTTCAGAGCCGCAGTCAGTCCCATGTTCAGGTCTGGAGTGCTAACTGTGTTAGAGTCCTTAGTCACTTCTGTAGTTTCTCAATTTACATTTGAGGTCTTGATGATGTGAAACAAAGGAGAAAACATGGCACTGTGGTGCCTGTGCCTGGTAGCCTTGTGTTCTGTTGCCTTGAATATGTTAGTGGCAATTTTAGGTGGTATCTGACAAGTAAGTTCAAGGGCTTGCTACGCTATCCCTGCAGATAGCAATGTTTTTAATAAGAGCTTTCCTGAATATCCTGAACCAGGTTACAGTTTTTGCCAACTGTGTCCTGGGCCTTATCAAAAGGAGCATGACCAACAGGTAGAAGGAGGTGATCCTGTCATTCTACTCTGCTCTCATAAGACCCCTCTTGAAGCACTGTGTGCAGTTCTGGTGTTCTCAACATATGGAGGACTTGGAGCTGTTGAAGCAAGTCCAGAGGAGGCCACAAGGATGATCAGGGGCTGGAGCACCTTCCTTATGAAGACCAGCTGGGAAAATTGGAGCTGTTCAGCCTGGAGAAGAGAAGCTGCGTGGAGACCTCATAGCAGCCTTCCGGTGTCTGATGGGGATCTACAAGGATGCAGAGAGGGACTCTCCATCAGGGACTGTAGTGATATGAAAAGAGGTGATGGATTTAAACTGAAACAGGGGGAGTTCAGGTTAGATGTAAGGAAGAATTTCTTTCCTGTGAGGGTGGTGAGGCACTGGCACAGGTTGCCCTAAGAAGTAGTAAATGCTTCATTCCTAGCAGTGCTTTGGGCCAGGCTGGACAGAGCCTTGGGTAATACGGTCTAGTGTGAGGTGTCTCTGGCCATGGCAGGGGGTTGGAACTAAATGATCTTAAGGTCCTTTCCAATCCAAAGCATTCTGTGATTCTGTGAGTGTGTACAGTGCTGATTATTGCGGTGCTCTCAGTGAGAAGTTTAACATCAGAAAAATTGAAAAGGTTGAAAATTTAATTGTTCAGGGTTTTGCTGGATTAAGATTTCTAGAGCAATGGTGACTATTAATTTTTTTGTAAGTATAAATACCGTTGCTAAAGTTTTGTTCAGAGTTATGCCACTTGACTCTTTGATGAAAGGATTTTTATAGAGGTGATATTTGCAGATGGAAAACTGTTCAAGGTCACATCTCTCCCTCTTGGCAAAATGGGGAATTGGCCTGCTTTTATGGCCCTTGCAGAGTTCAAGTATTGGTTAAGATTGCCACCTAATGGCAAGGAAAGCAGTTGGCTGAGTATTAGTAGTTTTTCACTACTTACTACTGATTGGTTTTTGTCACGTCTGCTCTGGTTACATAAAAAATAGTAACCAGTTTTCAGGAAAACTTGAAATCCAGCTTTTTCTTCTTCTCCTCCTCCTAGTCATAGAATTTTAAGGGTATTAAACTGGTTAATAAGACAGGAAGTTATTTTTGTCTTCCTGTCATTAGACTTCTGTGCTTTACCCAAGTACTGCTTTATATTTTTGGTCAGGTATTTGTGCTTTAAAAAGTCTCCTCTTAAAGAGAGGTTAGTACGTAAAAATCTTCCATTAATGAAGGCCTTGACATAATTCCTCAGGCTGGTGTTAGGAGAGTGTATAAGATCATTTCAGCTCCAGCTGGAGTTTGGCATTAGAGCTTGAGTAACTTAAGTGCCTGTGTCCTCTTAATGTTTTGGGGAGGCTCTATATAAACTTGGTTAAGTCTAACAATTCTGCAGAATTTAGGGTGTTGTATTAAAATTGTCAGTAGTTCTGTTTTGGAAAGCATAGCATCTCACTTGGCTAAATGAGCAATTAAGTTAAAAAACAATTAAATATTTAATCTTCTAGATAAGTTCCTAATAAAACTTTGCTTCTTCAGTTGTAAATTATGTGCATGTTTGTTCAAGCACATGCGGCTTGTGTCAGATTATACTTAATAAATGCTGTTTGCAGATTACATCAGGAAACATGAAGCATGTGCATTTCACTTGGCTGCCTCATTATGAGGGGAGTTAATAATTTTAATTTACATAATTCTGGCCTGATCGTAGCCCTGAGCATTTGCGCTAGTTGGAAGTTCCCATGGTAATAGTTGGTTTACAGCAGCCAGTTAAGAGAAGGTATTGGTTGAAAGTATGGACTCTTCCATAGGGTGGATTTCCTAAACCTGTGGCAAACCTGTGCCTGAGAACTGGAGGAGATAGGAACAGCACCTGCTGGAGGCCTCCAGCATTAGTTAAAGCTAACAGGAGATGGATAAAACTTGAGAGTGATGTTTTTCCCTTTAGTTTGCCTGTTTGAAAGTGCTTTCTGTGAGTAATTCCTGCCTGTGTGATTCTTCTCTACCAGTGAAGGGAAAAAGAAAAACCTCATACTGGGAAGCTGGGAGGTGGGCTCAAGTACATGGCTCACAGTTGCTGCTGCTGCTGTGCTAAGAAGGCTTTTGATGAGTCTGGTTGGGGGAAAACAACTATGTGTTTAAGATGGGTTTGAATAAAATCGCTGCTTGGGAGTTGTTTGTTGGAACCATCTGTGACTGCAGGGAGGTTCTACCTGTCTTGAGGCTATGCTGAGAAGTTGCATGACTTTTTTGGTGTCTTTCCAGAGTTTCTGTTTTCTTAGTATTTTAATTTCTGTGTTGTAAAATATAGGTTCAGAGAATTAATGTTAACCTTTCTCAAGTATTGGGGGATGTAGTAATTTTGAAGATCTGGAGATTGCCTTCACTTTAGGATTTCTGGATGACTGTAAGTACTTCAGGGTTGATACCTGAATACGTAGAGTTTGCACTAGGCTTTATACATTTGTTTGAATTTGAAAATGCTTTTAAAAGATTTTTGTTCTATGTGCTAAGAAAATAGCAAATTCCTTTTGTGTTTGTGGTGTGGTTTTCTTCTTCCCTCCTCCCCCCACCAGTACTTGACCTGTGTGAAACAGATTGAGACAGCAAATTTTTATAATTTCTGAAGTTCTTGTTACTCCTTGCTCAATGACTGGTGTAGACTTTCTTATTCACTTCTTAGTGTGTAGTGATGTTGGCTAGAGGAATAACGAAAACTTGGGTAACATCATTTGCTTGTAATTGTTTTTTTTCTAGGTGGCTTCTCAACTGTCTTTCTGGTACGTACCCACGGTGGGATACGTTATGCACTAAAACGAATGTATGTTAATAGTGTGCTGGATCTCAACATCTGTAAGAGAGAAATTACAATTATGGTAAGAAGCTCATTATTTGTAACTGGAGAATGTATTAATTTGCAATGTATACACCAAATCCCTCTTCAATAACAATGGGTTCTAGACCACCTTCTCTTGACTTTACGGTCCTGATAATGCACTTTTAACTTCAGAAACTAATGTTCAAGGTTAGTGCATGATTAGCTTCTAAAGCAGTTACAAAATTGATGCCACTGTCTATTTGGTCAGTACATCTGGTTCCCAGGCGAAAGAAATTCCTTGCAGTTCTGCAGGCGTCACTTAAATTCTCAAGGCCTCTCTGTGCCACAGCTCCATTAACTGAGTGGTGCTCACTATGCAAGAGAAAATCTGTTATATAGCCTTCTGTCAGATACTAGGAAGAGTGTCTTCATCTCCATCTGTTTCTAGCTTACACATGTTCTAATCATAGCAGCACCTATGTAATCACCTGATTGAAGAAGTACTTCTAGGCTTAGCCTCAAGTTACCTTGTAGGCAGGAACTCTGTAATACAGATGGCAGCACTTAAATAGTCAGATGTGAAATAAACATGGTTTAATTCCACATTTAAAATGGCTTTGAAAAATTGTTGGGTTGTTCTTTTTTGATTTTTTGTTTCCCTTGGGAACAGCTTTAGTTGTTTGTACTAAATACTAATTCAGACTGCAACAGTTGTGCATTTTTTTAATTACTGTGACAGACTTTCTGACTTCAGTTTAGGATGGGCACGAATAGCTTGCTTCTTTCATATCTCCTACATATCAAGGCTGTAGCTACTACTACTTGCCAATGCTGGCTTAGAATGGAGTAGTTGAGATGTTTTTGCAGTGTCCAACAAGAAACACCTAAATGTTCATTTCTGAATAATGATTGTGTTTGGTGTGAAGCAGTTGCTGGCATTGCCAGCAGTGATGAGCTTATGTTCTGGGTTTGTGATGGTACTTCAGTAGTATTGGATGTGGAGCAGAGGCTAACAACTGGAAATCATAAATGATTGTCTGAAAACCTGTACTATCGTTTTTTGTGTGTTTTTCCATGCTCAGGTGTAATGTGTTATTTTCTTTTTCAGAAAGAGTTGTCTGGGCACAAGAATATTGTGAGTTATTTGGACTGTGCTGTTAACTCCATAAGTGACAATGTCTGGGAGGTGCTCATTCTCATGGAGTACTGTCGAGGTAAGAGTCAACTCCTTTGGTTTTAGAGTAAATGCAGGGAAAATGTTTGCATTGACCACCTGTTATTTATATGTAGATTTGTTCTCATAACACAGATCTTGAACATTTGTATCTCAGAGCTGGAATCTAGCTAGTTCTTTGTGTTGCACTGTGACTTAGGTGCATAGCTGTTGAGCACTTAGAAAATGTACCAGTCAGTTTCACATGGCTTTGTAAGTAAGTATGGCTCTTGAGACAGTAATTCTTCTATCTATGATGATACAGAAGTACACATGTGGAACACCAGGTTTGTTTTATTTAAATACAGTGACTGTGGAAAACTTCATTGCATCTTATTTGTGGGCTTTTTTGCATATCATTAAGTCATTACTTCTGTGCATGATAGGAGCTAATAACAAAAAAATTGCCTTGTTTCTTTAGCTGGGCAAGTTGTGAATCAGATGAATCAGCGTCTGCAGACAGGCTTTACTGAGTCAGAAGTAATGAGAATATTTTGTGATACCTGTGAAGCTGTTGCCCGGTTGCATCAGTGCAAAACACCTGTAGTTCACCGGGATTTAAAGGTATGAACCTAATAATATGGAACATATAGGTTAAAATCAATGATCTACTTATAAAGGATAGAGAATATAGGAGGTATTTTACTAAGGCTGACTTGTAGTTAAAGAAGCACTTGCCCTTGGTGGAGAGACTAAACTGTATGACATCACTTATTGCTAATGCCAAGTCTGTCAATTGATTTTACTGATAACTTCCTTGTTTGTGTGTGAGAACATATAAAACAGTAAACTTGGAAATTAATGCTGTGATTTTCATCTGGTGTTCCTGTGTGTTAATTTCCTTTGAAGGTGGAAAATATATTGTTAAACGATAGTGGCAACTATGTCCTCTGTGACTTCGGCAGTGCCACTAACAAGTATCTTAATCCTCAAAAAGATGGTGTTAACGTGGTTGAAGAAGAAATTAAAAAGTAAGTTCACTTTTAAGTGGTTTATTGTAGACAAATGATTGTGCTGCTGGCAAACTCCATGTATTCTGCAGTGTACTTGTGTCTTACTAATGTGAGTTAAACTTAATAGTTGAATTTGAACTAATGTTGACATAGAGTAAAACTATTTGGTAACATAGATTTCTTACATTTGCTGACAGATGGTTTTTGCAAAACTGAGACTGCAAAGAGTAAAGCTGTTTGAAAAAAACGTGCTGTTCTGAAATGAAGTAGTTCAAAAATGTCTGGCTACTCACCCTTTTAGGAGTTTGGTGACTTAAATTAATGCTATTTTAACATAGTTAATGGCATAAGAGAAAAAGAACTGATACAACTAAGCATTGGAATGGGTTTATGGTCTTATTTATAGAGTAAGGTCCATGGTCATTCTCTAAGGCTGAGCAGAAAAATATTTTAACTTTTATTGAAAGCATGCTTTTGAAAACATTTATAAGTTTGGGTTTGCCCCTTTGGGCTAATTACTGCATAAGAATAAATACAGGCTGCTTGATCTCAAGTTATAGCGATAGAGTTTTTTGGAGTTTTTTCCAGCTCTGAAAACCACTTTGACTACCACTGTAGTAATTATTTTGAGATATAAGTTTTTTGAAGTATACATGCATGCTTCAATATGTGGTAGAAAATATTCTTGCAGAACTCCTCCATTACATCTTCTGAATGATTGGCTAGCACAATATTTAAGTTTAGTGATTCTTGCAAAAGTGTATGTGCTAGGGAAATAACATTTAAAAGCAAATTTAGGTGGCTCAATATTTATTATGTATGCTAATATTATGTTGCTCCCCCAAATATTCTCTGTGGTGATGCAAATGCAGTAAGTGACTTGGATTGCAATTCCAGGCACATATCTGAAACTTGGGTGTGAATGGTGTGTGTATGTGGCAGGTGCAGGAAAACATGCTTTCAGCTCCAGGGCATGCTGTTCATCAGTGTCCTCTTTTACTTACTTATTCCTAGGTATACAACACTGTCATACAGAGCTCCTGAAATGATCAATCTTTATGGAGGAAAACCAATTACTACCAAGGCAGATATCTGGGTAAGCAAGAAATTGGGTACTATGAAATATGGAACCAATGATGAGGGGTGTGTGGGAACCTTAAAGTGGCATACACTAAATGAAAAACTACTTCTTTGAAAGGGAAATATATCATGCAGCTCTACAATACAGAATATAGTAGAAGTATCTTTGGTACTTAGCTCTGCTGTAAATAAAATGAATGCCATGTGTGATAAGTGGGACATGATTTAGAATTTGTTTCCTGTTTGTCTACTCCAGCTACTGTTTGACAGTCACCAGTGACTTTTTTTTGGGAGCCTGTTGGCAGCATGATAGAGAAAGGTGTTTGTATTAGGTAATGTGCAGTGAAGTAAATGAAGACTAAATTCAGCAGAAAAGCTAGCGGTATTGCTGGGTGATATGACAATGTGAAGGCAGCTTTGGGGTCCGCTCTGGTCTTGGTAATTTGTTGTTTAGCATAGGAATCAGTGGGAAAGAAAGCCTTTCTAGCAATACTTCATACATCAGCTTGTCACATCAACAGTGTTTCATAATGTGGCTTCTACATAACAGTGGAAGGGTCAGCTGTCGCTAGGATGCAGTTTATTGCTGGTGCTGCTTTATTGTGTTTAAGTCTTACTCTCATCCCTTTACAGTGCCTGTATTTGTTTCTACAGGCACTTGGCTGCTTGCTTTATAAACTTTGTTTCTTTTCACTTCCCTTTGGAGAAAGTCAAGTTGCTATTTGCGATGGAAGCTTTACTATTCCAGACAATTCACGATACTCTCATAGTATACACTGTTTAATAAGTAAGTATCTGGGCAGCATGGCAATTCTTTTGCTTTCCAAGTCAAATAAAACACAGATCGTTATAAGAGATGATGTAGAAGCATAGCCTGATGTGGTTAGATATGTGAATCATCTCTTAGCTGCCTTGAATTTTGTATTAACCCTAGAAAATTCTAGCATCATGAGTTGGTTGTAAGTGGTTTTTCTCTGAAGCTATTAATTACTACTTTAGTTTATCTTCCCTTTCTGTAACTGAGTGTCAAAGTACCAAACAACATGCATCTCTAATTGTATTTTACCCTAGAAAAAACTATTGATTTGACAAAAAGTATTAAAAAAAAACCCCAAACACAATCCCAAAACAAAACCCCTACCCAATATATAACAACAAAACTGATTTTCTATGGTAAGATCATTTGGCAGAGCTGCTGAATTTCTTCCTGCTGGTAGCATGCTGACTCAACAGGCTTTTTGATGTCCAATAGTGACAATTTGGTCTTGCCAATTTTTGCAGGATATATGCTTGAACCAGATCAAGAACAGAGACCTGATATCTTTCAGGTATCTTACTTTGCCTTTAAACTTGCCAAAAAGGATTGTCCAGTGTCTAATATTAATGTAAGTAATAATAATTAATTGTAAGTCTTTGATGTTGTCGATATTTTTAGTGTATTTTGTAGGTAGCTTTGAGAAAAGTGTTATCAAACAATCTGAGAGATTATATCGATTTCTTCATAAACCTTTTTGCTAAGTATAAATCCATTTTAAAACATAGAGCACTTCAAGCTGCTGGTGCATACCTGCAATACTAGCTCTCTAAACAAATAATCTTTTAATTTGGAGGGCAGAACTTCATAAATTATATTGATTATGCATGAATACCTGACTTGCTGTTTTAACCATTACTCATTTCTTGTGTCTACACAAAATACACTACAGGTCTTGTTGACAGTTGGAGGTTTAATGTTGTAACTGTAGCGTCAAGAACTTTTATGTTTGTTCTGGATTGACACCTTTTAAGCATCCTTGGGAATTATGTTAATCCCTTGGAAGGACTACATTGAGCTGGAAAGGCAAATGGGATAGTGCCTTGGCTAGTCTGCAGTCCTATCCTTACTGTCCATGTGAGGCTGAACTTTGAAAGCCTGATCTTTTTATCTAAGATTATCTCATTCACAGATCTAATTGTGGAATTTGAGGGCACATCATTGAGTTTGACAGCAGCTTATTTTTTGCAGGGAAAGTCAGAAGTATGCCTGTCTTCTCCTAGACTTTCCTTGACTAATTCTTGTACTGACAGTAGTCTTCAGAAGTGATATTTGATAATTAACTCTATTTGTGACCAGATGTAGATTTGCATCTTTTTTGTATGGAGGCAGTTATATGTGTAATTAGTGATGATCCTCCTTCTCCCAAAATTGTGATTTTTTTTTTTTTTTTTTTTTTTTTTTTTAACCCCCTCCCCCTTGGTGAACTGTGGTTTAAGTGAAATGCGGTTCATTCAGGAACTTGACAGAGATGGGTGTAAGTTAAAGGAGTAAGGAAGATCAGATGCTACACGGCTCTTTGGAGTTAGTACTGTGGTGGAAGAGCTGAGCGGGCTTAAAAGCTGCTCTTGGTACACACAAAGCTTAGGCCTTAGTTTAGTTCTTGAACTTCAGGCAAAAATCAGTCTCTCTTCTGTGCAATCGCAAGAAGACTTTTAGAGAAAATGTTTTAATGTTGTTTACGGTTGGTAGTGTGTAATTGAAATAGTTGATGAAAGTCAGACCAGTCATGGTTTTGTTGTGCTTATGTGACAGGTGGGAGAACACAGAGGTACTGTTAAATTACAGCACTTCTAATCTATAGCCTTGTGAATTCTTCATGAACCCTTGTAACATGAAAAACTTGAACCCAAGTGTTCCTCTTCAGTTTGTAATGATTTTTTTCTTTCAGGATTTAGTTTTGTTCTTGTTTTGTTTTGTTTTTAATTTATTCAAATTTATTTTTCCCAAGAATTCTCCTGTCCCTTCAACTCTCCCTGAACCCATGACAGCTAGTGAGGCAGCTGCTAGAAAAAGCCAAATAAAAGCAAGGTGAGCAGTGAATGTGGCTTCACTTCTTCTTTTTGCTAATATTGTCAAGCAAAAAAACCCCCAAATAAATCATTGGTGAATTAGGTTTTTTTTAAAGCACTTGGACAGTTTTAAAAAATGCCTGTACTATAACCTGATAATGGGATTAAACCTCAAAAGTAGTTTGGTTTTGAGCATCTTTATTACCCTGGCAGACTGTTATACGGCTCTGAAGTACCTCAGGGAAGATGCACATATTTGGAGTACCTTATGGGCATTACAACTGCTAGAGGCTAAATCTTTAGCAAAAAGTAGAAATGAATTGATTTAGGAGATGTTTTCTTAACCTAATTTCCTGTGCATACGAACAGTAATCATATCTCTAGTCTTAGGATTGCTGGCTCAAACACTGGCCCTAACTTCCACTCAGTGCTGTGAACTAAGGAAAACTTATACAGAGAAATTTCATGTAGTGTCATGGTCCTCTTGGGAATAAGGCTGTTGCACAGCTCTTTCTGAATCATGTTCTGCAGCAGTCATATATCCTATGGCTGCTGTGGGTGGTGAGTGGAAAGTTGAGGAAGCAGATTTTAAGTTATTAAAATGGAACTCTGAAGTAGAATAGCACATGGTTAAGACATAATTGAGCTATTAAGAGAAACTGTATCTAATTTGAAGAAAGTCCTTTTTTACCAAGTCTCTCATGTGGGAAAACTTGCCATTTCAGAATAACAGATGCTGTTGGACCAACAGAAACCTCAATTGCACCACGACAAAGACCAAAGGCCAATTCAAGCACTGTCACTTCTAGCGTGCTGACCATCCAGAGCTCAGCAACTCCAGTCAAAGGCCAAGTTCCTGGTGAATTTGGTAATTGTGGACAAAAAGGTAATATAGTGAAGGCTAAGGGTGGACCAAAATAAATGAAAAAACCATTTTATTTATTTTACTTCTTGCTCTAGTAGGGATAGCATTTAAAACTCCAATTAATCTGATTTTTTTTATCTGCCAAAAAACAACTTTTGTCCTTTCCAAAAGACTAAATGTGCGAGTAGTAAGCTTGACCAGGTGCCACACAAACCAAATGCAAATGGTTGAGAAGAAAAGATAGTTTTTTTTCATTGTGCTTAACACTGATTTTGACCTGACTTTTCCACTGTGGACATGAGAAGTTCATTCTCAGTCTTGGTTTTCAAATATTTCATGGAAAGTACTGAGCCAATTCAAGTACTGAGTTCTGGAATAAACTGCTTTCATTGTATAGGAAAAATACTTCCCTTGTACCTCAAAAAGTCATGAGATACCAACAATATATTGGTCGTGTTTGTAGTCTGAAGCCATGTTAAAACTTCTCTGATGTGACTGACTGATGCATTTCACATTGTACAGGGAAAGCAGTAGAGGGGCAATGGAGGAGTAATTGAGGGAGAATGGGTTAAATGGAGTGAAATGGGTTTTCAGTAAATCCTTTGTCTTTATCTCATTCAGAAAGAGTTATGGCTCTGATCAATATTAACTTATGACTCTGATCAATATTAACTTATGGCTCTGATCAATATTAAATAGTTGCATCTTGAATACTTTCCCAGTTGCACTTGGTGATGTTATGTGTCTATTACAGTACAGAAAGAGTAGCTTAGGCATGTGTCGTGGTTTAAGCTGTAAATCACGTAGCCCGTTCTCTCACTCACTCCCCTCTCTTTCTTCCCCCTGCTCCCGGGTGAATAGGGAGGAGAATCAGAAGAATGCAACTCCCACAGGTTGAGATAAGAACAGTTTAGTAACTAAGGTATAACACAAATCACTACTGCTACCACCAATAATAATAATGACAAGAGAAATACAAGGAAAGAATACAATCGCTCACCACCTATACCCAGCCCGACCACACAGGCCACCCCCACCCTTCTGGGTCTCTGCCCTCTGCTTTACATCCTGGGCATGATGTGCTGTGGCATGGAATATCTCTTTGATCAGTTTGGGTCAGGTGTCCTGTCTCTGCTTCCTCCCAGCTTCCCCTCCTTCCTGGCAGAGCATGAGGCTCAGAAAGTCCTTGATTAGACCAAAACATTACCAAGCAGTAACTGAAAACACTGGTGTTATCAGTGCTGCTCCCAGGCCCAAAATCAAAAACACAGCGCTGCACCAGCTACCAAGAAGGAGAAAAATGACTGCTGCTGCTGAACCCAGGACAGCATGGTATTGGGAAGGCATCCAATCAGTGTCCCCAGTGTAAACAACTTCTGCTAGACAGTGGAGCATTAGGGGTTGAGAAAGTAGAAGGTACAACTTAAGTGTTAGTACAGCAGAAGTCTTGAACCCAGCTTGCTCTGTCGTGACAACAAAGGAAGCTTCCCACATCTTTGAAGTTTAAATCGTGCATTGGCAGGACTGGAAGTATGTTGTCAGTCTCAGAAAAGATGCTGATAAACTGTTTCACCTTGAAGCCTTATATAAAGCAGTTAACTGCCAGTGAGCTCTCTAGTTAAACTTTAGAGATCAGTATGTCAGTAGTGTTGTCTGAATATCCCAGGAACCACGGGACCAGGGAACAGACAAAAAATCCTGCAGTCCCAAGAGACCAACCAGCACCCGTTGCAGCAGAACAGAGTTCTCCAGCAGCTGCAGCAGGGTGACTGGAGGCTGCAGCAGCTGCACCATCTGCATCACCAGCACCAACCTATGATTCAGGATGCTTATATTCAGCAGGTACAAGTTGAATCCATTTGACATGCCCCTAAGAGGAATTTCTTATGCCTATTAATAATGCTTTAAATGGTGTGCTAGTTGAATACATCTCTGTTGCTGCCTAGTTTGGTTTTTTTTCCTGTTAAGAGAGAGAGTAAGGGATTGTTGCTCCTGCCCCTTCTTTTACCTCTGATTTGTCTTTTCATAGGCACTGTGCTGCTTATCCTTGGAAGTTGCTTTTGCAGTTTGACCCTAAACCCTAGCTTGCTTTGAATTACCACTGTGTGGCCCACATACAGGTTTTGTATATGCATAAATGCGCTGGAGATAAATCACAGAATGGTTTGGGTTGGAAGGGACCTTAAGATCATCCAGTTCCAGCTCCCTGCCATGGGCAGGGATGCCTCACACTAGAGCATGTTGTTGAAGGCTCTGTCTAGCCTGGCCTTGAACACTGCCAGGGGTGGAGCATTCACCACTTCTTTGGGCAGTGCCTCACGACCCTCACAATAAAGAGCTTCTTCCTTATAACTAACCTGAACTTCCCCTGTTTCACTTTGAATCTATCACCCCTTGTCCTGTCGCTACAGTCCCTGATGAAGAGCCACTGTCTGGCACCTGAATGTTAGGGATTATCTGGGTGATGATGTTATGCTTGCAGTAGGTGGTTGTACGAACACCATCTGAGTAGGATTTTGGTATATTTTACTTTCTTCAGTTTCTTTTGGGCAGTGAAGGGCTTCCCGTTTGTAGTTGTTCTCTCTGCCTGGATGTTTAATGGGTACCACATGTGGTAGCACTGTCCAGCTTGCGTACCATCAAGTGTAATTGCTTAAGTTGTGTAGCTTGAATAACTGTAAATGTTGCAAAGGAGCAGCTAAGTCAAGCAAAAACGTTCAGATCCTTCCAAGATGCCTATTGCTGTGACTTTTTTTTTTTGTTTTTAACCCTACTGAGAATCTGTGCTTCTTTTAAGCACAGCTGATGTGTTTTCCAAAGGGGCTTAGTACTGGTGAAGATGGCAAAAGCTAGGATGGCAGTTGGCCTGCCTTAGAAAAGGCAGTTCTGAAAATATAGTTTAATTTTTGGTTCAACAGGCTGGTATTAATTGGGGGGGAGGAGGGGAAAGGGGGGGGAGGGAAACAAACCCAAAATAGAAAAGCTTCCAAACAGTCATTAAAATGCAAAGGCTGAATTGCAAGCTGATTCTTGATTATGTGATATCTTAACTGGGAAATGCTGTTGAGTCATAGAAGTGATTTTAATTGATGCTTCTTCTAAATATCTGGGTATTTCTAAAGGGGGGGATTATGACTTATTAAAGCTGTTTTCTTCTTTCTGTCTATAGTATCAACAAGCAATGCACCAGCAGATGGTCCAACAGCAGCTGTTGATGCCGTCTGTGTACCAGCAGCAACCTTCCCAATCTCAATACCCTGCTATGGTATGTCAGGAATAGAACATAGATGGTACAACTTTAAAATACAAGCTGTGATTGGAAGTCTGTTGTGAATGTTCAGTAAGAAAAGTTTGTGAGTAGTTGTAACGAGCTGTGGATTTGGTAAATAGTGTGAAGTTCATCATCTAAAATAAAAATTCAGCAGGGGGGTGGGGTGAGTTAACCTGAAGTTGATAGAAGGCATCAAATCCTACTTTAAAAGGAAGAAAGCTACCTGGCATAATCAATTTCTAGAGAAATTGTCCTGAAATTTTGGTTATTAATATTTAAGAATAGGGTATGATAAAAACTAACTACTTAGTGTTTCAGTAGGTTACAATAATTGCAAAAAGCTAAGTGGTAGTATGTTGAAAGAGAAAAATGGTATCACTGACAGGGCAGTTTTTCACCTGTGTAAAGGACAGATCTGGCTTCTTCTGCTGAAGCTATTAAGCTTTTCTGGAGCGTGGTGGCTGGTAGTGCATTTGGCTGTAAGACTGGTAGTGTTACTGAGCAGAAGAGATTTACACTGGCCTGTGTGAATTTTAGTAACACAATCATTATCTTAGGTGCAGCAATATCAGCAGGCTCTGCTACAGCAGCAGATGTTTGCTCAGCAGCAACAGCGGTTGCAACAGGCACAATCTCCTGAATATATCGCTTCTCCTCAAGATTTCTCACCAGCCTTAATCTCCTACCCTGGGTCACTGCCAGTGTGTGCTGGAACAGTGGCAGATTCTCCCTACCCTGTAAGCAGGCAAGTATTCTGACATAGGTGTACCTAAGGGTTACTTTACTGCACATGTTCTTAATTGTGATGAGCACTGCTGAATCCTTTCCTCAGAAATGACTTGCTTCAGGAGGAAGCAAGCTTTTAGGAAGTAGTAAAAAGGAGGAAGTAGAAAATGTTACTTAAGAGCAGTTGGATAATTGATGTTTAATGGTAAAGGATATTTTGGGCGGAAAGCGGGACACAGCTTGTTAACAGATGATTATGGTACAACTTCTTAAAGGACCCATCTTCCACTTTTTCTTCTTCATGGACTTATTCCAGGAATTGGCTACTAACCACGTTGCTTAGGATGGTCAGTTGAATGAGGTTATGAGTGTGTGGAAGTCTTTCTTTGAAGAAAGGCCTTATAGTGGGCAATTATCTGCTAGGGCTTCTAACTCTTGTATTTGTTGATCAGAGGTCTGACTTACATGCTTCACATCATGGAGTATACCTCAACAAACAGTCCATTTGCAGGTGTCTGCAGACTTATGTTAATAAAGAATGTCTTGTCCATTAATTCTTATGAAAAATAAGAATTAATTCATTAAAATAAAAATAAGAATTAATCCATTACTGATTTTAAAAATAAATCACAGCTTTGTCCGGTTTGACTGATGCTATGAACTAGGTTATAGATTGATACCGGTTCCTACTATACTATATTTAAAGAGAAGTCCTCAGAAGTGTGGGAATGCTGCAGTCTTTGGTGCAGTCAGTTGTGAGACAGGCTTTCAGTGAGTAGTGTGGCTTACATGTTTTGGGATGCTGCTGTTATTCTTAGTATCTACAAGATTACAGTGTGTTGAAAGAGTAAAAGGCAATTTTTTTTCCTGCAGTAGGCTGGGTTGATATAATATGTATCACTGTGACCACTTTGGCTTCATCTCACCAATTACGCAGTCTAATCGCTAGCATAGAGTGTTGTCCTGCGCTTCTGTGCCCATATCTGAGACCTGCCAGCTGTACTTTGGTCAGGTCAATTGCCAGAGTACTTTGATCAAAACTGACTTCTGAAAGAGATTCTGTTCCAGTATGGAAGTGTGTGTATTTCCAGTTGCTCTTCTGTGGTTTTGGCTGAAGATTTTGACCCGGATGTTCAGTTTCAAGTCAATGACTGAGTTAGCAATGGTTTGCAATGTATAAAATTGATCTTGCAAACAAGAAATATGACTTCCTGTCTTAGAATCATAGAATGGTTTGGGTTGGAAAGGACCTTAAGGTCATCCAGTTTCAACCTCCTGGCGTGGCCAGACACCTCGCACTAGACCATATCACTGAAGGCTCTGTCCAGCCTGTCCTCAAACACTGCTGGGGATGGAGCATTCACCACTTCTTTGGGCAGTCTATGGCAGTGCCTGACCACCCTCACAGTAAAGAACTTCTTCCTTATACCTAACCTGAACTTCCACTACTTCACCCATCACTGCTACATTCCCTGATGAAGAGTCCCTCTCTGGCATCCTTGTAGATCCCCTTCAGATACTGGAAGGCTGCTCTGAGATCTCCACGCAGCTTCTCTTCTCCAGGCTGAAAAGCCCAAACTTTCTCAACCTGTCTTCATATGGGAGGTGCTTCAGCCCCTGGTCATCCTCGCAGCCTCCTCTGGACTTGCTCCAACAGCTCCATGCTCCTCTGAAAGGGGCGATGAGTTCTTTTCCCTTGACGTAGTACAATGCATTGCATTGTATGTTGTCCATCTCACAGTAGCAAGAGCCAGTAGTCTTTGGGACAGCAGAACGCAAGCTGGCAGGAAGAAGCCCCTTCCACTTTGTCTTGTCTTGAAGAGATGGTTCCTTTGGAGATGGGCTGCAGCTGTGGCCTGCAGAGCCTGGCTGGGCACACAGAGAAACTGGTTAGCATGCAGGAGCTTGTTGATTGTTGCTTTTCTAGTCCGCTTCAGATCAGTAGGTAAGCAGAAGGAATAGTTTTGCTAAAATACACGTGAAAGGAAAAACTGATCTGGTCAACAAAGATTTCCTTGGTTGTGTAGATAACAGCTCCTGCTTGTGTTAGCCTTATGTCAACTGGTTAATTGTATCAGTTGGATGGAAATGGGATTCAAAGATGCTTAATGTGTCTGCCAATTAAAAAACAAAATGAGAACTGATGAAAACTTTAAGCTTAGTAGGCTTTTCTGAGGCACACAAGGGCAGTTTTCCACGGCAATATAGAAGTGACCACAGGTGAAATATAGTTTTTGCCCTTGCATGTCACCTTGATGAAGGATTCTGTGCTTTAGCTACAATTAATAAAGTGGAAGGTAAAAGTCCAAGGATTGTGTACAGGAATGATGTGATCAAACAACATGTTTCAAGCAATCGGTTTGCTCTTAAATTAGCTTTCAGATGCTTTTGGGCTAAGCTGTTAATGTGTATGTTTTACGTGTATGTAGTGTTTTGGCATAGTGAAACAGGTCATAGATTGTCACCCTGATAATCCTGTAATGTTTCTCTTTATTTAATCCTGTAATGTTTCTCTTTATTTGCTTCCATGGCTGACTTTACAGGTCAGGTATTCCTGATGCTGAATCAATCACCAGTTACCCAAAGCAGAGCATCAGTAACCCACCTGATATGTCAGGCTGGAACCCGTTTGGAGAGGACAATTTTTCCAAATTGACAGAGGAGGAGCTGCTGGACAGAGAATTTGACCTGCTAAGATCAAGTAAGGGACACTTGAAGGCTTATTTTGCTTCACAGTAAATAGGGGCTCTGTAGTTGCTCAGCACTTCCAACAAGGGCCTGCCAAGGGCCATGCAGGTTGTGTACAGAACATTCTTTCTGAGCATTTGAGGGCAGAGTTGAGCCTGTCTTTCTTTCCTTTCCCTTTTGAAAATGTGTGCAATAGGAACTCACAGTCTAAAATCAGTAGTTACTGGTTCAAATACTACAGAAATGGTAATAGCTCATAAATACTGCTTGTGTCACCCTGGTTGTCAGAAGCTCTTAACAGCAGAGGTATGTTGTCAGACAGGAAAAGAAGTTTGGCTGCTTGCTTTGTTCCTTTCCAGCTTTTTTTTCTTTCAAACCAGAGCAGAAGATTCTGTGGTTTGGATCTGTCCTTTGAAAATGCCTGAAAGAAAATTGATCTAACACATTCTGTGTTAATGTTTTGTAATGTCCTTTTTGATGAGTGGCTAAGTGTAAGGACTGCTTTATTGTTCTGATATGGCAATAGTTGAATAAACTTTTTCCTCTTAACGTCAGTTATCTCCATGTTTTTTTACTTGGAATTCCTTCCTTTTCTTAATTGCTTAGCACATGCTTATTTTGGATGCTTCCTAAGTGCCACGTATATCTTTTAACCATACAAATGTTTGGACTTGAAGAAGGCTTGAATAATTTAAAGCTAAATGCTGGGAACTGCTGTCTCCAAATCTCCAGCAGAAAGGACAGTTAACTACTACTACAGTTCCATTCTCCAGTTTTTGTACTACATGTGTGAAAATAGTCTGGAGTTTTAGAAGACTGAATCTACTTACACATGATTTTGGCTCAGCTCTTAGTAAAGGTAATTCGATGCATGCAAGAGACAGATGTGACAATAAACTTTGTATACTGTATCAGAAAATAAATGTGACAGCATAGTTTTGCTTAGTGATAACCAGCATTAGGGCTTCTTAGTCGCTTGAATACAGAAAGTGCAAAAATTTAAAATGAATCTCTAGACCAGTAGCACACTAGGTGGCAGGCTTGGTCATGCATACTATGAGGTGTAGCTCCAGCTTCTTAGGCCTTCTGGCTTGAGATCCAGGGAAGAAGAGTGTTGCTAGTTTTAATCTCGGAGTGTGTGTTGTGTTTACACATAAATGCATACATCAAAGACTTCAAGACTTGTTTTTTGTGCCAGAGAGGTACGAATTTGCCTTTGCTTCAGTCAAAGCAGAAATATTTATATTTTGTCCACTGCTATTTTATCAAACTTCGGTGGATTAACAAGAAATTGGGGATTTATTGCACAATTAAGGCTTATATCTATAAAATTGTCTTTAATTGTATACTACTTCCTGGAGTTTCCTCAGATATATCTTAAGGATCAAGGCTTTATTCTCTTTGGATGTAGGTTATCTCTTATGAGAGAAGTCTTTTGTTTAGTACTAGCTAATATTTTTTACTCAGTTTTTGAGTTTACTGTGAATCATTTTGCCATCTTAGAGGAAGGAGAATTGAAGATACAGGTTTAATAACTGCTTTTCTGTTACTAAACCTGGTTGCTGTCCTGTACTTTATAACTCATGTACAGCATTATGCAAGTTGTCTTTCTGTGATGCTATGTGGTACAAAGTAGCATTCAATACACTAATCCTTCTTTTCTGCTTCCTAAAGCTTGGTTTGTATTGTTGAGCTGATGCTTTATCCATAAATTATAACTATTTTAAAATCTGTCAGATATTTTTAAAGCTGTTGTATTCCTGGCAGTAATACATGAGTAATAAAATCTACACAGCCTTTGTTAGAGGATCCAGATGTTATGAGTTCTTGTCAGGCTGACATTACTGTTGGATTTAATGCATTTAGTAGCTAAATGTCATAGTGTGTGTAGTGATGGGTATTGCTGTGATGATTAATCATTTTTCCTTTAAAAAGGGAGGTAATTCCTAGGACAGAATACCTTGCTTACACTTTGTGGAAGTTTTCATATTAAAAAGATGACAATTGCAGTAAGATGTAATGTTCAGTTGACTTGAAACTTTCTAAACTGAGCACCTTTGTGGAGAGCTTTGATATGGAGTTCCTGGTTCTTGTGTACACTGTTGTTTCTTTGTTGGTTTTGTTGTCATCGTTGGTATTAAGGATGATCCACAAGCAACACATGATGCTGAGATTCTGACATCATTGTGAAGAAATGGATTTCTTACAAAGAGCTCCTGTAACCACTTCATAATCTTTGCAGAGTTGGGAGCCAAGAAAATGAGTCACCTTTCTCACCAAGGCAAAAAAACAGCACAGCCTTCACACTGAATTGCACAAAGATGCTTGTTGGGTCCAGAATCCTCTTGGTGCCTCAGCAGAGACAGCTATAGGTCCAAAACCTGTGAAGCTCTTGGTCCATCTCCTTTGCAGTACATGCAGTATGAAGGAGCTACCTGAGCCATCTGTGCAAGGAAGAGCTGTGGTTCTTAACAAGCTTTCTTTGTGCGTAAGTGCTGCTTTTACTTCTGAAAGTCCTGAGAGCTGTCTGCTGAGGAACCTTGTGCCTCTCACTTACATGGGAACAGCTGGATTTCTTGTTCATGGTTTTGAATAATTGCACTGTTCTACGGAAGAATCTGCTGTGTGATGCCGTGCATGATCGTGCCTCTGGCAGCAGTCTGGGCTGCATTTGTGTTTACTCACTGAGGTGGGGAAGAAGACTTGGCTTTTTATTTTAAGGAGGTGTTATCTGAAGCATAATACAGTAATACTGATACTCCTACACTTCTGCTTATTTGAAGCTGGAGGACCCATCTGTCTATCTCTCAAACACTCTCTGATAGAGAACTGGATCTTGTTACAAGGTGGACAAATGATACTTGTGCCTCAGAAGACTGAAAAAAATGGTTCTTCCTTTTCCAATAGCCTTAGAGCTGATGAATTGACAATTTTTAAACTTTATTTTCAAGAGAAGTGTATCCTCTTACATACACACCTGGTTGCCATGGAGGAGCTGAAATCTTCTGTTTACTCACTTTGCCTCATTTTTCTTGCATGCTCAGCACTTGAATCCATTTTGCTTTCCACTGTCCCTGGCCCTGCTGTTCAGGTTGGGAGATCTGATCATCATCTGGCAGCTTGAGCTTGCATGGCCTTGCATGCCAACATTTGCAAAGACTCTGCAAAGCGTAGTTCAGGTTGTTGTACCCTTAAAAGTTATTCTAGAGTTTGGCCTGCAAACTGTGCAGCAGTCAACTGGGTTTTCCCCTGTAGGCGAGACAATAAGGATAACAGAGCAAAAGCATTTTTGATTCAGTCTGCATTTATAAAGCAGAACACACACCCAAATAAAAAAATGCCACCAAACCAACCTAAAACCCCAAACCCTTCCTGAGGAGAGAGTGCAGTGTGAGTTCAGAATCAGGAACAAATGCTGCTGTTGGATGTGATGCTCAGCAGTTTTTTATTGTCAGGGCTCAAAGCTGATTGTATAAAACATCCAGCTGCCAGTTGTTGGTGCATCTCAGCTAGTGTTCTTGGCCTCATTGCTGTGTCACTGCAGGATAATCTTGTTCATATTGGTTAGTTGCTACTTATTCCATTACATATACGTTGAGGTGAGAGCAACTACTTAATCTCTACACTAGGAGATTAAGTTGAGATTCTGTTTTATGCTTGTAATGGAACGACTCTCACTTGCATCTCTTTGGAGAGTCTACTGGTAGGTAAAAGGCAGTTCACTTTATGGACACTTGAATATGAACAGAACACTTGTCTGGGAAAAATGGTGCGTAATTCCAGAAGTTCCTGGGCTTTGTACAGAGGGTTTACAGGCATCTGTCTGAGGGAGATGAGGTTGCTCTCTAATTCCTGGTGGTTGTCTTAGTAAAACCTATTGGTTTCTGCCTTGAAGGACTGAATAGAAGACATGCAGGTAGCTCGATATGTCAGTAGGGTGCAGTTGAGCTGCTTCTCCACAGTGACAAATTGTCAAGAAGGTTGTGCTGCAAATGGTATGGAAGAGCAGCAGCTTGCTGTGGGAAAGGGGGAAAGTGAAAAGCTGCGTCTTCTGCATAGAGCATGTAGGGTGTTTGCTGAAGGTGCAATGTGTTTTCTCAAAATATGTTGGCTGTTGGGCCTTGCAGGACCCTCCTGAGTTGTGGTGTGGTGGTTGGGCTGGATGGGCTCGATCTGAAGTTGACAGCGATGTTAGAATCTGAGCTTAGACAGAAAGACTTGTGTTTAGCATTCCTAGTGCTTCAGATATCTGTCTGTGTTAAAAACCTTTTGTATGTCACTTTATAAAAGGAAAATAAAATAAAATTGTGTTTTAAGGGTTGAAGATGGTACAAAACTGATGCCATGTTTCTCTATATTATGACACTCAAATTGATTTTGATTATTAACAGATGTTACATGCTAAATAAAAAGTATTCCCAGCTGTTTTGCTGTGGTTGTCAACTTTCCTCTTTTTCTGGCAAAGGCTAGCCAAAACTGTGATAAAATGGATGATTCTATGTTTGAACTAAGTGTAGTGCTTCTGACTTGAATACCTCAAAAGCACAGAGGGCTAATAATTTCTGTTGCAGAGCAAGGAGGCTGCATATAATGTAAGAGATCCTCATTTAAAGCACTGCATCACCAAATCCGTGCTGCTTTTGGTGGGAACAGGGGGATTAACAAGAGGTTTGTTCAGGTGAATTTTACTGAATGATCAAGAACTATGAATTCAAGACACAGGATATCTTTAAAACATTAAAAAAAATAATTTCCTAGTCAAGTGTATTCCTCACTCCCCCCATGCAGTAAATACCTTTTGCATAGACATAAGACCTGCCATCTTTATTTTATGTTTTGTTGTTTTGTTTTTGGTTTATTTTACAGGCAGGGAGCAGCCTGGACAGGACAGGACAGCATTTTCAGATAAGAATGTGGAGCCACATTCTGCTCCACAGAAAAATCCTCCTGAAGATCCCTTTGGTTCTGTTCCTTTCGTTTCTCGCCCAGGCAAGTTACATCTGTAACATCACTACCTCATATATATGCACTCATACATATATATATATATGTATCTGTTGAAGTATGTGCATCCAGTTAAATGACCAAAGAATGATGCTGCCTTAAAAATGAGTAAATGAGTTGAATATTTTTTTAATAATGCTGATTATCTCAAAAACCTACTTCTGCATGCTCAACTCCTGGTACTTGTACAATGTACAGACTAGGTAGTTTCCACAGTGCAGTTACATTGGACCAGTGCAGCATGAATCACTTGCATAGAACTACAAGTGCTTTTGCTAAAAGCAAATTACTTGCTAAGATCAAATCTTGTTATATCCATGTCGTCTGCTTTCAACTCTGGTACAGTTCTCCAGCTAAGCTAAGACTGTAAAGCTTCTGCTGCATTTAATGCGTAGTTTCTATCCATATTGAGTCCAAACAAATTATTTTGTGATCTGTATATTTGGAGGGGAGAGGGGGATTCATTACTGTGTTTCAGCTCAGCTTTGGTTTGACAATGGATGGAAGTAAATATAGCACTCTGTGTGAATGTTGTCTGTGAACATGTAACTGTGCCTCATCCTGCAATTTCATTGCCAGTTTTAACATTTGCTTCATCAACATTTCAATAATTGCTTTTGATACCTGTAGCAGACTGATACCTGTGACAGACTCAAGCCTACATGACAGTTAAATGGTAGAAGGAACTTCAGTAATTTATGGAGCCACTTAGACTCCTACCTAAGTTTTGTTGAGAGTGCTTGTGTGATAAAGGTGCCTTAACATGACTCGTAAAAACTCTTCTAGTGGAAGTTCAAAAGCTCAGATAACATGCCTTAAAATAAATCACTTTAGGTCAACCTAAGTTAGCCTCTGTATTCGCTTTTGCTTTCATCTTGCATTCCTGAAGGTCATCTGCTAGGGCTGCTTAATGCTCACAAGTGTTCTTGTGAAGAGTGAATAGGATAACACTGTTGTATTCTGCTAGGCAATTTGTGAAAATACTTCTGCATCCATGTCTGCTCCTGTTGTTAGGAAGACTTGAATTAATTGTTTGGTATGTTAGTGCATTCTGGTTTCTCCTTTTCTTCTGTTTGTTCATAAAGGAAAAGTTCGTGTTTTGTCATCCTCTTAATATTCAGTAGTTCAGTACAATGTGAAAACAGTTCTGAAGTGAAGGAACATTTGCTCTGTAGGTGCAGTTTCTAGTTTGAAAGGGTTTGCCCAGGAGTCTTTATTAAGAGGTTGCTTTATTGTATAAGTGACCCTAAATTACATGCCAAAGGAACAGTAATAGCTATAATTAATCTGAGATGGTGACTTAGTCTCCTGTCTTGAGTATTCATAACCACATGTCCCGGGATGATTTGGTTTCATTCCTTTTAAGTCCTATTGCTCATTGCTGTTTCTCAGATAGTTACAATATAGCTTATATTGTAAATGAATGGCTTCACTGTATCGTGTTGGATGTTTTATTTTTGTTACTTGGAATCCAAATTTTAATTCTTGACATACTAAAAACCAAGGGGAGATGCCTTTTCAGAAAAAAAGGAAAAAAACAACCCAATTGAGTTGTGCCTGAAAAAAAGACTTCTTGAAAAACTGTTGAGTTGCTTGTGAATTGTTCTCTCTTTTACTGGAGGAAAAAAAAAAAAGGTACGTTTTTCAATAGCCTTTTTTCTGCGGACTTGGAACTAGAGTTTAAGTGTACATACTGGCTTGATTTCAAGGAGGGGTTTTTTAATTGTGTTAACATTGAATTACACTTAGCAACCAAATCAGATTTGATAAATGTTCAAATCTGAAAATCTGTCTGTTAAAAGCTGGTTTGTTTTCCCCACAGAGTTCTTCAAAATGTCTTGAAATGAGCTGTTGTAAGACAAGGAAGAAAAAGGGAGCAGTGTTGACTTAAACATATTTCATTTCTAGTTGAAGGCTGTCTAGGACAAACTTGGCAAATGTCCCTAAGATTTAATATTTCTTGTACTTCACGTCTTTGTGTAATATGTTCTTTCTGGTTTGTTCCTTGTGATAATAAAAGTTTTAACTGGGAAGTAAGCTGCATGCGTACCTTACTCAGTTTGTTAGGGGGAAGTGCCTGAATAGGAAGTGGAACAGAGGTTTAATATCTTGAGCACAATTCCAGTCTTTGGGTGAGAGCCTGTCCTGATCTAGTTTGAGCACAAGTTTCACCTCCTTGCTAATGATGCAAATACAGAGCATTATCATTACTCACCCAGGTTTAACTACTGAATCTTGACTGCTTGAATTGTGATGAGAGGTATTGGTGTTACCAATACAGAGTATTCAAAAATAAAGAGAAAATTCTGCTTCCTTAAAACATGACAGTTTCCATTGAAGAGGTGTTCTACTGTATTACCATCCTTGGAGCTGGAACTCTTGTCTTTCTGCTTTGGTTATTTTTGCTGTGTGACATGGGTCTTGGGTTCATAAATGTTGTATATGGGAGTGTAGCTTAGAGTCATCCAGAGTACTTATTTTGTTTCTGAGGCCTAAGTGTTCTCTGCTAAAAGCAGTTAAATATAAAACTAATTTCTATCATCTGAGTGAGACAGCAGCAAGAAGAAAGAGGTGGTGTATCGGCTTTTGACTGAACTTCACATGAAGTGCTGGTAGTCTAGCAAAGTAAGTGCTAGCAGGTAACTCTTACATGTGTCTCTGGGAAGGTGATGCAAGGGAGATGCAGAGGGTGACATTTGAAACCTTTTATCATTGCTGGAAAGAAATGTGGGGTGCTGCAAGTCGTGAGCCCTCAGGAGTCTCCCTGTGGAGCTGAGAGGGCATTTCAGGCCGCTGCTGCTGCAAGGATCCCTGGGAAGGAGAATCTGCAGCTGGATGGACTAAGGGTGCTTCTCCACCAGAGTGTCTGTGCCTGTTCTTGGAAAGCCAGCAATAACATCTGTGTCACTTGATGTGCTGCGCAGAGGGCAAACAGTGGTGGGAAAATAAATTAGCATACTGTTGGGTTCCTCATATTGGAAAATAGTTGATTGTGTAGAAGCACTTACTGTTAGCTGCATGTGGTGTATATACTAATAAAAGTGTTTTCACAAGGACTGCATGTAAACTTGCTATACACACTATTTTATGCGTAAACGTGGAAAATAGTAATGACTTAGAACTTGAGATGACGGGAAATGAAAATTGTCTTGAGAGAGAATTCCAGTGCTCAATCTGGTAGAAATGAAAGTAACCCTGCAAACATGTTGGGAAAAAGAGAGAAGAAAGCACAGTCGAATAGCAAGTTAATGGGGCCTTGAGGACAGGCACCAAACATGTGGAAAACAAGATCTGGTTCTTGAACGCCTGAAACACTAGATAGTGACAGTGGAAGAACTGGCTTCTGTGGTCAGCATTTTGGAATGGAAGCTTTTGATGCAAGTTTGTGTTAACCAGCTGTGTTGTAATGTCCTTTGTTAACATTAAGTTGAGTTTCAGAAACTCGGAAATCACACATATTTTCTGTTATTTTCAAATTAGAAGAAGGAAATCCATCAAGATAATATACTTTGCGAGGTGGTACTCAGTGGCATTTTGCCATCTTATGTTAGTTTACACTAATAGTTTCCACTGTTTTTTCTAAAGTACATAGGTAACCCCTTCCCTGTCACTGCATGCATGTTTGAAGCGTAGAGACTGGGGATAAAAAGTAAGCTTAGTTCTGTAGCAGCTTCTTCGTGACTTCCAGGCTTCCTGCACTCAAAGACTTGATTGTGTCTTCATATGATCCTTACAGGTTTCTGTCTTGGAATAAGAGCACTTCTGTGGTGTGGTATTTGAGTTGCTACTGGCAGCTGCATGGACTGTGGCAGAACAATGGAAATTGGCTGGGGACTTGGCCACAACATGGCCTTGAAAGGACTATGCTGGAGTAGCTGATTATGAGCATTCACTGTGTTAGAGCAGGAAAGTGTGTTGTTCTGGCTTGAAGAAACATGGCTGGCAAGTAATCATGTGGTTACTTTTTCATGTACTGCTTCTAACTCGATTTCAAACCACTGCTGCAAGTTTCTGTGCCATGACTTTGGAGCCCTTGGGCTACTGTGTAGTCTGGAGTAAGGTCCTTTCCAACCCGAACCAGTCTGTAATTCTGTGAACAGGCTGTGCATCAGATGAGGTATAGAAGATTGCATGAAATCTACCTGACAGAACTTTAACTGAAGTACAAGTCATTACAATTGAGGAAGAAACTACAAATTTGAGAAGAGATGGAAAGGCTTGAAGGCCCTTTCCTGTGCAACACTAAACCAGCTCATGTCATCAGTTCATGTTTAATTTGGGTATTTATGTACTTGAGCTGCTTATTAAAAGATGCCCAGACCTGCAACTTGATGTGGCTGTTGTACAATGTCCCAGATGTAGGTAACTTGAAAATTAAAATAAGTTCATATAAATATGAATGAAAATACTGCTCAATGAAAATACTGCTTATGTTACTTTGTAACCTCTCCTTGGCTATGGTTTCATGTATTCATACTACTTGCTGAATGCTGGTTCAGGTAGATAATTTTTAGACTTAAGCTTTTCTAGCTAGCATTTCAGAAGTTACTCGAACTTACTCGCACATCAAAAGACAAAATCTGTGTGGGCTTGGGCTAGGCCAGTGGTGTGCTTTGTCTCTCCAAAATGATCATTTCTTTCTTTGTCTCAAATCTTAGGGCAGTCATGGTCACCTTTCACTTCTGTTGTATAGCACTGCAAGCTGTAGACTAATTATTTGGAAGAATATCTAAGCAATAGCTATTTTATTCACCCCTTTTTGTTCTTGAAAATAAAGGTGGTAAGCAGGGACTTGGCCACAACATGGCCTTGAATAACCACTACAATACTCAGCAGCTGCTCTTCTGGCTACTGTCAGAACAACAGTGCAGATTTAGTTGCAGCAGGTCTGTAATCCTTGGGCCTGACATGTGGCAAATTGTTGTGCAGTGATGGTGGCAGTATGTTACCAATTCCAAGGAAGCTTAAAGCTCCTCGCCACCCCCCTCAATACCCTAAAATGATGAACCAGCAGAAGGCATGTAATTACTGCAGTTGTTGAGGGGAATTCATCCGCTTATAATCGGATGTCTCGAAAAAGAACATCAGAAGAGAAAATTTCCTTGAAGATTGGGATCATCTTATATGATTAAAGATGTTCCACCTGGCTTGCATTTGGGCAAAGAGCAATTGTCTCCTTGGGAATATAAACCTGATTAGAAGTGTAGTAATCTGAACAGGACATTACAAACAGATGTTACTCAACATTCTGTAGCATTTTTCTATAAATACATATCTGAACATATACATCCATGGCAGTGTTCAAGGCTTGGATTGTTCAGGTTGGACAGAGCCTTGAGTGACATAGTCTGGTGTGGGGCATCCCTGCCGGTGGGTAGGGGGTTGGAACTAGACGATCTTGAGGTCCTTTCCCACCCAGATCACCAGTCTGTGATTCTATAAACAGAATCTGCATCTGATAAGGTAGAGAATATGGCATGAAATCTACCTGACAGAATGCTTCATTTTTGACAATTAGCTGGTCAGAGCATTAAATAGTCGTTAGAGACCTTTTTTCCTTTTGGAGCATTGTTTCTATTTGTAGTACTCTCTGTGTTTGTGTAGTTTGCTAACTTCTTTAGAAGAGGGGGAATGGTGGTGTGGAAAAGGCAATTACTGTCATGGGTTTAAAACCTATAGCTTAGCAGAGGATAGTGTTGTTTGATTTGGTTTGGATACCAGTTTGCTGCTGTTTTCTCCCTGTTATTGGGACTAAACCAAATTCATTGCAGATGAAATGTGGTGGCTGGAAAAATCAATATCCTTGCACTATCTCCCAGTGGCTTTAGAATGGAGATACTTGAGAAGACTTTTTCCTCATATGTATTGACAAACACTTATGAATACACAGGCTCTGTGTCTGCTATAGAACAGGGATCTCCAGCAAGGGGGATTGCTAAATGAATAGTTCCTGTCTTCATCCCAGTTTTCTAGATACAGTAGTAGACTAAAGAGAGGAAATGTAGGATGCTAATATAGATTCCTTAAAAACTAGGCTGTCTGGATGAAATTATTTGCTGTGTATTGTCAGCAATGACAGTTCTAGGTGTGTCTATTGAGACCTGTTGTAGTGGCTTTTGTGTAAGTATGAGTACACTGAGTATGGTTTGGGAACCGCTTTAGGGGTTTTGGCATGTATTGTCAAGTCCTGCTTGATCTGTGTTCTGTCCAGAGAGGTCTGCTACTGTGAGCTAAGTATCCTGTGGCTTAAATCACTTGTTCAGTAAGTCAGCAGCTGTTGGTAGTTGGGGTTTTGCCTTTTGTTGTTGTTCTTTGCAGTTTGTTTTCCAGTGAACGTGACTGTGACAGCAACTGAAAAATATTTAAACCTTTTAGGAAGTCAGGCCTATTAGGTATACTCTAATTCAGTTCTTGTTTAAAAAAAAAATCAAAGCTTGTTTTCTGTATATGAATTACGTACAAAGGTCTAATCGTTGCTTGGTAGTGCAAACTCGTGGATATGGCCCTATAGAAAAGGCTTGAGGGTGTTTTTGCATAAGTGATGTTAACATCTAACCTAGAAACACTTCCTTTTTCTTTTCCTTTTAAATCTAATTGCTTTCATGTTAATGTTAGTGTTTCAGTAAATATTGGGAACAGCAGGGTTTGGAAGCTAGAGGGTTATAGAGTGCAATGTGAAGGCTGTACCTTTGGGAAATCTAAAGTAAGCAGCCAAATAATCCAGGTTCTAATTTAGTGGGTAAAGCAAATTTGTAGTGTGTAAAATTACAGTAGATAAGAAGCAATCTGACACCAGAAGCAAAGAAGAAACAACTCAAAGCCTTAATCACTGGATGGTTTTAGTCATTCTGATCATCTTGTTTTTAAATCCATACATGAAATATATTGCTGAGGAGTTTTTATTGTTATTTTAAGTGTAATTCAACAGAGCAGGATGGTGACTGGATGAAGAAATCTTCAAGAAAGGAAGAAATACTTCTTGTAAAACCTAATATTCTGGTCTAAACTGGAGCATATAAAGAAAAAATCTGACTTGGCCTGGAAGTTGCATATTAATTTCCTTGTGAAAGCAGAAATTACTTGAGAAATTATGTTGGATGTTATAAGAACAAGAGAGTCAGAGCTGGATTCTGGCTGAGGATTTTTTTCAGAGAAATAACTGGTGTACACATCCATTCCCAGCTTTTTCAGTCCTATGAACACATGGCATGGATTGCATTTCAGTAGTTGTTTTTCCAAGCTGTTTTAATTTTGGATAGGTGAGAGGGTCAGCAGTGTAGTGCTGTGCGCAGAGCTTGTTAGTAACTGCTCTAATGAGAAACAACCCCTGCCTGAGGTTTGTGTCAGGTAGGAGGGGTGTAAGAAGTAAGTACCTAGAACTCGGGCTGTACCATTTAGTGGAGCATGTCGGTATGTGGCTGTTCCTAGCTGGATCACCATGGACTTGGTGCCCTTGTCAGGCAAGCATAGGCTGTGGAAATACAGTTGGTTTTGCCGTTGTTCTGGTTCCCAGCTGAAGGTTGGGACCTACATAATACTCAGCCTGGAGTGACTACAAAACAGTCTCACTTCAAAGGATTGCAGACCCAGAGAAACTACTGAAAATTGGAGTGCAGAGACATCACTTATCATTGCTGTTATCAGCGTTAATTGTTCACTTACCTGAAAGGAGGTTGTAGTGAGGTGGGGTTGGTCTCTTATCCCAAGTAACAAGTGGAAATGGCCTCAAGCTGCACTAGGAGAGGTTTAGACTGGAGATTAGGAACAATTTCTTCATCAAGAGGGTGGTCAGGCATTGGAACAGGCTGCCCAGGGAATGGTGGAATCACCGTCCCCGGAAGTGTTCTCAAACTGTGTAGGTGAGGCCCTCAGTGACATGGTTTAGTGGCCTTGGCAGTGCTGGGGCAAAGGTTGAACTTGATCTTAAAGGTCTTTTCCAACCTAGTTGGTTCTACAATTCAGTTATGCCTTCTGAAAGTTGTGTGGCTGCCTTGTGATCTGTATCCTAGAGAAAAGGACATCTCAGGAGCAAATATGCTTTCCTCATTTAAGACCAAGTGTTTCTTCTTTCTCTTCAAATAAAAATCTGACAGTTAACACTCCTGAAAATATCTTTGTGCAGCAGCAGGGCTCCAACATAGGGAAGAACTTGTTTTGCCTGAGTCTGAGTGCCATATGCATGCTCTGCATGGTCTTGCTCACTGTTTCATCAGTTGGTGCGAAGTATTTCAAAGCCAACCACCCTTCAAAAGTCATCAGTGAATTGTTCTTTTAGCTCTAGTTTTCAGATAATTATTTACTATAAGAAAAAGGGGGGGATAAAGGTGTCAGAGTAAAATAAATAAATTTCCTTCCTGTAGAGAAACTGGGCTGACAGAGACTGTTTAGAAACAAACAAGAACACTGCTCTCAAACTGAAGTTAAAGCAGTAGGGTTTTGGGTTTTTTTTTCCCTTTTTTTTTTTTCGTCTTTTTTTGCTTATATTGCTACACTAGAAGTTAGAAGGGGCTAATTGTGAAGCTTCAATGTCACTAAAGATTTGAAGCTGCACTGAATATGTCAGTATTGCCTCACTTATCTGACTGTATGGTAAAAACCTTGGTGCTGTGGGTCAGTCTTGAAGGATCTCTTGAAAAGGCACCTTAATAGCTTTGACTATTTTTTTAAATGCTAGATATGGATTTTAGCTCATTTCTCTCAGTCAGCACAGAATAGATGTTTGCTCTGTATGCGTGGCTATGGTGTGTGGAACAAGTACTGACTTTGAGTGTGTTTCAAGTTGTGTTTTGTGTTTCTCTTTGACCTGCAGGTTCCCCTAGAAAACCAGCTGATAACTCTGCTGGTAACCAAGGAAATAACTTAGGGATGCCAACCAAGGCTGGAAAGCTGAGCCATACTTTTAGAGATCCCCAGCCAGGAAGGAAGACTGCAGAGGGACAAGTGACAAAAGGTGGCGATGAGTCAGAGAGTGATTTTGAATCTGATCCTCCTTCTCCCAAGAGCAGTGAGGAAGAAGAACAGGAGGATGAAGAAGTGTTGCAGGGAGAGAATGGAGACTTCAATGATGACAATGATACAGAACTGGAGAATTTAGGCCACCGACCTCTCCTCATGGACTCTGAGGAAGAGGTGGAGGAAGAGGAGGAAGAGAAGCAAAGTTCTGACTCTGAATCTGATCGTACTAAGCAAAAGTCTGTGGAAGGGCTCCCGAGTGGTAGGTTCAGAGATGGTGTTGGCACTGGTGAAATCAAAGAACCCACTTCAATGCATATGTCCTTATCTGAGGTGCAAAATACTATAACCCCGGTGAACTCTGGCCAAGAATTTGATGTGTTTGGGGCAGTGCCCTTCTTCACTCTGCAGCCTCAGGCAAGAGAGAAGATGGACAAAGATGTCTTTTCTCAGGCAGCTTTTCCCAGCCTGAGCCAGGAGCAGGATGACTTTGATGTTTTCACAAAAGCCCCCTTCAGCAAAAAGGTCTCTCGGCAAGATGGCCATGTGGCAGGAACTGAGCCTCTGCTCTCTCCCACCTCTCCACGGAGCCTTGATATTTTTGGCTGCACCCCATTTCAGCCTTCTCTTCTCCCCAAGACTGGTGGGAGTAGAGAGGACCTGTTTGGGCTGGTTCCTTTTGATGAGATCACAGGGAGTCAGCAGCAGAAGATGAAGCAGCAGCGTAACCTGCAAAAACTTTCTTCCCGCCAAAGGCGAATGAAACAGGAGGTCTCAAAGAACAATGGGAAGCGGCATCATGGCACCCCAACCACCACAAAGAAGGCTCTGAAACCCAGCTACCGCACCCCCGAGAGAGCCCGCAGGCACAAGAAAGCTGGCCGCAGGGACTCGCAGAGCAGCAATGAATTCCTGACCATCTCAGACTCCAAAGAGAACATCAGCGTTGCATTGACTGATGGCAAAGATCGAACCAACCCTCTGCAGGCAGATGAAAGTCTGCTGGATCCTTTTGGAGCCAAACCCTTCCACCCACCAGACTTGCTGAGGCATCCCCAGCACCAAGGTTTTGGTGATGGCTCTGGGGATCATGGAGCAGTGGTAGTGGCTGGCAGACCAAGGCAGAGCTCGTTGCACAGAGCCATTCATGGTGGGGAGGGGCTGAAAACAGATGACTTTGGTGCAGTGCCCTTCACAGAACTGGTTGTGCAGAGCCCGCAGAGCCAGCAACAACAGGCACTCGAGTTAGATCCCTTTGGAGCAGCTCCATTTCCTTCCAAACAGTAAATGCTTCCAATGGGTTTCTCCCCTGCTCTGCCTCTCTAAGTTACTTACTGGAGGTTTTAATTAGTGGAGTAGTTTATCTGTTGAATTGACAGTGACCTGTGTTGTACAGTTTGTTCAAGTTCAAGGAGGCAGGGACAGCTTCATGATGAAACTTGGAACAGTGGCAAATTCTTATTGGGTTTTGTTTGAGGGTTTTTTTTTTGTTTGTTTGGCTTTATTTGGGTTTTTTTGTTTTGTTTTGGGTTTGGGTTTTTTTTTTTGTTTGTTTTGGTGGAAAAAAATTAAAACTGACCCAGGAGCATCATTTTGTTGTGGCAGATGGCTCCTGGAATGAAAAGAGAAATTGGATATGAACAAGATGGACATGTGTGTCTGGGCCCTGGGACATACTGTTATTCTGCACTTTTGCATTGCCTTTTTAATCCTCCGTGATATGCTGTGGTGGAGGGAAGGGGTCAGGCAGAGATCACACAACCAACCTTTTCCATATGTACAGGTAGGTTACTGCTGTGGTGGTGCTTCACATCCTGGTCACAGGAAATCCAGCTTGATCTCCTGGTAGCAGTCAAGTCTGTGCTTCTTAGAAGAAAACTACCTTTATTAATTATGAAAATCAAGAAGCCAAGTCCTCAAGGTGCTGTGGCCCAGAGTTCCAGAGCATGGCTATGGCTCAGGCCCTAGCAGACACATATGCAGCTGCAGAGATGAAAGGCAGTCTATTTGTTTTTCTGTGCCTAAATGTTCAATTTTTATTTGTATTTTACAGTAAGTGCTGTTAATGTAAAATAGCCAACTGGAAGTGTAGAGTTAAAACTAAAGATACAGAGAATATAATGCTCTGTGAGATGAAAAGCCTGAATATGAGGGAGTAAACCAGCAGGGATGCAGCTGGTGTTTGCAGCACTTTGGAGACTACTCAGTGCGCTGAGAAGAGGCTGGTATACACAGGACATCATTTGGCACATATGGACTATATCAGATGACTTGTACAGTTGTGAGATATGAGATGCAACCATCAGATTTATTGGATTACAAATTGGGATTTATGTCTGAAAACACCTTTTCCTCTCAGATTTTTATTGCCAACAAAATGTGTATTGTTTCAAATAAGTTGGCCTTTTTAAAACAATTTTTGAAAGGACTAATTTCTTTTAAGTTCTAATGAATCTTGCTGTACTTAAGCATGTTTTCTAAGAAAGTTTTGCTAAATGCACTGAGCTTTGAAGAAACTCTCTGCCCCGAACTTTGGGAGCAGAAGCAGGAGGCAGCTGGACTAGTGCACTGCATTTCACACCACAAAGCCTTATAGGCAGGATCCTGTCCTGCTCCACTGGACCTTCAAGACACCTGGTGCTGGGAGTATGTTTTGCCTGTAGATGAGGGGAAGGTGATGTGAACAGCCCTGTTGAGGACAAGGTGTTGTTACTGTGCTGTTGAAGTGGGCGCTGTGTGTAGGTGCAATGGCATCTCCGCTGCCTTGCAACTTGTGCCAAGCACGTGTGACTCGGGACAGTCCATTTGTCTGCTTTTTATTCCATGGCAGCTCTACAGAGGAAGTGGAAGGAGACGGTTCCTCTGCTCAAATCAACTTTATATCTTGATCCACTGAATGCTGATGAGTGGATAACTGGATGTTTATATATGGAGGACATCAGTGTTTGTGGTAGTGCATTCCTGTGTCGCCCCCCCACCCTGCCTTTCACAGTGAAATATTTAGGGCTGTACTTGATTTTTCTACACAGTCTCCTCTGGGTTATCCAGTTGTCCTGAGATGTGTGATGGTGGGGGTAGATCGCTGACAATATTTGTTGAAAACAACATAAAAGAGCAAGTCATCTGACTCCTTTGGGGGTTGGTTTCTTAAAATGCTCCCTTGAATATATGTGAAATTGCTTCCTCTGATCCTGGAATTGGAAAGTAGCTCGTCTGTATCTGTAGGTCTTCATTACCTTCATCCTCCTCGATTTTGTGTTCTCACAGGGTTGATGTGAAATGCTTCAGCTGTGCTTGAAGTCAGCCTTGTTCAGGCTTAGAAGTTAAGCTTTTAAGAGGTTATGAGTAGAAATGTTTCAACTCCATTTGCACAGGAGTGTCCTAGGCTTTACTACTGCTGTTCTCACCTGCTTGATGCCAAAGGCTGTAAGAAGCACACGTCAAGTTTTGTAGCAATTTCTGATACTCAGGTTAACTCTCTGATTTTCCTTGTTTTCTTTTCTCTGTGTGCTTATGAACTGCTTTCCTCCAGTCTCCTTTGGAGCTGTTCCTTCCCTGCCTAGATAGCTGTTGGAACAGAGTGATATAACAAATGAAGCAGATAGGTGAAAATGAAAAGAGAAGAACACAACAGGCAACTGACCCCTGGTTTTTAAATGGAGCTTTCCCTGGTGGAAAAGCAAATGGTTGAGCAGGCCCTGAACTTGGAGACAGACGAAGGTGAACAGTGTGTGTGGGGCTGAGATGTAGCTCCACTGCCCAAAAGGACACCCAGGGAAAAGGCTTAGTGTGGGCCTTAATGTCTGTGTGAATGAAGAGTAGGAAATGCGTTTGTTTTTTGTCTGCTCACCCCGAGACTTCAGGCTGAGGTATGCTGCAGGTTTTCTTCGCGTGGCTGGTTGGTTTGAGTTTTGGCAGAGGTTGCATTCCAGCACAGGAAAGTGAGGATGTTGGCAGAAACTAGAGGTGAGGTAAAAGCAAACTGCAAACCCGAGTTGCTCTAAAACTGGCAAGTTTTTCAAAAACATGCAAGTTGTGGCTGATGAGACTTGCTTTCTAATGGCCTTAATAAACCTTGTTCTGCAAATTCTAGTTATGAAACAGGTTTTTGCATAAATCTAACTTTTATTTCTAGTTAAAATTACTGTATCCTTTCTTGTGACTGAAAAGAGATCAGCATGCCTGGCTAAGTTGACTTTGTAGGGTATATATTGTTTATACACAACTAAACCCAAGTTTGGGTTGAATTTCAGCCAAGATCCACTGGTCAAATGTGGTACTGTCAGGGAACACGATATCCTTCAGCCTTTATTTGTGTGCTTGTGACCTTACCTTTAGTACAGGCGAGACCATGCTGCACTAGACACATACCATATACTGTCTATGAAGCCAAGAATGGCAAGGTAAGTAGCTGACCCTTCCCTTCCAGCTGATGCCATGTATTGATTTTTATAGCTCTCCTTTCAGCACATTGAATGACTAAACCCCAGGCCTTTTAGAATCAGCTGCTTGAGAGAGATTCTGTTGAAAGGTACCAAGTCCTTAATGGTTGTGGTTCTGGGAAGACAAGGTAGCAGTGTTTCCCTGCAGACTCTCTCATGCTGCCAGATCTGTGCAATGGCTTTGACTGACCTGCATCACCATGAATACCAGCTTGGAAGGATGGAAATTCTCATTATTTGGGGTGTCCCAACTTAATAAACCAAGTACTGTGAAAATAAGTTGATATATTTGCTACTGTGAGAATAAGAGTTTATCTGGAGTTTTTTTATATTATATCGTGTATTTTTATATATGAAAAGTATATATAAAACATACACATGTTCGCACACATCATGTATCTCTTGGAGTAGCTGTGTTTTTGGTAACACAGCAGCCACAATCACTTCTGTGTGACTTGAGGGAGTGAACAGGAGTGAAAGCACCAAGAGGAAAAAGAAGTGGGAAGGGTGGCTGCTGTGTTACTGCTCTGTAGTGCTTATTTCAAAAGGAAAATCAAGGAAATTGTGTGTGTAGCTCAATTTGTGACTAAGGCATCACCTAATATGAAAAGAGTATAAAACCTGGTTTTAAATTGCTGGCATTCAGCTTTTAAGTGCACTTTCCTGAACTACACTTCCACTTCTTGTTAGACTTCAAGTTTCTGAAGCTTTTTTGTGTACCACTAAACAGAGAACTTTTAACTTTTTTTGTGCAACTGATGTATGTCATGAAACACTTACAGTTGTTAAATAAACAAATGTGGTAACAGTGACTTTGCACATCTCCTGAGGAAGTATTCACCTTTAGGCTGTAATTCACTTGCTGTATGCGGTGCTGCTTCTGCTTTTTGTGTCTGCAGGATCCTGTCACTCTTTAAAAACTGCTTTAAGGTATTTTTTTAGTTGCTGACCAACCAGCTTTCTCTGTCCACCTTGTTTAAAACTTGTTGATCAGATGCTAGTTGTAATTTCTCAGGTACTTGCTAATGCGTACAAAACACTATGTATCACTAGGAGAATACACTACATGCAGTGCTGGAGTAGTACAGTCCCGCCCTGTGCCTTTGTGCTATGGGAATTCAAGAGCCAGTCCCACTGTGTGTGTAAAACACAGGGGAGGTGACAGATGTTGTGTGGTTGAGCAATTCACATCTGTGGCTCTGCTGTATGAGATGTAAGAATGATGTTACTTCAAGAAAATGGCCAATGAAGTGGAATTTATTTACAGGTTCGGTATGTACATAGAAGACCATCATGTAGCTTGATAAAGTTCAGGGTAATAAAAATGTACATCTTGGCAGTCAGTTTCCTGATCCAGTGAAAACTGCTACAGTAGGTAAGAGTTGACATAAAAATACCTTAGAGAACTATCAAGTCAGTATGCTGTCAAATACACAAACACATGTTCTTCAAATGTTTTTTTCACATAACACTGGAAATGGGCTTTTCTACTTGCCGGTTCCTCCTCAGGCTTCAGCAGCAGTCATTAGTGCACTTGGAACTGGCTTGGCTGTCAAATTAAAAAAAAAATAAATAAAAAAAAATCAGTGTTTACACTGAAAGCCTCAAAGTCAGGGAGTTGAATCTCAAAGGCAAAGCCAGTTCTCACTACTACTTATTCCTGGAGTTGGAAAAACCCCACAACAACCCACTGAACTTAAGAGATGGTTAGTGTTACTCTCCAGCACACCAGTAGAGAAGTTGGTGTCCTGCCTCCTCCACCCCTAACTAGAGTTCAGGTGCCTGACACTAAGATTTCATCAGTTTTCTGTGTGTCACTGGCACAGCCCTGACAGGGAAGGCTGGGGGAGCTGGGCTGGTGTAGGCTGGAGAAGAGGCAGCATGGGGGAACCCAAGAGCAGCCTGTCTGCCCTGAGGAGGGCACTGCACCAAGGCAGCTCTCTTCCCCTCCCCATGAGCTAAAACTTATGGGGGAAATCCCTCCCTAGAGACAAGGGAACAACGATGACAAAGGTGAGAGTGCATTAAGGGCTTCTTTCGTGTTACAGAGGTTTTAGCATGTTGCCTTAAGGGTTTATTCCCCTGTGCCTTGGCCTCAGGAGTAAGAGAACTTGTTTAAAATCCTGCCAGGCCATATCGGCGTGTTCTAAGATGGCTGGTGTCAGAGGATCACAAAAGATGAGAAGTTTGCTGGGATGCTCTTGAAGGCCACCCTGCAGGTAACAAGGGCAGCTGGGACACTTAATCTCAGACCAGAATGTTTCTGCCTGGCATTAAAGCAGAAACAAGATTATCTCCTGCCTTCCAACACCAGCCATGCTGATGCCACCTCGTCCTTCCACAGCTCTTCTCCCAAACAAGCCACAATGGGATTAAATGGTAACAGCACCTTGAGGCAAGCAAAGGACTCTCCACAGGGCTAATGCTGACTAATGACTGGATTGTGTGAAGAATCAGTATTTGCTACCACTGTTCAACTGGACTCTGAACACATGCACAAATGCTACACAGAAGTCATTAAAAAACACTGATTCTAATCCCCAAATCCAAAGAATTCCAATCCTGTTGGAAAAATGACACCCCTCAGGTTAATTATGCTACAGCTACCTAATAACCTGCACATTTTCTGTCTCCCTAATGTTCATAAGTTATAAACTCCCTAAAGTTTCTAAGAGCTGGTTTCATGACATTCTAAAGCCAAAGGCAACATTTTTACTGTGGCAGGCTTATGGCAATTAAGTCATTTTTGGTAACAAAGTCTGCAAGTATGGTGCTGCACATCCCACAGTAAAAGGCCAACAGACAGTGATTTGAATCCCCAGCAGGTTCTCTACTTGGGATGTGTTATTTCAGCCTGTTAAACAAATGCAACTGATTGCAAGATAGTAACAAGGGTGAGCATACTGCTCCTGAAGTAGTTTAGAAAACTGATTCCAAATTGCTGGAGGGATCTAGAGAGATCTCTTGAAGTAATGGCACTATCTATACTGGCAAGTTTTAGGATCTGAAAGGACGGGGTAGCTGTGGTGGACGACACCTTATTTTGTCTTCCAGAAAAAGAAAAGCTTGTCCAAAGAAGAGATACTCAATACGTTACTGTGCCAATGCTGAAGGAAGTCATTCAGATAAAGATGCTGTGGTTGCAACATGCTGTACCACTGTGATTCAGATCCAGCACCAGGCTCCACAGTTACTGTGGGCTTAAACACACGCAGCCAGGAGCTGTGTCGTAATGATGCACTTGAACCAAACCTCAACACAGGGTATGTGGGCTGGGGACCTCAGCAGGTGACTCAGTTCTGTCGTTTTTTTTCTCCCAAGCAGAACAAATGCTGAGTCTTACAGCCCATCTTTCCATTGTCCCACTCCAGGAAGACCTATTTTATACTGGAATGCAGAACAGGAAGGAAATGCAGCTCACATCCCAGGCCACGCTGTTTGTTTTTTCAAGTGTCACCATAACACAACAGCAACCAGGTAACAGTCCAGAAGTCAGAAAAGGAACTGTCTCAGTGCTTCACCTCATAGCTCAGCTCAGCAGGTAAGGTGCAGACCTTCAAAGTCAGAAATTTCATCTGAAACAGTGGGAAACCAAGTTCAGTCACTTACTATCTATATGGAATCACAGAATGGTTTGGGTTGGAAAGGACCTTAAGATCATCCAGTTCCAACCCCCTGCCATGGGCAGGGATGCCTCACACTAGACCATGTTGCCCAAGACTCTGTCAAACCTGGCCTTGAACACTGCCACGGATGGAGCATTTACTAACTGATCAACTCCTATCCAATTAACAAAAAATCCAGCTCAATACTTAGTAGGCTGAAAACCTGACAAAACCTGAGGACAAGGCTACTTGGGAACAAAGGCTAATGACAGTTTGAGGCTATTACATTGTGCAACAGGGCTGAAAGGGATCTGACAGAGCCCCGACCAGTCTGCTCTAGGACTCTGCTCAAGGATGCTGCAGCCTCATGTAACACAGCAGTAGAAATGAGCAGTCCCTGGCCTTAAGATCACCACTTTTTTTTTTACCACAAGTGCTACAGCAGCTATCATTTCCTTTGGGGAAGCTAATGAGGGAGATTGACTGAAACTTCAGACAGGATTACTTAGCTCTACACTCGTTAGAAGACCCTGTTCCCAATAGTATGAGAGCTGCTGTACCTTCACTCACAAGCCTGGGCTATACTCAGGACAGGGCTGGCTGTGTCGGTATTGCATGATGTACACTGTGGACTGATGCCACCAGTACAGCATCACCACCGCAAGGATATGCCACACTTGGTGACTTGAGCCGAGGTAGTTCAGCTGGCCTGTGGGCAAGAGAAAGGGCAGTGGTCAAGTCATTCCATTTGGCAATAACTCATGCTATGCAATTAGCAAGCAGTCTTCTCCAAACCTCAACTACACAGGCCACTTGCAGGGAGACAGTGCAAGTTCTCTAACGAACTTGATTCCAAGTTGTTGGTCACCTTTGGATGCAAGTACACACAGTGTTTTACTCTACAGAACACTTCATGGGGAATGTAGTCAATCTGTTCTCTCACAGGAAGATGAGGACTCAGTAAGGACTGTGACACTGCAGGCAGCTAAACTGCAGAATAAAAAAACCATCCAGAAGAGAATTTCCTACCTGGGAAGTATCTTTCTGGAACTTTGGAAATATAGAAGAGAAAAGCTACAGCAGCGATGAAGTACATGACAACTACACGCGGAGCAAACTCCTGCAAAAGAAAAGGAAGCTCTCCTATTCGGTAGAAAGTAAAAATAGCAAAAAATAAAGTCCTTACAAATAAAAAAGGCATGACAAAATTGCATCTTACTTTACTGCCTGTGTCATCTACAGACAAAATCCAAGAGAAAAGCAAATGCCCAAGTTTGAGAAAATCTGAATGGGAAGAAACTTGTTTTATTATACCCTCTCTGCTTCAGTACACAAGTTACTTGATATTTCTGTGCAGCCTGCATATGACATGACATTTCTCAGTCAAAGGACATCTTCCAGTACATTGAGCTAACACAGGATAAGTGAGACTTCAGTGGAAGATCTCATTTACCAGTTGGGATTCTGCTACACAAGGAGACACTAAATGGGGGAAGATGGGGGGGGATGACAACTACAATTTATCTGATTTTGCAAAAGCTAGTGTCAAGTGCCCTGTCTAAAGACTACATACATTCATGAATGTTGCTCTTCCACATTCAAGAGCAGCTCTGGACTGGGCTAAGCCCCAGCAGATGCCCAGTGGCAGCCCTCCAGCAGAACACAGAAACATAGAATCAAGTAGGTTGGAAAAGACCTTTAAGATCATCTAGTCAAACCTTCACCCCAGGACAGCCATGCACAGTTACTACTCACTCTGAAAAAATAAATGTTTTTTTTTCAGGACAGTTAGGTCCCCTGGGGAACTGCAATATGATTTTGGGGGTATTCATATTGGGGCATAAGTTACTGTCTCCAGCTGTGCTGTGCTGTGCTGGTTGTTCCCCAGAGCATAATTCTAAGTGGTAATAAAACAAGAACAGAAAAATAGTTCAGTTACTTCATGGTGATGTGAAATGATGGTTGTGTAAGAGACAGAGGGCTGAGTAGGTAAATACTGATTTTTGCTGCCAACCTAGGGGACAGAGAGGAAGCCACTACTCATTCCATCAGTGTATCCCAGTTCCCCTGTCTCCTCTGGAGCCGTGGTGGCTCCGCAGTCTATTCAGCTCTTGGCTCCTGCCCCTCTCCCTAGGGTGAGCCAGGGTGGAACGTTCCCACAGGGTATGCTCAGTTCCTCAGGTATATATGCCCAGTCACCCTTGCATCCAGTTTTCCTTCTCATGGTGCACTTTTACATCAGATCTATTCTACTCAACCTGTTTACTGCTTCTCAATAAACTTCTAAGTGATTGCATTTAGATTGGATGGTCTGAAAGAAGTCTGTGCTGCTTCCGCCTTATTTTCTGAAGTGTAAGAGGGCTGAAGAAAAAGCAGAAGGTAAAAGGGAACCTTATTTCCTTCTTTTTCCTTTTTACCTGTACAATAGATGCACCAATGCCACCATTGAGCCAAACCCAGTGGATGGTGGGAATGATTCCGTATCCAGACACGGAGCAGAAGATGATGGAGCGAAGTCTGTGCCACTGTTGTGTGAGGTAACTGGGATGAATCTGAGCAAAAAACACTGCCAAGATCATTGCCAGCACAGTGATTAAATATACCTGTCGCCAGTACTGAGGAAAAAAGAAACAAAAATAAGTTTGTGAGTTTTCTCATCAGGTATAAAAGTAAACTATGGGTAGAAAGCTCACAGTATGAAATATAATGATATATCAAATCTCCTGTCACTGCTGTAAGCCCCAAGAGAGAGGGGGTTTGAATGAATGGACTTGTGAATTGACTGACAGCGAGCAGAAGGGATTTTGTCCCCCAGGTACACATGTCAGAACATGTGGTGCCTTCACCAAAACATTTTAAACCCACCTCTCCCTCAGCAGACTTGTTCAGCTGCAGGCATGGATGTAGTCTAGGCCTTCAAAGGGGAACCCATTTTACTTGTCCTCCATTAGATCAAGAGAAAATGAGCTTGTTTCTGCCTCATGCAAGTTATCTAATGGGAAATGATGTTTAAATTACTTGTGATAGGGACACATCCCATCATCAGTCTCAGGCCTGTGACAAAGACAGGACCTGGGACATGTACCCTGCCTTCATATGAATTCAGGTATTTTCTTGAGGCTTATGCAAGTGACAGCTTGAAAGGAAATCTCAATTTGCACATCACTTCAGGATGTGGAGTTCTGTCTGAAAGGAACTTGCTTCAGTTTCCATCACTGCCTCCTGTTCACCCTGTAAGTGACCCACTTCCTACAGTGTGGATGCTACGCCACTGAGATCACAGGAATTAAACAAGCACTTCAAACTTACATTATTACAGTAAAATGCATAAAAGACGCCTGATACATAGCAGCCCAGGATCCCGATGGAAATTCCTGCATAATCTAATGCCATCCATCGCCGGCTGGTCTTCTCCGAGCGGTGACAACAGAAAAGATGATATCCTACTGAGCAAAGCATGCACACCTAGGCAAAGGTTCAAACAGGGATGCATTAATGTCTTAAATATTAACAGAGGCTACAATAAGCTTAAGCTCTGAACTTTGGAGCATGCCACTGACCCCCTACACGTTTTGCAGTGCAACCTGGTGTAGGCAATTATGATTCCTGTCAGTAGTCATAGAATGGTTTGGGTTGGAAAGGACCTTAAGATCACCCAGTTCCAACTCCCTGGCATGGGAAGGGACGCCTCACACTACACCATGTCACCCAAGGCTCTGTCCAACCTGGCCTTGAACACTGCCAAGGATGGAGCATTCACCACTTCCTTGGGCAACCTGTGCCAGTGCCTCACCACCCTCACAGGAAAGAACTTCTTCCTTAGATCCAACCTGAGCTTCCCCTGTTTCAGTTTAAATCTATCACCCCTTGTCCTATCAGTGCAGGCCCTGATGTGAAGTCCCTCTCTGGCACCCTTGTAGGCCCCCTTCAGATAGTGGAAGGCTGCTATGAGGTCTCCACGCAGCCTTCTCTTCTCCAGGCTGAAAAGCCCCAACTTTCTCATCCTATCTTCATACAGGAGGTGCTCCAGTCCCCTGATCATCCTCATGGCCCTCCTCTGGGCTTGTTCCAACAGTTCCATGTCCTTCTTATGTTGAGGACACCAGAACTCTACACAGAGCTCCAAGTGGGGTTTCACAAGAGCAGAGTAGCAGCACAGGATCACCTCCCTCGACCTGCTGGTCACGCTCCTTTTGATACAGCCCAGCACCTGGGTGGTTTCTGGGCTGCGAGCGCACTCTGAAGCCAACTCATGTTCAGTTTCTCATTGACCAACACCCCCAAATCCTCCACGGGGCTGCTCTCAATCATTTCTCCACCCAACCTGTAGCTGTGAGCCTTCTCGCCGATGGCTCTCCCCAGCCCCTACCTGGAAGCAGAAGAGGCAGACGGAGCAGATGACAAAGTCCTCCCGGGAGGCTCTGGCGGCCGGCAGCACAGCTGTCAGGTCGTAGATTCCCAGCGTGAAGAAAAGGACGAAGCCGAGCAGGTGGCTCCAGATGTTGACGGTCTCGTTGGAGAGGATGAAGAGACTGTGAGGAGACACAACGGGGGAATGGGGGAGAGCCGGGGTCTGGGCCCGGGGCGGCACGAGACGGGTCGGGGGCTGTAGCCTCACCTCTTGAGGCAGAGGCGGGAGGGCAGGTAGGCCCGGTAGCCGTCGGTGATGTAGGGATTGTCCTTCAGGAAGACGGGGATCTGCTCGTAGGTGTAGAGGCGTATGCCACGGGGCACCAGCACAGGCCAATACTGGTAGCTCCCCAGCTCGATGTAGTGCGCGCTCCGGAGCAGCTTCTGGTGCATCCTGCCCGCCGCACCGGACGGGACCTAAACCCCCCGGCCCCCTCCGCGGGGACGGGGCCTCAGGGGCTCCGAACACCCGCCGCGCGCCGCGGGCAGGGGAGCGGCCGCGGCGACGAGCGATGGCGTCACAGCACCGCGCCGGCGCTGTACCGGCAGCGCGCGGCGCCGGGAAGCGGGCACGCGGGGGCGCTGTTCTCCCGGGCACGTGCGGCGGCGGCGGCGGCGGCGGCAGGCGGGACACCGCCTCCCCCCCCCCTCCCCTCCCCCCCCCCTCCGGGCCCCGATCCCCTCAGGGCCCCGCGGCACCGGCTCCTCCCGCCGCGAGCTCCCCTGTCCCGGAGTGGAAGTACTGCAAGTAACAGCGTTGCTTGGTAGTCGTTGTGGGTACAGGTAATGCGGCCTTTGCAGCTCTCACAGTGTGCTTTGTATTTTAAGGTTGCTGTATGCTACTGCCGGTCCTGTCATGGGAGAGAAGGTTGTCTAAAGGAGATGGTCTAAAACGCCCTCTCTGAGCCTTGTCTAGTCTGGAGAAGAGAAGGCTCAGGGGGGACCTTATCGCTCTCTACAACTCCCTGAAAGGAGGTTGTGGTGAGGTGGGGGTCGGTCTCTTTTCCCAAGGAACAAGCAATCGGACAGAACAGCCTCAAGCTGTGCCAGGGGAGGTTTAGATTGAATATGAGGAACAATTTCTTCACCAAGAGGGTGGTCAGGCATTGGAACAGGCTGCCCAGGGAATGGTGGAATCACCGTCCCTGGAAGTGTTCACAAACTGTAGAAGAGGCCCCCAGTGACATGGTTTAGTGGTGGCCTTGGCAGTGCTGGGGGAATGGTTGGACTCGATGATCTTAAAGGTCTTTTCCAACCTGGTTTATTCTGTGATTCTGTTTCGATTGGAAATGAGAGATTATGAAACTCAGAGATTATGTAATCTCTGCTTAATTAAGATAATGATTGTTAGGTTTGTTTGGTTTTTTTGTCTGTACACTCTGTGAAGTACCAACAAAATAAACCTTAGTAGTGAAGAAGACTCTTCCAATGAGGCCCTTGCTCAGGTTGCCCAGAGAAGCTGTGGCTGCCCCATCACTGGCAGTGTTCAAGGCCAGGTTGGACGGGGCTTGGAGCAGCCTGCTCTATGGAAGGTGTCCTTGCCTGTGGCCTGCGGCTGGAGCTGCATGAGCTTTAAGGTCCCTTCCAACCCAAACCTATGATAGTCTGTGATTCTATGATTTACTTGGCCTAAATAAGGAAAGTTGTGGGTTGTTTGTCAGTTGCTTTCAAGTTTGTTTTTTTTTCTGAATTTTAAAAATAATCAGAAAGCAGTAATTCACTAGGTGTTGCCTGCCTCTAGTTTTCAGAGTTGAAATCAGCCACCTGTGCCTCCTCTTTGGCCATATCTCATGCAGAATTCTTTGAAGGTCTTTTGTCTCGTTAAACAACATGTGAGACCATTTTTCCAAGACAGTATGACAAGTATGAAATGGTTTCCCATGGAAGAGAGATTTGTATTGTGAAGGAAAAGATTCAGGGTGATCAAGAGTGACAGTAAAGACCAGGTGTTCAGTACAAACAGCTGTGCTCCCCAAATACCCATGTTATACTCCTTGGTTATCCAAATTAAGTTAGGTTTGGTCAACAGCACCTCTCAAATGTATCTACTAATAAATCATGCACTGAGATCTCTCAAAGTCTGTGTTCTGAAAGCTGTCTTCCTCCTGCCTGTGCAGACCTGCTGACAGCACCTTGTGCCTTCTCCCTCCTCCTCAGCTGTTGTGCGTGTTGCGTATGGCTTTCTCCTGCATGTACTGCAATGCTCAGGAGAGTTGCCCGGAGGAATTGTGTTCACAGTAATCAGCAAAGATTACCTGTAAGAAGCTTCCTTGTGTTCTCCCCTTTCTGGGTTGTAGCTGAAGCATGTCTCTGAACTGTTCATTCCTTTTTTACTTAGTTTCTGTCTTCTTTTCTGAATGGTGTCTTTGGTTTTGTTTGGATTTTTTTTTTCCTTCATGTGAGCTTGCATTAAGAATAATTTAGAAAAGATACCTAGAGAAAATGCATTCCAAAAGAAGATCCTTATACATAGTTGTTCTGAGAAGAGGGGAGGGACCCCTGGCTATATTTAGATTGGAGCACAGGATATCCCTTCTGCCGGCAGCAGTGAGCCCAGTGTGATAAATCACCTCACAGAGTGCTGCAGGGCTGTGAAAAGCTAAGCTCAGGAGATGGCTCAGCAAGTCCTACATGTAACAGGGTCACAGGAGGATGAGAATTCAGATACCAGGGATTCCTGGAAATTCAGTCTTAAGAGACCACAAAGGTGTTGCCTGATAGGGAAATAATTTGACAGGCTATTGATGTTTTTGTTCTGTTTGTCCTGGTTTGATCAACCTGGTGTACTTGGCAGCTGAAATTCCTGAACCAAACAACTGGGATCAAGCTAGGAGGAATGATATATGCATGGTGGCAATATTTTTCCCACAAATGTCCCACTGCAGTGCTCACTGGGAGAATGAGGGAGGTAATCCAGGTTTATGCAGACACATGCATTTGCAGGAATAAGAATATAGCTGCCACATGAATTAAGGGGAGTGAATCCTGCCCATCATGAGAAGCCTCTCACTGTGTTGAGCCTGATCAGGGGCAGTCCCACTGCTGCCACCTCCCACTGACAAATGAAGAGCATCAGTGCTCGCTCCAGTGGTGACTCACTTTTCTAGAGCCAAATACAGCGTAGAAAGTTGCTACCAACTTAAAACCTTAATTAGCCTTAATTGTCAATTGAATCATTAGCTCACTGAGAACATTATATATGGAAAAAACACTTTGTTTCTAAGCCCTGTGCAATTTATATGAAATCCCAAGTGCTTCAAAGAGTTCAGTCAGAAGGAATCGGAGCTGACAGCACTTTTTTTTAATAAGAGGAGCTTTAATTGGCTGTTAAGTTAAAGCTTTGAAGCTTTGAGAGGGGAAGTGTTATAGGTTAAATTAATAGGGGAAATTGAGAAACAATTAGGGCAGCTTTAAATTAATTACTTTCACTATTTATTTTTAGCTTATTGCACAATTGTGTCAAATGTGTAAGTGATTGAAATTAGCCATCTGTGCAAGATAGCTTTGACCTAAGTTGACCTTCCTGGGTAAGTGAGTAGCTTGCCCTAATTCCTGTACTGTATCCCTAATTTTACTGCCCAATAAGGTTAACTGGGAGTGAAGATGGGTATGACTGAGAGGTTCCATACTCTGCTGATGAACGGACAAAATCACCTGTGCAGAGGGAGGGAGGGGGAAGGCTTTCAAAGGGATGGTGGAGATCAGATGTGAGCTGAAGTGTTTCTTGTTAACCCAAACTGGGCCCTGTGTGGTTCCTTTCTGTGCTTAGCAGCCTGCCTGGACATTGGGGCATGAAGTGTAACCCATAATTGCTGCTTAACTGCTGTTTGAGGAGAATGTGGGGAAGGACAGCACCTCCAGTTGAACTAACTGTAATACTGACAGGGGCTTTTTATGGCTTGCTCCATCCTGCTATGTTTGTTTCAGGGAGAAACAGGGGACAAGTGATTTGGAAGAGCTATTGAAACAAAATACCTCAAATGGTCATGACAAAAGGGGAGCAAAAAAAAAAAAAAAGGTGTGTGGGGGTTCAATTTTGAAACTGAAATGGTCAAAATAGTTATCGGTGCTGTTTTTTGAGGCATTTAAATATTTTTCTCCCCTCCTCTTTCCTTCTTATCAGCAGGCCCACCGCAGAAGTGCTCCGTTGGAGGAGAGGGGCTGGTCGCAGCGGGCAGCGGGGCAGAGGACCCCGGGCAGAACACGGTCTTTGGCCCCGCTTCTGCCTTGCTCCCGCCCGGCTCCTCCCGCTCCCGCCCGGCTCCTCCCGCTCCCGCCCGGCTCCTCCCGCTCCCGCCCGGCTCCTCCCGCTCCCGCCCGGCTCTCCCTCCAGGTGTCAGCCTGGCACTGCAATGCAGGCCGCCGGGAGCTGCCTCTGCTCTTCATTCATCTGCCAGTTCGCGGACTTCCTATTCTGGCAGTGCCGTGTCAGTTAGTGTCAGGTCAGTGCTGGTGTTCCTGAGGTGGCTCGGTATTTGATCCTCCTCTTCTGAAGTGTCCGGCAAAACGCCTCATTCTCATTTTTTGTCTGTGGGGATCTGGCTTTCCGAATGTCACGAGCAAACAAATGGGAGGTGCCCTGGGACTCCGTTTCCCACTGCTGGAACATGCTGCCATGAGAGAATTCAGCTTGCTCCAAGTTTTCCAGAAAACACAGCTTAGTGCCCAGGGGAAACCTGTTATTGGTCTGACCTTTCTTAGGAAAATATATTTTGGAATGTTGATTGAAGGTATCACTTGTGCTTACAGCTGTGTCAGTGTATAGCTCAGTTTTATTTGCATGTGATTAAAAACAATTGTGTCTTCCCTGGGGATGGGAAGAAGGAGGTGTAGTTCAGAATACTCTGGTCAGGAGTATGTTTCCATGCATAGCCTGTGAATAAAATACAGATACTGGTTTATGGTTGTAGAGACCATTTATGTGTATAAAGCACTTGTGGTTCTGTATTGGTATGAAAGAAGGCTTGCAAAGGGCCGTGTATAGAAATCCCTGCTTCCTGACAGTTACATCGGGAGACTGAGAGATTTAAAGCCCCTTGTCATTTAAAACAGGTAGATCCTGTCTCATCCTTTCTTGGAAGTAGCCAAAGCATCTGTGAAATTAACTACCTCATGTTGTTATGCAGTGGAGTTGCGTTTAAGGAAATAAGGTTCATATTTTCATGCAAGTCAGAGTCATTGATAGAATGTGTGTGGGGAAGCACAGAAATCCGGGACACCCCCAGTCCACAAACTCCCTTCATTAGAGAACATTATGAATGTGAGTACCTTGTGTTTGAGAATTAGAGTGACCGTAGTCCTAAGCAAGCTTGATTTCAAGGCCCTCTTCCCTTCAGACGCAGCTTTCTTCTGGTCACTGTCTCCACTAGAATTTGTGTGGTGAAGTTATCTGTGGTTTCCTATAGTGTGTTCCTCAGTGTAGAGCCTGAGTAGCTTCCAGGAGTGGCCAAAACAGACAGCTTGACATCTGCTATGGGGGTTCAGGCTACCTCTGCTCTCCCCATGGAGAGATGTATGTGTGATGTGTGCAGTCAAGTGACTTGTTTTGGTAGGGCTCTTCCTTCTTTTTTTATTTTTTTTTTCCTGACACTTTTGTTTTCTGATTCAATCCCTTTGGCTTCCAGCTCCAGCTTCTGAATCTCAGCATCTGTCAGTGGTGCGATAAATTATCTTTGGTGATAAGAGAACAGCTGCTAATAGCAAAAGCAAGGATGACATTTGGGCTTTTTCCTGCCACGCGAGAGCTTACAGTCAGCAGAAATGCACTGTGCACACAATGGAAGAAGGCACTTCACCTGCCCAGCCTACTGGGTTTTTTCTGATTTAGCAGCATCTTTTCCCTCTGTGTTAAGCAGATGCACATGAAAAATTGTGCAGCATAATGGAGTCCTGAACCTAAAGAACTGGAATTAATTAACAAATGGCTTTTTTTTTCTGGATAGGTTCTGAAGGTGAGAGTGGTGAGGGAACATTAAAGGAATTATTTTATTTTTTTTTTTAGAAAAATTAGGGGATTTTCAGGGAAAGAAAAAAGCTGCTTGGAAAGCTGCTTAATCATGTGGGATGGTGTTTCTGAGCACAACAACCTGCTCCCTGTGAAATTGGTAGGGAAAAAAAAAATTAACTCCTTTCTGTGGAGTCCTGAATTTTAGGAGCATAGGGCTTGATTGGTTTTTTTTTCCCTCTTATTTAAAGGTCTCTCTAACTCCGTCTTGCCTATAAAATTTTATCACAGCTGGAATTCATGCCGTGACGGACGGCATTTCAAGATAAAGTGTTTTGACCACAGAGATTTTGTTTCTCTAGTTGTGGTGAATTTAGTTGATTTATTTATAATGAAGGTGAAGCTCCAGGAACTGTGGACAGCTTTAGTCGATTCGGTGATTTCACTCTTGGACAACTGTGGGGGTTTCTGACTTTATAAAGTCAGAAAGAGACAATTCCTGTGAAAGTCCCCTTGCCTAGTCAAATTCTGACAGCAAGTTTTCCCCAAGGGGATCATGTTTCTGAGACACTGTTAAAAGTCAAAATAGCCTTTACATAAAGTAGTCCTGCAGTTGTGGTTTTCGCAACTGTAATGTCTTGAGTAGCTTCTCAATTGAGCATGAGGGAGAAGGCAGACTGGATTTTCAGTGGTGTTGAAGCCTGTTTTGAGCTGTGTGGTCACTCAAAATGATTTCTGACTGTCAGGGGGATTAGGTGCATTTTCCAATGCTGCTGTTGTTAAGTCTGTGCCACTGCTGACTGACCTCTGTAGGTATTTGAATCTTGTTAATATGACAGGAGATAACACGTTCTCATTAGGTTCTCGTGAGGATTTGTATGCCTAAATCAATGTGACCATTTTCCAAATCCCTTCCAAATGTTTACTGTGCTCTTAAATTTGATCTGTGAAGTGCTGCTTTAATGCTACACAATGCCTGGCGACTTGGCATTTGGGATCATCTTGCTGCACTTACTTTTGACTTGCTTTTTCTTCATCTGCCAAGATAAGCATATGCAAATCATGGTTAGTTTTTTTTCCTGACTGTGCTGCTAAATGCCAAAATCTCCACTAAGCAGCACTGGTATAGTTTGAAAGTCAGAGATGTCAAAATAAAGATTTGTCTTGCCTCCAAAAATGCTTTGGGACAGAAAGATCTGGGAAACAGGGAGGAAACGATTGTCTCATTTCGCTAATGGTGCTGTGGATTCTGTTGCCTGTCTGCCAGGATTGGATTTTCCCCATTGCTAGTCAGTTTGTCTTTGGAGAGTTTAGGTTTTCCTCAGTTATCTGGATTGCTAACATTGGAATCCCGTGATCTTCTAAGTTAGTCGCGGTTCATCTCCCCTCTTTCATTCTCGTCATCTGCCTAGCTTCTTTTATATCATTGAGACCTTTAAGTGCAAAGATGTATGGAGGAGACAATGTGTTAGGAAGTGCTGGGAAGTCAGTGAAGACTGAAGTACAGTAAAACTAGGAAAATTCTGCCACTTTTTAATATATTATTTTGTAATATCATTTGTTTGTCTACTTTTGGTGCTAGTAGATGTTTCAGTTCCATCTCGATGTGAGGCTGGGAGCTCTGGAATGCTTCTTTTCAGCTATTACTGAGACTTAAAGTTCTCTGTGCAGGAGAGAAGAAAGGGAGTCATTAGTCTGCTTTCCTGCCCAATTTTGCCCCTTTTTTTCCTCAAATAATTTGGCTGTTTCATCTGTTAATTCTACATATTTAAATTAATATGTTGTTTTTAGTTTTTGAACACTAAGCAAGGTCCATACAAGATAGTTTCACAGTCTTAAAAGCATTTGTTAGAATTTTTCTCAGTTCTCCAGTTGCTTTTTCTTTGCTGTTTCCTTTGGTTCACAAACCATGCTTTGTATTGTATCATTAAAGACTCATCAGCATAGCCCAAAAGCAGTTGCAGAGCACTTGAGTTTGACCAGCCTTAAGAATTCTGTTATTCTTCTGCTCCTTTTTCTATACCGTTGGAATAAAGATAATACCATCTCATCTTGCGATGCCCTACTTGGGTGCAGTGAGGCAGTGATTTAACTCCTTATTCATGCTGTATGCATTAAGCCATAAGGAGTTAAGAGTTCTGTTGCTCTTGCCCAAAGCCCATCTTTGTTCAGTGTCATGTTTTCCTACAGTCTGCAAAAGTGATGGTTGCCTTCTGATGGTATTCCTGCCTCTGAGTGCCTGGTGGATTGAAAGCTTTTTACTCCACAGCAGACTCAACACTGGAGCTCCTGTTTTGTCAGCTTCTACTGTGTCACTGGGAAGTGATCTTACAAACATCTGAAGTATGTTTCTTCCCCTTCTAAGATCTTTTGATTCTTGTAGACATGTTGAACATACGAGAGCTCACAGCAAACCCGCTGATCCGTGCTGCTGGGGAGGGATTTAGAGTGCTAATTGAAGTGCAGCATGGATACTGTGGAGTGATAGGAAGTAAGCAGGGCTCAACAGCTCTCTTGCTTGTCCTGTGGCCATGTGTTATGGAGAATGATCGGGCTTGGCTATTATGGGTGTTTCTGGCAAGCCAGGATTTTTTTTTCAGCAGCCTTGCAAGGAGTTGAACAGCCACAGATGCTTTCTCCTGACTGGAGGTGGAAGTTTGAAGGGCAGCTGAATTTGCTAATGTTCGTGCTTTGATGCAGAGTGTGAGAAATGTTGATGAGGCATGAGGCAGAACAGCTTGCTCTATTGCTGCTGTATTGACTCTGCAGTGCTGACAGTAGTTAAAAAAATGGCTTTGCTACATAAGCTTAGTTAATATATAGAGCTTGGAAGACAGCTAGACAGCCATGCGCCATGGCCACAGTCTCTTTCTCTTTTTAATAGTCACTTCCTTGTCCAGAACTGCACTTTAGTTTTCAATCACTTTAGTATCATTAGGAAAGGTTGACATTTTGGAAATATTTGCACAGTATAAATATGAATAGCAGTATCCATTTGTCTTGCAAGAGGATGCACACTGAGGTCAGGATTATTTTTCTGGTGTTTTGCAATGGTGTCAGTTTTGTTTCAAGTGTAAAACATGATGTTCTTTTTGCTGAGGAGGTAGTCCAAAGCAAAGGCTCAGCTGGGGACTTTTAAAACCAAGATGTACTGGATGGGCTATGCTTTCTTAGGTCCTGAAGGCATATTTGTGTTGAACTTCCCAGGGGGAATTAAATCTCAGCTTAGGGTTGGTGTAGTTCAGATCATTTTCTCAATAATGATTGCAGATGTGCTACCTGTTTCTAAGGTGGGGTCAGATGGTAAACTTGGTCACTCGCAGGAATGCTCAGTTGTTCCATCGGTAATCCTGCTGACTTCAGTGGGAGTGCTTGTGTGAGAGAGACTTTCACCCGTGAAAACTGGGGTTCTTCCTGCAGAGGACTAAGGGCTGTCCTTACACAATGCAGGTGGGTGAGTGGTACAAGAGACAGAGGTTTTGATGGTTTTGTTTCACCTCGTACTATTTGTCCTTGTGCTCTCCAAGTGAAGACATGCATCAGATCATGGAAGAGGAAAAAAAAAAAAAGACCTGCAGGTTCATTATTATTTCAATATAACTTCTGACATGAGGAGATCAAGCAGTTATCTCCTTTTTGAAATGTCAGTCTCTGGCTGTCAGCATGAAGAGACCAACTGTGGCTCTATGTGAGAGCAAGTTTCTGGGCACACTACCTGAGGGGCACTGGCGAGTTTCTTTCAGGTTGCTGGAATGGGTTGTTTTTTGGGTTTTTATTGTTTTTCTTTTTTTGGGGGGGGGGCTTTGTTTTGTTTTGTTTTGTTTTTTGATGGACTAGTAAATTATTAGGATGTGAACTTGTCAGACAGACTTGCCAGGTTTTCAGCAGTCATCCCAAGTGGACTGCCTAAAAAAGGGCTGGCACTGCATCACATGGAATGACCGATGATATGTCATATATTTTTAATAGGCAAATGTTTTAATAAGCATCCTCTCTCCTAAAACACTGGATTTTGAAATAGGTTTTAGCCTTGAGCCATGTAACTACCCAGCTGTGAATTTTATAAGGCAACAATCTCCACATCATTAGATGTTATGACTGATACGCCAGTGATGGCAATAGTAAGTATTGCCATGCATTAGAAAAGTTTCTGATAACAGTTAAAGGAAGTGTGGCTCTGCTTGGAAGATTTTTTCAGCTCAAAATTACAGCAATTTCCTAAAATGATGAAGTCAGGCATGTACTTTCTTCTACTGAATGCAAGTAGCTGTTTATTCAAGCCAGCCTGATTTTTGTGCCCGACAGCTTTAGGCACATTGCCTGACAGTTCTGAATATCAAAATGATTTTTCTTTTCCTGGGATTTCTACATCTTCAGCCAATGGAAATTCAGCTGAAATGTTGCACAACGAGGCAGATCAGAGCCCAGCTCAATCTCCCATGGTTCTATTGGTTCATTGGGAAAGCCTGCTTGTTTGTTTGGGGTGGTTTTTTTTTTTTTTTATCCTGAGTTACAACAGTTATCATATTTTATTTAGAAGCATGTAGGACGAAATCTCAAGTTGAAAGGTGACCCAGTGGACCCTTCTTTGGGCAGACCAAGTCCCTCCTCTGCAATGACTTTGGTGCAGTGGTCAGTAAATCACATAGCCTGTTCTCCTCTGCTGAAACCTACTACTAACTTACACACTGCCCCTCTCAAAAATGGCATGCTTTTATCATGTCTTACCTGTTGCTGAACTGCAGAGTGGAATCCCAGTGCCTTTTAGTCTGAAAGAGAGCGTGGGATGTTCTGCTTTATCTTTTACTTTCTTGTATCCTCTGTGAATGGTAGTGATCCTTTACACGTGGCTAAGGAGTTTAAAAAATTGAAAAGTGGTGGTCTTGTTTCTGAGCTTTTTGGTGGTTTTGGTGGGATAGAACATTTGTATTTTCTGTTATTATTTTGAATTATTGAAGTTCACTGACTGGGGCATTCCTTTAGAGAAAATAACCTTTTTTTTTTTCAGTCAGAAGACATTTTGTTCCCAGTCCAGTAGGCATTCACAAATTCTGCACAAGGTGATTCTTTTAATAGTTTACAGTTATTTTCAGGCTGTAGAAGGAAGCCACAGGCTTTCTGTCCTGTTTGTATAGGACAGAGAGAGAAGCACAAACACTGCTTGGAAAATGGGAGCAGAATTAATTTCAGAGCAGCGTTAATCTTTTACAGCGAACATAGTTTCATTCAACATCAGTGATGTCAGCTAGCTAATGAACTGGATATAGCTGGAATGAGCAGTGAAACTGTTGAGTTACATCGTGTCAGGTTTTTCTTGTGTCAGTAGAAGGTACTTGTGTTTCTAGCAATGCAGGAAGAAACTTTTCATTACTGACCACATGGTGACTTTTTTCTACCAGCAATTAGGTATCCAGATAGTTAGATTTTTCTTTACAGGGCTGATATGTCTCTATTTTTGGTGCCTAGGCTGAATAAGAAGACCTGTTTGGGTTTGTTTTTTTTCACAAGTACAAATGTTTCCTCTGCTAGTGTCAGTTTTATAGAGCAAGTTAGGTGTCATGAAGACTCATACTGTTCCACCTCTCCCACTATGAATAGGGCAACTTTGGGCAACACATCACTTTCTGTCTGAGGGGTTCTCAGATATGATATGATAATAAGGCATGATAAAATACAAGCACTGAGTAATGGCTTTGGGGAAAGGGGTCCCAGAGGAACATTATGACTGGTCTCTGTTAAAGCAGTTGTTTGGGATGATCATGCTCAAGTGAAGAAACTGACCTTTAGGTCAATGTCTCAAAAAAAAAAAAAAAACTGAAAGAAGCAAAACCAGAAGAGCCTTGAAGAGAAGTCTGAAAATTTCTTGTACAGATCACATCTTTCTTGCACTTAGATGGATGGTGGCCTCCCTTCCAGAAGTGAAGGAGTTGCTGTTACTCTGTACTTTTGCCATTTTCCTTTGTGGTGCCCAGACAGAAGAGAAACCAGAGATCCTGGGTGGTAGCTGCTATAAGGGCAAATGACAGCCAGCAGCTTCTGTCCCACTGGGCTGTCAGTCCAAAAGGCCTGTCACAAGAGCATTAACAGAAGGTCTTTAAAAGATGTGAGAGACAAAGTCACTTAATCACATCACATCTCAGGGAAGACTAATGGTCTTGTGCTGTCCTTAACAAAGGAGTGGAAATAACTTTGCCTTACACTGTGCTACAGGGCACGACTTTGCAAAAGTGCATCCAGATGTGCCTGTTGGTTCCCATTTCATTTTCAGGTTATTCCTGTCTCTCCTATTTCAGAGCTGGTGCCAACACATCTACAGACCTAAAGCACTGTGGTCTCTAAAGCTCTCCCAGAGATTTGTGCAGCCTTATCATCTTAAATCATGAGAAGGCTTAGTGTTCTATAGGCTGTGATTTGCACTGACCTGCATAAAGCCTTCCTGCAGGTTATCTCTTATGATGGGACCTTGTTTCTTGCCACTAGCCAGGTTTCACTCAGTGCTGTATCATTCCTCTCCCTGTTCCTCACATGGTGTCTGTAAGGAGCAGTTAGTTAAACAGCAAATAAATCTGATTCGTTTTAGAGGCAAAAAAGGAGTCAGGTAAGTTGCTGCCTGTCTTTGCTTTGATGGCTGTGTCTTAGGCAGTGATTTCCATTGCTTTCTCCTTGCTGCTGTCACCCCTCATAAACTCCATTCTCAGGGACCCGACAAAGTTGCATGGCACTCGACAGTAGCATGGCCTCTGCACAGGAGGGTATTCCTGCCCAGCTGCCTGGCTTCACTGCGTTTGGGATGGGGTAGAGCTAGAGAGCCGGATGGTCTGCTCTGGCATTGCTTCTAGGGATTCCAGCAGAGGGGAGTGAGTGGGCAGGGATGGGACGAGAGGCCAGGGATGGGACGAGAGGCCGTGCTTTTGCTTCTCCTGTGTTAATGCCAAACCAGCTTTGGGGGTGGAGGTGGAGAGAGAAGGGGCAACGTGCCAGGTGAGACAGCAGTGACCTCCCCATGTGTTTCTTTGTATGGTCAGACTTGGGCTGGGGAGAACCATTTGCTCCTGAAGACAAGGGCTGAGAGACCCCACAGATGGGTAGGTATTCCTAAGCAACTGCCTCTTTCTCCCTAGCACATGAAGTAGGGATGGGTGAATTCCCTTCCTCCCCTGAGGAAGAAGAGCTGCATCTTGGTTTTACAGTCCACGAATACTTGATTTCCAGGGTAAGCCAGGGTGACAAGTGCTTTCCAGTGCACTATTTGGATTCCAGGAGGGGAGCACTGCAAACTACGGCACAGTATTTGCCCAGCCTCCATGTGGATTCAGTTAAGTCTTGAAAGACTTTGTGGGTTATGACATTCCCCTAAATGTGCTGAGCTTTCTTTAACCTTTCATAAAACATTGTGATCTTTATGGACTGTATCATATTGTGCAGTAATGTGCTTTATTGTCCACAGAATAAGCTTTTCTTAAAGATAATTGGAAAGCTGGAAATGGCTGCTATCGGCTGATTTTTTTTTTAAATACATTATTTCTGAAATGGGCCTGGTGTAATAATGACCCTATCTGTTCAAGATTTAAGATTTGTCTTGGCAGAGAAAATTGATCCATTTCACCTTTGTCTAATGGAAATTTTTATCTGGGATTATCTGTTTATGTAAATGAATGTTCTTCTGAAAAGAGAACTTGAGGGGGCTGTAAATCTCAGTGACACTTTAGTTTCATGGGGGGAAAATTGGAAAGGATTCTAGTATTTATCTGGCTGAAATTGGTTATAAAAACAAAATTATCTTCATGTTCCTGCTGCATCTGATGTTTCCTGGAATTTCATTACCTTTTTGAATAATGCAGCATTACACCACATTCAGGATTCTCTGCCATTAGCCCCGAAATTGTGGGGGGGGGGGGGGGGGTCACTTCTGAGCATTGTAATTACCAGGCAAAGGCAGCCTGTTTGGGGCAAGGGGATTCTGATTCAGTGCCCTAATGGGCACCAATTAGCACAGCCACATTATTCATAGCGCTCTGTATGGAGCACTGAGAATACACCACATGACAGTTTTTTCTTTACCAGTTGTTTGGGTTTGGTTTTTATTTTTTTAAATTGAGGAGTGAATCTAATTACAGGGAAAATGTCTTTGGCTAATCAGCTTTTGTTTACACTTTGCAGAGCAGGACTGTGAATGTAGCATTTAAAGTAATATTTTATACATCATCTTTAAAAGTAGTTTCACTCTTAAAGAGATATACTAGTGGGTTTGCCAAGTTTCCTTTTGAGATCTAGATGCCACAGAACCGACCAGACTGAGTCCTTGTTGGAAGAGCCATGCTAAAACACAAAATCTGGCTTGTGGTGCTAGCCATGAATGTGGCTGTCTACCATAACTGCTGTAAATCCTCCCTCTTTGCTGGCACTCAGTGAGACTGACAAAGAACAGAGAGCTGAGCTGATCCTGTAGCTATTATTGTGTTTAAAAAGGCACTCTACAAGAAGATGCAACTTTTTGGGTTATTTTACAGTTAAACCAGATGAAAGCTGCACGTCGTTTCACATGAAACAAAGCTACTTTGTAGATATCTTTGCCACCTTGTCTGACGAAAAGGGATTTTGATTTTGACATGATGCATGACAAAAGGGAGCAGAACATACACCAGACATGCATTTAACATCTGAAACTTTGGGTTGCTATCGCTTATGATCACATTGCTGCTTTCCTGGAGCAGAGAAGCAGTTTGTATCTTCAGGGTGTATTCAGGGTGACTTGGGCCAAAGACTTCAATGAAGACAGGATTTTCTCTCTGCCATTAGAAATCACAGCTGTACTTGATGCTGTACTGAGGTGCATCAGGACTTCTACAGTCCAGCCTAGCATAGTCATTAGTACTAGAAATCATAATAAACCCAAGGTATTAAAAAGAGACAATCAGCACTTAAACATGGCTTTCACTCTGTGATATCTGGCAGTTTTCTCCATAATCTTCCATGTCTTAATATTGCTTAATTTTCTTTCTATCAAACTTGAGGCAGCAATGTTCCCTCCCCAAGTTCTTATCTTCTGTGACTTTCTGCTCCATGTTTCAGGCAGTCATTTCAGTTGGAAATATACATTATTACCAGCTCATTAAATCCAAAAGAAATGAAGTGGAAAATTACAGAACTCTGTGGATTACAGTGCACCCAACTCAAAATAGAAGCATGTGATTAAAACCAAAATGTGCTCCATTTAAAAAATGGAATAATAGTTTGGGGCCCAGCTGGCGAAATATCATGTGAAATGTGTTTTCAGAGTTGGACTAATGGAAATGAAATCTCACTACGGGTGCTCAAGGTGGGCCCTCTACAAGTGCAGGACTTGCCAGTACCCATGCTCAAAAAAAAAAAAAAAACAACACCAAAAAAGAAGGAAAAAATGTATTTGTAGTATAAAGGAATGTAAAGTTGAGGGAGGCAAGACTTTCCTTTGCCTCCCTTAAAATGTAAATGCACATCTAGTTCTTGGCAGAACTTTGAACCCTCATTTGTTTTCTTTGAAGTGACCAATAGTAACAACAGTGAGAGATAGCAACAAGCAAATTCCCAGGCAAAAGCCCTGGATTGGCTGGCAGCACTAACAGGCAGCGTTAAATACTAACACACAGGTGGATGAGCTACTCCTCTCAGAAGAAGCAGTGTATGTGTGAATTTATGGGTATGCAGAAAGGCTTCTTTCATTTTCTTTTTTTTAACGTATTTCCCCCTGTTTTGCTCCAGTTTATGTAGAGCCTAAGCAGAATGAAAGTGGGTGAGGGGTGAAACAGGTCTTTTCCATCTTCTATGTGTCACTCTTTAATAGTGAAGAAGAAAACAGAGAGTTAAGAATGGGGAAATGTGAAAAGACAGGCAGGTGTTTCGCAGCACAGATAAAACTGGAGCTTGATTTCCTTGTGGCATTTCAGCACATCTTCCAGGCTTTGTATACTGTTCCCAGGTTTGGCTAAATCTGACTGTTCCTCATAAGATGCAGAAAAAAGCATTTTACAAAGACTGGAATGAAGTGTGTTAAACACTGAAGCAAAAATAAAGATCATATAGTTAACTCCACAGGATTGTTCTTCTGGTTTGACCTACAACAGTTGTACATCAATGTTTAAGTGCTGCTATTAGCTTGTGCTTTGTGTGTGAGCTTGAACCACAGAAACAGGGTTTTGACATGACTGAGTGGACAGTATTGTAGAACTTGGTCAGAATTTGGGTTTTCCTTTAATATGATGGATCTTATGTCTCCCTGGCCTCCGTAGCAGAACACAGTATGCCTTCAGCTCTGCCTCTCTTCTCTGCAGCCTCCAAGAGCCGTTAACACACAATGGAGGCAAAAAAAAGTAGACCATCTGTAGATGCAGATGGGGATTTGTGGATGGTGTATAAGTTGCAGTCACTGAGTAAGCAGAGATGCCCAAAATATGTCATCCACATTGACCAATCAGGCTGATAAGGGGAGTGTTAGCCTGCTTGGATGCTGGTGGGTCTTCCAGGCCCACCCCAGCAACTGTGCACTTGCACCGGCACTCAGGCTCTCCATCCCTTTTCTTCCCTGCAAAGCCAAGCTGCTTTCACCTGTCAGCTTAGCACAAACCTCCTCAGACTAGCAAGCTTCAGCCTGCTTTTTCAGAGTGTGCAGCAAGAAATGTCTTCTTTTCCTCTTTATGTGTGTTGGTTTTGTTAAGGGATGATGCAAGATCTTTTACAGTGTTTGCATGTGCTGAGATGCAGTTTGAGTACCAAGTGTTGTGGTGCTGCAGTTAGTGAATGGCTCTTGTTTTGTTTGGCCAAGTGACAGCTAGATTTGCTTCAATTACTTACATTTCTTTTGTATTCTAAAAGATAACAACACCCCTAGCCCCCAACCTTGCATTTGTGGGGAGATTAATTTTGAGGGGAAAAGATACACTGTTCTTTTCTTGGGGAAAGACTTTCTTAAGTTGGAAGAAGTAAGCGTTGCTGTACACCAAATCAGTTGAATATTCTGATCTTACTGGATGCCAATTAAGTTGGGGTTTTTTTTTAGTTTTCACTTCAAAAAGAGCTCATCAAACACAGTCTGTTTTCCATAGAAAGTTTTTTTATTTCTGTTGAGTGTCCCAGGTACATATTGTCCTGTGTCAGGAAAAAGAAGAGCCAGACACAGCTCTGCAGTGCTGGGAGATGGTGGTTTGGCAGAGCTTTCTCTCAAAACACCTTTGACCAGTGCTGAAGGGACGGGTGGCATTCCTGCACACCCATGGGCTAGTGTGGGTAGATAGAAGGTGGAAAGAGGAAGAGTTAACTGCTGGAATATGAGTGTGAGCAGAACCTCAGTGAGGGTGATGAGCTCATGCAGAGGTCCCTCAGGTGGAAATTCTACTATCAGGATCTTTTTTAAACTTGGGCAGTGTTTCAGGCATCTTCACATGGGGATCAGACCCGGGCTGGCAAGAGGATGGACACTGATCCCTTAGCACATCTTTCATATTCATATGCTTGCAATGGCTTCTGCTCATGTGAAAAAAGACAACCTGTGTTCACTCATATATAGAAGCCATCGAGTGTTAAATGTTCAGGACAGAAGGTGGGACAAGGCTTGTAACATGTCAAGAGTACTGTCCAGGTTGTTAAGTGAGTTGCTGAGTCAAAGTATGTTCCAGTTTGTCAGCTATAGCCAAACCTGATCCCAGACCTGTCAGCTCTGCAGTGGGGTATCAGAATTTACTTGAATGATTTACATCAGCATAAATGAGATCAAAGCAAGCCATCAAGCATAGTGAGTTGTAAAGCTAGTTCAATACACTGTTCGTTGCCAAGTCCCTGAGAGGTTTTTAGGGTGTCTGAGTACTTGATATCTTTCTAGTGAACTCCCAGTAAAAGAAATGGTGTGGAGAGGAGAGTGGAAAGACAGGAGAGGGAAGGGCAGTGTGGCTGCTTTTGCTGGTGTTTCTGCAAAGCAGTGGGCAGACACTTGCCAAATGCAGGTGGAATGAAGCACCAAGGGGAGGTTTGGCCACAGGCTCAGGTTCCCTCAGAGGAAGTTTTCTTCAGGTGGGGCTTGAGATTCAAACCCCATGACTGGTGTTAAAGGTCCATTTGGATCATTAGATCCTGACAAAGGAAAAATGCCAGCTCGGGTCCTACGTGGCATGCTCACACAACATGCCAAGGCTCTTGTTAGGCATACTGCATTTTTTTGCTCAAGTATCCAAAGCCAGTTTTTATTTCAGAGAGGGCAGTTGTGACTGTGGCAGTTCAGCCTTGCAAGCATTTTCTCAGTTTGTGTTTCATGCCACTTCTTTTAAATGGGCCTGGTGTTTTGTGAGCTGTAAAGAGTCTCTGAACCTGCTTATGCAGGACTGCAGAGCAACAAACCTCCTTGTAATGCCTTTCAGGATGGCTCCATTTATATTAATTGTGTCACTGAAAATACTCCCTTTTACTTAGGGGAGCATAGCTTGCCTCACAAATCATCCAGATAAGATGAACTCTATCCACAGCTGGTAGAATTTTCTTTGAGGTATGGATTTTTTCTCTGGCAGCTTTAAAATAACACCCACTCTTCACTCTCTTGCAGGAGCTGGTGTAGAAAGCTGCTGCAGGTTACTGGCTGGCTCTGTTGTTAGACAGCAGAAGTGGTTAGAAACAAACCCATGAGTGTGGCCTAGAGCCTTTCAGAACTTTCTCTTTTCATTGCTATTACATTACTTAAGGATAAACTCAGGTACCATTGTGTTTGGTGAAATATATCACGATGACCATGCATTTGGTTGTGTTACTCTCTGCTAAGAACACTGAAAGTGCAAGGGCCGTGGCTGAAATGTCCATCAGGGCTGACAGGCAGCTTTCACCTCAGCGAGTGTTTTGTGTGCCTGATAACCATGGGGAGGTGCTGTCTGCATCCATGTCACTCCTCATCGCCCAGCCTCTTGAGGAGAGAAACGGAGGCAGTGAGGTGAGTGGACTGATGGAGGGTGGGCAGTGAGAGCTGGGGGAAGAGCTGTTCTCGATTCCTGGGGCTGCCAGTTCACATCAGCAGCTTTTGGTTTCATAGAATTGTAGAATCATAGAATGGTTAGGGTTGGAAAGGACCTTTCTTGGAGATCCTTCTGTCTGCATGGACCTACGATTCTCAGAGCACTTGTGTACAGGCACCAAGCTGTCTGCCTGCCCCCTGGCTGGCGCTTGGACTGACAGCGATGGTTTGGCACTGCTGTCCGTTCTTCCCTGCTGACTTGGACTGAAGGTTCCTCCTCACAGCCTGCTCTGATTCAAGCTTTCACAGTCAGTATGAGTCTTCTCCACTCCCTCCAGTCTTTGGCTTTGGGCCCTGTTCTGTGTTGGGTGAAAGGCTGTAGAGCAGTACCAATGGCAGCAGCTTGTGTCAGCTTCTGTGTGTTGCTGTCCCCTCCCACTCTTTCCTTCTCCTTTGCTACTCACTCCACCTTCCCTGGCTCTGTGCTTTCCCCCTACCTCCTCCAAAGCCCCCCTCCTCTTCCTACTACAGCCCCTCCCTCACTCAACCAAGTCTTAGGTTCTTCCTGCTTGTAATTTGTCGCTAATCAGCTGTCAGTGTTGGAGCAATGATGAGAGGTTCATCTCTTGCTGAGGGTAATGGCCTTAAAAGTCAGAGTCAATGTCAATGGGATCGCTCCAACTCAATCAGAGACCTGAATGAGAAATGGCCCCCGCTGACATTAGCACTCATTTTGAGCCCAAGCATCTGGGCCCTAGTAAATAACCATCAGTGGGTGGGTCTGGGGGACAGGTCATTAGCCCCACAAAAAATAAATATCGTTTCCCTTGATGGCTGCGAGTAATTTAGCTCAGATGAGGAAATTTCACCCTAGATTAAGTATGATGAGCCAATATCAGTCAGAGGAGGCCAAACAGTGAGAGCTTGATGAGATAGAGGGAAATTTATATGCAGCTGGCTGAATGCAAGATGAGTTTAAAGAAATGATGTTCTCTTCCACTCTTTAGCCATGTGCAATGCCAGGCACTGTGTTGCCTGCAACCCCATCTCCACACTCCCAGGGCTCTCCCAGCCTGTGGGCAGACATTTGTGCAATGCTCGGACCATCCAGTGCCATCCCCACCAGCACCAGCCTCTGCTTCCAGACAACTGGCTCTCAACTGACAGCTTTTGCATGTGATGCCTCAGAGTCAGGGCAGCCGCAGCTTCCGGAGAGGACCTTGCCATGGCTGTGGGCTTGCACACACGTCACAGCCAAGGCCAGCCCCGCATATCCAAAAACAGTGACAGGGCTTAATTGCTCTGGAGGCCCTCAAGGCGCATCCCTGTTCCCTTTCCTTTACACAAGGAATGTAATAAGCCTCCCCCTGTATGTTTGCTCTGTATGTGCTTTTTTTTTTTTTTTGTTACTGATGTAACACATCAATCTAGGACATGATATGCTCGATGCCTAATAATTCCACCCCCCCCAGCCCCTATTTAGTGGGAGCACACATTGGGAGTCATGTTTTATGTCTGCTGGAAGCAGTAAGCAGGCAACTTCTCTCTCCCTCATTGGCCCAGATGTATATACTAGAGCTGGGGCTGGAGGCTGGGGCTTGTCCCCCATTTGTGCCCTGAGTACAGACCAGACACATTGCAGTAACCAGTTCAGCTCTCCCTCTTTGTCAGGTCTTTTAGCTGGACCCTGTGGGTGACTGGGACAGGAGTGTGGGATGAACCCGATGAGTTGGGATGTCAGAGGAAAACTGAAGCAGGCCAAGAGGAGACAAAAATCAAGAGAAACTATGTGAAGAAGTAGATTATTTTATTGTAGGTATGAAACAGGGAACTGTGAATGGAAGGAAACGAGAGGCCTTGCTACAACCAGTGCACCCTTTGGCTGCCTCTTAGGGGTTCAGTTTCTTGGTGTTAGAGCTCATTAGTTGTGCTAAGAACAGGAGTTGGTCTAGTTGTGTGGGAGAGCTGGGTTGCTTTGTCCTTTATTTCTACCTACTTGCTGCATTTCCTGGTGCCTGAATGTTTGTCTTACTTGGCTTATGTTTTCTGTTGCCTCAGTAAAATACTTCAGCAATGACAGGCCAACAGAAATAGGAGCTGGACTGGGAATGCTGCAGGACATTTACGTCTTGCAGGGTTTCCATGCTCAACCCCCGTATATGACTGTCAGTCATTTATATAGTTCATGCAAAGGAGTATCAAAGCCAGTTTTATCATAGCTGGCTCTGTGTCCCATTATCTCTTCTGCCTCCCCCAGGCGCCTCTTGTGGAGGAATGTCCCAGCTCGCACAGCAGAGCTGGTGTGGATTTTTAAGGTTGTTTAGATATGCACATGGTGGCCTTAAGGCTGGCAGATAGTCACACTCTTAACAGTGGAAGGAGTCTCTGTCTGACTCATGGCAGTTTCTGTGGGGAGCAACTGAAATATGCTTGGTGCATTAGTTTATTCCATGGTTTCCCACATGTTACTTTTTGATAAAAAATGGAATTGTCTGTTTTGTTCTGGAAAATGTTCTGAGATCTGAGCTTTTTATCCCACATCAAGGTAAAAACTATTGATCTCTCTATTTATCTATCAATCTGACTATTTTTTATTTTATATATATATAAAATCATATAAAAATTCTGCTATTATTATTCTGCTCTTATTCTGTTATTATTACTTGAATCAGAGGAAGAGGAAGAAGAAGAGGTGACTTCTCAACCCTGGACCTCAACTGAGCTACGGAATAGGCGAAAAGATATAGGCGAAAAGATTTCATCCGTCAACTAGGGGAGCACATCATCACCTAGTTGCTCCGATGCTGGGACAATGGGGCCGACGGTCATGAACTAGAGATGGACAGCTTATTAATGAGAATTCCCAGCACCATGATGACTTGGAATAAAGCTGAAGTGAAGATGCGTACTTATAAATGCAGGAGAAATTCTTAAACAGCAGTGGGTGGTGGGACTTTCAAACATTGGGATACACATTTACCTGGTGATATGATATTGTTAGCTGAAGAGAAAGGCTGCTTATAGGGGAGGAAGGGGAACTGGTATTTTCATCGAGGTGAAGCAGTATATCCAACAGAAATAAATGCGGTGACTGACCTGGGACCTCTTTGTAAAGGTGTGGAAATCTTTGTATCCTTCTAGCAGCAAATGGAGCTGAAAAGTCAGCCTTAGAACATAGAGGATGTGATTTTAACATTCAGATTCTTGGTGATGATGTGAACATGAGCCTCTCTTCTCTCTAATGCTTGTTTTGCACATTCTTTGCCCCTGTCTCTTGAATTTGTCCAGGTCTAGATGCAGTAGACCTGTGGGTTCTGTTGCTAAATATTTTTATGTGTAGTTTATACACAATAGCTTTTTCTTTCTCTACTCTCTGTTCTGAAGAAATCAGTTGGCAGGACTTCTTGGGCCTGAGCAAAGATCCCTTTGGAGGGTGCTGGTCTGTGTTTGGAACTATGGACAACAACTGTATTTGTCTCTGAGGATCAGTGCCTGGGAGGGGTCATAGTTATGTGGCCTATCTGACACTTAGCAGCAGTGAACTGGTGGTACAGAGATGGCCTTGTGCCTGCCCTGCTCCCTTGCCAAAGCAGAAATTGCCATTCTTGAGGTTCTTTTTCCTTCCTGGTGCCCCCTCCCTCCCTGTCTCTAATCATTCTCTGTGCTGCAATGTCTGTCTCCTGATCTCTTGTGTTGGTGCATGAGCAAATTGATGAGCATAGCACTGACAAAGTCCTGATGGTAGAGAGGTTGATGATGAATTGGGGGCCATTATAGCAGGTATTGTGTGTATTCTACCAGCTGACACTGAACTTCCCTTATAATGCCAGTTGCCTTCTATCATCTGGTAAACGGATTGGATGCAGACTTCTCCCAATTAAAGGCAGTGAGGTCATATACTTCCTAATTACAAGCTAGCCCATTGTGTCTAAATGTGACAGACCTGCTTGGGAAATTGCTTTTAATGCCTAAATAAACATAATGAACTAAATGGCAGATTTGAATCCTAATTGCAAGTGCTCAGCCTCTTGAATTCTGCACTGACTTTCTGATAGCCACTTGTCCTGCTGACCACCCCCCTTTGGGGTGCTTTGTTCTTTGCATAGCAATACTGTTATGTCTCCTCTGGGCCCTCACCCTTTCTCTGGGACATTGGTGTTTTACAAACATATGCAGCAGGATCACACAGTGGAGAGCAGTGCAGCCCTCCTAGAAGAGGAGGAAAGGGTTGCAAAAAGAGAGACAAATTAAGTCTACACCAGCAGCCAGAGCAGGTGAGTGAACAGGTCGAGGGCAATGCAGGTACACAGCACAACAAAGGATGCTTAACTAGAGAAACTCTGAGTATTCCTGAGGAATCACAAGTGACTGCCATCACCATCCAGGTGGGGAGATGTCTCTGGATGGATGAATTCTGCTCCCTGGTATTTAGGGAGAAATCTGGACTGTTTCCAGACAAGCAAAACCAGTCACTCTTAATTCAGATCACAAGCGTAATGTTGCCCTCCATGCTAAAACTTTGAGCAGGAGAGGATAAGATTTATGTGGATATTCAGGAACAATCTTTTGAAGATACATGTATGTTAAATAAGAGACTTAATGCTGGACCAGTGGCAATGTAAGTGTTGTGTTTTATCTGACACCAAAGGCAAAAAGCTCAGTTGCCCAGGCTGCTTGCTACTTACGGCTTATATATGTATTAGTTTCTATTGGTAGTATTCCCTGCAGGATTATCTAAACTAGCTAAAGCCTCACTTGCAGTTTTCCTGTGTTTTGTAATGGCTGGCAATATTCAGTGCTCACTAACAGTCACAAATGCCTGCTGTGCCTGGCTCTGCTCTGCTTCTGCTCTGTTCGTTCCCTTGGGCTAAGTCTGTATCTGAAGGTTTGACTCTGAGTAAGGCCACTGGGATTGTCTGTGAAAATCAGTAATCTTCCTAATGGTGTCCAGAACAGGTGGTGCCATTGCAGAACGAATGTGGACAAGTTGTCGCCATCCTCACAACTTGTTCTCCAGGGCTTGTGGTCTCAGCCAGCTGCTTAGATGTCTGCCAGGCTTGAGTAGAATGGCTAAGGGGCTGGAGGCCATGCCTCCAACCATGTGCTCTGCTAATGTACCACCTGATTTCTTTGAACCAGTTTAGACTGACATGCCACAAAGTCCTGAAGATTTCACTTGAAGGATCCCTACAAACCCAGGGATTCTGAGTCCTTCCTGGCTCCTAGACACCTCTGCCCAGGTATCTGCTGGGAGCAGAGCTGAATGCATGTTTGTTCCACCCCTGTTTTCCGGCAAGGTGTCACCCTCTGTGCAAATGCCAGCAGAATCATGCAGGTACATGAGTTAAACCTGAGCAGAAGGATTTTGTGACAGTACGACGGGGGAAAAGTTTAGGGGGTTTGAAGCAAGGAATAGGTGAAGTCAGAAAAGACTTGGATGAGGAGGGTGGGTATTGTCTATGTCTTGTGTCATTCATTTTCAGTGTCTGATTGTCACATGCGCCATCAGTAGTGTATCCTATTTGAAGGGTGCACAGATTTGCTGCCTTTAAAATAATACATAATCTAATCAAGCTTTCGGTTGTTCAGAAGTTATTCAGCAGCCTTCCCATCAGCAGTGGGGAGGTGATGATTTTAAATCAGTGGAATTGGTAACAAACATGGTGGAATTTGTGGTGAAGACTGGGTCCCAGGCTGGTTCAAGCAAGGGATGTCATCTGGTCCATTTGAAACACTGCAGCAAGGGAGCATCTGGTGGATCCTGTTTTAGCATGCCCTGGAATATGAATAAAACAGAACTATATGCATGACTTTAAGACTGCAAGCAGCTCTCTTGAAACCAGTGCTGGAGGTTATATGACTGCACAAGCACCCAGCTGGACTGAGGCTTGACCTGACAGATATTTTCCTGTGGAACAGATCAGCATATTTGCCTTGTGCTTCATTGCCTGAGTCATTTAATGCTGCCTGAACAGAGAGTGCTGTCTTCCTGCCCTGCTGTAGGGGCAAGCTCTCTGGTGTGGGGCCAAGACGATTCCTTTTGTAAGCTGTATTTTATCTTGTGAACTGATGGGTGTCAAACTTACAGTGGTGTCAAGACAGATGCAAAGTGCTTGGGACTTGCGGTAATATACTGTGCCCTGTTGTTTTATGTTGATAGCCTGCTGGTACAATTTACATCAGCTATTCTGTCTTAACTTTAAGGTACAGCAGCTGTTTACTTCATATTTACAGCACTATAACTATTTGGGCTATGCTTTTGACAAGCACTCACATATTTCATGGTGCTCTGCATCCTCTTGGACTCTGATAGACCAATGGCAAGACTAGCGACAAGACACTTGGCAAGAAATGGCCAGCTTGAGCTAGTCAGAGATGGGATCCGTTCTGAAGGTTTGGAATACATTGCTCTTGAATTGAAATGTTTGTTCTCTCCAACCTGTGTTCTCTCCAGCTACCTATTTTTACTTGCAGAACCTTAACTGCCTTAAAGACTGTTGGTGCTCTTTCATATGTGGTTACAGTAGATTAGTATGCACAAAAGTTACTGATCAAGTGGAAGGTGCACAGTCTGAGGTTTTTTTTGTTTGCTTTTCCTCATGAAAAGCTGAATTAAGAGATAAAAATGTGAATAAAATATGGGGGCATTCATAGCTAGGTGGGAGCTGTCGCTTAATCCAAGCTGCTGTTGAATCCATTGCTGAATCTGAGACCTAGATCAGGTGTGCTGAAGCATGAAATGAAGTCTTTATTACCACAAGATGTGTGCTATGTACTGGCATGGGAGAAGGGCTGTTTGCTGCAGCTCTGCAGAGGATTTCTGTCCTTTGCAAATGATGTGACGTCAGCACTGTTTATTTGGCATGAGGTAAGGACATTAGAGCAAAAACCAAGTCTTGCCAGTAAGGGCTTCATTCCTAAGGGGTAGATTTAATACCATAGCCAATCCATTCTAAATGACCTAGCTGCAGCAAGCACGGAGTTTTCTGTGAGATGAGGAATGCTCAGGCAGCCAAAATAACAGCTCTGATCTCTCTCTAACTTTTTGTAAGGCTAGGTGAATTCTGTGCAAATACAGGATGCTCCTTTCCATGCTGGGTGTATTTTCTTAGCAGGAATGAAAGTAATATTTCCCTGATAACTTTGGAGATGAGTCTTTTGCTGTGCTGCAGACTCCTTGTGTGAGCTTGGGTTAGTCACTTAGGTTAAAATCCTCAGGTGTATTTACACATTGACAGTGATTTTCTGTGGTATGCAGAGACTGAAGTGCCTTTGACAGTCTGGGTCCTACTCTCTTTAGCTTCATTTCCCTGGCATACTCGAAATTTACCCAGGCAATCCTGCTCCTGTCTGAGATCTGTGTTTTCCTCCCTCGTCAGTGTAATGACAATAAACACAGCAAAGATTGCAAAATGCTAACTTGATAATAGGAGCCATATAACTATCTGACATGGATAAGCTGCTCTTCTGTGCATGTGGCTGGTAAGAAAAAGTGTTATTTATCCTTGCAGCATCCTCTGAGAGTCAAAAACTCTCTCTGGGCTTCACCTTTAGGCTGATTACTGCCAGCCCTGCAGTCATCCTCTGCGTTATTCCCACACACTGTAACCCACACATTAACTCTTTTTCTCACTCGAATTTATTTACAGTAGCCACTACCTCCTTTGCTGCATCATGTGTAGGACCCTTCTTTTTATCTCTGCAGAGCCCCATTGTGCAGAAGGAATTTTGCTGTTTGTTTTCAGTCCATATGGTCACTCTGAGCCCAACTTGACCTCTCAAGTACAGGCTCTGGACTGAAAACCAGGAATTAGCAGGCTTCATCTTCTCTTTCGCAACAAACTGTGAAAAACTTCAGCAAGAGGTTGGCTTCAGGGAGAGGCAATGTATCGGAATGCATTGCAAAAGACACTTCGTGCAAGAAAACATGGCTAAGCAAATGAATTATTGTTTTTAATCCTGTAGCTGGAACTTGCTTTCCAGCAGGGTTGGAGGGCCCAAAGACCACTGCTGAAGGAGAGACCTCTCTTGGGTGTTGTCTCATGCAGATGTTTCCATTCCCAGGGGTCCCCTTCTCCGTGAGTTGCACTTGTGAATCCATTTCCCTGTGCCCTGTCTGCTCTCTCTGAGTCTGTCCCAGAGAGCTCCTTACCTGGGATAGAGGAAACAGTGGGTACCACTAGTCATGAGTCTTGCTCATGCCAACAGTGACCGTTGGTGGTAGCCATGGTGATGAAATGCTGTGAAAGGGGTAGCACTTGCACCTCTGGAAGCAGCTGAAGTTTTAGCAATGGAGACAAAACTTGGCCTGTAAGTGACAGTAGGCTCCTGTGCAGGGAGTTGAGAGGAGTTGTCTGTAAACTCTTCCAGTGCTGTATGAGTTTGAGACCAGACTCAATGGTTTAGAGCATGCCCGCTCTGTGACAGATAGATAGAAGTCATGACTGACACCACCATCAGTGTGTGGATGCTGGGAGAGGGTCTGTCTGATATTAATTCTACCTTACTAGTGTAAGGCTACATTATGGGTGGTTACTCATCTGTTTTGTTCCTGAATTTTCTCCTGTAATGGATCTTTCTTTTCTAAATGTTTTCGCATACTTCAGTAAATATATTTGTCTTGTATTTATTACCCTGTGCATGTGTGCTGTTTGTTCTGTTACCTATTTTGGATGCCCTACAGAACACTGTGAGTTTACTCTCTCCTTCCAGAGAAATTATTTCCAGTTTTGGATCCTGCAATACCTGCTTTTCCTCCTCATGCTTGATGATAGTGTAAAAGCAACTGTTCACCTCAGCAGATCTTGATCAGTTCAATTTTCAAAGTAATGCTCCAGAGGCTGCTGTTGGTTTTAGGACATTCAGTCCCAGTGACATCTTCATGGCTTGCTTGTAAATAGAAAGGTTTCCAATGGAAAACCCCAAATTTGTCCTGTTTCCCTCTACACCTTCTGGCTGGATTCTGCAATCAGATACAAACTTCTTACTAAAGCAGCTGTCCCCAGGCTGAGGTTTTACCTAAGCAGGTGCTATGTGAAGTCTGAGGATTTCAGTGTTTGCTTGGCCCTGGAGCAAGCAGTCTGCTCAAAATGCAGATTATTAAACACAGAAGCCAATAGCCAGCACAGAGGAAAGCATCCTGCAGAAGGCAAGAGGTCTCAGCTAAGATATTCTTATATTGGAAGTGTTGCCATCGGCAAGAGAGCATGGTAGTGCTGTCTCTGTATGTCAGCTTTAGGAAGAGACTGCCTGTCTCCTGAATCGCTGTCCAACCTAACAGCAAGATCTTCCTGTTTTTGAAATGATGGCATTTTAATCAATTGGAAAAAGCAGCTTGAGCTGGCAAAGTTCCTCTTCTTTCTCCCCCATTTTTTCTCCCCTTTCCAGCACTCTTTCAGTGCAGTGAAACCATGGCCAGAAAGATTTTGCAGGGAGCAGTTCCAACAATATTCTCTCCAGAACCCAGACACCCTCTGCTCCTTATTTCTGCCAGCAGCGAATTTTTAGGAGTGATTTATAAAGTCCCAGGCCTGAGGGCTTTGTAATGGAAATGCTGACAGACCCTTAACTGTAGCATTGAGAAATGCAGTGCTGTAATACTATGACTAATATTCATGAATCCGCCATAATGCTGGATATTATCACTCATTACCATTGTAAGAAAGGGGTGATTAAACTAATAGTTATTGAGAGACATTGCTGGTGACAGGAGGCAATGATTAGAATGAACTGACTTCAATATACAATTTAGAACTGGGAATAATGGGATGTGGCAGGAAGCCAATAAGTGAACATGGCCCACAGCTCTGATCAATGAATTACTTTTTCTCCACTTTACAGCAGTACATGGTGTTTAATGAAAAATCAATAGGCCCCTGTAACTCAAAACCTTAATCAATCCTTTGACCTGAAGCTTCCCTTTTTTTTATCTTGTTTCCCTTCGCCGCCTCCCCTCCCAGAGAAGATGTCTTCAGCTGACCACACAGTTCAATTGCAGGTACAGTACTTCATGAGGCTCACAGGAGGAACCTGACACATCTGCTGAAATTGATACCAGCTGCAACAAGTATATTTGTATGGTAATGAGGGTTGTATGGATAAGGATGGACTTGGTCAGATGTGGCTGCAGCCTCGCCATCCTCCTGCCGCTCCACAGCTAAGATTGGAAGGTGAAATGAGAACTCTTTGCTTCTGCTTTACCCTCTCATCACTAGCCACAAGGAGTTTTATGGTTATTAGTCCCATGCAGGCGCAGGACAAGTTGAGAATTGTTGGCCCCTGTCTTCAGACTGTAGACACTTGTGCAACCCAGAGTCAAGACACTGTGCTGTTCTTCAAAGGGAAGGTCTTCCCATCGGTACACACATGGGTGAAGCAGGTCCTTTGGATTCAGCAGAGCTCTATTGGTTGACGCCATTGGATCTGACCTGCTAAACCTCCACTTCATGTTAAACCTCACTTCACTTAAATGTGAATTAATTCAGCTTTGTTTTGAGCACAGAGATGGAGGCACAAGTGAGAGAAAAACACTGCAGTTGAGTTTCTTTCACTCAGAGAAGTCAGAGCCATGCTTTTGGCAGGTAGGTGGGTTGTGTCATCAGTGCCTTAGGCCTCCTGTGCCTGTCAAGGCTGTCAGAGGGGTTTTCTATTGGAGTTTTGCTGTGAAGTAGAAGAGGTGTTGCTGGTAATGCCATCTACCCAGGGTCTTACTGGGCTAAACTGATAGGAGGTACAATGTTTGGCTTATGTGCAGTTGCTCCTGAACAAGAAGACAGTCTGGTGTGATTGCCTTGTCAAAAAGGATCGTGAAGCTGATGAGCAGCATGTCCATCCCAAGGATAACCCATTTCTATGAACCAATAGTAAAACCCTACTCTCAGCAGAGTCTGGAAAGGACAGATTTTGGAAAGCTACAGTTTTATTTGAGAGCTACTTGAGCAGGGGTTTGTTCGTTTTGTGTGTATGTCTTTTTTCTCCCTTGCTGGCTCCTTGCTCTAGTCTTGTCATCAACTACCAGAATCAAACATCTTCTCCAAGGAAAGAAAATGAAGCACCAACAATGGCAAAGACCTGCATACTGCAGGATTGTTCTTAACAGCCTGCTCCTGGCTGGTTTACTCAGCCTACTTCTAAATGATTCAGTGACAAAATGACACCCTTTTTCATTCCAAGAAAGCTCATCAATGGAAAGTTTTTTGCTCGTCATTTAAGCTCTAAAATTCCGTCTCAGTATGTTGGTTTTGGTCCCTCCTCAAGCACTGACTAAGCAGTTTTTGTCCTTGATGCATTAGAAATAGATAAATGGCTTAAGCTAAAATTTGCAGCTTTTCCCTGGTTCCTCACTCCTCACACCCACCCCTACCCCCCTGTTATTTGTTGTAGCACATGAGGAGAAGAGAGCTAGCATGTCTCTTGGGTTTGACGGCTCCCTTCTGCTTCTCCGTCTTCTGTGGCCGCTGCTTTGCCTGTTAGCTGAATGGCTGATTTCCTGGCACAGAGACAATGCCGATCCCTTGGCGGGGAGCTATGCACACGCAGTATTGCCAAGCAACACTTTCCTATGGGTTGTGTGTGCCACAACTCTTGCTTGGTGTCACGTGCTGCAGTCTTTGAACTTTTCTTTCCATCCAGTGAAACAGCGTATGCCTCAGGATGGGTGAGTGGGTAGAAATGGGATCTTGGTGGGAAATACTAAGGTGGAGGGACCAGGTTTGCTTTGGGGCACAGCCTTAGTCAGAAAAACGTGTATTTTGGTCTGTTTCAGAGCTTTGGGTGAAAGTTGAACTGTAAAAGAACATTCCATGACATAGCTGCACATAAGCATCAATTGCTTCCCTGTCCAGTGACCTGCTGGGCCAGCATCTGTCACTGCACTCTGCATGCCTGGGCTGAACATGGCAGGTATGGCCCTGAAGGCAAGCTGACCTCAGGGGAAACCCAAGCACTCTGACAGGTCTTCTGCACTACTGCTTAGGTTCCCACTCTTTCTTCTTTATTCTCTCAACAGTGCTTTCCCTAAAATGACTGGTATTCCCTGTGTAACATCTTACTGGCCTCTTTGCATTGAAAATGCAAATCTTGGTTTGAGGAAAAGCTCCTTGTATTTATAGACTGCTATAAATTCTGGTAGCCTGAGTAGTTGCACTGTTGTGCTGTGTCCATGCAAACTATGTGGTTTCTGCTGTGGCTTCTTTTCTCTCTCCTAGTTCCCAGACCTTCACTGCTGTTTATTCTGAAAGAGGACTGGACAAGGGCTTTGAGATTTGGCTTCAGGAGAGGTAATGCCTTAGACACAAGAAAAACACAAAGAGTGAAGCCAACTTCACTCAAGAGCTTGCTCCCCCCTGCCACGAGAGCCATGTCTGTGGCTGTGAACTATCCACCTGGTCACTGGAATGGTGGGTACCAGGTACCACCTCAAACGCAGCAGGAAGAAGTAATAATACCACTAGTAATGGCTTTGTGGGTCAGAGAGGCAGTGAAACTCTCAGTCTGGATGTGGCAAACCTCATTGTGCTGATGGAGTGAGTGAATTTGCAATAACACTGCAATTGCTGCAATGGCAGCTTGTCAGACGGCTGCTGGAGCAATGAGAGCTCTCAAGCTGTGGTAAATACACTCTGCATCACAATTCTCTAACACACTATGTCCTATCCCCAGCTCCTTTGCTAAACAAAGAGAGCCAGCTCCTCCCTGGTGTAACTGGGGCAGTGCTGCTGACTTGGATGCATGAGGGCTGAACTCTGGCCTGCTTCTCTGAAGTCTCGCCATCAATCTCTTCATCTCATCTCATGCCATTTTGAGATGAACCTGTATTTGTACCTTCTGCTGCATGACTTAATTGATTTCTATTTTTTTTCCTAAATACTATTTGTTAATTCACATTGTGTATTTGGCCGACCAATTATATGCATGGCCATATTGTGTGACTGTAGCAGTCTGGTGCAGTGCAAGGAATGCCACATCATGTGAGACATTTCATCTCCATGAGTAACCTAGTCACTGTAGTAAATGAATACATGAATACAGTACATCCAAACGAGATTAAATGTATTGACCGGTGCCTCTAGTCACCATGCAAATGTCATTCTTTTTTAATTCTCCCCCCCACTTCTTGTTTTCCCGACACCTTTGGTCCCCTTTTCACTTCTCCCCTTTTCCCTTAAGTAGAGATGACACAGATCAATACCTTTGATGGAAAGTAATAATCAGGCCTATTAAGTGACAAAGGTTTACTCTGTAACAGCTGTGCTGGCGGGAGAGGAGAGCTTGTCTGACTAATGAATCATGAAACAATCAGGCAGTAGCCATTTGTGTTTAGATCTGTAAATATGGTGTGGTTCAAGTGCCAGACCATCTCCAGCACTCCAGCTGGGGGCACAGATGGTCCACATTCGGAACAGCACAAGTGTAAAGAAAAGCTTCCCCCCCCTTCCCCCTCTCCTCCTCTGTCCCATACTGCCCCTCTCAAAGGAACAGATCAGCTCGCTTGAGGATAAGCTTGTGTTGGGGGCAGGAGTCCTAACATTGGCCTTTCTCACTGAGCAGCTCTGAGCAAAATTCCTGCTCCATTACTTTTCCAAGGCAAAAAAAAAAAAAGCTAGGAAAACCCTCCAATCCTATATGCCATCTATCTATCTATCTATCTGTATATCTATCTATATCCAAAACTCCTATGTTTTGGACTAATTTATTTTTTTCCCTTGCTTTCTACCATTTTGATTTCTTCTTCATGCTGCACTGACAGATTTCCTTCTGAGAGGCATGATGATGTCAACATGTTAGCTCCTAGAGGGCAAGCAAGTGGTACATCAGGGATTCAAAGCTGAATCGCAGGAGCATGGGCCCAGGGAGAGAAATAAAGTTGTCAGGGAGTTCAGGCTATTGCCACTCTCGACTTGAGCTGAGACTGCTGCCTCCAGTGCTGGCTCTCGATGCCGCTCTTTCCTTGGCCTCTTGCGGGAGGTCAGGAATCTCACCTGAAGCTGAAGATGCTTCTGATTTCCACCCTATCAAGAGCTGGTAATGAATCTGTGTTCAGATTTTTCTCACTGGCAAGGCAAACAGCCAATCAAGTGGCCCTCTTCATGCAGCATAAAAGAAGTTCCATGTTGACTAGTTTCACTGTGTTAAACATTGTGAATTAGACCTGCTTTGCTGCTGCCTTTTACACTGATGGCGCTCCAGAGAATCCAAACAGCAGGGACAGCATCATACAGAAATAACAATTTCAGGCCACAAAGGTCTCCTTTTAATTTGTGTGTGCTGGTGGATGTTGCCATTGCAAGTAAGCTGACTACTCTGGAACATTCTTTTTCTTCCACAGCACATATAGGTGTTTGTATGTATGTGCACTTGTGTTTCTAACTGTGTGCAATACATTTACCTTCTGTCAATTCCTTATTCCCAGCCCTTTGGAGCCATACCTCAGCTAGGCTTAGTGAAAGAGGGTGATGCTGCAGTGGGGCTATTGCTACTGCACATATGTATTCTTTGGACAGGCTTCTGATTTCTTTTGCTGCTAATGGGTAATTTAGCAGAAGATGAAACAAAGAAATAGCTTTATGTATGGCACACCAAGATTCACTGGCTGGCAGAAACAGGTGAGCATGCAGCTAACTGATTGCCTGGGACTAGCCCTTTTTGTGTGGCTGAGAGAACATTTGCATAAGTATATGTCTGTCTCTGTCCTGCAAGGATTATGGGGTGTACTTGAAAGCATTTAAAAATAGTTTTGTTGTCTTTTTGTTGTCTTCTAATGGGGGAGATGATGGTGGGATACCATTAGGTCAGTGAAAGGAAAGGATGAATGATAAGCACTGTGATCTGTTCTTCAAACCTCTCTGAAGAAGGCAGTACTGGCAGAAGTGAGGGCATGACTTGCCATTCTTATTTTAGTACTTATTTTAAGAGTGTCAAGTCAGCTAACATCTCTGCTTTTTGTTGATTTCTTTTACAGATTGCTACTCCCCCAGAAGCTTTCTGGCTGCTGAGGGAAGCAGCCTTCTTAGAACATGCCTTTCCAGTGGGTCCCGCCTGAGGCTCCAGCTTTGCCTAAGCAATCCTGCATGCTTTTGCTCTTGTTCTGTGCTACACCTCCTGTGATTATTCCTGCTCAGACAGCACTGCACTGCAAGCATGAGTCAGTGAATGCATTTCACTTGTTAGTAATTTATGCTCATTTCACTCTTGCTATATAAATAACTCAGCAGGGCACAAGGCAGTGAAGAGACACATCCCCCTTTTCATGTGAAAAAAGCAGATAAGTTTCTGTGCTTGCATTCTAACTGCATCTGACCCTCTTGGCAGCCTACAGGGGCCAGAAACACATAAAGCCATGTGGTGTCCAAAACCTCCCGGATAGGTCACCCCACCAGCTGCTTGATGGTTGAGACATGTGCAAAGAATGGAGCACAACACAGGCACTTGTCCTGTAAAGTCTGCTTTCTGCTGTGCAGTACGAAAAATATCTGAGGGGCTCAGTGAATGGATTTCTGCTGGCAGGCCCACTAGTTGAAGTTGGTCTTCTCTTCCCTACAAAGCGTCAGAATTTAGATGACATCATGAGCACTCCTTGCTTAGTACAAATGACCTAAAGTGTGGTGAAATTCAGTCACATGTGTTTTGAACTGCCTGAGGTGCACTCTGTGAATTTAGTTATGCTAAAAGACTGTGCAGACCTGTTTGAATTGCAGAAATGTCAGCAAGGGAGGGTGATAGCTGGCTTGGTTTGAGATGGGTTTTTGTTCATCAGTGTCCTAGTGGGAGGCTGGTTTGGACTCTGATCCTCTTCTGGTGAGTGAAAAGGGCTTTGGTGCTGATGTTACTGCAGACCAGCATGTCTAAGTGCAGTCCATTCACAGAAAGAAAGTTCCTGAACCCAGGAACAAATATCTGTGTCTCAACTGAACTGGGGAGGACTGTATTGCACTGGGAAAAATACTTTAATTCAGATGCCTTTATAAAAAAAGCTATTTGATAAGTAAACCGAGGCCAAAATAAGCAAAAAGCACCAAACAGAGGCAGCAAGACAGTGCACAGTCTCTGAGGTTCTGGGTAGCCATATGGCCAGAGGTACAGCTTCTTGTCCAACAAGGGCTCGGCCCATGATGTTTGCCCTTGCAGGGCTTTTTCACGAGTATTTAAAAGTCCCTCATCCGTGATAACTCAGAACGACATAGTCTGAAATAGGGATAAAGGGTAAAAGGGGAGAGGGAGTGCACTTTTTTCTTTTTCCTTTCTTTTTTTAAGCCATTATTTGGAGTGGACAAAGAAGCAAGTTTGCCAAAACCCAAAGAAATACAGATTTTTTTCGGACTTCAACAATAGTACTATTCTTTCCAAAAATCACATTATGTCCCACCTCATTTGAGCTGGTGAATAGTTGTGTCATGCAGGAAGGTGGATGAGAGAGGAAAGCCCCCAGACTCTTTCAGCTAGATCACTGCAATCAATAAAACTCACAAAAGTAATTATTCTGTGATTTAAGACCTGCTCTTCTGTTTTCAGTATTATTTGCTTGCACTGATCAAAATGCTTTGCAGAACAAGAGGAAGTTTAAGCTCATGTAAAAATAATTTCTCCGGGAAGTGGTTTTCATCCTGTGCTTGTTCAGTAACCGTTCTTCCCTTTCCTCTTCTTCTTCTTACAGGGAGGAGGATAATTTCTTTTTCTTTTCCTCAGGAACAAGGCTTAATTTTGCATTTTGAAGGCATCTTCATAGAAAACGTGACTGGGGCCGTGCACAGCTGGCTTTGGAAAATTGAGTTTCAACTGAAACTTCCCTGCTATTATCTTGACAATCTTCTTATTATCAAAGCATGCAAATATTAGGTAGGACAATGAGTGCTCCCAGCAGGGAGGAGCAGAGCTTGGCCATCAGAGGAAGGGGGCCACTAACAATTGTGCTCCCTGTTGCAGGAGCCATAATAATTTAATATTCTCATACTGGGAGTCTCCATATTCTTGGGCCTGCTAAGAGCCACTGAGCATGTTGTTTCCTTTCGGCCAAACCACAAGGGCCGTTCCTTGAACATTTTGCAAGACTTCAAATAGAGGATCATGCTGATAATGACTTCAGGGCAGGGTTTTTTTTTTTATTTTATTTTATTTCTTTTTTAGCCTAGGAATAAATGATTTAGCTATTAAACTGAGCCAGGCTTCTAGCTTTCGAATATGATTTATTTCAAGGTTGTGTTAAACTTGTTAGTAGATGAACCATTTTTCTTCTTTTGCCAACCTGCTTAGCAAAAAATAGGGAAGACAGATTAGCTAAATGTCATTGACTTGGTGTATTTGAAGTGTCACATATTGTAATCATTAACTCCCAGCTGCATTATCTGGGTATGAGGTTTAGTTTTAAGGCTGTGTTTATTCTGGGCTACTGAAATACATCAGCATATAGCAGGACATGTTAAATGTCTCATTTTAAAGACAAATAGCTTGGCAAATTGGTCGATTAGGTGATTTTAACGGATGTTCATGCTTCTTTGTACAAATGTGGTGGCTCCTACAGGAGTCAGACATTAGGACTTCCATCTTCCTGGAAGACAGGCCCTTTGAAACCAATTTGTTCTATATCCACTTGAAGTCCTGTTCTGATGTGCAGAGGAGGAAGTGTGCAGAGAGGGCGCTAAGTCTGGCAAAGCTGGCTACTTGAAATGAATTCTCTGTAGCACGTGAAGCAACAGCTCAGTCATTTCCAGCTCTCAGAAACCTATTTGTTGCTTTTAAGTAGAATACCAAGGAAACAGAGCCCTGGGACAAAACTGCTGTCTTCAGTAGGGCATTGATTTACCTGTTTAGAGTATTAGAAGGCTCAATAGCAACTTTTATTGGTCAACTGAACTAAAGGAGCCGGGGTGATACGTGAAGAATTGCAGGCAGTAGCTGCCACTAGCTTGTCATTTAAAAGCTATTATGGGGGGTTACCTCTTTCTCTTCCTTACCTTATACTTTGTGTGCATGTCTGTGCATATACAGAGTGCGTAACATTTTGCAAGTAGATATGCACCTGGAAAATGTTAAAGACAGTGTACGCAAAGTTCACCAAGAAATATAGTGATACAGTTTTAAACACATGCTGGAGATTCCCATGACCACAGGGGTCCTGCCTCTTGTTTAACAGCGTGGTGGTCTGAAACATCAAGGTCAGAGTGCATCTATTGGTCTGTGTATCTATTGTCTGCATTTCTAACTTGGGCTGGTGAAAAGGATTATCATGTCTAAGGCAACCTCCTCTTCCAAGCCTGCGCCATTTGAAGCCTATTCATGAATTATTATGGGGAGATACTTACGCTGGGTGGCCATTTAGAGACAAGGAAGAAAGGCCTCTTTCTCCCAGAGTGGGTACTGGGAGCAAGGTTTGGGTTAAGTTAGCTGGGGCATTGGGGTTAGCACCCTTGATCTTCTTTTGTTCAAAATTGTGGGATTTTGGCATGCAGAAAGCCAGGGCAGGGAATTCCTGCATTTCCCCAGGGCTTACCAGTGTCCCGGCAGCAGGAACACCAGTCTCTGTCTTTACAAGATTGCCATTCTTTTTTATCACAAAGGTAGGACTTGTCCTACCTTCATGAGAAGAGTAGGAGATCACACTGACCGTGGTGCACATGGGCTTGCGGGACATGCGGTGATGGATACCATGTGGAGAAGCATTTGCAGATTTGTCTTTTTGATGTGCCTCTTGTCATGAAGACTAAGAAGGCATTTTGCAGCTTATTCTTGTGAGTTGACATGTTTGCCTATTCCTGTTTGCCTTTGGAAGTCAGTGAAGGCGTAGCTAGGTACAGCTGGAAAAAGAGAAGGGGGTAGGTTGTTGCTGCCAAAGAGAGGAATACTTGAGGAAATTGAAAAGCAGCATATTGCTTACAGGAAGAGATAATAGGCCCTTTTGTACCACTGATCTTGAGCCCTTTGTTACTGTCTGTAACTGAAAACAGGGCTTCAGGCAGGAAGTAGGCTTTTAGCTATGGATATTGAATGTTGCTCCAAGGAAGTCACTGTGGCTGTCTGCAGTGTCCCCAGACTGCCCAGTTCTGCAGTCCTGTGGTCAGGAGAGTGTTCTTTTTATGTGTTTATTTATTTTACTCTGTGTGAACTCTTCACAACTCGATGGGGATAAGAAAGGCATTCCTCCTGCAAGCAAGTTTCTCTTGTGAACCGTCACAGCAGATACCTTCTGAACCTGCTGTTTCTGGCTGGCTACTGTGGCTGGCAGGATAGCAGGCTGAAAGGACCCTCTGCTAAGCTCTAGCTTGTCAGTCCCCACAGCCTCACAGCATAGAACAGCAGGTTGAACTTGTATTAAACTCCCCACGGAGACTGTCAGGGTTGCATTGCAAATGAGACTTGTGTAGGTATGTTGGAGGTTAGCTGCATTACCGTGCAAGTGACTTCTGAGGGGAAGACTTGCTGTATACTGATGAGGGACACAAGACTATGTTAAATTGGTGCTTTATACTGCTCATAGCATATAATTGGGGTACAGTTTGGTCTCTTGGGTAGTGAAAATTATGATGGTTGATCTCATTGTAGAGTGAAAGAATGCAAGAGGATCTCAATAAGGCTTACTAAGGGATTTCTGTTTATCTCCCCCCCCACCAAAAAAAAAAAGTAATTCTAGACAACAGTGAGTTTGAAAAACATTCCATGTACTTAGACACCGTAGTAATGAATTTGGTGTAAGCATCAAGGGAAGGCAATGTGCAAAGGATGAACAAAGGCACCCTTGGCTTAGATGCAACCAAATCACATTAAGCTGAAAGGAAATGTGTCCTAGTGCTTGAAACATAGGCCAGGGAGGAGGGGGAAGATAATTGCAGAAAATCTGACATATTTTTGTGAGTGTCTTTCAGTGAGGTTTGGAATACATGCTGCTGCTGTGAGGGTGGTGAGGCACAGGTTGCCCAAAGAAGTGGCAAATGCTCCATCCCTGCCAGTGTTCACAGCCAGGTTGGACAGAGCCTTGGGCAACATGATCTAGTGTGAGGTGTCACAACTCCTGTGGTATGCTGCCTGTGGCAGGGAGTTGGAACTGGATGATCTTAAGGTCCTTTCCAACCCAAACCAGTCTGTGATTTTATGATTCTATGAGCATGTGAGAATGACTGAAAATGCCTTGAATGTATCTCAGTCTGCAGGTGGAGTCTGCTTTGTAAATCACTGAATTGTTTTCAAATCCCCAGCAGATGCCTAAGGCACTGCTAGCAGGGTAGGAGTTAACTGGGACACCACCTCTGGGTCCCGCTATTTGGGCTTATTTGCCATGGTGTGGCTTCCAGCCCCATTTCAGAAACTCGAGGATGTGAAAAAGATGGAGCAAAACCGATGCAAAGTGGGCTTAAAGTGACTGCTCTACTAAATTACAACTGCACAACTAAATATAACCCCAAAAGTAGAATTTATGCTTTGCACTCCTCTGCTTTTTTATTGTGGTGAGAGAAAAGCCAGGAACTCAACGGGCCGTAACTTTAATAGGTCATTCCAGCCAGTGCTTACCTTTACAAAATCTTGATAACACCAAAAAGACAATGCAGTGATCAAAAGCAGTGATGAGATTTTTTAGCAGCATTAACCGTCATGACCTAGCAAAATGAAAGAAAATGGTTTAACAGAACTGTCAGATTCAATATAGCTAATAAAGGCATGGATAAATGTTTATTACATACTGGAGACAGATCATTTCTGTACAGAAATTGAGGATGACCTTTACTGATAACTCATATCTGCCTGATATCCTGAATAAGAAAAAGAGAGGGGGAGAGAGGGCTGCACTATGGCTGATATTTATGAAACGTGGAAAAAAATTACAATTTGCAGATGATTGTTTTTAGGCAAGGGCTCTCAAGAAAATAAAGATATGGAACTGCTCATTCTGCGGAAGAAATTCCAGTCTCTGGCTTGGCTGTGTCAAATGTAATGAGTGTGTCCAGCCACAGGAGGCTGTTTAGGAGACTTGATTTTCATACATTTTGTATCTGTACATATTTGTGTGTGCGTGTGTCTGTGTTCAGGGGAGTACAAATTGAATTCATATTGATTTTTCTCTCTTTTTAGGATGTTCCACAGTTACTTGGGTAATGCTGCTGTGAGCTGTCTTCCTGCCGGCCAGGTTTCTGAGTTGAAAGCAGACTTCCAAGAGAAACCAGCTTCCAAAAACTCCCATTATGAGTCAGTGGTCAGACCTGCGGAGGAAAATTGGAAATTCGAGCCATTTATTTTGGACTATAAATGCAGTGTAAGCTTTTTGAGGCAACTTGCTCTGTTCCAGTTCCGTACAAAGAAGCACTTGAGTATTTGAAATATGTGTAATTGCAGTGCTGAACCTGTCAAATGAGGCTGCAGCAGCCTCACCTTTTCTGACAGCCATGCAAATATGGGAGTCAACAGACAAGTCACTGGGCTGCTTAAAGCACCAGGGGGGCAGTGACCTGGTGGGTGGGCTAGCAGAGTTCTGCCCACAGGGAAATCACTTTAAACACAGCCTTTTTTCCACTCTGCCTAGAGTTCAAACACTGAAGATGTTCTCAGTGTGATGCAGAAACTCATATGCTGAAACCACAGCCATAGCCATGGGGGCTGGCCTCTTCCAGAACACAGGAAGCATCAGCAGCTGCCTCTCAAAAAGCTGCCTGGAATGAGATGTGAGTGAAATCAGAATCAGGACTACTATATGCAGTTGATCATAAATAATGCTGTCTTGGTAATGGTTGCAATTAGTTATGAACTTAAATAATTTCTAGTGTTTCCATGTTGGCCAATTATGCTATAGAAATTATCAAGTAACCCATAGCACATTAGCTTTCTGTAATGCCATTGTTCAGAGGTGCTCAGGTCACCAGATCCTCACCAGGATGAATTATCATCGGCCTCTGAAGCACAATGGTGCTGTGCTGATTTACACTGGCTGAAAAACTGTCACTTTGTCTGCTGGAGTTGTAGCAGGAGCTAGTTGAAATCACAGCTTCGCAGAGAGACTCCTAGGACCCAGCTGTATAGAAATAATAGTAGGTGTGTTTTTTCTCTCCCTGTGCAGATGACTTATTAGATGACAACAATAATTTCTAGGTCTGGTGGTAGTTCAACAATAAGCTGAAATTGTACTTTAATAGTGCAATTTGAAGCTAGGAAAAGGAACACATAATTAATGATTTCATCTGACTTCTTAAACAGAGAAACATATCAGATAAGGACATTGCTTAAACTAGTGCTGATGGGCATCTTAAAACTTGCTTATGGACTTGCCCTACAGCTTATTCAAATGCCTTTAGGTTTGATCTTACAGGGCTGCAAAGGTGTGGTAGGGCTGTTAGCTGATGCAGGTATGGTTATTGTGCTGTGGAGACACCTTGTTGTAAGCCTCAGCAAAATGAAGCAGTACTATTTGTTACAGCCCCTTGAATGCTCCTTGTCTGTTGGTTGATTTCTTCAGAGAACCACTGACTTTTCTTTTTATGTGAACTTTCATTTGTCAAGTGATACAGGAAATAATATCCTTGAATGCTAGGAGGTATTTCCATGCTGGTAACCTTAAAATCCATGGAACCTGAAGTGTTTAGATATTTTGCAGCTTCCAGACTAGGCCCATACACCCACTGTGTTATTTTGAGTGAGAATATCACTCTTCACACTCTTTTTGATGAGATCTCAAGCTTTGTCTTTGTTAATTGTAATAAAATGAGTCAGCAGTCTGAGTGCTTCAGCCTGGTGAGTGGATCCCCATCCTGCAGTCTGAAGATCTTGTAGCTGGGTCTAGGCTCTGTGGTTTCAGAGAGAATTGTCTTAAAGCAGAAGATCTTGGGGGAATAAGTTTTGGTTTTAAAGCAAGCTATTTTGTCAGAATCAAATTTATTTCAAGGAGGAACAATCACTCTAATGGCTGAGAAGAATGCAAAGATTCACGGAGGTTTGAATAGCTATAAGATGGCACAATTACCACATCAGAAACAATATATTTGTAAAGTTAATTCCTCTTGAACATGAACAATCTCCTTACACTTGACCCCTCTGTATTGCCTCTTCCATGCTTGAACTCTCCTTGAACTTTGAAGATCCATCTTAAGAGTATGATATGGCCATCTCTTTTGCATCTGGTTGTTTTAGCTCCAATTTGCAGCCCTAAAATGGCAATTACAGTGATATATTGCTCAAGTCACCCGACATGGATTAGTATCGGGATCAGCGCGTTTATGCACAGGAGTAGTGAATGGAGACTACAGCTATGATTTTAAATGACTTGATTAATTCTGAAACAACACTTCAGAGTCCATTACATCCAGCAGGTGTTGGGGTTCAGGCTGTACTTCCGTTGCATATTCAGACTGCCTTCCATTCACCAGCACCAGCATGTTATATTTATGGCCTTTTCCTTTTTGTTTTGTTTCTCTGTGTGTCCAACATTCCTTTCCTCCCACACCCCTCTTCTTTCCGTAAAAGTTGAATGGCCTTTGGGGGCAACTCGGACAATAAATCACCCGGTGGGATCCAGATTGCCAAACTGTAGCATGTTCCTTGATTAAAATCTCTGGGGACATAGCCTGACTGCTGTTGGGGTGAAGGCTGTGACTTGTTGGACAGCAAGACTGGTTTTTGGCTCAGGCTTAGTTGAGCCTGCATGAAATACCTGATCACATTAGTATAAATATCGCTGTTCTCTCAGAAGTAACTTTGCTTGGATTTCTTCTCTTACTTCAGTGGTGGATGCTGGGGCTCTTCTCTCACCTTTCCTCTCTGTGTTACCTGCCATGGCTCCCTCAGAGAGCTTTTAGGAAATTGGGAACTGGTTTGGGATACGGTTAAGTGCAGGGGGTTATGTTTTCAGGTGCTGTGCAGTGCTGTGGTTCCCAAACAAGACTAGAGTTGTCCTAAAAGAAAGAGGATAAAATGATTTGCCTAATCAAGGGGTTCCATGTGCTTTTGATCTTGGAGCTGTTACCACACTGCAGTTCTGTGAATGTTAATGCCTACCGTGATCTGCACTAGCCTGAAAGCAGGATGAGGAGAAGGAGGTTTAGCATTGAAGTGTTCCTGCTGAGGGTGCTGAGCGTCAGTATGCAAAGAGAAGAAAATTACAGCAAACCACAGAAATCAGCTGAACTTGAGGGGTAACTGAATTTGGAGAAAAGCCGTGACGAGAACTCTTCCAATACATCACTCTGATTGTAGGGACAGCCTTTTGTAATTATCAGTTGTCATGTGGCTTTATTATGTGCTTGTTGCCTTCACTGAAGTCTTTGTGGCCTGATCCTGATGCTCTCTGTGTCTTGTTTCAGCTGGAATAATTCTTCCAGTTTGCTGGAGTTGAGGCAAATGGAGCAGCAGGCCAGGCAGCCACTGCACATCTAAATGAGGCACTGTTCAGTCAGGCACCACTGAAAGGACTGCTCCATGGCCAAGGTACAGCTTCCCATGAATAAGGGCACAAAAGCTTGGGGCTAATGAGAAGCACAGCATTAGAGTGTTTGTTTTAAGGACAGTGGCTCATTCTGCAGCCTGTGGTACCAGGCAAGAGAAATTCTGTCTGGGGTCAGGAGCCTCCCAAAGGGAGTGGCTTCTATTTGCAATGAATATGTAACTCTCTTGCCAGAGATGACAGAACATGGGCCTGCTCTGAAGTCCATTGAAATCAGTAGAAGCCTCTCTGTGTGCATGGAATATCTATAACGGGGCAAGCACAACACTTGGCTGAAGTACATAGAAGGAGCTACTTGGAGAAATTCAGAGGGAGGAAAAGGATGCAGAATGTGTCCCAAGGCTCTACTGGAAAGTGCTGCCCTGCTTAGACCCACCGAGTGAGCAGAGGGGTGATTTGTGCAGTGCTCCATAGGAAGTTATGAGGGTTTAAACTTCTGTGAAGAAGTTTTCAGAGAAATATCTGGCATGGCTTGGAACATGCTAAGGATTGGTTTGGGGTTGTTGTGGATTTGGGGTTTCATTCCTGTGGGAAAAGATCTAGTGAAAGACTTTTTTTTTCCCTTGATGCTTCATGAGACATCAATTTCCTTTTTAGGGTAGATGGGCAATAACATAGGCTGTTCTTTTGTGGAAATAGTGCATTTACTATGAAAAGTTTAAATGCAATGAGAAAGAAAATGGCTTTTAAAAAATGGCTATAATTCTAGAGCAATGGTGGGATTACTTTTATGTTGAAAATGGAGTTTGATTAAAAACTGAAATCCAACATGCCTAAACATCTGGATTGGTTGAAACCTGACCCTTGAAAGCTGTGACGAGCTAGGAGCAAGCCTGGCCTGAGTCTTAGGAGCGCATATCTCTGTTAATATCTTTTCTGTGTAGTAACTTTACTGAGCTGAAGTGTTGGGTCAGACAGGGAGTTCCTGGAGGTGCCTGGGGCTGTGTATACTGTGATAATACAGGTCCTTGCCAGATCCTTCTGTTTCCAGCAAGTGAAACCTCTTCTCTGATCAAGAGAACACTGGATAGCAGTGGGTTAGGGCAAGACAATCTTTTACCTCAGGGCTCCACGGCAAGTGCCCTAGTGTTTCTGGGGCTCATTGGCTGGCAGTTTTGCCTTACTTGCCTGTATTGAAATGGAAGAGGGAGAAATTTCTGTTCTTTATTATCAATGGCACAGGAGGGCCTAGAGGGACAAAAACCCCTCTGGGTTTTTGACGTGACTGCCACGTTACTGTGGCAGTCAGCAGCAGAGGTGGTGATTGACAGGGTCTTGTCTAATGCCTGCTCTGCTTAAGAGCCCATTCTTTTTGAAGCTGTTCCTGACCTCAGCCATGTTTCTGTGCAAGCTGCCTGCCAGGTGATGCTCAGTGATCAGCACAGCCTCTCCCAGCCTCGCTGAGTGCGGGGACTGCTGTGCAAAGGCACAGGCTGACTGCAGGCAGCCAGTGCAGTACCCAAACCAGGGCTTTATTTGTATCCCAAATCCCATTTCTCAGCACTGTCAAATTTTTCCCTTGCAGAGGAACTAAAAGACAGTTAAAGGGACTTTCAGTGACATCCCCCCTGTTTAATGAAGCTTGGAGTTATGGGCAAGTGGCTCAAACTGCCGTTATTATCTGCATGAGTGACTGAAGGCCGAGGGTCTAGCAGCGTGCAAAGAGCTCCTCTGCAAATGTGCACATTGATCATTCCTAATCAGACCAACCAGGTCAGGGGTGCTGCAGAGATGGAAAGCACTGAAAAAGCTGACAAATGAAGCAGCGGAGCTTGGGGGTTAATGCAATATTCAAACAGAATGAGGTATTCATTTTCTTACAAGCTTGTCACTTTTCCTTCCCTCTGACATTTTGCCAGAGACTACAATGAAGAGGCAGAGTGAGTGTGAGAATGTATGAGAGCAAATTGTCCTAATGGGTTGGGGGAAGGAGGAGAAAATCCTACAAGTGGATCTAAAGAGCAGAAGAAAAAAGGCCATTTTTCCAGCTCTTTACACTCTTTTATAGTAGACCACTTCTTTCTCTCTTTTTAAAAGGTGATTCTGCTTTAGGACTGTTTATGTTTCTGCACCCAACACTGCAAGAAAAAAAAACCTGTTCAGGCTGTGTTGTCTCTAAATTTAATAAGTTTAGGGTGCTGCTGAAGCCAGAATTGCATTCCTCTTGAGGCAAACAGACTATGTGTTTAGCATGGTAAGAGGTGAGGAGCTGTGCTGGTACCGTGGTTGGGTTTTTTACCGAGCCACTGTATTGAAGATTGTGGGCAAAACATATGCCATGTGTCAGAAGCATCATTCTTGCCTTACTTGGGCTTCTCATAACTTTCTGGCTTCTTAATAGTTAATGCCTCACCTGAGGAATTTTAAGTACCTGCTAAAAACTTACTGTACTCCCAGTGTGTTGCATGCTGGAAGCCAGGCGCAGTACCACAACTGTGCTTTAAGTGGCATAAATCGTATCTACCAGGTCCTGTTGTATAACTGGACAAACCAGAGCACAACAGGTTGGTGGCTCATTCCAGTCATCTCTGCAGGGCAGGAGAAGGACTTGAGAAGTCCCTGTCGTCAGCTCTGGGCTCTAAGCCCTGGAGTGGTCAGGTTGGTGCAGGGGAGGGTTTTGTACTATCTGAGGAATGGAGGCACCTTATGCTCCAGGGAACTCTTAGCAAAAGCCTGCCTGGAATTAACGATTTGTGAGATTGATTAGGTGCTCTATAGGTTAGAGGGACTTAATGCTCTGAAGAATGAGAAAGCTTTGAGAAATTAAGGGTCAGAGCTCCTGTAAGATCTTTGCTGACTCAATAATTACCCTGGCATTGCGACACTGTACATGGTGCTGTGGTCAGCTGCTGTCAGTGATGAGGCTCAGAATGCTCAAGAGCTGGAGATCTGGTTCCAATCAAGGACCAAGTGCTTATCCTTGATAAATTTGGCCATTCCTTCTCTGTACAGCTGTTGATTAGGAAATCATTCCTGAAAAATCAATCTCACATTCTTTTTTTTTTTTTAGTGGAGATTCCTGCCCCTCAGAAAACTTCTCACGTTCTATTTCATGCCTTCCCACTCTATTTCCTAAGCATTTTCTTACTCTGGTACTGGCACGTATTTCTTTTTCCAACTATCAGGTACTTCAGAGTTTACAACAAGGAGGCTGTGAACTGGGTTTGGCTATTTCATCCCAGATGCAAATAACTGTAAGCCTGCCTGGCAGGATGTGGCAGTTCTTGACTGGGAAAAGACAAAGAGGAAACAGGAGATTTTTCCATTTCAGCCTGCTCTCTGTCATAGCTTCATGATGAAGTTGGAGGGAGAAGTGGGAAGGAGAGGAGGAGGAAAGGAAGTGTATTGCTGTTTATCTTGCTCCTTTGACGTGCATTACAGCTCCAGTTCAGCAGTAATGAGATCAGCCTGTTATCTTCACTAAACTTCAGGCTGCAGTTCTAAGGGTTTGGTAAGCACAGCTCAAATGATCACACTGGAGCTGTGTAAGAGCAGCAGCAGCAACATGTAACACACCAAATCCTCCGAATTGCTTTTTCTATTCCCCACATACTGTGAAAAGCACAGAAGTTGAAGGAAGGCCTTTTGGGGAAGCACTGGGCTGGGTCTCAGGAGACGTAAATTCTGCTCTCTTCTTTCTCACCTGGGTTTTAAGAGACCTGCGATAAAGCTGATTTATTCTTTTTTCCTTCTCCTTTGCACATCGTTTCAAGATGTTCTTTTTTCTCCCTGTTGTTTTGACTATCAGTTCTTTGAGGCTGGCAGGATTTCTTACTACATTCCTTTTACAGAGGGGCTTTCTTCCAGCTAGAGTCTGTCCTGAGGTACAGAAGAATACTACTATTTGTTAATGCCCACAAGGAGAATTGTTTGATCTCCCTGCTCCTTTAAAGCAGGACTGCAGTCTGTTGCCTGCCTGCAACGCTGGGTGGTTGGCAATGTTTTTCTAAGACAAGCTCTCTCTCCTCATCAAGCTTCTGTCTCGGAGATTCATGTGAAGCATTTCAGTTTATTCAACCTTTAATCAGATGCCTGACCTATTCTGAGCAGTGCTCAGCTTATGACCTCTTCCCAATAAACAAGTTTTAAACAAGCTGCCACATCAGATTTTTTTTTTCGGAAAACAAATGTGAGACAGCAAGGGTTGCTCATCGTGCCAGACAGCACTCTTTGCCAGGACTCTCTTCTTCCCCACAAGAATTAATTGACGTTTTTGTCTTCCTGAAGAGAAATTATACCATTTCTTTAACATCAAGAGATCTGCTGTTCCACAGGGAATGAGGTGTATTTAAATAGGCAAAATGTGCTTAGTGACTTGTCCTGAAATGAACACTGTCCAAGGCACTTTCTTCTGCTTACTTATTCAGACTTACGTGTGATTTAAATGGTGATGGCAAACACCATGGAGGTTGGGACCACTGATCAAGTATTTAAGAACCCATCATTTACCATGAGAGACAAGGAGGGGGTTTGGAGAACTCCCTGACACTCTGCTAGGGCCATAGGCCCTGATTCTCAGAGTAATGTAGTATGCAAGTCATGTTGGTGATCTCAGTAGCTTGGAGCTGGATCTTGACGTGATTTTGGGGTTGGAGTTTTTTCCTCTTTTTTAGATCTTAATAAGCAGTGGAACTGGAAAGGGAAAGTGAAGAAGATAGTGATTTTTTCAGTAACTGCAGTCATCTTGACCAAAATTGCTATTGTCTTAGTACCACCTTTGGAACACTTGCTGGCAGCTTCCACAACAGATGATGAAGCTCAAATGAGTAAGTGACTGAATTCCACACACCATGAGGGTGAGCACTGCAATGGCAGGTAGCACAGACAGGATGCTCTGCCTCATGTCCCCTTTCAGGCTCCAGGCTCCATTTCTGACTAAACACTCCTTTCACTGCTCATCACCTTTCTCCCTGTCAAACAAAGGGGAAGAATCTTGAGGCTTTGCAGTGCCATTCCCTGCAAGCATGTTATGCTAGAATAGCTTGTGGCAAAGTCTGACAAATGTTGGTGATTAGGATATGAGTTCATCACTGTTTGAACACAGGCACTTCCCTGGAATATTCTCTACTGTAAGCTGGTCTGCTCCTTCATACCTGCACCACCTTGGCCTGGGAAGAGCAGAAACACTGGAAATGAACAGAGATAAATACAGCAAATTCTGTTACAGCTGGTTGCTGGCATCATGATGCAGCTGAGCACTCACTGCTGGGGAAACAGAATCGATATTGACAAGACTTTGTCTCTGCACTAAACAGTACAATCATGGGAACACCACTGTTTGCTGATCATGTTGATTTGTTCAACATGGTTTCTTATGGCTCTGTTCTCCAATGTTTCTGTGAGAGGTGTTTAAATTAGCTTAAAGCAGAGGCACCATCACAAATGCTGTCAAGCAAGTTAATGTGATTTGTCATGGCCTTGATGACACGTGGACCTTGTCCATTATGAGGCTTAGTGCCAGTAAACAGGACTAGCAGTAACAGTTCCTACTTACTTTCTTTTCTAGTGTCTTTAGATTGTAAAACATTCCAAGATGGTTTGGTAGTAGCTGAACATGGCCCTTTCCTCTGCTTCCTTATGTAATGTTGAAGAAGTCCCAACAATGGAAAACTGATTTAATGAAAAATTAGTCCATTTGGTCCTGCTTCATGACACTTTGAGTCATGTTAGAGGAGTGCATCTTCTAACTTCTGGTAAGTAGCTCATAGGAGAGGCTGAAAATGTGCAAGGGGAAGGTAGGAGCTGTGTGTTTTCCTCTTGGAAAAGGACATTGTTGAGGGGATCGATCTTAGGCAAATTATTCCTGCTCCAGCATGATTTGCCTTCTCTGTTATGAGAGTTGTCTGGGCAGAAAGGAGCCTGCAGTGTTCCCATAGTGCTCAGCACACCTGCGGCTCTCCAGATACTCCAGAGTCTCCACAAAATTTTACGCACAACTTGATTTTCTTTAAACTAATCACGATTGTTTCTGGTTTATCTTGAACACTCTAGACTGTGTTTGGCTGTTGGTCAGATTAGAAATATATTGTTTTCAGACTTCATAGGGTTTAAGAAGCTTTTGCCTGTATTTTCCTTGACTGGACTTCAGGCAAGAGTTTAAAAGGGGGAAATGCCTGGAACCCTCTTGTAGTTTTCCCTCTTTCCCACTTGATGGCCAATGGTGTCAAGTTCAAGAACCATTTTGTGTCTTGACATCTAGAGGTCCTTGGTGGGAAGCAGGTCTCTCTACCTGCCAAAGCACAGGTGCAGAAGTGACGCACAAAACATGCTGCTTACATGCTGCTTAGGGCAGGGCCCTTTCAGGCAATAGCCTGCTGGGTCATAAATAATTTTTTCTATCACTTGAGTTTCATAATCTCTCATTCCCAATCAAAATAGAATCATAGAATCACCTGGGTTGGAAAAGACCTTTAAGATCATCAAGTCAAACCATTACCCCAGCACTGCCAAGAACACCAGTAAACCATGTCACTGAGGGCCTCATCTGTAGATGAGGTTTGTGAACACTTCCAGGGACGGTGATTCCACCATTCCCTGGGCAGCCTGTTCCAATGTCTGACCACCCTCTCTGTGAAGAATTTGTTCCTCATAGCCAGCCTAAACCTCCCCTGGTGCAGCTCGAGGCCATTGTCTCTTGTCTATCACTTGTTCCCTAGGAGAAGAGACTGACGCAACCTCACTACAACATCCTTTCAGGTAGTTGTAGAGAACGATAAGGTCCCCCCTGAGCCTTCTCTTCTCCAGACTAAACCTCCCCAGTTCCCACAGCTGTTCCTCATCTGACCTGTGCTCCAGGCCCTTCACCAGCTTCATTGCCCTTCTCTGGACCTGCTCCAGCACCTAGATACCTTTCTTGTAGTGAGGGGCCCAGAACAGAACACAGGGTTCAAGGCATGGCCTCACCAGTGCCCAGTACAGGGGCAACAAGGGATGATACACCCATTAGGAGAGTAGGAGCTATAATGAGCAGCATCCCTTGAAACTGGGACAAGAACTGGGACAAACTACGACAGGAGAGCAGTATATAGCGATGTTTTCTTTTTGCTCAGTTTCCATACCTATTTTTGTTTCCTTAAAATGGCTTGGCATCAGTTTATACTTCATATTTATTATTGTCTTATTTACATTAATTTTGAATGCTTGATCAGAAATTTGATCTCTCTCTAGTTTATATGTTCACTACCCAACAAAGCAATTAAACCCCAGCTGTTATGCAGGAGAAAGTGAGTATGAGTCAAATCCTCTTCCGAAGGATTTTTGTTTTATAGATTGCTCTTGTGTCCCATTTGCCTGGCAAAAATTGAATTATACTGACGAAAAAGACAAACATTTACTATTTCACTTGGGGATGGAAAAATCTAGGTTTCCCAGAAACAGTTCTGGAATTGCTGTTAGTGAAAGAAATAGCTGTGCTTGTTATCCCCCTGCTATTCTCAGTATGTATAGAACCAGATCATCTTGCATGACATGATGCTGCTCACAGCCTGACTTCAGGACAAGTGCTGTTGGTGTTTTTGCAGAGGTTCAGTTAAATTGCTCTAGAACTGCATTTTCATGGTTGTTAATCAAGGAAGATGGCAGTTTGGGCAAAAGCAATGATTTCTGTCATCCTTCTCTGCAGATTGGCACTCTTTGTTACCCCCTAGCCATCAGATGGCATTCCTTTCAGTGGACTATCTGCCTCATAGACACCAGCCAGCTTTGGTTGTCTCAGGGGATATGTTTTGTCTGCACTTGCTCTTACCTGCCCTTACCCTTGTCAGCAAAGTGCAAACACAGTCTCTGTGGAAAATGCACTTAGAGTTCCATGTACAGTGCAAGCTGAAGAGAAAAAGGACTGAACAGTTCATGAGACTGGGTTTCTTGCTTCAATATGTACCAGACCAAGCAAGGGAGAAACTGATATGAGAAAGCAATGGGCTGGGACTACTGAAAGGTGTGTTCATAGCAAAATGGTACCAAGGAGCCAGCTTACTACAAGCTCCAGGCTGCTGCAGAATATGCTCTGGGTTTTGTAATCACACAGAGAACAGGACTGGGGCTCTGGGTAAGTACCATTTGTAAAGAAATTAATACATTCAGGCTGAACAGAAAGGAAAAGAACCTGAACGTATACAAGTCCATGGGACCTGATGAAATCCATCTGCGGGTCCTGAAGGAGCTGGCAAATGAAGTTGCTAAGCCACTGTCCATCACATTTGAAAAATCATGGCAGTCAGGTGAAGTTCCCGATGACTGGAAAAAGGGAAATATAACCCCCATTTTCAAGAAGGGCAAAATGGATGAGGCGGGGAACTACAGACCAGTCAGCCTCACCTCTGTGCCTGGCAAAATCTTGGAGCGGATTCTTCTGGAAGGCCTGCTGAGGCACATGAAAAACAACAAGGTGGTTGGTGACAGCCAGCATGGCTTCACTAAGGGGAAATCCTGCCTGACCAATCTGGTGGCCTTCTGTGATGGGGCTACGGAACTGATGGACAGGGGTAGAGCAGTTGATGTCATCTACCTGGACTTGTGCAAAGCGTTTGACACTGTCTCACATGATATCCTTGTCTCTAAGTTGGAGAGACATCAATTTGATAGGTGGACCACTCAGTGGATAAAGAACTGGCTGGATGGCCGCACACAAAGAGTTGTGCTCAATGGCTCAATGTCCAGCTGGAGACCAGTAACAAGTGGTGTCCCTCAGGGATCGGTGCTGGGACCGGTCTTGTTCAACATCTTTGTCAGTGACATGGACAGTGGGATTGAGTGTGCCCTCAGCAAGTTTGCTGATGACACCAAGCTGTGTGGTTCGGTTGATACGCTGGAGGGAAGGAATGCCATCCAGAGGGACCTTAACACGCTTGTGAGGTGGGCTGATGCCAACCTGATGAAGTTTAACCATGAGAAGGGCAAGGTCCTCCACCTGGGTCAGAGCAATCCCAGGCACAGGTACAGGTTGGGCAGAGAAGAGATACAGAGCAGTCCTGCAGAGAATGAATTGGGGGTTTTTGGTTGATGAGAAAATGAACGTGAGCTGGCAGTGTGCACTTGCAGCCCAGAAAGCCAGCCGTATCCTGGGCTGCATCAAAAGGATCGTGACCAGCAGGTCGAGGGAGGTGATCCTGCCCCTCTACTCTGCTCTCGTGAGACCTCACTTGGAGTATTGTGTGCGGTTCTGGTGTCCTCAACATAAGAAGGACATGGAACTGCTGGAACAAGTCCAGAGGAGGGCCACGAGGATGATCAGGGGACTGGAGCACCTCCCGTATAAAGATAGGATGAGAAAGTTGGGGCTTTTCAGCCTGGAGAAGAGAAGGCTGCGTGGAGACCTCATAGCAGCCTTCCAGTATCTGAAGGGGGCCTATAGGGATGCTGGGGAGGGACTCTTCATGAGGAACTGTAGTGATAGGACAAGGGGTAACGGGTTCAAACTTAAACAGGGGAAATTTAGATTGGATATGAGGAAGAAATTCTTTACTGTAAGGGTGGTGAGGCACTGGAATGGGTTGCCCAGGGAAGTTGTGAATGCTCCATCGCTGGCGGTGTTCAAGGCTGTGTTGGACATAGCCTTGGGTGGCATGGTTTAGTGTGAGGTGTCCCTGCACCTGGCAGGGGGGTTGGAACTAGATGATCTTAAGGTCCTTTCCAACCCTAACTATTCTATGATTCTGTGATTATATGATTTTCCGTGGGAGAAGACCCCTCCAAAACCAAGAAGAAAGCAGCTCCTGTCAAATGCTGAGGGGTCTGCAAAAAGGCAGACACTTTATAAAACAGATCTTGCTGATTTTCATGGGGGTTACAGTAACAAATTCCTTGGGTGCTTTTGAAAAATTTCCTGTAAAGAATCTCTTGTCTGATTCTTGTCTGGCTTCACAAAGACCTGCTCTGAGAGTGGTCTCTTGACAGGATTCATTTTAAGTCAGGAGAATCATAGGACTTGAAGATTTTCAAGATTTTCCAAAACCTGCTTTGAGTACCTATTTAATTGTACTGTTAAAGAACAAACTTGTTGTTCAAGTTAAATATTAGTTCATGTCAAATTGGCATCTTGAATATTTTTTCTCATGTTTGGAAAGGATTAGGCAGTGGGCATTTGAGTGTCTTGACCGCACAGATGAAGCTACATCGTACAGGCTTAGTGCTTGAGTCTTGATCATAATTCTACTGATTTTGATAAATGGAATTCATCATTTTACTCATGTTATTCCAGAAAAATCCTGGATAATTCTAAAGGTGAAAACCCCCACATGCACCTACTGAAATTTGACTCAACCCAAACCTCTTCCTTTAGAAAATAATATAAAGAATGAAGAGTATACAGAAACTAAACACCAACAAAAGAACACCCCAAAACCTAACATAGTAGTTTAGAGTAAAAATGTTCCTTTTATGTTTGAAGGGTACTCTTAAGTGTTTTGAATGAAATTATCTATGATCTGTTAAATTCTGACTTCAGGTTCTACAGATTATTTTTTCACTTGTTATTTTTTTCACTTGTTATTTTTTTTCATTAAGTTATTTTTTCACTGAAGCTTTTACCATGTCCTTGAACAGGGCAGAGTGTTGTAATTCACATATAACCAGCCTGTTCCCTTCCGCAGTGTCCCAGTGTTGTGGCTGTGACAGTGTACAGTAATCAGCAGTAAAAGCAATTGAAAGGCCTCACAAGCATGAGGGGAAAAAAAATTCATCTATTTGAACATCTTTTTATTTTAGGTTTCTTCATTGCATTCCTACTTGGCCCAAAGGAAACAACCTGCATTTCCTGCTGAAGTAGTCCCAAACCTGCCCTGAACTGTTTCGGTTTACTCTTCTTAGTAGGGGATGAGCTGTCCCTAGCCTGCTGGAGTGGAGCCTGCCCAAGCCGGATGCGGGTGGCTGTAACACTCCTGAGGGATGAAGCTGCACCTGTAGGCCCTAAGGTGCGGAAGAGTATGGGGGCACCGAGTAGAGGTGAGGTGGCCCTGAGATATCACGGAGGTGCTGTGTGGCGGTGAGATGTTGTGGGCTGAGGCCTTTGGTGGGTGAGGAATGGCATCCCGTGAGCGAGGGCTGTAGGACAAACCAGTCAGTTCAAAGCAAATGTGGCTGTCGTGTGTGTTGTCCACAATGTGTATGTTAGAAATGGCTTGAAGCTTTTGCTTGTGCCATTTTAGAATAAAAGCAATTTAACGTTTGTTTCAATGAAAATTCTGAAGACCTGTTTTTCCCCTGAAGTCTATTTCTCCAATGCCATGTTTATTTTTGATTTTAAAAGTGGACAGCATTCATCAAAATGCTGTTTTTCTCTGAAATGTATTCAGCAGATCCAAACCTTTAGGATAAATGTTGGACTTGATGATCTTAAAGGTCTTTTTCAACCTAGTTGAGTCTATGATTCCTGTAGTCAAGATGCAAGCCATATAATTTCATTTTGTCAGTCTGCAAGACCAGGGTAAGTCTAAAGACGCCTACCATGGTGTGGTTGTAAATGTGCTTTTATACTGCCCACAAAATTTGGTGTTTCTTGGTTCAGAGGGAGGAGAAAGATCTCCCAATGCTTTTACTTGTAGAAGGCCATTTTTATTAAGGTCTTGTCACTGCTTAGCATCCTTGATGGGAAGAGCACATCCTGCCTGAGCCGATTTCAGGAATCAGGATCACAGAATGCTTTGGGTTGGAAAAGACCTTAAAATCATCCAGTTCCATGGGTCCCTTCTATGGGCAGGGACGCTTCACACAAGACTGTGTCGCCCAAGGCTCTGTCCAGCCTGGCCTCGAACACTGACAGGGGTGGAGCATTCACCACTTCTTTGGGCAACCTGTGCCAGTGCCTCACCACCCTCACAGGAAAGAACTTCTTTTTTCTATCTAACCTGAACTTCCCCTCTGTTTCAGTTTAAACCCATCACCCCTTGCCCTATCACTGCAGTCCCTAATGAAGAGTCCCTCTCCAGCATCCTTGTAGGCCCCTTCAGATATTGGAAGGCTGCTCTGAGGTCTCCAGGCAGCCTTCTCTTCTCCAGGCTGACCAGCCCCAAGTTTCTCAGCCTCTCTTCATATGGGAGGTGCTCCAGCCTGTTACCATTATGAAGGGCTTGCAGTACTGTTCCTGTACTGACAGGAAAGCAGAGTCATGGGGAAAGAGATGGCAGAACATTTTTGAATTGAGATTTGAAGAAAGAAAATAATTGTGAGTATATCAGTTATGTGTCAGTCATATTGTCTGTTTCTGTTTTGAGACATTCAGTTCTAGTGACTGGTGGTAAAGAATATGAGAGTGTTAGGGAGGCTTGAAGGAAAAAAAATTGAATGGGGGGAAGCAAGGGGAGAAAAAAAAGCCCTGTCCAAGACAATTTCTGGCAGGCAGTCGGGTTCTTGGTGCAGACAGATTGGCTGATGTTGATTGTTGACAGCTTCTGCAGCTTGCTAATTACAACTGTAAAAAAATCAGGTGAATGACAGTAACTTGAAATTTTAATTTTGCTTTTTTTTTAATTTTGCAGCTGCAACTGTTAGTTGGCTATAGCCATAATTGATGGACACTGCCAGTTGCTTAGACAGACGGAAATTAATACTTGTGTTACCATTAGAGCTCACTATCACAGTCACATTTTCATTAGGCTCCTGCACTGAACTGATGTGTACAAGACAGTGTATTCAGAAGGAACAAACACAACTCCTACCTGCAAACCAGCCAGTGGTACTGCATTCTGTGTGTACTCACTGTCTGTCTGTCCAAGGTTGTGCACCTCTAGATGGTGGGCAAAGACGATGAGACTGGATTAAGAAAGAGTTGTTGCTCTGGGTTCCTGTGGGTGCAGTGGGTTGAGCAACCTGAGAGGTTTCTTTGTGGTGGGTTCCAGTCACTCGGCTGGCTTTGGGAAGGGACAGTAGGGGTGGCAAGGAGGTACCTGTGCTCAGTGATCCCTTGCACAAACTGTATTCAAATAAGGGTAGTTTTCCAGTACTGTTTTCTTAAATCTGATGGATGTGGGAAGCCTTAAAATATGTAGCAGTAGCTGGGATTTTCCCACTGTTGCCAAAATGTCCCTCTGCCTTATATGAAAGGGGAAAGGCTGGAACAAGGCAGAATTGTCATGCCTGTTTGCACTGAAGGCATGTGTACTTGAGGAAGATATTTACACCTGTCTTCCAACACCAAATGCACCAAGTGTATTACCTCCCAGTAAGGCTGGGAGGGATGAACTGTGACTCAAGGAGGCTTCCCTGCAATGGCAGCACTAGAGGTGGCTTTCACATACAAGCAGGTTCTGCAAAGTGTTCTTCAGTAAGGGTGTTGGTTTCTCAGTATTTTCCCTGGCCTTCTCTTGCCACAAAATTTAAAGGCCCTATATTTTTTTTGGATCTCATAAGCAGAGATTCTCTTGGGTCCTAAAGCCTCCATTAGGAAGTAGCAATAGAGTTTTTGGCATTTTTATTTTTCCTTTCTCTTTCTGTATGTGCACTAAATATTTGAAATGAGAAGTACTTCTTTTTCTCTGCTTAAATGAATTGAGACTGTCAGGACTGTCAGCTTCTGTCCTGAAAAGTGTTTTCTGGACATGAGTGTGCAGCTGGAGATGTTACCAAAGCTTAGAAGAGAGAAATGAGAGAAATACTTGCTTTCCAAGATACTGGAGCTGTCCGTTGAACACAAAGCAGGTCACCTGTTTGCTAGGATGATGCATGCAAGAACAGACCCTCTGTTTTTCCTGAGCTTCTGGAAAAGTTTAAATGTTGTTTAACATTACCATACTATTGTGGGAGTCTTTTAAGGCTTGTGTCAGAGTTGATGGAAGCTTGTGGCTTAACTTTTTCATCATCAGAAATGCAGGTAGTATCGTCTCTGAGTTGTAGCTACCTGCGCATCATGTGAACTTGGAACTAATAGTGGTTGCAAGAGAAATGCCTAGAGGTAGGGTAAGTAAAAGCAGTTAAGAATCTCAATTAGTACATGGAGAAAGCAGCAGTAGGGTGAGGTTTTCCTGTGTAGAGGTGTGATCTTCTAGGTGGAAGAGAGCTCCTCACCTGCAGTAAGGAAGAGCTGCAGAAATATTAGTAAAAGAAGTCTCTGAGACACTGGCTACTTTTTGACACAGAAAGTAAATTCATAAATTCTGAGCCCTCTGAAGCTTGCTTTTAACATTTTGCAGAACAGTTTGCTTCAAGCTAGTGAGGAAAATCCATCTTCCCTTGGTGTTGAGTGAGAGCAACGAAGTGGGACTCCCTTCTTTCTTGGAAGCGTTTGTGAGCTGTATTTAGAGGTAAGCTGACAGAACTGATCACAGCTCAGCTGGAGGTGCAAACATATCTACTTGCTGTTGTGTTGACCTCTTTGGACGGGAGGCCATGTGCACACAGTCCTCTCTTCCCACCTCTCCTTCTCCTAACCCTGCCCCATGACCAGACCGATGCTTCATCTTAAGACCCTCCAGGTCTCACTGGTAGTTCTGACCTGAGAGCTAAAGTGCAGGCAACAGTACGGGAGCTCTGTGCTGGCCTAGTTAGCAGAGCTATATTGGAGGTGTAGTTGTGCACTTGCATGTTGCACAGGAGATGTTCATATGCAAAGGTAAGATTGTGTTGCCCACTGGTATGCCAATTACTGGATATTAATGGCAGGATAGCACGCACATGCCTAAACTGGGAAGCAGAAGGTTAATAGACGAACAGCACCAGAAGATCCCATTTATCAGTTTCTATTTATCTCTCCTTGGGAGGTGGCAGGTTTACAGTAAATACCTTCTGTCCTCCTAATTTCCAAATGATGGGGATAATGATGGAGAATGGTGAAGTCATTAACTGGGACAGCTTCTGTGCATCACTCTGTCAACCACATCTCTCCAAGACCTGCAATGAGAAGTGATGGGCCCCAGCTGTTCACCAGATTCTCTTCCCTTCCCCCTCCCTGTTCTCAACCCCAATTACAGGCTTAGCAATTAAAAAGAGGGGAAAAAAGAACCCAAACCCAAAAGACAAAAGCCAGTCGCTTCCTCTTCCACTACAGTGATAAGACAGCCTGCCCTGCACTTTGCATGTGTGTATTTTTGAGGGGGGAATGTACCAATCTGGTCCCAGTCAAGCGCAATGGTATCACTGGACCTAGCAGTGTCAATCAGGCAAGGGTTCCAGGTGAGGGGAATGGGTAACTGAAATGAGCACAACATGGAAGCAGCTTATGCTTCTGGTATAGAGGCATTGCAGAGAGTATAGTAGCCCGGCTTTACTTCTAGATGCCAGTGCTTTCAGGTGCAAGTTCTGCAAGGCAGAGGTGTCCCTGAAACACAAGCCAAGGTGTGAATGAAAATTCACTGAAGTAGATTGTTGCTTTGAAAAGCTTATTTTTCCCTATGGCATTTCTTCATAGCTGACTTGAGAGTTAGGGGGTTTATATTGCTATTTGTTTTGCGTTTGGACAGTGGCTGTGACTTGATGTCTGTTTCCAGAGAGAGGTTTAGCATTTGTAACAGCCATGCATTCATCCAGTGAGTACCCGTGATTTATTGCTGACTCTGTTGAAAGCACTGCATTTCTCTCTGTGAGAGGTGGGAAAAATCCACCGTACCCCAGCAGCAATGGAGGTTTTCATTACAGTGAGAGAGGAAAAACGTTATGTGTTCTTTGTCATATGCTTACAGTATCCTGGTAAATCCTGAGCCTGTGTGCAAGTGTCTTCAAAGCTGCTCTCAAGTAATAGCTCTTCCTTCTGTGAGCTGTCTTTTTTTCTTGCTACAATTCATGAATTAGAGTAGCTTTACCTGTAGAAAAGCTACTGACACTTGCTGTGGCCTTGAGTATTGTATAATATGGTGGAGCCATGCAGACTTGCGGGTCATGCCTTTTGCTCTTGATTGTCAGCCTGTCCTCCTGCCTTGGCATGTTATGAAAAGAGAGGCCTGCCTGAAATACGGATTTCTTCTGCATCCACCATGTGTAGGGCTCATAAAAGAACTCTTGAGCTGTGGGAGCTTTATATCAGAAGGGTTCATTAACTTTCAAATGTTTCAATTGAGAAATTTCAGAGCGCTCAGTAATAGACCAAGGTGGCCAGATCAGCCAAGAGTGTCTCCTGGCAGTCAGGTACGGATGTGATTGCTAGTCAGAGCACCGTAAGAAACCTAATAGTGTCCCAGAAAGTGTCATACTTGAGCTGGAGAGGCTTAAACCAGATAGCCCAGAGAGACTGTAAATAATTTTTATTAGTTTTTAAGAGATAGGAAGATAGAGCAGCCTTCAACTTGTAGAGTACCACGAATTTAGTCTACTGAGTTGCAGAGCCACATATTTATTGTGTTCATTTAGCTGTCCTGGGAAATGTGACAGGAGGAAGGAAAACACAGCTGTGGTGAGAGAAAGGACTCTGGTACTGACCTAATTCTGAGCAGGTGATTAACTATATTCTTAAGTGCTTTGGGCCAGGATACATCATGATGGTACAGAGGGACAATAGTTTCTGGCTAACGTCTCTGGAAATGTATCTGAGCAGAGAGGTAGATTAACAGTGAAAGGCAGTGGAACTTTTGGAAATGTGGTGTTAGACAAGGTGGAGAATAAATGTTCCCTAAACATTTCCTTCTCCTTTATTTTCAAATCCTAGGTGCTGCTCTTTGCCGTATGGACCCACAGAGATGTTTACATTACTCCAAACTGGTCTGGTAGCTGTGTGTCAGGGAGTCTTCTTCCAAGGGCTTAGACTTGGGTTAACCACCTCTGGTATTTCTGGGCTAATAACTTGATTGTGTATCTTCAGTCATAAATGTTTAGGCCAAGAAAAGTGGAGTTTGATTTCGTGTGTAATGAAGTAGGTTACTCTCATCAGCTTTACTGATGCTCAAGCTGACTGTGCTCAGGGATTGACATTTGTCTGGTTTGTTCTGCAGCTTTGGTTTAGATGTGTGAGGAGGTGCCAGTTCACTAGGATTCCAGAACAAACTGGGGGGGGGGGGGGGGTCAAGTGTGTTCTATGATGGTTTTGCAGTGTTATTCCTCTTGTTGGGCTGCTTTTCCGTTAGCTGGCCTTGCCTAGGTTCTTGTGCAGACAAGCGAGCTAGAACAAGCAAAACAAAGTTTTGGATTTCAGCCCTCCTGTGTTGCCTTGGTTTCCACAAGAGCTCCTAGCTGGAAATTAGAATATGCCTCATTGTTAATGTCTCAACTTGCTGCGCTGTGTGGCTGTTGGGTGTCCTGTGGTACCAATATAGGAGCATCAGCTATTCCTGTGGTTAGCCTCTTGGTTTTGACACCTCGAGCATGACACAAATCAGGCTAAACAGAACATGCAGTACTAAACATCTGTTGACTTCTAAATAAGGAAAATGGTATTAGTCACTCTAAGCAATCTGTATGATAATTTCAGGAAAACATGAGGTGGCTGTTCTCTCAGTGGAAGAAATAGCTGATGGATCTTTTTACATACATAAGCTAGTGTCATGGGTTCAGCAGCAGCAGTCATTTTTTCTCCTTCTTGGTAGCTGGTGTAGCACTGTGTTTTTGATTTTCAGCCTGGGAACAGCACTGATAACACCAGTGTTTCTGTTACTGCTTAGTGATGTTTTGGTCTGGCCAAGGATTTTCTGAGTTTCATGCTCTGCCACGGAGGAGGGGGAGCCGGGAGGAGGCAGAGACAGGACACCTGACCCAAACTGACCAAGGAGCTATTCCATGCCACAGCACGTCATGCCCAGGATGGGAAACTGGGGGGGCAGGAACCCGGAAGAGTTCAGTTCACAGGTCGGTCATCGAGTGGTGAGCAATTGTATCCTCTTTCCTTGTATTTCCCTGATCATTTTTTGTGGGTGGTGGTGGCAGTGGTGGTTTGTGTTATACCTTGGCTGCTGAACTGTTCTTGTCTCGGCTAGTGGGAGTTGCATTCTTTTGATTCTTCTCCCAGTTTCCCCCCCCCCCCCCCCTCGGAGTGGGGGGGAAGAAGGAGGGGAAGTGAGTAGTCGGGCTTTGTATTAGAAGGGGTGAGCTATTGTATCCTTCCCTTGTATTTGCCTTGTCATTATTGTTATTGGTGGTAGCAGTAGTGATTTGTGTTATACTTTAGTTACTAAACTGTTCTTATCTCAACCTGTGGGAGTCGCATTCTTTTCTATTCTCCTTCCCATACCTCCGGGAGCGGGGGGAAGAAAGAGGGGGGAGTGAGAAAGCGAAAACTGTGTGGCTGACTGGACTTAAACCACGACAGCTAGCTGTAGGAAAGATGTTAGAGCTTAGTACAGAGGGAAGTTCTACTTCCCTGAGAAATGTTTGATAGAATCATAGAGTGGTTTGAGTTGGAAAAGACCTTAAGATCATCTACTTCCAAGTGTCCTGCCATGGGTAGGTATGCCCCACCCTAGACCATGTCACCCTAACCTGGCCTTGAACACTACCAGGGATGGAGCATTTACTACATTTACTACTTCTTTGGGCAACCTTGGTGGAGAAAATAAAGGCAAGGCTAACTGTCTACTGCTGGGCATTTGTTTGGGTAGGACAGTATCTACAGTTCCAAATCATGGGGAAGATGAATGTTGTTACAGATAATGCTGGTCAAGTGAAAGAAATGTCACTGGAGCATTGTAATGTCTATCCAAAATAATTTTTTCAATTATGTGTAACATACAGCAGTGGATGACTTAAAAAAATATCCTAGCTGACAGCACAAAGGCAGCAAAATCTTATATTCAAGTCCATTTTTATAGGTGCAGAGTGTACACATTAACCCTCTGACTATAGATGGTTTGGAGAAGACAGAAGTGGCTGTTCACGGTGAGTATTTAGCTCTTGTTTCAACTTGTCTAACTACTTGTATTCCAGCACTGGCTATTGAACACAATTGCAGCTTTCAAAGTGAGGTGAAGCAGTGCATGTCTGCTGAACATTATGAATGAATCTAATGCCTTACATTGATTAAAGTGAACTCTGGCTTCCAGAAGCTTTGTCAAAAAGGAAGCTATTTCCTTGAATAATTTTCCTGGAATAATTAAATTGTTAATATCACTGCTAGATGAGGTATTTGAGTTTGGGTTCAGTAGGATGTATCTGCGGTAAGTGGTAATGCTTACTGGATGTGCTCTGCTCAAGTATGGAATAATTCAACCTGCTCCAGTGTCTCACCACACTCATAGTGAAGATTTTTTTCCTAATATCTAATCTAAATCTTCCCTCTGTCAGTTTAAAGCCATTCGCACTTCTCCTGCCACTACAATCTTTGGTAAAAAGTCCCTCTTGAGATTTCTTATAGGTCCCCTTTAGGTATTGGAAGCTGCTATGAGGTCTCCCCAGAGAAAATAACTGAATGTAACTTGGCTGTGTTTTAGCAGGTCCACACAAGTTGGTGACAGACTTGGGAGCAGAGCCTTCCTGTGTCCTAAGATCACATTTTGTTTGAACTGTGTTGTTACTTTACAAAGTTCTTAGTGAATTACAGAATCTGTCAAAATTCTGTAGATTATTTGAACCCATGGACTGCTACAAAGCATTCATTTCGGTAAAGCTAACACTACTGAGAAGTAATGCCTTTTATGCTTGAAGTCAGCAGACTTCAAGAAAGAAGAGGTGGCTGGGTATCCAGTATATACCACTGGCTGTTGTAGCTCAGAAGGGGTGTCAGATGCTGCATTTAACATGGCAGTAGGGTGTGTAAAGGAAATTCCAAGAGCTTCTTTGAGATTCTAAGGATCCCAGGCTTCTACCACTTGTCTCTTCCAGAAGAGTGCTGTTGTGATGGAAGAAGTTCTTTCCTGTGAGATTGGTGAGGCACTGGCACAGATTCCCCAAAGAAGTGGTGAATGCTCCATCCCTGGCAGCGTTCAAGGCCAGGCTGGACAGAGCCTTGGGAGACATTGTCTAGTGTGAGGCATCCCTGCCTATGGCAGGGGGTTGGAACTGGATAATTTTAAGGTCCTTTCCAGTCTAAACTATTCTGTGATTTTATATTTGTTTTGGTATAAAAGAACCTCCCACTTGCTGATCTCAGAAACCACACAGTGTGAACCCTTCTCCTGCTGCCCGTTATGCTGACTCCTAAAAATCCTTAACATTAAGTGCATGGTAATGACCTCAGCTTTCACCCAGAGTTTTATTTTATTTGCAGTCGCTTCTATTGCTGTATTTTCATTACTCTGTGTACATCTTTTCCCTTCCTTTCTTTGCTCCTGTTAACAAAGGAAATGTGTGCAGTTCTATCCTGCTACCATTTTATTTCAGATAAACCATCTGTGATACAGACCTCAAAGCCAGAAGCTCTGGCTGCCATGTTCTGTAGACTGTGCATACAGCATTTCGGGGGTAACTGCTGTGAAAAATGGGCTGCACCATGATGCAGAGTTCTGCCTGCCCATTCCAAGGTTTCTGTCTTACTCGCATCATGTAGCAAGCGTGTAACATGCAGTTCAATGGCGGTTGCTTTGGCTGGCTACACAGGCTAAATGTAAGAGCATTTCTGTCACTTCTGCTGTTCTGGCCACTGCTCTTAATCAAAGAGCTGGAAGAAAAGCTCTCATTAGAGAGGCTTTCTCTCGGTTGTTCAAAAGCTTCCACTTGGCTAATAGAGGTTTTAGAGAGCTCTTGCTTCTGGTTAGGGCTGCTCTACTTGACCTGATCTAGGCCTGAGGCAGAATGGAGAAAGGGCAGGCTTAAAATAAATTGTCTGAGTAAACACAATTGCTAGAGATGTGCAGGATTTTGTTCTGTAAGGCAGCTTAGTAAGGGAGTAAAGAGTTGCCCTGCTATAGCAAAAAACTGCTGGTATACATGTGACTGAGGAGATTGTTGCCAATTTGTACGTGAAAGAGGCAGTCTGTGGAATGAATTAGTGTTTTCCTGTCTGTTGCATGCGTGTCCAGCGGCCAGAGCCCAGGTGTCATGCTGTTGGGTGTGGAAGAAATGGGAGTTCAAGGCAAGCTATGTGGCAAAGCCTGTATGGAGTCTGAATGGAGGAAGTGGGTAGTTGAAATGCCAGGTAGCTGATCCTGGTGCTTAGACACCAAAGCTCACTGCAGGCTGATCAGTCTCTACAACTGGAAGCAGTGTGTTTGAGGTCCTCATTTTCCATAGAAAAGGAAAGCTAGCAGCTACTGAGTGCCTAGAATAATGTAAGAAGCTGCCTAGAGAACGGATGCGATGAATGCAGGTCACCTACTGCATAGGGTAAAGATGGAATCCAGACCCAAATGGAGATGGAGCAAAGGCAAAGGGGGAGGGTCAGTGGAGTGTTGATCAGATATTTGCTGAATTCCCATATAGCATTCCCAGTTGGGCAGTCTTTCTCAGACCTGTCTCAGTAGGTCAGTCTTGTCAGGAGTCAGCGTAGAGATGAAGGGACGGATCAAGAAAGGAGACAGAGTATAAGCAATGTACATGATCTCCCCCGAGGGACATGTTAAATTTAAGTTTCTTTGTTAATAGTTTCATAGCATATTAGTGGCTGACCTTGCAGTGAGGATATATAAGTACTTTCCACCTCTCCTTTTTCCTTGCTTTTTGCTTTTTATCTGCTTGCAGAGCAATAAAGATGCTTGGCTCCAGAGAGCTACTATAGGAATTAAATTCTTAAGACACAGCATTGCTCTGTGGAGAGAGATGGAGGAAGTTATGAGGACAGGAATGGGAAGAAGGTTTGTCAGAAATAATTTTAGGATTGATCAGAGCAGGATGGGAGGAAGGGTTACTCCTGAACAGGGTATGCTTGTTTCAGGAGACGTGTACAGTATCAAAGTCATGTGTCAGAGTGCTTGGAACCCATAGTGCTGGGATCTCGATGCTGTAAGAATTGGCCCCTGCTTGGGGATGCTACTGTTACACATAAAGAAACGAAGAACTAATCACTCTTCCTATGTACACAGTCAAGAAGGGCTGCAGGCTCCATCTGTTCAGGGGAGGGGCTCTCCCCACTGGGTAGCAGGAATGGGACTGAAACTTGGTTTTCTCTATGCTCTAAATGGAGTTATAAATGCAGCAATGAAGGGAATAGCTCTCTTGGGGTTTCTCTTGATCATGTTGTGTCTGCTTTGGTTTAGACTTGTGCCTAGTACCAGTGATTCCATGTGGGATGCTCCCAGTTGAGGGATCTGCAACTCTGCAAAAAAGGGTAACAGAAGGGTTATAGAAAAATAATAATTTATGACCTGTAGGCCACCACCAAAGGGAAGACTTATTTTCAGCTCTTCCAAGGCACAGGCTGCATCTTCACCAGACTAAGTGCAATTTGGTGTCCTTTCTGAACACAAGCTGAGGACAAGAGTCCCAGTGGTGCCTTTAATCACACCATGTGCCTTAAACACTGTGCTGATGGCAGATGCCTGGGGGAGGACCTCAGGATTACTGTGAGAAGATGTAGCTGGGAACCGTCCAGGGTAGCTGCCTTACCAATGTTTGGCCAGCATCTTCCGATGCCACAGTGACTTCCAAGTGTAGAACTGTGCCTAAGGATGGGGGTTTCTCTGTCCTATGTTTGCTGTCCATCTTTTTTGTGTTGAGGGGACAGGGACCTTTGTTTGAATGGCAGAGGATCTTTAGACAAGCTGTCTACATTGATATACACAAATGATTTTATGTGCCAAAGATGGAAGGTGTGGCTGAGCAGGGAGGGGCAGCTATCGAGGTCTCCAGGGAGCAAAACACAGGTTTGCTGATAGGTTTGATTGAGTGAGTGATGGCTTGTCACACGAGAGACGTCTGTATGAGTGCTTGGAAGAGAACCCCCTGGGAGTTGTTAAGCACAAAAACACCATCCTGAGCTCAAGAAGTCCCAGAGCTACAAGTTCTTGAGGACTGGGAGTGTGTTCTGAGTGAGTGTCCCCATGTGCCTGCTTTATTCCTGTGCCTTTGCAAGGTGCCTGCCTCTGGCCTCTGTCACGGCATGCTGGGCTAGGTGGCTCTTTGGTGTGAGCCACAGCAGATGTTCTTCTGGAAAAAACGACTGTGGAGATGATTTGAGACTAAAAGAGCCCTGAATGCTTACAAAATGCAGACATAGTTTCTTAAAGACTTAGCTAAATTCTACTGGTTGTTGAAAGAAATCAGAGAAAGCTGTGGTCTTGATCTGGGGGGAGGTTGTGGAGAAGGGGGGCAGATGAGTTCATCACGAAATGGATATATCATAAGGTTTCTTCTGAACTGGTGAAATGCTAATGCTTTGTTAAATGACAGCCTGTGGCTTTGTGGTACTGACTGCAGGGTGCAAAGTTCAGGAATCTAGGTGGCAAAATAAGCTCTGTGCTCAGCTGAAGTAGGAGAGTTGCCTCAGGTGTAAGGCAAGAATGTTGATGTTGTACTGTCAATCGCTATGTTATTTCTTACTGTCCTGGGTTCAGCTGTACCAGTCATTTTTTTCCTTCTTAGTAGCTGGTGCAGTGCTGTGTTTTCAACCTTAGTCTGAGAACAATGCTGATAACACACCAATGTTTTTAGTTGTTGCTAAGTAATGCTTACCACAATTATGGACTTTTCAGTCTCATACTCTGGTATTTAAGACCAGAGTTAAGAGCAATCAGCTAATGCTGGAACTTACTTTTTGACATTTAAGTGAGTGTATGCTGCTGTAAATAACTGTGTATACTCAAAGAGACTATGTCTATTAAATTGTGGAAAGCTTAAAGAGGAAACAGAACGGGGTTGTGCAGAAGTAACAGAGTGTGGAAAATAACTAATAAAGTAGCAAAAAAACGGGTTGTCTAAATGTCATCTCTGCTGAGATACATTTTCCTTTGGTTATTTTTTTAATTACTGTTGTAGTCTACTGGACTGTGATAAGTATAGTGTGTCAGGAAGGAGATGGAGATGAACTCTTAGTCCAAGATAGAAAAGAGAGTTTTTACTTCAAGACATTCTCAATACAGAACAGTACTTCCGAAGCTCTAACTTGTAGATACTCTAGAAGCTCCTAGAGACCCCAAATGTGAGATTCAGCGTAAGAATGAAGATCCTGATCCATGTCAAGATCTGCAATTATTTTTCTGCAGGACAGGGTTCAGTCCTCCTATATCTAAAGTTACTTAGATGGGGAAGGGAAAGGTAGGGATCAAAACCATGAGCTGTATGTGAATATGCCCCATCCTGCTTGCACGTCCGTTTCTATTCAGCTCTCAGGGTTGACACAGGTCGCTTTGGCTTGAGAGGTTTTACCTAGCCTGGGCTCTTTGAGGTAAAGCAACCAGACTGGAGCAGAGTCTGCTGTTGGTCATGAGTTTCCAACTCACTGCTTTTGCCTTTATTGCGCTACACAGCTAATTTTGCAGTCACCCCATTACACATCTTCATAAATGAAGCTACTGCTGAGGTCAGAGGGCAGTAGCTCATGTGCAAATGAACATTCCACGCATCCTCGTTATGTTATACATCCTTGGACTTTTGAGATCAGCTCTAACAAGCATAATGCAAACAGTGCTTTAGTTTGTCGCATGCCACTGGGAAATTAAATGTCTTCCAAGCACTTGTCACTTAAAATTTGCAGTGACATTTACCGCATTTGACAAAACGTAAGAAAAAGAGGTTCCAATTAACCAAAACATCAAACACCGTAGATGGTGCAGTTTATTTTGGAGGCATGATATTCAGAAAGGTCAGTCTCAGGCAGCTAACCTTGGCCCTGTGTACCATTTGCTGTGGCTAATGAGCACTTAGTTCAGTTATATGATAAGTAAATCCTTGTTTTGCAGTTAATGTATGTATATGGTGAAACTGGCTTTGCCCTGGAGAGGGACTATGTAAAAACTCTGTAATGTGCTAGAGCCAGGTGGATTTTATAGAGACTGTTGAACAGAGGGGTCAGAGTTCAGCACTGTAAAAACCTGTGTAAGTTAAACTGGCAATACTGCTTTTTAAATACAAGGTACAAAGAGTTTCATAGGCCCTAATAATCATTGGAACATCAGTGCTTGTCTTCCCCGGTGCAGCAGTGTAAGAGATAGTGCTGTAAAAAATCGATTATTTCATGATGTTAGGAATATCTAGCTGGTAGGTGATGCTTAAAATTGCTTACTACTTTTTATATATGCTTAATAAAGTGAAAATAAAGCGTTTATTGCAATAGTGTAATACTGTGTAAGGCTCTTTTAGCAGCTATATGCAGGATACATGTGTGATTTGAAAATCAAAACTGCACTGACGTTTGGGTGTGGGAGATGGAATTTCACTTTTGCAAATGCGAGCAACAGAAAAATGGGATGAAGACAATGGTAAGAGCCAAGAGGATCTTCACAAAAGAAGTTTGGGTGTTTTTACACATCCTTTAAAACATTTCCTTTTTTTTCTATGTCCTAACAAACCCATGGTTTTACCTTGTACTATAAAGGTTTTTAGATGTGCTCTAGCCCAGTTCTGTTCTTCTGATTTAAGTAATAGATGACAGGGCAGTGATGCTGCAAATGACAGCTCTTTGAGCTGTTAACTCTTAATACTGTTTGGGTATCTGAATGCTTCTGTTCTTGGCAACTTCTTGGGAGTGCTCATTTGAACACAAATGACAGACAATTCAATGTGCTGCTGGAATAATTCTAAACTTTACTTCTTTAAGAAGGAAAGATAAACCCATATTTTGCTTTTAATGCTGTATTTGTTTTCCTTCTTTGGACTTAGCTGCCTGTAGGAATGGTCTCAGAGGGATGTCTAGTGCTTTAAAGTCAAGTACTTGTGATTTACTGTGCTGCAGGCTAGGCAGGATTCTACCCAGTCTGCTTTCCACTGGGCTGTGCTTGATTCCGTGGAATGGTGAGAGAGAAGGAGCAGTGACAGTAAGAAAGTTGTGCTGATTGAAGTTTGGTGGGAGCTGGATCACTGGCCAGAGCAAGAGTAAGATAGTTGTCTTCAGTCTATAGGAGGAAAAAAGAACGAGAACTTGAAATGGTGGAGCCTAATATTGTCAGGCTTTTAGCTAAAACAGGCTTCCTGGGTCACAGTGTGAAAGAAATAACTTCTTGAAATAAACAGAGATCTCTCCATACCGAAGTCATAGCAACAAAATGACCTCACACGGCAACTTTACTCCCCCCTCCTTGTACTTGTTGCTTCAATTTCCTACAATATGTTATTCTTGTTGTTTGGAATCATGGGGAGGAGGGAGAGAGGGAAAACCAACCTGTGTAAAAATTAGCTTTGAGTTATTCCATCTGTGGACTCTTAATTTTGTCATGAAAACAGAGAAGCCTGGCAGGAAGCTAGCTTTTGACTGGCTTCATGTATCCTCTTGTCTGGAGCTGGGTAAGAAAGTGTGGCATTTAGAATGAAAGCAAAAGCTTCATTTCTGGAACTCTGAGTGTTTGCCCAATTCTTTGACCATCTGTTTTTGTTGACAACCACCTCTTTGTGTTGTGCCAAAGTTATTTTGGCTTTTAGAATCTGTATATTCATGTGTGTATGTGTGTACATGGTGGTGTGGTTGTGTGTGGCTGCATGTAGATCATTAGGGCACTACTTACTGGGTGAGATTACGGGAAGTTGAATGCACAAAAGCAGTTATTTTGGGAGGATGCATCACCATGAGGAATACAATGACTAATGCTGGCTTTTCTAAGAGGCACTCAAGTCCTATCCACATTGTTGTCTTGTTTAAAAGCTGCCAGCTTCCAGTAGCATTCCTTAAGTGGCTTTGGTTGTGTTGCCACTGTTTTGAATATGCAACTACGTGCCTCAAAACTCAGTGCTGGGTTTAATAGCATTGGGGGAATGTCCAGCATCTGACTGAATAGCAGGTGGTTCTCTGTGCTGCATGGTGCTAGAGTGGGGACCTGTTTGGTGGTGATGTCATAGGGGTGCTCAGTCACATTAGGCTCTCCGTGGCTTCATTCATCTTCCATTCTTGATATCAGTTGGAAGGGTAAGTACTCATTCCTTCATCTGCTAATTATATCCACTATCGGTATATATTGGAGATGCACCAGAGCAGATGATGTTCAGAACTCCATCATAGAATTGCAGAAGCATTTTGACATTCAGCTTCAAAATCTAGTGTGAGACACTTGTGCTTCTTGAACATGTTTGATTTTGGATCTGCATTTTCTCTACATTGTAATACAAATTCTCTTGTTTTCTTCTGAAAGCCATATCTAGAAACTGAGAATTAATTTTCTACTGCTTTCCACACTTAGTTTTTCCAGCAGTGAGTTGTGAACTCTTTCTTGGCATGAGAGTAGGACAGAGTAACATATATAGCCTGTGACAGCAGCAAAATGAGGCTAACAAATATCCTACTGAGGATGCAGTGTGACAGCTTCATCCATCCAGCTGAATTTGCATTGTGAGTATGAAATAGCTGTGTGTCATGGGCCACTGCCATTGCACACAATCATTTATTTAATAACTCAGTGCACAGACATTAAAGGGGAGCCATGCAACAACACATCATTTTGTTGAAGACAAATAAGGAATTAAGATACGGCGGCATTTAGGAAAATCTGGTTTGTACTATTCCATCAGCATAACTTTAATGTTCAGCCAGGCAATGCCTCAGGTGTAAAATGGATTGAGTTTTTATGAACAGTGGCCGAGGCAAGGAGTGCAGTGTCCCAGGCTGCTTCCCAGTGGTGGTTTCCTTTGTGCTGAATACGAAGGTGGCCATTGAAAAAGATCAGCTTATTGCATAGCAATGTAATGTATTAGAGTTATTTCTGCAACTTGCACTAGGTGTTTTCTGCCACGTGAATCAGGTAGGGTAAGCCTCCTTAAGATCTTGACTATTACTTTTTTTTCTCTAGAGAAATGCAGGCTTGTTCAGTCTGAAGAAGAGAAGGCTCTGGGGGCACCTTAGACCAGTGTTACAGTATCTTAAGGGGGAAAACAGGAAAACTGAGGAGGGACTTTTGACATGGGCATGTAGGGAATGAACAATAGGGAATGGCATTAAACTGAATGAGTATAAACTTAGCTTAGACATTAGGAAGAAACTCTTTACTATGAGGGTGGTGAGAGTTTCCAACACTGGCACAGGTTGCCCAGAGAAGCTGTGTCTGCCCCATCCCTGGCAGCGTTCAAAGCAAGGCTGGATGGAGCTTTGAGCAACCTGGTCTAGGGGAAAGTGTCCCTGTCCATGGCAGCAGGTGTGGAACTGGATGACCTTTAAAGGTCTCTTCCAACCCAAACCATTCTATGATTCTCTGATAATTCGCACAGAATTGATTGTATTTGATGAAATGCCAAGTTCTGCAATTCCATCAAGAGGAGAGCTAATTTTAAGTCATGTGGAGTGCCTTGAAATCAAAGTTCTTAAATTCATCCAGAGAGGAAAAACGGAGAAACTAAAATTCCTGAAACAGGGGGTCATTCTGAAAATGTGTTAGTAAGCGTGAAAGAAAATGCTCTGTCAAAGAAAATGCTCTGTCACTTTAGATGTGTTCCCAGAAATTGCCTTCAACCCATGTGTTTCCATGTGCAAATAAGATGTCAAAGGTCAGTGAGGTTTGTTGGCTTGTACAAACACCTCTAGTGAGTGGTAGTGCAGTTGTGAATGGACAGTGACAATGTCTCAAAACCAAAATTAGAGTTTAGGAAGGTCAGGCCTGCATTTAGGTATAGGCAGTATGTCACGCTGGCAAAAGGGAACAGTGGCAGTTTTGTTGATGCATAAACAGAGGGGTTTATTGCTGTGAAAAATGTAAGGGAAGTTAATAGAGTCCAGATGTGAAACTCTGAAATATTTTGCAGGCACTTTAAAATAGTGGTTTTTCACTGCAGTGGGAATAAAGGATTCTTCGTTTTTCTCATCAGAGGGAGTCTAATTTTAACAGTGTAAAAAAGATTCCATGTTGTCTGCTGTAATAGTAAGTCATCAGACTAACTAGAAAGGAACACTAAAGGTTGTCACTCCCCCTTAGCATCAGCAGTGCTAAAGCTTTCCTCACAGCCAGGCCAGCTCTAAACCTTCAGTTTTTATTTGCAGCACTCAGCTGTGTGCATGAAATGTCTCCTGGGTTGTTTTGCTTAACAGCAATTTAGAACAGAAGGGCCTCACAAGTGAGGTGTTCAAAGAATTGCTGTTCTCGAAGGCCTGTAGAAAGGCATATTGGAAAACCAGGAAAATACCAAGGGCAGAAGTTCCACAGAAGAACAGCTCAAGAAAAGAGGGATGAGTGTTTTGTTGTGTTTATCTTCACTGACGTAACACAGAAAATGCAGGTTGCTGTTGTCATTTCTACTATTACTACCATCGCTGCTTGTACAGGCTGGCTGCAGTGGTTACTGCTTCCTTGCCCTCTCTCAAATTAGGGCAGCCTAGTTGCAGGCTCAGTAGGTAAGCAACTGTCTTAGTCTTGGTTGGAATTAGTTTGGCCACTGGTGCCCTATTTATACCTGAAATACGCAGGAAAGATCAAGAGCATGTTCTGCAGCTTCTGAAACCAATACTGAATAGCTATTCAGACTGTCGGTTGGTATAAATGGATGCCACCTCATGGATTTCAGTGGCATATCATCCACTAAATGAAGGAGAGGAGGTGTCTTGGAAGGCATGTAACAGAAAGGAAATGTTCATATTCAGTTGTGTGTAGTTCTGTGTTGCTGTTATCTTGTGATATTTAAGGCAGATTTTGACATGAGGCCAATGTGTGTTTTGGCAAGATGGCTAAATAGCTCAAAAAATATAATCTCTAAAGGCACAAGAAAGTTACAAGATACTCTACTGGCAGGAAACAAGTCTCTAATTTAGCTTAAAACAAAGCAATGTGGAAACCTTAAGAGTTTTGCTCCTTAGCATAGTAGTTTATTTATCCTGCACAACTTGTCTGCAATTACACATTCTTTCAGGAGTAGATTTCTAAAGCAGAGCAGCACAGAGGAAAAGGGTGAGAGCTCTGTATGCCAGTTAGGTGGAAGGGCGGTCAGTATCCCTCTGCATTCTTTTGGTAGAAGCACTTTTCCTGTAATTTTTACCTTGAGCTTGCTGTCAGTGGATTTAGGTCCTCCACTCATTGCTGTAAATGAATCCAGAGGCATTTTTTCTAGTCCAGTTTCAGATGTGGCTTTAGCTGGTTCTGCAGTTCAGGTCTCGATGTTAAGATTTTGTGCTGTTTGGATCATCTGAGGAGAGGTACTTTATTGCACACCTCATCCCAGAGACCTGTGTTTTATCCCTGTGAGCATCAAACCATGCATAGCTAACATTTTAACTCCTTTAGATGCAAAAGATGGGGAAGAAGCTGATCTCAACTGCCAACTCAAAGGAAACAGAAGATAATGTGAGTCATATTGAATGTCATTATCATAATGAGGTTCTCCTCTGTAGTGCCCAGTGGCTATAACTTCCCTCTTACAATATATATGTGTCACAGGGGCACGTGCTACGTTGGCCTTCCTGTCTTGGCCTGTTCCTAGTAGCAATGTCGTTACACTGCGGTTTGCTTCAGTGCTGTAGGAGTAGCTTAGCATATATGAACAAAGGTAGAGAAACAGTGGGAAGCCCCACTGGGAATTATTTTGGGAGCAGATTTGAAATTGCCCAAAGAAAACAAAACCGTGTTTTGCCCACAAGACTCGGGATTTGCAGTTTTAAAGGCCTTTTTAGTTTCTTCACAGCTGTAATTCCTGAGATTTATCAGTCTATTTGGAGCATTTTTGTCCTGAAGGAAGTGTCAGAGATGGCTGCTAATTCTGTCTAGAAGGCTTGATTTAGTTAGCAGAAATCCTGCTTTGCATTTGCTAGATGCTTTGCGGTATATCAGAGAGGTTGCTTGTTGATTGAGGAAGTCTTAAGGACTTGAAAACCAAAGCTCCATTTCTTCCAGAGGGATAGAATTATATTGATGTGTGAGGACCTTGATGATTAAGACGAGAGTTTTACATTGTTTGTCTACACCACACTGTATTTTGCCATCAGCTGTCTGATCTTGTTAATGATCTTTTTTGTAAGTTTTAGGCTAGATTTGGACTACATTGAGTAGATAAGTTATGGCAGACGTTAACTACAGCTCAGTTCTGGAACTTGTGAAGCACTTGAGTAATGTGATGTCCTTAAACATGTGAGAATGTAGGCACAAAGGGTTATATGAAGAATAGGAGCATCCAAATATCAAAGTCTACTATCTCCTTTGACTACATAAGTGAACTCAATGGAGAAATCTGCATGTTGTGTCAGATAGAATGAGTACTAACATATGACAAGAGAAGGCACATGAGCAAATGAATTTAGGGGAAGCCACATAAATCCTGTCTCTCAAACTTGTCCGTGGAACATCCTGGGTTTCTGTGTTGGTGAATAGCCTGATCTCTGGGATAGTCTGCTTTGGTGGTGTTCTGCTGCTGCTATAATAGGAGTGTGACCGAAGGAGGTGATCCTGCCCCTCTACTCTGCTTTTGGGAGACCCTGCTTGGAGCACTGTGTGCAGTTCTGGTGTCCTTAACATAAGAAGGACATGGAGCTGTTGGAGCAAGTCCAGAGGAGGCCACGAGGATGATCAGGGGTCTGGAGCACCTCCCGTATGAAGACAGGCTGAGAAAGTTGGGGCTGTTCAGCCTGGAAAAGAGAAGGCTGCGTGGAGACCTCATAGCAGCCTTCCACTATCTGAAGGGGGCCTACAGGGATGCCAGAAAGGGACTGTTCAATCAGGGATTGTAGTGGGTAGGACAAGGGATGATGGGTGTAAACTGAAACAGGAAGTTCAGGTTACGTACAAGGAAGAAGTTCTTTCCTGTGAGGGTGGTGAGGCACTGGCACAGGTTGCCCAAAGAAGTGGTAAACGCTCCATCCCTGGCAGTGTTCAAGGCGAGGCTGGACAGAACCTTGGGCAACATGTTCTAGTGTGAGGCCTCCCTGCCTATGGCAGGGAATTGGAACTAGATGATCTTAAGGTCCTTTCCAACCCAAACCATTCTGCAATTCTATGATTCTAAGTGGACACATAAACACTCTTTTATTTCCTCTTTCTCACGTTTTCTTATATGGTGGGTAAGTATAGGAAAATTATACACTGGTGTTATGCGCTCATGCTCGACATCACTGGTATCCATCTGCAAATATAGAGCTGTTGCCACACATCAGGTCTGTATGCTGCGTATTTTGCAAACAGCTACACCTACTCACCGACAGGATGAAGCATCAGGGCTTTGATTCTCAGGATGCTGTGCGTACTTGGAGCCTGCAAGTGTGAAACTGCAGTCATTCCAAGGCTGACTCGACTGATTTGGCTGAGCATTACTGTTAGCAAGTACTTCCAAGGCGTGGGGGGAAAGGGGTTTCTGGTTCTGAATGGGGAAGGCTTGATGAAGTTGCAAGGCAAGCTACAGCAAAAACTGCAGGGCCCTTGCTGTGCTTGTGTGGGTGCATGCCTGTAGATGAGGGCAGGTGTAAACTGTTTGGAAAAGCTCTGCCTTTCTGTATCTCCTGTGTCCTGCTGGGGTATTGATACAGGTTCATTCTGGTTCTCCCCCATGTGATGTGTCATAAGGATGAGTGTGTGTTCCCCATCCTTCCTCCCTCTTCCTTTTTCCCTTCCCCACTCCCCAACAAGCTGGAGGGCCAGAAGGTGGGGTGGTACCTCAGGATAATAGTAGCAGAAGGTGAAGGAGGCAGACAGCTGGCAAGTTCTGCCCCAATATGCTTATCTGAAAGAAGCAAGGAAAAATGCAGAAGATGTGAGGCCTGAATGGCCCACTTTGCAGCAAAAAGGAAGATTAAAAGTAAAAATTAGTTAACATCTTGCTCATTTCAAACCACCACATGCCAGCTTTTTGCTTCATCCCCCCCTTGCCTTTTCTCTGTGGCTTTTCAGAAGGGAAGTAGGGGAGGGAAAGGCAGGGAAGCTGGGACTGCACAAATTGTTGTCATGAGCAGCACTTCTGAAAGACGAAGCTCTCCAGGGAGTCTTCCTGCAGGCTCTCTAAGTGATCTTTTTGAGACAAGGCAACTGGCCCAGATAGGCACTCAGCCACACTGTGCTACCAGAAGCTTTGGTTCACTCTACTAATACAGCATCACATGAGTGTTTGAGAGTGTAGGGTAGAAAAAGAGGCACAGGCAACAGAACTACTCAGTCTGACGCTGGAGGGAAGCTCTTAACCATGACCTCTTGGGAATGGGTACCCTTAGGGTAACAGAAGACCTTATTGAGACGCTGAGTAAGGGAGATCTTGCTGCTGTCTACAGCTGCCAAATGTGAGAATGCAGAGAAGGCAGAGCCAGACGCTCCTGGGAGATGAGCAGGATGAAATGGAACACAGGAAATTCCAACTAGATGTCAGGGAAAAATGAATTCCCTGGGAGTGTGTTCAGGCATTCGAACAAGGACCTGGAGTGCTGCTGGGATCTCCATTCCTGGCCATGCTCAAAACTTATATGAATAATTCCCTGAAACAGATGTGTGTGTTTACTTGACCAGCTGCTGCTTCTTTGGACAGTCTGATTAACGCATCCATAATTTTCAGGATGCTGCAAGCTGTGGTGGCTTGGTTACACTGTTACTACTGGGAGCAGTGCTTGAATTCCGTGAAGAATGTGGTAGAGATGGCTTGGGAGATGTCTTGGGTTACTCAGCTACATGTGTGTATGCTTTGAAATATGGACTAGTTCCATCCTCTTCTTTTTTCTTGCTTCCCCATTACCCTCCTCCTGACCCAAACATATGAATATATGAGGTTCAGATGGGGTATGCCTTATTTCATATATTTGCCTGTGTACCTCTGATGGTGTGGGGAAAAGAATACATTAACAATGGAAAGTTATTTAGTGCTGCATGGAGCTAATTGCTTCTAATCACTGCTTACATCAGTCTGGTTTTATGGTAGACAACAAACCTCATCATTGGATTTGCTCATTAGATGCTGTAAATCACAGAGCTGCTCTGGCAACTTGCATATTATGCTCCCATTAACTACACTGCCTTTTGATATAGCCTCAAACAAAGAATGATAGTCACTTGGACATGGAAAGATGCATTGGAGTTTCCTCTTGGGAGTGCACCAAGGAATGATCCCTTTGAAGTTCCCTTGTAAAAATGTGCCAACAGGCTGTTAGGTTTAGGTGGGAAAGCACGTGGGAAAGCTGTCAGAAGCTTGATGAAGTAGCAGCAGGGTGCACAGCCATGGTTAGGAAGAGTTCAGGCAGATGTTTCCATAGCTGCTTTCCATGGCTCAGAGTGGGACACATCCTTGGACTGAAACAACATATTTCAGCTTGGGCTGAGGCAGCAGTGTAGGTAAAAGGCACGAGCTGGTAATTCTTAACAAGGAAGAATGCCATTTGAAACTCAGACTCAACCTAACGTTATTTGCTTTTCATTCTTTTCTCTTCAAGAAGCTATCCTATAGCCCTGTTTGTTGTGGTGAGGGTCAGCACCAGGTAGTTTCTGAGGAGTGTGAGAGAATGGCTGTTCTGGTCTTAAATAGCCTGCTCAAGTGGAAGTTATTGCTGAGTTGGCTGCTGTCACCTTGGTGAAGGAGGCCTGTTCCATGTAGGAAAATAATTTCTATCTGAGCAAATTCCCTTTGTCAGTTAAAAGAAGGCATTAGAGCTACAGTTTGTGATGTGCTTGCGTGAAAATTCTGCATGGTTTTGGGAAGCTGGTTTTGCTGCATAGAGCAGTTACAGAAAATTCATTGCATGAGGGTAAAGGGAAAGAAGAGTGATGAGTTTTGCAGGCTAAATAGCAATGTGGTGGGAAGAAGTTTGTTTTAGTTAGCTGAAGTAGGGATTTTTTTTCTCTTTGGTTGTTCAGTACATGTCAAACAACTAAGAATAACTTGTTCATCTTCAAGTTGTATACTGGGTCACTTGATTTCCTTCCTCCTGATTAAAGCATGAATAAACATTTAGTCTTTCTTAACAAAGAATCTTTTCTGTCACTTCAGTTTGTTTCAGCCATCTCCAGTAATCTGAGGGTTTGTGCTGCTTTTTTTTTACTACTAACTTAAATGGAGTGTAAAATGGGAGTATGTGGTTCCTTTATGTTACTTTGATATAACTTTCTAACAAATTAAAATGGCCAGTCTATAAAAGTGGAATTTAGGTGAACAAGAGAATTCAGAAAGGCCTTTCTGAAAAAGGTGATGGGTGCTTTGTTTTGTCTTGGCGTATGTGATCCACTTTGCTCATTGGAAATCTCTCATGGAGGATGGCATTTGCCTTTTCCCTTAGCAGTGCCTTATTTCCTTTCCTGTATACCTATATTGATACATGTGTCTATTATCAGGATCTCTTATTCTGCTGGCTATATTGAATGCTATGAGAACAAATTGAAATTGCGAGCAGCTGCTTTACCATCAGATGTAGGAACACTGCTTGGGGTGGCGTAACAGTTACTATTTATATATAGTTTGAAAGTACAGTCACGCTCATGCCCATGGCATCTCTTTGGGGCACCCCATCCTCAAAAAGAAGAGATTAAAATGCTTACTGCAAATGAGCTTCTCATTTTGTCAGGCAAGTTGTGTCAAGATTTGTTTTTCTTTTGATGTCTTCCTAAGAAATAAGTAGTGTTTTGTAAGAGGTTTTGGCTCCCTTTTCTCAGGACAAATAGAAGTAATTATGTAAAGAAACTACATTATGCTGATTCAGAGGAGTACTGTCATGCAGCAGCACTGCCAAACTCAGTATCTGATGCAGCATGATGGATAGATGTGGTTTGATGAATGGTGTGTGCCTGGGCATCCTATTAGAGCACATCCACTCTGAGAAGATTAATTAGTTCGAATTGTGCCGGCAGCTTTCAGGACTCAACATTCTAGGTTTATCTCTCTATCTTCCACATCAACTATAGTGGTGTATGCTCAAGTCCAAAAACATAGAGGTGAATTAAACTGTTCCTTATGGACAGATGGAGGCTTGACTGTCCTCTGCAGCTCCTGTTACCAGGACACAGTGGTTTCCAGGACAGCATAGGAGCCCCAGGAGCATTTGTTGTGGGTAGGAACTACTCTTCTGATGCGTTTCTGGCTATTGTTACTGGGTTTTTCTTCAGTCTCTCACTCCCAGCTTTCTGCTTTCCCAACACTCACAGCAGGTGGCAGCCTCAAGCATGCCGAGCTAGGAGCCTAGCGCCGCAGAAATCCTGAGGCTTTCAGACATTGATAGTAAGGAGTGAGGAGAAAAGGCTTAAACCAGAATTTGTTTCCTGAGTTTCTAAATGTGCAGGTTTTTTGAAGCTTTTTAAGAAACTGCCACCAGGAGAATGAGCACCTTGTTGTTTGTTTGGTTTTTGTTGTTGTTTGTTTGGGTTTTAATGATGTTGGGCAGTGTAGAAACTGATTCATACAGCACAGTTTTAGATGGCATGAAACTCATGAGTCTGCTGAGGAGTGGAGACGGATGTTGAAGGCACCGAAAATTCTTCTAGTTCCTTTCAGCAACGAATCTGTAGATGGAGCATTTTGGTGTGGGTTGGAGTAGGGTGGTGAGGTACACTGCAAACAGTGAAAGGTGGAGAGCAAAAGGGTCTGGTGCCTAAGACGAATGTATTTTATACAGAAAGATATGACAAAGGAGAGAGAAGGCTGAGGGGAAGGTACACAAACACATTGCATGGATAATAGCAAGTGAAGAAGCTAATCTGGTCACCAGCCAGTGGCAATTCCCAGAGGAGTGGAGATTAAGCAAGGGCCAATGCATTGTATTCCATGTTCCTTGTGCTCCTAGGGCTATCTGAATAATTGATCAGCTGTCAAAAGTCTGTATACAGGCTTTCTTGTTGTGTTTGCCTATATAAACACATAATGTGAGGCATCCCTACCTATGGCAAGGGGTTGGAACTAGATGATCTTAAGGTCCTTTCCCAAACCATTCTATTATTCTAAGTATACATCCCCCTTCTCTGGACACTTGACCTGTGCAGTGAGAAGCTGCCTGTGAGCTCTGAACGTTACACACCACTCTGCAGAGGCACAGATACTTGGAAACAGAGATTCCTGTCATGTTGGTTGCCGTGCACTGAAGCAGAGAAGCCTTACTGCAGTGTGTGGATGTCCTCTGCCTCCTGTATCCTGACTGTACAGTTTTGTAAAGGGAGGGAATTGGGAGAACAAGTTACAAGTGGTAGCAAGGGCCAGCAGCTGTCAGAGGCAGAATAAAGAGTAAGAAAAAGCAAAGGAGGAAGGTAAAAACGTTGGGGAAAATAAGAGGGACTTGAAATAGGAAATACGTGATCAGATGACTTGGGCTTCAACCCCTGACCTGTGGTTTGCACTGTGGCAGCTCTCATTCAATGGCTGATCTGAGATTGCTTAGCACCTCAGCAAAAGAAATAAGCTAAGAAGCCAGGCATCCAAAATCCAGATCTTATCTCCTATTAAGTGTATGAGAATTTAACAGGTCCATACGAGGATTTAACAGGTCCATAAGGCTCTCAGAAACTACACAGGGGCGAGAATGGTGTGAGTGGGGGCTGAAGCTGCTTATAGCAGTACCTCTTGCTCCTAGTTCAACATTGTAAGAATCCAACTGTGTGTCAGGAACTAAAGAACAGCAGTGGGAGAACCTATGGGTACTTGAGGGTGAGAGAGGGAAGACAGTACAAGACCCGAGGTGGAGTTAGTGATATACTCCTTATGCTCATGCCTCTGCATCTGTCTCTGTTATCTGGCGAGTTGGGTTTTTAAGATGGGGAGATTCCATATAGACCTAAAGAAAATGAAAATACCTAGGTTATCTTGTGAGTGAGGCAGTCTGAGAAAGATGTGCTTGAGGAAGAAATGACATAATCATAAGATGGTAACCATTTTGGAAGAACTGAGGCTCCCAGCCAAGCTGTGAAAGCCTATGGCTTGTGGGCACATGAGATGACACTGTTCAGTGAGTTTTCTCGTTGTGCTCTGCCATTCCATTTTGTATATCCAACTGTCTTTCTGTATTCACAGCTATGAGGTTTTCTTTAACCATCCTGGCCTAGAAGGATCACAAGGCCACACATAGGGAAAAGCTTGTTCTTTGAGTACTGTGAGAGTTTTGAGCTGCTGAGCACTTCGGAAAATCAACCACTTAATTAGTTGCCTGATTAAGGAATGACTATTGGGAAAGGTCCCTGTGTGCTTAATAGAGGTAATGTAATGATGCATAATCCAGCAGCGGGTAGGGAAGGATGAAAAGTTGGGGCATCAAAGGTTTGCAAATAATGCTGCAGCTTCTGCAGCTTGAGTTTTCTGGCAAGCCCATTCTCCCAGCCAAAGGCATTCAATATTGACATCCCTCCCAGGCTGCTGGATTTAGCAAACCTCTGGAGTTCCTTTTTTTTTTTTTTTTTTCTCTTTTCTTGTGTCTTTCTGTTTTTTTTTTTTTCCTGGCCTCATATCAGGCAGTCTGGACTTTTGGAGTGAATTCCTCTGCTTCTGCATGCAGAGCTTTTGAGAGATTGCTGCCTGCTGCCTGCACTGATGTGATGTCCCTGTCCCCTGCTCTTATTACATGCGTTTTCAGTTTAATAATTGTGTGTGGATGGCAGATTTGGTGCCAAAGCCCTGTGCACCCAAAGTCATTTGGTGAAGGAGTCCATTATGCTTGTGGCTTGCAGTGATAAATTCCCTGTGATGGTGGCAGTTCACAGCAGCCTTCTCTCGTAATGGCATTCTGCTCTTGTTGGCAGGAATCCCTGGGCAGGAGACACTGCCCTGAAATAGCTGAAATTATGAGAACAACAATAGCTAGACAGCTCTTGGAGACCAAAAAATCATGAAGGGATTTGAGTAATTCCTTTTTTGGGATCGCTGTGCTGAAAGAAACTTGTAAAGGAAATATGAATTGAGTGTCTTGATGTTCCCAAGAAAAAAAAAGTAGTGGACTAGCCAATGAAAGAGATGCATTCCTAAATTAAGTTTTCTGAAGTAGATTAGAGGGATGTACTTGTAGTACCTTTGTAATTGCAGAAAAGAGCCTTTTGTAACTTAAGGCATAGATGATGTGGCAGGGGGTGAAGGGCCACAGGTGACACATCTGAATTAGGAGCAGCTTCCAAATGATGTACTTTGTCAAAATCATCTTCCCTTTTGGTGTATGAAACTCACAGGAGCTGCACACTAACACTTGGAAGGGTTTGTGCCACATCTGTGCTAATCTAATTAAAGCAGTACAAGCTGCTTGTCGTGGCCCCAGATGAAGTAAGGTCCTGTCTTTTGTAGTATTTTATGAATATAGTAATTAGGGCATAAAATAATAATCAAGAAAGATAACCTAAGTGGAAACAGTTTAGTAAAATACTGTTAAGAGAAGGTCCTGAAATACCCCTACTGTTTCCAGAGACAGCTAATCTGGATTTATGCATGAGAAAGAGGTTTCCCAGAGGATGGCTGGAGAAAGATCTTATGCATGGACCAAAACATTTGATGGAGACCTTACTGTTGTTTGTTCCTCTCTCCTTTGATCTCATCAGGTTGGTCCAGTTGGTTCAATCTGTGGTAGTAATGCGCTTTGATTTGTGTGGTCAGGTTTATTGTTCACAGACATGTGAAAGTACAGAGCTCTGTAAGGCAAATGAAAATGAAGCTTTGATGATCAGGAAATGGTTAATAGTGAAAAACTTGGAAGCACTTGGAACAGACACTTGGAGGGTGTTATGCTGCCTGTTTCTTAATAATTAATTTTAATTGGCTGCTTATCTATATGTACTGCAGAAGTGGTGGGGAGTCTTTGCCACAGACCTGGGCCTCAAGCCGAGAAGTGCTGTGAAGAGGACAATGCTGACAGCCTGGTCTGGCGAGGGACCACAGTGAGATTGGTGGTGGTCTGAGGGAAGAGAACTTGATCACTGAAGTGAGCAGCAGAGTTCCCTTGCTGACCATTTTCTGCAGGCTCCTTTCCTGGTCCCTGGGCAGTGCACAGGAGAGCTGAAGAAATAATAAGTTCATCAGCTACTCAGTGTATTTTAAAGGCTATTCTGCGCACAGCTGCAGAGAGCAGCACAGACACACTTTTTTGCTAACTAATTTATTAAAAGTGTGGGTATTTCTTTCAGTGCGTTATTTGCAAGTCCCTTGCTCCTCTGTCATTTGCCCTTGGCTGCAGTATAACCATAAAACATTTACTGCGAAGCCATGAAGAATCCATATGTCCATTTGATCTGTCAGGCCACCAAGAAACCAGGCTTGTGGGGTAGCATAAGGATATCTGAAGGTGACACATGCAGTCATTTGATGAACAGAGATGCAGAAGGGGGTTTCTGGCAGCCACTACCTTGGCATTGACAACTTGTGATGGTGACCAGGTGGGGTGTGTTATCTTAATAGTCTGGAGCTCTTGTGAATTATTTGCTGATAGATGTAAACAGCTGTTATTCTTGGTAATGGAAAGCAATTAGAAACATCTGTACTCTTGGCGATGAGTAATGCCTCCCATCTTCACTGCTCCCAAGTGCCAATTGGAAATAACTACATCATCAGGATGGGGCTAGAAATTCGGCACTGCATTATGGACTGATGATTAGTACTGAGCTGTGAAGAACAAGAGGTGAAGCACAATAAAATGAGCCTGTACCTGTGCTTGCCTCACAGGAAAAGCTGAGGGAAATTGCTTATTTGGCTATGCTGAGAGAAGCAAGGTGCTTAACACCTCCGTGTTCAGTCTTCAGGTAATGGGGTAGTCAGGAGCCTTGAGCTTTGCGGGCTTATGGGGCTGTAACTCAAGATCAAGCCATGCCAAAGTGCCTTACTGAGGTACCAGTCTGCCATGGTTTGAAGGAACTGCATGTAATCCTAATGCCTCAGGTAAGCCTGTATGTCCAGATCTTGGAGCTTGCCCACAGCTATGATGAAGTGGTTGGTTTGCAGGCACTTGAGAAGGGGGAAGACCAAGAGAGACAGAACAGTTCAGGATCTGTCAGTAAGGCTTCTCCAAGAAATGCCTGAAGTTCAGAAGACCCTGACAACAATCAGTGACTAATAGCACCTTGAATCCTATGTTCAGTCCCTTCACTACAAGAGAGACATTGAGGTACTAGAGCTGGTCCAGAGAAGGGCAATGGAGCTGGTGAAGGGCCTGAAGCACAAGTCTGCATGGGGAACGGCTGATGGACCTGGGGGGTTTAGTCTGGAGAAGAAAAGGTTCAGGGTGGACCTTATCGCTTTCTACAACTACCTGAAAGGAGGTTGTGGTGAGGTGTGGTTGGTCTCTTCTTGCAAGTAACAAGCAATAGGACAAGAGGAAGTGACTTCAAGCTGCATTAGGGAGGTTTAGATTGGATATTAGGAACAATTTCTTCCCCAGAAGTGTGGTCAGACATTGGAACAGGCTGCCCAAGGCATTGATGGTGTCACCATTCCTGGAAGTGTTCACAAACCATGTAGATGAGGCCCTCAGTGACATGATTTAGTAGTGGCCTTGGCAATTGGACTTGATCTTAAAGGTCTTTTCCAACTTAGTTGATTCTAATGACAATGAAGTGTCTTGTGCAGGGAAGCTTTTTTGGCTCTTTGGTGACCTCTGAGGTGTATTGTCAAAGCAACTAGGGCTGGAATCTTTTAGGTGGTCTTTATTCTTCTTTGTAAACTACAGCAAACTCATTGTGGCTTCTTGTGGCTTCTGAATCACAAAATGTCGTGCTTGATTTTCACAGTTCGGGCTAAATGAGGGCCATTGAACAAAACCAAAAGTAGGGATATTTTAGTAGAAAATCCTTAGCTTTCCATTTTTTAATGGGTATTTTTTATTCACAATTTTTCGTGGGCTCTGGAAGAATAAGAAGCCAGAAAAAACCCAGAATCTTTGGGGGAAAGGGTCTGTTTTAACCCTTCCAGTAGGAAGGATCATTACAGGCTGCTCTTGGAATGGTGTGAATCTGATTATTTCTTAAGTTGTAGTTTGGGAGTTGAGAAGAGCTGTTAGTATGGATCAAAGTATTGGAAATGGGCAGTAGAGGAGCACGCTAAGCTATTTGTCCTTTTCTTGGCATATGAGTTACTTCTCCCAGGCTTTGTTGGTTAATTCTCCACCAGAAAAAGGTGTGATGTGGGGAAATAATTTGGCCATTAACATTATGGGGTCAAAGAAAACCAGGAGAAATAACTTCTGCATGCTGTGTCTTCACACATGGCAGGGAAAGACTTCCTTGGCTGTTGTGTGGTGTTTTGCAGTGGTGAGCTGACCATCTGAGGATTCTTCAGATCCTGATACAGCGAGTGATGGGTGGTCTCTTGGCTTTGGGCAGTATTGGATCATCCGTAAGGAAGAGGGAAACTTTCGGGGTTTGTCCTTTGGTGCCTCAGAACTAGGTGGATGCACAGTTCCTATCCATGCCATGTTCTCAAGGTTTCCTTGATGTTCCACTGTTGTGTCTTCATTTTGTAAGTAAGTGTTCATGTAGCAGGGGTAGTGGAAGAGGTGGAGCTGGCCCTTGGGTGAGGATCCCCCAGCAGCCACCCGGGCATGTTCTCCGGTTAGCCTAGGAGGCGTTACCGGCTCCAGTGGTGCTGCGCAGTGCTGTGAGTGGGTGTCAGGGAGAGTGAAGAGCATGAGGTGGAAGCCTTTCTCTAAATATACAGCTGCTCTCAGCTGGATTAGGGAGGTTGGAAAACTCATGGGCAGAGCTGGGGGAAGAGCACAACCTGTCTGAATCACTCTGGCTGTCTCAAGTAGTGGGTTTTGATCATTGCTCTCGCAGTACCTGCTGCTGGGTGAAGCATTAGGATGAGCTCCAATTGCTGGCTTTTACTTTACAGATGTCATAAAAATGCATTTATCAAACCGTTCAATCCTCCAGTGCTGCTTTTTCCAGATGGGAATTACAGAGCAAGATTCAGTGAAATCTGCTACTGTGTTACTTAATAGAAAAGAATTACAGTAACCTTTTCTAATCCTTTCATTTCAGGTTTGATTTACCTGCTATACTTTGATCAGAAATTTGTGTAGTTTTACAGGATTAGGTATTTTCATGTCCAGTTCTGGAATGAGTATAATACATAAAATGTTCTATGATTGTTTTACTTTGAAAGCTGGGATTAAGCTGGGATTCTTGATTAAAAAGATATTATATAGAGATGGGGTGTGTATGTTTTAATTCTTGCCTAGTTGTGTGTCTCTTCTTGCTTGGAAGAAGGCAAAAATGCAAGCTATTTCCCTGGCAGTATGTTAACAGAGCAGAGGAATTTGGAAATATGGAAGGCAAAAATTTGTTTTACTTCTGAATTTCCTTGTGGGAATTTCCTTATCTTCCCTGCTTAGTGCAGCAGTAAGAAGTTGCTTTACGTGGTGATCAGCTTTTTGAGAAAAGGGGTGTGATGGGTAGTTTTCCTATGGAAAAAAACACCTTTTATCTTGGGTAAAAAAATATATGGTCCAATTAAATACATGAAGAGAGAATTGGAATTAAAGGCATGCTGCAGTTGTGTTGTATCAAATGATACAGTCCTGGTTGGCTTGGAGCTTAATGTGCAAAAGAAGACCAGAAGTTCCAAATGGCAATTATCAAGCAGTTTGTTTAACTCTCTCTCGCTTAGGAAATCACTCTGAGGATATATCCACTCAGGAAAGATTAGCAAAGCTGAGGAATCTCCAGGTTGATAAATAGGAAGATTAGACAGGAGCAGTGGGAAAGCTACTAAGTACTCAAAGTCTTTGCCCTGAGAGCCAAAAGCAAAGCTTTTAACTAAGCGCATTTGGAATGAGCAAGCCTGAAATTGCAAGAAAAGATGGCACAAGGAGGGAAGAGGACAGCTGGAACCCAAATGAGCTTTTTTAGTTGTTTCTACTTGCCACTGATGGGAACTTAACAGGAAATAAGACCAGGAAGAGGCAGTGCACCATAATTCTAACTGTTTTTGTAATTGAGACTATGTGGTGTACTAAGCCTGTATGGCAGGAGGCTCTACTGGATAGGGGAAGAGAAAGACAAAACCAAACATATGCTGTGCTGGAAACCTGCGTACCAAATCCTGATATACTGTGGTACGGGTTGTAAGAGAAATAGTTGTTAATATTGTCTTAGTCATGAAATCACAGAATCACAGACTGCCAACCCCCTGCCATGTGCAGGGATGCCTCATACTAGACCATGTCACCCAAGGCTCTGTCCAACCTGGCCTTCGACACTGCCAGGGATGGAGTGTTCATCATTTCTTTGGGCAACCTGTCCTTGTGGATATGATAGAAGCACTGCCTAGATGTAACCAAGTCTGGGGAAGCTCTGCACAGTGAGCAGAACTCTGCAAACACAAAAGAAAAGGCGGTGTAAGCATGAATATGAGTGGAGAGAGTAAGAAGGATGTTATCCTCATTTTAGAACAGAGCCTCCAGAAGCCAGCTCATGCTGCACTGGGAGTGTTTTAAAGAAGTGCAATTAAGCTTCTATGTATCTCCTTTGAGTCAGAAATTGTCAGAAACCCCATCCTTTATGTAGAAGTGTATGTGCACATATGTCATTACAAGCTGCTCTGTGACACACACTAAGGTAGTACAGGATGGGTTCAACTCTGTTTATCTGTAGGCAAGTGCAATCAGAAGGTCTGTTGTTTCTCCCTGAACTTCTGTTTGTTCTGAAGAGTTTTGTGAAGTCAGGACAAACTTCCGGCTATGTTGCAAGGGGGCTCAAGTGACCAGGAGATGCCTGGGTACCTACTGCCTGTTCCCAGGGCACACTCCCAGGTGCTGTGCCAGTGTTTGCGTGGTTGCCTTGCTGGAGCATGTGCTGGGTCTCTTGGGCTTTAGGATGTCACTAAAGATGGATATCAGGTCCTGGTCACAGCTGACAAATGGTGTGATGGGCTCAGAAGAAGTGCAGATGGAGTAGCCAGGATGTATTTTTCTGTTGTATCATTTCTTAACTTGGTGGGAAGTTCAGAAACTATTGTAAACAACAGGAGTACCAGGAGGCTGCAAAATACTGCATAAAAAGGGATCTTTTCCCACTGCTAAGTAGTTTTCACTTGTATCCTCCTGATTATAGAGAATAATAGATGTTTTGGAAGGAATTTGGTTTCTCCACCTGAATTTCACTGCCTGCTTTTTAGTTAAGACATACTTTTTTGACTTGTTAATTCAATGTCACTAGTGATCTGTGGACATCTGGATATAGCATGGTAATAAAATTCGCATCTTGTAAAAGTCACCTGCATTTTGCATACTCATGCTGTCATAAAGTAGTGCAGCAGGAACATCAGAACATTACACTTAATTATATGGTTATCCTGTATCTTCTTGCTGCTGATGAGCAGACCCACTATTCTGGTGGAAACTTTAAAAAGGTAAAAAACAATTCCAGAATGGGCAGTTGCAAAATGACAGAGGCCGAGTAGTAAAAACAAGTGAGAGCAAGTTTGACAAATGGTGGTATAGATGGTTGGGTTTAAACTTAAATAGGAAGTTTTGCTTATGACAGCTATCTGATAGAAACAAATGCGTAATTTTCCTGGTTTTACTTAAAAAAAAGAAAAAGTTGAGTACAGGGATAAACAGCAAAAAAAAAAAAAAAAAGACAAAAGGATGTTCATCTTGAATTTTAGTGTGGCTGCCAGTCAGTCTCACTGAGTGTAATCTTCCTTCAGATTATGTAGTTATACATATATAGTTGGTTTATTCAGATTTCCCTGGGTTTGTTTTTTGTCTATCACCTTCTGAAATCATTATGTGTAATGACTGGAAAAAAACAAATCCAGGCCCTTTACAGGGAACCTGTGACCATTTGCAGTGCTCATTCTGGAGCTGCTTCCATACCTAGATTCTTACAGCACAGTTTTCTGTTTTCCTTTTTCCGACCTGGATACAAGATTGATGTTTCTTGTCCAGTTGTCCAAAAAACTGGCTGGCTTTTCAGATTCACAATAGTCCCTGCTTAGAATTTGGCACCAGAATGTTGCTGTTATTTGTTCCAATGCTCATTACCTTTCTTCTTCACTGCTGTGATGGTTCTGTCTTTCATCTCCTCTGTGGTCCCTGCAGGCTTCTCTAGATCTGACTAATCCAAATGATTTGGTATTATCTGCATAGGTCATCACCTCATTTCTCAGCCTCTTTCCTAAATCATGACTAATGACTCTAAATAACTCTGGTCTTAGTGTCTTGGGGCACCTCCTTGTTAATCTTGAGCCATTTTATTAATTGACCATTTGATCCTAATCTCTCCCTGCCCCTCCGTTCATCTTTCTGACGAACTTGCGGCCAAAGTATCTGTCTGTGCACAACTTCTTAATTCTCCTGGAAGGTCTTATGAGGTGCTTGGAGACTTTTTGGAAGTCCAGAATAAGATGTCATCACATGCATCTTCATCTTCTATTTTGATGAAATCCCATTATCTGGCATGATTTTTCACTCTCTAACCAGGCTCATAGATGATTATTGTGCTGCTGTGACTGCTGCTGATGGTTATGCTCGCTCCTTGTAGTGACTTGTTGGCTTTCCTAGAGTGGAGGATTAAGGTAAGTGAAGAACTTGTGGAGAGATGTATGTGACAGGGGAAGAGCAGGCACAGGGAAAGGGAATGGAGTCTTATATGCAGTTTGCTTGCACAGGACTTCCGTCAGCACATCACAATGTCATCTCGGAAACAAAAGCAAAAGTGGGAATTGATTTAAGGCCTTCCCAACAGTAATAAAATGAAGAAATTTACACTTGAAGATTATGTCCAAGTAGATCAGATTCTCTTCTGTCATTCATTCTCCATATTTTGGTATCAGGTAGCTTTTAAAAAATAGCTTTGCCCATTCTCTGCATTTTACAATGGCTGTATATTTGGGAAATGGAATGAGAAGTTTGGTTCTTTTTTCTTCTCTCCCTCAGCACCAATATAATAGGCCATGTTTTAAAGATGGGATTGCAGGATATCTGCATGAGTAAATATAAATCTTTTTGGCATTTCAATTTTCTCCCTGGAAATCTTGTTTTGGTGCTCAAATGCTAGGAAATTATGGGAGCTTCTCTGGTTATTGCTGCCCTTATGAAAGCAGCTGTTCTATCAATTCTGTGGATTTTGTTACTTATCAGAAAGGTAAAGGGATAGGGGTGATCGAAGCAATAGCATGGTTACTTCAGTCCGTTGCTTGTTACACAGAGTATTACTGAGGAAATAATTCACCTCTGGGGCCATAACTCATTCCTGATGGTTGTGCAGCTTGAGACTGTTAGTTACTTTTTGAAGCTAGTGGATGTGAAGCCCATGTCTCGGAGGACAGGAATTTGACGTGAGTGTTTAGTACACCAGCCCAAGCAGCGTAAGTGGCAAGTACTTTGTTGCATGACCTTAAACAAGATCCATCCCCTGTGGTGCTTCCCTGGCTATCTTTTATGTGTTCTGCTTCAGTGAGACCATTAGTTGTGCAGGCAGGAATAGTCTCAATACCATACTTGATATTCTTGTTGAAGCAAGTCCAGAGGGGGCCTTGAGTATGATCAGGGACTGGAGCACCTCCTGTACAAAGACAATGAGAAAATTTGGGCTGTTCAGCCTGGAGAAGAGAAGCTGCTTGGAGACCTCAGTGCAGCCTTCCAGTATCTGAAGGAGACCTACAAGGATGCTGGGGAGGGACTCTTCATCAGAGAGTAACAATAGGACAAGGGATGATGGGTTAAAACTTAAGAGAGGAGAAGTTCAGGTTGGATCTAAAGAAGAAGTTCTTTACTGTGTGGGTAGTGAGGCACTGACACAGGTTGCCCAAAGAAGTGGTTAATGCTCCATTCCTGGCAATGTTCAAGGCCAGGCTGGACAGAGCCTTGGGCAACATGGTCTAGTGTGAGGCATCCCTGCCCATGGCAGGGGGTTGGAACTGGGTGATCTTAAGGTCCTTTCCAATTCAAACCATTCTCTGATTTTCTGAACAGGCTAGCACCAGAAGCTGTGGGTACTCAGCCTATTGGATGGTCAGGGCTACAGTACTCATAAGGCTCAGAAGACATGTTTAGGTGACCTGACAATTAAAATCACAAACGGAACGTTCAGCCTCATGGCTTGGTGGTGGTTTATTTTGGACCAGAGGGTCAGGATGGAGTTGATCCCAAAACATGAGATCCCAAAACGTCTTGTCTGAAGCTGCTTCTTTCACACTGCTGCTTCCTGGTGAGCAACTGGGCACATGGAGGTGGTTTGTGGTGGATGCAACATTACACTGACTGTGTGTCTTCTGCTCTTGGGTCACTGTTGAGATACTTCGGCGGCAAAACGATAGATAGGAGACAGATGGATAGGCAAAAAGACAGGATCAGATACTAGATGAGTTACAGTTGTAGCCTTAGTGCATGTGCTGTCTTAATGCTGTGATATTAGCACAGCATCAGAGTCCTGTACATCTGCCCCCCTTCCTTCAACTGTACCGATTTATATGAAAATTAAGATTACAAATTAAAACCAGGCTATCCTGGAGTTTTCCGGTTCATCAGCCATCCAATAAAAATGATGTTGAGCCTGTATGCATAATTCCCAGAAGATTACTTTGTCCTTACAGCTAAGCTCTGTCCCTGATATAAAAGATCTCTATCCAGTTTTATTGAAATAAAGAACTAACATCATAATCCCAATATTGAGGCATAATCTTCATTATCTCCTGACCCTCTTGAGATTTTTTTTTTGTACCACCCCCATTCTATTGTGCATCAGATTCATTTCATTTATAATCCCTATGTGTTTACCTTTATTCAGATGGGACTATAAACCAAATGAATAAAAAACCTTCCCCCACCCCCCCCAACATGCCCTAACATACAACAAATAACCTTTAGTTCAGTAATCATCCTCTAATGTGTTAGGCTGAGCTCTGCAGTACCCTGAGCTGGATTCTCACTTACTCTGTGTGGTGCCTTGATACAGGCATGGTGCAGAGAGGATGTGGTTAAGTGTCAGGAGAGGTTGCAGAGAGGTAGGCCAACACGTGCTAGGTGGGAGGCTACTCCTATGTGTACCTCCTTTACTTGGCTTCATAGGAGGCACATGTTATTTTGATGCTGAATGCAACTCCAAGACAAAGGATTAGAACCAGCTGATGTGTTCTTGGTTACTTGGCCAAAATCTCTGTTCAGCTGAATACAGGGAATGGCTTTTTTTTTGACAGAACCTTGATGGCTGTAAGCATTGCCTTGGGCTGTTACCTGTGTCAGTGGTCAGTAAATGATGGTCAGAATGGTTCTTCATGTTATTACTTGTTTGTCTTTTCTTTGTGCAGAGCAGTGTTTCTGTGCTGTAGGAGAGGGGAAGTGGTAAAGAAAGGAGACCTACACGTGCCTTGTTGTATTAGTCACATTCAGGGGAGCTGTTACTATGTAAGGTCATGGTCAGGTGTCTTTGTTGGAAGACAAACACAAAATCCTACTGTGACAAAAGGAAGGCAGGCATTCCATAGTGGTGAGAAAACCTTAAGGAAACCTCTTTGCTCCTTATAATAGCTGGAATGTTTAAATGGAGAAGAACCTCCAAAATATGAAGTGACAAAAGTGTTGATTTCATGGTCGATTTTTTCCTAATTATTATTTTTATCAAGTTGCTTTGTAGTAACAACTGCATGACTTGCACTGTCTGAATGTGTAAGGGGAGATGTTTCAGAAGCATGCGGGGGTGGTAGCCATGAGCTGCTTAACAAGGCAAGCTCTGCAGGATTCCTTTACAAGTCTGAGAAGGAAGTGTCTGTGCTTTCTTTTGCTTCTCACATCATCAGTAGAGCTTCAGGTAACCAAAGCACTTTCCCTGACCACAGTGACTGTTTTTTTGCATGCTTTTGCGTTAACACATGAGGCAGGAAGCAGTTGGGTGGTACAGATGTGGTTTAGTATGGGGAAAATGAGGTTCAACTCCTGGCTATGCCAGTGGCTTTTCCGATGGCCTCAGTATCTCCCTGAGTTTTTTCAGTATGTGTGAAATGTGGTTAGAAATATTAGTGGTGGGTGAGAACAACTTGGAGAATCCAAGAGGAAAATCTCAATGAAGTAGGCATACATGCCATAAGAGGAGAGAATTCAGTTTGCTGCAGAGAGATATTGTGTTGCATTGCTAAAATTATGATGATTCTTGTCCTGGAGTACAATGTGTATGTACTTACTTAAGAAGAAATCACCCAGGTAAGCTGAGGTTATTCCTTCTGGGTCTCCATCTGCTAAGCTGATAACACAGAGACATATTGATGAGAGCTCAAGGAAAACATGAAATATTTCATCAGTAAGATTATACCACACAGAGACAGATGTTGGGAAGCTGTAACATTTAAAAATAAAGAGATAAACACATGCTTGCAGGAGGGATGGAAAGATGATTATTCCTTTTTTTATACTGCATGGGCTGAGTGGGAGGAGGGAAGGAAGGGAGAACAAGGAGCTGAAAGACGAAGAAACTGCAGTAGAACACAAAAGGAGTTATTTACCTGAAGGAAGGCTGAGTGGGTAAATCCTGCTGCCTTAGGATCAGCACCTTTGTGGCAGTAAGGGAGGGAAGTGAGCTTGGCCAGCTTTGTAACCTGTGTCTGTTCTTCAGTGTACCCACTGTGCTGCTGCTTGGGGCAGTCTTGAATTGTAAAGCTTTACTTCTGGGCTATTCAGACATAGGGTAAATTTCCACTAACAGATTAATCCATATGTGACTTCCCATCCAAAGTTAGGCCTTGAAAATCAGTCTCTGCATTTGGCTCCCCCACTGTGAGGGGGTTTTCTGTACCTCCAGGCAAAGTGCAGGGAGCTTGAGTGACTCACCACCAAGGAGGGTTACTTTTTAACTTTCTGACTTTGATGGTGTGATGGACGACAGTGCCAGGGACATCTTAACACTGTATAACCTCTCAGGTTCCCTAAAGGTGATATACATCATGTGCAAATGTTGCCATCTGCAGAATGCTTCTTTATGAAGAATTTCCAGCTCTGCTGAGAGTGGGAAGCTGGAGTGACAAAGTGATGGTGTCACTTTGCAACTGGCCCTTGAAAGATGGTCAGTTCACTTCAGTAACCATCTGTATAGTCCTGAGCCTGAGGGAGTGTTTTTTGTCTAAGGCTGAAATAAGGTAAATAATCTTGGTGTTTCTTGTGGTGAGGTTTACAGTGAGTTTAAAAGACTTCTGGAAAGTTGTGCCCTTTGGGCCAGAAGAAAGTTCAGATTTGAGCTGGAGCACAGGCTGGAGTTTAGCACTGGTGGAAGCCTGATGAAATTTAAGTGTTGAGAAGAATAGTTGATACAGATTTCCCTCCTCCTCAGCATGAGAATGGGCCTTATGTTTGCCTGCAATTAATCAATTTATGTAGCAGGTAGAAATAACAAATTACCTATTATGGTTACAAGCAGGAGTGGCTTAAAGGGATAAAAACATCAGAACTCCAAACTAGCCCCTTGTGCCTAAGGAACTGAAGGAGCTGCTTGCAACTGGGACGTGATGAAAGACTAAGGGTGCTGTAAGTGTACTGAGAACAAGTGGAGGTGGCTAATCCGAAAGGACAAACCTAAAAAAGAGTGGGAGACTTGAATAATCTTTCAGAGTTGGAAAAAAGGTTTGGAAGGTTTGGTTTTGGACCCTGACTCTCCCAAACATTTGTCTTCTGGTATTTTCTGTAAGTGGCTTCCATTGGTGCTCCTATTTACTCAGAATGGGCTGAAAAAATAGGAAAGAAGAAGCTGAGAGTTGCAGCTGACGCTTATTTTTTGTGTGGTCAGTCCACAGCTCTCTTCATATGGAATTTTTTGTACCAAATAACTCCAAAGCTGTTGCTTGTTTTAGAATAAATACCATTTAAGTGGTTCAGAAAAGTCCTAGAATTCAGCTGTATTTCTTCCTGCCAAGTTCCCTTAGGGTTTTTTGGGTTTGTTTTCAAAAGGCAGGGAAGCGTCTTGCAAGGCGCAGTGAAGATGGCAAACTGGGACAGATAGGTGAGAAGAGCAAAGCAGAGTTAAGGGCAAGAATGCCCATCTTAAGAGACAAGTTAAGTTGGACTTGTCTGGTGCTATCAGTCTGGGAATATGTCAGGCAGACAAGCTGTTGAAGCTGAGAGATAAAATGGACACAGAAAGGAATGTATGAAAACTAACTGTGATTGACTGGAAATCAGAAGGTGAGCTCCGACGTATCAAGTTTTAAACCAATCTGCCAGAAGGAGACACAAGGATGATAAATGAAACTAATATTAAATTAATCTATGAGGTTACGTGCTGGGTTAACAATGTTCAGTTAGGCCTCAGCCTTGTGGGTGATACAGGAGGCTTCTTCATATCCTTTTTGTAGTGTATTAAGTTCCCTAATGAGTTTTTTCTCTTAGGTTCACTGCTTGTGAACTAGAATGCCACTCTGTGGCTGGAAAGCTGCTTGGTGGAAAAGGACCTGGGGGTGCTGACTGACAGAGCTGAGCATGAGCAGTTTGCGCCCAGGCAGCCAAGAAGGCCAAAAGCATCCTGGCCTGTATCAGAGCGTAGCCAGCAGGGCCAGGGCAGTGATTGCCCCCCTGTATTGGGCACTGGTGAGGCTGCACCTCAAATCCTGTGTTCAGTTTTAGGCCCTTCACTACAAGACATTGAGGTGCTGGAGCCGGTCCAGAGAAGGGCAAGGGAGCTGGTGAAGGGCCTGGAGCACAAGTCTGATGGGGAACGGCTGAGGGACCTGGGGGGTTTAGTCTGGAGAAGGCTCAGGGGGGACCTTATCGTTCTCTACAACTCCCTGAAAGGAGGTTGTGGTGAGGTGTGGTTGGTCTCTTCTTGCAAGTAACAAACAATAGGACAAAAGGAAATGGCCTCAAGCTACAGCAGGGGAGGTTCAGCTGGATATTAGGAACAATTTCTTCACTGTGAGGGTGGTCAGGCATTGGAACAGGCTGCCCAGGGAATGGAGGAGTCACCGTTCCTGGAAGTGCTCTCAAAACTTGTAGACGAGGCCCTCAGTGACATGGTTTACTGGTGGTCTTGGTGGTGCTAGAGTAATGGTTGGATTTGATGATCTTAAAGGTCTTTTCCAACCTAGTTGGTTCTATTATTGTATGATTCTTTGAACTGGATGGCCAGTAATGCTGTACTGTGGAGAACCTCTTCTGGGGAGAAAAAAGGCATAGTTGGACAGTTTTAAGTACAGCCTCGCCACTGAGTAATCCAAAGCCCAGCAGTGCCAAAATGAGGGCATTCTGTTTGAAATGTATATATCTAGGTATATATCAAGGATAAGGTCGTAGGTGAACTTACCTGTCAGTTTATAACTTAGTTGCCTGTTTCATGACATCATTTGCCTTTTCATTAGTTGTCTGGTGCAATTAAGAACAACCTATTTCAGATCAAGTGAACACTTAGCAGGGTAATGTTGGAAGGAGGAGGTGTGAGCCTGGCCCTGGGCCCTGCAGGACAGCAGGCACAGGACCCTTTATTTCCTGACTAATGGCAGTTTTGTTGAGGTGATAAGTTTGAACTGACCCAACTGCATCCTTCAGCTGAACCAGGTCAGCTGAATGTTTTGATGCCTCCCATTCAGGGAAGCTATAGAATCATAGAATGGCTTGGGTTGGAAAGGACCTTAAGATCATCCAGTTCCAACCCCCTGCCATGGGCAGAGATGCCTCACACTAGACCATGTCACCCAAGGCTCTGTCCAACCTCGCCTTGAACACTGCCAGGGATGGAGCATTTACCACTTCTTTGGGCAACCTGTGCCAGTGCCTCACCACCCTCACAGTAAAGAACTTCTTCTTTAAATCTAACCTGAACTTCCCCTGTTTCAGTTTGAACCCATCACCTGTTGTCCTATCACTGCAGTTCCTGATGAAGACTCCCTCTCTAGCATCCTGCAGGTCCCCTTCAGATACTGGAAGGCTGCTCCATGCAGCTTCTCTTTTCCAGGCTGAGCAGCCCCAATTTTCTCAGCATGTCTTCATACAGGAGGTGCTCCAGCCCCTGATCATCCTTGTGGCCTCCTCTAGGCTTGCTCCAACAGCTCCATGTCCTTCTTATGTTGAGGACACCAGAAATGCACACAGTGCTCCAAGTCTTCATCATTAAGATCAATTTCTCAGCTGAGAATACTGAGCAGCTAAGTCTGCACAGAGTTTTGCAAAATGTGCTTGTTTCCTTTCTTGTCTGTTATTCCCACTCTCCTCCTACTACCTTGTTTTTATCTCTCTCCAAGCAATTTGGATGATTGTCTTCAAACTGAAGAACTGCTATCTGTAATGACAGTGTGTCCCTGGCATGCCTTATGTTTGACTGTGCTTAAGTCCTTCTAAAGGCTATTCCAATATGAGGGGCAGGCAGCTTTATTTGCTGAGTCTCAGTTTTCCCAATTGCAGTATGGGTTAATCGGTTTAATAATGTTCTCATGATCTGCATGGACAGCAGAATCCATGGTGCTAGTAATACCAGTGGAAAGGGGAATGGCAGGGATATGTGCCTACTAGCTGGGGGTTCTGCCTTCTTAGCTAAAACATCTTCAAGCAACCTAGAAGAATTATTGTTTTCTTTTTGTAATATCACTAGAGAAATCTAAATGCATAATCTAAAGTATTTCAAAAAGTCTGTAGTATACAATAAAAAACTTTTTTATTTTAAACCCCAGTGTTTCATTAAACATGGTTGAGTTCTTGGAGATCACACTGTAAGGAATGCAGTTTTTTTGCTTCTTAAGGTCCCAGAACTGACATCTGAGGGAACAGGCAAGAAATGTGAAGTTTCAGGATTTATGATGATGACTTCAGGCTAAATCTAGGTGTGAGCTTGAAGTGGGAGAGCTCAGTGAATGGCACATGAGCACTGCTGTGTGGAGGCTGTGGGACCTGGGCTTGACGTGCTGCCTTCTGAGGCTAAAGGCTTTAAAGGCATACTTCAAAATGAGATGTGCTTTTTATACCACGAATGATGGCAAGATGGAACCTAATATGAAAGAATTGCTGGAGAAGATGAGCAGTAACTTCAGAGCAGGCTTCTAGTTGAGCTGCTCAAGTGGAACTACCATTTCTGGGGCCTGCATGTGTGAGCTGAGAACCCTGAGGTCTATTGGCCCTGGAGTAGCCCGGCACCTTATTAAATGACTCTGTTTTAGTGTCATTTAATTGTCATGTGCTTCTGTCCTGCTCAGTGACACCCTGCTTTCCTCCTTATACTGTGCTGCCTGTAATAGATCTCATTGCCTCTAGCAGCCTCTGTGCTGGCCAAAGGATTGCATTAGAATGTTGGAGTGAATGCCTAGTGGAAATCAAAGGGATTCAAACAGTAAGCAATTTTTTCCTTCTTTTTTCTTTTTTTCTGAGTGTACCTTCTTCAAGGAAGGTTTAGTTCAGTGCTGCAGTTCACCGAAGCATTTCGAGAGATGACTTTCCTTGTTCACAAAGCAGGAACTGTTGATGCAAACCAGTTCAACATCATAAATGTAGGTGGGTGTCTCATTTGGTCAAGCAGTTCACAGATAGCACTTTGCCACTTGCAAACCAGTCAAAAATGGTGCTGATTTCAAATCCTGGCCTTGCTCAGCTCTGTGGCAGGTTAGGTCTCTCTTGGGTTGGCACGCTGTCTCTCAGCTTCCCCTTCAGCGACACAACAGGACTGGGAAATGCAAAACATCCAGCAGTGGGAGAAAGGTGACATGTTGCTCACGAGTCTTCTGCCTCACTTGGCTAATGTAGTGGAACTGCCACTCCTAATTAAGGTGAGAAGGGAGCTGCTGTGCACTGTCTGGAGATTTTTATTGGAATAGCTCACTGCAGTGAGAGGTGTGAGCATCTGCTGAAGGAATATCTCCCGACAGAAGGCCTTGGACTGTTAGGAGTGGCCCATGTCAGGAGTGTGCCTGTACTTCACACTCCACACCCCCCAGGAATTCCTGCTAGCCTTTGCATAAATGCATGGAGTTGGATGGCTGGGCACCCTCTGATGATTAATTCTAATGTCTAACAAAGGCAGGAAGGATCACATAGATAACAGGAAGGCCTAGAGACTTCCTGATCATGTCAGGAGTTCTTTGGAGATAGTAAATCAGACAAAGATGTGATACCAGGATGAAAATTTACACTGACTAAAGCCAATCGTCTTATGGCCTGATAAATAGTGGTCCCAAGAGAGTCCCATTGAGCTCTCCTAGACTCCAGTGAGCTGTGACCTAGTTATCTCCCTCTGAGTGGGATGCCTCTCAAAAGCCTCTAAACCCTCAGAGTTTAAGAAATAGGGGGATCATCTGCCTCGTCTGTTACTGCTGCTCACTAACTCTCAACTGTTGAGGAGTGCTGACAAAGCTGATGTGAGTATATTATTAGTAATACTATGTTTCACTGCACCTGAGGGAAATGTTTAACATACATATGTGTATATATGTAAATACATCTGTATATCCATATATATCTTAGTCTGTTGGGTTAGTTTAGGTACAGATGAAAGTACATGTGTACCATCTTCAGTGATGAAGTGTGTTCCAGGTTTGTAGGATTCCCATGTACAACGACTGGACACCAACCACAAGGTAAACAATCAAATGCTCTAGTCTATTTATTGAGTTATTAGTGCAAAGCAAATATATATATATTAATGTGAAGCAGGTTACATACATACCAACCCCTGGTTGCATCGAATACTGCCAAGCAGGAGAAGGAGATGGAACATGTTGCCTGGTCAGAGGGGTGGTACACAGTGCGTCGTCAGGGCATCCCCTGAATCAAGATGTGCATCTGGCCTTCTCACCTGTCTGTCCCTGCACAGGTCCTTATATCCCCCCTTGGGATGGAGTGGAATATTACCAGCTGCGACATCAGTGCACACGTGGCCAGCATGTGAGCAGAGGTTTACTGGTATAAGACTCCCGTTTGCTAACAGCGATGTTAACTTGCCTATTTTCAAGGCTATGTTCCCACAAACCGTGCCAAACAGTACTTTTCTATTTTTGTGCGTTTCACCACAGACCGTTATCTAGTGTCACTGACACAAAGTGGTTTAGAAATCTTGTGGTTAATTTTAACAATACAAACTGCTGTTAGATTACATTTGTCATTCTTTAGACATAAACTGTTGACCAAGTCTGAGACTAAGTCTAGATCCAGCCAAAGCAATGGGATCTAGTCTGAACCTCATGACTCAATATGAGGGCTTCCCTTTTCCTTTTCATCTCCTAACTCCTCTGCGTCAATTTCCTTTAAAATTCCATTAGACATAAGCCATTGTCCAGGTCTGAAACTAGGACTAGTTCTAAGCTCACCTCAGCTCCATCAGGAGTTTAGGAAGCAAGGGGGTCTAGTCTGAACCTCATGTCTCAATGGGGGGGCCTTCCTTATTCCTGTGTGTCTTTGGTTTCTGTACACATTATTTCAATTCAACTCTGTATAAATCACTTCAATCCTGTATAAATCATCACCAGTTCAGACACAATCTCTTTTGATAGGTGAAAGACTGAACCTTGCCATCAAATTCTGTTGAATTACATATTTGTACATTTCTATTAAAATTGCTTTTATTAGTATCTCTACAGTGATTCTTTTAAACACTCAGTTTTGCACTTTTGTAGAGAAGTCTCTTAGAGCAGTACACAGAGGATTGACCTGACCAGTTCTCATGGCTTGTTTCTTTGTCCTGTGTTGCAGTGCAATGACAGTCGTGGCCTGAACAGCCGTGAACAGCTTTCTCTGTAGCTGCCTGGTGAGCTGTCTATAACCTGCTTCTTGTCTTAGTTCTGTCAGGTTGCACCAAGAGTTGCAGCACTTTTTGAGTAAGGCAACACTCAAAATGCAGTTTTCTGGTTTCAAGATAAATTCTCTTGCAGTATGAATGCATCTCCAGGGATTTTAGAATCAGAATGGTTCTTGATAGAACTTAAATGTCCACTCATAAAGCAGTTTTAAGATCAGCTTGTATGGGGTTTACATAAGTAATTTCTCCTCAAAACCCAATTGTCAATCACCCTGCTTCTCAAGAGCTCAGAGTAGTCACTGCTGTGGTTAGCTGTAAAGGTTACTTCTGTCTTGTTACTAATTTAATTCACCATGGTTTTTATTCTGTCAGTGAAAGTATCAATGTAATATATGTGCCTACTACTAGAAACAAGGTGAGTCAGTTGTATATGTCACCTCTGGCTGACTCCTTCAGCCTGCAATGTACATCAGAAGTTATAACATCAAGGCCAGGGCCACCCTGAAGCCCCAGGGAAACAGGGGAAAGATATTTGCAATACTAACAGGAGGCTAATGGGCAGCTTTACTTGTTAACTTCACCTGTTCAGAAACCAAATATCTCTGTATCTCTGTATGCATGTATGGGAATGACACCAGAGCGTGTGTCTTGGTGCAAGCAATTACAATAAAGTCGTGTGCCAAGTTCTTGTGGAGTGGCAATTGAGAGCAGGGTTAACAAGGTGCTTCAGCCACAGCTGCGGAGTGTGTGTAGAGAACACATATGTCGGCTCTGGTGAAGTGGACTTCCTGACCTGATGGAGTTAAGCCCATCAATGTGATGTTTAGTAAGAACTGGGCTGAGCATGTTAGAAATATGCTGTCAGTTCATTTCTTGCTGTTGTGCAGGTATACCTGAGTGTGAACTCTGCCTTGAAGTGTCTGTAGTTTACACATCTCTGGGGATTACACATGAGCAGAGTGTTCTCTTTCTCCTAACATGTCATTTGTGGAATTAAAATTCCAGGTAGAGCCACATGAGGACTCCGCTGCTTCTGGCTGTGAATTCCAGAGAGCATCAAAAGCAGGAGCATTCAGCTGATGTGCTGGGGATGCTTTTGCAGTACTGTATTGGCTTATTTAACACTGCCTGATAGATGGAGAACTTGGATATCAACTGCTTAGACCAGTCTCCCATCGAAAAGCAGGTGTCAGAGGAGATGGCATAGCCTCATCTGTAAAGAAACCTTTTACAGGCTATGCCATTCTAGTGTAGCCGTATCTGAGGGGTTTATTTTGTGCCCTCTTCCTCTTGAAATAGACTTTGTTTTGCACTGGTGGCTTTGGTGTATCAAAAGGATTTATTGGCTTTTGTGATCAGGAATACATTTGTGTCTCTACCACAGTGATGAAACTTGAAGCATAATATGTAATGCTACCAGGTGGCAAGAGCTCAGTATGAGGGTAGTGCAGAGAAAGTTACACAGCTTTTCAGTAAGTTGTACTCGTTTTTGTATGAAAATAACCTTTGGTCACTGTGGTTGTTGAATCGTGTACAACTCCCTGCTTTTTCTACAGAATTTAGCGCAGAAATGAGACAGGTCCTGCAACAGCTTATGGTTAAGCATATAATAAAACTGACAGGTGATATTGGGGCCTGGTTTTGTATGAACCTTTTAGCAGCTAGCTCAGCTAGCTTTAGTTGTGCTACAGCCATATTAGAGTCATAGAATCATAGGATAGTTAGGGTTGGAAAGGACCTTAAGATCATCTAGTTCCAACCCCCCTGCAGGGGCAGGGGCAGGGACACCTCCCACTAAACCATGCCATACAAGGCGATGTCCAATCCAGCCTTGAACACCGCCAGCGATGGAGCATTCACAACTTCCCTGGACAACCCATTCCAGTGTCTCACCACCCACACAGTAAAGAATTTCTTCCTCATATCCAATCTAAACTTCCCCTGTTTAAGTTTGAACCTGTTACCCCTTGTCCTCTCACTACAGTTCCTCATGAAGAGTCCCTCCCCAGCATCCCTATAGGCCCCCTTCAGATACTGGAAGGCTGCTATGAAGTCTCCAAGCAGCCTTCTCTTCTCCAGGCTGAACAGCCCCAACTTTCTCATCCTATCTTCATACAGGAGGTGCTCCAGCCCCCTGATCATCCTCGTGGCCCTCCTCTGGACTTGTTCCAACAGTTCCCTGTCCTTTTTATGTTGAGGACACCAGAACTGCACACAATGCTCCAAGTGAGGTCTCACGAGAGCAGAGTAGAGGGGCAGGATCACCTCCCTCGACCTGCTGGTCATGCTCCTTTTGATGCAGCCCAGGATAGGGTTGGCTTTCTGGGCTGCGAGCGCACACTGCCGGCTCATGTTCATTTTCTCATCAACCAAAACCCCCAAGTCCTTCTCCACAGGACTGCTCTGTATCTCTCCTCTGCCCAACCTGTACCTGTGCCTGGGATTGCTCAGACCCAGGTGGCGGACCTTGCACATGGCATGGTCAAACTTCATCAGGTTGGCATCAGCCCACCTCACAAGCATGTCAAGGTCCCTCTGGATGGCATTCCTTCCCTCCAATGTAGCAACCGAACCACACAGCTTGGTGTTATTGGCAAACTTGCTGAAGGCGCACTTAATCCCACTGTCCATGTCACTGACAAAGATGTTGAACAAGACCGGTCCCAGCACCGATCCCTGAGGGACACCACTTGTTACTGGTCTCCAGCTGGACATTGAGCCATTGAGCACAACCCTTTGCATGTGGCCATCCAGCCAGTTCTTTATCCACTGAGTGGTCCACCTATCAAATTGATGTCTCTCCAACTTAGAGACAAGGATGTCATGTGAGACAGTGTCAAACGCTTTGCACAAGTCCAGGTAGATGACATCAACTGCTCTACCCCTGTCCATCAGTTCCGTAGCCCCATCACAGAAGGCCACCAGATTGGTCAGGCAGGATTTCCCCTTAGTGAAGCCATGCTGGCTGTCACCAGCCACCTTGTTGTTTTTCATGTGCCTCAGCAGGCCTTCCAGAAGAATCCGCTCCAAGATTTTGCCAGGCACAGAGGTGAGACTGACTGGTCTGTAGTTCCCCGGCTCATCCATTTTCCCCTTCTTGAAAATGGGGGTTATATTTCCCTTTTTCCAGTCATCGGGGACTTCACCTGACGGCCATGATTTTTCAAATGTGATGGACAGTGGCTTAGCAACTTCATTTACCAGCTCCTTCAGCACCCGCAGATGGATTTCATCAGGTCCCATGGACTTGTATACGTTCAGGTTCTTAAGATGGTCTCGAACCAGATCCTCTCCTACAGTGGGCCCAGGGTCTTCATTCTCACTGTCCCTGCGTCTGCCTTCCAAGACTTGGGTGGTATGGTCAGAGCATTTTCCGGTGAAGACTGAGGCAAAGAAGTCATTAAGAACCTCAGCCTTCTCCAAATCCAGGGTAGCCAGTTCTCCTGATAGCTTCTGGAGAGGGCCCATGTTGTCCCTAGTCTGTCTTTTATTTGCAATGTACCTATAGAATCCCTTCCTGTTTTCCTTAACATCCCTAGCCAAGTTTAATTCTAAGTGGGACTTAGCTTTCCTAACCTGATAGTTCAAGGGTGTACATCTTCAATACCTTCCGAGTTCTAGGGGATTTTTTATGTTTGGTTTCCTGAAAAGCCTGGGAGATGTCATAGAATCCTAGAATAGTTTGGGTTTAAAAGGACCTTAAGATCATCTAGTTCCAACCCCACAAAGATACCAGAAAAGATACCTTGAAAATAGTAAAGAAAATAAGTTTGTTCTGATTTAAGTGATTTGATTTGTTCTCTGTTGGAGTGTCTAGGAGCACACAGTGCAGTGATTTGACCGCACGTTCAGATGTACCACTTGTCACTGCAATTCTGTACCATCATCAAGCAGGGTGGAGGATTGTCTCAATTGAGCTGGTAGAGCAAGTCCACAGGAGGGCCACGAGGATGATGTTTGGTCTGTTGAAAATATGCATATGTATTTCACATGGAAACACTGGAAAACTAGGGGAAATACTGTCTAGGCTTCTGTTGAAGACTCCTTGGAGAAAATAAACCAGCTGCCTTGGATGCTGACAAGACTACAAGTTGAGGTGTGCTTTGACAGTCTGCAGTGGCCAGCAGCAAGGGTCAAGGGCATTAGTGAAGCCCCAGGATCTGAAACGAAGACTGAAATGACTCTGTCTTGAACTTCGCTTAGAATATGAGACTCAGAGGCACACATCCCAGTCTGAAGCCAAGTTCTTGGAAGGTCTGCCCATGGAAACATGGCTCCGAGCGCTTGCAGCCCAGAAAGCCAACCGTATCCTGGGCTGCATCAAGAGGAGTGTGACTAGCAGGTCGAGGGAGGTGATCCTGCCCCTCTACTCTGCTCTCGTGAGACCTCACTTGGAGCATTGTGTGCAGTTCTGGTGTCCTCAACATAAAAAGGACAGGGAACTGTTGGAACAAGTCCAAAGGAGGGCCACGAGGATGATCAGGGGGCTGGAGCACCTCCTGTATGAAGATAGGATGAGAAAGTTGGGGCTGTTCAGCCTGGAGAAGAGAAGGCTGCGTGGTGACTTCATAGCAGCCTTCCAGTATCTGAAGGGGGCCTATAGGGATGCTGGGGAGGGACTCTTCATGAGGAACTGTAGTGAGAGGACAAGGGGTAACGGGTTCAAACTGAAACAGGGGAAGTTTAGATTGGATATGAGGAAGAAATTCTTTACTGTGTGGGTGGTGAGACACTGGAATGGGTTGTCCAGGGAAGTTGTGAATGCTCCATCGCTGGCGGTGTTCAAGGCTGGATTGGACATCGCCTTGTATGGCATGGTTTAGTGGGAGGTGTCCCTGCCCCTGCCCCTGCAGGGGGGTTGGAACTAGATGATCTTAAGGTCCTTTCCAACCCTAACTATTTTATGATTCTATGATTATTATGAATGCTTGAATAATGTTCATACTTTGTCATTGCTCACTTTTATGGGGGGGCTGGCTTTGAATGCAGTATATTATGCAATGGTTTTGTCATGTATCAGTGATGATATTAACAGTCTAATGCTAAACAGGTTCAGAGGAAATGAGGAGGAAAAAAAAAGACTTACTATATTTACCCTGAAACAAGATTCAATCTGCCACTGTATTTAATGCTGTATTTTTCATTATCTCACAAGCATATGTTGGAACTGCTACAGATGATGAAGTTAGCTGCTGGGCAGAGCTATCATCAATGCTTCCCATCTTCATTTTAATAAGAGGAACGAGCAAATTGTTTGTGACCTTTGTCAAGGGCTTCCTGGAAGACAAGAAACCTTGCTGCAAAGAATCACTAGCCTGGAGCCCTGCTGAATATTCAAAGCTTCAGCCCTGAATTAAATGTGCTGTAACAAAGCTATTGTGTCTGATGGAGCCATGTCTCCTACAAAAGAACAGGGATCTAACAGCAAAAGTTAAACCTTTGCTTTCCTCTTACTTACACTTCTGGCACAATGTGGGCAATACGCTGTTTTATTTCAACTGCTTTGAAAATGTGCAACCAAGGCAGGAAGCTTAAAATCGTATTTCTTTGACAGCTGGTTCATGGCACATATGCTGCTGGGGGCAGGGGGAGGGCATGGGGGAAGGGGAGAACAAGTGGGCTTTTGGATTTTTAGGAAAGAAAAAGCTGACATATGTGCTCTTCGTATGTGTCACATAAGGGGCACGTCCCCTATGGCTGGCAGCATTCGGGACCAGGGAGATGCCATTTTAAGGTACCTCAGACAAAAGAGAGCTTTCTGTGGAGCTAAGCACATAATCCACTATCAAGCAAGTAAGAATGCAGAGGCATGAATGGGGCAGGAATGGTTAAAAAATGCCTTTTTGGCATGGGAGGACTTCCTATAAGTTCCCTCTAGGGGAACTTATAATTCCTCTAGGGACCTTACAGGAATCAGCTGAGGGTCTTGTAGTATTTAAGCAGTCTGTAAGGTAGGGTATGACAAGACTTGATCCTGCTGCTTGTATCAAAGCCTGATAAACTTCTAAGGTGTTATATAACTTCTAAAGGCACTGCCTGATGCAGTCCACTGAGATAAACCAACCCACAATGTGAACACCACCACCTCCACCAAAGAAAACCCCCAGTAATACATGGGTGTAATGGCCAGATCCGGACTTAATCCTTATTTGTCCTGGTATGAGGGTATTGGCGCAGCAAACCCAATGCACAGTGTGTGATCTCTCCTAATCTGGTGTCTGTGGCTGCTCATTTGGGTGGTGGTGAAGAATGGCCTAGATGGTATCTGGTGGCAGCGGTTGGCATGCTGCTGTACCAGGTCCTTGTGCCTTCTGTTGGTTTCCTGTGAACTAAGGATGGGGTTTGTTGGGAAAGGGCTCCCTAAAATAGGTAAGGAAGCTGCCCTGGATTGCCCTTGCAAGCCAAAGGAAGCGGCTCTCACCCAGAATGGCAAAGCTCTTGAGTCACCTTTCAGCACCTTCTTCCAAAGACTATTTCTTGCACATGGGGATTGCTGGTACCGTTTACTGGGATTCTTTTCACCTTCAAGGCTTTGAAATACCATGTCAGAAAACTGTGGGAGTCCACACAATTATTTCTGGCATTAGTGCTTCTGTGCAAAACCATCTGGTGGAAAGCTTGGAGTGCTGAATGAAAGGTGTAAACCTGGATTAGCATTGATATGGTTTTCTATTGCGTTTGGCTCATTCACATCTCACTGGATGTTATCCAGGTTCCCTTGGAAGATCCAAGATTGCCATCATACAGTATAATGCCATATGTTAAGATTCATGTGACGTATTACCTAAAAGTCATAAATTATTATACTGTGCCTCTTTACAGGGCTGTGATTAGAAATGCTTATGTAGATGCACCTTCCAAAGAAAAACAGCACATGATGTTAAACAGCAGTATGCGTGGCAGCTCTAATGATTGACTCAGAATGTTGCCTTGAAAACAATTTGATCCTGGTGCAATGAGAAATTAATGTCCTTTTTTAAATGCACTTATCTTGGATGAGGTTTCTGCTGTGGGGCTGGCAGCTCTGGGGAAAGTGCTCTGAACTGTTGAGTAACAAGAAGAAAGTGATTGAATGGCAAAACTGCAGAATGTACCATTCTGTGGTTACTCAGAACATACCATTTGTAGGGTTGTGGTGTACCTACAGCTTTGCCAGAGCTTCTCAGTGATGCCTCCTTGATGTGGCCCTTTCCCAGAAATAGGCACCTCTTATGAAGCCCTTTGTGTGAGTTTTGAGTCCTAGCATTCTGCCTCTGTCATTTGACAGAAATCCCATATGCACACATGTATGTATAGACACGTGTCATACTCTGATCTGCAACTGTAAGACAAAGATTGCACTTGGGCTTTGAAAGTACTTCCATAGAATCATACAATGGTTAGGTTGGAAAGGAAGGACCTTGAGATCATCTAGTTTTGAAAGTGAACAAGTTCTCCCTATATTTAACTCCTATTTTTGTTTTATAACTTCACATAACTTCTGCTGAAACCGGGCCAAATGCCCAGGGACATGAGCTGTGGATTTTCTGAACTGCTGCTTCAGAGACAGAAATCAAGTGAGCAGAGAGGGATATGTTTAGTTAGAACTGAGCTAAATATTTGTGTGTTTGAAACAGCACACCATCAGCAATGAATCAGATGGTTCTTGTATCTATCAAAACAGAGGACCTGTAGAGAGTCAGACTAGACAGTGGATTAAAAAAAAGAACAAGAACCCATTTAATGCTCACAGTAATGTGAAGGTCTTGTCCAGCAACAATAGATTTCTCAAATCAGATGAAAGGATCCAATCATTCTAATTAGCAATAAGTCACTTCCGCTCCATGAGAGATTATATCTGAGCTTTCTGGTATGTATAACTGTACTGTGCCTTCTCCTGTAATCTGTTGTTAACTGTACCGTGCCTTCTGTAATCTGTTGCCGTATTTGGGCAGCCTAACATAAAGCAACATGGTACAGGCGTAAGAGGAGTTGTTGCATCAGTTTGGAATCAAAGCATTCAAAACAGCAGGCAAACTAGAGGAAGCCCTTGGTTCATGTTGAAGGGCATGTGAGTGTGCACAGTGTTCATGTGTGCTATGCAGTTGTGACTTACCTCACCCCTCGCAATAGGTATCGTAGTAATGCCCCTCCCTTGTATCTGCAAAGGGCTCTGACTTCACCTAAGTCGTGTTCTGACACCTGTGCAAATGCCTGCACAGTGGTGTGTTTGGTCACATGTATGAAGTGCACATAGGTATCTGTATCTGCCTTTCCTTGTCATCCTCACATCAGCATCACCGGGTGTGTTCCCAAGGCTCAGTGTCACCACAGGACCAGCTCTCATATGATTATGGGAGGGATCAGCATGATCGGCTGTCACTGATTTCACTGACATCTGTCCCCACTGTGAGACAAGCTGCAACATGAATTATTGAAGACATACACATGCAGATCTGTGTCATGATTACGCCAAACAATGCGCTTTGCCATGCTCAGGAGAGCTGATGAGAGCCATGTGGCCAGATGCTTTAACCCTTTTTGACAATCTGTTACCATCTTTGAAGCACTGGATCTTTCTAGGGGTTATAAAACTTGGATAGCTTGAGCCCTTGCTCGCTGTTCTCAGCCGCTGTTGTGTATTTACTGTCTGAAGAACTTTTCCTCTCCGCTTGGTGAAACAAATCATTTGACTCCTGATAGGAGCACTTGATCTTACAACAGGCTGAAAATGCTAGACCTGAGCCAGCAAAGGAAGTAACACCCAGAAAGCCAACCATATACTGGGCTGCATCACAAAAGGAGTGTGACCTGCAGGTCGAAGGAGGTGATCCTGCCCATCTATTCTGCTCTCGTGAGACCCCACTTGGAACACTGTGTGCAGTTTCTTCAACATAAGAAAGATGTGGAGCTCTTGGAGCAAGTCCAGAGGAGGGCGTGAAGATGATCAAGAGCTGGAGCATCTCCTTTATGAAGACAGGCTGAGAAAATTGGGGGTGTTCAGCCTGGAGAAGAGAAGGCTACGTGGAGACCTCAGAGCAGCCTTCTAGTATCTGAAGGGGGCCTACAAGGATACCGGAGAGGCACTCTTTGTCAGGGACTGTAGTGAGAGGACAAGGGGTAATGGGTTCAAACTTAGGGGAAGTTCAGGTTAGATTTAAGGAAGAAGCTCTTTACTGTGAGGGTGGTGAGGCACTGGCACAGGTTGGGCAAAGAAGTGGTAAATGCTCCATCCCTGGCAGTGTTCAAGGCCAGGTTGGACAGAGCCTTGGGTGACATGGTCTAGTGAGAGGCATCCCTGCCTATGTCAGGGAGCTGGAACTGGATGATCTTAAGGTCCTTTCCAACCCAAACCATTCTATGATTCCATGATTCTGTGAAGTTTATCCACAAGTGAAGGAGCACATCGATGCTTAACGTTAAACATGACACTGAAGACCTGGGACTACAAGTGCTTGGATCTGCATGGTGGTCTGAGTAAGTGGGCTAGGACTCACCTGGAAAAGCAATACTGAACTTAGTAACGAAGTTTAAAACCCGTGCTGTTCTATCACAACATTGCAGCTCTTGCTATTTCCTTGTCTAAATAGTGCGTGATATTGTTCCCAGCTAACACGAAGAAATGACTGCTATGTGTAGGTAATTGCCAGCAGCTAGCAGCTTTGGAGGTGCTGCAGCAGAAAGGAGCTATAGGAAGAGGCTTGAAAGAAAAGTCATTCCCCAAGACAACTCTTTTTGCTTATTCTGTACATTGAGTTTAATAATAATACCTGGAAGAGATAAATAACACATAAAAAATCAAATTATTAGAAAGAAGTAACCTGAGTTATCCTTTGGTGACTAGAAGGCTAATATGGTAAGGCACAGAACAGGAGGGTAGCATCTGTGTGAATAACTTGCTCTCAATACTGGGTAAATTTACTCAAGTACAGCTTGCTTTTTCTAACCACTAGTTAAGTGAGCAACTCCAGAGCCTGTGTAACTCCATGTGTGAGATGAAGCCCTTTTACCTTTTCAGTGTCACTGAAGCATGTATATAAGTGAAGCAGATGCACGTGGGCCCACACTTATGACCACAGAGGTCTGCAGGAGGCTTTGTATCAGTTGGTAGTGGGAACCTTTGTGCTTTGAGTGCCTCTGTCTCACTAAACCTCTGTGTTAGCTTCGTAATTAAAGGGTTACTTAGATCTATGTGTGGCTTATAACTTGCAGTGATTATCAGTTTTCATGAGTGTCGTGGTTTAAGCCTCTCAGCCACGCAGTTTTGCTCACCACTCCCCCCTCTTTCTTCCCCCTGCTCCCGGAGGGATGGGAAGGAGAATCGAAAAGAATGCAACTCCCACAGGTTGAGATAAGAACAGTTTAGTAACTAAAGTATAACACAAAACCACTACTGCTACCACCAATAATAATAATGGCAAGAGAAATACAAGGGAAAAGAATACAATTGCTCACCACCTATACCCAGCCCGACCACACAGTGCACCCCCACCCTTCTGGGTCTCTGCTCTCTCTTTTACATCCTGGGCATGATGTGCTGTGGCATGGAATATCTCTTTGGTCAGTTTGGGTCAGGTGTCCTGTCTCTGCGTCCTCCCGGCTTCCCCTCCTCCCTGGCAGAGCATGAGGCTCAGAAAGTCCTTGGTCAAACCAAAACATTACCAAGCAGTAACTGAAAACACTGGTGTCATCAGTGCTGTTCCCAGGCCAAAAGTCAAAACCACAGCGCTGCACCAGCTACCAAGAAGGAGAAAAATGACTGCTGCTGCTGAACCCATGACAATCAGGGTATCAAATGAACGTCTCATCTTCTGCTTTAGTTGACAGAAGTGAACAATATGGTTGGGATTTGCTTCCTGCTCGGTATAGTTTATGGGTTATGCTGTGTTGGTTGGCAATGAGTGGACTGCTCTGGATGTGGGTTTTGGTTTTTTGGGTTTTTTTGTTTAATCTCTGTTTTCTGCTCCCTCATGATAGATATGGATTCAGCCAAAGACTTAATATGTCAAATGCTTTTAAAAAGGAGAGGATGAGCCCCCTCAAAGGGCTTAGTGGAAGTCAGATGTGGCCTTCCACCTTGTTGCAGAAGTAATTATAATCCATACCCTTGGACACAGTATTGTGCATCAGGAGCTATGAATATTTGGAGCTTTGTGTAAATGGATTATTTGCTCTAAATATACTCAGAGTAATTGTATATCTCATATCCAGCAGGTCAGGATTACAAATTTCATTACAGATTTCAGAGATTGGAAGCCTTTATACAATTACTTTAAGTCCAGCTAAGAGGTAAAATCATCTCCTCAAGATGGAATAGGAGAGTCACTGATCTGCCCATGACTTTTCCTAGGCTTCAGTTTCATTAGGAAAAGAAGAATCCTTCTTCATTGTCATCTGGGTTTGAGATAGCCTCTGACCTATGGCATATCAGGTGTGATAAATACTTGGATCCTCCTTCCCTGCATCTCTTAAAGAAATACAGATCAGTATTCCTTGAGCCTATTCTTGCTCAGTTTCTGCAATATTCTGTGAAGATTTATAATACTAATATAGTGTAATAAGGAATTGGGAGGTTCTGCAGTAAAGGTGCTGCAAAAAGTCACATCAGAAAAAATGCTTTTGCGCCAAATGCTCCATTCCAGGCAGTGTTCAAGGCCAGGCTGGACAGAGCCTTGGTGACATGGTCTAGTGTGAGGTGTCCCTACCCGTAGCAGGGGGTTGGAACTGCATGATCTTAAGGTCCTTTCCAACCCAGACCATTCTATGATTCTAACTGGTCAACTCCATTACTGTGTGTTAGCCACCACCTATAAAGATGTGAGCAGAAGGTAACACATGCTTCTTTTTGCAAGCATATGACTTGAGCTGGCTGCTCTGATGCTTATGCCCTAGTGCTTTGTTGAATCAGGTCTTGCTTAGGTGTGAATGCAAGACAGTAGAGTATGCAGTTATTTCCCTGTAGCCATGGGCATAAGCTGGCTGGCATATAGGGTTTAAAATGTCAGAGAGAGCTTCCTGCTGCACAAGGTCTCCTTACCCACATCTGTGGTATGTGCAATAGCAGGGGATGGTGACAATGAATTCCATAAGGTGAATGAACAGGATTGTATGTTTCCCATCAAAAGAGTAGCATCTGTTGTTTTTAGCACTTCCCAGAATCACGGGTGTCTTACATCAAACTAACAGTACATTAAGGTTGTTTGAGGCATTAATACTCCATATTTCTTTATTATGAAAAGGACCTCATCTTTAGTTTTTCAGGCTTCCCTGGTGTTCTCTTGCATAACAGGGTCTTTTTAAATACATTTTATCTTGTTTAATTTTTACTCCCTTGCCTGTTTCAAAGGATATTTGTCTAAAAGGGGAACTCCAATGTAACTAAAGTTGGTGTGTGAGTGTGTGAATGGACACAGACACTGCCTATGGGTCAAATTCAGTGTTCCTGGTGGCTGTAGTAAATTCAGCCTTAAACATGTTATTAGCCTTTGGCTTTGGAAAGCCATATGGCCAACAAATCTGGCCAGAAGCAGACTGAATCCAGTTCACAGAAAGCTGGTAAACCTGGATTTGTTGCTGAGAGAGTCCAAATGTTATCTTTAGTCAGCCAAAAAGACACTAGTGGCCAAACTATTATGATAAAGTGAGACTGATGTCTCTGACAAACCCAGGTGATGGATGCAAGAAGTGACAAAAACTCACCAACATCTCTTGTGAGTAGTGCAGGTTGATAGCTCACAGAGCAGATCTAATTCTAGTACTCCATGGGTCTTACACCAGTGAGGCTTCTAGCTGCCATCCTCTGTTTTCTGATCTCTTCCAGAGTGGAGGGAGAGCCAGCAAACGCTTGTGCTCAGTGCTCTGCATGAGCAAAAGAAGGAAGCACTCGCTGCTTGCTGAGCAGAGGGGCATCTAATCTATTAATATTTATGGCAGTGTAGACCAGTGCGGGTTGGATTCCTGGAATTGGCTGGGATCAGAATGATTTTGGTTTTCAATTTTTTTTTTTCATGAAGGAAATGGAGCTTTAATTGTCATTGTGTGTAAATCCACTCTGGTTAGCTCCATTGAGGGGTGCTGGATTTTCATTATCTTTCACTAGTAGGAGTCACTAGCTTTAAGAAGCTTTCAAAATATGAACCAGTCGCTGAAGGTTCTTTGAAGAAAAATATGACTGCTCGTGTAAACAATTAATGGTTGTTAAGCAAGGCAGTGTATATTATGACAAACAACACATGCTACATTATGCCAGCTGGTGTAATGATGTGATAATGTCTGACTCATTAACTCTGGCACACAGTTTACGATGCCCTTCTATGACAGGATTAATTGATTCACACATACATTAAAACAAAAATAACTAAACTGAAATTCAGCTGGAAGCCTGACTTCGTGTTTGCATCAGCCCTGGTTGGTGGCTAAAGCCAACTCGGGTCCAGTTACAGGGCAAGTCAAGGTTTGTCCGCTGACCTTTGGTTTGGCTCACTAGAGCAGTATCTTGTAAGGAAGGATGGAGTTACCTGAGGGAGGGGACTGAAGGGCCCCTACAATAGCTTTTCATGCTACCATTACTGTTTGGATCATTTAGAATCATAGAATCATAGAATGGTTATGGTTGCAATGGACCTTAAGATCATCCCTTTCCACCCCCCTGCCATGGGCAGGGATGCCTCACACTCGACCATGTCGCCCAAGGCTTTGTCCAGCCTGGCCTTGAACACTGACAGGGATGGAGCATTCACCACTTCTTTGGGCAACCTGTTCCAGTGCCTCACCACCCTCACAGTAAAGAACTTCTTCCTTGTATGTAACCTGAATTTCCCCTTTTTCAGTTTGAACCCATCACCCCTTGTCCTGTTGCTAAAGAAGTGATGAAGAGTTCTCCGTCATCCTTGAAAGTTTGGCTTAACCTCTGCTTTCTTTCTGGCTTGCCAAAAAGTGGAAAACTTTGCTAATGTAAATGTGATCTAAGAGATTCATCAAATTACCAGTGCTAGAAAAATTCTAAGGAAGAAGCTGCATTCTCCAGCAAACTGTACATTGTGTAAGAAATAAAGGTGGCTGAATCTCAATGCTCAGCATTAATATACTTAATTTTCATTATTAGAAGAGGTTCCCCCTGTTTGTGGTGTGATTTCCTGCCTTGTGTGCATACTGGATAATAGAATTGTACTGTGGCCAAGTATGATCTAGCAATGAATCTAGTAGAAAATCCTTCTCATAGGCATGTTTCCTGACTGTAACAGTTTCATGAAAAGGCTTCCCCTTCCAATGGTTATTCAGTTGTGGTTTTGTGTTGGGTTTTGTTTTATTCCCCTGAAGATGATGTAAACCACACCTTTTACATTTCAACCACCTCCCCTGCCTCCAATTTCCTCTATAAATAGAATATTGTGAGTGGGGCAAGTTAGTTTACATCTTTGTGCTTTTTTCAAGTGAGATCCTAGCATGATGCTATTTTCCATGATACACTATGTGCTCTACTATAATAGTGTTGTTACTCACAGATAGTTTTCAGACAGTTTGTGACCTGTCATTGGTGGCTGGGAACACAGAGGAGTCAAATTCCATTTGAAATGAAGTGTTGTTGTGGTAGTTTCAAATAGAGTTACTTCAGGTTTTGCCCTGTGTGTTTCCACTTTGGCTTTGTACATTAAGGACCTGTCAGAACATCCTCCCAGGCTCCCAAGATCCATCTAGAACACAGATTCTGTTGCTCTGATGACCCGTGTCTCTTATTTTTGTTCATCTCACTTGATATTAGTGGAAAATGGCTGGCTCATGTTGGTGTCAGTACCCCTGAATACCATGAGCTGAAAAAGTGTTGGAGTTTGTGGTGAATCCTTGATGCAAGTTTTGACCCAGTGTTATGTTCATAACACATCTTCTCTGTTTCTGCTGGGTCACCAAGTAGCAAAACAATTTATTCACTGTCCCTTGATCGTTTCTCTCTGTTGACTCTTCTGTTTTTATTGTGAGTTTGCATTGGGTTTACAGTAGTGGTATCTTGGTTACAACTGGGCAGTACAGCAACACGAAGGGTAATCAGACTTTGTGATTGCGAAGATAAATACAGCTGTAAGTATAGGCAGCATTTTGGCTATTTGAAGTATATGGGGCACTGAATAGTTCTAAAAGCAGAGTTTCACATGTACTAAATTTACCTGCCAGTGCCTTCTGATATGTGATGGTTCAGATGTTCCTACTGCATGCTCTGGCAGCTCCACAGGGAGGTAGATTCCCTGGTTAAACAGCAAGTCCTCTCCTATGTCTTCAAGCCTTGCTATGCGCTTTGTGCCACCATTCTTCCTTTAAAAAGCTCTCACGTGTATATGTGCCTCTGGCTCAGCGGTTAGATCTATGTGTAGAGAGAACCTCAATAACCTGGGGTGATCTCCTCTTCATTTCATGGGCTACTGTTGAGTTCTCACCCGAAAGCTGAGGCACTGACCTGGCATCCCAGAGGCTTGTCACAGGTACCTCGTGGGACACAGCTGACCACTGCAAGTGAATCTTATTCAATGTACTCAACACATTTTTTTGGAGACCACGCTTCCTGTGTCAAACTGACAGGTTAGTGAGCAAGAAACAAACTGCATCACAGCATGGACTCGTGAACTTGAGCTGCTGTGCAAAACGGTGGCTTGTAAGTTAAATACTCCCCATAGGGATGTCACTGTTCTGCTTATTTTCTTTCCTCTGGAAATATGATGAGGCATGGTTTATTGTAAGGGGCTTTTACTAGATGATAGTAATAGTTCTAAAAACCCAGTTGAGGTCAAGGCCTCATAGTACACAATGACAACTGTTCCTTCCTGAAAGAACTTACAATCTTAAACAGGTCAGGAGAAAAAGAAAAAGAGGGTATCGCATCACAAATAATTCCTGGGAGTCTGGCAGACACAGAGATCCAAAGTATTCTCCAAAACTGATGTATTAACTGGTATTTGAAAACCCTTTTAAGTGTTTGGAGAGAAAAACGCTGCATTATTGTCTGTGTGCGCCTTCATTACAAGTGTTTGCAGTTTGCTTTATCATGAGATATGTCAATTATACTGGGCTTACCAATCAGGTGAGTTTTAATACTGATGTTAATGGACTAGGGAACAATGACTTAAATGTATTGGAACAGCTTTTGGAAATATGATCATTAACATCTTCTTTGGCTTTTCCCACCTTTCCTGTTATGGATGACATGGAGCCTGTCAGAATTGTGGCATTGTCTCCTCTGGAGTTCCACAGATCTGAGGCATTTGAGGTTATTATTTGTATTGCTCATCTGTGTAGTCATGAAGTACCCAGCTCTTTCTTTAGTTAACTAAACACGGTTTAGTTCTTTAGTAACTAAACACAAGTCATGCCCCATTTCTGCATCTCATGGCTTTGTTGTGACTAGGCAAACTTGTTAGTGTGTGTGTGTAGAGTTGTCTGAGGCAGCAGCTTTACTAGATGTTGTTTCTTCTGAGACAAGAACTTCCAGTTCGCTGAGAGCCCTCAGGTTTTACCCTGTGAATCCAAGTGTTGCAGATTGTGAAGGTCCAGCAGCAGATCATTCCCTGTGGTGAATCCAGAGGAAATACAGACAACTCTGTGCTGTCAGCCTGCTGGAAGGAGTGGTGAAACAGAAGACAGTGCTTAGTGATACGCAAATACATCTTCATCACCATTTCTAGGTAGGCATGTGTTTGCAGCTGAGAACAAGCATTGTATTTTCATAGCACAGAATCCTTGCTTTAGACTGGGAAACAGTCATACAGGGTGTAATTACTGGCTGTAAGGTGTACATATGTGTGCATGTGCACATACCTGTGCAGTTTCATTAGCACATTTGTACAGTATTACCAGTAATAAAGTGGGTGTTCTGCATCGTGCAATATACTAAGGACTGAAAATGTTTGATAGGACAAGGGGTGACGGATTCAAACTGAAACAGGGGAAGTTCAGGTTAGATATAAGGAAGAAGTTCTTTAATGTGAGAGTGGTGAGGCACTGGAACAGGTTGGGCAAAGAAGGGATGAATGCTCCATCCCTGGCAGTGTTCAAGACCAGGTTGGACAGAGCCTTGGGTGACATGGTCTACTGTGAGGCATCCCTGCCCATGGCAGGGTGTTGGAACTGGATGATATTAAGGTCCTTTCCAACCCAAACCATTCTGTGACCCTGTGATGTTTTAATGGCAACCTGAAATAAAATATGCCCCCTATACTTAGAGCTTGTGTCTCAGGTACTGCAGGGTGTATGTAGGGCTCTAAAGCAGCACTTGTTATCAACTAGTACCAAAGGAAAAGTATTTCTGGGGCTTGTGGTAATGACTGAGAAAATGATGAATTTCAGCTAAAGGAAATGTCTGATGATGATGGAAAGATTACAATCATCTCTGGTGGGATAATGGATCACGCAATTAACTTGGTTAATTAACTGGGCTGAGGAGAGTCAGTCAGTGGCATGATACTGCAAAGGAGGATGGGGCTCTCTTGGTGTTAAGGCCATAGGCAAGTGGGCGAAAGGCTTAATGGTGATTATGTACTGGATTCTTATAGTGTGGTACAACTGAAAGGGTGGAACTGTGCTGATGTTTGTTATACACGCATGGTTTTACAGCAAGACATGCCAGATGATGCTGTAGGTAGGTAGCATAGTCTCTTTCTGAATCACAGGAGCTAATTTTTAGTTGCTTAACTCAATGAAGTTAGTTTAATTTTGTATATGTTTGACTAGGATTAGCAGTGTATGTTTGAGAAGGATTTGCCTACCCTGACTTCGCTTCATCCTGATGTGCAGTTAATACTTATGGTGGGGTTGCTTTAAGAGAAATTGGCAACCCCTGTGGCTTGAAGTTTTTCCAAGAGATTTCCGTGTTGTTTGTCTGCAGGTTAACTTAGTTAAAATAATGACTTAGACCAGAACCAGGTTTCTGTGTTGCTTGTCTACTGGTTAACTGTGGGTATTAGTAGTGACTTAGACCTGAACCAGCTTCCTGTTCTCCATTTGATATATTTGGAATGCATAGTCCCATCTGGACCCTGCCATTTCTCCTACTGCTGCTCCAAGGTGTACTTACAGTACCTACAAGGTACTGTAGGGCTGTGAGGAAGGGACATGATGTGTGTGTCTGTGAGGAAGACAAAGAATAGCATCCAGAGCTGCTGGGGTGGTGATGGACTTCATGTATGCAAAACACAGAGGCCAACATCTACAGGCAATTTCTCCAGTGCCGTATAAATCACATGGTAAATGTTTTACTGAAAACTGAAGTGGGTATTGAAATATTCTCCTGGTTAGGTTTATTGATTTTGTTTGGATTGAAACAATCAGAAAAGATTTTTTCAAGATTTAGGAGTTAGAACTGGATGATCTTAAGGTCCTTTCCAACCCAAACCATTCTATGATTGTGTAGCTGTAATTTCGACAGGAGGTTGCAATAGATGACTGACTAAGTGGTGATCATATTTACTGTAGACCTCAGTAGAGAGATTACTTATAGGGATCTTATTAGGCTGCATGATTAAAACAAACCCTGACAAAACAACAAACCAAAAAGCAGCAGCAAGAAATTTTCACTATCTAACACTCATAGTGGGTGCATAATGTTGCATCTAGAGTGGATGCTAGCTTAATTTAATGTTTAGTCTTATGCATGGGCTTATTCAGACAAACAATTTCTTACTCTCAGGGGATTATGGGCATTAATATCAAAACGATAACACAAGCATCAGAACCACGCTCAAACAGAGAGAGGATTCAGAGCTGCCTGGTCCTCATAGGAGCTGATTTATTTGGTTGATCTCACTGTAACTCTTACTTGTGGTGAGAAGAGAGGGGCTGCAGCAGCTGCAGTATTCCCTGTGCTGGTAGGTGAGACCAAAGACTGGAGCTGAGCTCCTGCAGAAATCCCTGAGGAGATTGACTCAGTACACCCTGTCCTTCAGTTCAGCTAACAAGCTGTGATTGTATTACTCTACTGAACCTGCATTTCAGTTAGCACTCAGCTTCTTTCCACCCATTTCTTGTGGTCCTTCCTCCTCTGTTTACCAAGTGTGACTCCTAAAAACTGACCAAGCAGCCTGGGAAAGTGATGCAGGGGAGAAGCATGGTCCTGCCTGGCCATCAGTGCCCAGGCAGACAACACGCACTGACAGTAAATGATGACTTTGTGCCTCAGATTGTGCATGTAATGAGGCACAGGCATCATAATATAAGAGTAGTTCTGCTTAGTGGCAACAGAGAGAAATTATTAATTAACCAATTTTATAATAGAATATACATAGGCTAAAGGAGGAAGAGATGGCTGTAATTTGCTGGTGTCAGATGGATTGTATTATGAAAATGAGCTTCAGAAACTGCAGGAATGGAGAGCAAGAAAACTAGGGCTGTAATGGTTTGGGGTTGTTTCCTAGTTGCTGTTTTTTCTGATTTGCTAATGATTATTGTATGTCCATCCTTAAGGTCATTTGTGATGCTTCCCATGCTGAGAATTATGACCAGCAACAAGAAATGAGAAATTAATTAGTTTTAAATGATACTACACATTATCAAGAGAGAGGCTGTATTTTCAGTCACCAAAATGATTCCTAATGACAAGCTTAATCCTTGTATCAGACACAGATGCACAGAGTGCTGGGCAGCTTCGAGAGCAGGCTACAAGTTGGGGGTGGGGGGAAAGGAAAGAAACAGTCCTGCAGCCCTCCATTCCTGTCCCACCATCCCTTTTTAACCCTGCCTATCAGAATGTGTTGTGTTAGGACTGCTTCTGTCTGTTTGGTTATCATGCCAAATCCGTACCAACAGAGAAAAGAGGATGAATGCTCTTGTTTTCATGGCTCTGTGGAAATTCAAAGCTGTTTTTTGTAGCGGATCACATGGCTGTGAGGGGTTTGGTAGCTAAAACTTTGTCATAATTGGAGAAGCTGCTGTTAACCCACTCTTCGAAGGGCAGTGTGCAGACAGTAATGCTGCTGGAAAGAGGGCTGATGTGCTATCCTCGGTCATAGAATCATAGAATCGCAAATGGTATGGGTTGGAAAGGACCTTAAGATCATCCAGTTCCAACCCTTCTGCCAGTGGGCAGGGACTCCTCACCCTAGACCATGTTGCCCAAGGCTGTGTCCACCCTGGCCTTGAACACTGCAAGGATGGAGCATTCAGCACTTCTTTGGGCAACCTATGCCAGTGCCTCACCACCCTCACAATAAAGAACTTCTTCCTTATATCTAGCCTGAACTTCCCCTGTTTCAGTTTGAACTCACTACCCCTTGTCCTAATCTGTACAGTCCCTAATAAAGAGTCCCTCTCCAGCATCCTTGTAGGCCCTCTTCAGATACTGAAAAGCTGCTCTGAGGTTTCCACACAGTTTCTCTTCTCCAGGCTGAACAACCCCAATTTTCTCAGCCTGTCTTCATATGGTTTTGTTTTGGGTGTATCTGAGACTTCCCTTTTGGTTTGTAAATCTGCATAGTTTTTCCTAGTAAATCCTCATGGCTCTACTCATCCACATGATAGAATGCAGTAGGGCTGCAGGTTCAGAAGCTCAGGTGGAGGATGGTTGCATATAGTTCTGAGTGTATTCTTCATCACATGGACTCTTCTAGGTGTGATGAGATAGTACTCGCCAGTGCATGCTCAATTTGTACTCCAAATTCTTGTTCCTCTCTCAAGAGTCACAAGGTGTAATTCCATTGTTCGTGCTGCTCTTATTTGGATAAAGTGAATGCAATACTCCAGCATGTCTTAAAATCTCCTCCTCCTAGACAGCAAGTAACAACTCTGCTGAGAGCTCAGTTCAAATGGGTGTTTTGGGAACATATTGAAGTTGATTTTTGATCCGTTGTGTTGGATTTCACACATTATAAATTGAGAACTGTTGAAACTCCAGAGGACCAAAATTCCTTGAATGAAGCTCCCTGCTGAGTTCCTTCAGGTGTGTGGTGAGACACACATAAAGGAAGAGTGAAAAGCACTTAAGCTGCGGACTTGAAATAGTTGATATGAGTATCCTTTGTGGAGCACGGTGGCTGCAACCAGCTTGAGTGCCCCTTGGTTTGGATTCAAGTTAGATAGACCAAGAGAAGCTGCAGAAGGGGGGAGCAAAATGGTTTCTAGGATGCTAATTTGATCCTCTCCCAGTGAGGTGAATTAACTGGGTGAAAACAGACAGTTTTAAGAGCTTTTTACCCTTGTGCCTGCAGCGCGCCTGATCAGGGGGAGGCTCGGCATCCAGGAGCTTCAACTCCAAGCAGCAACAGGCACCAACGGAGCCTCAAGTCCCCGACAGGGCTTACCCAGGAGCCGGCAGCCCAGGGCGTGAGGAGCTGACTCAGAGGGGGCGGCGCCAGGAGGAGTGGTACCAGCCTTGGGTGGTTAAAAACCTGCCCCAGGCAGCGCGAGCGAGCAAGGGTATGGCAACCAGGGCAGGCAAACAGGGCGTGTTCAAGGCAGTTCGCGCGGCAGTTCGTGCAGCAGTTCGAGCGGGATGGTGAGTGGAATGGTGAGCACTAGCCATGTGAGCACTAGCCATGTGACCAGGCTCCGGTCTGGGAGCTCTGCTCTGGCTGCCCCGGCGGTGGCCAGTGTAGGCACCCAGACAGAGCCGATGAGAGGGGAGGCTGCAGTGCAGAGCTTGGGGTGTAGAGAGCGCCTGCACTGCTCTCCTGAGAGGACGGTGCGCAATGGGCAGGGCTGCACTCTGTGCTCTCTGGTGGAGCTCCTCCTGCAGCAGGTGGCTGAGCTGCGGGACGCTGTTACTAGGCTGAAAGGTGTCAGGGAAGCTGAGGGGGAGCAGCACTGCTTGCTCCAGGACCAAACTGTGCAGGGGCCTCAAGCGTCTACTGTTGCTCATGCAGGAAAGGAGGCCGCTAACCCAGGAAGCTGGGAAATGGTAACAGAAAAAAACAGCAAGAAAAGGAGGAAGAGGACAATTAAAAGCAAGGGGCTTCCTCCTAAATCTGTTGTCCCCACCCAGAACTGCTTTGCTGTCCTGCAGGGGGCTGATGAGGAACCATACTCCCACCAGGAACAACCAGCTGATCCACTGGTAAAAAAGATCTCTACTGGTGCTGCCAGGAAAAAGCGGAGGGCCATAGTAGTAGGGGACTCTACTCTGAAAGGAACAGAGGAACCCATCTGTCAGCCTGACCCAGGCTCAAGGGAGGTGTGTTGCCTACCAGGGGCTCGGATCAGGGATGTTGCAGAGAAGCTGCCTGGTCTAGTCGGTCCCACTGACTATTACCCACTTCTAGTGATCCGTGTGGGTGCTACTGATACAGATAGCAGTAGCCAGGAGAACATAAAGAAGGACTACAGAGCTCTGGGAGAGGTGGTTAGGGGCTCTGGAGCACAGATTGTCTTTTCGTCAATTCTCCAGGATACAGGGCAGGACCTCAAAAAGGCTAGGAGGATTGGCCAGGTTAATAAATGGTTAGAAGGGTGGTGCTATAGTCAGGGGTTTGGGTACCTTGAACATGGGACTCGATGTAGGAGGCCAGGTCTACTGGGGGCTGGTGGAGCTGGTCTGACAAAGAAAGGGAAGAGTGGATTTGGTAGGAGGCTTGCCAGACTGGTCAAGGATGCTTTAAACTAGATCTGTTGGGGGAGGGGGGCATCATTCCATCCCAACACACCCAGTCAGTTGCCAGCACCTCTAGTAAATGATCAGAGCAATGTAGAGATATTGCAACTACTCCAGCCAATGAGCTGGCTTCAACTGGAGCTCGGCTCAGATGTCTCTATACAAGTGCCCATAGCATGGGGAACAAACCAGAGGAATTAGAGATGTGTGCACATCTACGGGCGTATGATATCATAGGCATCACAGAAACATGGTGAGATGGCTCCTGTGACTGGTGTGTTGGAATGGAAGGTTACAGGCTCTTTAGGAAAGACAAGCCTGGTAGGCGGGGAGGGGGAGTTTCTATTTATGTTAGGGATAGGCTGGAGTGTATGGAACTGTGCCTGGGGACAGGTGAGCAGTCGATAGAGAGTTTGTGGGTCAGGGTTAAAGGGAGAACAGCGATGGGAGATATTACTGTGGGGATCGGTTATAGACCGCCTGACCAAGAGGACCCTGTGGATGAAGCGCTCTATAGACAGATAGGAACAGCCTCACGCTCGCAGGCCCTTGTTCTCATGGGGGACTTCAATCACCTGATACCTGTTGGAGGGATAGTATGGCCCGGCACAAGCAATCCAGGAACTTCCTCGATTGTGTGGAAGACAGCTTCCTTCTGCAAGTAATAGAGGAGCCGACAAGGAGAGGTGCCATGCTTGACCTCGTCCTCACCAACAGGGAAGGGCTGGTTGGAAATGTGATGCTCTAGGGCATCCTTGATTGCAGCAATCATGAGATGGTCGAATTCGAGATCCTCAGGACAGCGAGAAGAGCGTGCAGCAAGCTCACTGCCCTGGACTTCAAGAGAGCAGACTTTGGCCTCTTCAGGAACCTGCTCAGTAAGATTCCATGGGATATAGCCCTAGAGGGCAGGGGGGCCCAAGACTCTTGGTTGATATTCAAGGATCACCTGCTGCAAGCTCAGGAGCGATACATCCCTACTAGAAGGAAGTGCTGTAGGAGGGCCAGGAGACCTCCTTGGATGGATAAGGAGCTGCTGGGGAAAATTTGAAGGAAAAAAGAGGCTTATAAAAGGTGGAAGCAAGGAGAGGGGGCCTGGGAAGAACACAGGGATGTTGTCCGGGAAGCTAAGGATCAGGTTAAGAAGGCTAAGGCCCACTTAGAATTAAACTTGGCTAGGGATGTTAAGGAAAACAGGAAGGGATCCTATAGGTACATTGCAAATAAAAGGCAGACTAGGGACAACATGGGCCCTCTCCAAAAGCTATCAGGAGAACTGGCTACCCTGGATTTGGAGAAGGCTGAGGTTCTTAATGACTTCTTTGCCTCAGTCTTCACCGGAAAATGCTCTGACCATACCACCCAAGTCTTGGAAGGCAGACGCAGGGACAGTGAGAATGAAGACCCTGGGCCCACTGTAGGAGAGGATCTGGTTCGAGACCATCTTAAGAACCTGAACGTATACAAGTCCATGGGACCTGATGAAATCCATCTGCGGGTCCTAAAGGAGCTGGCAAATGAAGTTGCTAAGCCACTGTCCATCACATTTGAAAAATCATGGCAGTCAGGTGAGGTTCCCGATAACTGGAAAAAGGGAAATATAACCCCCATTTTCAAGAAGGGGAAAATGAATGAGGCGGGGAACTACAGACCAGTCAGCCTCACCTCTGTGCCTGGCAAAATCTTGGAGCTGATTCTTCTGGAAGGCCTGCTGAGGCACATGAAAAACAACAAGGTGGTTGGTGACAGCCAGCATGGCTTCACTAAGGGGAAATCCTGCCTGACCAATCTGGTGGCCTTCTGTGATGGGGCTACAGAACTGATGGACAGGGGTAGAGCAGTTGATGTCATCTACCTGGACTTGTGCAAAGCGTTTGACACTGTCTCACATGACATCCTTGTCTCTCAGTTGGAGAGACATCAATTTGATAGGTGGACCACTCGGTGGATAAAGAACTGGCTGGATGGCCACATGCAAAGGGTTGTGCTCAATGGCTCAATGTCCAGCTGGAGACCAGTAACAAGTGGTGTCCCTCAGGGATTGGTGCTGGGACTGGTCTTGTTCAACATCTTTGTCAGTGACATGGACAGTGGGATTGAGCGCGCCCTCAGCAAGTTTGTCGCTGACACCAAACTGTGTAGTTCGGTTGATACGTTGGAGGGAAGGAATGCCATCCAGAAGGACCTTGACATGCTTGTGAGGTGGGCTGATGCCAACCTGATGAAGTTTAACCATGCCAAGTGCAAGGTCCGCCACCTGGGTCAGAGCAATCCCAGGCACAGGTACAGGTTGGGCAGAGAAGAGATACAGAGCAGTCCTGCAGAAAAGGACTTGGGGGTTTTGGTTGATGAGAAACTGAACATGAGCCAGCAGTGTGCGCTCGCAGCCCAGAAAGCCAACCGTATCCTGGGCTGCATCAAGAGGAGTGTGACCAGCAGGTCAAGGGAGGTGATCCTGCCCCTCTACTCTGCTCTTGTGGGACCTCACTTGGAGTATTGTGTGCGGTTCTGGTGTCCTCAACATAAAAAGGACATGGAACTGTTGGAACAAGTCCAAAGGAGGGCCACGAGGATGATCAGGGGACTGGAGCACCTCCCGTATGAAGATAGAATCATGGAATCATAGAATAGTTAGGGTTGGAAAAGACCTTTAAGATCATCTAGTTCCAACCCCCCTGCCAGGGGCAGGGGCACCTCCCACTAAACCATGTCGCCCAAGGGTATGTCCAATCCAGCCTTGAACACCGCCAGCGATGGAGCATTCACAACTTCCCTGGGCAGCCCATTCCAGTGCCTCATCACCCACACAGGAAAGAATTTCTTCCTCATATCCAGTCTAAACTTCCTCTGTTTAAGTTTGAACCCATTACCCCTTGTCCTCTCACTACAGTTCCTCATGAAGAGTCCCTCCCCAACATCCCTAGAGGCCCCCTTCAGATACTGGAAGGCTGCTATGAGGTCTCCACGCAGCCTTCTCTTCTCCAGACTGAACAGGCCCAACTCTCTCATTCTATCTTCATACAGGAGGTGCTCCAGTCCCCTGATCATCCTCGTGGCCCTCCTCTGGACTTGTTCCAACAGTTCCCTGTCCTTTTTATGTTGAGGACACCAGAACTGCACACAATACTCCAAGTGAGGTCTCACAAGAGCAGAGTAGAGGGGCAGGATCACCTCCCTCGACCTGCTGGTCATGCTCCTTTTGATGCAGCCCAGGATACGGCTGGCTTTCTGGGCTGCGAGCGCACACTGCTGGCTCATGTTCAGTTTCTCATCAACCAAAACCCCCAAGTCCTTTTCTGCAGGACTGCTCTGTATCTCTTCTCTGCCCAACCTGTACCTGTGCCTGGGATTGCTCTGACCCAGGTGGCGGACCTTGCACTTGGCATGGTTAAACTTCATCAGGTTGGCATCAGCCCACTTCACAAACATGTCAAGGTCCTTCTGGATGGCATTCCTTCCCTCCAACGTATCAACCGAACCACACAGTTTGGTGTCATTGGCAAACTTGCTGAGGGCGCACTCAATCCCACTGTCCATGTCACTGACAAAGATGTTGAACAAGATCGGTCCCAGCGCCGATCCCTGAGGGACACCATTTGTTACTGGTCTCCAGCTGGACATTGAGCCATTGAGCACAACTCTTTGTGTGTGGCCATCCAGCCAGTTCTTTATCCACCGAGTGGTCCTGTTGAGCCTGGAGAAGAGAAGGCTGTGTGGAGACCTCATAGCATCCTTCCAATATCTGAAGGGGGCCTATTGGGATGCTGGGGAGGGACTCATCATGAGGAACTGTAGTGAGAGGACAAGGGGTAATGGGTTCAAACTTAAACGGGGGAAGTTTAGACTGGATATGTGGAAGAAATTCTTTTCTGTGTGGGTGGTGAGGCACTGGAATGGGTTACCCAAGGAAGTTGTGAATGCTCCATCGCTGGCGGTGTTCAAGGCTGGATTGGACATAGCCTTGGGTGGCATGGTTTAATGGGAGGTGTCCCTGCCCCTGCAGGGGGGTTGGAACTAGATGATCTTTAGGTCCTTTCCAACCCTAACTATTCTATGATTCTATGATTCTGTGATTTCTAAAGGACTGATTGAAAGACTGAGTGTCTTATGAAGAAGCACTACACTAGCATGAAACCAAAGGAAAGTCATTTGTTGAAAGATCTCACTGGAGACATTTGGCAAAAGAGGAAGATGCAGTTTTGAAAGCACTGTGGAGATCTAAATTAAAGGATGTGGTTTTCAAGGGGAAGGTGAGATATCTGGTTGATTACTTCTTCCACAAATATCTAGAGAGAAAATGCTCTTCTGCTGCATTTTCCTTTGTGTGTTCTTGCTCTGAATATTCCATTACAGCGCACTGACAGCGCACTGATGTTCTCTTGCTGCTCACTGTGCTGGTCCAGACACATAGTGATATGCTCCTTGTCTTGGCTCGGAAAGGAAGAAGGATCAAGGGATTTCACAAAGTATTCCTGTTTTTAATGGACTGACTGAAAGCTGCTTTCATGAGAGGTGATGTGTTAGTGTGCCAGAATGAAGATAAAGCATAAGGAGAGACTAAACTGCCATGTATTTTGAAAATTAAGACCAAAACATTATCAAATAGATTTAATTTTTAGTTTCTTTGTAAGAAATGAGTACTGAGATGAGAGGGTGGCTGACTGATGCTCAGTTGTTTGAGCCAATAAGTAGGCACAATAGTGCAGCATGAGGACACTCTAAATGACAGAGGACTCCTGCTGTGAGCCCAATGAAGAGGGAAACACAGACATCAAGCTGTATGATTATGAAAGGTACCTATCTCTGATGGGAGATCATTAGGGGGTAAAAAAGACTGCAGCTTACATAGACATGCAGGTGAGGAAGGGAAGCTCCACTGGGATGTGAACTTTTTAGATGAGGCAGGAGCTGGTGTCAGTCCATCACATCAAGTGAGACCTGCTAGGCCATGCTCTTGGGGTGATAACATAGGCTGTGCTAATTCGGAGACTAAAAACTTGTATTCCTTCCAAAATCCATGCACATTGTCGGGCAGCGTAAGGTTTCCTGAGTGCTCAGTTTCATGTGCTTTCATTGCCAAGAGCCAACAAGTCTCACCACATCTGTTAAAATGGCTCCTGGTGGCCTAGATTGATGTGGGCTAGACAGAAAAGAAAGCTGGTGGCTTTTCGTGATGGTTTGGTAAAGCAGCCAGCACCAAAATAAATGGAATGAGGCAGGAGGTGTCTCCAAAGAGAAGAAAAATTTTTGTGTGTAAAATGAATGTTTTATTGGGAGTTCGTGGTGGCACTTCAGGTCTTTTGGGAAATGGAAGAGGGAATGTTTTTCCCCTTGTACATTGTCAGTGCCAATGAAGTAACTAATAGGGGTTGATGTTTCTTTTGTCCTGTTGGCTTAGTTTCAGTGGGAACTCTTTCCTAATGTTGAAGATGGTGAAGACTTTGTGTTTTACTATCTAGTGGAAAGGCCAGTCTTACTCTTACTTTCCTGGCTGCTTTTCTGAGCCTAGAGTGACATTTTTACCTCTCTACCTCTTACTCCAACATATAATTTCTTCCCCTGTTATTACCCAACTCTGTCTTTGAGCAGTACGAGAACTCTACCAGTTGAAATGTGTCAAGTCTGTCATGCTGATGACACAAGAGTTGCATACAGCTGATGGCGTAGTAGTAATTACTCATGAATACATTCGGGCTGGTAGAATATACGGTGAGTCTGTTCCAAAGTATGGTTTGTCTGTGTTTGGAGGTGACTGGGTCAGAGGAAGAAGTTGTGGTCTGGGTTGGAGGATGCCTGGCTGTTCCTGGAGCATGCAGATGTGGAGCAGAACAGACAACTGTCTGGAAGCTCCAAAGAAGTCTTCATGGACAGCTGTCCAAACAGAGCTTTTATTAAGATGCCCAAGTGTTTCCGCCATTACAGCTCATTTAAACTGCTTTGAACTGGTAAAAGCTTTATGGTGCAGCTTGTAAATTTTTAAGTTGGAAATAACAAGGATTTTGCTCCTGTATGACATGGGAGCACGTAAATATTGAAGGAGATAGGTTAGTGATGCATGGTAGGCTGGCTGTTCCTGCAGTTTTGTGCCAGGGCTGCCTCCAGATAGAGTGGTTTGTCCTTGCCATGAAATGTGGAGAGACTCAGAAGTGGTGATGTCAGAAAAACCTGCTTTAAGTCCCACTGGTTGATGAAATGATTGCTCGGAATTGGATGGCAGGGGGTTGCAAGTAGATGATCTTAAGGTCCTTTCCAACAGAAACCATTGTATGAATTGCCTGGTGTCCAGGACTGTGCTGTTCTTAGAGCAGTCCAAGCAAGATAGGTATTGGGAAAATGGGCTATTTATACAGGTGCCTAAACATGGGCATACTGAATATTCTGCTCTCAGGTTTGAATATCTTCATCTGACTCACATGCTGCTTTGTTTCCAGCAGTGTGCAGAGATATGGAGATGGCTACAATAGCTTATCAGACTGGTATTGTTTGTTTATTGTAAACCACAGCTGTCTGTTGAGTGCTGGCTCGTGACTGACAAGCAAATGAGTTCACCCTTCATCTATCTGAAAGTGATACTGAGAATCTCTGCATCCCGGATTTTAATTTTTTGTGTCCTTCTTTGTCATTTTCCCAGTGAAAATTACCCCGGCACTGATCTCAATGTTAATGTATTCCTGCTTACATTTGACTTCTGAATATGTTATGGCTAATTATCATTACACAGGACGGGAGATCAGAGCCCTGACTGAGGTGCTTGGGATAGGAACAAAAGGAAGCCAAGTCTGCATCTTGGCTTGGGGCCCAAAAATGGTGACTGAGCATCTTGAACCTGGTGGAAGCTGGGGAGGGGAGAGGGGACATGATGCCTTTTCTCTTAGTTTCACATTGTTAGTATTTTTCATGAACTGGGGGAGGAGCCAGAATGGGGCTAAAATTTCCCCTTGAACATGATGTCAATATGTTGGCATGTCTCCTTTTATTAAGATGCCATCCAACTGATAACAAGTCCTGCTGTGTTTTACCAACATAAAAAATTAGACTGGAGACCAGGGAGCGGCAGGTGGCTTTTGGCACCAAGAAATAATCACACTTGATGTGGAAAGTAAAGTAAAAGGAGCCATCTGTTCACTGCAGGAGGACGTGAAAAATCACATTAACATATTGTCACGAACATCATGAAATACACAGTTAATAATAAATTTAGTTATCATGGCAGGCTGCATTGGATGCCGCCTTAGCAAAGTGTTGTGTGGAAGATGTGCTTGCCCACATCCCCTGATTGAGTTACATCCTTCGTCAGCCACCATTTGTCACTGCCTGAGCCAGCAGACACAATTCTCCACTGCTGGGAGAGCTAGCAGCTTCTCAGAGGCTTTCTTCTGCCTCTGCCCTTTAAGCTGCTGCACTTAATCCCAATCTTGTTTCCTGCTTGCTGGGCAAACACACTATGGACTTGAAAAGGAGCAATTGGAAATCCAGTGGAAGGAAGGGAATAAAAAGCATAGAAGGAAGGAGGAGGTTTGGTGAGGTGTACTTGCAGTGAGAGTTCTTTATTATGAGGATGGTGAGGCACTGGCACAGGTTGCCCAAAGAAGCAGTAAATGCTTCATCCCTGGCAGTGTTCAAGGCCAGGTTGGACAGAGCCTTGGGCGGCATGGTCTAGGGTGAGGTGACCCTGCCCATGGCAGGAGGGTTGGAACTAGATGATCTTAAGGTCCTTTCCAACCCAAATCATTCTGTGATACTGTGATTCTGCAATCTGCTCAAGTCCTTGGGAAACTTTGCTTTTGCATTAATTAGCATCAGATTAGACTTGCTATATTGAAGGTGTTTTTGATGGGTGCTCATTCTTTCTTTATTTTGCAGCTGTGTGTGTTATCTCTTTCATTGGAGACACCATGTAGCCTGCAAAGTCCCCTGTCAGGTCAGGAAATCCCAGTGCGCTATGCTTGGAAGCCACTGGCCCCTTAACCACTTTAGGAAGGTGGTGCTGGGGTTCATCAAAGCAGCTAAAACAAGGATGGGACACCTAACAAGGGTGTCCTTTTCTTATTCTTAAGAAACACTGTCGTAAAAGATGTACTTAAATAGCGTCAGTCTACTCTGTGAACAGTTGTCATGGTTTAAGCTGTAAATCACGCAGCCCGTTCTCTCACTCAGTCCCCTCTCTTTCTTCCCCCCGCTCCAGGGTGGATGGGGAGGAGAATCAAAAGAATGCAACTCCCACAGGTTGAGACAAGAACAGTTTAGTAACTAAAGTATAACACAAGACCACTACTGCTACCACCAATAATAATGATGACAAGGCAAATACAAGGAAAGAGTACAATCACTCACCACCTATACCCAGCCCGACCACACAGTGCACCCCCACCCTTCTGGGTCTCTGACCTCTGCTTTACATCCTGGGCATGACGTGCTGTGGCATGGAATATCTCTTTGGTCAGTTTGGGTCAGGTGTCCTGTCTCTGCTTCCTCCCAGCTTCCCCTCCTCCCTGGCAGAGCATGAAACTCAGAAAGTCCTTGGTCAGACCAAAACATTACCAAGCAGTAACTGAAAACACTGGTGTCATCAGTGCTGTTCCCAGGCCCAAAATTAAAAACACAGCACTGCACCAGCTACCAAGAAGGAGAAAAATGACTGCTGCTGCTGAACCCATGACAACAGTGTACCTCAGATTTCTGTCTGGGATGTGTTTGAGCTTCACATGTGGAAAGATGTACTTTTTCAGTCTTCTTTGTGAAAAACCCCTATATCCGAGGGTGACACTTGACATTGCTCCTAATTGTGATTGTGACTGTGATTGTGCCCCCTCCAGTCAGAGTTACTCTGTTTTCACATTGGATTTAGAATTGGAATACTATAGGGTTATCAGAAAGTGTTAGCAGCAATAGCCCAGCAGTGTAGCGTTGAAGGAAGGAGACCAAATGAACTGCACTGGGCCATAGATTGCAAGTGCTTTAATGAGATTTGTACTTTCACAAATGTTAACAGAAGCTGGTGTCTCCAAGATATTAATCTTGGAGAGGCCTTCCTAACTCAGTGGCAACATCTCAGAGAGGAGGCAGAGGTTCATTGCAGAACTTTAAAAAGCTTTTCCCTCAGTGATAATCCTCCTCACACAGCTTTGTTGTCACTAGTGATAATAGACAGAAATAAATTTATTTCACTGTCTGATTTCTTGTCTACATTGGAGATGAGTGAGTTGTCTGGCACTTTGGACCCATGTCACTAATTCTGCAGATGTCTTAACATGGGACCATGTTATTGCCAAGTTGCTCAGTCAAAACCAGTATTTCATACAAAAGTAAAGAAAATGGTTTTCAGTGATGAGATTGTGAAATGATACGGATGTCCCAAGTACCCAAAACAGAACAGGGGCAATGGGTTACGTGCATCTTTGGGAGACTTCTCTTTCTTGCTCGCTATCTTGAGACAGATGGTTTTGTGACCTAAAACTGGCTTATTCTCCAACATGAGAAAGGTGACCTGTCCTTGTAATCAAGATGTCACCCAACAATTCCTGAGTTAGCACTTTGGTGGCACAGTATTGTCTGCTCACTTGCAGAGTATCCCCACTACTTGATATTGTAGTGGAGATGGTTAGTAGCTCTTCACAAAATGGTCTGCAGGTGTCAAGGTTCATACTGCTTCTTAGCAATATGTCCTGTGAGGTGCCTGGTATCAAGCTTCTTCCACCTGTGTATTATCACTTGGTTGGGTATTTTGAGATGGGTTGGCTGGGTATCACTTGATGCAGCCCGCGTTCCACACTGTGCTTCTGGCAGTGTTGTCAGAGGCTGCTTTGCTTCCTACAAGGGTCATTGTAGCTTTCAAGGGACTTGTAAGCACTAATAGATATGTCCTCCCAGCCTCACATGGAGGTAGGATATGGTGATGTGCTCATTTAAAAAGATGATGATAGAAGCCTGGGAAGATCATATATACAGATCAGGCTAGATATAAGGAAGAAGTTCTTTACTGTGAGGGTGGTGAGGCGCTGGCGCAAGTTGCCCAGAGAAGTGGTGAATGCTCCATACCTGTCAGTATTCAAAGCCAGGTTGGACAGAGCCTTGGGCAACATGGTCCAGTGTGAGGTGTCCCTGCCCATGGCAGGGAGTTGGAACTGGATGATCTTAAGGTCCTTTCCAACCCAAATCATTCTGTTATTCTATGATTCTATGATAAGAGCAAGCAGCACCCCCATGCAGGCAGGCTGGGGCAGAAACAAGTATTGAATATAGTTAATGTCAATTAACCTGTCCTTATGGAAAAAAGATCTTGTCAAATGAACTTGATATCTTTCTCGATGAGATGATGAGTCTGGCCAAGAGGCTTCTCCGGTACTGAATGGTATTTTGATTAAGAAACTGAAATGATTCAAAATGGTCACACAACATGTGATGAAATAGATTAAGAACTTGCTAACTGTGAAGCTTTACAATGCACTGTAACCAGATTATCAGAGCTGGGCAGATGTGATTCTAATGATGTCCTGCAGGAATTGCACTGCTAGACCTCGTCATTCTCTGTTACTGACATAAAAGAAAACAACCTGCAACTCTTAGCGATGGTGTGAAGGCGTCTGGAATGTTCAGTAGCAGAAGGAGCTGCTTACTGATGCAGAGCCACATGGGTTTCCTGATGGGAGGAAACAGTTTCCTTCTTCATGTGGCAAAATACAAAGCTACTCATCTGAGAGCACAGAGTGTGGGCCCTCTCTGGAGTATGAGGGAGTCTTTCTGGAAAGCACTGACTTAGAAAAAGTCAGGGGTCACACTAAACACAAGCTAGAGGTGAGCAGTGCTCTAGCTGAAAATCATAGAATCCCAGACCGGTTTGGGTTGGAATGGACCTTAAAGCTCATCCAGTTCTAACCCACTGCCATGGGCAGGGACACTTTCCACTAGACCAGGTTGTTCCAAACCCCATCCAACCTGGCCTTGAACACTGCCAGAGGTGAAGCAGCCACAGCTTCTCTAGGCAACCTGTGCCAGTGTCTCACCACCCTCATAGTGAAGAATAGGGATACTGGGACATGGGTAATAACAAGCTATTTCAGTAAAGAGATGTAAACCTGCAATAAGATGACTGTGTAGTAACGGGCTTTGTCCAGATTCTGAAATTATAATAATTTTATACTTGCAGGTGCAAGTTTTCTCAGTAAGAGGGAGGCTCAGTTTGTCATGTCTTGAGATTTTGATAGAAAAAGTAACCAAAGGATGTTTTCAGTGAGGAAACAATACCTGGAAACTAGGCTTGAATATTCTTCCTTAATCAGTAATCCATGCTGTGGCCCTGCTTGTAAAGCCAGTCTTCCTCACTAAAGCCCATGAGCAGAAAACCTTTGCTTGTTGTGAAAGGTGAGTTGCTTTCAGCGAAGTGAAATGGTTGAAACAGCAGAATGTTTGGCTGCTGACAGTTCATTTTGCAATTAGACTGTCACTTGTGTGGAAAAAGCTGTATATATTGACAGCCTTTTTGTGTTCTGACAGGCCTTTCTAGTTTATTAGCTAGTTCATTTTGTACATGATGGACCTCTCTGACTGTGGAAATGGGAGGCAGATGGGCTCTGCAGTCAGCCTGAGGGGACAGGAGGAGGGTGACTTCAGAACTCTCAAGTACCCAGAATTTTCTGCCTTTCATCATAGCAGTTAAGGGACCCACAGAGACTACAGGAGCTCCAGGAGGATCTTAATGGGTGGCCGTATTGAAGTGATTGGGCCAGTGCCTGCCTTCACTTTAACATGGGCAAAAGGGACGCGAGAATTTTGGTTGTGTGACCATGAGCAAGTGTGCTCCATGATGGAGGCCAGACTGCTCCTCCCTCACTTGCTTGTTGTCTTTCCCTACTTGTGTTTATCTTTTGTTAACTGCAGACATCCTTCTGCCTGAAAGGGAGTGTAGAGGTCCCATCTGTTTACCAGCAGGCAGGGATTTAGCTCCTTCCAGCTGATGGCATCCTGCAAAAACAAGGGACTTATGATTCTTTTAATGAATATAAGCTGCAAGTTCTGTTAGCTGCTGGGTGCAGGGATCAGGTCATCTGTTGCTTGGATGTGCTGAAAGAAATCGGGATTATTTGCAAAACTTTAAGGCTTGGCACATTTTTGTACATTTAATGGAGCACTGTGTGCAGTTCTAGTGTCCTCAACATAAGAAGGGCATGGCGCTGTTTGAGCAAGTCCAGGAGAGGGGCACGAGGATAGAGCACCTCCCGTATGAAGGCAGGCTGAGAAAGTTAGGACTGTTCTGCCTGGAGAAGAGAAGCTGCATGTAGACCTCAGAGCAGCCTTCCAGTATCGGAAGGGGACCTACAAGGATGCTGGATGGGGACTCTTCAGTGACTGTAGCGATAGGATAAGGGGTAATGGATTTAAACTGAAACCGGGGAAGTTTAGATTGGATATAAGGAAGTTCTTTACTGTGATGGTGATGAGGCACTGGCACAGGCTGCCCAAAGAAGTGGTAAATGCTCCATCCCTGGCAGTGTTCAAGGCCAGGTTGGACAGAGCCTTGGGCAACATGGTCTAGTGTGAGGTGTCCGTGCCCATGGCAGGGAGTTGGAACTGGATAATCTTAAGGTCCTTTCCAACCAAAACTATTCTATGATTCTATGCTTCTATGTACTATTGCACCAAAGGAGCTTGGCCAGGCCCTTAACAGCTGGATGACTGAGCGCAAGAACACAGTGCAGCGATAGGGTGTACGGTGGCCATACGAGACAACTCTTGGTCTGAGAAGTAGAAAGTGTTCGGTGCTTCTTTCCTTTTCTGTCAATCCAGTGGTCATTTGCTTTGAGGAATTGGCTACACCTGGGGCACTCCCTGTGGAGAAATGGGCAGGAAGAGGAGGATATCAGGACAGTCCTTTATAATTACACAAATTGTGTGTATTTTAAAGGAAGAAAAGGTTTCATTTCTTCTCAAAAGCCCTGTGAGAGCAGAAGCAAAGTCCTTCAAAGATAAGTTCTCCTACTGAATAGCAGTTGAGTTACAATGGAGCGTTGCCATATGTATCCCAGCATGTTTATACACATTTGGATCCTTGGAGTGATGAGTGTGCTCTTGAGTGCTCTCATTTACATAACTAATTGGAGTATTGTCCTTATGATTTTAATGATGAGTCTGCATAATAGAAATCTCCTTATAGCCCAGTAGGAGAAAGGGAAGATAAATATCGTGGAGGTCCAGTCTTCTACTTCCTTCAGTACAGCAGCATTCTTGGAGTGGTACTAAAGATTTGCAGAACATCTGGCAGGAGCAGGTGGCAGTTTACCTTTCAATATGTTATTTAAATGACAATTTAGTTAAGCCTGCAAATAATAATAGTAATGAAAACTAGTCTCACGTATTCATGTCTTAGAGTAAAGGAGCTTTTTGAGCTGCATTATTGAGTCCTTTTTGTTCTAGGCTCAGTCTTTGCTCTTCCTTTCCTAGACCTGCTATGCATGCACTGAGAGCAGGAATGCATACCCTGTCCCCAACAGGGAGAAGGAGGCTCTGTTACTGCCAAATGCAGAGTAGATACCCTAAGGAAGTCTTGTGCTGGGCATTTGTGTTCCTTACCCCTGTGTCTAAACCAAGACATTGGATTGTGAGACATCGAAGATAGCTGAAGTTGTGCATTGACGTAGGTTGGTTGAGACCTGGCTGGGTAGGAGAGCTTTCCCACAGGGAGGAAGTCAGTTATTCTGTTCTCAGGCAGCAATGGTAAAATCCTTGCAGGGATTTCTCTAGGGAAGGAAAACCTGGACCCAGAAATCCTGCTCTTGGTAAAGGGTGACTGGTCTGAACCCTTTAAGGTACTTCAGTCATCACAGGGAGACCAAACCCCCACGAGAGATGTAAGGAAACTGGTGTTGTGAAGTATTTACTTGTTGGCACTGCTTCATTACCTGCTCTTTGTAATTTATAGTGCCATGTGGAACAAGGTTGATAACTACCTGTCTTTATGAACACACTGGTTTCATTTACCTGCAGCAGGCTTTGCTGCAGGAATCAAAGAGACATTGTTGCCTCATTACAGCCCAATTAAAACACAGTTTTAACCTAACCTAAAGGTTGATTATTAATTGTCTGGAAGGCCTTTTTCCTTCTGTGCCTTTAATTAGGATTGCCCATTATGACCTCATCCAGAAGACAGAGTGCTGAAGACTGAGTACGGTTGTAATGCTCTGCAACAGGTGAATGGACCCAGGCTCAGGAAGCAAGTGGTAGTGCTCTTGTGTCAATCATCCCAGAGTGACAGGAAACCTGTGCACATCATAGCTGTAGTCTCTCATCTTGAACCTTCAGCTAGAGGTTTGAGTCTGTTAGTTAATCGGGGCTTGTTTACCATGAAGCAGGACAGCATTTTTAGGGCTACCATGAAAAAAAATCCCACAAAATAGCACACAGTCAATGGGTATCTCTGACAAGGAATACCATGGCCTTAAGAATATACCTGTGGATTGACAGAGTCATAGAATCACAGAATGGTTTGGGTTGGAAGGGACCTTAAGGTCATCTAGTTCCAACCCCCTGCCATGGGCATGGACGCCTCATGCGAGACCATGTTGCCCAAGGCTCTGTCCAAACTGGCCTTGAACACTGACAGGGATGGAATATTCAGCACTTTTTTGGGCAAGCTGTGCCAGTGCCTCACCATTCTCAAAGTAAAGAACTTCTTCCTTGTATCTAACCTGAACTTCCTCTGTTTCAGTCTGAACCCATCACCCCTTGTCTTACCGCTACATTCCCTGATGAAGAGTCCCTCTCCAGCATTCTTGTAGGCCCCCTTCAGATGGTGTTGAGGACACCAGAACTGCACAAAGTGCTCCAAGTGTGATCTCATGAGAGCAGAGTAGAGGGGCAGGATCAGGTTTACTAGTAGCCATATTTGTAAAGGAACTTGAGGCAGAAGTACCCTGGTATTGTTTCTGTCCGCTTTCCAGTTATTCTTACAGTGGTTTACTGCAGTGAGTACACATTGGACGAGCATCAGTCAGGGGTAGGCATTCCCCCATGTGCCTGACAACTGACCTTGCTCTTTAAAAATGCTGGATATTAAAATTATTTTACCTTTATTTTGTGATGGAAACTTTTACCAAGTGCAGGCTTACAGGGACCTTCAAAGAACAAAGGAAAAAAAAAAAAAAGAAAAAAATTACTAAGAAAAGAACGACTCTTTTTTATTATTTCTTTTCTTGCAGAGTCAGAATGCTCAAGGTAAAATGGAATATAAAAATGTAGTACATCCAGTGTTCAGATTGAAAACTTGGAGCTCCCAAGAATCTGATGCACCAGCCTCTGTCATTCTGATCAGTTATACCCGTCACTTTGGGCAGCACTATTTAGGCTTAGAGGGAAAAAGAGAAAAGATATGTGTAATAGTGCTAAAGTTATGAATAGTGATGAAGAGTGGATCCATTTATAGCTGCAATAGGCTGCAAGTAGCATCACTGGGCTTGCAAAGAGGTGTCCTAATGAATAGACATGGGCTGTTGGCACAGTCTACTCAAAGGTCCCTCACCTAAAGGATGTTGGCAGAGTCACAGTACAGAAGATGGAGAAGAGTGTGCTTATTCCTCCACATATATAGGAAGAATAAAAGGCTTTTTGCCTTTGGGAAAAGTAGGCAAGTTCCACTTTCACTGGAGTTGTGAGGAACAGGGCAGTACCTTTGGTTTTTTATTCTCCTGAGCCTATGTTTGTGAACAACTATGACCGCAGAACAGATTCAAACCTCAAAATGTGTACTTATTTCTTATTTTTTTTCCCTAGCAAGGACTGAAGCAGAGGTACACTTGCAAACATGGCTGCTTAAAAGCAATCTGATAATTATTCCAAACCCATTTCCCTTAAATGCTAATTAATTTGAAAGTCTACTTTCACATTTGCAGCTACTATTCGTAGTCATAATGCAATAATAATTTTTCTGATACAGTGCTGCCAGCTACTAACTTCCTTTTTTAACAGAGTTACTGTGTTTTCAGGTGTGCAGTGGGAACAGTATTGGAAATTTTGGGGTTTACTTGCTTTCTGCTATTTTTTTTAATCTCTGGCATTTTTGGAAGAAAACTTACTGGAAAGGACTGCAGAGGAAGATGTTGTAGGTGGAACTAGGTATAATAAAATGTCCTTTTTTGCTTGGCTGGTGCTGTTCTGTATGGAATAGCTTGTAAAAGTATTGCTTAGGGCCAGAGGTTTCCCAGCTGGGGTTTGTTTTGAGAGGGAATGGCTTATTCTCCCACAGTACACAGTAGGGAACCTTCTGCCTAGCAGCTCTCCTGATATTTATTTGAGGTGTTCAGCCAAGGACTTCAGTGGGTTAGTAGACTAGCAGCTTCAGGGAAGTTGCTCTCAATAATTTAACTTTCAGAAAGCAGGTTATAGTGCTTTCAAACAGTTGTGTCAAAGACCCAGCAAAAATTAATGGCTCAGAACTAATGGTAAGCTTTCCAGGATGTTGCTCTGATTTATCGAGTGATGTGAAGCTCCAGCATCCTTGTGTGGAGAGCACTTGTCTTCGTATAGGGGAGCTAATATTACCTCAAGCCTTTGACTCGGTGAAATTGCTTAGATGCTACCCAGAGAGTAGATAGCTGGGGCTGATTTCTCCTAAGTATTCAAAGAGCAGAAACCCTGGGGAAAGGCTGATTAGCTGCCCAGGAGGATGATGTTCCAGCCATGTAAACAAACTCCTGAAGTCTCCTGGCCATAACGAGGACCAGGCCCCAGTGACAAACCCCACTCTGCTCTGTGCTGCAGCATTGAAGTTGAGCAATTTGCAAGGGCAAAGTGATTGGAGGCAGTCCCGGAGATGCACGTAATTCACTAATCACTACTTGGAGACTTCTGGTGCTCAGAAACAGCAGGAGGGAATTGGCTTTTATGAGCTGAAGAAGACACTGGCATATGTTGTTGAAGGGGGGGGGGGGAGGGACTATTTCAATATTTATAGATTAAGGGTATGTTGGGATCCCTTCTGGCTTTCCTATGCCTGATTCCCCACTTCCTCTTAGCGATAATGAGACATAAAATCTTCTCAGCCTTACCTGTGTTTTAACTCTGAAGCATCAAGTGAGAACCTCCTTCTGTATTCCAGCCTCCATGCTGTACTAGTGGACCAGGTAGAGATGAAGCCATCACAAAACGTGCATCATCACCCATCTTGTGGAGCAGTCCCAGTCTCCCTCCAAAACCATCACAACTAACAAAAGTAGAATCATGGAATCACCAAATGGTTTGGGTTGGAAAGGACCTTAAGATCATCCAGTTCCAACCCCCTGCCATGGGCACGGACACCTCACACTAGACCATGTTTCCCAAGGCTCCGTCCAGCCTGACCTTGAACACTTCCAGGGATGGGTTATTCACTACTTCTTTGGGCAACATGCTTTAATGTGTAGAGTGCTTTGCTCATCTTTGGTACAGGACCTGTGAAAGAGACGGGGAAGGCTGGGAAAGGATAGTAGACCTCACATTGCATCATGCTGTGAAGTCAGAACAGCCAAAAGGGCAGTGGTAACAGAGTCACAGAGGCAGGAAGAGATGCCCAGGGTCACCAAACCCTTGCTGGTATCTCAAGCAGGGGTATTACTGACAGGCAAGCGGCTCCAAGAATGATGCTTTGGACAAGGTGACTTCAGGAACTCTTCCCATCAAGACCTGTGGGAAACAACTGTGGTAGTGAACCTGAGGAACAGTGTGTATTCCCTGCTCCAGCTGGATAAACGCTGTGTGCTGGTTGTTTCCTAGTTTTGGTGTGCTGTAGTCAAGTAGTTTCTCCACAAGACACGTTTTCTGAAGTGCTGCTCACTCTTTCTTTTAGAGGTTCCGTTTTTATAGGGGTTATAAATACCTTGATAGCCATTTTGTGCAGCAAATTAAGGCACAGGATGTGAGGAGAATTATTCAAAGCTACTGAACATGTCAGTAGAGCTGAACCCCACACACTCATAGCCTAAACATAGGTATTAGGCTGTTGCTCACCTTTGCTATGTGTAAAACAGTGAGGGAGAGGCCATGAGAAATGGTTCCAGTTAACTTTCCTGAACAGACCACACAAAACTTCTGCTAAGCTGTAGTTGCTCTTTGCTGTGCAAGGTAATTTGGTAGTGATAGAACAAGGGGGAATTGCTTTAAACTGAAATAGGGTAGATTTGGATTAGGTATCAGGAAGAAGCTCTTCCCTGTGAGGGTGGTGAGGCCCTGGCACAGGTTGCCCAGAGAAGCTGTGGCTGTCCCATCCATGGCAGTGTTCAAGGCCAGGTTGGACAGGACTTGGAGCAACCTGGTCTAGTGGAAGGTGTCCCTGCTTGTGGCAGGGGGTTGGAACTGGATGAGCTTTAAGATCCCTTCCAACACAAGCCATTCTATGATTTTGTGGTTTTATATTCATGCATATCTTCAAATAGCTGTACTTTCATGATTCAGCTATTTCTACATGCTGTTTCACTCTTAATCTTTAAAGGTTTTGATGTGGCATCAACTCACACAAGTCTGCTCTTACTTTGCTGTAAAGGGTGTATAACCCTTTGGTCCTGTTCAGGTTAACAGCTCTTTCATGACCTGTTAAAACCTGCACTTATATAAATCACATATTAAATGGTTTAATATTGGGTATTAACATTGCATGAATCAATTCTAATTAGTTAAAACTGTTGCTGTAATGAAGATCTGCCACTCAAATCCAGTATAGTGTCAGTGGATGTGTTGGAAAAAGCCAACTAGGCTCAGTGCTGGAAGTGCTTCAGCACACTTCGTGGTGTGTGTGTGAAAACATGCAGCTCTGATGATGTTGAACCACGTCCGTAAGAGAACTTGGGTTGCTCTTGTGGTTGCCATGTCTCTGGTTTCTCACCTTGTACTGTATGGTGGCATGGAGTGACGGGGCACAAGTGCCACCGCTGCCTCATGTCACAAGGAACTGGATCTTCTACTTTGTGAGTTGCTGGGTGGCTCAGGGCCCATGTTTCAGGCCACTGTAGTGTTACTGAGTAATTTAAGGAGTATTTCTGTCTGACTGTAGTATAAACCTCTCAGAAATCAGTTTTAACCCAACGCAGCTTTGATACTGTGTTTGTGTGAGCTATTTACAGTCCAGTCTCTAATGATGTTATCTATGCCATAGGTTCTGGCAAATTGCATGAGTAGCTTCACTGGCTGGAGGTGTCTTGGAGGTGTTACCCATGCCCTGGAAATTGTTGCACCATTCAGTCCTCAAAGCACAGAGTGCTTTCCTGCTACTTGACAGCTGGCCCATCTTTTACTGAGGCTGTCCCACTTGGGTTTTGCAAGTAGAAATATCACGATCTTTCTCAAACTAGTCCCTACTGCACTTCTTTTATTTTGCCAGTGGTGTCACTGCTGCACCACAAGATTTGTGTTTTCCTGTAGTCTTGCCGAAGCAGCAGCAAGAGTGGTGTTGAGCATTTGGAAGGGCTGGCCACAGCAAGGGGCAGGTGGATGTTGAACGGAGTCAGAGCAGGTGAGGGTGATACAGGCACTCTCGTTGTCCACCACCTCCAGTTCTCACTTGTCTCCTTGCTGTGCTTAAGGAGGAATGAGATTGTACAGCTGAAGTCATGCCTGAGCTGTTAGATTGGGCTTGTGTAGTGCCAGGGAACCGTACAGCACAGAAGTGATGGGAGGTGGGTGTTTTGGCTTACCCTGGGTTTCCCGTTAGGCTTCCAAGGTGGCACTGAGGTAGGATGTGATGTGTTCACTTAAAGTAGTGAGTGTGACATCCTTGGTTACGTTGCAGCTTCCAGTCAGCACTGCCATGTAAACAGAAATTAATTTGGGGAAGCTCTCAGACATTGTTAGTGAATCTGTTTGATTTAAAGCTGCTGGCTTGCTCTGTCCCAGTTTACTAGTGCTAGTTTGCTACCTATGTGGAAGCTGCTTGGTTTTTTTAAGTCATTATTACTATTTTTGATATCAGGGTTTCTCCTGATAAAGGGCTGTGTCAGCGGCAGATGTGCCTGCTCTAATGGAATTGCTGACACGTGAATTTCGTCTTTTCTGTAGTCAGTAGTTCCAACAGTAGGATTATGCCCTATGGTGAGACCTGGAGCTGAGAGGAAACACAAGTGGATTTTTGTTGTTGTTAGGGACAGGAGAAAGACTAAATCCTGCAAACTAATAAGCTCCTTCGGCTCAGATGTCACTTCTGATCAAACCACTTACTGTTGCTTTCACTGGCAGATCAGATAGATGTCTTTGATATTAGAAGTTATTCAGCAAGACCAGAAAGTATCCAGAGACCCATCATCTGCTCTATGGGGGTGCTGGGCACACAATTAACAGCTGCAGGCAGAAACTGCATCCGATTTAGTTCAGGCAGTTGAATTTTAGTCTGTGTCGTGGTTTAAACCTCTCTAACTCATGCAGCCTGTTCTCTCACTCACTTCCCTCTCTTTCTTCCCCCCGCTCCCGGAGGGATGGGAAGGAGAATCGAAAAGAATGCGACTCCCACAGGTTGAGATAAGAACAGTTTAGTAACTAAAGTATAACACAAGACCACTACTGCTACCACCAATGATAATAATAATGACAAGGCAAATACAAGGAAAGAATACAATTCTCACCACCTAATACCAAGACCGACCACACAGTGCACCCCCACCCTTCCGGGTCTCTGCTCTCTGCTTTACATCCTGGGCATGACATGCTGTGGTATGGAATAACCTCTTTGGTCAGTTTGGGTCAGGTGTCCTGTCTCTGCGTCCTCCCGGCTTCCCCTCCTCCCTGGCAGAGCATGAGGCTCAGAAAGTCCTTGGTCAGACCAAAACATCACTAAGCAGTAACTGAAACACTGGTGTTATCAGTGCTGTTCCCAGGCCCAAAATCAAAAACACAGTGCTGCACCAGCTACCAAGAAGGAGAAAAATTACTGCTGCTGCTGAACCCATGACGGTCTGTCAAAAGGGTATTTCTATGGGGTCAACCAGATGTCAGTGAGCTTCAAGCTTTTGTCTCCTGCCTGGCTGCTGGGAATTCCCAGGGAACAGCTTTGGTATGAGAGACAAAGCATGCCCACAAGGCTCAGGGTATGGTGGTTAACTGTGCTAGGGGTCTTTCTTTGCCACTTTTTTACACATACCCAGAAATTGAGAAGCAGCCACATCAGTAGGGTCAGGACTGGCCTTTGGAACCTGAAACTGTAGTCTCTTTATTGTAGTGAGTATTCAGGGGGCTGATAAAGAGGGTTAGCCTTGGGCTGTTGATATGATCAGCACCAATGACTTGTAGAGAGTTTGTGGGATTGATGTGTATTAGCATTTGACTTGTATTCATATCACAGAAAACCAAGTGCTTCAATTTTTGCATTTTACTTACCTTTATTACACTTAGTAACTGCTTCTCCCTATGGTGTTTTTGTTTTTTTTACAAGTGAAAAAGGTCAAGAGAATAGGTGAAAATAAATCAAGTGAGAAGGGTATTATTTGGCTCCTTTTCTAGATGATTTATTTTCCTTTAGGTACACCTCAGGGATTGCCATTAAGTTGGCATGTTTGCTTACAAAAGCCCATGTGAGCCATGGGGATCTGCCTGTAGCACTGCAAAGTATCAGTAGATGTTTTGTTTTGACACAGGAACAACTTGTAAAGAATAGCGCACATACTGTTTGATCAGGAAGATGAGGAGGAGAACAAACTGCAGACAGAGGTAGTGCTTGCTTAACCTAGAGCAGCTATTCCTACATCTGTAGAAGTGTTTTTGAGATGGCTGCAAACTGGAGCAGCCTCCAGCAGAATGGAGAAGGCCTGTATGGTGATATCTATGTGAAGGCAGAAGAGACCCTGTGGAAATGGATCAAAATCTGAGCAGGTCTTCCTGTGCTGCTCTTGGGCTTGGGTGGCCTTCAGCTTTCCCCAAAACTTTCTCAGGAAACTGAGAAAAGGATCACTTAATTTTGCTTTCTACAGGAAAGATGTCTGTAAAATATCCTCACTCTCATTGAGTACTGTGGTATGATACAAGCACAATGGTCGTGCAAGAGAAAAGAGGGATGAGTTCTTACCTGGCTGTAAGTTGGGTACCTTTCCAGTGACACCAGTGGGGTTATGCTGGTTTATACCAGCTGGAAGTATGGTCCAGATGGTCTTGATGAGATAGAAGTATCATGGTGCTTTCTGTATATAACGATTTCCCACCTCTGAAAACTGCTACAGGATCAACATGGGGGTTCATACAGATGTAGGTGCACACACAAAGTGTGAGGTGCTGGAGGGAGAAGCCTGCTTATTTTTCCCAGAGATAGCTTCAGAGTGAAATATTGATTCCTGGGATGTCTAAGCTGAATCACAAGTTCATAGGTTTGTGTATTCCCTATCTGTCTACCTTTGCATAATTCCAGTAAAAGCATCTTGCTTACAAAAGAGGAAGATCATTTGTAATGGAAATAGCTTTAGCAGGAGAGGTTAAGTATAAATATGAAGAGAATGTGATTGCTTGAGTGACAAACCTCGTGAGCTTTATTTAACAGTGTCATGTCAGATCCCACACTAGGAAAAAATATGTAAAACTTGTGTCTTTAGAAACATATGGTAAGTGTAGCGGTGAAGGGGATTTTTGACAGGTCTACCTGTGGTGTGCTTCAGTAATGCTTTGTCATTGAAAATTGCCTTCACTCCCTTCTGAGCTCTTAAAAAGATAAATGCCATTTCTCTAACTCTTGTCTTATTCAGACCTAGAGGAGTGAGATGATTTTGCTGTTAGCAGGTTCTTACCTCTACCTGTGGTTGGTCTGATCCTCCCCTGATGAAATTCCTTGTGATAAACCTTCTGAGGTTATGGGAACTAGATGAACAGTGGTTGGCCGAGGTTAGTATTTGTTGTAATAGGGGAAAGTACTTCTGACTTCATTTGATCATGACAACTTCAGTGTGTTGGGCTGGAAGTTCAGAAGATGTCAATTGACAATAAGGGCCAGGTCAGCTGATGCCAGCAGAACTCCTGTGGAGCTGTGATACAGCAGCCAGAGATCTAGCCTTGAGACAGTCCATAGCAGGCAGCACCTCCTTAACTCATCAGAAATAACTGGATTAGGTGTCAGGACACCTGAGAAGGGCTTTTTAGAGCTGGTAGCAATCTGCAACTTTTGGCATCTGTAGGACTGTGCAGACAGAATCTGCTATCAACCCCCAAAATCTGACCTCTGGCTATTACTGGGCACTGTTTTTCTTTATTCAAAAGAATAAAGAGGAAGGTTTTGCATCTCAGTGTTCTCAAAGTCAAGAGTAGTACAGTAAGAAAGGTGTCAGGATGCATTTTATCTAATGCAGAAGGATGCTGTAGGCAACACTTTGAAATTTGTTGAAAAGCAGGTGACAGCCACCCATGTAAAGAGTCTCACTTCTTGAAGCGTGCGATGCTGTGTTGTTGCTATTAATTTCAACAGCTCTGCTTCTGAGTGGGGAATTGGATGAGTGATGCAGCTCCATCAAGCTGCCTTGGCCTCAGAGGTTCTTGACATGTTCCATGTAATCCACTTAATTGCATGTATAAACTTGCCAAAACTTCCAGCAGAAAAAAAACATAATGCACTCAGAAGAGGTGTGGGGCGGGGAGGGGGGACCAGACAACACGAAACACAGAGGACAAGCTGAATGCTGAATTACCACTGTGCATTGCTGTCTTCCTGAGTTCAGTTTGATTCCACGTCAATAATTAGAACAGTTGCTGCTGGATGTTAACACAGGTGCACTCAGGTGTAGCCACTGTGTAAATGTGGTGGCAGGAGTGGCAGGAAGACCTCGGCTGGAGTGACAAGCTGGAACGGAGTGTAACTCCTGAAGTGAGGCAGTGGTGACAGCCTCACCACCAGATCAGGTTGGGTTTCCACTCAGGGAAGTCACATGGCAACTGGTTTTTATTAGAGTTTTTATTAGGGGCATGCCAGGCTATTATTTCACAGGCTAAAATAAGAAAATAGGTAGAGGAAAGTTTAGATATTATAAATCATAGAATCACAGACTGGTTTGTGTTGGAAAGGACCGTAAGGTCATCTAGTTCCAACCCTCTGCCATGGGCATGGACTCCTCGCAGTAGACCATGTCGCCCAAGGCTCTGATAACATGGCCTTGATCACTGACAGGGATGGGTCATTCACCAGTTCTTTGGGCAACCTGTGCCAGTGCCTCACCACCCTCACAGTAAAGAACTTCTTCCTTATATCTAACCTGAACTTCTTCTGTTTCAGTTTAAAAGTACAGAATGCCTTTTCTGTACCTTGTTACAGTTTATTGGACCTGTTGTAATTGGGGTAATGCTGGTGAATGCATTCTATGTACCAAGCAGGAACTAAATGCTACCATAGCATAGGAACGAAGCTGTAAGTGCTGAGCAGCTTCCTCATTTGTAGTCCACAACCTGGGAGGGTTCATCTCTCTTGGTTCTGGAGAGCATCAGTTGACACAGAATGAAGCCTTCATTGTAAATCCCTATCTGGCATGCAGGCTGAGAAGCGGTCAGGGGAAAGCCTCATGTTCCTTCTAATCATCTGGGAGATGTAGACTGTGAGGACTAACATGTCTCAGCAGATGATGCCTTGGTGCTCTCATTTATTCCATCTGTGTCATAGACATGGGGGATAGACAGGATGGAAAACAAGATTTTTGTCAAAAAACAGTGGAGGTTCTGTTTGAAAATCCACGACTCTCCCTTGTGGAGTCATTTTTGCATTGAAATTCTGAATTCCTGTATGCAATCTACAGAAGCAGAAACAAATTGAAACGTGCAGGATGTGTATAAGAAGCAAGTTGGGTGGTTTTAGTTACACCAACTTCTTATCTCATTGTGGGTATAAACCTGCTGCTTTGTCTTACTGTGGTGTCTGGAGGGGGTCCAAGTACTTTATTTACTGTGTTTGCAATGTACTAGAGGTGAGAAGTTTTCAGTTTGTAGTGGTTCTTGCAATTCACACACAATCTCAAGGGTATCATCCATGCAGAAGGAAAATTGAGTTTTTAGGCTGGAATGCTGAAGAGGCTTTCAATACTCCTCTTCATGCTGTTCAGGTGCCAGAAATGAGCTACACCATAAAATTGGTGTCAGATATGCTTGTCAGCATTGTCAGCTGCCTTGGTCTTACTTCATGTATTGACTGTTTGTCCATATCAGATGGAGAACCAACTTCTGTGGTGACTGGTGAAGTGGATGAGCCACTCTCTGGATGCTCAGTGACAAGTTTTCTACCCTCTTGCTCTTGATTTTGGGTGCGAGTGAAAAGCTGAGACCTCAGTCAAGCACATGTTGAAACCTGGAGCAACTGTGGGCTGGAAAACTTCTGTCACTTAGTGCTGTTTGTAATCAAAGTAATGAAATTAACCCAAATCACTGCACTTGCAACCATGCTAAGAAGTGTCCAGCATCCTCCTGGACTGCATCTATTCCCAGGCCAGGAGCAAACTCCTATAGGCCGTGCCAGGTGATATTTCTTCTCTCTGGATCTGTTGTGTGACTTACCCCTTGTTTTTCATCCCCTCTATGTGGGAGACCATGCTGAGGCCTGTGCATATGTGAGGTGCTGTCTGTCAGGTGCTTTAGGAGTGAGCAGCAGCTGTCACTCTGCAGAGTGAATAACAGGGAATTTAATTTGTTGGGTGGAAAGAGTTAAAGGAACTTTAACTGAAAAGCTCTATCTCTCCCTCTCAGGGTAGAAAATAGCCAAGGGCAACAGTGGATGACTAATGTGTAGAATATTGCAATTAGTATAGCAAGGTAGTTACAGGGATCAAATTAAAAAATTCATTAACGTACGCACTTAATTAAGAAACACTTTTCGGTTTACATGATAAATTATGACACCTATTAAATCTTCCAGTACAAGCTGTAATGGGCTTCTTTGCTCCTGGGCAGAGAACTATTGCCTTTGAGGTCCTTGGAACTTCCCCAAGGAGTAGCAGCAGTGGTTACAAGTGTGGTACAAACAATGCTTTTCTCCTGTGAGGTGCAAGGCCCACTTTACCAGAAACTAATTTACAGTTGAGAAACCAGCCCAGGGATTAACAGACCCATCAGACTGCAAGCACAATGGATGACTAAATAAACAAGCAATGACCTTGAGGATAAAGAACAAATAAAGTTAGCAAAAGGCTGAGGTGAGTCTCAGTGAGGCAGCATGAGATGTGTGAAGAGGCTGCGTCACTGGGGCACATCTCTCTGTGACTTCAATGAAGCTTCACCCTGAGTTTCTCAAGGTGGGATGCTTGGCTACAGCTTTTCCTTCACATTTTGGGGTTAGTTTCAGTTTTGTTTGGGGTTTTTAGGGGAAGTCTAAACACTTTAAGGGTTGTAGCATCTGGAGATCCTGAATGGACGCTGTGATGTGTCTTTCTGGAGAGGAAGCCGGGCTATTCATTCTGCTGCATTGGGAACACGATGGATCAAGATGGGGTTTTGGTGAAGTTTCTGATCTTCTAAAATAAACCAAAGCTGCAGTTTTGGGGCAAAAAGTAAAATCCAAGAGATAAAACACATGAGCTTTATTGTTAGAAGAGAGATAAGTGTAAGATCAGGTTGGATTTTACCCCAGTCCTGGGGTAATTGTTGGACTTGATGATCTTAAAGGTCTTTTCCAAAGTAGCTGATTCTATGATGCTGTGGTATCTAGCATCCCCATAGCACATTAGGCACTGGAAGTGCCCATGTTACCGTTTTAGTCTACTTTCAGAAATCCAACTGTGCCATGTTAAGATTCTAAAATGAAGCTCCTCAAAATCCAAGTCTACTTATGGTTCTGAATGTTTGAGTCAGTTTGAACCTGTGTTATGCTGCCAAGACCTTTGTAGGAAATGAATACAGTCTTCTGTCAGATTGATGTGGATTTTTCCTAAATGAGTTTGAGTTCTGAATAATGTTGATGAAATGCCCACAGTTTATTAAACAGAGCAAGTCTGAGTAGTCTAAAGATTTACTGTTCATTAACAATGTTTGAATGAACTTTAAATGAAAATAAGCCAGGAGATGCAGGAATGATGCCTTCATTGTAACAGATACATAAATACAGATCAAAATGGAAATGTTTGTCCAGGCACCAGTGCCTTACTCTTCAAGGTAGAGCTGTGCAATATGTACAGCCAGCTGGGGCATGTTCCGCACGTGCATCTGTTGCCCTGAAGCCTGATTAGTGGCTACTGCTCGGTGGGTTTGGTGGAGACATTGGACAGCCATCCAGAGGGACCTGGACATGCTTGGCAGATGGGACCATGCAGACCTCATGAAATTCAACAGTGTGAAGTGCATGGTCCAACACGTGGGTCAGGGCAATCCTGGACACAGCTACGGTTTGAGCGGAGAAGTGATTCAGAGCAGCCCTGCAGGGAAGGAGCTGGGGGTGTTGGTCAATGAAAAACTGAACATGAACCGGCTTCAGTGTGTGCTCACAGCCCAGGAACCAAGCGTGTCCTAGGCCGCATCAAAAGGAGCGTGACCAGCAGGTCAAAGGAGGTGATCCTGCCCCTCTACTCTGCTCTCATGAGGCCCCACTTGGAGCAACGTGTGCAGTTCTGGCATCCTCAACATAAAAAGGACATGGAACTGCTGGAGCAAGTCCAGAGGAGGGCCATGAGGATGATCAAGGGACTGGAGCACCCGCCGTATGAAGACAGGCTGAGAAAGTTGGGGCTGTTCAGCCTGGAGAAGAGAAGCTGCATGGAGACCTCATAGCAACCTTCCAGCTTCTGAAGCAGGCTTACAAGGATGCTGGAGAGGCACTGTTCATTAGGGACTGTAGTGATGTAGTGATGGGTGTAAACTGAAACAGGGGAAGTTCAGGTTAGCTATAAGGAAGGAGTTCTTTACAGCAAGGGTGGTGAGGCACTGGCACAGGTTGCCCAAAGAAGTGGTAAATGCTCCACCCCTGCAAGACCAGGTTGGACAGAGCATTGGGTGACATAGCCTAGGATGAGGTGTCCATGCCCATGGCAAGGGGACCTTGAGGTCCTTTCCCACCCAAACCAGTCTATGATTCTGTGCCTTTCTCTTTCAAACTCTTTGTTTTAGTTAGTTGGGTTTTGTGGTTGCTTTTTTTTTTCCTTTGACCTTGACAAGCTATTGGCTGGTGGCAGTTTTCTCCCCTTTGGATCTTTTGTCTGGCAGACCCTGGCCAAAAATACCACAGAGCTTTAGGGAGCTGTGGGGCTGTTCCAGGTTAGTGGTAGGGGAAAGGGGCTCTGCTGCCTTTGGGAGAACCTCTCCACCTCTCCCTCTTTCCCTTCTGCCTGGTCAGGATCAAAATTCTGTTAAGCATTTCCACAAAGGTCTGGCCTTTCACTTAATTATATGGAATGCAGGTAATATCTAGCATCTGCAGCATTTTATCAGCACCAACAGGCCTGCATAAATAAATAAAAATCTTACTTTATGCAGTGGATTATCTTGTTGCTTTTTTAATAAATCAGTAACTGGAAGTGATGTGAGTAAAACATCTCGGAAATTATTTTTTAGGTAACGATGTGGAAGCACTAGATTATCCATATTAGTGATTTTTTTAGCAGATTGTTTAGTTTGAAATAAGTTCCTTCATGAGTTCTCCGGCACCATCTAGAATGGCTGCTAATCACTAGGTTTGTTAGCGTTTACAGCTTCTTATCTTCCTTCCAGTGTGTGAGGTGCTCACCCTGAGAAAGAACTAGTGCCATAAACCATTACCAGTCCCATTTAATCCCCTGTGAATCTCCCCAAAACCCCAGTCCAGAGGAAAACTCGAGGCCTGTGAGCTCTTGGATTCCCACTGATGGTCATGATTCCCTGCCTTGGTGGAAATGTCTGTGAGGCTGCCGGTGGTGGTGGTGAGCTGTCACAGATCGTGCAAGAAGAGGGAGTGTTTACCACCAACACTTAGAAACCTTCTTCTTATCTCTCTGTTGCTCAAATCTCTTTCTAACCTTTGTAGGATTTCTCTCCTCTGGTTTACTTCCTTTATCCTGTAGGCAATGGCATGGAATACTGATGAGGAAATATTTGGTCTAAAGCCAGCTAGTCAATTTGGGGTAATTAATTGGGATGGTGATTGGCAAAAACCCAGCCCAAATTTTTGTAGGTAATTTATAGCATAGGTAATCGTTTACTCGTGGATAATTATCTCTACCTGTAGGCAGCAGAAGGTAATTGTTATGGAGATCCAGATGCATCACTAGCAAAGGCTGTTTGAGGAAACTGCAAATGCTTAGGCTGAGTTATCTGTTTAATTACTAAGACTGTGCAGTAAACCCGTCCTTTATTCTTCCTGGATTCCCTGCACCTTAAGCCAGGTGAGCAGAAATAAGGGAGAAATGATTGTTCCTGCTGGGAAGCCAGTGTTCCTGTCTCTCTTTGTGTTAGCTAGCACAGATGCACTAGGCTTCTGGGATGTCGTCATTTGTTTAATATCAGCCAGCAAGAAATTGCTACTGCTCAGAAGCAAGCAGGGAGCAATTGGATAGAAGGGCAATGGAGAAGAGGACTTATGGCTTGTAACCTGTTGTGGGGTGCAGCTTGTGTTCTTAACTACTAGAGGTATCAGTGTTGGGCAGTCTTCAGGCAAATACCTCACTCCTCTGAAGCGGATGAGCTCCTCAGGCGGGCTGGTGGGACACCTCTGTAATACCACTGTGCTTTTCATAGAATCACAGAGTCATTAATATTGGACCTCTGGAGATCATCCACTCCAACCATCCTCCCAAGGCAGGGCCACCCAGAGCAGGTTACACAGGAACATAGGGTTTGAATGTCTCCAGAGAGGGAGATTACACAATCCCCCTGGGCAGCCTGTTCCAGTGCTCTGCCACCCTCAAAGTAAAGAAGTTCTTCCTCATGTTGAGGTGAAACTTATTGTGTTTTGGTTTATGGCCATTGTTCCTCATCCTGTCACTGGGCACCACTGAAAAGGGTATGGCGCCATCCACCTGGATTTGACATACTGATATGCACTGATGAGGTCCCCTCTCAGCCTGCTCTTCTCAAGACTAACTAGGCCCAGCTCCTGCAATCTCTTCTCATAAGAGATATGCTTCAGATCCCTGATCATCCCTGTGGCCCTGTTTTGCCAGAATGTCAATCTTGAACACACTGCAGGAACACTTGTCAACTATAGGAACACCATTCCTCAGCATAGCGTCTCCCCTTGGCCTATTTTCAAGAATTGGTTTCTTGCTCCATGAATGGAAGGTGAAGGGTACCATAGAATCATGGAATCACAGAATGGTTTGGGTTGGAAAGGACCTTAAGATCATCCAGTTCCAGCCCCCTGCCATGGGCAGGGGCGCCTCACACTAAACCATGTCACCCAAGGCTCTGTCCAGCCTGGCCTTGAACACTGACAGGGATGAAGCATTCACCACTTCTTTGGGCAACCCGTTCCAGTGCCTCACCACCTTCACAGTAAAGAGCTTCTTCCTTATATCTAACCTGAACTTCCCCTGTTTCAGTTTGAACCCATCACCCCTTGACCTATCACTACAGTCCCTCTCCAGCATCCAGGAGTCCTTCTCTGGTCTAATAGGGAGTAACCTCAGCACCTGTTTGCAGATGTTGTTGTCCTTTTCAGGAGAATAAGGAGGGGAAAAGTGAGGATTTTGTGGCTGGGGAAGGAGGATGTGCTGAGTATAACCATTCTGCTGTTCATTTTTTCCCACAAGTAGTGGGCAAAGGGTAGCTCTGCTCTTCATGCTTGGGGATAAGCAACTCCTGTGTGGAGAAATGGCCTGGTGAGGTAGTAAGAAGCTGCAGGTTTATGGTTGGGAGAGCAAGAGTGGAAGCAAATGGCAAGTCTGCCCCTCTGTAAGCAAAGACAACAGTTGAGAACAGCAGCTTTCAGTGATGTGACGTGGGGCTCGCTGTCTTTTATAGGTTAAAGATGGGCATGTGGTTTTTACAGTGTGTTGTAACAGAAGCAGCAGCACTACAGTAGGTTGACAGTTGTAGGAACAAAACAAGTAATGTGCTCTTACCACAGATGTGGCTTATTTTGGAGAGTGGTGCCAATTTGAAATCACTCTTCACAGAGCACTTAATGTCTTCTGTTCTGAATGGTACTGCTGTACCCTCTTTGGCTGACTAGGGACAGATAAATGTTGTCCCAAGCACTGGGAAATTCCTGTTGATATGCTCAAGCATTTGAACTCCCTCCCTGCTATGAAATATATCACTCAAGTGTTCTGAACAAAAAAGCAACATATCCCAGTGTATGTCCAACACCTGTGAAAGATACACAAGTAGAAGCCCAACACATTGATGGGCTCCTAGACAGCCCTTCCCTTCTTCTGTGAATGGACTGGACCTGTGGTTTTGTTTGCCTGAAGCTGTTTGTTTTGCCCATCAGATCTGCTGAAGTTCCATCTTTCTGTTCCTTTCCCCAGAGCAAACTGTAAAAACCAAAAGCAGAGCCCCTGACATCATCCTGCTGCAGCAGTGGGGTGATGTTTGTTGGTTTGGGTTTTCTTTTTCCTCCTTGTGAAATACTTTGAGTACGTGGTGTTATTTCCAAAAGGGAATGGGCTGTAGTCATGCCTTAGAATAAGCAGCAGGTCTGCATGCTGTCGTTCTAATTCTGCATTAGTGACAATATGCAATTCAGCTCTGCCCCTCAATAAAAGAGCAGAGGCTTCTCCAGAAAGATGAAGAAAAAAAGCCCCTACGTTTTGCCTAGCAACAGAGAAATATCTCATTGCTGAAAAGCAGATTCTTCAAGTCCCATTGGGTTTTTGGCTTGCTGACTTTTCAGTTTGGCTGCATCACTGAGGAGGGCAGGTGCAAGGTGAGGTTCCGTTCCGGATGTCAGTTTTGGGGAACATCCCTCCAGCCTGGGATAAGGTGGGGAGCACCTCACCTCTCTGACACCAGTACACTGGGGATCCCACAAGAGCTGACTGAACACCACAACCACTTCTCCACATGCGTTTGCAGTGCTTGGCATAGCAGGTAGGTTTTCTATGTCAAAAACGTCTTACCAAGCAGCAAGTTGCATATATATGAGAAAACTGATGGTTTGGGTGGATTGCGTATGGCCCAGGAGAGGCAAGGAGAATAAGAAACATATGTTTGGCACCCACAGGTACTGCGGAATCAAGCGAGTGTGAATTGCTAAAATGTAGTTTACATAATATGGTCAATAATATGCAGCAGATGGAGCCTGAATGTATCGCTTAAATCATGAGATTTCTGAACACTGTAAGGGATTGCACAACAGCAAACAAACTTTGAAGGTAAATCGATAAATGATTTTCTATTTAATATAGGAGGTGTGAACAAAACAAGTGGAATTAAAAGGGTTTTCAACTCTAGGCAGTAGCAGTGGATACTGATGGGCTTGAAACCAGTTGTATTGGGAAATGCTGATGTGAAAAACCAGTCTAGTTGGGTGGTGTCTGTGACCCACTCTGCAGAACTCCCTGACACCACCTCCAGACTTGAGTTGTTGTGGGGTTTTAACCGACAGAAATGGTGTTTGTAGATATATTTGGATGGAAGGGAATTTTTCTGTCCCTTATCTCCCTGTCATTTTTTGTGGACTTGAATTAGATCATACCCCTGTGCCATGGTGTTACTGATCTCAGATTGGCTTTGCTCAGCTTGTGGTGTTTCTGCTCAGGACTGGCCTGTGGTGTGCCCTTGATCTGGATGGTTCTTCTGTTCTTATGGGCCAGAGACTGGCTGCAGTCTGCATATATAACCTTCCTGTTGGAATACTGTTTAATATCACAGGCTGTGAGTGGGGCTGAACACAGCATTTGGAGAAAAGGCAAACCTGGGAGTGCTTTTTCAGTCTTTCATTAAGGCCATGATGAAAAGCTGTTTCCCAGACCTGTCACGACAGGAACCAGTTTGCGCACTGCTGACCCCAGGCCTTCATTAATTTGCATGAGTCTTGTCTCAGGTTTGCTAAAGCATGTAAAGGCCACCAGTGTTTTTATGGTGGCAAAAAAGAAAACCTTTTCTGAACTGGCACCTTAACGCTAAGATGGTGTGGTTTGTCTTCATTCAATTAGTGATTTTGCTCTTGATCTGTGCCAAGTAGTGCTTTAGTGGTTCTGTTAAGGTTCCCTCCCCGTTAGTGTCTACAGCAAGACCCTATACACAGTCTGCTAACACAGTGAGGGCAGTGAGTTCCTCGCAGGGCTCCCAGATGCCTGACATAGGCTTTTGCCAAAGTAATATTCAGATCCACACTGGAGGATGCTTTTGGGGTACAGCTTTGTTAGTGACTCCCAGAAAGTCACACTAATGGGGGCTAACATGGTTATTGGAGAGGACCTTGTGATTCAGACCATGTAAAGGGTTCAGAGTCCATGAGAGATATAAGTAGGAGACTCATTGCTAGCATCTTTGCAGAAATGAAAGTTGGCACATACATAGTCTTTGCTTGGCTCTTTTGTTATTCTATACTTTGCCAAAATTTGGCTTGGCTATTTTCATTTTATGCAAGTGTGAAAAATGTTATCTGTTTAAGTTGTTTCTTTGCACTTCTATGAATAAAAAATGGCTTTAATTAAATTAAGAAAGAGCTTTGACAAGCGATTTGTCTATAATACGTACTTATGGTTTGTGGCACTTCAAAGAATAAATAACCACGATATTGAGGCTTAAACATTGGCTGCTGCACATGTTCTGTCAATTCCTTCCTTGAGAGAGAAATGTTTGAGTGTGGATTGAGGTCTGGATCCTTCAGGTCCTGCATGGTCAGATCTCCTTCAGAGGAAGGGGAGGAGGCCTGTCACAGACATAGCGAATGGGCTGAACTGGAAGCAGCCCATGAAGTCACTGAAGAAGTCAACTGTTGTTTTGCAAGACAGGGAAAAGCAAGGCTTTGATTTCAGCTCTGCAGGCATGCAGGAGGATCAGAGAGCAGGGAACTTGTTAAACTCGTATGCAGGAAAAAACGAATATGCTGCAGCAGGTTAGAAAGAATGGAGACTTTGGAGAGACTTTGCTTCAGTCCCAGCAATAGAGAAAAGAGTTATCGTGGCCAAATAAAATCAGAAGAAGAGGTGATCAGCTAACAAGTTACCAGCTAAAAAGGAGAGGTCTTGAAGCAAAATGTTTTCCAGGATTATTTTGGGCTTGCTGCCTTTTAGCATTGGGTATATCTCAAAAATTGGAGTAGAAAGGTGGAGAAAATCCTTAAGACAGTGAATGTTATGTTTTAAAATGCTCAGAGCATACCTGACCATGCTAAGCAGAGAATAAGTTTCGGGTGAGCTTTGCAGGGAGCCTGGCTGGGCTGTGTTATGCGCTCAGCTCCAGTCTGTCTCAGGACACAGCCTGCCTCTTCTATATTCTTCCCGCACTGACTCTTTGACACCCACCACATCCCTGACAGTCTGGTGTGGCTGATCAAGCTGTTCAAGCAACTGGAAGACATCAGAAGTTAAACACTCATTATTTTAATTTGATGCTAATCATGTGTTAATGAGACTAATCCTTGCAATGATTCAGGTAATTTGCTTAATGGCTGCCCAGAGTACAGATTACAGCAATCAGTCACATCTGATAAGATGTCTGTTGTGGAGAAGGTTGTCAGGTGAATGAGGTGGGAAAAGACTGAAGAGCAGGGTCTGGTTCCCTGTAAGGCAGGAGCCTTACTCTTCAGAAGAGGAGGGGACAAAGAAGTCCTGCTGTTCAACCTGATGCTTCACAAGCTGGTTTGTGGCTTTGGGCAGCCTGGGAAAAGCAGTCCAAGAACTGGACTTAAGGATGTTTCTGATCCTTTCCTGCACTGAAAACGAGTAATGTGAGGCTTATATTGGCACATCAGTTGGACACTTCATTTTCTTGAGGTCATTTGGCCTTCTGGTATCAAAGATGTCTGAATGCAATATAATGTGATGATATTGTTTCTGATGAAGAAACGATATCTAGCTAGAAGAAATGGCTACAAGAAATAGCTAGCTAGAAATGGCATAATACTGGTGGAAGTGGTGGAATTCCACTCTTTCGTATCAGGAAGCATGTCAAGGGCTGGTTGAAGCGCCTTGCTGGTTCCAAATGTGTTCCTGCTCCTTGTTTTGCCCTCCCAAGGGTTATTCACTGAAGGATATAGCACTAACTATCATAGAATCATACAATAGTAAGGGTTGAAAAGGACCATGGCCATGGGCAGGGGTGCCTCACACTAGACCATGTCACCCAAGGCTCTGTCCAGCCTGTCCTTGAACACTGCCAGGGATGGAGCATTCACAGCTTCTTTGGGCATCCTGTTCCAGTTTCTCACCACCCTTACAGTAAAGAGCTTCTTCCTTATATCTAATCTAAACTTCCCCTGTTTCAGTTTGAACCCGTTACCCCTTGTCCTATCACTATATTCCCTAATGAAGTGTACCTCTCTGGCATCTTTGTAGGCACCCTTCAGATACTGGAAGGCTGCTCTGAGGTCTTCACACAGCTTCTCTTCTCCAGGCTGAACAGCCCCAACTTTCTCAGCCTGTCTTCATACGGCGGGTGCTCCAGTCCCCTGATCATCCTCGTGGCCCTCTGGGACCTGTTCCAACAGTTCCATGTCCTTCTTATGCTGAGGACACCAGAACTGCACACAGTGCTCCAAGTGGGGTCTCATGAGAGCAGAGTAGAGGGGCAGGATCACCTCCTTTGACCTGCTGGTCATGCTCCTTTTGATGCAGCCCAGGATACGGTTGGCTTTCTGGGTAGGTAGGGTTGCTGCAGTTGTGCTCAGCATTGGAGATGGTGTTTGTCTGAGTTGTCTGTATAGTCCCACTACATCAACAACATGACTGTGCTCTGCACCAGGACCCAGCTGCATGTCATGCTTGGCTTAATTCTTAATGTGATATGGTGCTAGAAGCTTGATCGGTAGGTATCATTATATTTATCTTGGGATTTCCTCACAGTGTTGCTTTTCCTGCTGTCTACCTGTGAGTTGTAAGACCTTCAGAGTAAAGACAAACCCATTTAAGCAATTAGCTCACGATGAATGCTGCGCTAAGTGTATGTCAAATGTTAATAAAATAGGTGTGCTTGACTAATAGTTTGTAGATTGAGAGGAAAATCCAGTAATGCTAGTAATGAAGGAAGATAGTTTTGTGTATCGTGATCACCACAACTCCCAGGCTACTTAAGAGCTTTTGAGTTCCACTCATGAGAGATAGGATGGAGTGCTTTGGAATTTGAAAACCAGTATTAATGTTTTTGTTATTGTTACTTGTTTTAGAAGAAACCAAGAATTCAAGAAGTTCTTCAGAAAGGCAGTTGTGGAGCATAGAATCACAGAATGGTTTGGGTTGGAAAGGACCTTAAAGGTCATCCAGTTCCAACCTCCTGCCACGGGCAGGGAACCTTTCACGAGACGAGGCTGCTCAAAGCCCCATCCAACCTGGCCTTGAACACTGCCAGGGATGAGACAGCCATAGCTTCTTTGGACAAACTGTGCCAGGGCCTCACCACCCGCACAGTAAAGAACTTTTTCTTAAGATCTAACCTCAACTTCTCTGTCTCAGTTTGAACCCATCACCATGGATGTCCTATCACTGCAGTCATGAAGTCATTAGGATAAAGCACTTGCCCTAATGCTGCATCTCTCGTGGGCCTGCTGTCTGCCCTGGGTGACCCACTTGGGTCTGGCTTTGCTCACATTCCTTTCCACCTCTTCATAGATCGCACTTCTGTAGTTTAAGAGCTTTTCAGTATAGCTAGCTCTGTTGACACAACCTGTGAAGGCAAAACATCATTAAGGGCTTCTGTCTGCTGAAACAATATGAAAATCTCACCCAAAGCATGTACTCGTTACCTGGATAGAATGGGAAAATAATTTTACCCTTTTTTCTATAGGTGAGGACATGAGACATGGGGGAATCTGGTCACAAAGTACAGATGAGGAATGAAATTAAAGTTCTGTACCATAATTACAAGGCTGTGTCTTGATTATTGTCTTTGTGGTGTACCACTTAAACTGGAAACATACATTGCTTCTGTTAGCACCGAAACTTGAGATAGCTTTCTGGATCTGCTTACCTCTGTGCTGTGCTCCAGCACATCTTCGTTGGATGAAGTGAGGTTCCTCTTTCAAGTTCAACAGAAGTACTAATCCAGGATTTAGAGTGAACTGAGCCTAGATTTAAGTGAGAGGATGCAGTGACCTGGTTAGTTGGGAATATGGTGGAAGTTTAAGCGGATCCTGTTGGGCAGCTTTTAAAAACCTGGATTAGAAGAAAGCCAGTGTCTGCACATTCCGGAATTTCAAAACATCTTCCTCTTGTCTCTATGATACGTGGCAAGAGTTATGATTTGTTCAATGGTATTTTGATGCAGCCATTTGCAGCAAAATATGCTTATATTTAGTCAGTTTGCATCTCTGCTAAAGGCCCAAATTGTTATAGCCTTTAGGGGGATGACATTGTCCTAAAGCACACATTTAATGATTTTGAGTAAACAGATGGTTTTATTTTTTCCATTAGAACCTTTCAGCTTTTCTAGTTACATTGAGATAATAATTCTCTCTCTCACTTTGATTTTGCATTTGATTAAAATGCATGCTATTAATGTCTTGTTCTGGTTTCAATTGCATGGTTTCTCTGTAGGCTTTATTAAGTGCTGTGGAGTTAGCTTCTTGTGCAAGGAGATTGTACACAAGCTGACACAATGCAAGGCAGTGTAAGTGCATTTTTGGTGGTGTTGAAGAAGGCTGCTATGCCTCTGCTGTGCTTACTTGGAGAAGCTGAGTGTTTTTATTGTACTGTATCTGTTAGATGATATTTGGCCAAATAGCAGACAACAATAGCTATTAGATATTGTTATGTTATTGACTAATGGGCTTTGAAAGTTAAATTGACATTTGAGGGAAACACTGCTGCTCCTCAGGAATGCGGAATGACTTTGGATATGCATCCTGCTAAGGAAGCTGGGAAATTCAGGGTTGATTCAAGCACAGTCAGTTTAGAGGCATCAGAACAAGAAGCACAAAAAGCAGTAATAGGAAGAGGTGTCCTTTTCTGGATTTAGGCTGTGAGCTTCCTGTGCCTGAAGATAGGTCTGTTCTCAGGGGCTTCCTGTAGGCCATCCGAGGAAGGATGCACCAGCACCACTGTAGTAGTTGTGGCTTAGCCTGGAGTTGTAAGAGATGGCCAGTAACAAAGACCTGGAGAATGCTACTGTCCCTCAAGCAGTGCTACTGGGAGCAAAGCTGGCAATACAGCCCATTGTCAGCTCTTCCAAACAGGGTAGTAGGACAAGTGGGTGTCATCTGAAGTTAGGGTGAGAGGTGACTGAGATGTGCACATCCAGAAGGGAGCAGATATTACCTCGGAGAGCTAGTGATCAATAGCAGAAGCTTTGGAAGGCAGATGAACTTCTGTGATTTACAGTAGTTGCATGCATCCTTGTCTGGAAGATGCAGAAGTGTACATCATTCTGAGCTGGACACACAGAAGCTTTATGACAAGATGCTGAGCCCATAGAATTTGGGATTGGAATGGAGCAGCATCTTGTTACAGCCTCGATTTGCCTTTTTTTAAGTAATTACTGAACAAAAATGTTAATCCTGCGTCAGTCAGTGGATTGAGCGAGGGGGAGAATGCTTTTTAACAGATACATGGGTTTGGTTTAGAAGTCTGTCCAGGAACAGCAACACTGAAACAAACCAACAACAAAAAAGCCCATGTGGCTTATTTACAGCCTGTGATAAAGCAAGGGCAGTCCCAGTTTGTATGTTTTATGTCTTGTGCTGGTTTGTTTTATATGTTGGTCAGTCAGTGATCACTTGACCTGTGATTTTTGCAATTATTTGTGAGCACTTTAGATTTATCAAGTACTTTTCCAGGCTGTAAGTTACCTATGTTGGGAGCATAACTTGTTTATAATATATGTTTTAACAGCATGATTTGTTTCATGTTTGTAACTAATTTTGAACTGTGAGTCTAAAATTGTATGACAAATGATTATGAAGAGAGATGTTATCTTGAGTATTGCTGCTAAAGACTTGTATTATACTGGAACTTTGTCTCTTTTATTACTGAGTTAATTATTTTAGTGGTCTTGGGACTGGGCTTTAGGGAGAGGATTGATAAAAGAAACAGAGCATACTGTGACATGGCTACACTGGGATTGTGGAGTTGGTGCTTGCATCTCTCTGAATGCTTTGCTAGCGTTCAGAGCACACTTGAAGTAAGGGAACGTGTTTGAGAAGGGCTTATCTCTACTGCAGAAAAGTCAGGAAAGAGTTGGAGAATGGATGTAGAGGCTGGAGATGTGACTGATTCACCACTGACTTGTGTCTGGAAAAACAGACATTTTGAATATTTTTGTAATGCAGTCTGTTATCCCTCTAATTCCCTGTCCATCTGCAGAATAAGCATTTAGGTTGTGTGTAAGCTGTACCAAGTCTATATCATACATAATGTATGACTGTATAGGATCATGTGCTATGAATGTCAAATTTTATTTCATTAAATATAAGCTGCTTTTCCGTCTGCACATTGGAGACCACATATATTGTTTGTCCAAAAAAAGGCATCAGTTCCTATGGAAGGATGTGAAGTGCCTCAGTTTCTTCTCTCCCAGAAGTTACAGCTCCAATACTTTCAACTCCTCAGTCATGGGTTCTCCTTGCTGTGTGAGAACACTATCACACTGATACTTCAGCAGTGATTCAAGCTCAGCTTAAGGATCCTCAGCTGCTGTAACTCCGTGGATGCAGAGGAGAAGTGCCAGTTTCCATGAGTGAAGCTCTGTCCTCCTATCCAGCCTGTTCCTGCAGTGATCCAGCACTCCAGCAATGATGAGGCCTTCAAATGAGCAAGGAGACAAATGTTTGTCATAGCTTTTTAAGCTTTGGCAGACAAGCTGCTGGGACCTTTAGTTGGCACCTCTCTGTGGTTCCAAAAAAGCCAACCTTGCCGCGGCTGCCTCCCCCCTTCCCTATGCAGAGATCTTGCATGGTGCATGTGAGTCTGTACATCTTGTGATCCGCCACAACGGAGATTGACAGGAACCAGAAGCCAGGTTCATCAAAGCTACAGATTTCTGATCCAGAATTACAGTGACTGATCTGTGCCAACACAGACCTAGACTGTCCAGATAGACTGAACAGGAGGAAAATGTAATGCCAAAAAAAGAAAGAAGCTGAAACCTAATTAATCAGAAACAAATAAGTCATCTTAATGGCAGCACAGAAGTAGTACCAATTTAATTTGAGAGTACCCTATGTTCCGTAAGGATGACATTGTGCAGTAATTCTACTGCCAGTTACTGCCGTCAGAACTGCTGAATAGTGAGAAGCAAATGAGTTACTGCCTCAAATGGTCTGTATTTTGCACATTTAAAGCTCCCTGGCATTTTAAGCTCAAATTCTGTTTATGACTTTTTGCCTCTCCCCTCGCATCTCTTTGAAGCCATGCTGGTTTCTCTGTTTCTCACTGTGGCACAGTAAGCACAAACAGTACAGACTGGGCAATGGCTGCTGGGGTTGAGCTGCATTAGATACTGTTAAGCTTAATCATAGAATCACATAATGGTTTGGGTTGGAAAGGGCCTTAAGATAATGTAGTTCCAACCCCCTGCCATGGGCAGGAGCACCTCACACCAGACCGTGTCACCCAGTGCTCTGTCCAGCGTTAGAGAAGTACCTGATAGAGAGAGTGGAGGCTTTCTGTTCTTTCTCTGGGGCTACCTCTTAAATCTCAGACAAGATTCAGTCCCTGGAGCAAAGGTAGGCAACATAGCCAGAGCTATGACTATTTACTGTTCAGTGTCAGGAGTGGCTGGCCGTAGAGGTGTGGGTATTTTGTGCTTCCCATTGATCAGCCAAGACCTCCAGGAGGTGGCCTTGTTGGTAGTCCCAGCCTTTCTCAGGATTTTACACAAGCACACAACTTCAGGTCACAGTTTGTTCCAGTGTGAAGCTGGGCAGGCTAATGTGGCTGGGCACTGGTGTTCCTGGCTGCCCCATTATGGCCTCCCCAAGGGAGAGAATGAGGGGAACAGTTACTGTCCAAGAGATCAGCCCCAGCCAGGACTTGGAGAAAGGCATGGTGAAGAAGTGGCAGAGGTGGTGTGTTAGGTCAGTGGAGTTAAATTGCTTGGCATGAGACGAGCCAGGTTAAGACAACCTAGCAGAACTCTTGCTGTTCCCTCCTCCTTGGGCAACATGGTTGAGTGTGAGGCAGCCCAGCCTATGGAGGGGGCCTGGAACTAGAGGATTTTAAGGTCCTTTCCAACCCAAAATATGCTATAATTCCATGATTTCCTGTAAGCCCTTTGTTACTGCCTTATGGAAATGTGTTTAAAGGGAGAGAACCCTTCTAAAAGCCTCGATGCAGTTGTCCTGACTGGGAAGGCAGTGACCAATTCCATGACTACCAGATACCTCAGATTCCTCATCAATGGAAGTGCACAGGCAGTTCTATCTCCAGGTTATCCTGAGTACCACTGACAATGTGTCTTGTCATTTGGGACAGACACTCAGTTATGCTTGGGACCAACAGGTAATGAAAGGCAGTATTTGCAGGAAAAGCTGGTACTTGAAGTACTTGAGAGATAAGCAAGGAGAGAGCAATCACAGGTGCTGTGAGCCCTAAGGATAGGGGCAGTGAGATGAGACTTAGGTCTTCAACCTGTGTCTAAAGTGCTGACCTTCTTTGGATGTAATTTGATGCTCAGTGTTGAACAACTGCTAGACCCTACAGATTAAAAAACCCCAACCCTTAAAAGGAAACGCTGGATGAGGAAAATTACTTCTGTTTCCTTGGTTACAGAAGAACATGTATAAATTACATGGGGAAAAAAAACCCAACAAACCTCAGTAAATTGTAAGTGGTGATTTGTGACAACTGGTCCTTTCAAGTGTGTACACTGGGCAGAATGAGCATGAGCTGATCGGGCAGAATGAGCATGAGCTGATCCTTGCTGAAGATAGCCTATATCACCTGTGTGATAGGCTGGGGAGCCTTTCAGCTAAGCCTCTGCCTATGACAGCCTCAAAATTAAGATGAGTTTAGAACTGAAGCCTAATTTAGAAATTGGCAGAACCTAATTTTCTACTGACTAGGCTTGCAAAGCCCGAGTATGACTTGGGATATTTCCATATGGAGCTGTTTTACCAGTATGAGGTGTGAATTCAGAGTTCCTCTTCACGGGGAACATTATTTTGTGGACTACTGTATTTTCACTTAAAAATATTTTCTTTCCAATCTAGTTGGTGTCATTAGGGAAATGGTTTTGAACTAAACAAGCAAGCTATTCTTAGTGTGGAATAACTGGATCCTTCTGGATAGCTATGCCATTTTAATGTGTATTTGTTATGGAAATATACTGGTGGTGCTCATTCAATCCAGCAAGGCTCTGGATGTCTAGGTATCAAATTTGCTTTTGAAATGAGTCTAGGAATATGTTACCCTTGCCTTCTGGTAATCCCCAGCATTGTCTCCATCCTGAAGGCTACTGCAGCTGTTCCCCTAGAACCCCAGGCCTGATTTCTAGTTTGATTGCCTTCTGGGTGCCATGGGCAGAAGCTTTTGGTAGTACTGCTTCGCTTGTACAAAACATGTTTCATCCAGGGTACAGAGAACAGAGATAATGGTGCGTTTGTGCAAAGCCAGGAATGGAACAAAGGTCTCCCAAGTGCTGCTTTTGCACCTTGGTTCCAGAAGAACTATTGGAAAGATTTTGCAAAGGTAGTAGATGAGCCACCAGATGACACCCCAGTGGACTAGTTTGTTCAGGGGAAACAGTAGAAGAGAAATGAACTGGTCAGTGCTGCAGGCCAAAGAAAGAGGGGAATGGTGACTGTACATGGCCTGTTGTGGAGGCTGGGGTACAAGTGGTATTTGCAAGGACAGTGATTTCAGATGGGACATGTGTAAAGGATTACTTTAATGTTGCTCATTACTATATCCCACAGTTGTGGAGTGTTTGATATATTGTCAAAAAAATTATGTCTTTGGAGCTGCTGCAGTAAGGTTTGTGGCCAGCCAAAGAGCCATCAAACAAACAGCAGAAGCAAAGGTGAGGAGATAGTTTCCTTCTGGTTCCGTTCAGGATGATGAATAAGGGGTCACGGCTGCCACTGGGAATGGAATCAGATAGAATTCTTCCCAGAAAAGGAGGTAATTCTTGAATGTGACACCACTGTAGAGCCAAGCATCCTATAGCAGTGCCTCTGGGAGTCTTTCTGATTGCTGGGGAGAGTAGGATGCCCAGCACAAAACTTGTCCTTTTGGGATCTGCTGCCGTGGAGCTGGTTACCTCTGGGAGTTGTTCAAGTAAGTGGGGAGCTCGGCATAGCAGGTCGCAGACTTCATGTGAAATTGTAAATGAAAACCTACTGCCATGTGCAAGTTCAACAGCATTTCTTCAGCACACATGGGTATTTGGAACAGGCACTCAGGCAGCTACTCCTGCTAGGATAGTTCCTTGAAGCAAGGGGCTTGGAGGATCATTTTGTTAATTTTTGCCATTTACAATTCTCAGCCGTGAAAAGTTAACACAGTTTGGAAGAGTTAACACAGTTTGGAAAAGTTTTGGGTTTTTTTTCTTTTTTTCTGGCACTTACAAGTTCAGAATGCTTTTGTGCATTCCAAATAGTCCTGCCCAGATCTACCACCTGTTCCCTAATTCTGGGTATAAACAGGGTATAGTTCTTTTCCATATGGACAGCGTAATTCCATTAAGTAGCAATCCAGCACTCTTTTTTTAACATTAAACCTCGAGAGTTAATCATCCATCTGTGTGTAATCATTGATTCCATTAAGCCTTATGGCCTTGTCAGATTATCAAACATTTTAAACAGCACTTTCTCCTTTTTTTTTTCTTACTCGACAGCAAAAGCATTTGTTAGGGGGCACGATTGGATCGAAGTTTCAAGGCGTGCTCCAGTCTCATAAAGGCATTTACATGTTCCAAACCTTCTCCCTTTTGGAAAGCACAAAGATTGCCTACATGGTGTATGCCACAAATGACCCCAAGTCCTTCAGGTATTTCTTGACAGACAATGCAGAGATACTTACTTGAGCTTAATAACACCCTTCCCACTCACCCCCCAAAAACCATTTACTATTTCCTTAACATTTTCTGCCCAAAAAACCCATAGCTCCCCCCACCTTTTTTTCTGATGATTGAACATGCAGATGATTACTTACATTTTCTGTGGAGTTTGGGGAGTTACCATAGTTTGGTTGAAATAAGAACAGACTCAGACCTTCATCCTGATTGATGACTGTTATTCCTATAAAAATAGGGTGGTAGGGTGGGCATGCAGATTATTTCATAGGAAAACAGGACCTCAAAGCTGTTTCTTCCATGTAGGATTTGGAAGATGCTGGCATGGTGTTCCTGAAATTACCCATGTTCTCAAGTGCTTTCCGAACTGTGACAGGAAAACTTCACATAAACATATAATGCTCAGTCCCTGGCAGTGTTCAAGGCCAGGTTGGACAGAGCCTTGGGCAAAATTGTAGTGTGAGGCATCCCTGCCCATGACAGGGGATTGAAACTAGATGATCTTAAGGTCCTTTCCAACTCAAGCCAGTCTGTGATTCTGTGATACTAAAAATTTCAACCTTCTTCTTGTCCAGAAACCTGTGAATCAGAATTCAGTGATGGTGTCTGTTTGATGAAGAAGGCGGCAATGGCTTCAGAACTGGCTCCTGAGAGAGGGACTGGTCAGTTACTGTTGCTGGTAACTGGTTAATGATTGTCTGTAGCAAGAGCCCGCTTCTTTTTTCCAGACTTCTTTCCTCCCCTTACATATTAATTTCCCTTTATTGTATTTAGCGTGAATGTGAGGAGAACAGTGAAAGCCACATGGGGAAGAAACAGGGATATTTTGGGTGAGCAAGGCAGCCTTCACCATTCCAAAGCCTACCTGAAGTGGTCAGTGTGGTGTCCATTCTTCCCCTTCACAACTAGCTTGTCATTTACTTGTGCTGCATTTGTGGTTCAACTTTGAAAACATTTAACCTGAACCTCAAAATTTACATGTTTACAGTTTCCATACTGGAAACGTGTGCAAATGGGAAGAAGTTTCCTTGCAGACAGTAGGAATGGAACCAAGGAACATGTGCAGCTCCAGGTCCTTTGTCTGTGGACATGTATAATGGCAATGTACACTCCTGGATGGGTTTTTCACCTTCTGAAGCTATTGGAAGTCTCCTTACTGCCTTCTACAGCTTTTCTCTCTGACTGTGTCTACCTGAAGGACTGCTTCAACTCCTGCACCCAGCAAAACTCCATTTACTGTGGGTCTGGATTAGAATTCAGAGAGTTTGCCTTAGGAAAAATATATATTTTAGCTTGATTTGTGATGATGCTGTTTACTCAAATTATTCTTGATGAAGAAACTGTGAAGACTCTAAGATTACTTGAGGGGTGAGGAGAAAAAGTGACCAGGAAAGTGGTAAAGTTTTTCTTGTGAAAGATATCCTGAATTTCAAAAATCTATTAATTTGGCAAAGATTCAAAATACCACGTTTTATCTTCACCACTGTGACGACTACTGAACCTGATTTAAAAAAAAGGCAGGGTGGGGGTGTGTGTGTGTTTCTTATCTCCTTGTTAATTACACTAATTTTTTTCCCTGAAAAATATTAGAGTGATAATTAGGCCACACATCATGTGTGGTTGGATAAATAGTACTTACATGTTGAGAAAGGGGGCAGAGGAATCATATCTAATGAAAGGAATTAGTGCCAAATAGCGGAGAGACTTGTGTTTGTCTTGCAGAAATCTCTTTTCCCCACCCCCCATGCACCCTAGCTGCGCTGGGGTGTCTGGAGACACACTACTGGGAGCCTGGTTGTGTTCTCCAGGGAAGAGAAAAGATCAATGGGATCATTTAATTTGCACATGTATCCTCACCTGTCGCCTGTGAGGCACAAAGGCTGTGTTGGGCAAGTGACCTTTAGTAATCTGTCAGTAGAGGTGGTAGATGTCTGTATTTCAGACAAAGATCAGGTGTGCTGGTCTCAGTGGTGGGATCAGGGCAAACACATTTCGGCAGACCACCACTGTGGTGGGTTCAGGTTTTAAATCATAGAATCACAGAACAGTTTGGGTTGGAAATGACCTTAAGATCATTGAGCTCCAACCCCCTGCCATGGGCAGGGACACCTCACACTAGACCATGTCGCCCAAGGCTATGTCCAACCGGGCCTTGAACACTAACAGGGATGGAGCATTCACCACTTCTCTGGGCAGCCTTGTGTGAGTGCCTCACCACCCTCACAGTAGAGAACTTCTTCCTTATAGCTATCATCAATCAGCTATACATGTCCATTTTGCTGGGAGTATGTGGAATTATTTGTAGGAACAAAAAAGAATATATGGGACAAAATCTGGGTGTCCCTGCCCTCGCCTGTGTGGCTTGGGGTATTTCCTTGTATTCAGAAAGTTCTGTGCATTGTGGCTCACAGTGACACTGATGGCAACATTCAATAAGCAGGAGGGAAGTCACTGATGCCATGTACGGAGTTGTCTAGAAATTTAGTGTATGGTGAATTCTGCATCAATTTTTTCTGCTTGCATGTTATGAGATAGAACAGCACAAGATGCTGACTAGTAGAATGAGACAGGGGGATTAGCATGTGCAGGCTGGGTTGGGTCACACTCAAGTTGGGCAAAGGAAGGGGAGAAGATGCACATCAACCCCCTGGACACTTGTAACTCTTGAAATTGGAAACTGTAAATATGTCAGAATTGCGGTTAGGAAAAATCAGAATACAAACAGTGAGCTTTCTGTCTGACAGGCAGGAGGGTGAAGAGCTGCAATTCAGTGAAAATATATTAAGCCTTTTCAATGTAAAAATTTAAATTTTGAAATTTCTGCATTTCTTGATTCTATAAATTTCAAAAGTAAAAAGAAGAGAAGCAAATTTCATTCATCCTGGCATGTCTCCTGATAGTGCTTAAAAGGAATTTTCCTTTGCTTTAAATGATGCTCTAAACATTAGGTGTTATGGACATGGACATAAAGAAAACACTTATGCTTGCCTGCTGGGTTCTTGGTTTACACCCTACACAGCACAAGACGAATAGTAAAAATTTTTCCAGTGTGTTGAACACCCAAAAATCAGCACTGGTCTCACTTCAGTCATAGAGCTGTTGTTTTCTCTTGCTGGCCTGCACAGGAAAGACCCACCAAGTCCTCTTTTAGGCAATTAGAAAAGTTGCCTTGCTCCAATCAAAGAGAGGTATTAGTGAAATGAATGGGACTAATTGAATCTGATTTAGTCATTTAAATGAGTTTAATTAAAAGAAATCTCCACTTTGATAACTTCAGGGGGAAATGCAGTTACTGATGGAGTTTGTGGTTTAGCTAAGCTAACGAGACACAATAGCTGAACTGATGAGAATGTGAGGCTGCAATCTGCTTTGGTAGACACCATGGTAGGGCATAGAGCATGGGGGGAGTTTGGGGGTCCTGGGGCCTTGCTGGACTGCTGGACCTGAAAAATGAATTCAGTTGAAAAATGGATTCAAACAACAGCTGCATGGAGCTGAGGAAGGGCAGGGGGAGAGGAGCAGTGTCTGATTCCTAGTGCAGCCAGAACAAGCTACCCTCACCCATGAGGGAGTGCTGGGAAGGGCTGTACCACAAAGGCAGCTTCTTGCGTGTTGGTCTTACTAAGGTATGGTCAGAGCTGACAGCTCAGAAAACCAGGAAAATCAATTATGTTTTGGGAAATTCTAGTATCTTTGTGCCTTCATCCTTTTATTATCTCTCAAATCTTTTTGTCTGAACACTGACCCAAAAGGTTTGTTTAATGTTCGTGTATGTTTGATTTGAACAGTCTTGAAGCAAAGGGAGATTGTAATAGATGTATTACAATCCCCCTTTGCTTCACGACTTCAAAGGTCCCTTTCAACCCAAAATATTCCATGACTCTATGAACAAACATTGTGGCTTGTCTAGATTAGGAGCAGAGTGCAACTTTCTGCTGAAGGGTGTGTCATTTCAAGACCATTTAAGCCCCCCATTTGAGAACACTTCTGAATACCTAGAGGTCTTGCCTTTGGAAGGATTTCAGACAGCTAGAGCCAAGATGGTCAAAATAATCTGCTTTTATATTCTTGCAACATCAGAAACACCATCTGCAATGAGCCATCTCTGCAGAGGATGCAACTGCTAAGGTTGTGTGTTCTTTGAAGACATTGGTGGGTCTTCTGCAGCATCTTCAGCAAACAACCTTACCAGTTTAATAAGATCATCACCAACTGATGTAAGATGCAGCTCCTTTTTGTCCATAGGTTCTGGAGAGTTTCACATTTGTATGCTTATTTCTGTGGTTTATGTCCCGACACAATCAGGACATAATTTGGCCATTCATTTCAGTTACTAACTGCTTACTCAGAAACCTAAATGATGTTCTTGACAGTTTATGCAAAAGAACATTCATCTTCTGTAATTTAGCTTGATACCATGTGCTGTGTGGAAGCATCTTATATGTAGATCAGGTTGTGTAGCTAAAAATACTTTCACTGAGCCCAAATGTATGCAATAGACCAAACTATAACCATTAAGTGATTTTTTAAAAGTTTTATTTTCTTCTTTGAATACTGTTTTTTGGCAGCAATTGCTAACTGGAAAGACCTATCATCTGTTTTTGCCTTCGTGGTGTTTTGATTCTTTGATAATAATCTCATAAAACACTTCAAGAATAGTTAGCATTCTGCACCTTGAATTTCAAATGATGTTTTCAAGTAAGCATGTATATGTTGGCAGTGGGGGGTAATGATTGGACTTGATGATCTTAAAGGTCTTTTCCAACCTGGTTGATCTCTCTGATTCTACGATTTCAAAGGAACAAAGCAGGCTTCTAAAGAGATGTAATATTTGATTCTAATAACCAGTGCTTAGGTTCAGCCCCACTCCCAAATTCATCTGCTTAATTTCCTTTCCGTTAGTGGCAAGTCCACTTTCAGGTGGACACTTCCCGTCACTTACATGTTCAGTCCTGCCAGCTACAGGACTACAGCTACTCCTGCCTCTTCATGGCACTGGTATTGTGTTGGAATACCTGAAGGCTGACAGGAATTAAGTTGGGATCATGGAGAAGGTTGCAGATGCTTGGCCAGCAGGTCAGTGTTCTCAGATATGTTTACGGTTGCACCGTGATGTGTTGTCACTTGCTTTGTAAAAGAAGGACATTGGCTTGGGGACAGACAGGTCTGGCAGAAGTGTCTTGAGGCAGCTCTGAAGGAACAGATGGCTTGAACATTGTTGAGAAGAGTACCAAGTGATTGGTCATGGAGAACATGTAGAAGGCTGGAATGGTTTAGCTTTGTAAATGAAGGGTTTATTTGAGTTACTCTGTGTTTAATTAGAATTTTAGAAAACTAAAGACACAAAAGTCTAAACATCTGTTTGGGGTTGAGGAAGAGGGACAGTGGTTACTGTTGGAGGTGCTCACAAAAAAAATGACCGGTTTTGTGTTATTCCCTTCCTCCCCTTCTCTCCACCTTGATACATGGCACTTTTTAAGGAATTGTTATTTGGAAAAGAAGAGTAAAGTCCAGACAGCTTCGATAAAGATGTCCTGCCTTGGTTATTGGCTTGCATTAACTTTGCTGAAATTAAAACAGTATATTTTCTCTGCAAATTATTTGCTTCTTCAGGGTTTTTTTCCAAGGTGGTTCATCACCACAGCAAAAGCAGTTGAAGCTGTCAAACAAAGCTCTGTTTGAATGGACTTGGGCTTAGCAGCCTGAATATGTAATGTAATGCAGCCAGGACATGAAGTTTCTTTTTATTTGTCTATACTGGCAGAAAGGCAAATTAAAAGGAAAACTTAGGAAAAGCTATTTGAATTAGTTAATTGGAAGAAACTTTGAAGCAAGCTGCCAGGCTTTGCAAAACTGTACTTTTTTTGTTAGTGTGAGGTGTCCCTACCCATGGGGGCAGATGATCCTAAGGTCCTTTCCAACCCAAACCAGCCTATGGTTCTATGTTTCTATATGTTGGTTTCTGTGTGATTCCTTTGGTCTTCTCCAGAATAGAGTGATTCTCTGGCCATGATGGACTGATGTAATGCAGTGGAGGTGTGGAAGCTGCCATTGGATGCTCCTGCGAACAGCTACTGCTGCAGATATAAAGCTAGACAGGCACCACTGCTGTGTCCGTTGATTCTGAGAGCTACCTTCTTTGCCTGAACTAGCAAGTTATTGTCAGTTGTATGATAAGGTAGAATTTGACAGTGATGGCAGGAGTTGTAGTAGTCTACAAAAACGGACTAAAGCCTAAAAATGTTATTTCTGTAATTGCTGGGGAAAAAAAAAACAATAACCAAGACGTGCTGTAAACAGGGATTCAGTTCCCCAGATTCAATTGCATTACTCTGGGTTGACACCAGAGAGCAAAATTTATCCTAATGTGTGCCTCAAATTCCAGCAGCCTGCACTAGGTTGTTTAAATCCTATGAGACTCTTCTGTTTTCTGCTGCTATCCAGGTTTGTCCAGGAGCGTGCTGAGTGGGGATGCTTTCCAGGATGCTTTCAGGATGGGTGGGCAGATGAGCATCCTCAGGAATGCTGGATTTTGTAACTCAGCCTTGTGCTCTTGTCCTCTGTCATCCCCCAGAGGCATCTGATGTAGTCCTGGGCTGCGGTGGATGATGCATAGTTGAGCAGTGCTGTATTTGAATGTGTTCGGAGTACTAAATACCCGTCTGTAATGAAAAGAGTACTTATGGATTAGTGTGCGTTTCCTTCATGCATTCCTGATTCCATTAGCAATGGAGGCATTGTGTAATATAATAGATATGATTAACTTTAATTTGCACTTCTTTGTTGAGAAAATAGACATGTAATTAAAAACCTGACATGCCTTGTACTTTTTTTTTTTTCCAACAATTTACTTGTTGTCATCTCTTCAAGAGGATATTCCGCAAGGCTCTTGCCACTTCCTCCTTCAAACATCTTCCCCAGCCCAGCTTCTGTCTCTCAGGAGTCCCCCATTGCCTGTGGCAAACACTGACGGCTGCTCCCTCTTTCCCTAGAGAAAAGCCAGCTCTGGTTCTTCAAGCGTTGCTCATGTTGTGGGGTACTTTGGGGTACTGATTTACTGGAAAATCAGATGATTTTCAAAGGTTCCTAGAAAGAAAGCACACTCAAAATGGTAACACTGTTGTTAGCAATTTGTGAGGCTGGTGAGTAGATACTCTCTTTGTACTGCCCTCTCTTGGGATTATGTTGTGTGTGTCCCTTCAGTACCCTAATCACTGTTCAGTGTACCCAAGTATGAAATAACAAAATACCTTTTGAAGAGTAACAGCATCTTAAAGTGCTCTTTGTGTTGGGTAGAAGCCCCACCACTTAAGTACATAAATCCTGTTGGGAAAGTGCAGAAGTTAATCTGAGTCTGAGTAGGAGGTCAACAGAATTACCTGGTTGTTTTCTGGAAACTTCCATGCCACATTGCATTGTGGCATTTATCAGACAGGAAGAGGAAAAGGGAAGTACAGGTGTACTTCTGTGGGAAGGAAACTTGCAGAATAGATGGTACTAGAAAGAATGAAGACAATGTGGTTCTCTTGGGCCTCTCAGATGGGCAAACAATAGTAGTAATGCACAGAGAACTGATGGAGATATTTCTGGGAAAGGAGTAAATACATGTGCTGCATCAGAGAACAGAGAAATTTTTCTGTAGAACATGGTGAAATTTGCCCAAATATCAAGCTGAAAGATGTCGTGGTTTAAGCCCAGCTGGTAACTCAGAACCACTCAGCCTCTCGCTCACTCTCCCCCTGCCCTTCCTCCCCCCGTTCCCGGAGGGATGGGGAGGAGAATCGAAAGAATGTAACTCCCACGGGTTTAGATAAGAACAGTCCTGTAACTAAGGTATAACACAAACCACTGCTGCTACCACCAATAATAATAATGATAAGGGAAATAACAAGGGAAGAAAATAGAACTGCTCACCACCCACCGACCGATACCCAGCCCAACCAGGCAGTGATCTAACCCTTCAGGTAACTGCCCCCAGCTTATATACTGGCCATAACGTGCTGTGGTATGGAGTACCCCTTTGGTTAGTTTGAGTCAGGTGTCCTGTCTCTGCTTCCTCCCAGCTTCCCCTCCTCCCTGGCAGAGCATGAGACTCAGAAAGTCCTTGGTCAGAGTAAACATTACTGAGCAACAACTGAAAACATCGGTGTTATCAGTGCTGTTCCCAGGCCGAAAGTCAAAACCACCGCACTGCACCAGTTACTAAGAAGGAGAAAAATGACTGCTACTGCTGAACCCAGGACAAAAGGTTATATTTTGTCTTAGAAAATTCAAAGATGGGGAATTCTTACAACAAGCCTATGAAAGATGCTCATGATGATGACTTGTTGTAAACTGGGAGTCCCTTACACTGGTTCACTGTCTCAGTAATAGATGGCTTCAGCAGCCTTCAGCTGAAGGGAGTCTCTTATGGCCCCAGGTATACTCACTATTCTCTGGTTTTGTTCTATAACAGGTATCTGATCAGTTTAGAGAAAAAGTAAAGAACAGAAGGGTTTAATTGACACCAAAGATTCAGGTGAAAAGTTGGAAAACACTTCAACTCTAAACACTTAAACTTTAAAGTTGTAGCTGTGGTCCAAGATAAAAATCGGTGCAATGAACAGCACTTGAAACCCCTTGTTTCATTCATACTGGTTATCTCTGCCATACTTGATTTTGTCCATCTTTACACAGTCTGTGTTGTTTTCTGTTTCTTTTATTGCCATTATTCAAAACATGAATAGAAGTGAATATCCTCTAAGTTATGAATGCAATCAATTTTAAATCTTTAACTGTAATTTTTTTTCCATAAAATTCTTTTAATTTAGTCTAATATAATAGCACATCAAGCAGTAATGGGTACATTAAATTGAATCATGATGTTCATATACACATTTTATGACACAATCAAATATCCCAATGCATTAATTCATGTCAATCAGTTAATAAAATCAAACAGGAAACATTTCTCTAGTGCTGTTAATGATGTTTCTCCCATTTAGTTGGTGACAAGATGGTGAGGACCTTTACATCTTGCCTAGTTCATGTCACCTTCTCTTGCTGAAGTCAATACATTTACTTACTTGATGGGGAAAAAGCATATTGGGCCCATGGCCCCAAGCACAACGCGGTGATGGGGAGCAGGAGGCCATTCCTTTACCACATCCTACCCTGGATCCACTGGTACAGTACTGTCCCCAGAGACCCCATCCCATAAGGAAGAATATTAACTCTGAACTTGGGGAATCATTTCTCTTTGAAGATTTCCTCACTTCTGATGTTCGCCGTTAAGGACAAAGCAATGTAGTGAATTTACTAGCACCTTTTGTGAGGAGGGAGGAATTAAATCTAGAACAATTGTTAAGCGGTTGTAATTTGAGCTGGTTCTTCGTGCTTCTCATCTGCTTCACATTATAGTTGATGGCACTTTCACCTCCTCTTTTACAGCACCAGAATTCTGACACTTCTTTACTTAAGCATGTGTGCCAGCAACAGGCCCTCAAAGGCCTGACTGGGCTTTGTGGGAGAAGTGGTGGGATCTGGGTGGAGTCTAATGGAAGAGCTGAGAGATACAGCTGCCTCATTGGAGGCTGTACAGGAGAAAAGCAAATCAAAACCATAACATAGAAGAGATAACAGAGCCAGAATTCAGCTGGTCCAAACTGATGTGCTTCACCTGGGATCAGAAGGGCTTGTAGCAGTTGGTGTCCCTTGACAACCTGGCCCAAAATATCAACTGGCCTTCTGGCCTTGATTTTGGCACTGTAAAAGACAGCAGTCCCAGTGGAAAGGAGCTAAATCGCCTACTGCTGGCAGCAGGAAGCATCAAAGCAGTTGTTCCCCTCCTATCTGCTGGTCTTGATGACCCAGCTCTCTTTGATAAAGCAAATCATGGTGATGGGAATCTGAGGGGAAGGATAGAGGGGAGAATGTTGCAGTGTGATTTTCAGAGAGGGCAAGAGTGGCTCTGTGTGTGCTTGCATAAAGAGCTCTTCCTGGAGAAAATGGAAACATTTATTCTGTTTCTGAAGGCAAAATTGAGCTTTGAGACTTGTGAAGAAAGGCAGCTGTAGTATCTCAGTAAGAACAGCTCTGTAAGCCAGTCCTGTGAATGGATCATGTCTCTTAAATAATATTTACCGTGGGAAGAGATGAGCACCTCTGTGTTTGCCATCTCAAACATACATGTAGGCTGATGTCTCAGCGTATTTCCTGTGTCTGCTGTATCTAATGTGGGAGAAGATATTTAGTCAGCAGAAACAGAACATGGTTGGGTTTTTCCCATGCACCACAGTATTTATTTGCACGATTATGACAAAACCAACACTTGCTTGCAGTTCTGCCTGAGGTGATGCTGTCAGAGAGTATTTCAGACCCATGTCTCTTTATGGGTAGAAACATTCTCTGTGCTTTATGGTGGCTTTGCAGGACTGCCTGATAGTGTGTTTGCGGGGGGAACCTTTGAGAAAAGGACTGTGTACTGAAAAGAGGAGGTGATATTGGGGTTTGGGGCACCAAGATGTGTTTTCAAGAAACCTGACCCTGTGACTGGCTTTGAGTGCAAGTCAGTCCCTGCATTTGTTTCTTCTTGTTCTGTTTTTCCTTGGTACACATTTGAGACTCCCATGGGAAGAATCCTACATAATGGGGTTCTTGGAGAGCTATGTGTAATGGCAGCACTGAGTACTACATATGCATACATGTAACACTGTCATATCTGTGTATCTAGAAACTATGCAAGAAACTCTTAAGTAGTCTTGTGTGTGTTCTTAGCTGGTTTTATGAGCAAGGAGAGAGACATGAACCTGGGAGGTTGGTGGTACGGGCTGAGGGGCGAGTCTGGCCTGTGCATTGCTGGGGGCAGGATGTTAGATGACAAGAGCAGGCAAGGGAAGGAGTGGATGCCTATCAGGCTGAAGTTGCAAGGAGGAATAGGAATTTGGCCATGGGAAGGAAGTTTCTTTTTTTAATTGTCTGTGTAACCTTCTGGATGTGGTAAGGGCTATCAAAGAGATGTTCAAAGAAGATGCTGCGTGGAGACCTCAGAGTAGCCTTTCAGTATCTGAAAGTTGCCTACAAAGATGCCAGAGAGGGCTCTTCGTTGGGGAGTGTAGCAAAAGGACACAACAAGAGGAAACGGTCTCAATCTGCACCAGGGAGGGTTTAGACTGGAGATTAGGAACAATTCACTCCCCAAAGGGCAGTCAGGCATTGGAACAGGCTGCCCAGGGCAGTGGTGGAATCACCATCCCTGGAAGTGTTCACAAACCGTGTAGACAAGACCCTCAGTGACATGAGTTAGTGGTGACCTTGGCAGTGCTGGGGAATAGTTGGACTGGATGATCTTGAAGGTCTTTTCCAACCTAACAGATTCTATGACTCTATGACAAGGGATGATGGGTTCAAACTGAAATAGGGGAAGTTCAGATTAGATATAAGGAAGAAGTTCTTTACTGTGAGGGTGGTGAGGCACTGGCACAGGTTGCCTGAAGAAGTGGTAAATACTCCATCCCTGTCACTGTTCAAGGCCAGGTTGGACAGAGCCTTGGGCAACATGATCTAGTGTGAGGCATTCCTCCCTGTGGCAGGGGGTTGGAATTATATGTCAGACCTGGTGGTGGTGGGCGTGCAGAGAGCTGAGGGGAAAAGGGAGAGTCTCTGGAGAAATCCCTAATGGAGATGTTTGGTGTAAGTGAGAGAAAGGGCTCTAATCAGTGAGCCTCATTGTAGGTTATTAATGTAATTGGAAACACAATCTGCCTAAATCATGCAAATGATATGCAGAGTGAGGATTTTTTTCTGCCATCATAATGATAATCTAAATAAAATGTGGATTGTAAGTGGAGTTCTGAAAGACTGAATCTGAGATTAATATGGAATACAGAAATTAAATAAAGACACGCTTTGTGGGGAGCTGCAACTTTGCTTTGATGACATTTGAGACCCTGATTTATGAACATGGTTACAAGGTTTTTAACCATTCTGAAAATGAAATGAGGTTAAATTTCTTCCTATTAGCATTAGAGTTATAATCACAGCACATTACAAAAGACTAATAAATGTTTTTGAGTAATGAAATTGCCATCAAGACACCATTGTTAATCGGAATGGGATTATAATTGGGGTTGCACCATGCACACACTCTATGGGAGGTACACTTACTGGGATGGATGTATCCCTGCCCTATCTGAGCTGGGTGGTGGGTTTGGATGGAGGAGAGCAGGGTCTGTTTAGGTGCTTTTATTTAGAACTCATTCATCTAGCTGTTAAGTAAGTACTCCTGGAAATAAGGAGGAGATAAGTATTCTAAGGTGGCAACTGTGGGTTTTCCTAATGGATGAATTGTAAGTCAGGAGGTCTAATACAGGTCTTGGAAATATAGATCTGATAGCCAGAGAACATGTTTGCGAGCATAAAATCATAGGTTTGGAAAGGACCTTAAGACCATCTAGTGTCAACCCCCAGAGTGGAGTGGAGGTGGGTAAAGGAGGCAGAAAGTGTCCATAACTCCTGGAGAGGGAGCACTGCAAGAATTCACAGCACCTTGAATTATCCTAAACCCTGGTGAAGAAAAGTACCTGCAAGTGTACAAGAGAGCACGTCTGTTCTGAATATGTGTTGCGTTAAATGGCAAGTGGGGAAACAAACCCCTGGTTTTATGAAGAGAGGGGCCAGGAACAGCCCCAGTGCACAATTATCAGTCCGAGTCCGTTTAATATCGGATTTATAGACTACTGTCAGACCGAGCGCTTTGAGTACCGGATTTATAGACTACTGTCAGACCGGGCGCTTTGAATACCGGATTTATAGACTACTGTCAGACCGAGCGCTTTGAGTACCGGATTTATAGACTACTGTCAGACCGGGCGCTTTAAGTACGAGAATTACGGTCGGATACTGAAACAGTGCAGTTTATTGTGATTGGCTACCAAAACAGAGCAGTTAATTAATGCAACAGGTACAGGTTCTTATGGATTGCCGGGGATAAATACTGTCTGCAAAAGCACGTGCATATAATAGTTACATAAATACAAGCGCTTGGTAAAGTTAACACAGCTTAGCTCTAAAAGATACAGATGACAATAAAAATAACTCTATAGAGATTCTAAGGTTTTCCTAGGAAAGCACTGAATACAGTGCGAGTCTTACCCACAGGCGTCCCTATGGGGGGGGAAGAGAGGTCCAGCCCGTCGACCGGTCCCAGGAGTCGGTTGATGTTATCTTCCGTGACTCGTCCACGATGGTATCTTCCCCAAAATCCCCCTTTCTCTCTGGCTATTTTATATTATTTTTACCTTCAAGGTGGAGCTTGAGTGACTCTAGTCATACATACCTTTATTACCATTGGCGAAAATTTCTCTCGCCTCGATTTAAAGGTATATGAGACTAAAAATTCAGAGAGCATGCTCAGAGAGAGGTGGTCTTATTTCGGAGGGGGGTCGCACTGGAGAGGGGTGTGTATTTTAGTATTATAATGAAGCAAAGTTCACACTAGGACGGTATTTTGTCAAGAAGATGACAGGCCGCTGGCTCAGGGTAGCAAGTATGCAGCTTATCAGTTTCTTGTACCACCTAGTTCCCGTTTTATCTGTTGAAGTTAGGACAGAACATAACCGCAAGATCTCCACCTCGCTCTATCCTCCGCCTGTTACGGGAACCGCTGTGGAGTGCACATTCCTGGCATACCAGGTACGGCTGCATCTTAGCGTTTCTCTCTCTTATGTGTGGACAATGCTGCATTTCGAATATAGATTTAATTTCCAATTATCCCAAATTTCCTAATTATTCCACATAATCCACCCCGTGACTATAGTCACTCAAGCTTCACAATGTTTAGAAGGAATCTGGAATGTCCCATATACTTTTTGAGTGAGGATTGCTAAGGACATATACATCCTGTGGGGATGCTAAATTGGATTATGTTAAAGTCTAATATACAAAGCGATTGTCAAGGCAAAACCTAATACAGTGAGTATTAACAAAATCACAACGGGGTGAAGCATCCTGTTCAAAATGCCTGTGGCAGTTGGTGACCATCCAAAGAGAGTGTCCCACCACTTATTTTCTACATCTTTCTGGACTCTCTCCAACATCTGATGGATTTCTTCTGTATCGTGGTGGACAGTGATCAGAGTTCTTTGTCCTTTTTCCTTGGCCTGGGTCAGCAACTACTTCAAGTCTTCATGGTGTAGCAGCTTTCTCACCAATGTGAGATTCATCTCAATAGGGGTGAATCACAAGTCATTATACAGCGTGTGTCTTGATTGCAACAATTGTTGAGAAGTAACAGGAGCTGAATAATTGAAGTCACACCCAATAATATTAGTAAAGTTACAAATACAAAGGTTAGTGTGATCAGTGATATTCATAGTAACATCATCTATTAATATGAAGTTGCAAAGAGTTCTCATACAAGCACATCCTTTTCCAATATATACAAGCATAGTTTCTGGATTTTCATTGGGATGTATTTCAAAATGACAAACATTTTGCTCTGTGTCAAGACAAATGTCTTGTGCTTTTATGGTATTAATTTGTGAGATACATGCATCGACGTCAACAGTTTGCCATTTATTGATATATTGCGCCCATACTCTATGTTCAATTGGGTAGAGCACGGTTTCATGGTGATTCAGTCCTAGCGCAATGATTGGGTATATGGTACGTACCGAAGCATTGCGTATTGTTAGGACAAAAGCAGTGACTTTACTCTCAATGGGGTCATAAATGAAATTAATCAGGTGCCACCAAGATTGGAATTTCCTTTCAGATTCAATTGCGTTATCCCAGACTACTTTTCGAATTTCAGTGGGTAAGGTACCTGTTTCACCTTCCCTTATGATTGCAGCTGTCATCGATTGTATCCATATTTGGGCTTGGATATAGCTGAGAGCCAGAGATAATTAGCTGGTGGCCCTTTTTCACTCGTTTCCTCCCATTGAGGTAATATATTCGATAAAAACCATTGGTGATTTCCCAAAGCCAAAAGAGAAGATTGTAAAGGATATTTCAATTTAGTCAAGTCATGAGCTCTTGTGGCTAGTTTGTTGGCTAGAATTTCCGCATCAATGCTATTCAAGACTCCTAGCCCTGTTCCTAGATACCAGTTATATCTCTCTTTGATCGTCTTTACGGGGGAGAGGGTTCGTCCATGTAACCATGTCGACCATCCTGCATACAATGTATCCAGGAATGGTGAGCATGTGGGTTTGATTGCAGAGATCTTAATTTGTATAGACAGTTCTACACGTTTGAGGGAGTATGATGGGATAAATAGTATTTGTTGTTGACCAGTATTTTTAACGACATAAGGTTCAATGTTATACACATGAGGAGTTAAACTAACAAGATGTTGAGTGGACGTGCTCCGAGTAGATGTGTTCTCAAGAATTGTTTGGGATGGAGGTTCCGTATCCGGCACAGAAGTGGCTGTCATGGTATTGATTTTAAATTTAAAGGACAGCCCTATGCTGTCTTGTGCCCAGAGACAGGTCACAAAGACTGGTTGGATCAAAATAAGGTTGTGCCAACAATCTCATCTCTCCCCAGTACAGATTTTTTATTTATAACCTTGGCAGAGATCTGACTTATTTGTTTGTGGGTGGATCCATTGATAACTTTACATCCTACTTTTATTTTATCACTGTTGACAGATTTAAGTCTTTGTTAGAATCAAATTCTACATTCCCCCCGTTTAATCCCATGCTCCCGGTATATTTTATATGAGTCTCAGACCAGGGTTGTTGCAGGTCTGTAGAAACATAATGTTGATTCAGTTCTGCGGTTTACCATTTTTTTTAAAACTTAGGTTGGAAAATAATCATGAATGCAAAAAATACTATTACTATTACAGCTAGGATGAGTGACAAGATTTCTTGGATACACTCAAGTCCAGTGTAGGCCAGTCCATCTATCCATGTGCAGTTCACCTAGAATTTCTGTGAACACAAAAGAGAAAACATGCTCGGCCTTTTGACCGACGGGGTTAAAAGGAAGGTAAAAATCCATCGGGTGTTAATTCAGTGTGCCTTTCCTGAATAGTCTTAGGTTTCCCATGCATGAGGATTTTAAGAATAATTAGTACCATGGGTACTGCTCCAATCTGAGGCATTTTTACCAACACCGGTTGTCCTCACAAGGAGGGGAATCATGGAAAACATATCCTTAACATCTAAGGTAGCCATCCAAGTGTGGGCAGCTCCTTGTATCATTGTCACAATGTTGGCAATATTTGGGATTGCTGCAGTTAGAGGTGCAGTACTGGCGTTTAACTGTCGATAATCTACTGTGAAACGCCATTGTCCAGTGGGTTTCTTTACAGGCCACACCGGGGAATTGTAAGGTGAGTGAGTTCGTTTGAAGATACCTCTTTTCTAATTCTGTTACCACCCCGTCAACCCCTGTAAGTGCTGCTGCAGGCAACAGGTATTGCCGAACATTGGTAATTTTAGGCGGAGGTAAGGGTATGGATGCAGAGTTCTACCTGCTTTATCCAGTAAGAAATCGCTACTATGGTAAAGCACATACAAATTTAGATTAGCAGTGTGTATACCACCGGGTGCAGCAGCATGTTGGAAATGCCAGTGGCAGTGAGGGACCAGCCAAAGAAATTTCTTACCAGTGGAGTACTGTTACCCTCTTTGCATGCTTTTTATAACACTATAATTGTATTAGAATCTTTGCAGTAGCTTTAAAGCTGCAAATTTGCATGCTCTAACATCTGTTTTATAAGTGACAAATCCATACAATACAAGGTGTAGTTTCTTATTAGCAACTGGCTAATAGGTACAGGTGGTTTTATACACAAAATCACAGCCTCTGTTAGTAGCTCCTTTGCAAGCACACATATTCAAGCTGTTACTTTTCAGTTGACTCTAAGTGATGTTTTACAATCATTCATTTTTTCTCTGCCTCTCTTATTCTGCTTGGGGTATTCACGATCAGCTCCTATAGCTGAGGCATCAGGTTCTTCCACTCGTCTGTCCAGCTCATGGTGAGGCTTGACAAACTTTGCAGGCGGCCTCTATGGACCTGTAGGTAGGAGGATACAAATACACCCCCTCCCCCAGGTTATCAGTTCTTGAAAAGTAAGACAGGTTAAAGAGTTTCCTTAAAGCAAAATTATTGTGATAAAACAGTGTGAAGCAGCTGCAAAAGCAAACTGCACGGTGTTAAGTCAAAGAGTTTGCTGTATCATAAACCATTTTTTTTCTTTCTCTGCCACCCTGATGCTGCTTGGGTGGCGGCTGATAAAGCTTGTGGTTGCACGCCCCTCTTGCTTTTTCAGTTAGCAGTTTGTGTTTCAAGTATTGGATTCACCCCCAGGTTACCTTAAACACACTAAGCAGGACTCCTTCCCTGTGTCCGGTGTGTTGCAGGCTTCTTTAGGCTTTGTCTGTGGTGTCTGTACAAAACTGCTCCAATACTTCAATAGATCGAGAGGTTTTTAATGCTTTCTTTTTTTTTCAAAGTCGCTCACTCTGCTTTGCCAGCTACAAACGCCGGCCTGCACGGCAGCAGCCATAAATACCTGCCTGCTCGACAGCAGCTACAGCTGCCAGCTTGCTGAGCAGCAGCCATAAATACCTGCCAGCAGCAGGACTTTTGCATTAACCCTTTCTTGCCCAAAATGTTAATCTGCTACCCATTAAAAACTTTTACATAAATCTAAAAACAAATAAATACACAAAAAACTGTCTGCCCTCAACACACACACACACATGGGATCCCATAAACACACTTTACACAACTACAATATTTAAAACACAAAATCCAGGCAATCATTACTCCCACTACACGGTCCCACATACAAAATGTGGTACAATGACCCTGTGAAGACAATCAAAAAACCAGCTCCGAGCAACATCATCGCAGTGCAAGGTGGCAGGCTCAATCTCAGCAGGCGTCCCCGCGGAGGCTCTGCCCCCCCCACACATCGCATGAGGCTTGGGCTTTTTTATACTGATTAAAATGCACACTCATTCCAACGCAGGTGGCCAGCCTACATCGGAAGAAGTGGCCAATAGTATCTATAAAGGTCTGCAAGGGTCAATAAAAACACAGACATACTTATATTCACAAACCTCTAACACATAAATATTACAAAAAAACTATATCTTTTAATAAAAACATACTAGAAACCTTCCCACCTTCTCGATCCGGCACATATACCACCAGGAAAGCACACAATACATCTGCATCCCCCACCATCTCGCTTTTCCCTTTACAGCTGCCCATTTATCATGAGGATCTGGGGGATATAAATCAGGCTCCTTTGCCGGATCAACAGGCACCGGGTCAAAAGGACTATCCAGGTTTTATTTTTGCTCTTGAGTTGATAATTTTGAGCTTCCAAGTTTTCTCCTGTCTCCTTGTGAAAGGCTAATGATGATTTTAGCACTTCATTTTCTGATCTCAGAGCAGCATATTCTGCATCAGAAGTCAGATTAGGAGCAGGGGCATTTTTAGCTTCCTCTTGTGCACAAGATAAACAAGCACCTAACACTGCACACATAACATTTTTACCTTTTCCCACTTTCAGCTTGTGTAAAGCCCGACACTGTTTAATATGTTCTACCACTTTCTCTTCATCCTTCCAAAACTTTTGGGCCCACTCCTTCCCAGCTGGGGAAGGGGCACAATCATATTTTTGCAGCAGTTTATCCATGGCAATCCTGCCGACTACGCCAATTTTCTGTTGCGTTAAATGGCAAGTGGGGAAACAAACCCCTGGTTTTATGAAGAGAGGGGCCAGGAACAGCCCCAGTGCACAATTATCAGTCCGAGTCCGTTTAATATCGGATTTATAGACTACTGTCAGACCGAGCGCTTTGAGTACCGGATTTATAGACTACCGTCAGACCGAGCGCTTTGAGTACCGGATTTATAGACTACTGTCAGACCGGGCGCTTTGAATACCGGATTTATAGACTACTGTCAGACCGAGCGCTTTGAGTACCGGATTTATAGACTACTGTCAGACCGGGCGCTTTGAGTACCGGATTTATAGACTACTGTCAGACCGGGCGCTTTAAGTACGAGAATTACGGTCGGATACTGAAACAGTGCAGTTTATTGTGATTGGCTACCAAAACAGAGCAGTTAATTAATGCAACAGGTACAGGTTCTTATGGATTGCCGGGGATAAATACTGTCTGCAAAAGCACGTGCATATAATAGTTACATAAATACAAGCGCTTGGTAAAGTTAACACAGCTTAGCTCTAAAAGATACAGATGACAATAAAAATAACTCTATAGAGATTCTAAGGTTTTCCTAGGAAAGCACTGAATACAGTGCGAGTCTTACCCACAGGCGTCCCTATGGGGGGGGAAGAGAGGTCCAGCCCGTCGACCGGTCCCAGGAGTCGGTTGATGTTATCTTCCGTGACTCGTCCACGATGGTATCTTCCCCAAAATCCCCCTTTCTCTCTGGCTATTTTATATTATTTTTACCTTCAAGGTGGAGCTTGAGTGACTCTAGTCATACATACCTTTATTACCATTGGCGAAAATTTCTCTCGCCTCGATTTAAAGGTATATGAGACTAAAAATTCAGAGAGCATGCTCAGAGAGAGGTGGTCTTATTTCGGAGGGGGGTCGCACTGGAGAGGGGTGTGTATTTTAGTATTATAATGAAGCAAAGTTCACACTAGGACGGTATTTTGTCAAGAAGATGACAGGCCGCTGGCTCAGGGTAGCAAGTATGCAGCTTATCAGTTTCTTGTACCACCTAGTTCCCGTTTTATCTGTTGAAGTTAGGACAGAACATAACCGCAAGATCTCCACCTCGCTCTATCCTCCGCCTGTTACGGGAACCGCTGTGGAGTGCACATTCCTGGCATACCAGGTACGGCTGCATCTTAGCGTTTCTCTCTCTTATGTGTGGACAATGCTGCATTTCGAATATAGATTTAATTTCCAATTATCCCAAATTTCCTAATTATTCCACAATATGTTCACAGGTACAGGTATCAATTCCCAAGAATGCTTGTGCATGGAAGTGACCCAAAATGCTGAGAAGTGCAAGAGGATGTTTGTCCTTGCAGCTGTTGAGACCTGGCGTGGCCTTGAAACAGATTCATGTGTGTCAATCTCTTGGGTAATGCCCCTGATTTCTGTCTCTTGCCTCATACAGATAGAAGATCCATCCCCTTGCTCTTCGTTGGTGCTGCCTAAGTGGAGCCACAGCATGTGGAGTCACATTAAAGCAGACAATGACAGGCTAGTTGTTCTGTAATGAGCCAGCTCTGGATTTTCTCCTGATTTCCTGTGGATGGATAGTATGGAACAAGACCATGAGATGGTGGTGCCTTCTGCGTGTATAGTTAAGAAATAATATTTCATGTTAAGTACAGTTTTTCAGAGGCAGCTAAACAAATTCTATTCAATTTTTTACAGGATTTGTGTCAGGATGTCTCAGTGTCTGGCTTTGCATTGAGGAGGGCTGACTTACGTATGGACAAATTGCACTGAAGAATGCAGAGCCAGAGGCCACCCTCCGGGCTGTATGGAGCCTGCTCTGCAGCAGGGCACAAACACAGAAAGCATTTGGTTATTTGAGAGGTAGAGGGTAAAGTGTTGTGATCATAAACCATACCCTAATTGCTCTCAGACCTATTAGTAGGATGTCTTGCATAGACTGTCATCCTGCCCTTTCCCATAGGCCCTATTCACTGACCCTTTGCTCTTTGACAGTAATTACCATCCAAGCAAGCACAAGCCATCAACAGCTAGAACACAAACCTACTGGCACGGTAATATAGCAATCTCCAGTTCATCTTAAAGAGGTTTAGTTTTATCTCACATGCTTAAAATGGGAGTTAACTCAAAGCTGTACCAAAAAAAAAACCAACAACAAACTTAATGAAAAATATCAGTTTACAACACGAGCTGGTATTCCAGCATGTGAAATAGATACTTAATGAGAATAACAGACTTAACTAGAGGAAAAGGAAAGCTTCCAGGTAAATAAGGATGTGTGTCTGAAAACCTGTCTGCTCTCTTCCTAGTGGCTGCCCTGATTTAGTGCAAGATGCCATCTTTCCTCACTGTGCTTGTGGTCTGGAAGCATCTTTTAGGACATGACCAAGGGTGTTCCTCATCCATTTATTCAGACCTATTTCTTTGTGTGCAGGGGATATTGCTGTTTTGACTAATGTTCAGTGTCATCTCTCCTGTTAGGGAAAAAAGCATTAGATAGAGACTGTTCCCCCATTGGGTCTTCCCATCTTTAGAAGTATCAAAGGTCCTGCTGGTTTCTTTTTTCCTGTGTTGGTTATCACTTTTGATATTTCTGCCAGTGTATTGCTACCCCATTCCCATTCTTACAGACAGTGCCTAAATGGTGATCTTTTTTTAGAAATGCTCTTCACTTTACAGTTGCCCTTCTCAGTCAGCAGTGAGGATGCTAAATTCTATCTGACCACATAGAGATCTTCTTTAACCCTTTTACTATCTTTGGTCTCTACATATACAAACCAGCGCTGTTCCTGCCATGTGTTCACCTCCTTTTTAAACTGTTTCATGAGAAACAAGGCAGCAATCTTGTATAAACCAGTGCCATTATTTTACCTCCTCTTCTTGCTGCCTTCCTTGTGTTAAAGAAGAAATAACCCTTATGTCTGACAATATTTTACTCCTCTTTAGGAGCAAATAACAATCACTTCCTATGCAGAACGTTGTGCTGCTGAAGGACAAAGGAGATGATTCCCTCTTGCTTTTCTTTCTTTTTTTCCTAAGTGGATGTAAAAGTGAACCTCTGAAACACAATGGATTTTTGTGGCCCCTTCTCTCTGTGCCCAGGTTCTGTCCCTGCAGTGCAGGCGGCAGCAGCAGTTGATGGCCAACAGAGCCTGGCTCTTTGTCACTTTGAGTCTCTTGGGCAGAGCCTGACATGCTGCTTATGAGGACACAGTGAGGCTCCCTGAGCTGCTCCCTTTAGACAGGTGATTGATTCCTCCCTAATATCCTGAAATGGGAGCTGTATTGGAATCCAGTGTCATCTCAGGATCAGAGAGACAAGGTCTTTAGCATTAATTGGGCCACCCTGTGTCAGGTGAATTCCTCTGTTTATGGGCCAAATACACATGTCACTTGCAGTGACTGTTACAAGGGGACAGTGAAAGCATCACTTGTTCATAGCCCAGGTTTCCATCCACCCGCCTTGGGAAGTGTGTCCTGCTGGTGTGGGTGAAATCATGGCTTCTGACAGGAGTGGTCACGGGTCATCATGACTCACAGACAGAAACATGGGTATTTTTTTGTCATATGTAAAAATCAGAATGTGAAAGGACTCCCAGCATGGGAAGCTCTGTGTTGGTAAGAGTATGGCAGCTTTGGTAGTGGCTCTGCAGGGCTGGTGCCTGGCTGTTGGAATGGCCAAGGCTGGCTGATATATGGAGAACAGCTTTTTAATTGTATTTCTGTTTTCATAAATATTCTCATAAGTGACAAATGAGAACAAGAGGAAACTGGCTAATTCTGGGTGGCTCTAGTCACCCTTTTGTGCTCCAGGGTTTTCCCACTGCTTGTGAGAAAGCCTCACAAAAAAGCTGGTTTGTGTTTGGGTGAGTGGCCATTCATGGCCCAGTCCTCTGGGTGAGGAGCTTCTTTTCTCTTTGGACTCACTTAAGGAATGGTACCTAAAATTCATCTTATCTCCTTCCTTGTTCCTGACATGCTAATAGCTGAAAAATCTTCTTGATGGTACTAGGGAGTTCAGTGGGGGTTTGGGTTCGGTTTGGGTTTTTCTGGTTGAATGGGTTGTGGTTTTTTGTTTGGTTGGTTTCTGTTTGCTTGTTTGGGGGTTCTGTTGTTTGTGGTTTTTTGCATTAGACTCTCTGTTTAAAGAAAAAAAGTTATGTTTAGTACAAGTATTCAGCAAATCGGGATGAAATCCCCTTCCCTGAAGGAAATCATTTTGGAGACAGTAACTGCATTTGGAAGGGATGGGAAGGAAGGAATAAACGTCTGTCTCTACTTACTCTGTGGGCAATAATCTTTTGTAAACAGTAAACATTGCTTAATACTACATGCTATATATACATATAATACTATATACTATGTATATTATAGTGCACAAGGCTTGGGGTGCACAAGGGCTCGGCTGGTACTACTATACATCACAAGCTTTTTTTCCTCCTAAAAGAACATATTTGTGTTTGCTTGCTGTGTCTCTGGTTTAAGTTCATCTATTCAAGTCTGTGAGTTTGGTTTCTTCAACACTGAAATTACATTTACGTTCTGTCATGCCTTTCAAAGTTCAAAATTTCCTTTTCTGTCCATGCTGCCTTCTCCTTTCTGGATCCACGCTCAGTGCCGTCCTCTGTGAGCCTACTGTTTTTCCTCACAGCACATGTATTGGCATTTCTAAAGGCAGTCAACAAGAAAATGAAGGAACTTGCACTATCATTGTCCATGATGTGCAGTTTGGCAAAGCTGAAGGGCACAGCCCGGAGAATAAATCCCAGGAATACTGAGAAGGGTGATCGGTTATTTCTTTGCCTCAGTAGGAGTTTGATCTGACACTGAATCATCCTTCCTTAGCAGACCTCAGGCTAGATCTTGCATGGTTTGCAATACCTGCATAGTATGGCCAAGTACCTGCCTGCTTCATGTGCTGCATGCAGTTAGGTGAATAATGTAGCTGTTAGAGCTCCTGTTATTCTGTTTGTTTTGGGACAACAGCTAATAAGAGAGGATGCAAAGTGATGTTCTGTGAGTTTTTAAGTCTATCATTGGGCTGTAGTCATTTGAAGCCAAGGGTAATAGACAAAGTTGAATAATGTTTGTGAGATATTTTCAATTATTGGAAAATAATCCCGGTAAAATTATTTGCCTAATGTGGATAGCTGGGAAAATGATTCACAGCCGTTATGGAAATTCCTGTCATTCTTCAGTGCTGAAATGCCAATTACCATCATTTATTCAGCTCCTCTAATGGCTGAGGTTACTGGCCTCAGCCAGTTCATGGATAGAATGTTGATAGTGGTAGGACAAGGGGGAATGGGTTTAAACTGAAACAGGGGAAGTTCAGGCTAGACACAAGGAAGAAGTTCTTTACTGTGAGGGTGGTGAGGCGCTGGCACAGACTGCCCAAAGAAGTGATAAATGCTCCATCCCTGGCAGTGTTCAAGGCCAGGTTGGACAGAGCCTTGGGTGACATGGTCTGGTGTGAGGCGACCCTGCTCACGGCAGAGGGTTGGAACTAGGTGTTCTTAAGGTCCCTTCCAACCCAAACCCGTCTATGGTTCTATGATTGTATGACAGGTACCTGACAAGTGAGCCTGTGGGTTTTTATGCAGGCTTATATCTGATGAAATCTCCCAGTTTTACTGTAATTGCGGTTGGCAACATGTGGTCCATGATAAAAAACATATTTTCTGTCGAGATTGCATTCATCAGTTGGGCTAATTTTTCCTGGCCCTCCACCCATCAGAGCTTCTTTGGAAAGGGAAACAGCAGCTTGTGGGTTAGCAAATGCCAGGCAACTGAACAAAAAAAGAGAGGGAGGGGGGGAAGAGAGGGAGGGAGAGGAGAAAAAGCAGCTCACGGGGCTGTTGCAAAGCCTTTGTACAAGCAGTCTTGGAAGGGTTTCTTTGTAGCCCATAGCCCCGTCGATCTGGTGAATGCTTAGGTGGGGGTATAGAGAGTGTGTTGCCCTCAGGGCCTTACAGGCTTTGCAGAATTCATACTCAAATCTTGTAATGGATCATTTGCAAACCCATTGCAAAGACAGCTTGCTGATGCTGTCACGGTGCCAGCACCAGAAGCTCACTGGGTATTTTTGTCTTGGCAGATGCACATTCTGTTGTAAAGGTCTGTTCATCTTGTGCCTTCCTTGTTCTCAGGTAACGTTCAGCACCAGCGTGCAGAAGTACATTTTTGAGAGCTTGCATTATGGGGGTTTTGTAGGAAAAACGAGGTGAGCTGGTGTCTGACGCAGCTGCTGCTGCAGTGCTGTCAGCCTGCAGCTTTCCAAATGTGCTGATCTGAGCTCTCCAAGCCAGCAGCTTGAGGCTTTCATGTCAGTGCTGTGGATGCATGTGATGAAAAATAAGAGACGAGAGGAAGGTGGGGAGGGGTCACTCACTGAGGGTTATTATGCTTTCTTAAAAGCACAGCACCTTGGGTTCTTGAGAACTTGCTCTTGAGTTAACAGAAGGGGGTGGGGAGATGGGGGGAAGAAGGTCCAAAAAATTGATTAGCATTAGTTTTGAGGCTCTGCTGAAATGTTTGCAGGATTTGCATGCTGGTCTCCATATGTCTCTTTTCAATTACATGTGCTGGAAGAAAAAAATGGCAATGTGTAAAGGGATTTGTTAGAATTGAGAAATGAAAATGCTGCGTGCTCTTCGGCTGTCATAAGGAACAGGAACCTTCCAGCCAAAGAAACACAGGAACATTTCAAAACCTATGTGAATGGAAAGTCCCCAACTGGAGAAAAACAAATAATGTCATGATATGAAAGAGAGTTCCCATTTTTTTTTGCTGGGCAAGGATTGCAGGACACAAAGCACTGTATATGAATGAAGACAGGCTTAGAAAATTTGGGCTGCCCAGCCTGGAGAAGTGAAGCTGTGTGGAGACCTCAGAGCAGCCTTCCAGTATCTAAAGGGGGCTTATAAGGATGCTGGGGAGGGACTCTTCACTAGGGACTGTAGTGATAGGACAAGGGGTAACAGGTTAAAACTGAAACAGGGGAAGTTCAAGCTAGATATAAGGAAGAAGTTTTTTACTGTGGGGTTGGTGAGGTGCTGGCACAGGTTGCCCGAAGAAGTTGTGAATGCTCCACCCCTGGCAGTGTTCAAGGCCAGGTTGGACAGAGCCTTGGGTGACATGGTCTAGTGTGAGGTGTCCCTGCCCATGGCAGGGGGTTGGAGCTCAATGATCTTAAGGTCCTTTCCAACCCTAACTATTCTATGATTCTCTGATTCTCTGATTCTATGTCTACTGCTTGCATCACCCAGACTGTTCCCACAAGGAGGAGGTACTGGCCAAGCAGCAGCCTACTCCCTCCAGGGAAGGTTTCCTCACAGGCCTGCCCATTTTCCACTTAGAGTAAGTGGTTTTCCTTTCTAAATGCAGCTAGGATAAGCATTGTGCTGATCAAAGTCCATTTCAGCCCAAATGCAAGCTCCCATCTTCTGAAGTGGATGTCAGAACTCCCGCTGACTTGGGAGAGGGCAGGACTGGGCCATCTGTCTCTGTGTCTCTCTCACGGATGCGCACACACACACACGTACGTGCATCTTCACCAGGACCCGCGGGTGCTCACAAGACCAGAGCCGCTTGGAACAATATTGCTTGTGTTTCCTGAATGGATTTATAATCCATCCAATACGGTACATTTTGAATGTGTTACAAAAAGGACAGATTTACAGGAGACAATCTGCCTTCATGATGATTGCATATTGTGGCATTTCTAGTCCATATGGATCAGTAAGACTTGGATAGCAGGCATTTGACCTTCAAAATCATGCAAATGTGAAACCAGACTTCCATTTTTTACAGCTGGGAAGGTCACAGCGTGGCTTCTTCATCTTGTTTGGGAAGCACTGATTAAAATACAGTTTGACTTTAGAAATTACTGAGGTTTTCATAGTCCCTAGTACCAAAGCAGCGGCTTGAGATCTTTCTCCCTCTTTCCTCAGCCCTTCTGGCTAAGCTTGACTCATTAACACCTATGACTCAGTTGATCATTTAAGAGCTAAATTGCGAATTCAGAGCCACAGGCTAACTACAAATAAGACTACAAACCTTTTTGCCCACGCCATAGTTAATCTGTGCTAATAACTCCTGAAAGCCTCTGAAAAGGTCTGAGTGTGGCTTTCTGTCAGCCACGATAGGAAACTGTACACTTTCTCACTAAGAAACCTTGATTGTGCCAGATCCTGTCAGACCATTTGAATCCTCTGGTTTACAGATGGGATGTCTTCCTGCTTTCACCAGTATCCTGCATGGTGGAGCCTTTGCACCAATAACTGTGCATTCAAACAGGAAATCCTACATCAACTTCTTCATTTTCCATCATTAGGTATGCCTAATTCCTCTCTTGTAAAGTGTTAAGAAAAACAAACCCAAACCAGCTTATCTTTGCACCATATTTGGGTTAGAGCCATAAGGCACAATTTAGTTGTACCACACGCTTTCCCAGAGCTGTTAATGTGCTCCAGAAGGAACATGTTCTGTCTTAGTTGAGGAGAATCTCTCCTGGCACAGGGCAAAGAGACACTTCAGGATGCATGAAATACATGCATTTTTTTGGTTTGTTTGGTTTTCCACAAGATTCTGTTGGGTTTGGGTTGTAAATTCTTTGAATTTCCTTTTCTGATGCTTCTTTTCAGTTCCTTCCTAATCTTGATGCATCTACAGGATGTGCTCCTCACACTCTTTTACAGAGTATTCTGTAACACCTACAACAGATAATCCCCTATAGAAGTTTGATTCCACCCTTTGCCTGCTGAAAACAGACCTGTGCTTTTTGTGTGTTGCCATTGTAGCCAGTTCAGCCTTTGTGACAGTGTTCTGCCTAGTGGCTTGTAACTGCTCAGGCTCAAGTCAGCCCTGGGCTTTTTCCCTGTGTGTGCTCTAGGATTAGCTGTAGAATAGAGCAGTCATTGAACAAGGTGAGAAACAGTTTCTGTACACCTTAATAGTGTTGTGCATGAGTGCTGGTAGGTGCTCTTGGTATCCCTCCCATGAAGTCAACCCCATCCTTCAGATCTGAAAGGGAAGGACCTTGGCATGGCAGGGTTATTCCTGCAAACTAGGACAGAGGTAGGATGGTTAAGGATAGGTAAAGAGGTTTTTTTGTGATCTAGTTTAGTTTTTTAAAATCATTTTTCTGTTTCTTCAGTTTTAAAATTAACTCATGGACAGAAGTTTCTGAAGTTTCTGTAATTTAGTGGCCATATGCCACAGAACTGTTTCCTGCTGTGAAATCTGTCACAGACAAAGAATTGAAAACAGAAGGAAAACCTACACTAGTATCACCAGCTGAGTGAAAAAGAAAGAAGGAATCTTAGACTCTGGACAATGGCAATCAAAAGCAGTAATTAAGGCAAATGTCTGACTTTAGCATTAGAAGGAGCACTTGAAAGAAATGTCTTTGCACAGCAGGAGCAAAGCAGTGGGTCCAAATGATGCTGCCAGCCTGTTTCTTTCCCAGAAAGCAGACCTGCTGCAGTTCAGATGGCGCTGTGCAAATAGCCAAAGCCCGTGTCCTTCCACTGGCTTGAGAAGGTTTTGGGGTCTTGTCTACTCTGTGGGGTCCCACGGCACCATCTTGGCAAACTACAAGCAAGAGGTGTGCCCATGAATATCTGGATTTTACCCAGCTCCAGTTTATAGGTGGTGCCATTGTCTGCTTCCCTCCATGCCAGCACAACCTGTGGTGTTTTCGCAGAGTAAGTCATCTACATGAAAATCGATACTAACATTTCAAAACAGTGAAAATTAGCCTGGACTGTCAGAAGCAGCAGAAACATGTAACAGCAAGGCATTTTGTCCCCACACATTGGAAAGAGCTGTAATAGAGACGAGGATGCTTGGAACACCTGGACTTGCTTTGTTTAATCATGGAATCATAGAATGGTTTGGGTTGGAAAGGGCCTTAAGATCATCCAAGTCCAACGCCCTGCCATGGATGGGGACATGTTACACTAGACCATGTCGCCCAAGGCTCTGTCCAACCTCGCCTTGAACACGGACAGGGATGGAGCATTCACCACTTCTCTGGGCAATCTGTGCCAGTGCTTCACCACTCTCACAGTAAAAAACTTCCTTATACCTAACCTGAACTCCCCCTGTTTCAGTTTTAACCTGTTACCCCTTGTCCTATCACTACAGTTCTTGATGAAGAGTCTCTCTCTGGCATCCTTGTAGGCCCCCTTCAGACACTGGAAGGCTGCTATGAGGTCTCCATGCAGCTTCTTTTCTCCAGGCTGAACACCCCCAACTTTCTCAGCCTGTCTTCGTACAGGAGGTGCTGCAGCCCCTGATCATCCTTGTGGACTCATCTGGACTTGCTCAGACAGTTCCATGTCCTTCTTATGCTGAGGACACAAGAACTGCACACAATGCTCCAAGTGGAGTCTCATGAGAGCAGAGTAGAGGGGCAGGATCACCTCCTTTGACCTGCTGGTCATGCTCCTTTTGATGGAGCCCAGGATATAGTTGGCTTTCTGGTTTATTCAATGCTGCACTTGCTCTTCCTTGGGTTCCAAGTAATTTTGACAAAAGTAGCTGGAAAAGGTTGGAGTTTGGTACAGTTTTGGTGGTTTGGGTTGAGGTTCTTTTTTTCTTTGTTTTGTAAAGTCTTTTTTTATATATATTAAAATCTACAAAAATGGGAAGAAACTATGAAAATTTTTCTTAGTTCAATCCTATTTTGAATTGTGAGTCCACACTTTGCTCCAGGCCTTGGGCAGTAGCAGCCAGTGACTCTGGGGCTCTCACTGTTGCTGCTCTCATGGAGCAGTTCACATGGGGCCAGAGCCCAAAAGCAGTTGCCCAGCTCCTCACCATCAGCCCTGGGCAGAACAAAGAGCAGACAGCACTTGTTCTCACTGGAAACAGGGGTGGAAAAACAGGCAGTGAGAGGCCAGTCTTTTGCCCCCTTATACCGCCTAAGAGATGCAGATGACAGGTGAAGACACCATTATTGGACTGTAAGGAGCTGTCCTTCCTCTCATTCGTACGACACCAGACACATGGCAGCACTTGGCAAATTATGCATTAGACTGGTAATTAAGAGAGAGCAAGTAAATAAGAGTTTTTGCAGGGAATATTCAGTTTTCAGACACTCAGTGTCACATACAGGGTGGTCTGTTATTATTAGTTACTACTGTAAAGCAGCAGACCTTAAAGATAATCATATTTGCTAGAACGTGCTTGTCAGGAAGCCAGCTTTTCTTTTTAGAATGGCGTTTATTCTCCCTCAGGCACTTGGTGTGGCAGCTACTTGTGTTTAACACATGCTGTGCCTGCTTCTTCTCTAACAGTGCTTGTTCCCCAGTCAGCGGGCTCAGCTCAGAGCAGGGACTCTCTTGTGCTGGCTGTGTTGAAGCTGCTGGGGCTCAGCCCCAGTGCATGTGGCACTGGAGTGTGCTCAGGGGCTGAGCTGGGTGCTTGGTGGGGGTTGTCAGGGCAGCACAGCTGCAGTGCACACACCCCTGAACCAGCCAATTCTGCCAATGAAGGCAGTTGTGTGAAGCAAAGGCAGTACAAATTCCAGTGGGTGCACCAACACATCATAGAATCAGAGAATGGTTTGGGTTGGAAAGGACCTTAAGATCATCCAGTTCCAACACCCCTGTCATGGACAGGGATGTCTCGCACTAGACCATGTCGCCCAAGGGTCTGTCCAATCTGGCCTTGACCACTGCCAGGAATGGAGCATTCACCACTTCTCCGGGCAACCTGTGCCAGTGCCTCACCACCCTCACAGGAAAGAACTTCTTCCTGATGTCTAACGCTTGTGTCTCGGAGTCCAGATTTGGCTTAGTGCCTATGACCGCAATGCTTATGCTGGGCAGGGTAGGCTAAAGAGTCAGGCTTTGGTGTTGAAAGGTGCCTGCACTTCTAAAATCCATTATCATTAGTGGGATGGGGTTTCCAGAGCCACTCATACTGTAATTAAAACCTGAAATCAAGTATAGGTTGTATTCTAAACATCCTAGAGAAAATGGTGACCTTTCATTCCTGAAACAGAGCGTAGCAAAACAATGACTGCAATCTCTATTGTGCTCTTTTCTGGGGGAAAAAAAAAATAACCCCAGTCAATCAAAATGCTTTGTGCTCTTTGTACTGTGCTTTCACAGAAAACATTCAAACAAAACTAATTTCAACAGGGAAGATTGAAACAAAAGTCATAATGAAGTGCATTCACTTTATCAGAAGTTCAGTTGTCATTTTGGAAAGTGGTATATTGTCAAACCATGCTGAATGTTTCAGTTGTGACAGGTGTGGCTGTATGACAGGAAGCTATTCCTTCAGAGTGTTTCTGCCCAGGCAGATGAACGTCGTAAGAGCAAATCTGAGGAGGTTGGAAGGATTCCTGCAAACTCTGGGTTCCCAAAAGCTGAGATCAGATGCTTCACGTGGTCAGCACCAAGTCATAAAAGGAGCTCATTTCTTGGTTTGTTCAATATATAGTTATTGACTTAGGGGGAAAAATTTGTTTAGCTACCAGCTGAAATGTATCTGAACCTTCCAAGCATCATCTTGACTTTTTTTCTTCCCTCTGCTACCTCTTACATATATGTATCCTAAAATCACTGGTTTGGATTGGGATGGACCTTAAAGAGGAATTGATTTAAACCACATCTTAGTAGCTGCAAAATGCTTTCAAGTATCTCATAAGAGGTGGAATATCCTGGAGACATTTCCCCAGATTCATTTGGCACACAGAACCAGTGGTTTGATTCCAGAATAATCTAAAACATTATTTAAAAGAGTGATGTAATAATACGATCCCATTAGCTCTCTGGATTCAAAACCTGGTGATGTTAACAGCAAGTAATGGGGCTTACAGACTGAAACAAGGTCTATAAACTCCTGAGTAGAGCTGAACAGGAATGTGTGGGGACTGTGGGCTTCTGTGGTGAATGTTGTGAGCCCTTTGTAATCTCTAAGATCAGACAATTTTTGGGGGAGAGAGGAGGTAGGAGAAGTGGGTGTGAATATGGAAGTCAGCTGTCCAGTATGTTATCAGTAGTGGAATAAGATGACTATGACATGGATCTCAAGCTAGAAACAGTGGAATATAACCACAAGCTGAGCATCTCCGGAATATTCAGCAGAATTGGGTAGATTTCTTATTCCTTAGATTTTATGTCTGCTTTTCCAAGGCACATAGAATCACTTTTTAAGCAGTTCTGTGTATTGGATATCAGACGAGCAGCTCTCTGTCAGGGCAGCACTGCCGATCTGAGCTGCAGATCTGAACTTCAGCTCAAACTTTAGCTCTTATCTTTAAAATCTGCCCTGTTCCTCTTCCCAGCTCTCCTCAGGTACCTGAGCATTCTGTTAAATATAGCTGAGAAGTGATTATTTGAGTGTGTATTTCTCTGAAGGGAATTTGTTAGCACTCTCTATTTTTTGGCAGTGGTAGTGGTACAAATCCAGCTTGTATCCTGGAAAAGAAAAATGAAGACAAGAAAGATGAAGCAAGATTAAGAAACAATGTACTCACCACCCAGCACAGCATCTGACCAGGAGTTATTAGTATGTGAATCAGAGGAAGAAGAGGAAGAAGAGTTGACGTCTCAGCCTTGGACCTCAATCGAGCTACAGAATATGAGAAAAGATTTTACCCGTAAACCAGGGGAGCACATCATCACCTGGTTGCTCTGATGCTAGGACAATGGGGCCGACGGTCACAAACTAGAAGGTAGGGAAGCCAAGCAGCTGGGATCACTTTCTAGGGAAGGGGGAATTGGCAAAACAATTGCAAGAGAGAAAAAGTCCCTCAGCCTTTGGAAGCGGCTCTTGGCAGCTGTGGAAGAAAGGTTTCCATACAAGGACGATGTTATGAGTCACTCAGCCAAGTGGACTACTCTAGAGAAAGGCATCCAGTCTCTGGAATCAGCCATTCTAGAGATGATCTATCACATCAAGCCAAATGCCAGGGATGCACCCATAGATCCAGATGAAGTTGAATGTACACGACCCATGTGGTGGAAATTTACACAGAATGCACCATCAACATATGCCCATTCATTAGCAACAGTAACCTGGAATGACATAGTACCACTAACAGTGGATGAAATGGTTCATAAACTTTGAGAGTTCGAAGACAATCACACCCCTTCCATCATTTCAGCTGTGGAAGATTGTCCCAGGACCTCAAACAATTGAGAGACGATCTATGTGATCTATCCAGCTCCTCAAGTGTACCAACACACGTCTCAGCTATTAACAAGAGGTGTCCTACTGCTCGAGAGAGAAGATAAAGAAGGTATATGCCACGGTCCACCCTATGGCTTTAGCTGTGGGATCACTGAGAAGACATGAGGAAGTGGGATGGAAAACCTATTTCTGCTCTGGAGGAACGTGTGCATGAATTGAAGAGAAGAACAAAGGTTGATGATCATCCTATGAGAGCTGCAGCTTCAGTCTCTATTGAGCAGGTTCCCAGATGGAGTGGAAGAGCTGATTTTACTCCAGCTCCTGTGATAAAGAAGAATAATCCCTTTCTACAAGACTTGAGTGTCCAACGTTGTGATGACTATTAGAGGGGCCCCGCCTCCAGCCAGGTGGAGGTAGGGGACAATCAGATTTACTGGACTGTGTGGATCAGATGGCCTGGCACATCGGTCCCACAGAAGTATGAGGTTCTAGTAGATATCGGGGCACAGTGTACCCTGATGCCATCAAGTTGTCAAGGGGTGGAACCCATTTCTATTTCTGGAGTGACAGGAGGATCCCAAGAGTTGACTGTACTGGAGGCTGAAATCAGCCTGACTGGGTGGAAATAGCAAAAACACCCCATTGTGACTGGTCCAGAGACTCCATGCATCCTTGGCATAGACTATCTCAGGAGAGGGTACTTCAAAGACCCAAAAGGGTACCGATGGGCTTTTGGTATTGCTGCTTTGGAGACAGAGAAAATTGAGCAGCTGTCCACCTTGCCTGGTCTCTCAGGGGATCTTTCTGTTGTAGGGTTGCTGAAGGCCAAAGAACAACCAATCGTGACCACCACAGTGCACTGGCAGCAATATCGCACCATCCGAGACTCCCTGATTCCCACCCTTAAGCTGATCCATAGACTGAGAGTCAAGGGGTGATCAGTAGGACCCGCTCACCCTGTAACAGCCCCATATGGCCAGTGCGAAAGTCTAACGGAGAGTGGAGACTAACAGTAGATTATCGTGTTCTGACCAAAGTCACACCACCCTTGAGTGCTGCCGTACCGGACATGATAGAACTTCAGTATGAACTGGAGTAAAAGGCAGCCAAGTGGGATGCCACGACTGATGTTGCCAATGCATTTTTCTCAATTCCTTTGGCAGCAGAGTGCAGGCCACAGTTTGCTTTTACTTGGAGGGGCGTCCAGCACACTTGGAACCGACTGCCCCAGGGGTGAAAACACAGCCCTACCATCTGCCGTGGACTGATCCAGACTGCGCTGGAACAGGGTCAAGCTCCAGAACACCTGCAATACATTTATGACATTATCGTATAGAGTGATACAGTGGAAGAAGCCTTTGAGAAAGGGAGGAAAATAATCCAAACCCTGCTGAAAGCCGGTTTTGCCATAAAACAGAGGAAGGTCAAAGGGCCTGCACAGGAGATTCAATTTTTTGAAATAAAATGGCAAGATGGACGTCGCCAGATTCCCACAGATGTGATTAACAAGATAACAGCAATGTCTCCACCAACTAATAAGAAAGAAACACAAGTGTTTTGGGTGTTGTGGGGTTCTGGAGGATGCACATCCCGAATTACAGTTTGATTGTAAGCCCTCTCTATCATGTGACCCGGAAGAAGAATGATTTTAAATGGGACCCTGAGCAACAGCAAACCTTTGAGCAAATTAAACGATAGTTCATGCAGTAGCCCTCGGACCAGTCTGGATCGGGCCAGATGTTAAAAATGTACTGTACACCGCAGCCGGGGAGAATGGTCCTACCTGGAGCCTCTGGCAGAAAGCTCCAGGGGAGACTCGAGGTCGACCCCTCAGCTTTTGGAGTCGGGGATACAGAGGATCTGAGGCCAGCTATACCCCAACTGAAAAAGAGATACTGGCAGCCTATGAAGGGGTTGAAGCTGCTTCGGAAGTCACTGGCACTGAAGCACAGCTCCTCCTGGCACCCCGGTCGCCCGTGCTGGGCTGGGTGTTCAAAGGCGGGGACTCCTCTACACATCGTGCAGCTGGTGCTACATGGAGTAAGTGGGCTGCCCAATTACACAACGAGCTTGAATAGGAAATCCCAGTTGTCCAGGAATTCTAGAAGTCATCATGTACTGGCCAGAGGGCAAAAATTTTGGAATGTCACCAGAGGAGGAGGTGATGCGTACTGAAGAGGCCCCACCATATAATAAACTGTCAGAAAGTGAAAAGCAATATGCGTTGTTTACTGATGGGTCCTGTCGCATTGTGGGAAAGCATCGTAGATGGAAGGTAGCCGTATAGAGTCCTTGACGACAAGTTGCAGAAACTGCTGAAGGAGAGGGTGAATCGAATCAGTTTGCCGAGGTGAAAGCCATCCAGCTGGCCTTGGACATTGCTGAACTAGAAAAGTGGCCAGTACTTTATCTCTATACTGACTCATGGATGGTGGCAAATGCCCTGTGGGGGTGGTTGCAGCAATAGAAGCAGAGCACCTGGCAACGCGGAGGTAAACACATCTGGGCTGCTGCACTGTGGCAAGATATCACTGGTTGCAGAATCTAATGGTGAAGGTACGCCATGTAGATGCTCATGTACCCAAGAGTCAGGCCACTGAGGAACACCAGAACAACCAACAAGTGGATAAAGCTGCTAAAATTGAAGTGGCTCAGATGGACTTAGATTGGCAACATAAGGGTGAATTATATTTGGCCCAATGGGCCCATGACACTTCAGGCCATTAAGGCAGAGATGCAACATACAGATGGGCTCATGACCAAGGGGTGGACTTAACAACGGACGCTATTGCCCAAGTTATTCATGACTGTGAAACATGTGCTGCAATTAAGCAAGGCAAGAGGTTAAAGCCTCTTTGGTATGGAGGATGATGGCTGAAGTACAAATATGGGGAGGCCTGGCAGATTGATTATATCACACTCCCACCAACCCACTAAGGCAAGCACCATGTGCTTACCATGGTGGAAGCAGCCACCGGATGGCTGGAAACATAGGCTGTGCCCCACACCACTGCCCAGAACACTATCCTGGGCCTTGAAAAACAGATTTTATGGCGACACGGCGCCCCAGAGAGAATTGAGTCAGACAATGGGACTCATTTCTGGAACAGCCTTATAGATATCTGGGCCAAAGAGCATGGCATTGAGTGGGTATATCACATCCCCTACCATGCACCAGCCTCTGGGAAAAATGAACGGTGCAATGGGCTGTTAAAAACTGCACTGAGAGCAATGGGTGGTGGGACTTTCAAACGTTGGGATACACATTTACCAATAGCCACTTGGTCGGTCAACACCAGAGGATCTGCCAGCTGGGCTGGTCCAGCCCAGTCAGAACTTTTATGTACTGTAGAAGGGGATAAAGTTCCTGTGGCACACACAAAGAATTTGCTGGGGAAGACAGTCTGGGTTATTCCTGCTTCAGGTAAAGGCAAACCCACTAGGAGGATTGCTTTTGCTCAGGGATATACTTGGTGCGTAAAGTGGGAAGATGGGGAGGTCCAATGTGTATTTCAAGGGGATTTGATTTTAGGGGAAAACAGCCAATGAACTCAATTGTGTGCTGTTGTCTGCTGTGTATTACTTTTTATAGTCCACCAACTAGATGTCTTCAGGTCACCAGTGACTGGCCCTGGCTTCCCTCCAACCATCATCCCAATAAAGAATGAAATTTGATGAAACCAGATGAGTTCTGCAATAAAGGAACGATCAGCATCAACAGGCAACGATCCAACACTGCACACAGCCTCTCCTGTTCTGAAAGACTGTTACAAGAGGTGGTGCCCAATATCATGGACTGGATGGACTCAGCAGTTTAAAGGGATTGGCCCATGCACTAAGGAATGATCTCTCTCTTTGTCTCTCTGTGTGGATGTATATATGTATATATATGAGATAAAAGTGATGGTATATTGAAAATGTGGGATCTGAGCATGACGTGAATGGTATGGAATAAGGGGTGGATACAGTCCTGGGTTCAGCAGTAACAGTCATTTTTCTCCTTCTTAGTAACTGGTGCAGTGCTGTGTTTTTGACTTTCAGCCTGGGAACAGCGCTGATAACACCGATGGTTTTAGTTGCTGTGCAGTAAAGTTTACTCTGTCCAAGGAATTTCTGAGTCTCATGCTCTGCCAGGGAGGAGGGGAAGCTGGGAGGAAGCAGAGACAGGACACCTGACTCAAACTAGCCAAAGAGGTATTCCATACCACATCACAGCATGGCCAGTATATAAACTGGGGGCAGTTACCTGGAAGGGCTAGATCACTGCTGGGTTGGGCTGGGTGTTGGTCAGCGGGTGGTGAGCAGTTGTATTCTCTTCCCTTGTTATTTCCCTTACCATTATTATTGGTGGTAGCAGTAGTGGTTTGTGTTATACCTTAGTTACTGGACTGTTCTTATCTCAGCCCATGGAAGTTACATTCTTTCAGATTCCCCTCCCCATCCCCCTGGGAGTAGGGGGAGTGCGGGGGGGGGGGGGGGGGGGAGGGAGGTGGGGGAGTGAGCTAAGGACTGTGTGGCTGATTTGCCGACAACCACAATACCTGGTCACCACCAGATCCTTTCATTCTTCTGTTTGTTTGTTTTCCTTTGGGCAACAGCCTGAAATTACCTAGCCTGCACAGTATGTAGATACTTGACAAGGTTCTCACTGTGTGTTCCATGATAGCAACATCTGCAAAAATGTAGGAGGCAAGTTTGTGGCCTGTTTCATATCGAGACAGAGCTGTTGTCTTGAAAGTAGCTTTAAAACAAGGGTGCAGATGAGATATTAGTTAATAAAATACTGGTAAAGAGGATCTGCAGAAGGTAGATCTCCACCAGGAAGCTAAACCCAAAGACAGGCAGCACTGAGTAGTTTCCTGAATGTCTCTGGGAGTGCTGGAGCAGTTTGTGCTGAGCCATGAGTGTTGTCTGTAGGAGCTTTGTCAGGGGCAGGTCTGATGAAGGGCCAGGCTATATTGTTGGTGGTTAACAGACAAACTCTGCTAGGGCCGCCCCTTCCCTGTTCTCCTGGCTATTATCTCCTAAGTATTCTAATAGCTCGGGTAAACTACCGGGACAACAACACAGCGACAAATGTGTCTGGAGATTCTGCATCTGCCTCCCTTAATCAACTTCCTTCCCTGAATATGAATTGAAATAATGAGTCAATTAACGTTCTCAAATGCCAATGAGATGCAAAAGAGATTGGTGGAGGTGGTAACAGTGTGATTCAGGAGCCGTTCCAGCGCTGGATTTTAACAAGAATCACACATTGAGCGTACAACTGATTATTTATCACATAAAAACTTTCCTGCCTGGCACTTTTCCATGCTCACCCTGTGCTGGGTCACTGGGGAAAAGATCTTTTTGTGTCAGACTATGAAACCTTGCTTGTGTGGGGCAGCACAGTAATGAGGCCCAGCTCCTCTCAGGCCTATGGGCAGCCAGTTGTGATAGGATAAAACCAAAGCAAGGCTATTCAACTGGCTGTGATTGTAGCCACCCCAGGTAGGGCAATATGGTGTCTGGGACCTGAGCCCTGGGAGCTAGGCCCATCAGAGCCTTTTTTGTGGGTGTGGGAGGGAACATTTATGTGGTCTTCCTTGGGCATCTGTGGCCCAACCGTCATCAGGTACATGGTACCAGACTACATGCACCTTCTGTCTGACCCAGCAGAGCTCTTTTGGTGTTTGTGTTTGGTGTTCCCACTCTTCTCCTGCACACAGGTATCTCGGAGTCAGGGTTACCTTGAAGAATGCAGGATCACATCCTCAGTTAGTCTTACTTCTTCCCTTTGGGAGATTTGTCTGGGCTGTGCCTGGGAGCTGACTCTTCTGGAAGTGCTTGGGAAATGGCTCTCATGGAAAACTATTCTTGAGGGGAGATCGCTGCTCCTGGATACACAGTTGACATGGGAGAACAACTTCTTCAGTGTCTGTCTGGACAGGGGCGTATGGGAGAAGAGCTGTCATACATCCCACTGAAGTGGGATGATGTAAAGTCAAGATGACTGAATGCTTCAGAACTGAGGTGGCTTTCTCTGGCTTGCTGAGGCTTTTTGTGCTGCTGTCCAGACAGAACTCACCCCAGAGCAACCACCTGAAGCTCCTGGTAGATCTCAGCATTTGTATTGTGCTTCCACTGAAGCTGGAAGAAGTCTTGTTACTGCCTTAAGAGGATTGAAGAGGGAATTAACAGTCTCGTTTTTGGTTTTTTTCCTTAGTAAAGGAAAAAAAGAAAACCAACCTGTCCACGCTGAGTTGTGCTTATGCCCTTGCTAAGGGTCATTGAGTTCATCTCTGCAATGTGTGCAAATGATTTTGGCAAGTGCCTCGTCTTTTTCTTTCTTGCTTGGACTTCATCTTTGTTCAGGCTGCAGTTCAACACTTTTTAGCACACTTGGCTAGATCTGTCTCTTGAAGTAGAAAAAACTCAGGAAGGGGGGGAAATCTACAGAAATAATGCTGAAGAGATTAATGCTTCCTTAAAAACTGGCAGAGATGATGTTTAGCCTGATTAGAATGTGATGCAGAAAGAGAACAGGAATCAGTCTTTTATGTAGAGGCAAGTTGTATGTCTCCATCATTATTTTCTCTGCTTTTGCACGTGTCTGATGATGCTGGCATGCTGGAGTGACTTGACCTTTTGTTCATTATATTTACTCTGAATGCAGCACTGACTGACAGGCATTTCTGCAAGCCACCTCCTTCTGCACCTCACAGGTGGAAGCCAGAGCTGCCTTCCACCCTGGTCATTGCTGCCCAATGCAAGTGCAGCCTGGAAGTTGGATCCATGGGCACCAGTCAAGGACATTGTCCTGGTCACACAGACTCTGGGCTGGTGAGAGAACTGAGCTGCTAAAGGATTTCTTATTTGGAATTCTTGATTTCAGCAGTGTATTCATGTGATGAACAGCATATTCATGTGATGAACAGCGTATTCATGTAATGAAAAGGGAGATTTGGAAACTATTATAGAAAAAATATGGTCATACTAGTTGTCGTGGTTTAAGCAAAGTCTGGATGCTCAGCTGCCATGGCTCCTTTGCATCCATGCCCAGATAGCTTCTGCTGATGTTCTTGAGGAGGCATTTCTGTGGTGGGATGTGAGGGCAGTGCACAAACCAGCTACTGCAGAGCTCCTGCCCTGTCCTTCAAGAGAGCCATTAGAAGCCTCCCACAAAGCTGTTCACATTCTGCATTGTGTTACTGACATTTTCTGTCTAAGAACAGTTCACTCAACCACCATTTCTGTCTCCTGAGGTGTGGAGACATCTCAAGGAAGTCCTTTGTGAGCATTACTGAATAACCTATATGCTCTGGTAATTAAAATCAGCAGCCTCAGTTTATGAATAAACCCTCTTCCATAGTCCTCTTTGGGGCAGTTAGAAGTGTTCCTGCATCTTGGCTCTAAATTAACTCTGATGAATTGCCTTTTGATACAGCAGATAAGACATTGAGGGATGTAAAGGGTGTCCCAAAGTTCCATTAGTTTGGATTAGCTATTGTTGGGTTTTAATTGAAGATTTGGGGGGAGGGGGTGTTGAGTTAGAAGTAGCCCAGTGGCTGGGAGTACCAAATGGACTAGAGTTCAAATACAGAATTGGCCCCATGGAGTCCTTTCCTCTTGTGAGGGTCTCGTCTGGGAGTGTGTGGAGTAAGGCAGTTGGCATGGGTGTTGTTCTGGGACAAGCACCATATCCCAAGACATTCCCCAATACTTGGGGTTTGTATTGACCAGAATCACACCAAGCTATAAAAAAAAACCCTACCTCTGTAAGTTGTGGGGTTTACTTTTATTTCATGAACTAAATGCAAGTTTGTATTGCTGGGAAATGGAAAAGATTGGTGACTAAATTTTAAGTCTAACCTTCCAGTTCTTCCTATTTTGTCCTATCTCTCTTCTCCACAGAAATCATTATGGTTGGGTTTAATACTCTAACTACACAGACAGTGTGGAAAACACCATTCTTGTGTTCCTCTGTCTTGGTGTTTTGTACTCTTTATTGCTGTAGCAGTGCTTGATGTTCCAAGTAATACCCTGAATGCCAGCGTTGCACTGTCTGTAAATACTGATAGAGCAGTTTCCTCAATTGAGGGGATTTGCCATCTCAAATGCAAACATGGGAAAAGAGAATGACTTGTTACCCCCATCCTTTGGGGGACACTGTGTACAGAGACTAAATGCAGTTCTAGGATGTGTACTGGTAAAATGCCCATGCTCAGTGTTAGACCTGAGCTGCTCCTCATGGCTGTCATGTCCCAGCAGACCTCTTACAGCTATTTCTCTGCTGAATGACTGGGAAAAGCTCAGTGCAGAATGATTCCACCTGACAGTAGCATCAGCATCAACATCCAGGTAAATAAAGATCACAGCCTGGTTGAGAAATTAAATTGGATCTCAGTCAGATCTCATCAGGGTTACCTCACTTAAGAACTTAGATGTCAGCATGTGCAAGGTTTAGACACCATCCCTTCTTGTGGTGCATTGTAAAGAAGGGTATGATCCCCTATCATGGGGTTGACAGGGTATTTACTGCTGTCTAGAGTTAGTGTAGAATCAGTTCTTTCAGTGTGCTGAAAAATTAGTCTTGGAAACTCTCTACTAAATAATCCCTGTTAAAATGGCAAAAGCTGGAGTGATCAGGTTTTCAAGAGAAAAAACACAACAAAAGGAACAGGTTAGAAGCCCGAGACAGATTGGAAATCAGTCGGAATGAGGTTTCAGAACGATTTAGTTTGAATGTAGAGCTCCCAAACGTTCTTCTAAAACTTGTTGGTGGCTTTCTGCTTATGCATTATTTATTAAAGAAGTTAATTCTGCACTGCAGCTATAAGGCCTGAAGCTATAAGGACCTTTCTGGCTGACATGATTCCTTCTTTGTCTTGCTACTTGCTGCACCAGCAGCCCAGAGCCATCTGAAGAGGGTGTCGTGGGGAATGGTGTATCTCAGCACTTCAGAGGGGACTCCCTCCCATGACACGTGCTGGTGGCTCCTGCTAGAAATGTATTTACTTGCCTCCATTCTGCTTTTCCTTTTGATCTGAGAAGGCCCTTAGATAATATAGCTGTACTCATTTGATCAGTAAAATCAGTCTTGCTTACTCTGACTTCCTACCATTGAACATGGTATTATGTGAGGAGGTTCCCTGGGAACAGAATGGGTAAAGCAGTTTGCAGTTAGCTCCCAGATTTTATTTGCATCCAGTGGCTTGTGAAATCTTTCCGGCTTCTTCCCTGGTATATAAGGAACTCTGTGTGGAACATGTTATTCCTGTCCATCAGGAGGCACTGCCTAATTGCAGTGGGAAATGTAGCTGCATCCTTTAACTTTAATTTATGAAGCAATTTGCTGTAGAAGTGGTGACTGTGTGATGGCTTTTCAGGCAGGGAGCTGCATGGCTTGAAAATGCGCACAATTTCAGAACTGACACATCCAATTCTGAGGCCAAGGAGGCGCATTGTGGTATTTTGGCACTGGTTAAATATTCCCTCATTTGCTTGCCCTGGCTGTGGAATGTGCTGATGGTTATTGCTGTGGACTTTGAAGTAGGTGAAGCCCAGGATGCCACAGCAGCTCTGCCTGTGATGCTGATTGCAGCTGATAGATGCAAATTGCTTTGGCTTTGATAGTTGTGTTTTATCTGAAACATGGTAGGAGTGTGCAGGGCTTCTTTTAAGAATAATAATAGGACAAACTTCTGATAAAGGTGGAGGAGCAAAGCACCACCATAGGTTCATTAGCACTGGCCTGAGGAAGCGGGCATGGGCTGTATGCTTTGTAAAACAAATCCAAAATCTGTAAGCCTATCTAAGATTTGCAGTGCTGTTTCTTGAGGAGAACATTCCAGGTAGATTCCAGCAAACCAGGTTGCTTATTCCATTATGGGAAACAGAGAAACAGGAGGCAGCCAGCCTGTAACTCCTAACATTTAAGGAAGGTAGGAAAATGATCCACTAAGCATTTTGCATTTCCAATTCTGTGTCTACATCCATTTTCCAACCCACTAAGACATTTCCAAAGTTGGAGAACCCGAGCGACTCAATGGAGATGCTCCACTGGGTGTTACAGGGAGTTGTGCTTTGCTGTAAAGCTACAGGCAACCACATGTAGAAATATAGTACTGTCTGCTTAACTTGGTATCTTCACCTTTCAGGTGCTTCAGCTTTTCTCTGTCTTCCCTGCTCCATCTCAATCATGAAATGGTTGTTAGAAATGCACTTTTCATCCCCAGTAGCCAGAGGTGTTATGTCTACCAGGATAGATTTTCAGTCTCTTTTTTCCCCTGTGCCTCCATGTATTATTACAAGGCAGAGTAAGTGATATACTGTGCTACAGCTCAGTGAATTACTCACTGACCTTTTACTTGGGAGATTCTCTTTGATTTGGTTTTTTAGTGTTCAAAGTGGAAGTGCAGATGCTTCTTCTGTGCCCTGGAATACTGTAGCTGGCAGATTTCCCATGCACCCGTTTTTTTATCTCAGCTCTTCATTCAATGGCCTTGGTTTTGTCCCAGGACATCTTTTTAGTAAGTGTTGAGGTGGATGAGCCAGGGCTAGAGCAGGATCCTCATGAACTTAGGCTGCATCTTTGGTGCAAGAGGGAGCCAGTTTGTGTTACTAGTTATTTAGCCTTGTTGCTCTGTGCATCAGTTGCTGACACTTTGCACTGTCAATACCAGCCTGGAACACGGTGTTGCAGATGTCTGCAGCTACAGGTCCTGTTATCCAGAGGATCAGTCTCTTGAGAAGAAAAGGGTGCACTTTAAAGCTGTCAGATGCAATCATTATAATCTTGCTTATCATACAGATTTTCTTCAGTTTATTCAAGGGCTGAAGACAAACCCCTGAAAGAAACAAATATGAAAGCCAACCTCTTGACTGCAGGCTTTGGGGGTGGTGTTACTGTTGGGGCCTGGGGTTTTATTTCTATTTTATAATGAAACACTGAAAAGAAATACATGAAAGAATCTGCCTGTTCAACATAGACCAACTGCAAAAAAGCTGGCACAGGTTCCCTATGGGACTTGAAAGGAAGAAAGGAAGGCTGCAGCTGAGAACTTGTTGCCAAGAGGCAGATACCTACCACCAAAATGCTTTCTGGTGCTCCAGAGCATCTCTGATAGATGCCAGGACAAGCCAGTCCTGGTCTTGGCTCTTAGAGCCTTGCCTCGCTGTTGCATTTTAAATCACGAGGTATCAAACGGCTTCTGTTGCTGTGGTTAGTTGGGAGACAGAGGTACCGAAAAAGGGCCTGAGGACTCTTCTAAGTGTCAGTGTTACCTGCTGTGTCGCAGCATCATTTCATAGAATCATAGAATTACAAATTGGTTTGTGTTGGAAAGGACCTTAAAATCATCCAGTTCCAGCCCCCTGCCATGGGCAGGGATCCCACAGACTAGATCACGTTGCCCAAGGCTCTGTCCAACCTGGCCTTGAACACGGACAGGGATGGAGCATCTGTCATTCCTTTGGGCAGCCTGTTCCAGTGCCTCACCACCCCTACAGTAAAGAACTTCTTCCTTTTACCTAACCTGAACTTCCCCTGTTTCAGTTTAAACCCATCACCCCTTATCCTGTAGCTACAGTCCCTGATGAAGAGTCCCTTTCTGTGTGGGTCAGCAGATTTACACTGGATATCTCCCAAACCTGAGCTGGGATTTCTGAGCCTTTACTGTCCCATTTTGCTGTCTGTCTCCCTTGGTGATATGTGGAGGACCACCTAAAGACTGAAGATTAAAATAAATGAAAAAAGCTATCATTCCTCTGTGCGAATAAATCTGGAGCAAAGATGATGTCAAAGATGATGTCTGCATGAGGAGCGTAGCACTGCTGCTTGACCAGTCTGCCAAAGGATGGAGGGGAATAGAGGCCAGCCTCTCAGCCTCAGGAATGCCACCACATTAATGGAACATAAGTGCTCATGCAATGGTCCTGGATCCGTGGCAGCTGTTTGTTCAATGTTTCGCGCTTTTAGCCACATCTGCTCCAAATGAGTGTTAATACTGCAGTGGCATGCACTAAGGATGGGCTCTGTCAGCTTTGCTAAGTATCAGGCTGACCCCTGTGACAAGGCAAGAGCAGTTCATCCCTCTGCACTCGCTCTCCCTCCACCCACACTCAGCTGTCTATTCCATCAGCACAGCTTCCTCAATGCTCCCTCCCCTTTGATGGAGGGGGGGGGGATGTCAGGGGAAGAAAAGGGAAAACTAAGGCAGTGATTCTCAAGGAGAAAAATTGCATTTATTTCTAGCACCTTGTCCAGCAATGTCAGATAACAGTTTATTCATCCCCTGGCCCCTGTATGACATTGAAGCATATCAACAGTGACAAAAGTATATTGAATAATTATCTTGAAATTAATACATTATCCCAAACTTAAATAAATGTCATCTGATCAATATATCTTGGAATGGAAAGGGAAGAGAATGTGAAGGGCATCGCTTCATTATTCATTAATTTTAGAGTAATGTAGGCAGATGAAATGGTTATTTCAGAGCACTGCTATTATACTCACTGGCATTTTAAATAACTCCCAAGATTTAACAGTATATATTCCCCTGTCGAGGCAGCTTATACACATTAACACTGTGGGTTCCAGACTTCTCTGCTTGACAGGGCTGCAAAAGAAATACTCTTGGAATCCCATTCTTTTCTTTCCTTTTACCCTTTCTCTTTCTTCTGTAGTGAGAAGGGTCCCACCTCACCCTGTCTGGTACACGGTGCACTGGTATCAGTCCAGCTGAAACAACTGGTCATGAATGTTGAATTCTGAGAACGGGAGGTGACCCTATTTTATCCGTTTGTACAGTTCTGTCGGAAAATCAAGCTGCTGCCTGCAATTCCCTCTGTGAGGAGAGCATGGGAGCTTGCTGGTGCCTTCTAAAATGAGCAACAGTGCTGTGGACCTTGTGGAAGTCCTCCCCAACCTTGTGGAAGTCCTCCCTAACCTTGTGCCATGCGAGTTGGTTGGGCATGGCTGTTGTATGAACATGCTGACTAACTCTTGCCTTTTCTTCTTCCATTGGCCATTTCAAAGCTAAAGGGGTTAGTAGAAGCAAGTCCAAAATACACATCTGTAGGATTATGTTTAGCTGGCAATTAAAAACAAAGACCAAGAAGCCACATTACAGCTGGAGTAAAACAGATCAACAGAGTTGAGTTCAAGAACTGAGGAATACCCCAGCCTCAGCTGGCCTGATGAAGCTTATTGCCAAAGCAAGAGTTGCTTCAGCCTTTGGAATAGGCTGGAAAATGCTTGTAAATGGAGATTTTTCTTCTCAGCTAAATAATATTGACCATATAAAAATGGAGAAGTTTTGGCATCTCTGATAGGGTATTTAAAAGTAATGGGCTTTTTCACTGTACTTGCTTCAGATCCCCCTCTCTAGAGAAACAGATCTAATACCACCCCATACTATTCGTATGAAGGTAGAATGTGTGTGTGTTTGGGAGGCATGACTGTGAAGAGCATCTTGGACTGCTTGAAGTTGCAAATCCTGAGAGGTTTTAAGTAAAGGGTCAGTAAATCAAGGGGCCAGCAATGCACCAAACATAAACTATGAAAGAAGGTACTAGAAGACAATGAGCAGTTCTGTCCTGCAGTCTTAGCTGAAGCAGGAACATGTGGAAAACACAGGGATGGGGTTGTGTGGCTAAGGGATGGCCAATAGTGTCAGGAAACAGACAAATTGAGATAAGTTTAATGGGTTTACCTTGTTTAAGTCTGCAATAGGGTCAGTGTAAGTAGCAATTAGCAGAAGATGCTCATGCGAGCTTCTGCTACTCCAGCAGTTCTACTGGAGGTGTAAAGCAACCAGAGCAGTTGTGTGTCATATCAAACCAGAAGTTCTTCTTGGCAAGAACTGTCTGCTTTGGATGCATTCACAGGGCCTTGCCTGGACCCCAAGTGAGGAATCATGGCAACACCACCACCAACAACAACTTAACATAGGCAGGTAATGAGGAGGTTGCTAGGACACATGCAGCCTGCAACCACTACCTGTGCTTTTCATAAACCAGCATAATCTGGTTTGGGTTTGGTGCAAGAGGAAACTGATTTAGCTTTCAAGGGAGCATCACAGCATAGTAGAAGTGTATCTGCCTTTGCTGATGTGGCAGTCAGTAAGGTATCCTGCCTACCTTCCTGTTTGGTAAGGACCTGAGAGAAGGCAGCTTCTTTATATGTCTCAATAAAGAGGTAAATTAAAAAAGGAAGGATTTCATGTAAGAATTTGATGTTGTTTCCCTTGCAAACTGAATTTCTTTCTTTATCTTTCCATCCCCTTAGGTTTTGCCTAAGGGTTATTGGTTAGCATTTCTATAGATGCCATGTTTGAAATAGTGTCTTGATGAAAACATAAACACATTTAAGTTTTCTGTAAGAAAATGTTTGGGTTTACTTTGATAGGTAAACGAGACTATACCAGTACCAATTTCTCTGCTGACTTCAGTCAAAACAGTAAAGACAGTATTTTATTGGCAGCAACCTTAGAAAACACTGTCCTATCTTGGCTGAGTCCAAGCTTCATGGACTTTTCTAAGGGACTCCTATGATAGAGTGGTGCCAGCTCACTCCGTGTGGAAGGGCCTCCTTTCCAGAACGGATGTTGATGAGGAAGGGTTTCTTTGACCTCTGCCAAGGCCATGGGCTGGGAAGATAGCAATTAATCTTTCCTTATGCCTCTCTTCCAAGTGTTAAGTGGCTGTGTAGCTCACTCTTGTGTTTTCCCAGGCTTTTAGTAATTCAGGAAGCTGAATGCATCAAAACAAGAACTGTCTTGAGGAAAGCACTACATCTGCAGTAGTCTATTAAAAGCATTCTTGCAGGACACATGTTTGCAACCCCTACTCAGATTGAGTGAGATTTTGAACTGTATTAGGGTCTTTTTGGAGTCCCAGGCAGAAGTGGCCTTTTGACTCCTTGAACTTGGGTAAAGAAACTGGGGCTTACAAAGTTTGCGTCTTAGGGAGCTGCAGATAGTTTGTGGTGAGTCAGACAGGTTCCTCATTGTGTAAGTGACCTGGCTGGATTTCTGTGTTCAGTAGGATTCATTCCATTCTGTTTGCTATTTCTGAAGCAAGGTAGACAAAACTTCCACTTTTTGTTGTTCTCTGCCTTCAGCAGTTCGCTGAAGCATCTTCACATGACCTTCCTTCATCTGAATTCAGAACTGGGTCTCATCTAGGCCTCAGCTTCAGTTGATCTTTATTCCTGTCCAAGACAGATCCCAGCTCTATCAGGAAACACTGACCATGCTTTTACCTAGAAAAATATTAAAACTGGGCATTATTTGTTGAGAGATGCCTTTGTGCATTGGGCATATGATGGTACAGGTGTGTGTGTGCCTGGGCAGTGCTGTGGGGAGTGGCACACAGTAATTAGAGAAACTGAGAGATGTTCCTATGTGTGGCACAAGAGAAAATGATTCACTGCTCAAGGGAAAGAATGAGGAAGAAGAGGAGAACAACTGTAATAAAAAAGCCCAGCAAGGCCTGGGGTGGTAAAAAACTCTGGCCGTTGTGAAACATGAGCAGAGTGCCCGTGTCACCAAAGTGTGCCAAGCCCATCAGCACATGGACTCATTTGAGTAGGGTTCAAGACACAGCAGTGAGGAAACCCCATAAAGAATCATAGAATCACAGACTGGGGTTGGAAAGAAACCTAAGATCATCTACTTCCAACCCCCTGCCATGGGCAGGGGCGCCTCACACTAGACCATGTCGCCCAAGGCTCTGCCCAACCTGGCCTTGAACACTGACAGGGATGGAGCATTCACCACTTCTTTGGCAACCTGTGCCAGTGCCTCACCACCTTCACAGTAAAGAACTTCTTCCTTATATCTAACCTGAACTTCCCCGTTTCAGTTTGAACCCATCACCCCTTGTCCTATCACTACAGTCCCTGCTGATGAGTTCTTCTCCGGCATCCTTGTAGGCCCCCTTCAGCTACTGGAAAGCTACTGTGAGATCTCCACACAGCTTCTCTTCCCCAGACTGAACAGCCCCAACTTTCTCAGCCTGTCTTCATACGGGAGGTGCTCCAGTCCCCTGATCATCCTTGTGGCCTCCTCTTGCCTTGCTCCAACGGCTCCATGTCCTTCTTATGCTGAGGACACCAGAACTGGGCACAATACTCCAAGTGGGGTCTCACGAGAGCAGAGTAGAGGGGAAGGATCACCTCCTTCAACCTGCTGGTTGTGCTCCTTTTGATGCAGTCCAGGACATGGTTGAAGAACAGCAAACCAAATAAACAGCAGCAACAGGATGTTTCCCAGCTCGAGAAAGTATAGTACATCCAGCCTTGTGCAGAAACTTGCACTGAGAGGCACTTTTCTTAACGCAATCTCTTTTCGTGGCCATCGCCTGGAAGCTGTAGTCAGGGCTTGGAACACATCTGTGTTTATTCTGCATGACAATTCCTGGGCTCTGGCAAATGCAGGCTGATGGGAGACCTGGGGCTTACTGCTCTTCTGCAGAGCTGTGCTGAAGCGCCCGCAGCTGGCCGTTGCGTGGGTATGTAATGCATATTACATGATTTCATTCATATTTCATGGCAAGTGTGCTATCTTTTTAATCTTTATAGCTTTAATGTGTGCAAGTGGTTTTAATAATTGGTGCTGCAGGATGGTTACTTCCCAGAATTACCCTGCAAAATTGCTGTGTTTTCAGCCTTCAGTCAGGCAGGCTGTAAATCATAGGACTTGGGCAGTAATAAACTTGGCACCCTCTCCTTGCTCTTTGGAGATGCCAACCTGTAACAATAGATATATGCTAGCAAAAAGTCCTCCCTGAAGCTTTCATCACCTTCTCTGCACACCCTGTGTGAGGGAATGAGACCAGGATTGCCTAACAGCTGGGCTGGGACCACTGTGATCCCAACAGCTTCCTGCAAATGAAGGGGTCTCTGCTGCATGATTGTGCCTCATAGTCACTTTATACCCCAGTGTATGCTTCATGGGTCTGATTATGGGGGAGGAAATAACTCTGAAATGAAGCAGGGATAGTGTAAGGAGCAAAAGGGTTTGGGGGCTTCTTGAGCCCCGTAACTCCTCTAGGACATTCCTTCATATCCTTCCAATGTGGAACATATTCACTTGTGCTGGAATAGAATCATAGAATGGTTTGGGTTGGAAAGGACCCAAAATCATCTAGTTCCAACCTCCTGCCATAGGCAGGGACACTAGACCATGTTGCCCAAGGAAAAAAGATGTCCTCAGGAGGACAAGCTGAAATGGCTCCTCCTGCCACAGACATCTACTTGGAAAAATGCTACCGTGCAAGGTGGCAATTTCCAGCCCAAATTTCTTCGCTTTACCATTTTTATTTTGTTGTTTTGTCCTGGGGTGGGACTTCTTGTCATTTTCAGTGACTCTTTAAAAGAGCCTTATGTTCAAACAATTAGGTGTTAGTAACTGTAGCAAGGCCTAAAGAGGCAATTCATAACAAGTGAATTACATGATGATTTAAACTTTTTTCCTTCACCCAGAAATACTGAGCACAGGGTAAGGTTCTTAACAAAAACATTATCTGTTGCTCCCTTGGTAATACTTAGGGTAATACTTAGTCATGGTAGTTCGTGTGAGCTTTTCTCTTGTTTCTTTTCTTGTTCATGTCAGCCTTTCCTTTTCCTTGCTTGCTATGGGGGTGGTGATTCTCAAACTGAATGCACGTGCTGCAGTGACTCTTTGCTGGCCAGACAAACATGGGGTTCAGAAACAGGAGGAATGTCTTGTTGGAAGTAAAGGAGGAGAAGAAAGAAACCTCTGTAAGGACAAATCCGTAAGGGGTGCCTGCAGCTTCTTACTTATCCCAGTCAACAATGATATAAGTTGATATGGATATCACAGCTTTAGTAAGACCTTAGTTTCTCCTGAGGGAAAGAGGGAAAATAATAATGGATTTGCTGTTCTGAAGTCTCATCACTTTTAATTGCACTAAAGAAACTGGTTTTCCAGGTGGCTGTGTTTTGAAAGGGCACCTCCCCAGTAGCTGTCTCTATTGAATCACTTATGAATGCAACCTAAATAAAGCTTTGGGAGAATCTTTATTATTTGAACAAGTGCTTCAGCAAATTTTTAACTTGGGTGTCAGTGGGGCTCGGGCATATGTGGAAGTGTTTTGTAGGATGTGAATGCTAATTAATTACTTAAAAGCCAGTCACCAGTCACAAAATGCTCTGGTATGTATTAGTTGTATCAGCACGGTGCCTGGAGGCCCACAGAGAGCAGGCGCTCTGCAAATGCACAGCAGAGCACAGGTTGGTTTCTTCAGGCCTTCCCTTCCACGAAACCCTGGCATAAGGGATGGAAAGGTAGAGACAAAAGGATGGACACTACCAGAAATGTGGAAAGAGAACTTTTGTATTGTTCTCAGTGGCTCAAAATTTATTACTCTAATTAGCACCGAAGGCTGAAGTGCAGCTATGTTTGTCACTGAGTGGAAAGGTTTTGGTCATGAAATGTTTGAGCCTTTGTCTGTGGCCAGCTCAAGCCTGCACATCAATTTTTCAGGGTTACTCCAGCACCTCGGGCCCAGATCAGTTGCATCCCTAAGGACCTGGCACAGCCTGGCATGACCACCCTGCTGTACAAAGCACAACTGAGAGGAATTTTGTAAGGTAAAGTAAGAGATATCAGATCTTATGTACAGGGCAAGAGTGGGCCAGATGAAAGAGTGATTATTATAAAGCCTGACTAGAGTACTGCAAGCAGATGCAAATATTGGGATTCCAAATGGCATTGTGTGAAATCCATATTTTCTTTATGGCTGAGCACACAATTCTGCTTTGAACATCATTTCAGCAAGGAAATTAAGGTAAGTGAGGGGGAGATTTTTAAAATAAATAAATTTTAAAACCAGGTAAATTTTAAGACCAGGTAACTCCACTAGGGCCTTGGGCAGGGTTTAATCTGCCTGATTCCTCTGGAACACATTCATGGATGCTGGGATGAGTGGGGTGTTCCCGTGCTGATGCAGCTCTTGGATCCCTGCGGTGCCACACGCTGTGCTCTGTGCTTGCCTTGAGGGAGCTTTCCTCACTAATTAGTCATCCTATCTGCAACAAATGAGATTATAGCTGTTTTGATTGAAATTTGATCCCTGCTTTTGATTGAAATTTGAAATCCTAATATGGTTTTGCTTGAGGAAAGAGCGGGTTCAATCCTCACTGTTTTCCAGTGTTCAAGTGTCTACTTTACACACAATCCGTTCCATGTTTGCAAGTGTGTTAGTTCTGCTCAAGAGCTCCACCACTGTGGTTTGCCTCTCTCCCCAGAGACAAGTTTCAGTGCCCATTTTAACCAGTATAAAGTGCCTCTCTATCTGTATTTGTTTTTTGTGCTCCTTTCACTGATGAATGTTGGGGAGGAATTGTCAATGGGTATGCTTGGATGGATGGGGAAAGGGGGATGAGAAAGAGGGATGAGAAGGATGGAGGAACTAGAAGGAGCAAGGACCCTGGTGGCTTTTCAGAGGGACCAGGATCTCTGCAGCTCCTGACTTGTCCCCTTCCAACAGGATGACCCTTTCCTGTGAGGAATAGGAGGAGTATTCTTGTGGTACAACTGATTCTTTAATGTTCTGAGTCACACAGGGTATTGTACAGGCAAGAACTTAAAGTAAGCTCAACACTGGGCAAAGGGCAGATGTAAGAACCACAGGGCATTCAAAAGCATCAGCAAGAAACCAGGGTACAAGCAGCAGCTGCAGGGCTTGTTAGTGAGACTTCAGCACTGTCATGGGGCCAAAGGCACAGAGACCTTCCATATTCTTAGTCTGGCATGTGCTACGTTAAACACAAGTAGAATTTCTCATTTTCTCTTCCCAAAAGCATAAAGCATAATGAGAAAATACATAATTGCATGAGCTGCCAGTTCCTCGTAAAGGGGGGTTGTATCAGTTCATCACAAAATCAGGAGAGAGATGAATCTCACAATAGGACACCACAATGCATTGTCATTGGGAAGGTTTCTCCTCTGATAGAATGCAAATCATTTAACTGTTGCCAGTGATCAAAATGTAACAAGGGGCTATTTTAGCATAAAGGAAGGCACTAGCAATGCTACTACCTCCTCGACAGCTCTTTTCTAATCACTGTTGCTTTATCAGAAATGTTGTTGAATTTTTTATTGATATTTAAGAATAAATTCTTACAACATCATATCTATAAAAGGTTCATCACAGACCAAATACTACTCTAACCTTTTAAGCTTCCACAGTAAAAACTGTCATCTTTATTTATCTAAGTTTGGGAAAGATACAAATGTAATCATAACCCCCAAGGCAAAATTTTATGGCAGTTTTCAGAACCCCTCTCTATAAAAACTGCTCAAACCTACAAACATAAAAGCTTCCAATAAAATTGGCTTTAGATTCTAGTCATAAAACATGAATTTCTTGCCTGGCCCTGGAGCTACAGGTGCCCAACTGCCAGAGCTGTTTGCTGCAAGCTGGGGCCACAGTGTTGGCTTAGAATCACAGACCAGTTTGGGTTGGAAAGGACCTTAAGGTCATCTACTTCCAACTCCCTGCCATGGGCGGGGATGCCTCACACCAGACCATGTTGCCCAAGTCTCTGTCCAACCTGGCCTTGAACACGGACAGGGATGGAGCATTCACCACTTCTTTGGGCAGCCTGTGCCAGTGCCTCACCACCCTCACAGTAAAGAACTTCTTCCTTATATCTAACCTGAATTTCCCCTGTTTCAGTTTAAACCCATCACCCCTTGTCCTATCAATACAGTCCCTGATGAAGAGTCCCTCTCCAGCATCCCTGTAGGCTCTCTTCAGATGTGATAATTCTGTCTTTGCTCTGTGGGGAAACTTGCAATATCAGGACCCCATTTGCTTCCATAAATCTGTTTAGCTTGTGCTTCGGGACAGGTGTCAAGGGCTCCATGTATTTGCTGGCATCAGGTCAGCAAGTAGGTAGACCCTACACCCCAGAGCTTTAAAACAGCTCCAAGCACTCTTCCATAAACATCCCAGTAACAGCGACCATGTGCTAGTGAGACATGGTTATACCGGCCTGGAGCAACCCTCTGCCGTTCCCCAAAGATTCGTCTCAGTTTTCTACCCAGCATTTTTAGTCTGATAATGACAAAGACCTTTGGATATGAAAAGAATCATGCTATTACAGTTGTTTGTGGTTGAAGTAGAATACTTTAGATGCACAGTAATCTAGGACATGTGAGTCTTCTCTGTTTATTTTGCTATTTAAAATGTGGGTGACTGCATGCGCTTGGAAGACTGGTGGTACTTTCACTCTTATGAAATACAAATGTGTGCATTAGATAATACTTTAAATTAATGAAAGATTCCTTACTGTATAAGCTTCTTAGTTGCATGGTGAGTGTTAGCTTGAGGTAAAAAGTTCTTTATTTACATTGCAGTTGGGAACACAAGCAAATGCCTGGGTGCAGTGACACTGTGCCAGGCCAAAGGGAGGCAGGAATCAATCTCTGCAGAGTGGGGCTTGAGCAGATTCATGGGTTTATCAGCCTAGGTTAATTTGCTTTAACCATCCAGGGTGATTAACCCTGGGGACTGCCACGTGACATTACCATTAACCCTGATAATGCTGTGTGGATGGTATCTGATGAAAGACCTGAGCCTTGAGTACCATTAGAAGTGTGGATAGGAGCAAAGCCTGCTGCTCACCACATGAAAGCACCGGCAGGTCACAGAGTATGCATTCTAAGAAATTAAAGAAAATCTCACACAACTTCTTTTGACATACATAGAAGGGTTTGAGATGGAAAGGACCTTAAAGCTCATCCAGTTCCAACCCCCTGCCATAGGCAGGGACACCTTCCACTAGACCAGGTTGCTCCAAGCCCCATCCTACCTGGCCTTGAACACTGCCAGGGATGGGGCAACCACAGCTTCTCCGGACAACCTGTGCCAGTGTCTCACTGCCCTCACAGGGAAGAACTCCTTCCTAATGTCTAATCTCAATCTCCCCTCTGTCAGTTTAAAGCCATTTCCCTTTGTCTTGTCCCTGCAGGTGCTTGTCAAAAGTCCCTCTCCAGCTTTCTTGTAGGCACCCTTTAAATATTGCAAGACTCTTACGTACCTCAGAGCATACCTGAAAGTTCATTAGAACAACTTAGTTTCCAACTCTAAAATTCTTTCCCCTTAACTTCATATGCCTGTCTGTAGAAATACCCTTATGGAGCCAAGGGGTCTGCCATAAGCATTTCCTTCTTCTTTTGGGCCTGTCCTGGGTAAGGGGCAGCCAGGGAAAATCAGACAGACCAATAGTTGCAAAGGATTCAGGTAGTATAAAGGATTGAGGTATCCAGATGCCATGGAAAGAAGGCTGCTTTCAAGACAGCCTGATGTCTCCCCTGTTCAGGGGCACACTGGTATTTTTGTGAGACTGGAAACGTCAGAGGATGGTGTTGAGGTCAATGGGCCAGGTCACTGACTTCTTGGCTAGAAGACTGGCAAAAGGATAACTTCCTGCCTGCCCAGGCACAACTGCAAGCCAGCCAGCAGATCTTTCTTGTCTTCCTTCTTCCTGACAACACTGAGGGAGCCTCAAGTACAGGAATATCCCCAGAGTCCTAAATGGCCTCCAACAGGCATGTCCTAATGAAACCAAGCTAAAAACTCTGTAATAAATTCATGAGAATATTTCTTTTAGTGGCAATCATCCATGCACTCCCTCTTACTGCACCTTTTAATTATTATGACTAATGATAGAGGTTTTGGGTCACTGCTTTCCCAAAGAAGCAAACCAGAAAACTTCTTTCTTTCTGGAAACAAACGTTCTTCAGCCTCCACAGGACGCTGGCTGCAGAGGGAGAAGTGGAGTGGTTGGTGCTGCTGTTGGCTTGCTGGGTTTTGTTGATAAATGAAGGGGTTCATTTTCTGTGCCTCTGTAGCTGTTGGGTTTCGCCAGCTCAAAATACATTTCATTTTCTTCCAGTTTTGGCACAGGATCAGAGGGTGGCTCTCAGCTCTGATCTAAATAACATAGTCATGATTTTAGGCAGTACAGTTTGCATTATTCATTGCACTTGGCAAAACAAATATTGATCTTCTAACAAGGCAATTAGTATTTTGACAGAGTAATGAAGACACCTGGATTAGAGCAGAGACAGGCTTCTTGGTAGGGTGAGCTGTAAGCTTACAGCCCAGCAGTGGCGAGCCAGCTCACCTCAGCATTCCCAGGCTCAAAGGTGGACCTCCACCAGGGTGGTTGCCATCTTCTACTTTCTTTTCAGCTCTTCTCACACCAGAGAGCTGCAAACCTTCAACTCCTGGTGTTCCTTGGTACCCAACAGGGCTTAGTTGTTCTGGTCCTCTCTTGTGAAAACAAGCATCTTGCTAGTGGAGTTCAAGGTAGGTGACTTTCCTGCTCATCCTTCCAGGATTAGGAAAGGAAGGAGGAAGAGCATTTCATAGTCTTTTCTGCACTTACACTGAATGGCGGTTTCCAGATGAGACTTTTCTCAAGCTATTGATTGCCCAAACTATCCATATCTCTGGCTTACATTGGTGCTGTCAGGCACCTATTGTGAAGGCTTGACAGGATCATCAATATTAGTATTAGAGCTACTTTTCCAGCTTACGAGGACAGGGCGTGCATGATAGATATGGAGGCATGTAAAAAATCGTGCAAGGTCACAGCAATTTTTTTTCCTGGGCTTTCACAGAAGCCCTGTTTGCTTCCCTGACTCCTCCACACCGAAAAATGAATCCATCAGTGCTGCTGCTAAGTCAGTTGGCAAGACAAATAAGCAGCATACCACACTGGCTTTGCCTGACAGACAGTCTCTGTCCAAATGGTGGCTTTAGACAGCCTTTCCATGGGGTCTGAAACTGCTGTTTGTCCTTCTGCCCTCTAGAGATGAGTAGCAGACAAAGTGTCCTCCAAGGATCCATGGTATGAGCTCACCTGCCCCGGAGAGAGAAAGGCAGGGAGCAGTGTATGGGTAAGCTGGTATGTCTGATGGAGCTGGCTCCAGAGACTAATGTACTAAGAGGTTCCACCCCTCAAAGGCAGAGTTGCAGTGTATGATGCCATACCATGACAGAGGTGCAGGGCAGCTTTTTGAAGACCCATCTGTGTGGGCAGATACATGGTGTCCACATGCTCTGTAAGCGAAATAGCATGGCAAATTACAGTGTGCATACAGAATCATAGAATCATAGAATAAACCAGGTTGGAAAAGACCTTTAAGATCAAGTCCAACCATCAAGTCCCAGGACTGCTATGGCCACCACGAAACCATGCTGCTGAGGGCCTCACCTACATGGTTTGTGAACACACAGGGTGCTGCAAACATTGGACTGAGTTTTGACTGTTCTCTGATGTCCAGCTTCATTTTCCTTTGCTCATGCTACTTCTGGCTTCAGAAGCAGGAAATGGTCCTTCCCTCAACTGTCACCAGATTGTTACCTTGAGTACACTTGCAACTGGATGAGCTCATGGAGCTCATGCAGATATTAATGTTACTCCAAAGTTTTGCTGGAGCCTGGGAACGTCAGTCATATGGTCTCGCTGTTCCTTGCTCCTGCAGACAGTTCAGCCGGTGAGCAGCAGCAGCACGTGATTACATTGCATCAGGAATGGGGTTAGTGACCATATTGCAACTCGCAGTGTCTCTACAGCTTCCTCATTCCTCCAGCAGGGAAATAATTTGCACCAGACTTGTTTCCTGGCACCAGCTGCCTTCCCTCTGTGCCAGCTCCAATGTGTAGGCTGGCACACTGTGGAAATGAGGGGGGCAGAGAACGGAGTGGGAACAGAGTCCTGGCTCTATTGCCTCCTGTTCTGACCTGCCCCGTCCCCTGGATGGGAAGCACAAGGAATCCCCTTTTTCTTTTCAGTTACTCCATGTCCTTATGTTCTTCTTTCACTGATATTGCTTATAGATACAGAATTTACCATCTCCAGGTTAAAGGCCAAAGTATTTCCATTCTGCCCAAGGCTGTTCATGCTAGAAGCAGGAAGTCACTTTCAATGAACTGTTCTTGTAATTCCACCGCAAAATCAGTCCATTTGGGAAAAGGCAGTTTTTCTGTGGGTTAGATTTCCCTGGCGGTGTTCAAGGCCAGGTTGGACAGAGCCTTGGGTGACATGGTTTAGTGTGAGATGTCCCTGCCCATGGCAGGGGGTTGGAACTAGATTATCTTAAGGTCCTTTCCAACCCTAACTATTTTATGATTCTATGATTTCCTCCTCGTGCTGGGCATTCATATAGTGAGTGAGCAGAGATGCAGCAGAAACATATGTAAATGCCAGAGCGAGTGCTGCCATATTAAGCCTTGGAACTTGACATGTAAGTAAATTTCTGCTTTCATTTTGCTTTAAAATAAAGGTTGTCTTTATGCTGTTCCATATGTGAAACTAGAATTTGCCTCGAGCTGCTTTCTCAGCAGCTCTTTAAAATGAAAATTGCTGCAGAGGCGAAGCTGGAAGACAGGAGCTGTGTGCAGTATGAGACTGCAGGACAGGCGGCTTGTTTGAGATATTTCCATCAGGTTTTTTCATGCTCCCATTGTTTCAAAACATGCTCGAGTTCACTCATAGCACAGGGTCATCAGGAGCTGATGGGACAATAGCATTAATATGGGAAGTCACCACTGGTGTGTCATGTTGTCACCCCAGCCTGCTAGAGAGCTGGTAGGCTTGTGCCTCAGTTTACTGAGTAACAGGGGCTCCTTCTACCTGGAGATTAAAGAACAAAAGCCTGGGAAGACAGTTAATTATAGCTTAAGCTTCACAAGCAGAGTTAATGAATTTTAACATGCCTCAATTAATAGCTAATTGGGTTTTGTGCCTCAGCTCTGAATGAAAGTGTAGGGGTGTCCAGCAAAAAAAAAAAAAAAAAAAAAAAGGTCTAAAAGATGAGATATTTTAATTGAAATAATGTAGGATCCTTCTGCAGGGGAAATGGCACCCTGGTGTTACTGCACATTTTTAATGCAAAGAGGTCATATTGGAGGTTGTTTCCAAAAGGAAACAAATGGCAGCATTGCAGTACCAATGCACTGTGTTTTCACCAGTGGTATATGGGTTTGAGAGTCCCCAGTTCAGTTGGATATGTAGGACTGTGACTTCATATGGGAGCACCTCCAGTACAAACACAAGCTGAGAAAACTGGGGCTGTTCAGCCTGGAGAAAAGAAGCTGCGTGGAGACTTCAGAGCAGCCTTCTAGTATCTGAAGGGGGCCTATAAGGTTGCTGGAGAGGGATTCTTCATCAGGGACTGTAGTGATAGGACAAGGGGTGATGGGTTCAAACTGAAACAGGGGAAGTTCAGTTTAGATACAAGGAAGAAGTTCTTTACTGTAAGAGTGGTGAGGCACTTGCACAGGTTGCCAAAGGAGGGGTGAATGCTCAATCCCTGTCAGTGTTTGAGGCCAGGTTGGACAGAGCCTTGGGTGACCTGGTCTAGTGCGAGGTGTTCCTGCCTGTCCTTCGTTCAGCAGTAGCAGTCATTTCTCTCCTTCTTAGTAACTGGTGCAGTGCTGTGTTTTTGACTTTTGGCCTGGAAACTGCACTGATAACACCGATGGTTTTAGTTGTTGCAGTAATGTTTAGTCTGACCAAGGACTTTCGGAGTCTCATGCTCTGCCAGGGAGGAGGCGAAGCTGGGAGGAAGCAGAGACAGGACACCTGACCCAAACTAGCCAAAGAGGTATTCCATACCACAGCAGGTCATGCCCAGGATGTAAAAACTGAGGGCAGGAACCCAGAAGAGTTAGTTCATGGCTCATTCGTCTGCTGGTGGGCAGTTGTATTCTCTTCCCTTGTTACTTCCCTGATCATTATTATTATTGGGGGTAGCAGTAGTGGTTTGTGTTATACCTTAGTTACTGAACTTGTCTTATCTCAACCCGTGGGAGTTGCATTCTTTCAGATTCTCCTCCCCATCCCTCTGGGAGCTGGGGGGAGGAAGGGGAGGGGAGACTCCAGAGGCTGTGCAGTTTTTCTGAGTTACAGCTGGGCTTAAAACATGACACTGCCCATGGCAGGGAGTTGGAACTGGATGATCTTAAGGTCCTTTCCAATCCAAACCATTCTGTGACCCTGTGATTCTATGACTTTATGCTGGCCATAAGCAGCTGTCTGGCCATCAACTGCTCCAGTGGCTGGCACGGTCCTCACCCGGTAGTGGTAAAATTCATGGGAGGTTGAGACCCCGAGCAAGGGCCCCTCGTGTTCACACACATCTGGCACAACTCCAGGTTCGAGGTGGCGATGGTGTGGATGCAGAGCTTCCTTGAACCAAGGTCCAGGGAGTTGAAGCAGCTGCCAGCAAACCTTGTGATGGATCTGGCCCAATGGGAGTGTTAGTTAAAAACTAATGGGAGGTGATGGCCTGGCAGTATGCTGCAGAATGTGTTAAAGCTTTAACTTCTCATTTAAGGTTTTTGACAAGACATTGCAGATTATAAATAATGGATGAATTCCCAAAGAATGTCTGCACTTCCTGGCTAACTTCCCAAAGGGGTGAACTGTGAGCTTTCTCCTTAATTATCTGTAGGGGAACCTCTGCATATTGCTCTTTAAGCATACAATTATCCTTGATCATTTGGGATGAATTATATGTCCTCACTGCTGTATGGAGTTGGTCCTAATGTAGGACATACAGGCAAGCAGATAAAAAAAGTTATGAAGGACATAGAACAGAGAAGCATGGAGAAGCTTCAGGCTGCCTTCCTTTGAGGATGGGGGTTTAATCAGAAAGATCTAAAAGCCACAGTGGGACAAGTCCTGCAAGCACTTAGTTGTGTGAGTGGCTCTTGAAAAGCAGGCTACTTTTGTGAGTATTTTTATGTGTTTGAGCCACCAAGGTATTATAGTTGCTTTATAAAATCAAGTACAGGTAGATGTAGCAAGGAGAGACTCTGTCCTACATGGCATTACACATCTCATGTGAAATACTGGACAAGAAGGGCTACATGAATAAAAATGTGATACCTAGAAATAAAGGACCAAATCTGATGTGTTTTAGTCACAGCCTATAATACACAAGTCAGGTGATGCAGTAGCTGAGAAGACCTCTGTACACAGCTCTGACCTTACTCCTGCCCAAGCCTGGTTGATTGAAGCAGGACAAAGCCCTCAAAGTAAGCTTTGGAGATATAGGATCATCAGTTCAGCAATGAACTCGCACCAGAGCATTCCCTCTCTGAGTTCCAGGTGTCAGGGAATTTAGGTAGAAAGACGCATACCATAAATTTTTTGATACTCTAGGATGGATTGTGCCTGCTAGTGCTATTGGTCTAATGAGATATTTGATGTCTTTTTCTATTGAAAAAGGATTATTTTTAAGCCCACAGCTAAGAGAATGACCAGTATTTTGTCCATTCAGGCTCTAGTGGAACCAGAGGTGAAGATAGCAAAGGTTAAATTGTGTCTGCAATAGTTAAACAGAGCAATAAATCCTAAAGAGTACAAAAATAGGGGAATACTCTGCATCTCAAACAGGAGGAAATTGTCGTCTTGTGAATTTGATGCTCTGAGTGGGAAGGAAGAAAAGAAAATATATGTGTCCTTCTCCTCCTCCAGTACCATTTCTAGGGAATATTTATCAGCAACTTCAGCCACAGGGTAGGAAAATATGCAGGAGCCACAGTGCAGCTTAGTTTGTTTTGTTTTACTCTTACAGGTATTGCATGTGTTTGAAAACCCTCAGAGACAATGAGGAATAATAAAGAAATTAGGAATAGAATAAGGAAAATAAGGAAAAGAAAAGGAATCATTAATTTCTTACATGCAGCATTGTCACGCGCTGATCCTCCAATGACAGCCATTTACACAGGGCTTCTCATCATGCCCTTCACAACTGCTGTACAATAAATAATAAAAGATTAAAACCTTAAACCTGGAAAACTTAGGAAAAAAATATTAGAACATTTTATTTCAGATTATAAAAATCCTTGAATGATTTACTTTAAGGGACAATTTCATTGCTGCCATGTGCAGGAACTAATGATCATATCGAGCTCCGGATTGGTGAGAAGGTTGCTTGGGAAACATAGTCATAGGTAGGTGATAAAGTCCCCATTTCTCCAGCACTGCCTCACTGTCACCAAGATAGCTTTTACTGTTTGTTACAAGAAAATGATAGTCCATGTACATATTTATATCTGGGTGGCAATAACATCGGCAATAACATTCGCTGAGTGCTCCATGTTGTTTTAAGGATCCCAGCTTGCTTCCCAGAGCCAGTGGCCCTTACCTTGCATCTTGATCGGGTTTAAAAAAGAGTTTCTAGTGATGGAGACAGCTTCCTTGATCCCTACCTTTGCAGTGAAAAATACCCTTTGTCACCAAGTGTGTGGCTTAAACAGGAAACAAGCGACAAGCATGCCTTGTCCCCTCTTGGGCGTTCCAATAGGGATCCACCTAATTAGGATGTAGGATCCTTGAGAGCTTCACATTCCCCTTAGAGAACGATGTGTCTCCTGCAGGTTTGGAGAGGAGGATGGTTGAAATAAATGACTGGTTGGTTACTGCTGGAATGTAAAAGGGCTTTTGCAATGGCCATAGGGGAAAGGATGCTAGATCTGGGTCCCTTCCAGCTTAGAACCAGCCTTTATTGACTTTTTTTTCTTTTTTTAGTCTTTTGAAATGAACACATTTGTGTACATCCTATTGTTAGGCAAAGCTGTCAAGTGGAGAAGCAGTTGGTGGTGCCAAAGCCAAGAAAAAAGACACAGGACAATTAGAGAAAGTAAATATCCGTGCACTGGGGTGATGTGCTGATGGATGGAGCTGCCCTACAGCTCTAATAAATCACACTTAAAGTAGTTGTGTTGCCTTCCTGCTCTCAGGTGTGCCTGTTAGCAGTGCCTTGTGCTGTGGTTACTACTGCTGAGAAGCAGAGAGGCTAGTTGTGCTGTGTGTAACTCCCTTGTCTTTAGGTCTATAGGTCACAATAGAATTTTGCTGGTTTGTTTCCGCCATTGTCATTCCTGGGGTCTGTTTTCTCCATGCTTCTCAAACCTTCCTTGTTGAGTTCTTGCTGCATTTATTCACTGTAGCAGACAGAATCATAGAATGGTTTGGGTTGGAAGGACTGCAAGATCATCTAGTTCCAGCCCCCTGCCATGGGCAGGGGAGCCTCATTCTAGACCAGCATTTATAATACGTACAAATGATAGCATATCTTGTTGATAATTTTTGTTATATTCAGAACTGTCCTAGTAAAGGAAAACAGTAAAAGACTGTAAACACCATCACTTTTAAATTGGAAATTGCAATCAGGGGAGGAAAGCTCAGCTTCCTCTCTCTTTACTAAAGCACTGAATTGTAGGGTTTTGTTCAAGGTACTTGGAGGTTTCTTTGGGGTTTCTTTTCACATTTTTTCAAGTTTAAAAGAAGAAAAAGCCTGTAGCTATTAGTAGCCTAATATGACACTGCTGCTTCTGCAGCATACCCACACACCCTGCCATGCTCCCCTGGCCAAGGCACACAGTGAAAGCAAAACACAGGAGAAAACAGAAAACAGCCAAGGTCAGAATCGCCAAGAGAGTGAGTGGATGACTTCAGAAACCCCTCATCTAATCCTATTACTGACTCCTAGTTGAAAAAATAGAATCATAGAATGAGCTAGGTTGAAAAAGACCTTTAAGATCATCAAGTCCAACCTTTACCCCAGCACTGCCAAGGCTACCAATAAACCATGTCACTAAGGGCCTCATCTACAAGGTTAGAGAACACTTCCAGGGACCGTGACTCCACCATTCCCTAGGCAGCCTGTTCCAATGCCTGACCACCCCCTCAGTGAAGAAATTGTTCCTAATATCTGGCTAAACCTCCCCTGGTGCAGCTTGAGGCCATTACCTCTTGTCCTGTCGTTTGTTACTTCAGAGAAGAGACCACCTCCCACCTCACTACGACTTCCTTTTAGGTAGTTATAAAGTGCAATAAGGTCCCCTCTGAGCCTTTTGTCCCTCAGACTAAACGGCCTCAGTTCCCTCAGCTGTTCCTCATCAGACTTGTGCTCCAAAACAAAACCCCCCACAAAATCAGTGTCAAATGCCTGAAAATAGGTTATAAACTTGATGCTACTTTAATAAACAAGTTTCTTGTATAGGGTAAGGTGGCACCAGACTGGATTCTTGGGTGAAAACCACAGTGGCTCATAAGCTGGCTAGCTCTTTGCCTTCCCCTCACCATCTGAAACGCATCCAGGATGGGGAGTGTTTCTGGCATCTCCCTCTGTGTCTGCACAGACGGGGCAGGGAGCAGTGACTGCCAAGTGTGAGGACCTTGAGAAGCTGACAGCCACAGATCACCGGTCGTGCATGCACAGTGCCTGGGTCTACCTCCTTCCAGCCCTGGCATCTTGGCTGGCTCCAGTGTCCCGCTGTCAGCATCTCGCACCATTTCACACTGCTCCCTCCTCAAAGGGGACTTGCAGCCAAAGGAGAGCTGTCAGTGTCACAGTCTTGATGATATGTTTGTCATTCAGGGGTGGTAAGGGGACTGTTAGTGATGCAAGCGACCAGTCTGCTTCTGCCTGCTCTCCAGAAGTCATAGGAGCAAGGATGAATGTAGTCATCGTGTCCTGACACAGTCCCCTGAATGTGTGCCACCTGAGCCCCAGGGCTGCAAGCATTTGAGTTTGTTGGAGTGTGAAGAGCCACTTGGAAAACCTGTGATTCTCTGCAGGACTCTGGCTGGTGCTCATCCCACCTCGGCTATGATGCTCAGGCACGGCTACCTTATTATTTCCTTAGGAAATGCTGCTGCTTGTCTCAAAAGGACAAAGCTCATCCCTCTTGTTGAGCAGCAACCCAAATGGGGCAGGGTTGTCCAACAAGAAAGCTCTCAGCCACTCAATTCTCTGCTGCAGGGGATCAGTGTAAACTTGGATCTCGCTAGCTTCCGAAAACGGGGCATGATTTTTACTGTCAAGTCCCTTCACCTTTTGCATATTCCTTCATTCTTGCATTACCCTTAACTGCAAGTATAAGAGAGCATCATCCTTCATGGGCATAGAACCGGGGTTTGCAGGATGTCAAGTGCTGTGAGGTGGGAGTGTGGTAGAGAAGAGGTCAGCTAAAGCTGTAGTATGGAACTAGAAACCAGTGTAGGCTCACATAAGGAGTTTTGGTGGTGTTGAAGCCCATCTCTGGCTTATAGCATCCCATAGCCTTGTCAGTTGTGCTTTCCAGACAGTTGTCTGACGTTTGACTGGACATTGTATTGGTGACTGCTTTCCCTAGTTGTTTTGTGTTGCGTAGCTTCACATTAGGATGCTGCTGCTTTCTTCCCCTCATCTATGCAGAGGTATCACTCAAACTCCAGTGGCATCTTGTCTCCCATGGCAGGCTTTGGCTCAGCTTCTGACCACCCTGAAGGGAAATACCATGTGCCTGTTCACTCTGGTCAGTCACACAGCCCTGTCTATGCCTGTTGGTACGTGCTGAGCCCAAGTCACCAAGAGCCACAGCAGCAGCTGCCCACCAGCCCCTTGGTAACCTGAGTAATAGGATCACAGAGTGGTTTTGGTTGGAAAGGACCTTAAGATCATTCAGTTCCAACTCCCCTGCCATGGTCAGGGAGGCTGAGTCACCAACCCCCTCCTCAAAGTGAGATGCACATGTACCACAGCATCCCAGCCAGGAGCTCATTTGTTCTAAGTGCACCTTGAACTCTTTTGGTCAGGGTTTTTGTCTTGTTGGGCTCTGGTTCAAGTGCTCTATTTCCATGTGCAATCAGGCTAGAGCTCCAGTTTAAGTGCTTAATCGTGCAGCTCTAGTTATACAAACTCTTGGAAAGGAGAGAGCATGAACATCAGTGTGTTGTCAGGGCCAAAGAAAAGCCCGGAGCCAGCTGTGTAATGTCTGTCTGCCATCGTGTCCCATCCAGCCCCTTTCTCCTGCATCAGGATGAAGGGGAGCGTGCTCCCTGCTACAGGAGGAGGTGGGATTAAGAGGACATGAACCCCTTCCCCAAGAGAGTGCCTGTGCACTTCAGGCAGAAAGAAGCTTGTTAAGTGTAGCCAGCTATGTTGCACCACTTCCATATCATCACTCAACACTGCACAGCAGATGCAGTAAGTTTTGTTTCCAGTTTCCTGCTGCCTCTCAAGGAGGGGTTGATTTGTCCAGTCTCACAAACTGGGAGGAAAGAAAGGTCTGCAGCTCACAGGCTGCCTCTCATGAGCTAAGAGGCAACGTGGAAAAAGCCTCAGCTGTTAGACATGCCTTTGTGCTTTGTAAGTTGATGCAGACAGCAGAACATTGCCCTCCTATGGAGCCATATTCTGTGATGTGAGCTGCAGAGAGGGGAAAACCATGCCTGCATCATCACTGGTCTGATTTGGTGCAGGACTGAATGGAAGATGAGCTGTAACAGATAAAAGGAACAGCTACAGGGCAGCCCCTGTCATGTCAACAGTTCGGGGCGAAGGTGTTCCACACTTCACTAATAGTAAGGTGAGCTGAAGGCACTGAATACAGCCAGGAGGGCACTGGTGGGGTGATGTGTTATTCTGCAACAATTACTATGGAATCAGTTGTTGTTGAAGGCCAAGAAGCACACCTATGTTCTGTTTTATTGATAGAGTTCCCCTTCTAGAAGTATTGTTGGCTTCCAGTTCACAAAACATCTCCACAGCAGTGCTCAGAATGCAATTCCCAGCACAGTTTCTCAGTGACTTGGCACCAACTTTATTTTAAGAGCAGCGACTTTCATATGGTACGAGTTAGATTTGGCTTTTGCTAAAGGCCAGGGAGAAATTCCATTGCCTCCCATCTAAACATTGTACATGTATGGTTTTAAGAGCTATGCTATTCCCTTTGAAGAGTCAAAAACCACTGAACTTCTCAACCAGCAGTTTTCCAGTCATGCAGTCATGCCAACAGCATGTATTGCCAGAGTCATATCTCCTGAGCTTTACCGACCACAGATCACAAAGGCAGGTGTTTATGTCCCCCATCAAGTTTTGTGTACACTGCAAAATGCAAAGCATGGGTCTCATGCTCAGGTTTCTGAGTGTAAATTGGAGGTGACACTAGATGAAGTAACTGCTGCACAAAACCATGTATAGAAGAGATGTGTAGGGGGCTGCCATCTTTCTGGTTAATCAAAGATCTGGCTTCAGGCTCATTGCTGTAGCTGCAGGTCAGTACAAACTTGAAGCCAAGCTATGAGTCCAGCAAAATTGGAGAAGTTTCAGGAAAGTCACCTTGCTGGCCTGAATAAGCAGTAAAGAAGCTGTTCAGGCTCTTGGCTGGAAGCACTGCAAAGGTGAAGTTACATTAAGTACAGCGCATTAGGTGCTGTCAGGGCCAAGATGCTGCAGCCTAGACCTTGTACTTGAAGGAGCACAGTAGTTAGAAGCAGTGCACTTCTACTGAGCAGTCTAACCTCGAGAAGACTGCAAGGGATGGTGTTTCCTCTATAATGCGAATGGGGTTTGCAAAGCTTTTTGTTTTGATCTTCTTCTGAGATCAGACCAGGAGGATCTCTTGGACTGCCCTGGGCAACCCAGTTCTGCCAGGTTAGGAGCCTGCCCCATGAAAATAGAGGCAGTAACTGCTTTTTGGCCACACCACATAGCCCAGTACCCCACGTTGAAGACCCATGCAGGAGCAGAGAAGATTTAGAAAGCCCTTCTGATGACAGGAGCTTGGAAGTGAAGAAGGAAAGAAGAGGTCAGGCAGAGTCAAATGGCAGCTCAGACTTTACTCAGCTTTTGGAAGAGACCTGTTAAAGAAGCCAAACTGGAGAAAATGAAGTGTGAATAGCAGTGCAACTTAGTCACTAGTCACATCGGACTGGAGAGCAATAAAATGCCTGAAGGAGTTTGAGAAGCAGTGAAGTATGTTCCTGCTTTGCTGTCCAGATGAGAGAGTCCTTTACAGATCTGTGGATGAGTGAAGTTGTCCCCTTGCTCACTGTTGTCTCGAGGTGAAAACCTTTGCATGAACTTTTTGGGGACAATTTTGTATACCTGGAGAGGTGGAATCCTTTCTGATGGGTGAAGAAGGCATAGGACAAGCCACTGCTCATCTGTTTCTCTTTTGTGCACAAATCTGGAAAACTGGCTTTTGGGGATAAAAGTCATAGAATCACAGCCTGGTTTAGGTTGGAAGGGACCTTAAAGCTCATCCAGTTTCAACCCCCTGCCATGGGCAGGGACACCTTCCACTAGACCAGGTTGCTCCAAGCCACATCCTACCTGGCCTTGAACACTGCCAGGGATGGGGCAACCACAGCATCTCTGGACAACCTGTGTCAGCGCCTCACCACCCTCACAGGGAACAATTTCTTCCTAAGATCCCATCTCAATCTCTGTCAGTTTAAAGACATTCCCTCTTGTTCTGTATCACTGCAGCTGTCCAGGTTGGATCTGAGCCTTAAGACTGTTAAAGCAGCATGATTTATGTCTGTTTTCACTGGTGTTGTTGCAGCGAGTGCATGGTTCTGCAGAGGGTTTCCAAAGGTCAGTGCGTGCAGCCCTGACTCACTGGGAGCATTCACAGTATGAGCAACTTCAACCGTAGAGGTTTCCAAAACATGAGTGTTCATGAAAGGAAAAAAAAAAAGACACTGAGTGTTTTTAAGGATTCAGCGTTGTAAAAGACATCTGGGTTGGAGGATTATGTTACCCAATAAGTATCCAGATTGTTCGTGTGCTGGTATTTCAATACATCTGCTGCCTCCATCTTTCTCTGGGTTTGGATTTCCTTCCTCAGTGCCTTCTTTCTTGTCCCTTTTTTAGTTAGCCTTCAGCTTTTCACAAGTAAAAAAGTGTGTACCCTTTGCGAGAACTCCTTAAATGTCTTCCTCCTCCCCCCAGTTGCTCCTTTCTCTTTTGGCTCTGCTTTAAGGATGTTATGGGAGAGCTGGGAAATATGACCTTGCGGAGTCTATGAGCAGATAAGCTGTTTTCAGAGAAGTCCTTTTGCACAGAGGTGGAAAACTGCTGCGTGGAAATGAAGGAGAAGCAAGGTCCCAGCTTTCAGCAAAGTCCTAACAAAGATCCTAGCCTCCCTAAGAAACCATCATGAAGCCAGCAACACATGGCTTGTTGCCAATGGCAATGGTGCCCATTTCCCCAGATGCCCAGGAATCACAAGGAGCCACTTCTTTGAAAGGCAGGATATCATAATGTGCTGGGTTTTTTTTCTGCCAGTCACATTTTAGAATATGATGTCACCTCTGTGGTCTCACCAATGATGAGTCTGACATGCAGGACTGCAGCAGCCTGGCTTCCCGATACCAGGATGTCCAGCAGAGCAGGATGTCCTAAAACAGATCTAATCCCACTTCTGAACTAAGGAGGACACTTCAGAAACCTCTCATTTTATGCTGTTACCGAATTCTGGGCATTCACTTTTTTGCTCAGTTGCTGACCTGCCAGTCCTTGTCCTCCTTCCCTTTTCTCCAAAAAGCCATACCCACATCAAGTGCATCTTACATATATCTTGTGAGCTGTGGCAGGGTGGTGAGACCCTGCCCAAGCCAAGGAGGGGCTGCAGCAGCCTGGTCGTTAATCAGAAGGACCGCAGGAGATGTTTCTTGCCATAGCAGAAATCATAGTGCAGGTGGTTTTCCCTGTCCCTAGTAACTGCAGCCCTAATGGAATAAAACATGCCAGCTTAAATACAAACACATGCACAGGCCCCCTCAGTTTTCATTATGGGGATAGAAAGGAAGGAAAGAAACCTCCCTGTACTTGTGTTACGTGGCTGTAATTAACACAGCACAATGCTGTTACAGGTCCCAATAAAAATAAAAGGTCTTTGAGGTGATAATGAGATATTCATGCATGGCAGCACCAGAGTATAAACCAAACTTCTATTGTGTGCGTTAGCTCTGGTAAATGAAGCACAACAGGGCTGAATCTATGACATCGCATTTCAGCTGCAGTGCGCAACTACCGGGCTTTAAAGCATTGCCATCAGGAAGCCCATTTCCTCTTGTTGCCAGCAGCAGTTACCTGGCACTGAATGGTGGCTCTGCAGAGGTGGTTGAACCTGGGGATGATACAGGACAGCAGTAAACATTTGTTAACTGATTCATATAACCTGTTTACAAGGAGAACCACAAGGTGGTCGCAAAGCAATAAAGGCGTCTCGCACCTTGTATCACTCTGCAGTGGACATGTCAGTCAGGATGGATTGGGGATGGGGAAACTGGGGCTCACAAGGCACAGGCCAGGGCTGCAGAAGCTCTTCAGTACCCACCATGTCCCAGTGTCTTGCGCTGGCTGTGACCATGGGCACTGTGAGCAAAGCCCTTGTAACCTCTGAAGCAGCGTTCAGAGCCACGGGAAGTTGTCACAGAGCACTAACTGAAAGGTGGTCTTGTTTGCCACTGGATTCATTAGATAAAGCTATGCATTTGCTGCTGCTTAATACTTGCACAAAATCAGAATTAATCATAGCATAATGGAATTTGGTAGCTTTGGTTGTTAATTCTCTATTGAGTCTGCATCCTCATGTTTATTCTCGTTTGTTCTGATAAGGTCCATTGTCTCTAATATTGCTTTGTAAAGGGTAAGAAATAAATCAACGGTATTTAGCTTTTCTAACCATCTGGTCTGGCTTGCATCCCAAAATCAATTTTCAAGTTGGGCACAGTTTGTGTGTTTTTGCCTCATAACAGAGAACGTCTCTGGGGAGAGAAGGGAAGGAAAAGTCAGTACTAATCTCACCCCTGGGATTAACCATTCCTTAGATACTACACTTGAAACTCCACAGGTTTTTGTTGTTGTCATAGCTTCGGTGGTGGGGATGAGCTTTGGCAGAGTTACCAAAAGGAGAGTCTTTCTCCCTATTAATGGGATTAATGCTTTGAACAGCAATGTGTTACTTGTAAGTGGAAGAGCACTTGGTTTGGAAGAGGAGTTTATTTGCTTTGGTAGCATTTGATCTGAACGATGTTAATCTTCAGCGTACGTATACATTGCAATGTGCTTCTCAGGTCATTATGAAACCACCCTGTGGAGTTAAGCCAATTGTTTTTAAGAGGTGTTGTTAATGTAGTGAGATCTAGTGCATTTGGGAGCTACTGTATTGCTACAGATGGGACATAGATCTTGTAAACTATAAATTTTTTAAAACTATTTAGCATCTCCATTGCTTTGTGGGGCCATGTGGCACTGAGCACAGGATCATTCCACAGCTTTTGTTTGAACACGCAAACATCAAGCACTTAAAAGTCCACGGGCGATGTTTCTTGGATCTATTATAATAATTAGAAAATGAAAATGGGCTTAATAAAAGTTGTAAACAGTTATTGTCAGACAGACCATGTCCCCTTCTGCAAGCCCCATCTGTGTTGCACATCTGGGCACACCAAGCAGGAGCAGTAGGGCTTAGTCTGGGCTCCCCTGGTCAGGAGAGCAGGCAGGAGTGTGTCGGAGTCACACTGGGATGCAGCAGTGACAGAGAAACTTGAGGAGGACAGATAAATATCTTTCCAATTACACATTGGTGCCCTTACTTCCTGGCAGTCCATCCTAGTGTCACAGAGCTGGGTACACTCTCTGCTTTGCCAGATGATAAAAATGGATTTTAACATCCATGAAGACATAGGAGCAATATGGGATGCGGCACCATGGGGCCCAGGTTTCCTGGCAAGAGGAAGAGAAATACATGGAGGTGTTTGTCCTTTTCCTTGGGGTAGAAGAAATTTAAAATAGTGTTGAGGGGAAAGAGATTGCATTGATTTAGTGAAGATGTTTAATATGTAGCTGCTTGCTTCAACTGAACTGTGTGTACTACTAGACGTTAAATAGGATTTTCTTGAATTGAAAGGAGGTTGTAGTGAGGTGAGGATTATCTCTCAAGTAACAATTGATAAGACAAGAGGAAACAGCCTCAAGTTGCACCAAGGGAATTTTAAACTGGATATGAGGAATAATTTCTTCCCTGAAAGGGTGGCCAGGCATTGGAGCAGACTGCCCATGACAGTGATGGAGTCACTGTCCATGGAGCTGTTCACGAACCCTGTAGACGAGGCCCTCAGTGACATGGTTTAGTGGTGGCCTTGGCGGTGCTGGGGTAAAGGTTGGACTTGATGATCTTAAAGGCCTTTTCCAACCTTGTTCATTCTGTGAGTCTATGATTTATGTCACTTGATGTTTCATGGGAATATCAGTCTCCTTAGGGAGAAGCCCAGGCCCACAGCTGAGAGATCACATTGGCTGACTGGGAGCACCTCTGCTGTGGGTAACTTCTACCCAGAGAGGGCCCTGTTTCAGGCAGTCGAGCTTCCCCCTTCTTTTCTTGAAAAGCAGACCCCCCTACAGGCCAAGGAACATATATATAGAATAATAGAATCACAGAATCATAGAATGATAGAGCAGCCCTGCAGAGAAGGACCTGGGGATGTTGCTCAATGAAAAACTGAACATGAACCGGCTTCAGTGTGTGCTCGCAGCCCAGAAAGCCAGCCGTATCCTGGGCTGCATCAAAAGGAACGTGACCAGCAGGTCAAAGGAGGTGATCCTGCCCCTCTACTCTGCTCTCATGAGACCTCCCTTGAAGCACTGTGTGCAGTTCTGGTGTCCTCAACATAAGAAGGACATGGAACTTTTGGAGCAAGACCAGAGGAGGCCACGAGGATGATCAGGCGCTGCAGCACCTCCTGTACAAAGACAGGCTGAGAAAGTTGGGGCTGTTCAGCCTGGAGAAGAGAAGACTGCGTGGAGACCTCATAGCAGCCTTCCAGTATCTGAAGGGGGGCTACAGGGATGCTGGGGGGGGGACTCTTCATCAAGGACTGTAGCAATAGTAAAAGGGATGATGGGTTCAAACTGAAACAATGGAAGTTCAGGTTAGGTATAAGGAAGGAGTTCTTTACTGTGAGGGTGGTGAGGCCCTGGCAGAGGCTGCACAAAGAAGTGGTAAATTCTCCATCGCTGGCAGTGTTCAAGGCCAGGTTGGACAGAGCCTTGGGTGGCACGGTCTAGCGTGAGGATTCCCTGCCCATGGCAGAGGATTGGAACTGAATGATCTTAGTGTCCTTTCCAACCCAAACCATACTGTGATTCTATGCGGTGGGGGCGGGTGCTGAGTCCTGGGCTGGGGCTGGTCCCCCCATGTGTCTGGGCATGGCACAGCCCCACTCCAGAGCACTGCATTTGGGTGGTCCATGGCTACTGACCTAAATTGAGACTGAGCAAAGAGAGCAAGCAGCTGCCCCACCGCTGCTGTTCTGTTTTCAGTGTGGATCGAGCCTCCCTAATCCCCTCGGATTTTGTATCCACCAAAACAGCTTGGGCCCATCAGTAAATTGCAGTGGCATATGGTCCAGGTTTATGAGTAATCTGGCACACGCTTAAGGCAAGGAGGACATCATCCTTCAGCAAATACAGAAAATATTGTGGGGCTTTTTTTTTTTTATGACTGTATTTAATATAGTTGATGAGAAAGCTGTTAGAAATGTTTACCTTTTAAGCCAGTCCTATTTAAACTTCAGCTGCTGGTTGAAGCAGCTACATAGTGGGAAACAAATATAAATAAAAGGGGAGTCTACTGCCCTGCAAATGTTTTGATGGTTAATGCAGAGCCGTGGGTGTGTTTGGGGCTGAATGAGAAGGGGTCAGCTGGTGCCACCAGTCACCCCAAACACAACATCTGGGTGATGGAGATAACCAGATCAGCTGCTTTAGAAAGTCCTCCTCCACTCTGTGCAGGTGCACCAGTTCCTCTAGATGTGGTTTATGCCAGAGGGCACAGCCCCATCCCTAGGAGGGAGAGAAGTGAAATGCAGTTTGGGCTGATTTGGGAGAAAAAGGCCTGATCTGGGACAGCTCAGTGAGCATGACTTTGTGAGGTGATGGCAGTGGATGTCACTGCTGGTATGCAAGGCTGTTAGGAGATGCCACCCAATGTGAATTTACTGACTGTTGGCTTTGTCTGGGCAACTCACCTTAAAGATTACCAGGTCCAAGTCAAGTAAACCTCTCTGATAGAGTCCTGTCCTGGCAGGAGAATGAACACTGTGAATGGTTCCAGCTGCATCACAGCAGCTCTGGATGGTAGCGGCAGAGGTGGAGGCATCCATGGGCTCAGCCAATGCTCCCCAGGAGGCATCTGCCTGGCTCTTGGCCCTGCATTAGAATCAGAACTGGGGCATTTCTGGGGAGTGGGGAGGACATAATTGATAGAAGAAGCTTGGTTAGCTACAGCACTGCAGCAACACTGTGAGCTTTTCCTTGGTACCTGATTTATCTCCCTGGTCTTACAGTGACCCTGAATTTCCTTCCAGGGGGAATGCAGAGCTAACAGCTTTCCCTCTCTCTTCCCCTTTTAACTGCTGAGGGTTCTGGACCCTGTTCTGCAGAGGGCAAAACTTCCTTTTGCTCTTCCCCACGTTCATCTTTTCTCCGTTTGTTTGAGATCCCAGTGACAGGAAACCTCACACTTGCCAGCTCTTCCCTAATTCTCTATTACCAGACTATGTAGTGCTTTGGCAGCATAAAGTGTTTTCTTTGGATGCACACACATGGGGCCATAGCTGCAGTATCCAAGGAGTAATTCATCCCCAAGGTAAGAGTTCACGTGTCCACTCCCATGCCCTGGTCACAGTGTCGGGAACGAAGGGGAGAACTCTGAACTATTGCTCTTCATCTTCTTTTAGAGCATGTTAGGCCTCCCCTGTGCAGCTCAAATGGGGCACAAAGTGCTCCTAGCCCACTGCATCCCCTAGTTGCTGCATCCTTGAAAGTCAAAGGGGCTAAACATGCTTTCCAGTTGGCCTGTTCATGCTAATAAAGTATATTGGAGCTGGTCCAGCAGGCAGGCACCTGGGTGTTACTGGAGCATCTGACACCCATAGACAATCAGAGCCTCGATGAGCTTTACAAACTCGCAGAAATCTTGGAAAAGAAAGGAGGCTTTCCATACAAAATGGATTTTCAGGGCCAGCTGAAGGACATGATGTTCAAGATCATTGCTTTAAAATAATTTCAGCTGCAGTTAATGTGAAGCAAAGAAGAAAAGGAAACCCAAGACAGTGAAAGGATAATTAATTCCAAGTTTGAACTGCAATTTGAAAGGGCTATATTGTGAAGTGACCCTTTACCAACTGATACCTGAACTGGCTCTTCTCATAAAACCCTTTTACAGATGAAATGTAGTGTTGTTTTACCTTTGCACCATATGTTTGCTCTCCCCCAGTATTCCAGAGTGACCTTGAATTCAAACATTCCCCAGAAGAGCCTGCTGTTGTCTCAGGCCATCATTCCTGCTTCTCTCCTCCCTCTTTCTCCCCAGATAGCCTTAATGCACAAGGTGAGTTTTGCAGAGCACATTTGTGACCCTTTGGGGAGCTCCAGTGCCCCACTGCTGTGGGGTTTTCCCCACAGAGCCTCTGTTCTCCAGGCCAGCTTTCAGCTCTCAGTGAACTTACATCAGTAGATAACATCCTCTGGCTCCAACCTTACCTACACTCTGTGTCTCCTACATTTCTGGTACATTTTGCACTAAATTTCTCCAAAACTTAGAAATGCCTTTTATTGAGGAGATGGGGCAGTGACTAAAGTCTGTACAGAATATGATGTTTAGTACTGAGCAATTCCACTGTAATTTCAAAAATCTGTGTTTCTGGCTTACTTATTCTTCCTCAGCTTACAGAGAAACAAATAAAAAAGCATCAAGGCCAGAGCTCTAATGAGAGTCACATTTTGGACATCATATTAGTACAATAATGCATTTCACACTGTTGTTTCCTAATTTGCCTAATCAAATAAAAGGACATCAAGCATTACATAGCACAGCCTCCCCATTCCAACAAGGTAACACTGAACCCATCAGTTATGCAGTTCAATTAATTTTCCCTACCCAGGTTGGCTTAAGGCACATAATTTAATCAGCATTTTGCAGTTCTGTCAACAGACACATTGTATTGTGGGTGTTGACAATGCCCTGAGCAGCTGGAATTGCTGAGGGCATGGATAACATGGAGAGGGTGTTGGAAGGAGTGAAGGCATCTTGGGCTGCTGCCTTCACTGCTGTTGTGCTACTGTGTTGTAGTGGTACAGGCTTCTTGCTGTGGCTTTCTCATGTCTGGTAGATGAGAGGCTGAGCTCTGGCACTGCAGCCAGAGCAGACGGGTTTCCATGTGCCATCAGTTATCCATGGGAGTATGGGACGTGGCTGGTGCTCACTCAGCTGACGTGATCCTTGGCTGCTGGGGTCTTGAGTAAGGCTAAAGCACATGTTTGGCCAAGGAGAAACCTCTCCATGATTGATGGCAGTTATAGTAAAGTCCAGAAATAGACAAGAAGGGTACTTCGGGTACCTTTGGGAAAAAGGTATTTTTCCCTATAAAGGTATCCTACAAGAAGGTGGTGTTAGAAACAACTTTTCATCTTTCATTGTAGTTACTGCGGAGGGCTGTGCTCTGTGCCACACTTCAGCAAGATAATCCTTGGTGAGTGTGCAGAGAATGTGAGAGGGAAAATGAGCATCACCTGAGGTGACCAAGATACTACAGTCCATCTGAGGTACTATGGTACAATGAGCCCTTCTCTTTCTGCTGATACCCACTGCAGGACAGTCCCGCTGAGCATCCTAAAGCAGCTGTGCAGGTGGCTGAAGTGTTTGACCACGTACGGAAAAAAGCAGTTCTGCACATACAAATTGTGTGCTTAAATCTGTCATCCCTCTCTTGACTGTAGAGCAAAACTGAGGACTTAAGAACAAGCTGCAGTATTGTCATTGCAAATACTTTCCTTCTGCAACATATTGGAGAACTTAGCAGACTTTGAGGCTGCATTTTTTAAAGGAAAAGCAACAAATGGGTTGGGCTTGGGGCTTTGTTGTAGTTCACTGTGATTTAGGAACAGCTTTTCAGTTCCTGTGACATAATAGTAAGAGCTAAAAAAACCCCAAAGTGTACAGAAATGTTTTAGTTCTGTTTCCTGGTCCTACAGACCTTTGTACTAATGGTTACTTGAGCGAAGATGTTGATGTGTGGTGCAAGCAATTCTGCTGGAGGCTGCGGCTGCAGACATAGGAAACCAGCTGAGAGCAATCCTATGGATTGCAGTTTGGGAAAACAAGCTCATTTACAAAACAAGGAAGTGAAAAACTTAAGTATTAAATAAATAACATGACTTTGGTGCAAACATGTAGATCAGTTCTTTGCTTTTCCATTGGCTGCAGAGCCATCCTTGTAACATGGTAAGAATCGTAAGTTTACTGCCAAAACCAAGAAATATCACTCAGTATGGGCAGTTTCTTGTATCCAAAGTCCCTCATTATATATAAAAAAGAAATTATTGCAGCAGAAAATTTACAAGTGCATCACAGGACCTACTTGTACTGTTAAACAGATGGCACCTACACGAGACCCAAAAATATATAACAATTTTAATTGAGCCAATGCAAAACAGATTTGTGAAGTAAAATAGTACATGCCAGGTCTGATAAGGCTCTTACTAGAGATTTTGACATTGTCATTTTGCAATGGCACAGGAGGTATTCAGAAGATGCTCATTAGCAAATGCAGTACTTGCTTGCTGTAATTCTGATCAGTGTTTCTACCTGCATTAGTTTTTCCTGTGTGGTGCATCTACCTCCTTTGACATCTGGGACTTGCCAGTTTGGTGGTGTCAATTCCAAATCCAGCTGCTTGGGCTGGATCCTCTTCTCTTTGCTGAAGATAAATACCAAAGCCTCCCTGTTAGAGGTCTGAAAGGGAATGCTGCTCTTCTGCAACACCCCACCTTGGCTTCAGCAGTGGGTGACTTGCTTATTTCTGCTGGTAGTTTCAGGCTAAAACTTCTGACTTGGAAGGAATCTTTAACCTTCCTGTTACACCAAGTGGATGGGCTCCTGGAAAAGCTGTGAGTTTTCCTGCCTGATGGTATGTACATGCAGGGAAGGTGGCTCAAACAAGGTGCATCCCTGGCTACTGCACTCACATATGAGGCCATCGTTATGTGCCTTCCTTCTCCCCTGCTCCCTTTCCACATGCAGGGAGGAAAAGCAAAGGTAAAACCTACCCTATATGGGGATTTCAACTTGCATTTTTTTTCTGCCTTAAGTATGTCAGCATGATTTGAATTGTAAGGACACACTTAAAAGTGAATACACTTACCAGGGCAGTCCTGTGTCACCACAGATTTCTAAGAGGTTGGATAATGGTGTGTTCAGAGTCTATCACATCATGGGGCAAGGATGTGAATAAGACTTGCCATTTACTGAGACAGTTAAAAAACAATATTCTCTTTTGCCTTTAAACACCCCCTCACCAATTAATTTTTGCTATTATCAAAATGCAAAAAATAAAACCATCCTTGTTATATTTAGGGTATCCTCATGTCTCCTGTTCCTTGCCTTGTCTTGGTGGTAACAGCAGCTCTGTGAGGACTGGCTGGTAGTATTTTTGTCCAGTCAGTCCATCACTCTTTAGAGAAAAAAAACCCCACAGACATTTTCACCAGTGTGCTTATGCTACTGGTGATACTCTCATAGGTAGTGAGGTGTGTGCTCTGTTTCTCCACATGATCAAGTAAAAAGGAGCATCAGTAAATCCCTTCAGAATTGATTCTTCTAGAGTGGTGTTTGTGTCTCCTGCAGACCCATTTGTGTTTGAGGAGCTTGGAGACATTCCAGGTTACTGGGGAATGGAGTGTTAAGGCAGTACCCTGCCACCGAATCAGGTTTCAGTGTAGCTGTGGCATCTGTGTGGGAAGCCTTTTAGATTTCTGGTCTCCTGGAACTAATACTTACTTCCCTGGATTTGCTTCCCCTTTTGTTGCACATCCACGCTGCTGTTGTGCATGAGGTGCAACTGTCCACACCACTGGTACTGAGGCAGAACTTGGGGTTCAGCGACAGAGCAAATGAAAGCTCAGGGCCTGAGCAATCATAGAATCCTATAGAATGGTTTGTGTTGGAAGGCACCTCAAAGTTTATCCAGTCCCAACCCCCTGCTATAGGCAAAGACACCTTCCACTAGACCAGGTTGCTCAAAGCCCCGTCCAACCAGGCCATGAGCACTTCCAATAAAGGGCATTGGCAGGGATGTGAAACAAGATGCTGCTGGGGAGAAATGCAGCTCTTGGTGCCACCCTACAGGGCATTTGTACATGGCCGTGGGGATTTTATTCTTTGCTCTATGTTAATCTTTGTGCTTACAACACAGAACTCCCCATGCGAGTTGTACTTCTCAGTGTGAAGTCTCTAAAGACCAAACCAGAGTCTCAGGTTTAGGGCACTTTTTAAAAGATCAGAGGTTTCCTAACTGGGTTTAGCATGTGAAGGGTCTCATCACCCAGTGCTTGTAGTTGCTCCGTCACCTGTATTTTAAGGCTCTTTTTGACATGGAAATAGATACCAATGACCACACAGAGTCATTTTGGACTGTGGTATTTATACACGTAGAATGCTTTCTGGATCACTTCTGTGCTCAAGTTAATTTTTCAGGAGACTGTTACTTTTCTTGCGATGGCTAAAACAGATCCCAGCAGTGTTACCAGGACATGGTCTTTCTGTAAGGAGACCCCCAGGGTTTGAACCCATGCAAGGAACATACTCTGTTGAACCTACTGATGGAGGTTTGCTTGAGCATAGAATCGTAGAATCACAGAGTGGTTTGGGTTGGAAAGGACCTTAAGATCATCCAGTTCCAACCCCTGCCATGGGCAGGGATGCCTCACACTAGACCATGTCACCCAATTGATCTTAAAGGTCTTTTCCAGCCTGGTTGATTCCATGATTCCTGTTGAACAACACACTGCTCAAAATGCAGGCCGGCAATTCCAGCTTCAGCTCACAGCAAGTGTTGTGTTTGCATTACAAATGGAGAGAAGGTAAGTAAGAGGCAGCAGGGTTTTAACTGGGTGTCTGATCATAGGCTGTTTCTGCTGCCTCGGTGTCTGGAGGAGTGGTACAGAACCTCACTTGTGTCCTAGCAAACCTGCCCAGTTTGGTTCTCCATCTTGAGTGCAGCTGGAAGGCACACAGAGGTGGCTCGAAACAAGCCAAAGACTTGTAGATGGCTGGGCATCATGGATGAAGCCAACCTCTTTTATGCAAGCAGGCTGCACTGTTTCCAGCCAACAGCTGGTGGGATCAAATGTGCAGTTTCATGAGGTAGAGGAAGGATGAGCCATATCTGTGGGCACTGGATTGATTTGTGAATGTGACTGATGGTACCTGCTGTACCAGCCAGTGTTGGGCAGGGTAGTGGTCTGCTGGAGCTGGTATTGAGGATGAAGTGGCAAAATGAGGATAGGAGGCTAAGGGGTGGAGGAAGAAGAGGAAATAATGCCTGAAACTTAGCTAATAATTTTATTTATATCTTATGTGCACACATAGCTGTTGATGATGAGGCTACCAGTGGCATAAATAAAGTCAAGCAAAAAGAGGTAAGCGAGTGGATATATGTAAAGGCTTCTTTGGGCAGTGCCACAAATTCGGACATCAACCAAGAGACTTATTTCTGTCCCTTGCAATTCCAATGAGGAGCACAAAGGAGAAAATTAGACTAGGATGCTTCACATTGCTGTTTCCATCCTGCGCATGTTTGGGCCCACCAAATGTGAAATGTTCGCCTTTTCCCCTCCAACATGACGGTTGCTGAACTTATTTTTAGTGTCATTTGATAAGCCTCCCTGCTCACAGAGAGACATCCCACTGACCCAGCCACTGGTCATTGTCTATACCAGTTCCCATCAAAGCGGGCGCGCTTTGTCAGGTTTCGACTCGAATATCCATTCTGCATCTGAAGTACAGTATCGAAAGTGACTGGATCATTTGAGCCTTTTTCTTCAGCTGCTCCCTCCTTCCTCCCCCACAGTGTTTCCGCTCACTCTAACATAATTTGGCATCGTCGACGTGACACGACACTGGTTTTTCTAAAAAATTAGAATACATACATTGTCAATGGTTTCTGATAGCCGGCATCCCCTACATTTAATTTCTCCATTGATGGAAGGAGGTCTTTTTTCCACTGCTGAATCCTAACCAGTGCTCAGTGCCGCCTTGAAAACCCAGTAATGCACATACAGTAATAGGTCATTCAATGTCAAAAGGCATAAAAAAGATGAGCAAAATCTTCACAGGCTGCTGCTTGCTGTTGCCTTTAATTATATTAATTAAACTTTGAAATTCTCATGCAAAGAGAGTTGCTGGCTTGTGACGCTGAAGAGCCCTTGGAGATTTGGGGGTGGGGGGAGAACCCTGAGATACCAGTTTAGTGGCTACTGCTTTTTTTAATCTAAACAAAGATTAAAAACAGCTAAGCCTAGGACTGCTAGGTATGTTTATAGATGATGATGTTTTATGCGCTACTGAACTGTGAATGCAGGAAAGGGGGGAAAAACCACCAGCCCCAGTGTCAAGGTCTTGAAGCATCAGTCCCTCAAACTGTGCTCAAGATCTCTGGTTGCAGGCTGTCTTCCCATGGAATAACGCTCTATTAATTTTCTCCCTGTCCTGGGTGCATAATGAAAGAAAGGTGTCGTCAAAAACTAAAGGGCAAAGTCTTGCTTGCTACCAATACCTCGAGGCACCCTGTCTACATTTTGTCATGCGTGTGCACTTTTCAGTGTTAGAGTGACAAGATTTCCAGTCAGAAGGTCCCTGTAAGGCACAATGCAATGGAGACTCACTCACAAGGGTTTGTGATCTGACATGGCTGTAAGGCACTCAGCTCTTGCTTAGCCTGGTAGGAGGTTTTAACCCTGCCCTAAGCTGGTAGTCCCTGTTTAAATACCATGTGCCTTCTCTGCATTGGAGAAACTCAGCATCATTGCTAAAAGCACATTGCATCCTGAGAATTTGTAGTCCTTAAGAAAAAAAACATAAAATACCAAAACTAGAAAAACATGGTCATCTTTGGTGTCTGTGTTCTCTCCCTTGTGAGTTCTGGAGAAGCATGGGCATTGCAAGTCAAGGCTTCATTGCTTGGCAGTCGCCAGTCACAGAGCATCGACATGCTGGGGTGAGGTGCAGGATCTCGTAACGGTGATGCTGGCTCCTGCATGGGGAACGTGGAAGCCTTATGGGTTGGGCTTGAAGGTGGTCCAAGGAATGTGGTGAGCAAGTGCTTAGTTCTCTCTGCTCGGTTGAAAAGAGGCAATGTGGCCGTCTTTCCTCCTGATACCTTCTTCTCCTCCTCTACTGAGACTGAACTCGAGTGAAGTTGATACATCGGCCCTGACAGGGGGAAAAGAGAAGAAAAGCTCTTATTGGTGGAGTAATACATGCAACCGAGATGTTTGAATGCTGAATATTAGATAGCTGTAATTTAAATCCCAGCGTTTGTGCAAATAACATATCCATGAAAAACCTTTTAAGATTTAATGGAAATTATCCAGAGTGAGGCACTACATTTGACTCACAAATTTACAATGGTTGGAAAGAACATTTTAAACGCTCTCAGGTCTTCTGTGAGGCTCATTTACAAAATCTCAGTAAATGCAGTGAGCAAACTCAAACCTTTCTAACCATGGTAAACATAGATCCTGGCAAAGGCAGATCCTCCCCACAGATTTCCCCCTGAGCCAAACCCTCACACGGTGCAGCACAGAGGAACATGGCAGTTTGCACGGGCAGGTGAGCGGGACGGTGAGCGGAATGGTGAGCACTCGCCATATGACCAGGCTCTGGTCTGGGAGCTCTGCTCCGGCTGCCCCGGTGGTGGCCAATGTAGGCACCCAGACAGAGCCGATAACAGGGGAGGCTGCAGTGCAGAGCTCGCGGTGTAGAGAGCGCCTGCACTGCTCTCCAGAGAGGAGGGTGCAGAATGGGCAGGGCTGCACTCTGTGCTCCCTGGTGGAGGTCCTCCTGCAGCAGGTGGCTGAGCTGCGGGATGCTGTTACTAGGCTGAAAGGTGTCAGGGTAGCTGAGAGGAAGCAGCGCGGCTTGCTCCAGGACCAGACTGCGCAGGGGCCTCAAGTGTCTACTGTCGCTCATGAGGGAAAGGAGGCCGCTAACCCAGGAAGCTGGGAAATGGTAACAGAAAAAAACAGCAAGAAAAGGAGGAAGAGGACAATTAAAAGCAAGGGGTTCCCTCCTAAATCTGTTGTCCCCACCCAGAACCGCTTTGCTGTCCTGCAGGGGGCTGATGAGGAACCACACTCCCACCAGGAACAACCGGCTGATCCACTGGTAAAAAAGATCTCTACTCGTGCTGCCAGGAAAAAGCGGAGGGCCATAGTAGTAGGGGACTCTACTCTGAAAGGAAGAGAGGAACCCATCTGTCAGCCTGACCCAGGCTCAAGGGAGGTGTGTTGCCTACCAGGGGCTCGGATCAGGGATGTTGCAGAGAAGCTGCCTGGTCTAGTCGGTCCCACTGACTATTACCCACTTCTAGTAATCCATGTGGTTGCTACTGATATAGATAGCAGTAGCCAGGAGAACATAAAGAAGGACTACAGAGCTCTGGGAGAGGTGGATAGGGGCTCTGGAGCGCAGATTGTCTTTTCGTCAATTCTCCAGGATACAGGGCAAGACCTCAAAAAGGCTAGGAGGACTGACCAGGTTAATAAATGGTTAGAAGGGTGGTGCTATAGTCAGGGGTTTGGGTACCTTGAACATGGGACTCAATGTAGGAGGCCAGGTCTACTGGGGGTTGGTGGAGCTGGTCTGACAAAGAAAGGGAAGAGTGGATTTGGTAGGAGGCTTGCCAGACTGGTCAAGGATGCTTTAAACTAGATCTGTTGGGGGAGGGGGGCATCATTCCAACCCAACACACCCAGTCAGTTGCCAGCACCTCTAGTAAACGTTCAGAGCTATGTAGAGATATTCCAGCTGCTCCAGCCAATGAGCCGGCTTCAACTGGAGCTCGGCTCAGCTGTCTCTATACAAGTGCCCGTAGCATGGGGAACAAACCAGAGGAATTAGAGATGTGTGCACATCTACGGGCGTATGATATCATAGGCATCACAGAAACATGGTGGGATGGCTCTTATGACTGGTGTGTTGGAATGGAAGGTTACAGGCTCTTTAGGAAAGACAAGCCCGGTAGGCGGTGAGGGGGAGTTGCTATTTATGTTAGGGATAGGTTGGAGTGTATGGAACTGTGCCTGGGGACAGGTGAGCAGTCGATAGAGAGTTTGTGGGTCAGGGTTAAAGGGAGAACAGCGATGGGAGATGTTAATGTGGGGATCTGTTACGGACTGCCTGACCAAGAGGACCCTGTGGATGAAACGCTCTATAGACAGATAGGAACAGCCTCACACTCGCAGGCCCTTGTTCTCATGGGGGACTTCAACCACCTTGATACCTGTTGGAGGGATGGTACGGCCCGGCACAAGCAATCCAGGAAGTTCCTCAATTGTGTGGAACACAGCTTCCTTCTGCAAGTAATAGAGGAGCTGACAAGGAGAGGTGCCATACTTGACCTTGTCCTCACCAACAGGGAAGGGCTGGTTGGAAATGTGACGCTCTAGGGCAGCCTTGATTGCAGCGATCATGAGATGGTCGAATTCGAGATCCTCAGGACAGTGAGAAGAGCGTGCAGCAAGCTCACTGCCCTGGACTTCAAGAGAGCAGACTTTGGCCTCTTCAGGAACCTGCTCAGAAAGATTCCATGGAATATAGCCCTAGAGGGCAGGGGGGCCCAAGACTCTTGGTTGATATTCAAGGATCACCTGCTGCAAGCTCAGGAGCGATACATCCCTACTAGAAGGAAGTGCTGTAGGAGGGCCAGGAGACCTCCTTGGATGGATAAGGAGCTGCTGAGGAAAATTTGAAGGAAAAAAGAGGCTTATAAAAGGTGGAAGCAAGGAGAGGGGGCCTGGGAAGAATACAGGGATGTTGTCCGGGAAGCTAGGGACCAGGTTAGGAAAGCTAAGGCCCACTTAGAATTAAACTTGGCTAGGGATGTTAAGGATAACAGGAAGGGATTCTATGGGTACATTGCAAATAAAAGGCAGACTAGGGACAATGTGGGCCCTCTCCAGAAGCTATTGGGAGAAGTGGCTACCCTGGATTTGGAGAAGGCTGAGGTTCTTAATGACTTCTTTGCCTCAGTCTTCACCGGAAAATGCTCTGACCATACCACCCAAGTCTTGGAAGGCAGACGCAGGGACAGTGAGAATGAAGACCCTGGGCCCACTGTAGGAGAGGATCTGGTTCGAGACCATCTTAAGAACCTGAACGTATACAAGTCCATGGGACCTGATGAAATCCATCTGCGGGTCCTGAAGGAGCTGGCAAATGAAGTTGCTAAGCCACTGTCCATCACATTTGAAAAATCATGGCAGTCAGGTGAAGTTCCTGATGACTGGAAAAAGGAAATATAACCCCCATTTTCAAGAAAGGGAAAATGGATGAGGCGGGGAACTACAGACCAGTCAGTCTCACCTCTGTGCCTGGTGAAATCTTGGAGTGGATTCTTCTGGAAGGCCTGCTGAGGCACATGAAAAACAACAAGGTGGTTGGTGACAGCCAGCATGGCTTCACCAAGGGGAAATCCTGCCTGACCAATCTGGTGGCCTTCTATGATGGGGCTATGGAACTGATGGACAGGGGTAGAGCAGTTGATGTCATCTACCTGGACTTGTGCAAAGCATTTGACACTGTCTCACATGACATCCTTGTCTCTCAGTTGGAGAGACATCAATTTGATAGGTGGACCACTCAGTGGATAAAGAACTGGCTGGATGGCCACACGCAAAGAGTTGTGCTCAATGGCTCAATGTCCAGCTGGAGACCAGTAACAAGTGGTGTCCCTCAGGGATTGGTGCTGGGACCGATCTTCTTCAACATCTTTGTCGGTGACATGGACAGTGGGATTGAGTGCGCCCTCAGCAAGTTTGCCGATGACACCAAGCTGTGTGGTTCAGTTGATGCGTTGGAGGGAACGAATGCCATCCAGAGGGACCTTGACATGCTTGTGAAGTGGGCTGATGCCAACCTGATGAAGTTTAACCATGCCAAGGGCAAGGTCGTCCACCTGGGTCAGAGCAATCCCAGGCACAGCTACAGGTTGGGCAGAGAAGAGATTCAGAGCAGTCCTGCAGAGAAGGATTTGGGGGTTTTGGTTGATGAGAAAATTAACATCAGCCGGCAGTGTGCGCTCACAGCCCAGAAAGCCAATCATATCCTGGGCTGCATCAAAAGGAGCTTGACCAGCAGGTCGAGGGAAGTGATCCTGCCCCTCTACTCTGCTCTTGTGAGACCTCACTTGGAGTATTGTGTGCAGTTCTGGTGTCCTCAACATAAAAAGGACATGGAACTGTTGGAACAAGTCCAAAGGAGGGCCACGAGGATGATCAGGGGACTAGAGCACCTCCCATATGAAGACAGGATGAGAAAGTTGCGGCTGTTCAGCCTGGAGAAGAGAAGGCTGCGTGGAGACCTCATAGCATCCTTCCAGTATCTGAAGGGGGCCTATAGGGATGCTGGGGAGGGACACATCATGAGGCACTGTAGTGATAGGACAAGAGGTAATGGGTTCAAACATAAACAGGGGAAGTTTAGATTGGATATGAGGAAGAAATTCTTTACTGTAAGGGTGGTGAGGCACTGGAATGGGTTACCCAGGGAAGTTGTGAATGCTCCATCGCTGGCAGTGTTCAAGGCCGGACTGGACATACCCTTGGGTGACATGGTTTAGTGGGAGGTGTCCCTGCCTCTGTCAGGCAGGTTGGAACTAGATGATCTTAAGGTCCTTTCCAACCCTAACTATTCTATGATTCTATGATTCTATGACATAGTTAGCAGAGCTGCTGCTGATTGGAAACAGTGTTTTATTAGCAATAACCTGAGCTCTGCATCTATAAACTCTGCTCTTACGTGCCTTAAAATTGCTGTGCACCAAAATGAAAAGTGGTTTCACCTGATGTTATTCTCAAGTAAATACCATTCTCCCATAAACAGGCCCAGATCAATCTTGACAGCCTTTGGTGTAGGCGAACGGAACAAATCCACTAGCAAAAATCATGAGCCCTTTTTACTCATTTGGGTAAAGCTCTGAAAATTGCCAGTGGCTTATTTAAATGCCTAAAGCGATAGTGAGTTTTTAAGGTAGGGTGCGCTCCTGAGAGAACAGCTCCTCTCGTCCAACAGCTCTTCTGGGCGCAGCAGCGGCACCTAGCACCTTTTCTTTCTGGGATGGGAAGAGCTCTGTGATGGAGGACCTCTCCACCTTTGGAGAAAGCTATTCTTCAAGACATGACATGCAAGTATTAAGGACTTGTATGACAGTGTGTGTGGGACAATGAATGCATGCTGGCTGGTATTGCATGTTCTGGTGTGAGGTTCTCCATGGATCACGAAGTCTCCATGCAGTGGGCCTTGGAACACAGAATCCTACCCCAGTGGCCTATGAGAAGCTGTAAAGTGATTCCTTAACTGGGTCTGCAGTAGCAGTGGCTGACTCTGCACTGTACAGACATCCACAAAGGCATGTAGGGCAGCAGGTTTCACACACTTTAGAGGGATTTTATGTGCGAGTCCCTTAAAAGAAAAAAGCTAAGCGTGTTTTTTGTTCTCTGTCCCTTTGATTCCTACTTAAGAACTTTGAAATTGCTGTGTCTGTGCAGTAATTTAGAAGAGACCTGTCAAAGATGAAGCCAAGTAAACTGGAACAGGCAGCTGTGGTTATGCTTTGAATCCTTGTTTCTTTTCAAAGATAGGTGGTTCAGAGAAAATTACTGCTTTCTTCTTAAAGCTCAGAGATTATGGGATTATCAAATGCAATTAGGGCTGAATTTCATATTCCTTCTATTTATTTATTTATTCAACCTATGTTATAATGTAAAAACCTAAATGCTTTGGTTAACAGGGAGTGTGATGATACACAGCTATTTGGCATTGTTTGGGCAAGTATCAGCTGGCACCTGCACATGACTGGCATAGAAGGCGGAGTGTTCTAATCAGGGCAGTTCTTTTCCTAACACTCTACTCCTGATTCTACTTCTGTCACATGTATAATAATTAAAACTAGTGAATAGGTGGGTGCTGTATTTGTAGTAACTTCTGGCTGCTACCATCCATATAATTACTGCAGAAGAGATCACTAGCGCCAAGAGGTTCCTTTGAAGGCCTGGACATCTTTATGCACCTTTTCATTTGCTTGTTTTGTGTTTTTGTGGAGCTTTGTTTTTTTTTTTGTTGAGTTTTTTTTTTTTGTAATTAAACATATTAAAATGAGTTCTGTGGTAGAAGCAAAGTGTTTCTGGAGCATAAAATACAGAAATGCTGTGCAGCTTGAGCACTTGTGACGACAGAGTCAATGTTAAATGAACTCTGACAGTAAGAATGTTCACACCCAAGGTAATGCCACAATGGAAAATCAAGACTGCAAAACCCTGGCAGAAAACAGGTAGTGAGGAATTGCAGTAGTTCCTGTCTGCTTTCGTTAATATTACAATTTACCCATTGATATAACATTTCTACTTTTGTTTGTAGTTCTTTCACTGTTCTTTAATGGTAGTTACCAGTGCCTGAGTTCAGAGGCGTTTTGGGCTATTACTTATTTTGGTGTTGGGCTATTACTTATTTAGTGGCTCAGCACTTTACCTGAGGTTTGAAATAATCCCTGGAATCAAAGATAAGGTCTGGCACATGCAGGTCTGTAGCATGGAGCCCTGCTCTGCTGGCCAGGTGCCTGTTGTAAGTGCACTACAGTTTTGGAGTGTCCATCGTCTTCTAAAGGCTGAGCGTGGTAGATGATTTTTTAACAATATAAGGGGGGGATTAATGAGGAAAGGGGACGTATACCTGTTCCAAAATAAACTGAGAAATTGTTAAGCCTTAAAATATAACTTAGAGGTGATGTCTTAGTAGTTACAGGTCATGGCTTTCACTAGAATTAAGAAAAAGACACTGTGTTTTGTTCTAAACATGTCTTCTCTGCCACACTAGTTAAGTTTTTGGGGAGATGTTTCTGTGATACATCTTTTCTTCCTTTCTACCAGAGATGGAGTCAGGTCCACTCTGACCCTCCCCACAGGCATTAGGTTAGTCAGTAGATGTGATGCCTGATCAGGCTATGCTAGAACCTCTGTGAATTTCTGTACTGATAACTCCTTCTACCTTTACTTATTTAAGAACACTGGAGGGTGATAGATTTCAAATGAAAAAAAGCCTTCTGTGTAAGCAGCTATTTTTTGTGTGCAGTGTGATGCTCACAGAGGACAGAGCTGAAATCAGGATCTTGGAAAATACACTGAAAGTGCTAATTAATGAGAAGGTAGGGAACACTGCCATGTCATTAATGGAACAGCAAATACAGCATGCCAGCAAAGGAGAGAACAGCTTTTAAATTTAGGTAATGGGATGTGACAGGGTGCCTGAGTTCACAATACCTACTCATGAAATGCATTCAGAAATAGCTTTCAAGCCAAAGTACAGGGCTTTGAGCTCTCTCCAGGCTTGCAGTTTAAGTCTTAACTTGCACAGTTACCATCTATACCTTTCATATTATTATTTCTTAGCAAAAAAATTTGTATGTCTATCAGCAAGGCTCTCTCTCAGTGTGCTTGTAGAATCATAGAATGGTTCGGATGGAAAGGGCCTTAAGATCATCCAGTTCCAATCTCCCTGTCATGGGCAGGGATGCCTTCACACTTGACCATGTCACCCAAGGCTCTGTCCAACCTGGCCTTGAACACCACCAGGGATAGAGCATTTACTACTTCTTTGGGCAACCCATTTCAGTGCCTCACCACCCTCACAGTAAAGAACTTCTTCTTCAGATCTAACTTCAACTTCCCCTGTTTCAGTTTGAACCCCTCAGCCCTTGTTCTATTGCTACAGTCCCTGATGAAGAGTCCCTCTCCGGCATCCTGGTAGGCCCCCTTCAGATACTGGAATAAAGCTCTGAGGTCTCCACACAGCTTCTCTTCTCCAGGCTGAAATTTTCTCAGCTTGTCTTCATCTGGGAGGTACTTTCCATAGTTGGTTTCATGTACATAACCCTATCCCCTAAATGCTGGCTTTAGAGGGTTTCTGCTTCCAGGATGAGTGGTTCCAGACAAAGCAAGGACAGAGGAGAGCCGTAAATGAACAATTCCCATTCTGGCTCCCCACTCATATCCCATGGTCTCTGGCCCAAACTCCTTACTCGAGGACTTACAGGGGAGGAAGGAGAAAAAGAAGGAATTGTGTGTTGCCAGGCAGACAAAACACCATTAATAGGAGAATCTGAGAGCACCTAAGAAATACCAGCTATCCAACCACTGTCCATACCAGACAGTAACAGGTAATAACACATACACTATAAGTAATTTAAGTGAGATTTTAAACCATTCACATTCTAGAAGGGCAAACTGAAGTAGGCAGAAAATAAAAAGACTAATTTTTACTTCCTAAGGATCAAACCAATATGAACTAGGTGCAACCAGTATCACTGTCTTCATGCAAGGTGGTTTTGAGAAGATGCACACTGTGTAAGTCAAGTCATTCCTCTAATGAATCGAAAACCTCCTGTGTAGTGATAGACCAGCCTTTAGAAACTGAATATTACATTTTTCTTCTGATTAATCTCAACAAAAAGGACTGTGTAGTTAAACAGAAGCACTATTTAGGTTCATCAGTCTGGTGCTGGCCTTCACAACTCCAACATGCTTGTACTGTATAACTGATGACAACAGTGAATTACCACCATCACAGCACTCCTGTGATCCACCAGTTTGCACTAACGTTGCCCTCATGTCCCCATACTCAATTAAACAGTCAATACAACCAATTTGAAATCTGATGTATCATGCCTTGTAAATCACTGGATCATAAACCTTAACAATACCAACATGTAGTCTGTGCAAAACTGAACTAAATTCGTGGTTTAGAACTACAGTAATTAAACAGTGCGTTATGCAAGCATTCCCTGAGCTCTGTGTGAAATATGGTAGTTGTCTCCATACACCAGGGTCAGTAGAAAAAATCCCCATCCAGGAGACACAAATACAGAGATAGGGATATATGGGCTCTGCTCTTCTTTACTGTGTTGTGTACTTGTCTGAAAGGATGTAATTTAAGGGACTGGGGTTCTCTTATCTAAAACCTTGAGCCCGGCATCAACTTCTGGATGCTGTCACAAGGTTTATGGTGAGACATGATCTATCGCCTGTGAGGCTATGGATCCTTCATCACAGCCTTCCTCCAAATGCTACTAAGCCAATAGGCTCAGGCTACCTATGAACTGCCACCCATATGACACAGGAAGTTGAAAAGACAACTCAGACAGGACTTTGAATCATTCACTTAGCTTTTAAGCAGCTGGCTGCTGCAGGGTAGTCACTGGTCTAAAGAGGAAGCTTTTAATATATTATTACTTTCAACTCACTGTCCTGGCTATTATTTCCTTTGGTAGTTTGGCCTCACTTGTAGTATTCTTCAGCAATTCAGAAAGGGCACCCCAAGGAGTGTGAGATGGGATGTGGTGATACCCGGCCACTCAGCTTGCACTGCACTGTCAGGTAATCGTAACAGCCCATCCATACCTTGTCCCTGTGTGTGACTTAATTTCTTTAACATGCTGCATAATTGTATGTATAGGAAAAGGTTCCTTGTACAGGGCTGAATTGTTCATTACCCCCTATAATACACAATGTTGACAAAGATTGGCTCACTTTGACCTTGAAGGATCAAGATCCTCCACTGTCTGTCTCTGACATACCAGCAGAAGCTGAGGATCGTGTGCTTCTACCCCCAGCTGCAGTATCCCCATAAAGAGAACATACCCTTTGGGGATGTGTCATTTATATGGCACAAGTGAGCTCTGTGCCCTCCAGCCCAACTGATCAGTGCCCCCAGAGCCATGAGGAAGGGGAGGGCTCTAGAATAATGTCACTCCTGAGACATGTATTTAGCAATGTCATTAGTGTTGGCCGCGTCTCCCCAACATTATCAGAGCATCTTTCATCTCTGTGATGGGTGCATTACCATGAGCCTGGGTTAGCTGCTCACCAGGAAGCTGTAATCTCACCACAGCTCCCCATAACAGGCTGCCGAAACTGTTGGTGCAGTCTGGATCACCAGATGAGAATCTGGTTTACCTGGTTCTCTTTCTTCTTACTCTTACTTTCCTTGTTCCCCAGCCAGTCATCTGCCTCTCTATAAGGAATCTAAGATGAGTGTATGGAGTTCTTCCCTGTAGCCCTTTCAGCAAAGTACTGCAAACCTTTTCTCCTTTGCTAATGCAAGGGAACAGGCAATTTCCTGCTTCCCAAACCTCTCTGAATCATTAACTCCCAGTACAATGCTCACCGGGGATAATGAACTCCTCCTTCCCATGCTCCTGACCCACACACTCGTGCAGTTTTAACAATAAAAGCTCCTTTTAATGGAATAAAACTGCCAGTGACACAAACCAAGTGCTGAAAGGCTGGCCCTTAGCACCCTGTAACAAAGGCTGAACAGGAAGGAGCTCTTTCCTTACTGGAAGAATCCCATGGCAGAGCTGGTACCACTGACTGGAACAGGGCAGCAGCTCATGCCCTGCTGTCTACAGCCATCAGAAAGGGTTCTCAGTGATCTCCCCTCACTGTAGCCATCAAAAGCAACATTAACTGGAGGTAATGTCACCTTGCCCCATCTCCTGGGCATTAGAATTCCACTGGCATAAACACCCATGCTCCTCTTTACTAGCTCCCTGGCTCAGGATGTATTTCACTGCTATAACCATTATAACATTATGCTCACCTCATAAATGCATGTTGACAAGCTGGAGCATACAGCTGAAGTTAGGTTCATATATATATTTTTTATATATATATATTAAAAAAGGTGATTTATATGCTTACTTCAGAGAGGGGTTGCTAACCCACCCATGTCCTGTGCAGCTCTACGCAGTGCTCAGAGATTCAAACTGCCCATCAGGTAATCCTTTGTCTCAGAGACCCAAGAGGCTCAGAATGTGGTAAGAACTTGGAACTGGCTTTACACCCCTGATAACAGAAACCATCTTAGCACTCAAGCCCCATCTCTGCAGATGTCTGTTTTTTATTTCAGGTTGTTTTTGCCATAAAACCACAGCAAACCCCATTGTAAGTTGTCAGAATTTCCTGTCTTTGCTCATGTCAAATTACTGCCCAAGGCCTCCCCCCCCATGATGGGTCTCCATGGTCATGTCTCACCATGTGCCATCACCATGTGACATCCTGGAGGAAGTCTTACTTGGCATCTACTGTGGTGGTAGATATTTAGCACCTGGGAAAAGATGACTTGCAGTGCTGAAGACTGCTGGAGGTATCATTTTTCACAGAATAAATCAGCAATGAATCTCTTAGAGGAATGATCTGAACTGGTGTTATTGCTACAGAGCCCATCACTACTGACACAGACATAAGAACCATTTCTAGGGCTTGTCCAAGTAGGCTTTCTCCTCAAAATTACTAAACTGATGACTGAAACGTCACTGACAGAGGTGAAATAAACTCTGAACCCTAAAAAAAATGGTCGGATGGGCTCAAAATCCTCCTAAAGTAACAACATAATAGAAAGAAACAAACTAGAGATAAATGGCATTATATATTTTTACCCTAAGAAGGATCTTATTTTTTTCACTCTAGCAGTATTTGGAGGCAATGTGACCTAAGTGGAAAGGCATAGAACTTGTTTATTGTCCTTGTATTTGTGTAAATAAGCCTCCTCAGCATCTGTGCATGAACTTCATGATCTTTGGGAGCAATCTTAATGGCCCTGTAGGTGAACCTTCACAAGTCACAACATCTGAATTTGAAGAACAGGAGTTTCACAATCAACCCTGCCATCATCTGCCTCAGAAAAAGACTGCTTAGAGTAACCTACATGTGCCAGCACTATTACAGGTGCCTCAGGAGCCAAGTCTAACTTGGCAGCCCCTGTTTGTCCCTTGGTCATGCTGGACTTGTAAGCAAGTGAAGTGCAGAGGAGGACAGGACTAATTTCTTTTACAAGGTAGTTCCTCTCTTTCTGCACTGTATTATAGAGGCCAACAAAACAAAACTGTCAATAATAGGTTCAAAATAGGTATTTTAATGATGCTTTGTAAATACATAAAATATGTCATGTATGGCCAAAAGCCTGTTGCGGCTGTGTCAGACAAGTATTTCTTACATGAAAATATACAGCTCAGTTGTAGCCCTAAGCGTCAGGCTTTCAACTTAATATAAATATATGCAGTAAGTATTCATTTGTGGTGGGAAACCCTGTGGGTACCTTAAACCCATTGATAGGTATAGCAGGTCACTACTGATGAACACCGTTGTAAGTTCTGGTGTGCTGGGTTTTCTCAAGTGTTTTAGCGGATATTGTGTTGACATGGTTTGACGAAGGTTGGAAGCAAACGTTCCCTACATGCATCTATCAAGTGTTGCTATGTCATCTGGCAGGGCTCACTCTCTGCTTTGGGGCCACTTGGCTTAGATGTAAATGGAAACACTGGGTGCACCGCAGCGAGGAGTCAAGAGGTATTATCTGTTGTATTTTTAGTAACACTGAAGGCTTTGAGAAAATGCTATTAACAACAGCTTTTCACCTCACTAATAACGCTTATTTTGTAGCTGGACATATGGACATTTCGGCACAGTTGCTACAGTGAGCAAAATCTTTGAAGCACATGTTTACCAGCAGTTGTAACCTTCTGAAACCCAGTACTGAAGGGATTTGGTAGCTCAATATCCTGTGTGGCACTGCGAGGAATGCTTCTGCCAAGACTCCTGGTACTGGAGAGCAAAGATGCAGGGATAGACTTAAAACACTGTTTTCCCACCTTTGAAATTCCAAGTCACTGTCATTTGCATGCCAGGGAGCCTGGTTTTCCAAGGAAGATGAGATGATGAGTGGGTTGCAGAGGCATGCAGGCAGCCAGGGAAGGGAAAGCAAGCAAGTGCTCAGCTAGCACAAGCATTTGCTGTCCTGCCTAGACAGGTTTTGGTAATGAGGAAGGGAGGGATTTATCTTCCTTTGCCAAGTTTTCTGTGACTGCTTTATTCAGCAGTTCTGGAAATAAACTACTGCCTTGAAATAGAGTGGTTGTGACAAGCTGCCCCTCCTGTGAGTTGGCCTTCCAGGTCTGGGAGTGGAGAGCGCAATGAGCTGCTGAGCTGGTTGTGTGGGCCTTAGGGGAGAATAAAACTGTATGCATTTGTAGCATCTGCTTCAAAAGGAGGTTGTGGCAAATATTTTATTCAGCAGAGCTGGAGGTCTCCTGTCTCTAGAGGGCAGGAATTTGTTGTTTTCCTCATACAAGGCAAGCATTGCTTATGCAAAAGGAAAGGATGTGGAAATGGCCTGGAGTGTCCCTTGTTTCTCTAGTGCAGGTTCTCTGGAACGCTCTCCATCTGACCCCTTGGCAATAAGCCTCCCTCGCACACAGAGCTTCTGCCTCCATGGCCTGGCAAGGTTTGACCCTTTTTTTCCTGAAGGACACGATCTTGTTTCCCCATTGCAGGCGCCTGCCAATGAAGGGCTTTTCTCCTTCAGGTCTAATTATGCCTTGGAAAGCAGATCCAGCTTGTTCTCACTGCCAGAGGGAAAGTGATCCCTGTACTGGCAGCCATCCCATCCCACACCTAACCCTGTGCTGGCACTCAACTGCTCACATGGGTACAAGAACCAGGACACCACTTCTCCCATCATCCCCAGTGATAGGCTGGGCTGTCACTGAGAGAGCTCCCTCTCCTCAGGAGACAAACTGGGGTGGTGAGAATCTAACACTCATTTCCAGGTGAAGCTTCAAGAGCTCCTCCCGAGTTTCCTCTGGGCTGTGGAACAGGAAAGGGGTTTTCTCTTGAGAATTGTCCTCCTGACTCTTTGAACTCTCTTAAAACTGTGGGAGGGATCCTTGTCAGGCGTATTACTGGGGATCCTTTTTATGTTATGGGAGGACTACAGCCAAACTGATAGCAGGCCTGATCTCAAGTGGTTTCCTCACATGAGCATCCTAAATGACTCCTCCACTCCTCTACTTGTTTTTTAGGAAGAAAAGAGAGAGAAAACGCTACTAGATGCATCACATTTAAAGCCTTGTAAAGTCAGAAACAGCACAATTTTAAACCCACTAAACCCAACAAACATCAAAATCTGGCACTTTGGGGTCTTTTTCATCTAAAAATACCAAGATGACCAGAAATTTACAGTTTCTAGAGATGGCATCTCTAAAGCAAAATCAAACATATCTATTATTCTTCCTTCCTCCCCTCTGTGCAGCTACTCCAAGTGAGAAGAATGCAATTTATCTTTCTCTGAAATGAGATATCAACAGATAAACTGTAACTGTCAGAAGAAATGTTCTTTTCAAACTACTTTTCTCCTCCACCATGACCACCCTTCAAGCCCCTCCTAAAATTTCCCCCCTTTAGCAATACTTCCCTGCCTCCTTTTCTCAATAGACTTCTCTAGCCAGGGCTTTTTTGAAGAGATGCTGTCACCTTCAAATGGCTCATGAGTACAAGAAGCAGATGCTCCACAGCTGTAAGGTCTGTAAGTCATCCTGGGATTGTGTTCTAGGTTGTGACAGAGCAGTAACATGGCATTTCTACCCCATCCAAAAACCTGGCCCATTAATATTTTGTGGTATGACTGGCGTTATGATAATTATGGGTAAAGAGAGAAGCCACACCAGACTGTAGAATGCTTTGTAATTGATTTAAAAATAATTATGATACAGTTATTGTGAGGAAAAAAATCCACTTGGCCCAGAAACCAACTGTCCTTATTTGCATCAAAAGGAGAGTGACCAGCAGGTCAAAGGAGTTGATCCTGCCCCTCCACTCTGCTCTCATGAGACCTTACTTGGAGTATTGTGTACAGTTCTGGTGTTCTCAACATAAGAAGGGCATGGAACTGTTGGAGCAAGTCCAGAGGAGGCCACAAGGATGATCAGGGGACTGGAGCACCTCCCGTAGGAAGACAGGCTGAGAAAGTTGGGGCTGTTCAGCCTGGAGAAGAGAAGCTGTGTGAAGACTTCATAGCAGCCTTCCAGTGTCTGAAGAGGGCCTATAAGGATTCTGGGGAGGGACTTTTCATCAGGGACTGTAATGATAGCACAAGAGGTAACGGATTCAAACTGAAACAGGGGAAGTTCAGGTTAGATATAAGGAAGAAGCTCTTTACTGTGAAGGTGGTGAGGCACTGGCACAGGTTGCCAAAGAAGTGGTGAATGCTCCATCCCTGGCAGTGCTTAAGGCCAGGCTGGACAGAGCCTTGGGTGACATGGTCTAGTGTGAGGCACCCATGCCCATGGCAGGGGGTTGGAACTGGATGATCTTAAGGCCCTTTCCAAAACAAACCATTTTATAATTCTATGGGAAAATAATGAATCTGAAGATGTAGATAGTATTTAAGTGGGTTCTCAGGAGGAAGACTAAAAGGCCCCAGCATGGTGTGAGGGCGCAGCTCTGTCTCTAATGGCGATGGCTATGCAGACAGCAAAACAGAGCCCTGCAGACAGCAAAACAGAACCCTTCAGGGACCACTGCATGTGCCAACCGTCTAGATGCCACTGTGATCCAGCTGTCACTTCACCCGCCAAAGCCTTCACAGCCTTACTCACCACTGGATCCTTCACAGTGGGAAAGAATTCAGCATTAATGACCCTGACCACTGAGCCCAGGAACGAGCTTGGGTGCCAAACTGCTCCCCCACCCCTCAACCCACAGTACAAGGAGTACACATCACTGAGTCAGCTCTGTTTCCTGCAGACAAAACCCTACAGCATATCATTAGGCATTTGTTTTAATTCAAATGGATTTATAGCCATAAACTTCACAGATACTTGGACATCTCCCTCCCCCCTTCTTCCCCTTGCCCCCTTCCAACAAAAGCCCTTCTCCTTTCAAAGCAGTGTTAGAAGTGGCAGCTCCAGAATTCCCTACATTGGATGAAGGCTCAAATCCTTTCTGAAAGCCAAACTCTCACACAACACCATCATTAAAATGACCGCAGGATCTATCATGTGGCCTGTTCAACATCCGATTTAGACCTCCTGGGTTATGAGACAGGAGAAGCTGTGTAGCTCTCTGATTTATATTCATGCGTGTCTCTGTCAGTCTGCCTTGCTCTCAGTTAGCAAGGATGTCTATTAATTGTATGTCAGGCATATTTCAGACAGTGTTAACTTATGGTGGTTGTTGCTAGCCTGACTGCTGGCTGAAGCCCTAGCCATTGACCCACGATCCGCTGTACATGGCTGCAACACATCCCTTACAATAACAAGTGCTGATTTCTAATGCTAATCAATGGGGACCAAGATGAAGTGCCAGGGTGTATTTCTACATCTGTCTAGCCTTTGAAGTAGGAGTTATTGCCTCTGTCCAAGAATACAAACTGTTAGAAGTGAGGGCTCCATGCCTGACCCCCTGCATACAAAACTAAAGCTTAATTTTGCAACTGAACATTACAGACCACAGAAGAGATGCTGCAAGGAGACAGTGCTTTGTAGCTACTTGTAGTAGCTGCTCATAGCAGGCGAAGGTCAGAGCAGCCCTTGAATAGCAAAGCTCTTACTTGATGGCAGGTGAGTATTGGTCAGCAGCCAGCAGAGTGAGAGTTCTCCTCTTGCAAGAAGTAATGACAGCAAGCAAGACAGAACGGGTAGCAGACATGCAGCACGTTTTTGTAGTACTTCTTTGCCAAGAGGTCAGTAATTTAGGACATTTGTCCTGGATTCTCTTGACAGCTAGCAATACTCTCCTTACTTAACCTTAGCAAGGCATTTGCTGACAATTCACTTGGATGTACTAGTGTCACACCAGGTTTCCTTGACTTTTTAGGCACTGCTTCTGATCTCCTGTGTCTTGCTGGAAATCAGGAACAGTTCTTTTAAAGTCAGCAGCATAAAGCTCATGGGAAAAAGATTAGAAGCTGGTCCTCAGATTGTATTATGACAGTGTGGTGTCTATCGCAGGCTCCTTTTCAGTACTACCAAGCAGTTGGCCAGGCACCCATGGTGCTAGCAGCCTGTACGATGTGTACACAGCAAGGAGATACTGCTTGAGTCCTGCAGAAGTGGTACTCTTTCCTTCCCTGTGGACAGCGGAATGTGGGGTGAAGTCTGTGCTCTCTGAAATACCTTTTCTTCATTGGACATCCTACAACAGATGTGCTTAGAGGATATCTCATGTTCCCCAGAAGCTGGGAGAAGTGTCCCATGGGGACACTGTCAAACTGCGTTTGTTTTCTTGCCTGTACATTTTTCCTAAGTGTACATTACCAGCTACTACTCAGAAAAGGATTTGGTGTAGATGTTTTTAGGCTCTGAATCCTGAGGAAGGATAGGGCAGGTATGGTCTGGAAAGCCACTCCCATGGGATTAGCTTCAGTCGCTGCATCACTTGACTTACAAGTCCACCTGCGCTGCCCATCTTTCCTTGTAGCAGCTCTCCCGAGAAACACAGGGGAGTGGGTGTATGGCGCTGGATTTGATTCTGGTTTCCAGTTTCCACCTTCCCCTTTCTCCCTTATTTTACTAAAATCAGTATAACCTGTATAATGAGTTTGGCTTTTAGTAAGCCTTTATTATACATATACAAGGAGTTCTTGGTATTAAGTGTGTTTTCTAAATTAATAAATAAATATGCTCATTTGTTGTAAAATTTCCATGGTTGATTTGGGAACAGTAAGCTCTTTCAAATCTCAGCTTTCACCTTGCCAATCACTGTATTCCTGTAAGTGCACTGCAGTTACTTGGAACCTTTTCTGGGTTGGTGTTGGCATACTTTTGCTAGATTACATTTATGCATTAGTACCATCTGTGCCTGCTGTACCTTCTGTGAGTAAGCCCTGGCCAAATGATTGGCATTTATCTGGAAGTGCACTAAAAAAAAAGAGAGAGAGAAAGAGAAAGAAAGGGGGGAGGAGGAAGAGACACAGTAAGGGTGGTACCTAGAGCTTTATGTTTGCTGCTGGCACTAACAGGTCTCGAAGCGGAAGATGCAGTGGGGAGCACAGGCATCTGCACTGATGTCCCTCATTTCAACTGCCGATGAAATCTGCCATGTCCCTTCTTAGTACTTCTCTCTAAATAGGAGCTGCTTCATCCTGTTGTGGTATTCAGATAAATTCTCCCTGCCCTTGTGTTCTAGACTGAAGACAAACTGGCAGGACCTAATTGGTAAAACTACTGAAGGACGGTTTTGTATTGGTGATGATCACCTTCCATTGCGTCTTGTTTCAGTTTGGTCAGAAAAAGTTTGGACCAAATGATGCCTTTAATGAACCCAGGACAATCTTGTATTGAAGGTTATTTAGGATATTGATTGCATATAGGAATGCAGATGTCATCCCACTGGGTTTGGCATTTTGCTTCCTATTCAGTTATCTGCTGCTGAAAGAAACTTAGGTGTGAAATAGCCTCCTATGGTTTCTTTCCTATAGATAAAGGAAGAGGTGAGCATTTGCTTCATTACTAGTTTTTAATTGTCTGCTGTATTGTTTGTCATAATAAACAAAGAGCTGCAAGTCAGAGCACTGATAAGCAGCAGCCACAGTAACCTCCTTGGAGGACTGCTGCCTAGCCAGGCCCAGGTAGCCTCAAGAGAAAGGCCTCTGAACTATACATCTCTGTGTCTGGAGACATGGAGAGGCTGAATACTAACATAGGGAAGGGAATTCCTGGCAAAGCCAAGGAGAATATTATGGTCCAGGTCTGCCCATGTTGGACACAGACCAACAGGTAGTACCCAGAGCCAGTGCTCCGAGCTCTGCAGTACCCTTGTCCAGATGAATAGAATCTGGTAATTTAAGAGACTGTGAACTAAAAGCAAAGATTTCCTCATTCTATGCTCTTTTTAGTTAAAGATCAGTTTTACTGAACCCAAGAAAAATAAGTTTTGTTCATATGCTTAGGTGACAGCGGTTTGGACCAATTTGTCCTAAGGAGGTAGGTACAAAATACAAAAGAGCAGATATAAATACAAATGAAAGTTCTTAAATTGAACATAACTGTCTGCTAAGAATTTAAAAGAGAATTATCTGGCTTAAGAATTACTTTAATTAAATCAGTACAATGTCAGTCTGTCAGAAAAGCTGACGTGCCTTATTCAGCCTAACCTGCATTAGTGAAAGAGCAGAGGGGTAAGGAGCCACCTCCAAGCTGAACACAATTCCTGCCAAGGCTGATGAATCAAGAGTTCTGTTCCAAAGAAGAACATAAAGAAGCATCTTTGTGTTTGCCTAGACAGTACCCATACTGATGGAACTCTATTACTTGTAATGTAAGTGTTCCCTGAGATGAGGCTGACCTTCCAGTAGACCCTCTCAGGCAGAACAGTTTATTTTGCGCCTGTTTGATGCATAGCCCGTTCATAGCATGGTTATACTGAGATCTGATACTGTGCAGTGGAGCTGTTTGTGACTGACACGTGTGCAGCATGTCTCCTTTCACCAAAGGTACTCTTTGGTAAAGGCAATTTACAGTTAAACTAATGGCATAGCCAGAATCTGTATGGGCTGCCTGTTGCTGTAGTGTTTCTGTAGCAGGAGGACTGAGGCTCCCAGCAGCAGCCTTACTTTAGATTTCCATCAGGATATATATAAGATAATAACTAGAGCTAGTTCTGTAAATGTTTCTACATACTATTTCTTTAGTTTTGTTCTGAATGACCATTTTTACATTGTGGACTCTTTTTCTAATAAGAATGTGATATTTGCAATTCAAGATTTTTTTCTTTCTTTATGTATGTTCTGTGTTAACATATGCTATACTTTAAAAACTAGCAGCCAACTGAAAAAAAAGCCCACACCTCAAAAATATGTTTGCTTCCTTTTGAAAAGCTTCTGGGTTTTTGTTTTTGTTTGTTTGTTTTGTTTTTTTTTTTTTAACACACTGGGGGGAAACGCCTTTGAAGACAATTTCAGTCAGTGAAACTAACTTTTAGGAGCTGTGGAAAGAGTGAGCATCTGGTTCTTCATTTGCAGCATATATAAAGCTTGTCATAGCTTGGAGCTCTGTATGCAGTTATGGTGTTCTCAACATAGGAAAGACATGGAACTGTTGAAGAAAGTCCAGAGGAGGCCACAAGGACGATCAGGGGACTGGAGCACCTCCTGTAAGAAGACAGGCTGAGAAAATTGGGGCTTTTCAGCCTGGAGAAGAGAAGCTGTGTGGAGACCTCATAGCAGCCTTCCAGTGTCTGAAGAGGGCCTATAAGGATGCTGGGGAGGGACTCTTCATTAGGGACTGTAGTGATAAGACAAGGGGTAATTGGTTAAAATTCAAACAGGGGAAATTGAAGTTAGATCTAAAGAAGTTCTTTACTGTGAGGGTGGTGAGGCACTGGCACAGGTTGCCAAAGAAGTGGTAAATGCTCCACCCCTGGCAGTGTTCAAGGCCAGGTTGGACAGAGCCTTGGGCGACATGGTCTAGTGTGAGGTGTCCCTACCCATGGCAGGGAGCTGGAACTGGATGATCTTAAGGTCCTTTCCAACCTGAACCATTCTATTATTCTATGATGCTATAGCCATGCCCAGGTGGTGCTAGAGTTGGCAGGTTGTAATGAAGGAAGGAAGGCCCTCCACTTTATTTAGGAATTGGCCCTTGAATACTTAGATAATGCTTAAAACTGGCCTGTACTAATAAATAGCCCTAGTACAGGTGAAAAAAGACTAGTGGCTGACAAATGTGTAGGTTCCTACCTTTGACCAAAACAACACCTCTTGTCACTTCCCTTGCTGGAAAACATGGGTTTTCCAATTGGTCTTCTGCTTCTGTCTATATAGAAGCACCCATTGCTTACACAGGCCACAAGCGGAATGCAGCACAGACCTGGGCAGCACAGCCAGAGCGGCATGCATGACCCACCTTGCAGCACTGAAATGTGAACCAAAGAGCTACCAATTATTTTATATATGCCACCATTATTTTATATAAACTCAGCCTAGGTTTTGGGGTGGGGGTGGGGGTCATGCAGTGTAGGGTGGCTCTGCTCTGAGCCTGCTCCTTTCTTCCTGCATGAAGAAACACTCAGAAATGTCAATGAGAGGAGGAGAAAAGGTTTTAAGGGATGTGAAAGAAACAGCAGTCATCCTCCCAGTCTATTTCAAGACTGAAGTATTGAATTTTGTTATTTGGTGAAAAGAAAATGAACAATCCCCACAAAAAGATCCTTGTTTAAAAGTAGGGAAGTGGTACAGTGCGTTTAAATGGAGGTCAGGCTTAACAACCCTGTGATCACTCTAATTGGTGAATTTAGGAAATGAGCAGGCCTTTGCAATACAAACATGAAGTCAGTGACTGTTGTTGTTACTCAGTGGAGTGAACGGTGAGCATTTTGCTGCCTGAGACTGCTCCTGAGCATGTGCTTCTCCTCATTGTTTTAGGACTATTTAATTTGCTGTTGAGGGGAGGAGGCATCCTCTAGCTAGGTGTGAATGTTTTAAACTTTTTGAAATCACTGGTAATTTAGAACTTGTCTCTGAAATTACCTGGTAAATGACCACAACATTTAGAAGTAAAATGCAATGAGGTGTGCACAATTACCTTCCAAAGCTGGAGGCACACACATGTATGAATGAGACACACTTCAGCATGAATTTAATTGCAGTATGGGTAGACTGGTGCCTTTTGTAGATCCTATCACTGAGGAGGATGACAGCTATTTCTAGTTGAAACCGTAATAAAAGCCTAAACTGTTAAATTATAAACTTAAAAAAAAAAGTTCCCTTGCAAAAATAAAATATGGGCTTCTTTATTGTAATTAGTTGCCCATTTCAAATTCTATTTTCAAACAAGTGTAGTGAAATTAGTAAAGATAGCTTTGGGAACCATCTTAAACTGCCTTACATGTATTAGCTGCAGTTAGTAAAGGGCTGATTCAAGCTAAATTATTTTTCACATTTTAAAATGCCCCAGGCATGTTGATAAGGGGTCTTGAACCAGTTGTAACAGAACTTAATGGAGCCAGTCTATCAATCATTTGCATGTGGAAGCCCTACTGAAATGAAGAGCCCTATCTGTTGTTCACTTTGCTTGTCTAGAAGTCCTCGTTTCTAATTACCCCTTTGCAAACCAATCACGGGTTCAGTGTGTGAATCACAATTGGATGCCAGCACAAAAATTCAAGCCCCACTGCTGTCACTTAGGCTGGACTAAGACAGAACACTGTTGGTATTGTCCCTTTCAAGAGAGAGCTCCACAGCTTGGCTACAGCCGCATGCTAGTATGTGCTCTGACTTGCTGGAGGGGCCAAACAGCACAAGCTTTTTGCTCCCATAATCTTGAAAGGTGTAAACTCTGAATGGTGTGAACAGGATGCTTCAGCTAAACAGAGAGAAGCTGCCATCAGTGAGGTGAGGTTTTTCCTTGACTGATCCTCTTGCAGTCAGTGGGGCTATGTTCAAGGCCAGGGTGGACGTAACCTTGGAAGACATGGTCTAGCGTAAGGTGTCCCTGCCCATTGCAGGGGGTTGGAACTGGATGATAAGGTCCTTTCCAACCCAAACCATTCTGTGACGTTATGACTCTATATTCATACACCATTAACATATGAAGGCATACAGAATATTGCAAGTATCATACCATACTCATTAACATGCAAAAAGAGACACAAATTTAGTTAGGAAACACATCTGTAAAATCTAGCCAATAAAAACAACAAAAAACCCCCCACAACCAAACAAAAACTAACAGGAGAAGCTGGAATGTGCTCAATCTCTGTACTTAACCAAACCTGATTTCAAAGTCTTTTTAAAACAGCAATCCAACTATCGCAGCATTATAAATTAATGTCAAAGAGCCCTATAAGTGGAAAATGTCAACATGCGAATGTTAAGCAAGAGATTTACAGAAGAACTTAAAAGTCTCCCAAGTCTCACTGAAGTGCTTCGCATCCCATAAACCCTTTTGGAAAATCTCAAGTGCTACTGCACTTGCCAGTGAAGGACATTCTCCTTCAGACTAGGTTGAATTTCTTTTGACGGCTGCTTCTCTTCCACACACGCCTGTGGGACAGTGTGTCCCCAGGTGACAGCACATAGGTGGGAGCTGGAGCAGAATCCCTCCTACCCCTCTCACCTCCCTTGCCATTCCTGCAGAGCTGCAGCAGAGCATGTGGTGGTAGGTACCATATGTGCTGCAGTACCTGTGCACAAGAGGCTGGGCTAAGGACAGAGCGTCAGCCTAACTGGGGAGAGCTGTCAAACCAGAGCTGAGTTGCATGTTTGAAAGTCTGCCACTTGAACACTGAAACAGTTGCATGCCAGAGCTCCTTCTTTCCCAAAGGATAGCACAGACTGAACTCAAATAATGAGGTTAATGTGGAAAGAAGTGCATTTAGTTATGACTACAAGAGACTGGCTTCTCAGTAAACAGGTGACTGAAATGAAAGGCATGCCTTGTGTTTCCACAGGGCAGGGCATGGAGCGCGCACTTAGGAGGATGGAGTTTCTTCCTAAGACTCATTAATAAAAGTTTAATTTATTTCTATAGTATATTTTATAAACACTAAGGAAGCTGCAGAAGCTCGCTTCTGCAACAAAGAGAAATTAGGAAATTAGATTACAGAGGAAGGGGGTCTACAAGGATGCTGAGGAGGGACGCTTCATCAGGGACTATAGCAATAGGACAAAGGGTGATGGGTTTAAAGTGAAACAGGGGAAGTTCAGTTAGATACAAGGAAGAAGTTCTTTTCTGTGAAGGTGGTGAGGCACTGGAACAGGTTGGCCAAAGAAGTAGTAAATGCTCCATCTCTGGCAGTGCTCAAGGCCAGGCTGGACAGAGCCTTGGGTGACATGGTCTAGTGTGAGGCATCGCTGCCCATGGCAGGGGGTTGGAACTAGATGATCTTAAGGTCCTTTCCAACCCAAACCATTCTGTGATTTGATGATTCTATAAACATTAGAAATTAACTTGGATTGAAATCCTACCCCCACACACAACACATATAAAGACCTTTGGCTAAATGCAGACCATAGAAAGCCAAAAGCCTGAAAGGGTTGCACTCTGCAGAGGGGGACACTGCCCCAGCTGTGGTGTCCCCAAAAGAGCCATCTTACACACTTCTACACAGATGTAGCCTTTGAAGAGGCAGGTTGAGACAAGAGGAAAAGAAATGGGTAATGCTGAAAGTAGACCAAACAAAAACCCCTTCACTGCTAAAAATTAAGGATTTACACTTCCCTGATGGCAGCATTTGCTATTTTAGGATAGTTTAGTACAAACTTTTAATTTGCTGGGGGAAACTCCTGTAATCTGTGTAAAATTTGCTGTGTGTGAAATGTGAGTGGGAAGGAGAAGGAATGAATTAGGGGAAGCACACGGAGGTGCAGCTGAGCTCACCCTTTCCACCTAAAGATTGGAGTTTCAATGCCAGGACAGACATCTGTACAGTACCACCAGCCAAAACCACCACCAGTTCTCCATTTAACTATGACATATTGGTTTAGAGGGAAGCAGTGTTTGCTACAGCCGTCAAAACCTCATTGTTGCAATGTATCATCCATCTCCTGGTGTCTTATAAGTTAAATAAGAACTCTAGAAAGCTGGGTGTGACAATAACACCAGGAAACACTCAGGAAAAACATTTCTGTGAATTACTGAGGCTTCCTGTACAAGAGCACTCCAGTTAATGTGTTACCTTTACTCTAGGAAGAGACTGGATAGGAGCTCACTAGCAAACTGATGGTGCTGATGACCAAGTCACGGTATATGGCTAAGCACCGTCTTTTTATCAGAGCCCCGTGCCCAGGCACAACACCACAGTGGCTGCAAGCTGTGGAAATCACAACATCCAGGGATGTAACATAGACATAGCATGAAACTGCATAGCAGGCTTAAAGTTTAAGGGAGGAATAAATTCTTATCATTAATAAAAAAGAAATTAAAAAAACCTTGGATATCCCTTTGAGAGGATGTTTTTAACTAAGGCTTCAGTACTACAGGTACAGATTAGAAAGAACTGTTTCTGCTCTTTATCTCTTTCTTACTCCTTCCCATAGATAGGCGGTTTGGCAGTACCTAATTAAAAAGAAGAAAAAAGTGGCATAAGCCTAATTAAGATCTTAATTCAGTTACAGACTGGATAGGAATAAATCACTGCAGACTTGATAGTGACAATAAGAAAATACCATGCCTGGTTTTCCTCTGTAACAGAGATTACTAACACATGATGAGGAATCCTGAGAAGAGAAGGATGTGGGTACACCTGTCCTGTGCTGAACCCAAGGCATGATGCAGTCACAGCAGGGTGATACCACCTGAGGTGACTGATTCACGGGCGGGAGCTGTGCAATTCAAGGATTAGAACAGGGGGAAAAATTAAATCTATATATTTAAACACAAGCAAAATCATCTTCACACACACCCATCCATGCTAAATGACACAGTTAAAATATTTTGGTGAAGGAAATGGAGGGCAGGTTTGTGCTTGGCAGATAGGAGAGAAGGCAAGCACACTGGTAGCTGGAAAAGGCAGTTCACAGGCCTGTTGGCAGATAGGAGATGTTGGCACAATGCATCTGCAGTTTAATTTCAATAGGCTGTTAAGGTCTTAAACACATTAAGCATATCCACCACTGCTGGTAAAATCTTTCCTATTTTTGACTGCCACTGCAATACTTCCAGTCCTGGCTGGGCCCCAGGGCCATGCTGCGGACTCACCTCCAGGCACCTGCACACTCAGCCCTGCTTTTCTTGTCCTTAAGAGGCAAGTCTGGGTTTGTGTGTGCACGTATCTGTACACAGAAACATTCAGCCTTATGAGGATCTAGCTTTTTTCCTTCTTAACTTTTAAGGTAGTTCAGTGAATGCCTAACTTTGAAATTCTGGTCACCTCACTGTCCTTTTACAAGGTAAAATTAAGTGCTGACACTCACCTAGGCCTTTTGGCATTATTGCTCTAAATATCCTGCTCTTCCATGGTGATCTCTGTCTCAAGCAGAATTATCAAACAGCACTTGGCTGGTTCTTGCTCTTGGCTGCCAGGTAGGCAGGCTGGGTGTCATGCCTTCCTGTGCCTTAGGTACCCACAGGCCTCCTGCTATTCTGCACGCACCTCTGGAGGTCTTGGCGTTAATACACTGCTGTAATGCTGTACTTGTGAGGGGCTTCTGAAGAACTGACTGTGAAGCTGAGATAGATTTATGAAGTCATGAACAGCTCCCCCCAGCACACACACACACTTTCCAGCCTCACCTCCCAGTTCACACCCTGTTCCTTTGAACATGCACAAAGTCTCACACATGATTCTTGCCAGTGAAAAGTCATCTGTGTGCAGTTCTGATGTCCTCAACATAAGGACATTGAGCTATTGGAGCAAGCCCAGAGGAGGCCACAAGGATGACCAGGGGCTGGAGCACCTCCCATATGAAGATAGGCTGAGAAAGTTGGGGCTGTTCAGCCAGGAGAAGAGAAGGCGACGTGGAGACCTCATAGCAGCCTTCCAGTATCTGAAGGGGGCCTATAGGGATGCTGGGGAGGGACTCTTCATTAGGGACTGTAGTGATAGGACAAGGGGTAACGGGTTCAAACTTAAACAGGGGAAGTTTAGATTGGATATAAGGAAGTTCTTTACTGTTAGGATGGTGAGGCACTGGAATGTGCTGCCCAAGGAAGTGGTGAATGCTCCATCCCTGGCAGTGTTCAAGGCCAGGCTGGACAGAGCCTTGGGTGACATGGTCTAGTGTGAGGCATCCCTGCCCATGGCAGGGTGGTGGAACTAGATGATCTTAATGTCCTTTCCACCCCTACCATTCTATGATTCTATGATTTCAGACAAAGTAGTGGCTGAACAATTAGGCCCTGAGTGGATCATGACCCTGATAACATCCTCAGATAAGACATTTCCAAAAAGAAAATGCTGTCCCTGAATAATGACAGTGTTCTTTTAAACTGCACTTTTTCTTTGGAATCAACCTTTCTGCAGTCTCATTCACGCACTGTCAGCTGAATCCAAATCACAGTTGACTGGTTCTTTCCCTCTCTCTTCCTTGCTGAAAGAAAGAAAGAAAACAAAAAAAAAGCTGTAGCAGAAAGAGAAAAAAAAAAAAAAGTTCAATAAATGCCAAGATGGCCCAATGACAAAGATGCTGGGAACTACCGATTCCTCTTTTCTCACCATACCCTCTAATGACTCCACAATCAATTCCTCAAAAACAAACAGTTCCACAAGACATCAGCTCAGCGCAGCCTGGTTTCTTTTGTACTGATACCTGGAGAACAGGGATACCAAGCATGGCCTGCAGAGCTGCCTCTGCTGCAGCTTGTCCTTTCCAAGGCAACACCAAAACATCTCTTTCTACCTGGCCACATCTCCCCTGACATGTGCAAGCAGTGTGACACCTCTGAAACCTCTGCTTTGCTGGAAAAGGTACTGAGCTCCTTCCCAGCTGAACTGACAGTTCTGTCCCCTCCATTCCCGCAGTAAAACCAGGTTGAAGCCGTGCTGCAGACGGGACAGGAACAACAGAATGGCTTCCCAGGGAGTGCAGTCATTTTAGCTAAATGTGCAATTGCATTTTCAACATAATTAGGTGCCTAATTGTGCGCCTAGGCCTAGTTGAAGTATCTGCACATGTATCTAATTATGATTTATCTAAAGGCTCTCTGGCCATAATGCTTGCTGTCCAACCCAAGTGAGAGATGAGTTTGAGTGGTCGCTTTTCCCTAGCTTTTGTTTTAAACTGAATTCCTATTTACCTTGGTTTTTTAAACAACTCCAGCTGACTGAGCAGTGGGAACACTCCAAAAACGTATTACTGCAAGCTAAGCAAAGTGCTGCACAAACATCTGTGAAAAATAGAAGCTTCCAGGGAGAAGGCCAGGGTAAGGTTAAGAAATTAAATGCCCATGTAAGGCTTCCAAGCAATGCTGATGTTGGACTCCAGTGGTGTGGCTGACACACAGTAAGAATTCATACAAGCCATCACCAAGGTCAAAAGGGATCTATACTTTTCAGTACATGTTAAAGGGGAGCCACAAAGATAGCACTTTGCTATATAATGGAGAATGTCACAAATGTCACAGCAGTACAGTTTGTGCAATCTTCCTGAGCAGTGCTGCCACTTGCACTTTCCCTGTGTCTTGTCTAGCAGCAGCTGTGAAAGGCCACAGTGAGGGTTTTGTTCACTAAACTTGAAACCCGAAAAAGGCAAAACAAAACAAAACAAAAAACACACAGAATTTTTTTCACTTACGTTGCATTTCCTTTTGCTTAGATAAATTCTCTGTATCCTTTCCTAGGAATATCCAGCTGCCTTTTATCACACAACTGGCTTGACTCAGCCCCCATCAAATTCTCAGGACAAGGCAGGCTACACTGCCAGGCAGTCAGATGTCTTAATACAATCAGCGCTAGGAAAGTGTCTGTTACTTGCCTTCAGTGAAGCACTTTTTAGCCTAGAGTATCCAATCTCTCTTTATGGTGTATGATGTCAAAAACACACAAGCAGAGATCTGTGTTTCTTTGCCACAGACAATAAATCTTTATGTCTCCTCTTGATATGCATCACTCCACTTGATCTCAGGAGGCACTATACATCTCTTTTTCTCTCTGCTTCTTCTAACAAGGTCACTTTCCAGTGATAAAATAACTTTTCCAGAAGGTATAGTGTTCAATAATAAATATCTGATAATAGCTTCCCAAAGCAGTGCTTTAAAATCCTAATGCATGCTCTTCACAAACAACATGAAGACACTTAAAATAGATTTGAGTAGCACATCTGAAAATATCAGCCTCAAAACCTTAAAACATATATGACTAAACTTATCACCAATACGAACAGAGCTGTATCCACTCATGCCAAAAGGGAAGTCAGCACTTCCTCTCTTACCAACCACCACCATTTTACTACAAGTCTAATAAGGTTAAGCATATACGTATAGTATAACTTTCTGCAAATAGGAAAATAGAAATCTGCTGCTTTTGCTACTATGTATGTCAATTCTGTAGTAATGGTGTCACAAGTGATAGGTTACTCCAGAAGGTGCAGGACAGCCAGTAAACCGCAACTGGGAAGAGTGACCATCAACCAGAAGTTGCAGTGACCACAGAGCACTATTTCCTGTTGCTGTTACATATTTCCTTCTACCAGCCATTTCATTGCTGCTCAACTAGCTTTCCTGGGTGATCTCCAATGAAAGTAAGGTTTGACTAAAGCACAGAGACCATTGCATCAGAGCATTTACTGGGGAAAAAAAAAAAAAAAAAAGAGATTACCAGTCATTTCTCACAATTTTTTTCCTGGGTTTTGGGTGACTTCACAATCATTTGGATGGGGTGTGCATTTATCATAGCCAGAGGAAAGGGAAGTTTGTTCACACCACAGAACTGAGGTAGTTGGCCTCTATGCTTTGCCTTGCAGAAGAGGAAGCCCACCATCTCCCCGGGGATCCATCAGGAAAGACAGGCAGCTGAAGCCTGAGTCTCTGCAAGACCCAGCCACGACGGCAGACACAAGCTCTGTGTCCAAACCAGCCTCTGCTGCTGCCTGGTGGGGGACATTTGCTGGGCCTGAGCCAAAACCAGGACAACTAGAAACATGGTCCATTGCATTCTCCTGTTCCTTTGCACACCTTTCTTTTCTTTCTATTAGAAATGCTGCTATCAGAGGGAAAAAGTCTTACTTAGTTGTCATCATAATCCTAATAAAATGCCCATCAAGTTCATTAGCCAGCTATGATCTCTGACCATCTGCTTCGGGTCCATCCCTGTCGTGTGACCAAAGGGAACCACTGCCTGCTACTAATGTGTGGCAGATTGGTTGTCAGGCCTGACCCCAAGTGTCATTATGGAAAAATGACTGCACAAACAAAGGTCATTCCCATCAACTGCCTGAGACTCCAACTGCCTATTAGTGGGCAGAAGCCTTTGTAGATGTCATTTTGTTAATGAAATGAAATAAATAACCTGCTCAACTGTGACAGATATTCTAGGTTTAAGACACCCATCCAAAGCTCTCCTGTGGTGATAGCAAATGGAGCTAGCTGAGGAGTGGAACCAGAAAGAGGCAACAAGGAGGAACTGGGACAGAGGGGGAAGCAGTCCTGATGAGAGGATGTGCCCTACAATAAACCATCTCTCTCCTAGGATGAGCAGCTGTTCTTGGTGGCAATAAGCAGGATTTATGTATCCTTTATAGAGATGTGCTACAATTTGTAATGCTGGGGAGAGCTTGGCTTTCATAAAATCACAGAATGGTTTGGGATGGAAAGGACTCTAAGATCATCCAGTTCCAATCCTCTGCCATCGGCAGGGATGCCTCACGCTAGACCATGTTACCCAAGGCTCTGTCCAACCTGGCCTTGAGCACTGCCAGGGATGGAGCATTTGCCACTTCTTTGGCCAACCTGTTCCAGTGCCTCACCACTCTCACAGTAAAGAGCTTCTTCCTTATATCTAACCTGAACTTTCCCTGTTTCAGTTTAAACCCATAAATGGACCTGGACATTGAAAAATTAATTTCACAACAGAAATAATTTTGAATTATGGGAACACAGGAAAAAGATCAGAAGCAATAAATGTAATTTTTGATTATTATTCTTCTTTTTCTCCCCACTGTCCACCTATAACATGTAAGTATATTTAGCAGCATATGTGCTATAGTCCTTCTCAACTTTTGACCTTCCTCTTCATTCCTTGATTCTGCATGAGCTATGCAATCAATGTCAAGCCATGGGAACAGTGCCCTGACCTCACCTTCTTTTTGAGAATGCTGTATTAAAGCTAATGAAAAAATCTGCATGTAGGCAGTGATTATCATGTACAACTGCTTTAGAGCCTTTGCACTGGTACAGTGAGTACCTGGGTGGGCGTATTTGAACATACTCTGAACTCAATGAGCTCTAGTTTAGCACAAGCATATAAAAAATCCACCCTGAGCGAAACTCCTTGAGGCCTGGGCTGCCACAGCTACCTGCAAGTGACACTGACACATAAAACTCTTTCTAAAAATAGTCTTTTCAAGATGTTTTCACAAGCCTCTTCTGTTGGTTAGAGAACTGGAACCCAGGGAAGTCAAAGGAAAACTAACCTATTTCTTTTCACCTCATTCTGTCACCAAGTTTCCCATCCCAGAACCTCTCTAGTTCCTGGTCCGTTGATTTCCATCATCACTCATCTCTGTTTCTAAAAAGTATATGTACTGATCTCCTCTATATTTAGGATTAATCATGTAAATAATTTTCTGTAAAGAAAGGAAAGACTGCAAAAATGTGTAGTATAGTTAGAATCTGAACAAAATCCAAATGCCACAACTCTATCACAGAGTTTTCTTGCTTAGTTTATATGCTCAAATCATAATTTAGTATTTTCTTCTTCAGTCAGGACTTCGGTAAATGTTACTGGGATTTATCACACAGTTAGGTAGCTGCAGCTATAGATAGATACACCTGTATTTGTACTGCCTATCCAGCAGGAACTTGTTTAAAAATAAGAAAAGGGAAAAGTGAAGGCCCAACCATTAACTCACTGAAACTGGGAAAGATATAAAGGTAACATTTCTGATCATGATTTGTGTCTGAATGGCCAGAGCCACACAGACGTGTGCTGCGCTTGTGTTAAACATGACTTAAATCTGCAAATCAAAGGTAATAAAGATAAATGGCATCTATAACCAAAATGGATTAATATACATATTACCATAAATAGAGGTATACATGTTTCTTGTATGGAAATTTAACCTTTGTGCAAAGCAGGTTTTTCACTTTCATTACATTTTGCCAAAGAGAGTGTGCTGCCTCTGTGCATGCAAGTGCTCCCACAGCAATTTGTAGGCATATACACATATAAGAATTTCTTCATACTGAAATGTATGTATGTGTAAATTGTGTGAATGTAAATATAAGATAGGCCATATGTCCCAAAAGTCCCAAAAGAGCATCTGATGTTGATATGTAGACAGTGTGCTAAGGACCTTCCTAATTAATAACGCAGTTTAAAATCTCTTGGCAATCAATTAAGATTAATGACAGAAGTCATCCTCTATCCCCTTACGCCCGAGTCTCGGGCTGTGAAAACCCTGGGTCATGAAACTAATCCTGTTATCTGCTGCCTTCTTCATCTGAAAAGCCTACAGATTAACACAGCAGACATTATCGAATTTACAACCAGCCGCTCGGACAGCTGCCCTACTTTCAGCACTTAATGGAAAAGGAACTAATCTGGTTAGGAGCATTGGACTACTCCATAAATCTGTGCACCCAAGACAGTTAAAGCTCCCATGTCTCTTCTGGAGAGGAGTGACTGCATGAACCGGTCAGCTTGCTTCTCGCTGCCTAAACTGAAACTAAGATCTCTTCCTAAGCTGGACTAATGAGATGCTCATCATGAATATCAACTGCAGAAGGGCTGTGCCCAAGCTGGGAGCTACGCTTTACGACCAGGTTTGGTGACACACACACTGCTCCCTCTTCATTCTCAGCCAGGTAGCTATTAACTACAACTGCTTTTAGTGCTCTCCACACCGTGAAAAAGATGTTTGAGGAACTAAAAAAACAAGCTCGCTTTTTTTCCTTTTTGAATCATACCGAATGAAACAGATACTTATAAAAACTGTATTGCCAAATGAAATAATTTCTTGTTAGTAGAGCTTCAAAGGGGGAAGAATTGCAGTGCTTTCTTTTAGGCATGCCAAGGGACAATTGCTTTTCATAAAATCATAGAATTATAGAAGCATGGAATGGTTTAGGTTGGAAAGGACCTTAAATGCTTTGCTCAATGGGAATACTATCATTGAAGGAGATCCATTGAACTGAGTCTTACGCTGTAGTTTGAATTACTGCTAGTGCAGTTTAATTTTAAGCCAAAATGCATACTGCTTCTAAGCAGCCCCAGTAATCTTTCTCTAACTGTAACTTGTTATTTCCCTATGCATTTCAGCAACATGCAGTGATAAAAAAGGAGCCAAATCACCTTCATTTTCTTCAAGGAAGTCCCCCTTGGTTAGAGAATGGACAAATAGTTCTGGGTTTAGAGAATACAGAAGTAAACCAAAAAATGCTGCCACCACTAGTCTCGTTCCTGTTCCCATTACCCCCTTAGGCAAGACAGCAGTGCTCACTGGGTTACAAAGCATGGGGCTAGTAATAGTGCTGGCTGAGGGGCAGCTCTGCTGCAAAGGGGGATGATGGCACTGCTATTATGGAGTGTTTGTTCTCAGTTGTAAGGCACTTACAGCCTCAGCCTTCTAACAATTAATGATTTAGTATTTCCTGCCTGTGCCAAGCTTAGAAATTACTGAAGAAACACAAAGGGAACAGTAACATGGGATTCGTCTCAGAGAACAGAATACTGACTAAGTGTTTCTAACTGTGAATTGTGTGGTGCTAACCAAGTCACAATGCAGAGTGTAATTCATTTGTGTAACATAGAGATGCTCACAAAGTAACATGAGTTTAAACAGATGTTTGTATTAATTCTGCAGCCATTATTATGAAAGAATCTTTCAAGCAGGTAAATGCTAATAAATAGGTTTAAAATTAAAAACAAGTGTCCTCCTTTTTATTAGGCCATTTTGTGACATTAAAAAAAGCTGTTCTCTAATTCTATTATAGAAATTCTTCTGTGATTAGCTAGTGATGTTTTTTTCCTTTTACCAGTCCCACATACTTGCATATTGATAGGGCAACATTTTAAATACAAGTGCCATAGGCTTTTTGTGGACTTAAAGGAAATATGTGTGCATCAATGTGCACAGGATCAGTATCTCAGCCACTCTCAAACTGCACAAAGCAATATGGTCATATAACAAATTTGAAGAAACCTGATGATTATCTTTAGGTGCTAAGCTATGAATCAGAAAACAAACACCAGGATTTGGAGAAAAGATCAGGATCCCTACGCTAGCATTGAGAACCTGTGCCAAGGTCTGGTCTCATGCAGTAACAATTCCCTGGAAGAGGCAATGGCACTGCAATGGCGCATGCATTCCACTCTGCTTCCTGGCTGGATGCGACATTGCAGACTGAAGGCTGCCACAGTCTCAGATAAGATCCTCAAATAGTTAACCACTTTATCGAAGTACCCCAACACTACTGTGGCTCCTTCTTTTCTGCCCCCTTAATAACAAAAGGAAAGGAACTCCAGACAGGAGTATGAACACAGGGTAATGCATCATTTATAAATTAGCTTGTTAGTGCAGAAAACAAAACATGGCTTTGAAAACAAAATCTCCTGTTGCGGACTCCCCTATGATGTTTGATGGGAGCCCTTCAAAAGAGTTCACGGCTTAAAGGAGGCTGTTTATGTGGGACTTCGATCTGAACCTGCTGTCCCCTGTCACTCCCTGGAAACTTGGCAGCAGATGTTGTAGCGCAAAGTTGTCTCTGAAGTGGCTCTCTGTCCTCATCTCTCCATCACAACAGAGTCAAACTATATTGGATCTCTTCATTTGTGCCTGAGGCATGTTTGGGAGCGCAGCTGTGTCCACCCCCACTCTACCTTTAGTGTTTCAGCCCCCAGGCGGCAAATGTGAGACCAAAACTGTTCTGCCACTCTTAACTACATCTGTTGACAGTCCTGCAGCCTCGCTGCAGGCTGCCGAGGACCTGCGCCTCCACTCAGAACAGATGTCAGTGACAACCTGCTAGCTCACACCTGCGCAAGCTTCCCTAACCTCACAGACTGATAGCTGAAAAATGGATCACTCCAAGGACTTCCTTCCACAATCAAAGCGACAGTGTTCAGTCCTCAAACTAGGCCACCTTCAGCATCACCTGGCAACATGGCAGAGGTGGCAGAGGAGAGGAGAGGGAGAAGGAAGAAACAGCTCACTCTGCTTTGATACTTCATGCCTAAATTTCAATTACTTGATCAAGGACATCAATTCAGCAGTGAATTCTTCTACAAATGGCAACTACCAAGTTCTTAAACCATAAAAGAAAGACGACAAAGCAAAACAACTATGTGTCTGCTGTTCACTGTAACAGTGCTTCTGACATAAATACATGTGTGTGTGTCTTGCTGTGCGTATGTGTGACTGCTTGGCCATTCACTGACTTAAACCCACCCACCAGGGTACACCATGAGATCTCTGACTAGCAAGGTAGTTAACAGTAAACAGATTACACACACACACACACACTCCCCAAGATAAAAAATACCATACTAGACATAAATTTCACTCTCACAGTGCCCCATGTCACACCTTAACAACCATTTATTCAGCCTTTATTCATCACTACAAATGCTACTCGTTTTTTAGTGAGGAAACTGATGATGAGTGAGCTACTTCTCTGTTTTTCAGAAAACAGGATGTGGATCAGTGTCTTCCTGTCAAGTTCTGAGAAGGCGGATGCCTGTCTCCATGGCGGCTCAGCAAAGGCTTTCCTGGCAGGCAACTTTTAAGGTACCTAGCTGTCTCAATAGTCAGAATTCCCCTAAACAGGGCCTGGCTGACAAATCTTTAACCTGGTCATGCAACAGTTCTATGCTCCTATTTAAATTGATTTTTACCTGTTAAGCTGTATTGTACTGTTTATTTTTTATGTAGATTCGTTGTTGTTAATTCTGCTACATGTAACATGCATGGTTTGTGCAAATGGTAACTTTGCAACATTAACAACTAGACTGCTAACACAAGTATTTGACTATGCTATTTCCAGCACTGCACTCTGCCATTCTGCTTCTTTCAACACCTGTCTTAATTCAGTCTCCCCTTTTCCTCCTCTAGAACAGTACCAAACTACAACCCAAGAAAATAATGCAAACACCAATTTACCTCTCATTCACCCAAAGGTAACACCCTCCTTTTAACCCCTCTAATTGTTTCATGTCACCTTTATGGTGTATGTTGCAGAAATAGTGTTCTTGCACACTACTGCTTTGTGAGAGAACCTGACCTGTCAGCACCCATCCAGGGCCATCTCATTTACAGGAAATCTTTTGCTCTTGTGTCTCTTCAGATGTGCAACTAACAGGAAGCTAAATGGTCCTAGGAGGATGGAAATATTTTGAAGATAAATCAGTTCCTCAGACGAATGCTAGGATTCAAAGTAATACTTTTGTGAGGAATAACAACCAGAAATACACAATGTAGTTTCACTATAAAAGGTTCAAGTAAAAACTCTACTTCCCAGTCATAGCAGCCTTTGTAGTGGAGGCCACTTTTTCACGGATCACAAGTGAAGAAGAAAGGACTGTCTGAGGAAAAGGTTTCCTTACCTTTTCCTTTCCGTAAAAGTTGCCTCTGGTACGGAAGTGCAAGCCTATGAGAAGCAGACTGCATGAAAGTCAGATGGTGACTTCAATTTGATGCGGTCTTACTGTTCTGATTGCCAGCCTCCACTCTTATAAACAGCTGGTCATAAGAAAGGCTTGGTATTTGTTACAGGGTTTACACTGAATGAAGTGTGTGCCATGTTTTTGTTCTCTAGCTGAACACACACAAAATAAAGAGTCCTTCACTCTCCTTTCAGGAGACCTATGTTTCTGCAATATCTTGGAGCTGGTGTGATGCATTTCTCAATGCCCTTTGTTTCCCCAATGCTTTATATTTCTTGTTGTGCCATTCTTTCAGCTGCAGTGCTTTGCTTAGTTAATGTCACAAGACTGCCAGCATTCAGCAGGTGCTAAAGCCTGGCTGTGACATGCCCCTCTTTTGCTAACCATAGCAGATACACACACCACACACAAACCTCATCTCCTTGCTGTGGTCGCATCAAAGAGACTCTGTCATACTGTCTTCGTAACAGTGCCCACAGTGCATCGAGTCGACCCTGTGGCAAAAGAGCAACAGGACTTTCAGTACAACAAAATCAGTCAATGGAGAGCACACCACACCTGCTAAGTTACCATCCAAGCTGATCCATGGAGAGATGTACTGGCATCACTGAGCACCAGTTCCTTAGGGCCAGACAAATTTCAGCTATGTCACCTACACCATGTGGCTGCATCAGTGAATGGCAGGTACTGTGCTCTTATCTCCCCTGCAGTGGCTGTGACCTAACTCACATTTACTTCTGAGCCATCTAGAAGTAATATGTTTATTTGCCAATATTTTGGGCTGAATTGCCATGTGTCCATCTGGGGTTTCTCTCACATCAATGTATTTGTTCTTACAGCATGTATACAGCAACTTGGTCTTTCTCAAGCAGCCTTCGAACTGCCAGGAATGTGGTATACAGCTGTGAAGGCAGATAAATCCATATTCCCAGGTAAACCCATGTATTGTCTGCTCTTACACATGACTCACAGCACCTACAGAAATAAGTGTCTTTATTTTATGCCATTATTATGTTTCACTTGTTTATCGGACTTTTTGCATTATATTGTTTTATATAATCTTTTGATTTTCTTGGTTGCAAGGTTTTCTTGGTAAGTATGTGTGTTTAAAACTTAGTATTACAGCTACAAAAGGTGTCGGGTTAGGCTTAGTTAGTTACAGAATCACAGAATCATAAAATGGTTCGGGTTGGAAAGGACCTTAGGATCATCTAGTTCCAATCCCTCTGCCATTCGCAGGGACGCCTCACACTACACCATGTCACCCAAGGCTCTGTCCAACCTGGCCTTGAACATTGAGATAAACCAAATGCCAACAAAGGCCCCATAGATTTTAGTACTCTTACTAGGGAAAGTAAAACAGAATGCGGCATTAATGATGTAGTGTATTTAGGGCTAAAAACTGTTCTTGATATTCATCCTGAGTAGGTGTTTGCTTTGTGAATAGTACATTTCACTTGGATGGGAATACTTGAAAAATAATCCACACTTCAGCATACAAAAGACTGGTAAGGTAGAATCCAGCCTTTAGCACAGAATTTGCTTGTATTGAAGACTGCAAAGATTACCTTAATTGGCGTATACCACTTCTCCTGAATGGCTGGTGAGGTAGGCTTTGGTTTAGGTGGCTTTGGATGAAAAGGTTCTTCTGGCTCTTCTGGAAGTTTCACCACAGCATTTTTTGCTTTTTCTAATCTAGCCCCTTCTTCAGTGGATCCTTTATCACCCCAGCGAACCTAAGGAAAGCCAGAGTTCAGATGTGAATGCGCTGTATGCAATGGACAAGGGAACTGTTGCAAATAACAGAAGTAATTGAAAATGTTTAAATTTGGAAGAAGTTCTGAATAAACAGGAGAGGAGGTACTGAGGAAAATGTTCCCTCTTTATTCAGGTACTCTCAGTAGTGAAAAGGCAAGAGAAATACTAAAAGACAATTCAACTCTACCATGCACACAGGCTGTATAGGAGACAGGAAATCTGGGAAGTCTTCTCTAATTAATGATGTAAAGGTATTATTTCCAGTTCAGATTTATCTTAAAATACCTTAACTTCGCACTGATGACAGCCTAGATTTTTGTCACTCCAGATTTCCTAACACAGCATGTTTGTTGAGAATCCCAATTAAAGGGAAGGCAATACTTCAGCAGGTTTTAGCAGAAGCTCCTTGAAACTACTCAGGTTTCAAGTAGTCCTGCATGAAGATACATACTGGAGCAAATGCAGATAAACTAGTCTAACATGCATAGTAGGTTAATGTAAAACATGTAGCAATGTATATTTTATCATTGCCCTAAGTATAAAGAATATGTACAAAAAGTTCAAAGAGAAAGGACAACTGACTAATTGCCCTTGGTGAGACAAGCACCTATTTCCATTTCCATAAAAGGTTGTACTTAGAATCATAGAATCATAGAATAGTTAGGGTTGGAAAGGACCTTAAGATCATCTAGTTCCAGCCCCCCTGCCAGGGGCAGGGACACCTCCCACTAAACCATGCCACCCAAGGGTACGTCCAATCCAGCCTTGAACACCGCCAGCGATGGAGCATTCACAACTTCCCTGGGTAACCCATTCCAGTGCCTCACCACCCACACAGTAAAGAATTTCTTCCTCATATCCAATCTAAACTTCCCCTGTTTAAGTTTGAACCCATTACCTCTTGTCCTATCACTATAGTTCCTCATGATGAGTCCCTCCCCAGCATCCCTATAGGCCCCCTTCAGATATTGGAAGGCTGCTATGAGGTCTCCACACAGCCTTCTCTTCTCCTGCCTGAACAGCCCCAACTTTCTCAGCCTATCTTCACATGGGAGGTGCTCTAGTCCCCTGATCATCCTCGTGGCCCTCCTCTGGACTTGTTCCAACAGTTCCCTGTCCTTTTTATGTTGAGGACACCAGAACTGCACACAATACTCCAAGTGAGGTCTCACAAGAGCAGAGTAGAGGGGTAGGATCACCTCCCTCAACTTGCTGGTCACACTCTTCTTGATGCAGCCCAGGATATGATTGGCTTTCTGGGCTGCGAGTGCACACTGCCGGCTCATGTTCATTTTCACATCAACCAAAACCCCCAAGTCCTTCTCTGCAGGACTGCTCTGAATCTCTTCTCTGCCCAACCTGTACCTGTGCCTGGGATTGCTCTGACCCAGGTGGACGACCTTGCACATGGCATGGTTAAACTTCATCAGGTTGGCATCAGCCCACCTCATAAGCGTGTCAAGGTCCCTCTGGATGGCATTCCTTCCCTCCAACGTATCAACCGAACCACACAGCTTGGTGTCATCGGCAAACTTGCTGAGGGAACACTCAATCCCACTGTCCATGTCACTGACAAAGATGTTGAAGAAGATCGGTCCCAGCACCAATCCCTGAGGGACACCACTTGTTACTGGTCTCCAGCTGGACATTGAGCCATTGAGCACAACTCTTTGCGTGTGGCCATCCAGCCAGTTCTTTATCCACTGAGTGGTCCACCTATCAAATTGATGTCTCTCCAACTGAGAGACAAGGATGTCATGTGAGACAGTGTCAAATGCTTTGCACAAGTCCAGGTAGATGACATCAACTGCTCTACCCCTGTCCATCAGTTCCATAGCCCCATCATAGAAGGCCACCAGATTGGTCAGGCAGGATTTCCCCTTGGTGAAGCCATGCTGGCTGTCACCAACCACCTTGTTGTTTTTCATGTGCCTCAGCAGGCCTTCCAGAAGAATCCACTCCAAGATTTCACCAGGCACAGAGGTGAGACTGACTGGTCTGTAGTTCCCCGCCTCATCTATTTTCTCCTTCTTGAAAATGGGGGTTATATTTCCCTTTTTCCAGTCATCGGGAACTTCACCTGACTGCCATGATTTTTCAAATGTGATGGACAGTGGCTTAGCAACTTCATTTGCCAGCTCCTTCAGGACCCGCAGATGGATTTCATCAGGTCCCAGGGACTTGTATACGTTCAGGTTCTTAAGATGGTCTCGAACCAGATCCTCTCCTACAGTGGGCCCAGGGTCTTCATTCTCACTGTCCCTGCGTCTGCCTTCCAAGACTTGGGTGGTATGGTCAGAGCATTTTCCGGTGAAGACTGAGGCAAAGAAGTCATTAAGAACCTCAGCCTTCTCCAAATCCAGGGTAGCCAGTTCTCCCAATAGCTTCTGGAGAGGGCCCACACTGTCCCTAGTCTGCCTTTTATTTGCAATGTACCCATAGAATCCCTTCCTGTTATCCTTAACATCCCTAGCCAAGTTTAATTCTAAGTGGGCCTTAGCTTTCCTAACCTGATCCCTAGCTTCCCGGACAACATCCCTGTATTCTTCCCAGGCCCCCTCTCCTTGCTTCCACCTTTTATAAGCCTCTTTTTTCCTTCAAATTTTCCTCAGCAGCTCCTTATCCATCCAAGGAGGTCTCCTGGTCCTCCTACAGCACTTCCTTCTAGTAGGGATGTATCGCTCCTGAGCTTGCAGCAGGTGATCCTTGAATATCAACCAAGAGTCTTGGGCCCCCCTGCCCTCTAGGGCTATATCCCATGGAATCTTTCTGAGCAGGTTCCTGAAGAGGCCAAAGTCTGCTTTCTTGAAGTCCAGGGCAGTGAGCTTGCTGCACGCTCTTCTCACTGTCCTGAGGATCTCGAATTCGACCATCTCATGATTGCTGCAATCAAGGCTGCCCTAGAGCGTCACATTTCCAACCAGCCCTTCCCTGTTGGTGAGGATGAGGTCAAGTATGGCACCTCTCCTTGTCAGCTCCTCTATTACTTGCAGAAGGAAGCTGTCTTCCACACAATTGAGGAACTTCCTGGATTGCTTGTGCCGGGCCGTACCATCCCTCCAACAGGTATCAAGGTGGTTGAAGTCCCCCATGAGAACAAGGGCCTGTGAGCGTGAGGCTGTTCCTATCTGTCTATAGAGCGCTTCATCCACAGAGTCCTCTTGGTCAGGCGGTCTGTAACAGATCCCCACAATAATATCTCCCATCGCTGTTCTCCCTTTAACCCTGACCCACAAACTCTCTGTCGACTGCTCACCTGTCCCCAGGCACAGTTCCATACACTCCAGCCTATCCCTAACATAAATAGCAACTCCCCCTCACCGCCTACCAGGCTTGTCTTTCCTAAAGAGCCTGTAACCTTCCATTCCAACACACCAGTCATAAGAGCCATCCCACCATGTTTCTGTGATGCCTATGATATCATACGCCCGTAGATGTGCACACATCTCTAATTCCTCTGGTTTGTTCCCCATGCTACGGGCACTTGTATAGAGACAGCTGAGCCGAGCTCCAGCTGAAGCCAGCTCATTGGCTGGAGCAGCTGGAATATCCCTACATAGCTCTGAACGTTTACTAGAGGTGCTGGCAACTGACTGGGTGTGTTGGGTTGGAATGATGCCCCCCTCCCCCAACAGATCTAGTTTAAAGCATCCTTGACCAGTCTGGCAAGCCTCCTCCCAAAACCACTCTTCCCTTTCTTTGTCAGACCAGCTCCACCAGCCCCCAGTAGACCTGGCCTACAAAATTGATTCCTATGTTCAAGGTACTTATTATGCTGTAAAGAGGAAATACAGGAAAAAAACAAACAAACAAACTTCCCTCTAAGAGAGATGATTTGTCTTAATACAGTAATCTTATTTCATCTTCTCATTGGAAACACTGTGAAGCAATTTGAGCAAAGATGTTTCCTGTATTGTACAAAGAAGCAAACCTAGATGAGATTGTTACTTTATGACCCAAAAAGAGCATCTAAAAGCTATGGCTGGAGTTTGGAAGTTCTCTGTAAAACTAGCCTGGATTATTTTCAGTGCAAGACTTCCTAAATCATGCCATCTGCTACAGTGTACCCTGTAAGGAGGACCTGAGAGACCTAAACTCAGGAAATCAAATTCTGACATTACATCCTGGGTAAATGTGACACGTTGGTGAATCAAGAAACTCTTAGTGGAAAACAGGATCCTGCAGGACCTCAACATGCTCCTTTTCCTCACAGATCTTCTGGCGTGAAGAGAGAAGAACCTAAGTAAGAAAAGTCTGACAAGCCTGACCTGCCACCCTGAAGGAAACCATTAGGAGCATCACTGCATGCTGCTTGGTAGGTGCATGCCAGTTCTGTCTTGCTACCTGCCAGTTCAAACACTTGAAAAGTAGGCAGAAGAACTGGGGTGCAACAACTGTCCCACTGCCAAGGGGTGCAAAATCATTTTGCTCACCAGGAAGAAGACATGCCCCTAGTCTTCCTTCTGAAGTCCAGAGGGAGTGGGAAGACTTCTCCAGGTCCTGCTAGGGCCACTCTGTAACGTGCTGAGTTAAGTATGCCATAGGATGGGGCAAGGAAGCAACCTGACTTCAGCAGCAGCAGCACCATGGGCAGAATGTGCTGACAGAGAAAGCGCAGAAAACATGTAGGCAAGCCAGTCTAGGCCCCTTCAGAAAAATGAAATACCCTGGAGGAAAATCTTGCCATTTTATCACCACCAGGAAGTTTTTCCCCTGTAATCTCAGTGTAAAGAGTAGCAAACTACAACAGAGCTTCATTTGGTCTGTAATATTGTAACTCACCTTGGTAAAATAGACCGTTGTTTCTCAGAAGGGGGATTGTTTTGGACTTTCTGTTATTTTGGACCTTACTGTTTGGCTTGCTATTTAATTTCTTTTCCTCATTGGGGAATCCTCTCTCTGCAATATTAGAATGGGCTTTCATGTCCAAGTAGGCCCTGCTGCTTCATTAAAATGCATCTGTGTCTTGCACTGTGATCAATGGTACTTTTCTGGTGTTTTTTATGAGGTTGTTAAAAAACTATTTTAAACACTGTTAAAAACATTTAGAGAAAGATGGTGGATCCCTTGCTGCTAAGATGACCTTCTCCTTCGGATTAAAGCAACTTCACCCAAAAGAAACCGGGATTTGTGGAGTATGACAACACAACCTTCACATAAAAACTGACTGCTTGGATTAGGTGGAGCTAGAAATGGCATCATAAAGTTTTAAAGTAATGCCAAAAGGCAGATCTAGGAAGAGTGAACAATGCTGGCTACATGCTGGACTGTTGCAAATGGGTGAAGCTACTGGGGGGAGGCAGGAGTGAAACAGGACAGAAGTAAAGCTCCATATTCAAATGCTCAGGCATTCATGATGTGGCACCCAACCCCAAAATTTGTTACCACTCTTGGATCCCATAGAAGGACACAGACACAGCCCCCAAGAATGAGGTTCCCTTCAAGAGCCCATGATTGCCTTGTCAGCAGTTTCAGTTGGTTTACATCTTCAGCCCTCAGTCCTGCACACAATTCTTCACACAGATCAAGTTTTCTAACCCCATCATTACTTTTTGCTCTCCGCTCTGAAGAGGAAATACTGTATTTTTGCCACATGAACCAGGATTTCTTTATAGTACCGATATTACTTGTGTTCATGAGCTATCTATCAGGTTTCTGCTTCATTGTGCAAGATCCCATTTACAAACTGTAATGATTTAAACCCTGGAACCCCTCCCAAAGCCTCATCATGGCTTCCATTAAAAATCCAGACTTGTAATTCTTTAATTTGGAAAGTATGATCTAGTTTGTCTCTGAAAAGCACTGCACAGAATGTTTTCTTTTTCTAGAATCTGTATCACTTCTAAATTAGCAATGCTGAACTGCTGAAGGAAACACATCTAAGCAGCACAGCTTTAAACTTGCATGTTCTTCTGCTAAGTTGAAAAAGAACTCAAGCAAGGCTGACTCTTAGGCCGATACCTTTAAAGTTCTATCAAGATACATCAATATGACCTAGGTGGGTATTTCAGACAGAGAATGAAGTTAAAAGCTGCAGAAAACTACTTTGCAAATGCCATGAAGGCTGACTTGACTATAAAATCTGACATAAGGATGTGCCCATAAGGATGCACATTTTTCATTCTGTTTTAATTAACATGATGCTATCGTGTCTCTTCAAAGACAGGCACTGTTGTCACTCTGAGTTCCTTTGGGATCAAGCCTCTCCTTCGCATCACCATTGTCAGTGCATTTGGCTGGCCCGCAGTTGGAGGACTTATGTTCCACTGTAACTTCTTCCAAAACATTGAGAAAAGGCCCTCACTCTCTCTTTTTCATTAGCCTGATGGAAAGAGCATGTCTTCAGGCAGCTATTTAAAGTTCCAGTCAAATGGAACTACTGAAAGCTGTTCTTTCATAGGCGAGGTCAAAATTGTTTGATACAGTAAAGAATTTTCAAGGCTTATGTCACTGGAAGGAAGCACATATTATGCCCTTGTATTTCCAGTACACTTTGAAAGTCTTTGTTTCCACCACTTGTAGCCTCAGAGAGCTTGTGTGTCAGTGAATTGGCATCTCCCCATTGCACAAACCTCCATCCTTTTAATTCCTCCAACTCCACGTCCACCATAGTAGGAAGCATCCACTGTGGGCCATTTCTTGGTAGGCAAGGGCTCTTGTTCTTCTTCCTGTCAATAAATTCAAACAACATTTACTTCAAAAGATAATTTTTTTCTTCCCCCACTAACTGTCTTTTTACTATATTTCACTAGAGTCCACAGAGAGTAAGTAAGTTTTTTTGTGTTAGGTGTGAAAGTTCAGATATTTAACTTTCCTAAGTGTTCACCAACTTCCAAACAAAATCTGGTCATGTACTTCTAATATTCTGCATGAGAAAAGCATTGGTGGTGACCATCAGGGAAGTACAAATGAAGAATCTGTGCACCCTACTGGCAGTCATTTATTTGCCTCATCCTTTTCCTTTCCACAAATAAAAATAAGCAAAACATACACAAAGAGAAGAATTTGGAGTGGCTTCTTCTACAGAAAATATAATGTCTTCTGCGAGACAGATCATCAGCCCTACATGTGTGGATTCAACAGACGGTGTTCAGCAGATCTGCAGATGAAGGTTACACAGTTTCCTAAGCCAGCCTTTGTCAAACTCACTCTTGGCTGCCTCAGCTCAGTCAAGTGTGCCTTATCATGGACATAACTGTCAGAGTATGCTTGAGTATGCTCAAGCAATCATATAAATCAAGACCAAGGGGGAAAAATACTGAAGACATCAGAACATCCTCTAGCGCATTATTGCCCATAAGAGGGAGAGAAATTCCCTTGTAAGGCTTGTTCAGCGTCTAGAATGGCAAAGCTGTGGGAAAATGCTCTTTAAGTCATACAGGAATCTTTTGATTGTTATACAAGAGCTTGTCAGTCTTTCTGTTTTCACTGCAGAATGGGAAAAATAATGCTCAACTATCCTGGGATAAAGCCCCTAAATATTTCTGTGGATTTGGCCTTAATTCATGCCACGCTGAGATGAGTGAGGCAGAACAGAGATTTGGACTTTAGCCATCCTGCTCTCAGCTTAAGGCTTCCCACAGGGCAGTTCTTTCTTCTTCAGTAGCTAGGACAAAGAGCTGAAGTCATAGAACACACGAAAGCACAGAGTGGTGTGGTGTTAAGCAGTGTGATAAGTGAAGCACCATCATACTATACCTCTTTGGGAGCTGGTGCAGATGGAGGGGGATCTTTGATGACCTGAAAGAGCCAAACATATTAAAGCATAAGAAACTGCACTGGCAGCATCCAAAACCCCACAGAAAATTCTAAGAGTGAACTGTTTACATCTGAGTCCCCTACATCTGCTTGCAACCTGGCAACTGCTGCTGCCAAGTCCCTTGGGTATTGATTATCAAGGCCTTCTGGAAATTAACACCATCCATCTAATAGAAAATAACATCCGTTGACTGGCAGACACTCTTTGGGCAGACATGTCTGCCACTTTGCTTCCTGACCGGATAAGATTCAGTCATTCTAAGTAATAGCCAGTGATTAAACCCTATGGAGTTCATTAGCAAGCCTGGGAGGAAAAGCATCACAAGGTCTATGTGAGGTCTTGATTAATCTGGGGCCAAGATGCCGGCCTCCTTGTGCCATGCTGCTGAATAATTTCTTGCGGAATGATAAGTGTGAAATTTCTGCTAGTAGGTCAGGCTTCTTTTCTAGACGTCCAGAGCATTTCCACAGATCTCACATTTGAGATCTAATCATTTCAAGTGTGTAGCTCCTTGACTGCTCAGTGTGGCATTCCTGCAAGGAGCAGCGAGAGTCACAAGGCTTCTCAAATGGCTTCTGGATAAGACCTGCTCTTAGGATAATTTGCTTACAGCTATATTTAAACCTCTACCTATAGTTTCTTCCTGTTCTCTTTCTCACATACATACTGTACATCTCAGGGAGTTCCTTGGTACTGACAGGAATCCACCAAGCAGAATAGGGAGGGGAAGAGGAAGGCAGCAACCCTCTTAAATGATTCAGATGAAAAGCGAATGCCAAACCATTCTTCAACAGAAAAAGCAGGTTTGTGAGCTAAAAAGTATTTTAGTGATGTCAAGTCATCTTTTGCACTTGACTTTTGTATAGTAATGTCTAAAAAATGCCACATGAATATCAAGGAGTCTGTTTCTGCTATGCCTTACTATTATATAAACATGACCACCACTGTCCATGATAAATAATGTCACTGCAGAGATGTATAGCCTCATACATAAAAGAAATGCATTTTTCTTGACCAATAATCAAGAGTTTTCCTTCTTGATTTCCATTTCAAGACACAGTGCTACCAAGACAGTCACTAGTTACTGCCTGTGGACTTTTAGCGCTGGATACAGGAATTACGTCAAATAAGAGAAGTAAGTTAGGGCACCCCTGGAAACATTTTTCCATAGTACTTCAGGTTCGAGATACTTAACTGTTTGTCAAGCAAGCTCAGAGCACTTGGAGTGGACTGAAAACCAACTATGGATTTTAACCAGACATCCTTTGCTGCTATGATGTCAGACATTACTTTTCATGAACTAGTGCTGAATACTTTTTCTTTCCACCCATCAGGAATTTTCAGGTTACTTAACAGAAATGGATTATTTCATCAGTGAAACATTCCTGAGAACCAGCTTGGAATAACTGCCCTCACTTTACAAAAGCCAACAACACAGACAGGTATCACAGGACAGATTCTGTGAGATACTTGGATGATGAGCAAGGTTTCCCAAGGCATGAAGATATTAAATTCTCACTGAAAGCAATTAAAAGACTGGAAATGGTAAAGCAGTATTTCAGCATGTTAAGGGCCACCTTATCTTCTTAATTCACATTCTTATTTCCCTTTTGCCCATCTCTAATGATTAGCTCAAATGGATTTTGCTGCCAAGACTGCAAGCTGTACAAGGGGAAGGCCTAGGTAGCTTGTGGCTTTATAGAAATATGCATTAAATGGTATTATATGCATATAGAAATATGCATTAAATGGTATTATCACTCTACTTTCTACAGTTCTGCAATTCTAAAGTCCTGCAATCTCCCCCAAGCAAAGACAAACTTCTTTGTGGTACATAGTAAAGTTCACTTGGGCCCTGTGCATGTTGATATTTACGGAATCAACATTTCTACCCCAGTGAACCAAGAAAAACCACAGGCATACCTCACTGGGTTTCAAAAGTCCCAAGTCAGTGGCAGTTTTTGTTTGATTCTGTAAGTGAAGGATCTAATCCTGTGCCAGCTGCTAAGCTCCTGAAGTTACAGGGTACACTTGGTTTGAAGCTAGCCAATACATTCATTAGCTGCTATTTCTAATAGCTTCAGAAAATGAAACTTGTTTTAAATGTGACAGTGGTGTGAGAAAATAGTCTGCTTTGAGTAGCAGATACTCACCCCTGCTGACAGAAGTGGAATGCAAATGCCTGCATCCTTATGTTTCTACAGGCTCCTCACACACTCCCTCTCTCTCACACACACACACACAAAGATTATTTTCAGTCTTGTGTGATATTTCAAGTGAAATCAGTAGAAAGCCACTTTTAAGCCATTTTTTAGTAGAAAGCCATTTTTAAGAAACAGAAATCCAAGGAACCGATGCAGCTTTGGCAGGAAAGAATGCAAATGTAGCATGAAACTGCACATACTGGAGATCTTAATACTGCAAATTACCTTTTCCTGAACTTGATTCAGATGGTTTAAATAGGGAAGACTGAATAATGCTGCTGTCTTATTAACCCCAGGTAGCAAGGGTTCACTTCCTAATTTTGTTTTGGTTTATCATCATCGTCATCACCAGGCAAGGCTGCATCTCATTTATTTAGTTGCAAAGAATGAAGAATTGAGTTTGGAGGAGAGCCGATTTCTTAAAGAAAGAAAAAAAGTTAGTTGCTTCAGGCAACAGTCCCTTTGATCTGCTCATTAACACTTTTCAAATGTTAGCGTGATGTGGGCATTAAGAAATGTCAGCACCAGAGCCTGAAGCCAGCTTGATACAATCATATGCTCTGATATTGAGGAAAGAGTGAAAGAACTGTCAACAGTGAACTGCCTTTTAAAAAAAAAGGGGTGGGAGGGAGGAAGAACAAGGAAAAGGAGTCCACCTACCCCAATATTGACCTTACAGCAAGGAACACAGTCAAGACTGAGGCCCAGCAAGAATGGAGTGCCCAAACCACCTAAGGCTCACTGTGGAAGGGATTACATGCTCATGTGGCTCCAGACACTCATTGTGTTCTGTCTGTGACACCTTTTGCCTCCCTCTCTCTCATTTGATTCTGAAGCATGGGAAGCTTACAAGGCTTGAGGGCTGCTGCTTTCTCCCTCTCTTTGTCTCATGAAACCAGATGCTTCACTCTGCCAGGGAAGCAGAGTCAGAGAAGGTCTTGCCTGGCCCTGATTTGCTGCCTCTCATCAAGGACACCATCATCAAAGCCCAAAGCTGCATAGCCAGAATTGGCAGTAACAAGTAGTGTGAGAACCTCAGGTGCAGAACAGAGGGAGAAGAATGGAGGCATGGTATAATGGTTGGAGGAAACAGACATCAAAACACAAAGGAAGGAAAAGAATCAGTTAAGTGCAAGAATATATGGGTTTGGAACTCAGTATTGTTGTAGCAGTGAGTCTAAAATTACCTTTCCTTTTCAAAGAAACACATAATATCCATGAGAGGTGGGGGGGAGACAACAGAGGGCACTAACATTTAAAGTGCTGTGGCTTTATTGGGCCCATAGAAGTCAGGCTGCTTCTTAGTAATAATTTACCGATCTATAGGTCGAGACGTCCCCAGAAATAGCCAATTACTACTGTATCAAACACTATATCCAGAAAAGATACTCAGGTAAGTTACCATCCCTTAAAGTAAGCATCAGGAAGGAGCAGAATTAAACCCACGGTGAGTGAGAACTAAGGGATGTTTTCTTACAGCTCAGTGCTGCTTTGTGGAGATGTAGCTCCACACAAGAGATCAGCCCAGAAAGAACCCTGCCTTAATGGCACAGTGCATCCTCGGCACCGAAGGTAGAATCTCCACTCTGTAATTGGTTATAAAGGGCATCTCTTCCCATGAATTGGGTCCTACCTGAGATATCCCCTCCAGAGCTCTGCACATGTGTTGCTGTAGTCCTGTAATGTAAACTGAACTCTTTTCACTTGTAGCAGGCATAGGCTGGTGCAGCTAATATTTTAATGTATTACACTAGCATAACTACCAAAAGGACTGGAAATTAACCCTGTAGAACTATAGATCTGACCTTTTTGTTTAATGTAGGGCTTGAACATCAAAAAATCCAGAAAGCACCTTATTGACTGTCATTACAGAGTCATCACTGGGAAAAGAATTCCTGCTCTCAAGAGGATGAGATACTGCAATCACTTCTTACTGTAATGAAAGGAAAATGCACAGTACATGAAGGTGTACTACAGCATGAGAACTGACCACTGACAAGCACTGAATTCTGAACACTGACCAATATGAAGAGCATTTGGATTTTTTTCACTGCATGTGTAAACTTGATGCTGAAAACATCCACTTGGCAGACGATGAAAACTGCATGCACAACTCAGTATGGTGTGATCGATTGCACTTCCAGCTGCAAAAGACTGATTCTGGGCTAACATAAACTGGAGACACGTGGATTATGTTCTGACAGTCATATTCAGCTAGTGACAACCCTTACTAAGGTGGGATAAGTCGTTTTGAGAGCTCTGACAAACTAGCCTAGTTGTGGCTGCTTTCTACAGATGGAAAGTGTAGAAACTAAGAAGTGTGAAGACGGCCTATGAGTTAAGGTTACCTAATTATTTTAAACTAAGAAAATTGGAAGCTTTCTTCTTAGTGATTTTTAATTTCCCTTTTCTATAGAAGACTCGTGATAGAAAACAAAGTTGAAGTAAAATAGCTAACAGGCAACCTCCTGAGATTTGTGATGGGGCTGTACTTTGAAGAATGAGACAGAAGAGAGTCTTTTTATTAGAGATGAGTTCATAGAGGCCATAGAAACCCCAGACCATGAGGATGCAGATGGGAGCTGAGGACTTCTTGCCCTAGGGTAGCCTGAGGTCTGACAGACTGCACCCAAGGGTTTCAGCATGGTCAGGTGAGAATCAGAAACTGGTTCTTCTGCTGTCCCCAAGATAAGCCCAAGACAAGACAAGGAGTGCAGTAACACCCTGGAAGCAATCTCTATTCCCCAAGTCCTCAGCACTGTCACTGAACTGGATGAATAATAAACATGCACTCTGATGAAGAGAGATGCAATGTATGCAAGGGATTATTAAGACAATAAGGGATTTCTAACTTGAGAGCCCTTAATGGACTACAGATATCAATTTTAGTGCTAATACTTCTAAAATATCCTTGATTTCAGGGTAACATCTGCATACCACTATGGCAAACAACTTCCATATAATAAAAGGCTTTTATGAAAGACTTTTACAGAAATAGAACATGTGCTCACTCAGTAGAAAGCCAATGAGTATCACAGCAGCATGCTGGTGCTGGTTTCACTGCATGCAGGTCTCAGAAAGCCAGAAGCACTGCTAAAAGTGCAGCCCTCACATTGAAGTTGGTCTCTTCTTCCATTTAGTGTGTATTGCTAATGACAGAAAACTCCCTCAATAGCCAGCGCATGTCACATGTAGCTCTCCTGTTAATTAACCTGTTTCCCAGGGTATCTGTGTTTCCCAGTCTGAGTTTCCCTATGAGTTATCATCATGAGCCAGACATGCAGTGACAATTTCCAACCGTCTTTACTCACCACTTTGCAGCAGAGGGGCCAGAACCACCAGAGCAGAGCGAGCGCCACTAACAGTAACAACACAAGAACAGCAACAAGTGCTGCTACTCCACTAGACTGTGAAGAAAGCAGAAAGACAGTGTCAGTAGATGTTGCAAACAACTGCTGCCAGTATTCCTGCTCACTCCAAAACAGCTTCTTACCAAATGATACAAATCCCAAATGAGTAAGGCCCAACTTGAAGAAAAGAAAGCGTACACTAACTGCTAAGAAATGAGCTGTTGTTGGACACAAAGTAAGTCTCCTCCTGAGTCTGTGATGAGAGGTACCCTCCTCTTCTTTCTGTGACAACACAGGTCTGTATGGATTGGTGGGTGGAATTTAAAGGAATCTCTCCTAACAATACATATATAAGGCTTTTATGATTATTGCCCACACACCTGGGGCATTCACGCTGCATATGGGCTTCCCAGCCCACGGCAGGGGGGTTTGAACTCTATTATCTTAAGGTCCTGTCCAACCCAAACCATTCTATGATTATATATATACAGCACACTGAATCTCTGTAGTAGTGCTGTTTGAACCTGAACCCACCATCCTGAGATTTTCTGACCAAGTGTTACTGCTTCCAGCAATAGTGCTTTTAGTAAAGAGCAGCCCATCTCCGACCACCTCAAAACCATATCCTGTAGGTGCTTTTATTCTCACACTTGGTGTTTTGTGCTGCTGTGCTGGTTTAGTACAACACTCAGAAAACAATGCAACAGTGGCTTTGGGAAAAGAGTTGTTTAGACTTCAGCTGGGAAAAAAGGAAAGGAAGCTAATTATTTTAAAATAAGAGAATTTGAAGCCTTCTTCTTAGTAATTTTTGAATTTTCCTTTTCCACGAAGACTTGTGATAGAAAATGAAGTTGAAGTCATTAAGGCTGGCATACAGTGTGAGTAGTCTGTCAAAGAGATTGTACTGGAGATACACCATTACAAATGGAAGGTGAAACTGAGCTTTGTTCCAAGTTTGGAACAGGTTGCCCAAAGAAGTGGTGAATGTTCTATCCCTGGTAGTGTTCAAAGTCAGCTTCAACAGGGCCTGGAGCAACCTGGTCTAGTGGAAGGTGTCCTTGCCTGTGGCAGGGAGTTCGAACTGGATGATTTTAAGTTCCTATGCAACCCAAACTAGTCTGGGATTCTGTGATTCTACAGTAAGTACATGTAGGTGCAGTGAGGCATACATGTTTACGAGAAGCAGGTGGATGTGTGCCACGGTGCCTAGATGCCACGTATCTTTTGTTTGTTTTCACTGCAGCACCGTGTGTTTGCTAGGGGAGGCTATAACTTGTAACTTGTCTACACCAAGCAGCCATCAGCTGCTCAGCTATCAGAATTAGTGGAACAATTCCAGCAATGACCCATTTTTTGCAGTTGCCCATCTGCTACTATGGAAACAGCAGTTCTCCTTGTGTGGAGCCATCTTTGCTGCAACATGTATGAAAGGCAAAGAAAAAAATAAAAAGAGGGTGAACAGAAGTACAACAATTTTTTTTGTCAATGCACATCTGCACTCTTTCTGTTTCCTGTTAGTGAAAAGTTCTGACTCAAGAGAGTACAGCAGAGGGAAGACCCAGCAGTGTGGTATAATGCTTTGCACTGATGCTTTGTTTTTACCTATCTGTGCAATCTTAGCCATTTTTAAGGGGGCACAGGGACAGACTGGACGTGGACTAAGATAAAAGCAGCCCTCTGCTAGTTTCCAGCATCCTCCTGTGACTGTACTGGCCTTACATTACCACACCAAGAGGCTGCTTCAGCATGTTTTGGGGTAAGATTGAAATGCTTCTGAATGATAAAGCCTTTAAACAGAGAAATGTGATTCGGGTAATATGTGTTTCTTCAGCTCTCAATTCATTCAGGCTTTCTCCTGCAACTGAAGGGCTGAACTGACATGACTCTGATCTCTACAGTTACAAAAGTATTTAGGATTTAAATGAACAGAAGAAAAATGTAATTTTTTTCTCTTAGGTTAATTACCTACGAGCAATAAGGTGGAGATCTCAGAGCAGCCTTCTGCTGGAGGAGGACCCTTTATCTGGGACCGCAGCGACAGGACAAGGGGTGATGGGTTTAAAATGAAACAGGGAAACTTCAGGTTAGGTATAAGGAAGTTCTTTACTGTGAGGGTGGTGAAGCACTGGAAAAGGTTGCCCAAAGAAGTGGTAAATGCTCCACCCCCGGCAGTGTTCAAGGCCAGGTTGGACAGAGCCTTGGGCAAAACAGTCTAGTGTGAGGTGTCCCGGCACATAGCAGGGGTTTGGAACTGGATGATCTTAAGGTGCTTTACAGCCCAAACCAATCTTTGATTTTATGACCAAATACTGTTGGAAGAATATATGCTGATAAGCAGCGGGCACTGTTCTGTATGTGCTGTGCCTGATAGAAAACCGCTTAAGTCAAGTCACTTATTAAATGAGACAAATTTCAAGAAACAGGGTATCCATGCGCAGCACGCTTTCCAAACTTCCAGCCCTACATAGTGGTCTGGTGTCAAAATGCAAACATTTCACCTCTCCTGCCTACATAATACAGAAGGCACAGGAAATTAATGGACAGCAGGAATGTGAGATAAGAAATTGGATATATTACGTTAGGAAAGTCACTGACTGCCTAAGTATGTGGTTTATCCTAGAAGCTGTTATTATCTTCTCTCTAAGCCTGTGAAAAAACATAGCCAGATGTTTACACTACCTTAACCCTAGGCTTAACTTAAATGCTCCAGCCTGTGCTTTGACAAAGACTATCTCCTATAATTAACAGAGTTGAGAGCCTGCGCTCCATATTTGGGCACCAAAAGTCAGGTATGTAAAGTTACATGGCATTAGTACCCTCCCATAGGATTATAACCACCTTCAATACCAGGCTGAAGTCTGAAGGTCCTGTCTACTCAGCTTCAGCCTGCTCCCACTGATCCCACAGCATGTTGGAATGGGACTGTGCTGGAATGGGACCCCAGGTGACTGTCTCACACCTGGCTCTTACCAAATGATTACTGCTACAATGAGCAAGTCTCTGATGGCATGGAAGCTTCCCAATATTTTGAAAGCCTCAGCTGCACATTGTGCTAAAGTCATTTGTTGTAATATATTTAGCAAAATACAATTCCCAAGCTCCAGAAAAATACAAGCCTTGCCCAGACCACAAACACACAGACCCTACTTGGATCTCACAGGCAGAGCCAGCTGAAGCACCCTAGGTGAGGAGAGTTCCAAGGCTTTTCCTCTACTTAAAGAGTTCTGCAGATGGTCTAAATCAGCAAACCCTAAAGCAGCTAGCAAAACACATGCAACACCAGTGAGAGGAGAAACCCTTAGAGCCTACATCAGAAAGCAAAGGTAAAAATCCAAGCCTGCCGCATGAGACATGGCTTTTGAGTGTTATTAGGAAGTCTCATATGATACGTATAGCAATGCTTCACTTACATAGTGTCCTGCAAAAAAAGATCTTCCTAAAATAAATCTGTTTTCCACCTTAATGGGAAGAGTTATGGGAATTGTTTTATATAACTGCAGGAAAAAATCTTGTCTGTAACCCCCCCACACACACATGCTTCATCAGAGAACTTAACCAGCTGAAAACCCTTTGTTGTGTGTTATAAAACAGATTCTAAGTGTGTGTCAAAATACAGAGAAAGCATCTTAGGACATACATATATATGTGAGCACTACACATTAAGATCTCAGGTATCAATAGAATTCTGTCAATTCTGTATGTGTCTGCACAGGTGTATTTGTAGTTGGGTGCTCCAGACATCCACCAGGACTTGCCATGCACTGAGGTTCTCTGCACTGAGAGGCTGAGCAATGGTAAAGCCAAAAGAGAAACCGGATTTCAGGATTTTAGACTGACTGATGTTATCCGCTTACTTACACACTCTGAAGCTGTGATTGTTAATGAGCTGGACATGAAAGATTGCCCTTCACTCAAACTCACCAACACTTCCAGAGTTCTGTAAAGAAAGAAAGAGAAAACTAAGAATCAGCCGCCATAAAGCAGTCAGCAACAATACATATATGCTACAGAGGCAGTTGTCCATACAGACTGTGTTCAACAAAGAACATTTTCCAAGAGAGGAAAATGGGAGTCAGGGATCTGAGCTGCTCTAGATGTCAGGAGTGACTTGGCTGCTACACGGTTGGACCTTGGGGCATTCAGAAACCAGTTTTTGGTACTGTGTTAAATCCTATTGGGAAATAGTCTGCTTGATAGACAGCTATCAGAGTACAGAAAAACCCTTCACTACTTTATGAGGCATAAAATACTCTGAAAAGTTTTACATCAAATCAACTGAAGTTCAGCTGTAAAAGTAACACTCCTTTGTCTGTTCCATAAGCAACTCTTTAGTCATAGCAGACATTATGGATAAAAATGTCGGATAATTATAAATGGTCAAGACTTTCTATAAATAGTACTCAAACACTGCTTACAAATAGTATGTGGTTTACATTTTACAAATTAACCTTAGAAGAAAACAACACATGGTGCATGCTAAACATAAGACGACTCCAGCTTCTCTGGCTTGGATTCCCAAGATTCAGACAGTTTATATTATGCATAGATGTAATTAAATAAAAATATAGATATCCATGAACTAATAACATGATTAATCATTTATACCATTCTTATATGTCATGAATTTTTATTCTGGCACAAGTGCTTCAGTCAATATGGAGTTCAAAGCTATTTTAACTAATTTGGCTAATTTATTTTTTCAGTTTTAGTAAAAATGAAGCAAGTTGTGTCCGCTAAACTAATTTTTAAATGATCTGTGTTATGAATAATTGATCTAACAAAAAGAATAACTCTCATCTATTTCTAACTATTATTGGAATAAGTGAATCAGAACAGATAAAAATAAAAAATTAATTCAGTTCCCTTCCAGCACACTAAATAAAGCAAACTATACCCAAACTTTTGTTGCTGATTTATTTTTTTTACACTTGATGCTTTTTTCCCACTTCTGCTTTGCCACTTTAATGAGAAGTGCTGTAGGAAATTTAAGCACAACAATACTGCTTGACTTTGGCTGAAGAACCCTCCTGATTGCAGTGCAGGAGGATCCCATGCTGTACCGTTTCTGGATCAGCGACTTAAGCACACACTGTGCTGTTGAAACACAGCCCAGATCCTGACAGGTGTCCCTGAGGAAATGTGTGCATTTAAACTCTTCAGCCTTCTGGAGATATGTGCACCATAAGCATATCACACCAAGCATCCAAGTCACTAACCTACAGCTCAGTTACACTGATGTGACTCACTCTGCTGGCCTGGGGTCACATCCTTCCAGGTAAAAGCACTGCATCACCTATGACTGGGTGTAACTCAAGCACAGAATCATAGCATGTCTCAAGATAAAAGGGAGTAACTGAATTCAGCCCATAAATACTGAAGAATCCACAATACAAATATTTTTGGATAGCAACTTTTCAGTTAAGCACAAATTTAGAGAGGAAAGATTAATCTCTTAAATGTTTTCCCCTGTTAGCCTTTTTTAAAGCAAGACTCAGAGAAACATCCCACAGGCTCTGCACCAAGTTCCAAGAGCTGTTACGCCTGAGCAAGGGCATTCACTGCAGTCACATTTCATAAACTGTAGAATCACAGAATGGTTTGGGTTGGAAAGGACCTTAAGATCATCCAGTTCCAAACCCCTGCCATGGGCAGGGATACCTCACATTGATGGTTCAGAGCCTGCTAGCATGGGAAGAACCCTTCCAACTGCTCTAAATCCAACATAGTCCACCACCCAATTTTGATTTTTAAATTACCATGTCACATTCTTTAAGAACTTAGTTTTTTATATACCCTCTGCTTGACTTGATCTCCAATCCTATTTTAACTGTCTAAATACATTGTAGGCTTTTCCTCAGCTCTTTTACCTTTTGTTGGAACTATTTCTGTAGTGTATTGTTGGACAAAACTCCCACTGAAAGAAAAAATAATTGTGCCTTTGCAGCAGTGAAGAACTGCTAGATTTGGCCAGTCACATCTGACTACAGCTGCTGCCAGCTACTGAGGCCGAATTTCCAAAACACATTCAGATGCTTGCTTTTTCCCCATTTCATATAAAAAACAAAAATAAGAAATGAATGTGAATCCTCAATCTCCCATCGGATTTTTTTCTGCTATCCAAGCAAATCCGTTTTGCTGCCTGGCAATATCAGCCTTCCCTCTGACCCATGTGTGTTCTTGTCAGTCAGCAATATCTTCTAGCATCATTCACCAGGTTTTTTACCCTCCAGCAGTTTGCTTATCTGCGCGATGTGCCATTACCAGTCCCAAACCTATGTGATTGAAAGGGATGGTGCATCAGCGGCTGAGTGCAGCTGCCAGCACCAGCAGGTACTATCTGAAATGTCATCTACTCAGCATCACATGTTTTTCACCTGAGTTACTGAGAAAAAAAAAACACATCTGAGAGTTCAGAAGAAAAGTAAAGGGCTGTTGAGACTTGTTCTCACTATGCTACCAGTATCTCTAAATGCTACTCATAGAATCATAGAATGGTTTGGGTTGGAAAGGACCTTAAGATCATCCAGTTCCAGCTCCCTGCCATGGGTAGGGACACCTCACACTAGACCATGTCACCCAAGGCTCTGACCATCCTGGCCTTGAATACTGCCAGGGGTGGAGCATTCACCACTTCTTTGGGCAGCCTGTGCCAGCGCCTCACCACCCTCATAGTGAAAAACTTCTTACTTACATTTAACTTGAATTTCCCCTCTTTCAGTTTAAACCCATCACCCCTTGTTCTACCGCTACAGTCCCTGATGATGTTTAATTTCATGTTTAATTCATGTTTATGTTTAATTTCATTTTCCTGTATAACAAACCCTACCAAAAAAAAAACAAACCTGTTAAGTCCACTAGAATAATGGAAATTATTTCAAACAGATCTTCATAGAAGCAGGTTTCCACATACCCTCTTCCCACCTACCCATACAGCTCTTCAGGAAACAAACTCCCCGTTTTTGCAGCAATGCTTCCCATCCGCTCCAGGATGTCCCCCACACCTTGACTGGTCTGTCAGCAAAAATCTACAGGGCACCATGGCTTAATCTGGAGGTGGGTGTTCTAACTCGCTGAAGTACTGCATTTCACACTAACTGCTTCAGTGTGTGAGGCAGACAGCGTACCCTGGGAATTCCTGGACCTGTGACTTAGATGTTGGACTTTCCTGGCTTCCTTAGAAAAAGCCCAGCTTTCAAGCCTTAACAGTCAATCCTGCTAAATTTCTCACACTGTTTCCCTCTTCTGCATTAAACCTTGAAGAAAAAGTCACCCTTTTTTCTTCTACGTTCCTTGTGTTGTGCACTGAACTACATTCTCCTGCTGCAATACGTATTATTTTCTTCAATTATTGGGGCAGTTCTCTCTTGCCTTCATGTGGAACAGCTGAATGAGGCTTTTTCTAGCAGCGTTCTGTAGCTACCAGACTTAGTCTATTTGCCACTGTGAGCTCGATGAGTCCTGGCTGCAACATGCAATGTCTGTCCAACTTAGTTATTATGAAAAGAAACTATCTATCTTTTTAGATGGTCTTTGCTAGAAAATTGAGCAAAATGGGAACCTGAAACACATATGGATGAAACACTCTCTGTCTTCTACTAGAAAAAGCAGCTTTAAATTCCAGCCCCAGCAAAAAATATTTGCTTGGGTGATGTGCTGTCTAAGCCTGAGTGCTGTGTTCCAGCTCCACTCACTTATCTAAGTATTTTCCCTTGGATTTAGGAGAAAAAAGCGTAGGGATGCCTATAATCTATTCTCTTATGTGACCTGCCCCAGTCCCAGAGGGGTGGTGTGCTGAGCACACGTAGTCCCGGGGACACAACTCAGCTCTTTTCTTTAGCGTCAGAACACAGCCACAAAAAGGCACCAGGCCCATGACAAATAAACAATTGCTTTTAGAGTGCACGAGTTGGTGGAAACAGATGCTCAGAAGTGCCACAGAAATCTCACTCCTGCACAACTGACCAGGAAGAAACTTGCCATTAACTGAACAGTACTCCAGGTGGGGTCTGCTCCTGTGACACCCCACTGGGAGTACTGTGTGCAGTTCTGGAGTCTTCAACATAAGAAGGAGCTATTGGAGCAAGTCCAGAGGAGGCCATGAGGAGGATCAGGGGCTGGAGCACATCCCATATGAAGAGAGGCTGAGAAAATTGGGGCTGTTCAGCCTGGAGAAGAGAAGCTGCGTGGAGACCTCAGAGCAGCCTTCCAGCATCTGAAGGAGGCCTATAGGGATGCTGGGGAGGGACTCTTCATGAGGGTCTGGAGCATAGGACAAGGGGTGATGGGTTTAAAATGAAACAGGGGAAGTTCAGGTTAAATATAAGGAAGAAGTTCTTTACTGTGAAGGTGGTGAGGCACTGGAATGGGTTGCCCAAAGAAGTGGTAAATGCTCCATCCCTGGCAGTGTTCAAGGCCAGGATGGACAGAGCCTTGGGCAACATGGTCTAGTGTGAGGCGTCCCTGCCCACGGCAGGGAGCTGGAACTGGATGATCTTAATGTCCTTTCCAACCCAAACCATACTGTGATTCTATGATTACCATATAGTCTGCTCAGGCTGCTTCTTGAAGGCTAGTTCTTGAGACAGTCGCTAAAATGGGGAGCATACCCATATTTTTACGAGGTGCCATGGAGCAAGCTCCTGTCCCCTCTGGGCCTGACTCTGCTTCTAGTGTGGTCTACAGATCTGATACTCACTCACAGCAACACCTCTGCACACCATTCTGGCCATACCCAGAAAAGGGCACTGACACTACAAGTGTCTGAATGAGAAGCAGGCCCACTCCTCATGGGAACCCGCAGGTTTCCCATCCCTGGTGCCACCTGCTACCTCACTGCTGTGGAGCTTTGCATTCTGCTGACCTTTAGCTGTCAGGCTGTCTGACAAATATCCCAAGCAACAGGCTCACTGAGCAAGCACATCAGCTATCAGAGCAGATACAGAACAACCAGTTTCCCTATCAGCTTCTATGCTGATACACTGCTGCAGGGATGAGCTATTTCCTAGGAGTTGATCATACTCGCTCAGGTCTAGAAGCCACAGAAGTGAACTCAGACAGATAATTACTTCATCCTCAAAAGGATGAAGCTGTCAACATACAAAATCACTCCTTTCCTGAAACTGTCATGTCTGTAGGGGATAAGTAACATGTTTTTTCATCTCCTTAGCATCCACCTATTTGATGGGCTATGTGTGCTGCTAATTCATAGAAACGCTACCCCTTCAAATTTGGAGATGCAAAAACTAGGTGTCCTATTTCTTCTACTCGCTCATTCACAAATATCCACAAGAAAGACATCTACGTAAATACATCTATCATTTACTACTAACTGTTTACATCTATGAGGCTTTTAGCTCAGCACTCTTGCATAAATCTCAAATATTTTGAAAATAAAATAACATCCAGCAGTGATTCTATTTTTTGGGCACCTTCATTTCCCACTGGTGACTGTCCATATTTCACAAGTGCTGGGTTCCATCAGAAAAGTTCAAATCAGCCAACAGCTGAACCAGACCATGTCACAGCTAATGCTTGGAAATCTTGGGGACCCTTTCTTCTACAGACTGGAGGAAAACCATTTAAAGGCTTATGACACTGCAGTCATTTTTCATTATAGGCTTAAGCTCATGAGGGAAGGAGCAGCACAGGTTTTGGTCAGCCAGTCATAAGACTGTACCTTCAGTCTTCCTGGTAGAGTGGATTAGAAATGCTTCCGAAATGTCTCCACAGGCACTAGGTGCCTATGTGAGGCCCATGTTTGAACCCTTGCTGGGCTCCATTTAATAGAACCTGGTGACATAAAAGGCACAACTATACATAGAAGTACAACAGACATTCTGACACAACCCTATTTTGCAAGGGAGGGTTAGAGTGATACTAATTTTGTACCTGCATGGAACAAAACCAAATGTCAAGCTCTTGCAAGCTGCAAGAACAGAGTATCTCCTCGAGTCAACCCCAGATAAAACCCACAAAGAATCTGGAAATGTAAATGTTGATGTTGCTGTAGCAACCCAGGAAGACACCCTTCAGTGCCCAGCTAACACCTCACCTCTGCTGCCTGACACATGCTGCATGGATCATGGTGTGGGGTTCCCATCCTGTGCACACAAGAAGGGGAAGCAGACCCAGGGGTTCTAATACCCAAGGCCGGTTCAAGCCTTCTTGCAGTTACACTCCAGAACACAAGGAGTTGACCAGCTTCTCTGTGTCTGACTTGAAAAACACAGCTGTGGGAATAAGCCTTCAGGGAAAGGCAACAGCAGCCCTCCACGCTGTTCCTCCAGAACACAGCAGTATCCACATCCAGCAGCTCTTTAAGGTTTTTAGCCAGGACGCTCGTTCCTACCTTCTGATCACTGCTAACACAGCGCTTGAGTAAAGGGGAATCAAAGAGATGGTAAACAGAGCTAACAAGCATGTGTAATTAACACGCTGTGCAGCTACTCACACACTCTCTTGCTTTTTAGGCACCGCAGGTCTAATGTGCAATTTTCCAGTGATCTGTACTTTTAAAGCTATTTCATTGTCATAGCAAAAACCATGGGGTTTATTTACAGTTAATAGCCCTTGCTCAATCTGGAAGGGACTTTCCTAAATGTTGTCTGTGAAATATCACTTCTTGGATGGGAATCAATCCTGGAAAACTTAGTCTGACAAAAAAAACTTTTAAACGATGTTCTTATTTATGACCAAAGTTAACCACAAGAGTCCTGCAACTTTAAACTACATCAGCTACCACCCATTGGCCATTCTAACAAATAATTTACCAAAAAATGTAACTTGAGGAGACCAAACAATTGCAATTCTTTCTTTCCTTTATTATTATTTTCCTTTATCTTTACTGCTGCTGTATTGTTACAGAAGAGGACCATGGCCCAAGGCCATATGTAATGCCAGCTCTGGTCTAAAAAGAATTTCATTCCCTGTGAAATACAGCTGACATTTCAATCCACAGTAACCTATTAGCAAAGTATTCATTTGCTCCTTACTTTATGAGTACTCAGTGAAAGGCTGCCATTTTATGAGCCATTAAAAATGATGAAAAAATTAAATAAAATTGTGAAAGGCATTTGCTGGAAGTAATAAATAATTTACCTCCAATTTTCACGTGCTGAAAATTAAACTGGCAACTGCTCAAAAAGTTACTAAAATTCTAGTGACAAAGGTATTTCAGAATCGAGTGCCAGCATTAAAATAGCTAAAATGCTGTACATAGTAGGAAGGAAGAAAATACAGCTATATATTTAAAGGATACTTTCCCTTAAAAAACTATCTCCATAAATTAATATATAGATATACTACACAGTTAATATTGGAAAGCCAGAAGTAAGTGTATGTGTTCTAAATGTATCTATACATACAGAATGCACCTGTGTGTTTGCATACATCTACATGTCAACAGAAATCACACTGGAAAAGCAGGAATGGGTGGAAAAGGGGTTTGGCGGAACTACCAATCTAAGTGTAATTATTTGCATGCCTATCACTTCATCCCTGTGTAATTTACTATCCCCTACACAACAGCCTGGCAGTACAAAGGGGTGCCACCATGACAATGCTTTGCTTTGATGGTTACCTGAAGGCCAGGGAAACTGGAACATGCTGTGACAAGGAATATCATGTTCAGGCTTTTAAGGCAGAAATATTCACTCTTGTTCACAGCAGGAGCAAATACAGCTGGACATGTCATTCAGTGCAAGGATTTTGTGGTTTAGAGGTCGAAGGAAAAACTTAGTTTCCAAACAATACCCACCTCACCTCTGGAGGTAGACTGAGTCAGGCTCTGCCATTCCACCCCTCATTCCCTGCATGAAGGCTGAAAAACAGGGGTAGCGGCACACCAGGGATAAAACTCATGCTCAGGTACAGGGTAGGAGAGATGGCTGCAGGACTCTGATGTTATCTCAGTGGGGTCTGCTTCAGTCTCACTGTATGGACACAGGGGTTGCATTTGAACTAGCCTAAGTTTGAAATTGTTGGCCATTATTTGCTAGGGATACAGCTAACCTTATAGAACCATAGAATCACAGAATGGTTTGGGTTGGAAAGAATCTTCAGATCATCCAGTTCCAACCCCTTGCCATGGGCAGGAACGCCTCACACTAGACCAGGTCATCCAAGGCTCTGTCCAACCTGGCCTTGAACATTGCCAGGGATGGGGCATTCACCACTTCTTTGGGCAACCTGTTCCAGTGCCTCACCACCTTCACAGTAAAGAGCTTCTTCCTTATATCTAACCTGAACTTTCCCTGTTTAAGTTTAAACCTGCTACCCATCGTCCTGTCACTACAGTACAGAATCTTTACCCACAAATTCTCACCACCAAAGCACAGAGTATCCTTTCCCCTGTTTTCGGTTAACAAACAGTCCAGGACCACAAATGTGACTCTCTGCATCTAGGAATACATCTATGGAGCAGGAGGAGGCCACACAAAACCACGCAGGAAGGCATTTCAAATCCATGCTTCTGGGTTTGTTGCTTTTCCTATACCAAAAGCCCCAGCTGCATAAAGAACACGACGAGCTCCCCTGGAGCAGGTTTGCAAACTTGCCTGCCAAATACACAGTGTGGTTCCACTGTCCCAAGGGTCACAAAGGAACCAGTTTACTCAAGGTAATGGGAATTGTACTGGGGACAGTTGTTAATCTGCAGTTACAATAAATGGTCAGAGATTTTGGGGCTTTGGTAAAGAGTTAGTACAAACTCTTCCCCGTCTCCTTCTTGGTGTAGCTTAGCAATGACATAAATGCAAACTATAGTTTTCTCAGGATCCCCTCATTACCTCAGAACTATCTAGCTTTCTCAGCAGAGTATTCAACACACTGCCTATATTTGCCTTCCCCAGCAAACAGACAGCAGTGCAGTGATACTTGAGTGCTTCAGTGTGCGGAAGTGCCACTGAATCTGTAAGAACTGGGAGCCTCCAATGCATTAGCTCAATCTCAAGGAATCATGGGAACCTGCAGTAACAGGGTATGAAATGACATCATTATGTTAAATTAGTCTATTAATTCAGCTCTGGATACTATGTCCACTGCATAATATTAAGCACTTAGTTCTGCTCACGCACGCTTTCTTAATGCTCTGGGAACACTTTGTGCCCTATTGAGGAATGTGAAGGACTGCACTAGAAATTACTACTGATCTTAACATCAGATCCATATGTCTAAGGAGCCAGCTATCCTATACAATTCATTGAGGACTTTTCCATCTGTGAATAGTTCCCATTATAATCTAATTGTGTCAAACTAAATGTACTTCTAAAATATTTTCAGAAGTTAATATTTATAACAGACATTAAGCCTAATCCAGCCTGTGAAGAGCATCCTTTATTTCTGTTTAGACTTCTTTTGCAGTAAAGCATTAAGTGTTTCTTAGCTTATCCACTTTGTATTTTTCTTTCCATGGGGTAAAAAGAAATGCAGAGAGACAAAGGATAAATTTAACTTACAATTGCTACTGAGTTACTAACTACCACAGCATTAAAAGGTTGCAGTGTAGGCTGAGCACAGTAGTGATTTTGAGTTCTGGAATATGTGTGTTGTAGGCAGTATGACTGCTGGGTAGAAATAGGTGTGTGAGATGTAGTACAGTGCTGTGCTGGTCTGCTATGCCAATGCTGAACTCATGATGTCTGAAAATTGGTGCTGGGTTACCTCTAAATATTAGCTCATTGCATGCTTGGGTTTTTAATGCTTGCAGCGTTAGAAAGAAGTACAACTGTGTCATCTTAACAATAAGTAAATGACACTTTTTGTGTGGGAATGTAAATCTGGTTATCATTCACGCCCAGCCCCCACTGGCACACATTTCCAAAGGCACTCGCATGCCTCCTTTGAGAGAACTAACGATACTCTTATCAGCTCACTTTCTATTTAGTTATTTATTTCATATTTGCTTGAAGAATCGGGCCAATGTTTTCAAAAGCACATTTAACTATACCATATGCCTCCTTAAATCATCCCTACCAAACAAGTCGTAGGATGATGCTCTGGTTCATTCTGTTCTGTTTTCCCTTCCTTCACAATGTGTTTATGTATATTTATCCAATTTGTTCTGTTCCTCGTGCCAAATTACAGGTTTGAGATCTCAGCTATGCAGGGGCAGCTGTGCTATTGTTGATGCCTTACAAAACAAAGGTCACAGACTGAAGCCGTATCACTAGAGCTAAGCTGCACATTAACCACTAAGGGATAGGCATGCAACAACCAGGGTTCATGGACCCTCAGAAATAGGAATAAATCTTACCTTGCCCCCTGGTAAGCAAGAACTCAAGTCTCATGTTTTAAGAACTAACATTTGTGCAAATCAGCCTATTGCAAAATATCCTGCTGTTTAATTTAGTGACATAATCCCTTCCTCTGCCTGGGGAAGGGGGAAAACCCCTTTAAACAGCCCCATCCCAAAAAGACAAAATCTGAGGAAACCAAAATGACAGCACAGCTGGGAAGAATGCTCTCTTCTGCATGTAACTAATATTAGCTTTTCTCACTTCTGAAATGGATAAGAACTGCCAGCTGTTCCAGCCAAAGAAGCTACTGACTATATAAAAAAGTAGGCTGCCCTGAGATGATTATTTCCTTCAGAAGAATGTTGTTTCCAAACTTAGCCCACCAGCTCCAAGTAATGACACAGCAGGGTGGCACTGCCACAAATGCCCTTCGCTAAAAAAGATCAATTTGCAAGGCTGGTGAATTCACAACTATTTCCCCTTGGATGGCATGACAGACTATTACTGCTGCTGCTGCCTTTCAGACCAGAAGCAGAGAGTCCAAAGTTCTTTAAAAGTGTGTTTCTTAGAGCTACATGTAGCTTATGAAATGGGAAAGACCAGGGAATGCAATAGCTGGAGCAGACTAACAAGATGAGGGACATGTCCACAGCCATGAGACCATGCAGCTACGTTGGAGGCCAGCTGGCTAAGGCTACTTCACCTCTGTGCTGTTAATTATTTAAAGAAGAGCACTGGGGAAACATCACATCTGTCACTCACACGTAGGCAGAACTTTCACTCATGGCAGGATCAGATGTGTTTATTTGAAACATGTACTAACTAGCTACTTAATGGGTTAGAATTATTATCCATTAGTTAATTTGACAAACATACTAAGTATCAGGCACATTACAAGCATCATGTCTTTAACACTGCTTTTACTACTTCAGAGTCATTAATAACTGCAGGAAAAAGGAGGGGAAAAAATAGAGATCCCACAAAGAAGCTGCAGGGGAAAAAATAGATAGGAAATCTGATCACTGCACTAATAAAAACAGCAGTGCTCCAGGTAACTGCCTTCACTATGTGCCACCTAATACTGCAAGTACACTAGCACATGGGAGGAAGTAGGAAGACTGTAAGGACCTACAGGTGCTGGCAAAAACAAGGGAAAACAGTAGAAAAAGTCTTCCCTTGAAGTTGAACTTTAAAAAGGATGGCTTCATTGCTTCTGCATGTACTGTAATATCCGTGAATATGCCCACGCTTGCATGGCCTTCTGCCTGCATTATGAACTTGCAAACATTGCTGGCCAATGTAACATGCTCTTGCTCCCCAAGTGATAAAATGTAAAGGTGATTTTTAAGTTTCTGGCTCCCAGGTTCATGTCACAAGAAGCAGTGGATGGAGCAAAGGCATAATATGTTCTACTTTGGGCTAGTGGGGACCAGGGAGGAATAGTTGAGGTGCTTTGTTAGAAGCCTGTCTTGACAGCCATTTTGTAGAACACTTTTCAGCTGCTCTTGAATGGGAGCAGCTGTCTAGAAACCAAATGAGGTAATCTGCAGGACAGAACCCGTAATCCATCCATCTCCTTTCATGTGTTTATGATCTTCCTCTTAAGTCTGGTGCTCGTATTAATAAAAATGACACTTTGAAACTGGAAAGCAAGACTCGTGCACCGTCACAGAAACATAATCTTTCACTCAAAGCACCTAGAACTAAGTATGAGGTGTGTGCTTTCTCTTCGTACTGAGAGATTGTTTCCCAGGGAGGCAGAAACCTAGCGCAAGAATACCAGTGACAGCTTGGGTGCAAATTCCTGGGCTTTCAGCTTGTCTTAGCTTTTGCCTGCATAGCTGCTGTGAAGAAAGTTCAAAGCCCCTGAAATACTGAGCAGGAACTATTTGGTAAACCCTGTAAACCGCAGTTGAGTATGTTTTATATAGACTCTCATTTTTTAAACTGGCTTTAAACTGTTTTAAACTGGTTTTAAGTTACTTCGTCAGAACCCATGAAACTGGGTTTACAAGTCTGCTTCTCCAGCTGCCCAGAACTACAAGCTCTTCCAGAAGACAGGACCTTGGCTTTCCTTTAGCCCCTCTTGACAGATGCTCTCAAAGTCATGTCTAACTTGGAAGCTTGTGGCTAATTCCCATTGTCCTCAACCCTCAGCCCTGCATGTGACCCACAGCATAAAGCAGAGCAGTTAACTCTGCCCTAAAGCTGTACTTGGAATATTAGGATCATATTACCAAAACTCTGGCTAAAGAATGATAAAGCTCTTGCGTGCGTTCAGGCTATCACAGGCTACAAGAAATGGCATAAAAGGGAAAAGAAGTGGAGCTTGTTTTAGTACTAGCTCAAACAAAAGTAGACACAGGGCAGGTGATGTGAACAGTCAAACATCAACAACCAGACAGCATTACTGAACATTACAGGACTGACTTGTTGCTGTGGAAAAAAACCAAACAATTTTCTGCAAGTGAAACAGAACCTAAAAAAAGAAAAAAAAATCTTTTCATTTGTAGAGAAGCTGGGAAACTTCTTAAAAGGAAGATATGTGCTTGCAATAGGCATTAAGCTAATTCCCAAAATAGGTTACTTAAAGCCTGGTGGTACTACATAAATTAAGGAAGAGGTTACTTGTTTCTTCCCTCACCTTTTTATCCCAAAGGTCTAACGGACAATAGCAATGCTGTAAAGACAGGATCAAAAGAAAATAAATTATAAACCAGAAGCAACAACAGCAAAAAATTACTATCTAAAGACTCAAGAAGTGACAGTGCAGAAACCACACAATGCTGGTGGTGATTCTGCATTCCCTCTGAGTTGCCATCCCATTCACAATCCAGAGCCAAACTAGCCAAGCAGCTGTTGTCAACAGAAGAACAAAGACTTTAATGACATGGGCTCCTCCTGTGAGAAATCAGGTTAATAGCCAAATAAAAACATGTCTCCAGGAAGCATTTGCAGCTCCGAAACATAAAGCTATGTGCTTAGTCCTAGAGATCACTTTCCATTATGCTTTCTTTCTGGGACAAAAATCCTTAGTTTTCTTACACTTGTAAGAGTCTGAGCTACTGATTCTCCAGTTATGTTCAGATTCTCATAGGACTTGATCAGTAAGGTTAATTTTTCCTTCAGTAACTCTTTTTATGAATGTGCGATAGAAAGAGCATTTAAAGTGACTACTAAACTTGCGCTATTGCCAGGAGCTCTTACTACTACCAATACATTAAAAAAACCCAATACGATGCTGGCTAACAGGTTAAGTCATGTGCTGTTGCATGCTTTGTTTCAAGTTAACTGCGTGCTGGAGCTTGAAGTCCGCTACTTTGAAAACTGGAGGCAACTCAGAATTTGGGAATACAAGCATAGTCATTTTCCTTTCTACCACACAAAAAGTAATTCTTATTTAGTCTTTTCTCTTTAAGTGCCAGCAGCTGTTCATGTTGGACAGGATGTAAGAAGGAATATATACAAGCTGAAGCCAGCACGATTTGAATAGAGGGCAAGTCAGGTCATTAAAAAGCAGTCATGCGGACTGTATCATCTCTACACACAATCTGGCTCCAAATTCAACTAACTGTGAGCTTGAGTTTGGGGTTTTCCTTTTTGGCTTTATTAGTCCTTAAGTTTACAAGTCCAAGGAGGAAGACACTGCCCAATTCTGTCCCAGGGCACCCCTCAGGTAGTCAAGTGCCATCCATTCACTGCAATGGGGTCAGAATATCACTCAGGTGAGAGATGGAAACCATGTGATACCTAAATGAGTGAACCCACTTGACCTGCTGTTTGCCCTTCTGTTGGTCATTTGAAACACATCACCAACTTCCTGTACAGCTGCTTGGATAGCTTAGTCAATGTGTTTCACGTTGAGTAGCTTGTATACCTTGTTGGACCGAGGCGGAAAGGCTCACTTCAGTTTATGAGCTAATCTTAGAGCAAACACTGTATGAATTCAAGTGGAGGTGGAAGGTGAAGGTGGATGGATGAAGGTGGAAGCTGGCCAGTAACACTGCAGCTGCATTAAAAAATAAACATCTCTATTTCTCTGAACTATTTTAAGAACGATGTTAATTCTTTGCCTGTGGCACTTTTAACAATTCCCCACCTTACTTAAACCTAACTTTTCTTGCTTTGTTTAGACGAGTATCTGCACAAGATCGAATTGGGTTTTTTCAGTAGGCACCAGCAAATCCAAAATTTTACTGTGATAATACAATGAGAAAGTAGCGATCAAACAAACTGAGGTAGGTAGTAGTAGACATGTAAATATCAACCACAAATATTTCAGTAGAATAGCATACTGCTGTGCTAGTTTAAACTTTTATTATTGTCATCCACTCATCAAATAAAAGACAATTTGTAAACATTCAGTAAGGAAATGCATATTGTTCTGATAGCCTCTCCACTGAAGGCAGAAGGGGTTTTACCACTGGCTTGGAGGAACACAAGCCATCTGTTTGTGAAGTCAAGCCTAAGGAGCTATTTTTGGAAGGTGTACTCAAGGAACTTAAGAGCAAAATGAAGAAAACAAAAGGGAAGTAGCACAAGAACATAGACTTCTAAAAATAGACCTGTTTTTCCTGTACTGCTTTTCCAAAGAGACAAGGGCTTTGTTTTCTTTCCCAAGAACACTAACTCAAGAAACATCAAAAGAAATGGAGAAGTCAAAGAAAACTGATTCAGTTTGATTCCCTTGTGCTGTGTCAGGACAGCAAATTTAAGCCTGAGCTAAAAAGGGGAACTGATTTTCTCAAATATTCTTCAAGACTAAAAACGCGGCTTTTAAATGGTCAATGCAGTAGAATGAGAGTCTTTATTACTAAATGAGCTCAGCTGTAACATCCCACCTCCTCTCACAATACATAAGAGATCTCTCAAAGTACATGAAGCAAAGCAATTCAACTTGCGTTTGTCCCCTCATGCTCTTTCTGCAGAGTGTACCTGGTATTTGTACTTATAAAGTATTTCAGTACTTTCTGACACTTTTTATAATGCATATGTTGCTCACGTAAGAGTCCCAAGTTAGCTCGATCAGGGGTCTTTTAAAGAGGGCTGGGTTTGTAAGAAGCCTGTGTAATTTTGCACTTCAGAAGTGGCTCAATAAGAAGGCACCAGCAGCATAGTTACGCTGTCACATAACCTGAGGATACCACATCCATCTGCTATATGGTACTGTGCAAAATGGGTTTTGAAAAGAATGCTTGGTTAAATCTATAGCTGGCATTTTGGAAGCTCTGAACTAAACACAGCCAGCAGCTAGAAAATAAGTAGAAATACACAACGAACTATGTGTAGGACACCAGGGGTTTACCAACCCAGCATCTTAGGCATTTTACCTATTCCACATGGGTTTCTGTTCTGTATGTGTAAACTGCAAATTGATCAGTCAACAAGAAGTATCTCGAATTAGAAAAATAGAATGAAACCTGTTAAATGAGTCTTTACCCAGAAACTAAGCTGCAGGCTTAGAAGTCACAAAGCTAACAACTTTGGTTGTATTGCTCTTAATTCCACTAAAAGAGCACTAGAAAAAGAGCAGACTGGTTGTTGCTACATTAGTGACTAATATTAGCTCCACTATGTGAGGTATTACTGGGAGTTATCCAGCAATAGTCTGAGCTGTGCCAATGGAAAGTCAGAAGTTCAACTAAGTACATATCTGTCATAGCTGTTGGTCTCCTGCACAGCAAACTGTTTATCTCTAGGCCAAAGCCAGAGCTACTTCAGTATCAGGTAATGGAAGTAGATGTCCCATAGTAACTTCTGAACAGATGTGGGGTTTTTTTTCCTTTGAACTTGTACAACATGATGTGTATTGTTTATGCATCCTTCCTCACAAACACTGCTGAGAAGACACATGCTTGATCTACACTGCAATTGCAATATGGTAAGTAGTCTATTTCAGTAATGCCTCACAGGCCAAACAAGCTCTTCACAGAGGAAGAAAAAAGCAGCATATTCAAGTAACTTCCATTATTTAAGTATTGTATCTGTATAAATATATTACTTCAATCAACACAAATATTCCATGTGTTTCATGTTCATTTGGCAGGATAGGCTGTTTACACACCCTCAAATTAAAAGTGTGTGGAAAACCACTTACAGTTTCAGGTCCTGGGGCGCTTAATACTGGGGGCCTAATTTGCTACTGTTCCTCAGTTGCAAGGTCAGCCCACTGAGGATGGGTTCTTAACCTGGCTGATTTACATGGTTCTGATAACAAAATGAGTTCTGTTAGAGCTGCACAAACTGCTGATCTGTTTCAGCTAAGTCAGCAGTTTGTTACAGTTCTCTTGTGCCCTTGCCAGTCAACCATATACAGCCTAACTCAACTGAAAACAGTGCTACTGCACTGGTTAATACAAAGGCACACGGGTCTAACAAAGTCTTGCTGCACATAAGACAAGATGGACGTTTTTCGTAGCTATGTAAAAGGCAACTTGAGTATCAGGAAAAACTAACAGTGTGAAAAGCTCATACCCTTCCTCTGCTCTCCATGCACTTCTTCTCTGTGTGTGTTTTCGCTATGCTTCCTACTAGAATAGTATTAAGCTCATCCCAAATAACTCTAAGAAGAGCTATTTGCAAAACTAAGAGAAAGTCAACAGCCTGAAAGCCTTTGCCCTGCTACACAGCCAGGATCTGACATGGAATTTTCTCATTAGCTTTTCTGATTTCACAAATTGAGATCATGAAGTTGAAGTTATCTTAAAAGCCCAGGGCATGTCTGAATTTGAGAGGAGGAGGGAAGGATTAGTTCTCAAAGGGCCCGAAGTAATGTGCAGCCATGGCCGGTGACACTTAGAATAAAGCTAGAGCTGCAGTTTAGCCACAGCGCTGTTACGACATTACGTGAGCGCCTCATGTTCTCATTGCATGTTTAGCAGTGGTACATATCTTGACACTTAATTTTAATAATAGCTTGTAAGTGTCAGTGATAATGTAATCTATTTAACAATGAGCCTAAAGATTATCCAGAAGAGAGCATATTCTGCTCTGTTAAAACAGCTAATCTGCATAAAACTTATGAGAAGCCAGACCTTTTCAGTGTTTAATAAACTGGCTGAATATTCATTTTTAAGACACTGTCCAAATCAGTTTGGTCACAGATGACTATTTAAAGCCCACTCCAAAGCTGGTAAATACACCAGGGAAATAACACAAGAATCAGGAAAAAAACAAATACAACAACAAACCACCTCCCATAAACCCAACAAAAGGCTGCCTTCAGCCAAAACCCCCCACGTTTAACATCAGCAATAATGGCTCTAATTCTAGCAAAACAGAGAGTGACATTTGATTCAAATACTTACTGGCCACTTTTGTACAGGATTGGTGCAGGGCAGAGCAAAAAATCAGATTCCACGGTTTTTGGTCTTTCATCTGGAAAAAAAAAAAATATCCACCAACAATCACATGAGCTTAATACACCATGCTGCTTCAATGAGAAGGCGATGTGTGCATATGCTGTACAGTCTCTTCCCTTCTCAGTACTGGTTTGGAAATGGCTGGAGCTTGCAAGCAAGCAGGGCCAAGTCAGGGAATAAAGGTGCTGCTTTTCAGTAGCTTGCACCTTGAAAACAGAAACCCAGAGTTGGCGTTAGATGTGAGTGTGAGCCCACGTTACACTGCTTATTTGATTTTACTCAAGTCAGCTCATGCTCTTTCTAGAGACCATTTCCTAGAATCACCAGGGTTCTTTGAAGAGGCTTCCTAATATTTGGAGGATGCCAGTTTGCTTCCAATTAGCTCCAACCATGCATACTATATTCAAGGACTGTTTTATTGTGATTGGAATGTCTATTTTGCCAGTGTTCTTCATGCTTTTGAGTCTCTAGCTGTTTGCAGAGCCTCTTAAACTAGACAGCATTTATTAGTGGAGCCCGGTGCCCAGCAAAGCACACCCTTTCTGCAGTTGTGAAGAGGAGAGGGGGGAGCTCTTTTACCTCATTCATTTGGTAAGCTGGGAAAAAACCTGCTCCTGTGTACAGAACCATCCTCCCAAACTTCCCCATGGCAGGACAGTGCATTTCTGTACTAGAGCTGCCCCTGCAAGCATGGACTATTTCCTGATTAAGGGGTGAGAGCAGATAAATATGGAGATGACTGTCCTGCATTTAGGGAATAGGCAGACAGACAAGTAGTGCTGGGGCAGCTGAAGAAGGAGCTGTTAGCATAAATGAGCTTTTCTTATGTGCTGTATTCTGCACTGACTGCTTGGCCTAGATTTGGGGCTAGTTGTGAGGTGGAGAAGAGGGATTAGCACATTGCCATATGTTTTTGTCTTAATGGTATGTTTCATAGATTATTTTTCTATCCCACAGCTACATTTGGCAGGTTTCCTTTCCAGCATTTGGTAATGGCTCCTTATAAATGCAAAAAGAGAAACATGCCAAATGCATCTTTTAAACCAGAAGAACTGACAAAATAAGGGTTTGCTCTGAAGCTGGCCCCATTGCTATCAGTCAGGGGAACTCTGACATGGAAGTACATTCTCATGCAATACCCTCTGTTACGCTCTCATGTAGTGAGGCTTCTGCTGAGAGACTGCCAGCATTTTGTAGATGAGAATGCAATGACACATGAACAATCTTCCTTTTCTTGGGACTACCTCCTTCCTCCTGCTGCTGCTCAAATGGCCCTTCCTACCTTTTTGTCCATCCATCCCAGCTCCACTGTTCTCTTCTAGCCTTGCTCTGAGACAGAAGTGCTAGGAGCCCAGCACAAAGCTGTACAGAACAAGCTTGCCTATAAGGGGAAGAATCACACTTCCCTATTTCCTTCCTCTACTACTCCCTAAACATTTGCTGTTGTCCACTGCAGACAATGAGAACCTGGGTGGGTGGTAGCAGGTCTCTGGCAAGATCCCATGCAACAGATTGTGTTTTCATGCTGCAACATGCACACAAATACATCAGTGTGCTATTCCCCTCCTTTCCTGTGCTCTAGAGCACCCTTTCCTGAAGCCAAGGGGAGGGAAAAAAGGCAGCACAGAGATCTGGTTGGAAAATCTCACATCAGATGCTAGCAGGTACTTGGGGCTTCATCCTGTCCAATAATAGTTATTTCTGCAATGGCAAAACAGATGTACATGCGCAGTACAACTATAAAAGACTTATAAAAGTCAGAGAATTGGAGGAATACAAGTGAGAAAACATTTCAAAGGGTCATTTAAAGAAGGCAGCATGCCTCAGACATTCTTCAGCTACACACATCTAAGCTGTTAAAAGGCTATCTAGGTAGCCTGTTCCACGCCTGAGAAATGCTCACAGTGAGAACCACTCTCCTAATATCTCACAATAGATTGGTGGCAGAATTTGAAGCATGTTGCCTCTTGCTTTCAGTGGATTGGGACAGCCCAACTTACTATTTCCAGCCCTGCAGCAGCCCATATTTCACAATTAACTTTGGCCATTCTTCCTTTCCTGCAGGTGTAACCAAGTGAACTTCCCTGTCTTACAGCCTGTGCTCTGGATTTCAGCCCATCCTTGACAGCTTCCTTCGGACACCCTCCATAATGAGTCCCTTGCTTGTAGCATGGAGCACATCAAAATCCCAATTCCTAGAGTACACCCTTGGTGGCACAGCACAGCCCTGAAGTCAGACAGCACTGCAACCTACCAATCTTTAAGTACTGAAAGCCTATTCGGTATATGCTGCTAGCATTATTATTAAATAATGCTAACACTTGTAGTTTGGCAATAGCACCCACCAGCAGGACAGAGGAAGTTTACATTTGTGATGCCTATGGAAGATAGCAAAATCCCTCCTTAAGTTGTGTTCTACAGGTCCTTATCTCCAGCAATACCTTAAAGCACCCCATCAGAAGATCCTGAATGGTACAGATGCCACCACAAATATAACTTTGATGATGCAAGCCCCAAAACACTCATGTAAAGAATGTATGTGCTATTGCTTTTATTTCCCAAATAGACAGACTGGGGTGTAGAGAAGTGATTGCTCATGGTAACCAACAAGTCAGGAGCAAAGCAGGAAAAGAACAGAGGAGTCCCTAGGACTTGCAAACCAGCCACTTCAGTTGAAATTTCAGTTTGAATTATCTTCAGGTCAGATATCTGATGTCTCAGCTATTTAACCTAGATAGTATGAGATGACTTCTATTCATCCGGAACTGAGTAAGACTGTTTCAGCTGCATCAAAAAGAGCATGACCAGCAGGTCGAGGGAGGTGATCCTGCCCCTCTGCTCTCGTGAGACCTCACTTGGAGTATTGTGTGCAGATCTGTGTCCTCAACATAAAAAGGACATGGAACTGTTGGAACAAGTCCAAAGGAGGGCCACGAGGATGGTCAGGGGACTGGAGCACCTCCTGTATGAAGATAGGATGAGAAAGTTGGGGCTGTTCAGCCTGGAGAACAGAAGGCTGCGTGGAGACCTCATAGCAGCCCTCCAATATCTGAAGGGGGCCTCCAGGGATGCTGGGGAGGGGACTCTTCATTAGGGACTATAGTGATAGGACAAGGGGTAATGGGTTCAAACTTAAACAGGGGAAGTTTAGATTGGATATGAGGAAGAAATTCTTTACTGTAAGGGTGGTGAGGCACTGGAATGGGTTACCCAGGGAAGTTGTGAATGCTCCATCGCTAGCGGTGTTCAAGGCTGGACTGGACACAGCCTTGGGTGGCATGGTTTAGTGGGAGGTGTCCCTGCCCCTGGCAGGGGGGTTGGAACTAGATGATCTGAAGTTCCTTTCCAACTCTAACTATTCTATGATTCTATGATTCTCCAAGTAAGCAAGGTCCAGAGTGATGATAAATACATGACTGCAGCAGTCATTTTGTCCCACTGCAAACTGTAGTTCTTTTTGAAGCTAATTTATGCAACAAGTTAAAGTAAGCAAGCTATAGTTTAACACAGGAAATGAAGGTGACAATTGCATCTAAAGGGAAATTGAGACAAGCAGCATTTCTTTACCCAGGTTGCCTTTATCCAGAATTACTGTGCTATTCTGTTCTTCTTCAAAATTATTTTAGATGTTTAACAGGCAGGAGATATTGGCAGCCTGTTCAAATATATATGATATCCAGAGTGACAAAGAAAATGTACTGGAAACACATGTTCTACTGGGGAGGAATTTAAGACAGACTAATATAAAAATCAGACAGTAGGGAGGGAAAAAATGAGCTGGACTTTTTCTTTCTAGTCCGGCTTGCTTCTAAAGGATACTACTTAGAGCAAGAAATAGAATGTACTTATACTAGCCATTCAATTTAGTTCCTAAGCATAAAAAAAAGGCAGAAGTTTCTATTAATAGCTTTTCGTTCACCATCACCTACCTTGTGCCAGTTCAGGGAACAGAGCAGCACAAGGACACTAACCCAAATTCCAGCACAACTTTTCATCTGCCCTGGGGCGAGTTAATGCACTGAGCAAGACAAGACGAACTCCAGAAACTTTTGCTGAAAGTTACATTTTCCATGAGCATACGTACTTAACCAGAGATCAAGAAGAAAATAGTCTGCACTCTACTTCTCAATTACTTTTACAGCTTTTCTACCTTCTACAGCACTCCACTCAGTAAAATTTCCCCAGTGACATACGGACAAAGTAGTACCAACTGTTCTGACTTGGCCTTATTCAGTGCTGCTGCAGGAACTTCAGGAAGAGGACTAACTCCATGTCACAGAGGGGCATTCACGCCCTGACAAGCCCCTGAACCAAACAGCACAATGGCTATACCTCTGGTACACCAGAGAGAGCAGGAAGAGATAGAATCATAGAATAGTAAGGGTTCGAAAGGACCTTAAGATCAAGTTCCAACCCCCCTGCCAGGGGCAGGGACACCTCCCACTAAACCATGCCACCCAAGGCTATGTCCAACCCAGCCTTGAACACTGCCAGCGATGGAGCATTCACAACTTCCCTGGGCAACCCATTCCAGTGTTTCACCACCCTTACAGTAAAGAATTTCTTCCTCATATCCAATCTAAACTTCCCCTGTTTAAGTTTGAACCCATTACCCCTTGTCTAATCACTACAGTCCCTAATGAAGAGTCCCTCTCTGGCTTCCTTGTAGGCCCCCTTCAGATACTGGAAGGATGCTATGAGGTCTCCATGCAGCCTTCTCTTCTCCAGGCTGAACAGCCCCAACTCTCTCAGCCTATCTTCATACGGGAGGTGCTCCAGTCCTCTGATCATCCTTGTGACCCTCCTCTGGACTTGCTCCGACAGTTCCATGTCCTTTTTATGATGAGGACACCAGAACTGTACAGGACAACAAGGCAGGTGAATGTTACAAAACAGTGCCTTTTGGAATCATGACGACAGCCTGTGTCTTGGCTTGGGCCTTCTTACAGGAAGGGGTGCTTGGTTGATACACTCTGTGGTCATGTTTTTTCCATCAGCAAATATCTGCTTACTTGAAAATCAGAAGCCAGACAGTTATCACCATGTTAATTCACATGGTCAGATGGGCTGCCAAACACCAATCACAGTTTACAGCTTATGGCAAGCAGTAGCAAATTCAAGCCACTGGGCAAGATGTGAAATAACTTGCATCCTCTTACTAACCCTCAGAGCCTTTCTTGTTTTCCTCCTCTGTTATTTTTCTCTTTGGATTTTAATTAAATGAGGCAATGAGAAACAAAATAAATCACATACTAGGAAATAACAAGGCAGATAATATCAAACATGAATACTTACGAATTGTAGTTCCATTCACTTGATAGGTACAACTAATGCCATCAGTTTTGCCTCCAAGGGTTAAGCCACTTCCTCTAAGAACAACCTGAAATTCCTCTGGACAGAAAAGCAAAAACCCCAAATCACTAATTTAGTGCACTGCAGTAAATTAGGCAAGAATTTCGATACAGCTTGCAATAAATGAAGCACAACACACTAATGCTTAAAACTTAGGTCTCTTTTCTTAAAGTGGCCCCTGGTACCGCATTCATCAGTTAGGTCACTACAGGAAAAATTAAGATTTGTTCCCAGATCTTAATCATTGAGGCAGCCCTACTGAAACGGAGGTTAATTCTGATCTGGGGCTCAGTTGCACAGTAAGAAACAATCTTTCAGTGATAAATAAGAAATCTGGGTCTCATAACCATAAGACTTCCCAGACCTGGCTCAGGCCGACTTCAAGTGCCAGATGAAGAAAACACTTATCCTTAGTGCTACTTCTCTGGAGGCTGTGAAGGGCCATGCTATTTGTGAGTTGTGCAGAGGAGGAGTGAAAATGGTTTGTTTATCAAGGCCACCATTTCATTGAGACAATCCATGTTGTTACAGAAACATTAAAATAAGGGGGTTTTGCAACTCCCAGATTTGGATTGGTCTCAAGCTATCCATGGATTGTGAAACCCAGAAAAAAGACCAGCCCTTAAAATTTTGTGCAACTCTTCTACTCAATAAATGTATTTCCCCTCACTGCAGAAAAATGCAGTTAAATGCTTTACTGCTTATACTCCACAGACTTAGGATCAGGCCACTAGAAATATTCTCTTGTATTTATATGAATGTATATGTTAACAGGATTCTCAAACTTAAAACCATGATAGTATGCAAGTGTCACAGAATAAGTTCCATGGCTTTGAATATGAGGGCATGACTAAGGGTAGAGGGGCAGATAAATGCCTCTCTACTTAGAATCACAGAATCATAGAATAGTTAGGGTTGGAAAGGACCTTAAGATCATCTAGTTCCAACCCCCCTGCCAGGGGCAGGGACACCTCACACTAAACCATGTCACCCAACGCTCTGTTCAACCTGGCCTTGAACACTGCCAGCAACGGAGCATTGACAACTTCCCTGGGCAACCCATTCCAGTGCCTCACCACTCTTACAATAATTTCTTTAGATCTAACTTCAACTTCCCCTGTTTAAGTTTGAACCCGTTACCCCTTGTCCTATCACTACAGTTCCTCATAAAGAGTCCCTCCCCAGCATCCCTATAGGCCCCCTTCAGATACTGGAAGGATGCTATGAGGTCTCCACGCAGCCTTCTCTTCTCCAGGCTGAACAGCCCCAACTTTCTCAGCTATCTTCATATGGGAGGTGCTCCAGTCCCCTGGTCATGCTCATGGCCGTCCTATGGACTCCTTCCAACAGTTCCATGTCCTTTTTATGTTAATGTCCTTTTTATGTTGAGGACACCAGAACTGCACACAATACTCCAAGTGAGGTCTCACAAGAGCAGAGTAGAGGGGCAGGATCACCTTCTTCAACCTGCTGGTTACGCTCCTTTTGATGCAGCCCAGGATATGATTGGCTTTCTGGGCTGTGAGTGCACACTGCCGGCTGATGTTCATTTTCACATCAACCAAAACCCCCAAGTCCTTCTCTGCAGGACTGCTCTGAATCTCTTCTCTGCCCAACCTGTAGCTGTGCCTGGGATTGCTCCCACCCAGGTGGAGGACCTTGCACTTGGCATGGTTAAACTTCATCAGGTTAGCATCTGCCCACCTCACAAGAGTGTCAAGGTCCCTCTGGATGGCATTCCTTCCCTCCAGCATATCAATCGAACCACACATTTTGGTGTCATTGGCAAACTTGCTGAGGACACACTTAATCCCACTGTCCGTGTCACTGACAAAGATGTTGAACAAGACCGGTCCAGCCAGTTCTTTATCCACTGAGTGGTCCATCTATCAAATTGACATCTCTCTGATTTAGACACAATGATGTCTTAAGGTCCTTTCCAACCCTAACTATTCTATGATTCTATGTCATGCAGGACAGTGTCGAAAGCTTTGCACAAGTTCAGGTAGATGACATCAACTGCTCTACCCCTGTCTATCAGTTCCGTAGCTCCATCATAGAAGGTCAGGCAGGATTTTCTCTTAGCGAAGCCATGCTGGCTGTCACCAACCACCTTGTTGATTTTCATGTGCCCCAGCATGCCTTCCAGGAGAGCCTGCTCCAAGATTTTGCCAGGCACAGAGGTGAGACTGACTGGTCTGTAGTTCCCCAGCTCATCCATTTTCCCCTTCTTGAAAATGGGGGTTATATTTCCCTTTTTCCAGTCATCGGGAACTTCACCTGACTGCCATGATTTTTCAAATATGATTGACAGGGGCTTAGCAACTTCATTCGCCAGCTCCTTCAGGACCCGCAGATGGATTTCATCAGCTCCCGTGGACAAAACTTCCACATGTATTACCTAAATTATGAGAGAAGGCCCTGGAAGACACCTCTTCTGAGGAGAAAAATGAGGCAATGGGAAGGATCTGATCTTTCTTTAACTCCTCGAGGAATTTTTAAATACAGATGTTTTATTCTATAGATCTGCAAGGTTTTCTTTTAGGTACATCAGGAAATCCATGCTATAATAATCAAATATTATTTTAAAATTATAGAAACTCACCTCCTACGCAGACACTGGATGGCTCCAAATACAAAATCTCAGTGCATGACTGCTTCAAAACCTACCATAAAGGAGGAAACAAGTCACGGATAGGTCTGTGTGGTACTTCAGTGAGAAATATGATTTAACTAAACTCTTGTTCCTAGAAGAAAGATGTGCAACAGCCACAGGTTTGATAAGCCTAAGTCTTGTTTTGTAAGGCATTGGCTTGACCATGCAGAACTTCTGCAGACATGCACACTCAGGTCTCCTAGGAGTTCAGAAGATTTGGATTAGTTTGTTAAATCTAGGGCAGTCTTCAAAACATAGTGATAAATGATATTTGTCTTTAAATTTCTGTCCAGATCCCTAACCTAATTTTCCAGGCACCCTAATCCTAAAGTTCAAGCCAAAAATTAGTCACAAGGAGCCCGATCCAAAAGCCAAGCCAGCTAAAAGCAGTCTTCCAACAATCTGCAGATCAAGCCAAGTGCACATCATTCCAAGTACTGGCATCATGCCCTCTGTAAAGCAGAGTAAGAATGCACAGTGCTCTTGATGTGCTGCCTTCTGTAGGACAGGGTTTTTTTCATTGCTGTACCAGCCTGCTTCGATTCTCCAATCAGTCAAGGAATATGATTCCAAAAGGCTGGGAAAAACAATACTCTTACAGGTGACTTGGAAATACAAGGGGTGGAATGCAAGAGAAAGGAGGAACTAGCACCTTTGACAGATTTGTACTTCTGGAGGTCTCAGATGCTACCCTTAGTTTCAGCCAAGTCACATTTTACTGTTTACAAACACAGAGCTATCACACTATCCACGGTCAAGCAGAGGTATGAATAGCAACCATGTGTTGCAGACCACTTCAGTTTCTATTCAAAGCTTGTCTGACTACAACTGCTGCTGGATTATAATGAAGAGATCACTCTCTCTTCCCCCTGCCAGGATCTGAGTCCTACAGCAGGGCCCAAGGGCCCATCTCTTACTTATTATTGTTGTCCAGGAGGAAGATGTGACACCTATTACAGAAATGTTAATCCCCCTCCCTAAGCAGGTAATGGGATTTCTGCTAACTCAGGAGGAATGAGTCTCTTTAAGTTTGTAGGATTAGACACATGAACTATCCACAGCTTCCTTCTACCTTTCCATGGTAATGTGTGATTTTTTTTTTTTTTCCCCAATTTTAAGTTTTTCTCTCAGAAAACTTTTGTGATGTCTGTATATAGCTTTCCCTGTAATAAGTCATATGGTTTTAGGAGACATTCATATATACTACTGCATGGAATCAATTCAGGCCCTTGTAATCAGGTGCATAGTAGAAAGTCCCATTTCCATCCCCTCTCTACTTCCGTCTGCAAGAACTGTGCCTGCTCATGAGCTGGCTGAATGCCAGTAAATGTAACTCTGTCTTACTCTTAACTCCTCATTCCCTGCTTTAAGTACATCTCTCTTGTTTACTTTGTCTATTTATCACTGCTAGTGATTTCTGTTGCTCCACAGCAATCTAGGCCTGCTAGAAATCTCAGCCCAGTAGAAACAAGAATATATTTGTCATTATGCTGACAAAAAACATGCCAAGCTCCAAGGAAAAGAATAGCCTGCCTCATTTAGCACTCCTCATATCACCTGTTTCCCCACAAACTGTTGTGCACAAATAATCTTTCTTAGCTCTTAAAACCCCATTTATAAACATTAAGGAGTATTTTAAAAGAGAGCCCTTGCAGGCGCACACATTTGGATGAGACACAGTAAGAGAGAACTTTGGAAAGAATGTAGCTCCAAGTGGGCCAGTTTATATTAGCTGAGGCTCTCATCGCAATTCCTAAAAAGGACTTAACTTTTTGATTCTTAGCTCAGTATAGAGAGAGGAAGTGTTATGTAGTTTGGGGCAGGGGTTAGAGAGGGGAGGAGAAGTATTATGTGCAAAATAAAATACTGATTTACTGATTATTTTTTTCTGATTTTGAAATCAGAGCATTGGTTCAAAGGGTCAAATCCCATTAACTGTACCACATGCCACCACTCTGAATGATTTGGCTCACAACAATATGGTAACTTGTATTTAGCTCTCACAATGCAAAATGTGAAAATATTTTCCAAGCAATCAGCACTTGTCCTGTCACAGGTGGGAGAGGAGAACATATTTTTGCATCTTGAAATGATGCATAGAAACTTGGAGTCTTTCTTCTTTTCCTGCTCTGGCTCTCACTTTTTTCTATCTGCTTTAATCTTCTTTTTTTCTTCTCACTCTTTCTATGAAAGCTGTTTCTTCCAAGCCAGCACAATGCATTCCAATAAAAGGCTAATCTCTTTCCTTTAGGAATGATGTGAAAGCATCTTAGCCATTTTGCCTCATGACCCATCTTCATTATTCAAGAAGCCCTCATCTCTAGATCAGGGCTGTTCCTGTTTCACCACTTCTAGTACCACACTGAAATCATCTTTTAGTAACAGCTCATGAGGGGTTTTCCAAGGTGCATCTTAGTTATCCAAGTTCTTCTTTTCAAGATGCTGGTGCTTTACCACACAGTTAAAGGGGTAAGCCCTGAGCTCATACACAGTATGCATGCATAGCTGAAATCTAGTATCCTTGCCACTTCTGCAGCCCAAGATGGGGGTTCTGACCCATCCCAACAGTGACAGCTTTTAAGGGAGCTCCAGTTGTGTGTTACCAAAGCATATTTAACAATGGCAACATGGAAACCAAAACACGCATATAACTTCACCTCCCTCCTCCACACCAGCCCCTCCCACTCCTTTCAAAACCTTTAAACTATTTGACTGTGGAAACCCGGGCTGAAGAGTCAGCAAGATCAAAATCAATTCTGAAAAACTGTATGACACTCTCTCTTTCCCAGTTCAGGATAATCAAATGCAAATTCATTATTTAGAAACCTGCTGCCCACAAGGCAGGCTGGAATGGTCACTATATAAGGCCATCCTTGGATAGGCTAGTTAAACACATCTGCTGATATAAAATAAATTTAAATTAGCCGATAAATTGCCTTAGTGCCCTGTGTTCAGCAGTAGTAGTCATTTTTCTCCTTCTTAGTAGCTGGTGCAGTGCTGCATTTTTTACTTTAGTCTGAGAACAATGCTGATAAAACACCGATGGTTTCAGTTGTTGCTAAGTAATGTTTACCCCGATCAAGAACTTTTTAGTCTCATGCTCTGCCAGTGAGGAGGGGCACAAGCCAGGAGGAAGCAGAGACAGGACACCTGACCCAAACTAGCCAAAGGGGTATTCCATACTTCAGCATGTTATGCCCAGTATATAAACTGGGAGGAGTCACCCAGAAGGCCTGGATCGCTGCTCAGGTCAGGCTGCGTATCGGTCATTGCTGGGTGAGCAATTGTATTGTGCATCACTTCTGTTTATTGGGGTATTTTTTCCTTTCCCCTCTGTTTTAAGTTTTATATTCTCTCCCCTTGTTATTTTCCTTATCATGATAATTATTAGCGGTAGTAGTAGTAGTTTTGTATTATACTTTGGTTATTGGACTGTTCTTATCTCAACCCGTCGGATTTGCATTCTTTCAGTTCTCCTCCCCAGCCCTCCAGGACTGATGAGGGAGAGTGAACAAGTGGCTGCGCAGCTCTGAGTTACCAGCTGGGCTTAAACCAACACACTTAGTTTAACAGCACGCACTGAGAGTTCATGTCATCCATTTCAATACCCAAGCTCCACACCAAATACACGGCTCTCCTCTCCCAGGCTCGCAAAGGCTTTCCTTCTAGCCCCAGTCATTAGCTGTCCCAGAAAGAAACATTTCCCCACAAACCCAAGTACAAAACAGAATTGAAACCAGTCAGCCTGTTATCAGTTTTTTTAGAGCTTCAGAAATGGAGAAGTGTGGAGAATTGTCCTGGGTTCAGCTATAGCAGTCATTTTTCTCCTTCTTAGTAGCTGGTGCAATGCTGTGGTTTTGACTTTCAGCCTGGGAACAATGCTGATAATACCGATGTTTTTAGTTGCTGAGCAATAATGTTTACTCCGACCAAGGACTGAGTCTCATGCTCTGCCAGGGAGGAGTGGAAGCTGGGAGGAAGCAAAGACAGAACACCTGACTCAAACTAGCCAAAGAGGTATTCCATACCACAGCACGTCATGCCCAATATATAAACTGGGGGAAGTTACCCGGAAGGCCCAGCTCACTGCTCAGGTCTGGCTGGTATCGGTCAGCGGGTGGTGAGCAGTTATATTCTCCCCCTTTGTTATTTCCCCTATTATTATTATGATTGGTGGTAGCAGCAGTGGTTTGTGTTATACCTTAGTTACTCGACTGTTCTTATCTCAACCAGTGGGAGTTACATTCTTTTGATTCTCTTCCCCATCCCTCTGGGAGTAGGGGGAGGAAGAAAGTGGGGGAGTGAGCAAGCAGATGTGTGGTTCTGAGTTACCAGCTGAGCTTAAACCACAAAAGGATCTACTGAGTAGTTCCTCAAAGTGTGAGACTGAACTGTGCTGTGCAGAACACCAGTTAACACATGGAGGCTAATCAAAGTGAAGAGGGTCACATCATAGAATCAACTAGGTTGGAAAGGACCTTTAAGATCAAGTCCAACCATAATGACCACAGCTGTGAGCTTGTCAGTTTAACGCTTGTTAGGAAACATGTTTGGGGATCGGAGCTAGGTGATCTTAAGGTCCTTTCCAACCCAAAACATTCTGTGAGTCTATGTGTGGCTGCTGCGAAGAGAAGGAAATACAGTTCTGCTCTTCAAGGTAGTCTCCTGTACTTAAAAAAAAAAGAGACATGAAATTCAGGTCCCAAACATCCTCTTGTTTAACAGCAAACAACAAAACAACAGACTGCTGAGGAAATCCTTTTCTGTAGCTCCTCCATATACAGGATTTGTTACTTCACTGCCATATTGCAGTAGCACCAGCCGAGCAGCTAAGATTGAAAAAGTTGTCATGCTGTTTTCCACAGTTATTACAACAGCTACCTCAGTAACAAGCGCACAAAGGCAGCTTATGTTTTGTGCTGAATACACCGCTCAGCACAGCTCCTGAGGACTGCTGGAAGACAGAGAAGCCTCTAAGGCTTTTGGTGAAATCACATCTTACAGCTATTAAACAAATGGATACTGTACAATTTCCACAGCACTTCTCAGTAATGCAAGTTATTCACTCAGGAATATTCTGAAAACAGAAGTTACCAGAATAAAGGCATCTGAGACATGGGCACTCAAAAGCAAATTCTCCCCTGCTGAAGGCTCACTGACTTGAGCTGCAGTGCCTGACTACCCTTCCTAAAGAAGTGGTTTAGCATTTTTGTCATTAATGAAACATTTAATTCAATTAGAGGTGTTTTACAGAAATGCTGTCGGCTTCTGACCTGTAGGCGTCTGAACTGGAAAACAGAATCATGTTTTGTCAGATTTAAGCTTCAGAAACAATACACCTACACAAATAATTACATTAGCATAGAAAAGGCAGATGTCCTTGCAATAAACAGCAAAAAGGCAGCCAAATCACAAGATGATACAAGGCACACTAGTGCTTACAGGCTTTGCAAGTTCCACCTCTGTTTATAAATTTTGCCTTGTTATAAATGCTGCCGCAGCTTTATAGAAACATTTCTTCCCATAGAAAACATGCCTTCTGCATCTTCCAGTATCTCTTAAAATTGTCACAGACTGGGCCCAGCCCTGGGTGGACTCACTTTTCACCTTGGCTACTGCCCTTTAAAGGTTCTTGGAATTGAAACAGTAAAGCAGCACTGCAGCTTTGTAAGTATTTTGACTACCATGCGCTCAGAACATACTGAGGAACAGAGTTGTACCATGCGGTACAGCATCACATGCAGGCTAAAACAACTTTCCCTTCCAGCACTTTAATGAATTTCATGTTCCAAGAAAACGGTGAGAACAATGCAGCAGCAACAAGCCATGGAGCAACCCAACTGTACATCGACAATTAACAAAACACGCTAAGTGTCAAGTTATTTCCCAGCACCATTTGGTTTTGCTTAGCCCCAATATGCAGTTAGGAAGGTTTTGGCAGCAGTCAGCACTATAAATCATAACTCACGTGGCATCTGTTCCTCTCCGGAACTGCACACTGAGGTCAGGATCTGGGACAGGTCATCAGCACAGCTGAATTCACTATTGAACCACCATCACAATTTTTAAGTCTACTGTAGTGACACTAGAAAATAATATCTGGTTGTAAGGTGCTTGATTTCCAGTAAAAACACCAGCATAACAGTGAACTGCTGCCAATCCCATATCAGGCCAGCTTGGCTCTTTACAGAGGAAGGTGTGTGCCTCTGTGAACAGAAGTGTATGTACTGTAAGAAAATAAATGCCTCTAACTTGCTATTTCCAGAACCTTTCCTTTCTCTTTTAAAGAGAAAGAAAATGTTCACCTTTAAAACAAAATAATACTTGCTATACCCACATATGGCAAGACATGTGCAAATCATGCTGGCAGCGCAATATAATCACTTCACTTTTTGCACACAGTCTGTGTGCAAAACTACATTCACAGCAGTAGTAGCTCCTGCTCAGTGCACAGGGGCTTGCGTCTGGAGCACGGCCTATTGATACATTGCCAGCCATTCATGTGTATACTCACTGCAAAATGTGTGCTTCTCAATTCAGAAAGATGGCAAAACAGCACTAAGAAAAAAATCCTTAAACGGTAGTCTAACAGTAAATTCTGTGGGGATTTCTATCCTATTTTCTTTCTTCTCTTCCTTCCAAATGTGGGGTTCATCCTTTTCTCTAGGGATGCTCTAAACACAACATTTAGTGAGCAAAATACAACCATGAGGAAAGCAGACAGGAACTACAGTAAACTGCAAACATAATTGAAATTGTTCATATTGCGACATGCGAAGAGAATGTGGTTCTCCTCATGTACTGTGCCAAGTACCTCTCAGTTAACCATGAAACCTGCATCACAAAATGCTGCATCTCCTCCGCTTCCATCCTCAATCAAGACATATTGGCAACCATGCTCCAGTTAGTCACCCACAATCTTGTAATTGTTACTGCCAAACACAGCTACTTCATTTGATAAAATGTACTGAAAGAAGGGCTGTAGGAAGGGATGATGGCACAGGCAAAAGCTAACTCAAAACAATGCCTGAGAGGGCCCTCATCATATAACAGCACTTCAAATTACCTTTACCATTACTAGTCTCAGTGGGATCTGTGCACACAGAAAAAGCCTGTTACAATTGTCAAGTGTGATGCTCAAGTGTGATGCTCAAGTTTACTGAGTTCTTTAATGACTGGGATTGTGTACACCTTTTCACTCCCACTAAGTGCTGATCAGGGAATGCCACACATATGTATTATCTATTTAAGGGGAAGGCAGGATCACAGTTGCTGTGGAGTTGTAAGTGGAGTCTAGGGTTTCTGGTTTGCAGTTGTGTGAAGTTGCTGGAGCATGTGGAACAATGCTCTTGAGTTAGTCCCTTCCCCGGTAAATTAATATGTTCTTGGTATTTGTCCTAGCATAGAGTTGTGAAACTCCTCAGAAGAATGAATATTGAAAATAGTCTTGCAGTTCTGTTTGTTTAGTAGCTTTGAACTAGGTTGGGCTGGTGGCCGGTCTGGCCAGCCCAAGTCAAGCAGGGCCTATCAAAGCTCAGTTCACACAGATGGTTAATTTAGTTCTGGAAATTATTTTGCTTCTATGATTCTTTTGTGCTGACTGGCTGAACTAGGAATGGGCTGAACCCATGTTTCCATGTGTTTTCATTTTTCTATGACTCATTTCAAAGTACTACTGGCAGCTGTATTCCTTGTTCTTGGGGTTTTTTTCTTCTGTAACTTAGAACTTCATACACACACTGCTGCTGAGACAGTAAACAGGAAATGCAAGTAAAGGAGGAGGTGTTTAATTAAAACGGACTCACTTGATAATTTTGTTTTAGAGAATGAAATGCTCACTGTCAATAGATCAGTATTTTTCACATTGAATTCGCTGAACGTTACAGCATGTGAAAGTGAACATGTGATGGTGAAAAACTTCGGCTGTCTGTATGCTGGTATCATTACAGGTTTCTCTCACTCAAGAGTTGCGTTTTTCTACCTGAGTGGGAGCTCTGCCCCCTCATATAGTGATAAGAGTAAACTTTAAACCTGGCATAGGTTACAGGAGAAAATTAATCTAATGAGAGCCCTTGTTTTCAGTGTTTACACTTCTGTGCCCTTACTCATACTCAGGATTTTTAAGTCAAAAGCACCCCTTAGGCTCTAGACAGGCCAGCTTCTCCATGCAGTGACCAATGTTTAAACTCCCTGAAGTGAACTACATATTTCCAAAGTGAAATCTTGCATTCTTTTGGATAGTGTCCAAGGTCCATCTCATTATGATCTGAACTTAATGAAAAAAAAAAAAAAAAAGAGTATTAAAAAAAAACCAAACCAAAAACAAAACCCATGGGATCCACGTGCAAAATTAAATTCCATGCTGTATGTATGGACTGATCTCCCATCACGTGTCTCATGTTAAAGCAGCCCCTACTATTTCCCTTTTTTTTTCCCCAGTGCTAATCTGTGCAGAAAGCAATGTGGCAACAAACCACCTCACACTAGACAGAAGACAATCAAACCAAGATAATTTGCAGTGAAACATGTACTTTCATAGGAAACACCATTTCAGTGATTCTCTCCAGCAAAGTTACAGCAAGGGAACTACAGCAGTTAACAGCTACCTCTGTCTGCTGCCAAACATCTGTGCTCTTAACTACAACTTGCTGCCAAGTCCAGCCTACTTCCTGATGCTGCTCAGCAGTGCCTTGCACAAAGAGTAAGGGGGGAGGGGATGGGGAGAAAGTTGCTGTCCTGTCCTCTAGCTAAAAAAGAATCCCTGAGACATGGTCTTGCATAAAACAATCATCAGAGAAAAGATGGGTGCAGTGTCAGGTTAGTGGCAATATTCTAATTACGCAATGTCTGAGCAGTACCTCATTTGTAGTCACTGAGTAAAACACATGTAGATGACAAAACTGTGGGTCATCAAAGATGCGTATTTTAAAAGCATGAGAACCTTTACCCCCAAATTACCAAAAACAATTTGAAGCCCATTACTTATCAAGTAATGTAAATAGGAATCCAGACAAATTGTTACTTTCTATAACAGGAAAGAAGTTGTTTGGGCTATTTATCTTATATATTTTTCCTTCCTTCCTTCCTTCCTCCCTCCCTTCCTTCCTCCCTCCCTTCCTCCCTTCCTCCTTCCCTTCCTTCCTCGTTCCTTCCTTCCTTCCTCCTTCCTTCCTTCCTCCCTCCCTTCCTTCCTTCTTTTATATATATTATTTATTTATTTATTTATTTTAGTAATAAGGAAAATCTGGCTTGAAGAAACATCACTAAGGTAACACTAAATTTCATTTGGAGCTGCGAGTGCTTCTTTTTAAGCAAGTTTTGGAGCATCCCTTATGTAACAGAACTGATAGCCATGCAGGGATAGCTGACAAGTCAAATCCAAATCCCCGAGTACATGCATGCTCACACAAACTCAAACCATGTCAGTTGTGTTGCTGGCTTATCAAGCTCTCTGTTCTCCAGGAGAACATTATATGGTTTGTAATATGTCACAGAATGTCAAATTAAGGGCTGCACAGCAGCAAAGGATAGAGGAGAAAGCATTCTATTCCAGGCCATTGATTCCTTTTAACAACTACATGCAGTAATTCCCAAAACTACCTACTCAGTCTCAATCACACGGAAAACATAGCACAGCGTTAGTTCTAAGCCTTGCACCTACTACAGCTTGAGTATTAGACCATCCAAGGGGATTAAAGAAGATGACTGATTTAAACAGAGTAATTCATTTAATGGTAACTTGCTGCATTTCTCTTCCCCCAACCTCCTTAAATGTTTAACAGTTTGCCTCCTGGGTTCCCAGTGCACAAACTGAGCATATTTTCTTCCTACAGGAAATGATCCAATTAAGCTGATGTATAATTGATAATGAACTGTTTAAGCCGATTTTGCTCTTGAAAAATCTTAAGAGCGTGTAGTCAGCTGGCTGACCCTCTTCCTCAGTCTGCAGCCAAGTGACATTGTTTAAGAAAAAAGGGGGAAGCAGATGCTGCACACTCTCAGCAATGTAGTCTAGGGAGGTAGTCAGCTCTCACTAGCTGAGCTAGCTCAGGGCAGACCTGTTGACAACTTCAAAATAACACAGTTCCCAGTTAAAACTCATTAACCAAGTTGCGTGCAACTTGGCCACTGACACACAAGCAGTTTAGAAGAGGCTCAGGAAACACTCCTGTTGGAGATACTGCACATTTGCCAGAATGTCTAACTTTGGAGCACTAACTGTTGCTGTTGTTAAGCTTCCCTCTCCACCTATATGAACTCTGCTGACCTGTCTTGCTGCTTACAGCAGGTAACAGCTGGAGATGCTGACTGAGTTTAATAATTCAATATTATCACCCTAGTGCAAAAGCTAGCGTGAAGTGCTGCTGCTTCTGAAAAAGTGCTGCTGGCAGCTTACCTGGTGCAGCAGATGCCAGACCAACAGCAAGGCTGGAACACACTTTTGTGAAGTCCTGCAGTAAGTTTTACAAACCTTAAGGCTAAAATTCTTCTTTGCTTGAGAGAAGAGAGCCCTTCTCTACCTGAACATAACTGACTACTACTGAGTAGGCTCTGTTCTTTCCCCCCTCCTCTGGCACCAGCTCACTGTCCAAAACAGGTCAATTCCCTCTCTCCTTGCTGAGTTTTGTTAGACTGTAAGACATGCAGGTATAGGTCTGCTTTTCACCCAGTCTCATCAACAAGTGGTATGGCCCCTCTGTCTGCTAGGCACTGGGGTACAAGTGTAGTGACAATGACTGTCACCACATTTGAGATGAGAAGTGACCAGTCAGGTATTGAGAGCTGCTGTTTGTGCCACTGCCCCTACACATTTTACCTGTCCCTGCTGGTCTGGTTGTCATCCATGTAACTTAAAGGTAGGAATGCATTGTCATGCATGGTGCCTGATAAAGGAACCATCTAACTGATGCAGAAACCCCCTGGATATTCAGTAGATACCCTTCACTGTTGCACAAATGAATCTGAATGTGAGAAGGATTTTCTGACTGTTCTTTACAACCAGAGTAGATTTCCCTCTATCAACGAGTTTTGCTAGAAAGAACTCTTACAATTAGGCAGTAAGATTTTTACAGCACTGCCTGCTTACACTGCTTTACCAGAAGTCTACCACTGGCTATGTTACGAATATAGTTTTTTTACAGAACCTTGGATGCATTTATCATAGAATGGTTTGGGTTGGAAAGGACCTTAAGATCATCCAGTTCCAACTCCCTGCTATGGGCAGGGACACCTCACACTAGACCATGTCGCCCAAGACTCTGTCCAACCTGGTCTTGAACACCGCCAGAGATGAAGCATTCACCACTTCTTTGGGCAACCTGCGCCAGTGGCTCACCACCCTCACATAAGTAACTTCTTCCTTGTATCTAACCTGAACTTCCCCTGTTTCAGTTTAAAACCAGGTCAGAGAAGGTGGATACTTGAGTAAGTACTGAAACATCTCATCATGTGGGGTAAGGTGTCACACAGCCAGGGGTGCTACCCAGTTCAGTGCAGGCATTGTCAGAGAAAAGCTGCGCCTGAGGGAGGAACTACTGATGTGTTATTACTGTGTTCCTTCCTGCCATCATGTCTTCTCTTGCAGTTACCCTGTTACTCTTCCTCCAGTTGTGACCACCACTGCTGCAGTGAGATCTGCAGCACTGAAGGCAGCAACCCAGTTAGAGCTGCAGGGAGGCTGTCTGCAGGTCATCAGTACCTTGTTCTATGGCATCCTGCCTCTCTATACCTATGCTAAAGGTCTGAGACTAAGATTCTCTGACAGCTGCAATCTTATCTACAAATCTGCAACTTCTCTTGGCCAAACATAATGTTATGCTAAGCGTTAGGGTTTTTGCCTGAGGGGCTCCACCATCTCGGAGACAATTTACCTTCAGTTTAAAATGTTCTAGGTGATGCAACTGCTCAGCTTGCATGTCTTTATCTATGCTGGGGGGGGGGGGGGGGGAGGGTGCGGTGGTGTTTGTCCAGTATGTTTAAATAGAATTAACAATTCAAAACTGAGCACCTGCAGACTGAAAAAGAAAAGGGAGCTTAGCAATCCTATTTCTAAACCTTCTCTGGTAGAATTCTTCTTAAAGATAAAACACTTTTAGACTGAACTTTTTAAAACTGACTACATACTCTCTCAAGTTCTGCATCTATCAGTTCCTGTAATCTTATCTGATAAGTTTTTGTGGGGTTTCTTAAGCACAAAATTTTCTTTAACTTCCTGTATTAAGAGCTGCCAACTCACTTTAGCATGAAAATGTGTTTAAGTCTACTTAGAGCTGTCACACTCTAATAATATTATTAGATACAAATGAGCTCCATTAGTGTAACTTTTAAAGGTGCAAGCCTTGTCCAATTCTTACTGCAGAGACAACCAGGCACTCACAAATCGGTAGGTCTTGCATTTGCTTAAGCAAAAGGGAAGTGGGGATCCTTCATTGCTTTTGTGTTTTAGAATGTGGCACATAAAAGCAATTCAGATTTGCTGAGTTGCGCAAACCACATGCACAGACACGTGCCACAGAAGAGGGTGAAACAGGATAAAATTGCAGAAAAAACTGGAAACAAAACACCACACTGATTTGCAGTGAAGTGTTACAGGAACTTTACAAAACTTCAGCCTTAGGAAAGATACTGTCTTGCCGAAAGACTCCATGTGTTTGATTCAAGCAGTAGCAGCACCTTGGCTCCCGGTCCTTAATTTAACTGCTGCTTCTTGTTATTCTCCCAGTCACTGTTTCATAGGTGATGAAACAGTTCAAATGAGCAGTGTTCAGAATAGCAACATTTCTTGCTTTTATGAGGACAACAACTTCTGTTCCCCTCACCAGGGAGTCCCATTCTGGTTTCTGAGTTACAGGAAAGAGTTTATCCAGTGCCTGAGCTATTACCCAATTCTCTCAAGGCTGTTGGCCCTAAAGTCCCTAGCTGCCTTGCAGAAACTGATCCCTTAGGGAAACAGTGAGTATCAGTGAGCTATTTAATAAGCACAAAGTCTTCACAGTTTCTCCTGGTGACAGCACTGGTTTAGGACTGTATCTGGTGAGATGCAAGCAAGGTTCTCTTGATTTAGCTTGCTTACAGCTCAGCATCCTTGTATTGAGAGATGCACAGCCTCACCAACACTCCCCCAAAGCCAGGTAGGAAGGTGCTATTTTGGTTATGACAGATGGACTCGGAACTAACAATGTAAATGACAATTCCCAAATGGTTCTTTATCAAATGGGTCTAAAAAAAAAGTTAACATAAATCTTACATAGGAAAGGAAGGGTATAAAGAATGGGTTTAATTTCCTTATATAGCCCTAAACTGCCACATTGTGATATAAACTATGCACTCCAGAACCCTTACAGTTCACACTGCTATGGCTTGCTCATGAGGCCATACTGCACATAATTATCAGCCAAACTACATCAGTAAACTGTTCCTCATGGCATAAGAACTTGCCTTCAGCATTTTTCTTTCAAGCTCTAGACTTCTGCTTAGATTTATTTACCCTGACAATGCTGTTTAGTTACTACTTCATAAAGTTAGGTATTAGTAATGCCAGAAGAGCTGGAAACTTCACAAAGCAGTCACCTCTTTACAGAAGTCTGCAGAGTCTTGAATCGTTTGTCAATGTTACTCAACAGAAACACAACACAGCACGGTGGTGCTTAAATCCTTACTAGCTTCACTGGGATTTTATCTGAAGTGAGAAGGTGGTCAAAACACAATGTAAACTTTTCAACATCTGAGCTAGGTTTTCTCTAACTGCTAATCTCAGCTCTCCTGAGTGTTAATCCCCTGCCACAATTAAACATGTTTTGTTTAATATAAATCAGAATAATTGCTTAGACTTTAAACACTGCAGAAGGAGGTACTAACAGATACTCTATGGTTATGCTTATCGTTTCTTTTTTCCATCAACAAAGTAACTGATCAGCTCTTCTGCATTTGCTACAAGGATAACTACACAGCAGCCAAAACATTTCCTATCTGAGTTTGGCAGAGATAAACTAAGTAAAGGCTTCGAGCAGCTCCTCCAATCATTCCTGCTGAACAGTTGTGGGCTGTAGTTTTGCTTGAGGGTTTTAACTGCCGGGTTGCTGCCATTTCTGTAAATGGTGTATTTTTTTCAGAACAAGAAGTGTTCAACAAATGTTCATGGAGGGTTTCACAACTGCACCTTAGACACCACACTTTGAGCAATACTTATTCATGTTTGTAATGTGGGTATTTCATTTTCATCTCTTTTGAAATTAGCTTTCCCTTTTATGACAGAGTGTCTCTTTGAGCCTGTATTCTTTAGCTAACTTATAAACTGAAATGGATTTATAATGGCAAATAAAAAGGAAAAATTAGTATTTCATGTTCAGTTAAATCTGCTTATAAATTTTATACTGCAATGAGAATGAACTGTCACAACTGCTAAGAATCCCTTCAAAAAAAAATTGACTTATAAGTACAGAAAACAAAAACCTCATGTGGATGATACAGCCACCACACATAAAACACACAGACACAAAAAAAAACCCAACTACCAAGCAAAATAACTCTACCTATAGATACTTCTATCCACAATCTGTGGTAAAACAGGGACATTGTCAGGGTATCATATTCCAACAAATACATTTAATGTGCTTACCAGAGAATAGTAAAAGGAAAGTTCCAAATGCTTTGACAGCTAAATGAAACTTGGTTTAGATTCAGTGTTTCAGAAAGCTGTAAACAGTATTCAAGCCTCTAAAAGCTCTTGGGAGCTATTGAATCACTAGCACTAACTGTTTTGTTTGATCCTTTATCCCCACAAACAAGACTGATGCAGGTAAGACTGAATTCAGTTGATACGTTTCCTATCAGAAAGGCCTTCTCATGCTCCTTTATCAGCAGTAATATTTTTCACTGCTTTCCCCTCCCACCCCCAAGACAGCCACAACATAAGAGTATTTTTATGGACAGAAATCTGCAGTAAGCCAAGTGCTGAATATCTGTTCCAGCTGTATTCTGTTAAAAAAAAACCTGAACAATTCAGGAGTTCAGTCACAGTTTAAAGGAACAGATAATGCATATAAGCTGTAGAATCGTGTATTTGAAGTGTGCTTTTTCAATACAGTCCATGTCAGTGCTAAGCTGTTATCTTAAAACAAGATGCTGCCATTATGTGTGTCTTTTCTTGCTGTACAGGTAGGATATGCACAAATCAGGGAGTTTTACACTTCGATTTTTCACAAGTGCCAGAAGAAGCTGGATTGAGGCTTGGGCAAACACCATCTGCCAAATCTTACCAGAAAAGCTTCCCTCACTCTGTCCACAAAAAGGTGAAGATCCTTGAAAGCTCCTGGGAGGCCTAAAAGAGTCAGACTGGAACTGCTACTAGCCAAATGCTGCCCCAGAATACCTTGGATGAGAAGAGGGGCTAACAGGACAACCTACAGGTTATGCTAATCTTCTGCATGTTTGAATTAGACTCCTCAAGCTGAGCTCTTCAGAAACCTCAAGCGATTATATTCCTGCTGCTGCTTCTTGGAGCAACTAGAATGGAGAACCCTGATGCCTTCGAAAGGTCCAATATGCAGGTCATTGACCCCTGTTGGAAAGGAAACTCTGAACACAAATGCCTTTAGTCCTTTATCTAGTTCTATCTTGACACACACATTTTGAAACGCAGTCTCCTTGGAAATGTAACATAATCAATCAAGGTTAAACATTCAGCTCTTATAAATAGGTCTATCACTAGTGGCTTCAATGTTGCACCACTTCACACTAGCAGAGTAACTTCTAAGCCTCTAAAATGGCACAGAAAGAGATTTTTAAAGACAGTACCACATGGGATGTACTGTCTTTTCAAGAAAATAAATGTCACTGCATGAAAAGGTTGTTATATTCCTTTAGAATGTGCAAGGAAGATTCTAAAATTACATTTATTTTAAGCAACAAGAAGGAAAATAAGCTGTTTCATTACGACATTAACTTCCACAAAAAAAACACACTATTCAAGGGAACTGATCAATTCATAACTGTGTAATATCCTGTATGTGAGTAGTATCCTTTCTTTATTAAAAGAGAAAAAGGAAATGACTTATAGCGGGATCTCTCTCAGAAAAAGGATTTAATTACTGCTTTTGACTTGACTTTTGACAATAAGTTTTATTCCATCGTGCTGCCTACATGCAGCAGCAGAAGCACTGTTAACTTTGCATAAAACACCCATCTTTAGTTTAAGATGAGGCAAATAAATTGCCTCCCTGCAACTAAAGGTGTCTTCTTGACACCTATCTAAAATACTATCAAGCCACTGATCCTAACCAAAATGTTCCTTTTGTTTTGATCCCTTTTTGCAAATCAGGGTAACCAGTTTAATGGTCATGGGAGTCTCTCATGGCATGCTGTAAAAAGGGAACTGAAAGTCCTATTGCATACTGGGAAAACAAGTGGTTAAAGTCAAGACTGAAGTATGTATTTAAAATGCTCCTCTGTATATGAAGATTTGGGCAATTTCTGACTTGCTCTCATCCCTAATGATTTTAACCTGTTGCTCTCAACTCTCCTAATAGGCTCAATATTTTTCAGACTAAACCTGTACCAGCCACTCCTCAATGCATCCCCCTCAAACACCACACTTGTACGGAGTCCCCAAACTCCTTGCAAGGTCTGGGCATGAGTAAGTGCAGGGGTGGCAGGCAACGTTAATTTACAGAACTGCATGTCCAAGATAAGGAGGAGAGAACTTAACATATTGCAATTACTTTTTATGAACCAGTTCTGCTTGGAAAAGTAAGTGGAACGGGAGAGTACGCTGTAATCTTGAGGAAATGGTAAGCTTGTTGCCTGATACTCACAGAATTGATTATCCCTTTGAGTGCCTGGAATCCTCCAGTGACAGGGAAGACTTGCTCTTTTGTGTCAGCAATTTTTTCAAGCTTTGGAGAGAAAACATTTTCAAACACGTGAATCATTTGGCAAACAAAATTTGTCCCACTGCTTTTCACACTTAAAATGTAAATGGAAGTCTAAAATCAACTCCCATCCACTCTGCAAAGAGAAAGAAAATTTTGAATTCCCTCACAGCTGACTTTTCTCAATGGGAGAACTTATTACAACCTACTGCAGCTAACAAAATCATACAGTAGCAAGCCACCGTGTCAAACCACCACACTAAAGAAACCTTTTAGAGCCGTATCTTGGCAGTGATTTTGTAACTTTCCAGAATTACATTCCCTGTTTGCTCCATCTTCCATTAAAGAGCCTTTCTACATGGCTCTACATGGCTTCTATAGTAAAGTCTTTTGTACACTTCTCCATTCAAGTCACTTTCACAAGAGTAGCTACAGCCTTCATTAGGACACAGCAACTCTGGAAGAGCTTTCAATCAATGAAGGACATGGATCCTTCTTTCTTTTTCTCATCCCAAGGTTGTTATACATGGTGCCTGCAGCTTGTCTATAGCTACTCTGTTCAAGCTACTTGTAGCTTAATCTAGTTGCCATCTTAACGAAAGGGGTTCTGCCGGCATCCTTTCCTGCGGGTAGCTACTAGTTAGCAAGGTTATTTCCGACAGGTCTTCTCAGCAATGAAAGCAACACCCACACATTCTATTTATGTCTAGGTACACATCCGAGTGTCTGCTTCCTGAGCCAGAGAAGACATTACACTGCCTAATGCAAGTAAAATTAATTTCTTTATTACTTAATTTTGATGTATAAAACCTTGTGACAAGGTATTGCCTAGCAATCTACATTAGTAATGCTCTTACCTGTTCTTGTATGAAACCAAGGACGCCAACACAGTAAACTCTAGCTCCCAGCTCTCTGGATTTCTTTGCCTGCCCCAAAATAGAAAAGAGGAATAAGCAATTTTTCATCCAAGAAGCAACACCCAAACTCTTCAGACTATAACATACATTTTCACCTAGTGCTCACCTCTTTCTCTGCATGCAACGGAATCAGACCATCTAGCTTGCCATCTGTCAGTGCAATGATGATACTAGAAAATCTTGAGGCTCCTTGCTTTGCAATTTGCACGTTGGCCTGAAAACAAAAAATATTTATCCAGCTGAAAATTACACCTAAACTTTTAACCAAGATGCATCTTCTAAGTGAGTAAAGCATCTGAAACCACACTCAGCCTCATCTTCAAGCCCATCTTGCGACAGTCTTCTGCCTCTCTTTAATTCACTACTAGCAAGAAAATCATTCATTAGTGTTTTCCAGTCACCAGTGAGCCCATTTCCAAAGTGCCAGGTTCACTGACTGATCAACACCTGGAAACACTTGATTTTTTCAGGACAGATGCTCTCTGAGCTGTGAAGCTCACCTCTCTTTAGATCCACCATAAGGTTTCCTGTGCTACCCCCCAGATTTCAAATGCCAGCCAGTAGCTTCCAGGACATAAAAAGAATGCCTTAAAACTAAGTATTTTTTTACATGGCAACAACTTGTGTTTTTCTGGTTTTTCAGCCCCTGGATCACAGGTACAAATTTGGCTTCATAGGCCAAAGGAAGAAACCAAGTTTTTATCAGTAACGCTTAGATCCTTATCTTTAGGGCCTGAGTAGTACAGCAAAATCACAAAGCATCCTTTAACTGTACATTCTCAATAAAATATAAGCAGTTGGGAACTCCATAATTAATATAGTCTAAAAGTAAGACTATTTGTCTTGAAAATGCTTATCTGCGCAGCCAACTCTCCATAAGTACATGTTCTAGAAGGCTCTTTAAGGCTCACAGCCCTACAAAGCTGTCTGTGACTATTTACCATGTAATTGGTATGCTGTGTTAGCTGTTAAATTCACGACAAAGAACTGCTCTTTACTGTGAAGGATCAAGTCAAAGAAATTCCATATGGCCATTTTCTATGATGGCTAATCTTCTGCATGGGATTTGCATAGTATCTGAGCAATCTTGGGACCACATAAGAAATCAAAAAGATTTGAATGTAACAGACTGAGGCATACAATCAACCCATTTATGCTACAGGTTATGGCTGCTGTTATCCAAAGGGCAAGAACACGGGATATTCTGATTGCAAGAAGATGAGCAAAACCTACCTGTTTTAATCCTTCATGTATGTATGTGTCACCTGCTGGTTTTACCTCCTCCAAATCCTTAAGACCTTTCTTGATCCTCTCTCTGAAAACAAAAAGAGATTGTTAGCATGATCTGAAGTGGGGAAAGAGGTTAGTTTATTGATGCGAAAATTAGCCTTTGTCATAAAGGAGATGTGAAATTAAAATCTGTAAAATATAGCATTTAGCTGAGATACCATGTGGAGGCAGATTTTGTATTCACAACGGAAGCAGCACTGTGGTAACAGATATTTTAGACCTAACTAACACAATATGCCTCAGTGAGTCAAAGAGCTAGAATCAAGTAAAATTGATTCAGACAGAGTAGATATTGCCAAGAAGTGGCAAAGCCTCAGCATTAAATAACCCAGTGGAAATGCTGTTGTATTAAGTCTACTTTGCCCAATTAAACCAACTTCACTTCCAATCACACTGCAATTAAAAAAGAAATCCCCTAAAACAGCAGTTCTGTTTCTAGAGAAATCTTCTGGGTCAATATGCAGGTATTTAACGGAGTAGTACAGAACTGCAGCTAACAAAATAAGTATCAATAGTCAGATGCAGCATTTGCAAGACCCCTCTTGTATCCAAGGAAGGGACTAGGATTACAAATAGTTTTGGGGAGTGTTTTTCAATATTTTTGGCTGTTTCTGTGTGACCTCTGACAAGATGTCACACTTACACAGGTCACTTATATTTAACAGGGGGATAAGGTTGTGCCGTGACCTCTCACGGGCCTTTAAATAAATCTATCTTGGACTGTGAGCTGCTCACTGAACTATGATGTTAAGACTGGAGAAGCTGGTAGGAAGCACAAAAGGAATTCTTTCAAGTGAAATCAGCATGAGCAGGGAGAGAAAGGTAGAGAGACTTGACTGAAACAATCAAATCTGCAAGTTCTCATGCAAGTAAATTTCCAGTGAAGCCCATGGCAAGTTGTGCTAGTAAAGGACAAGTAAAAACAAAGTAGGGACAAAAACTGGGCCAGAATATATAGAACACTGTAACAAACATAGGTGACAAACAGGAAACCAGCAGGGTTGAGGAAAAGGAGGAGAAAATACATTGTAGGATGCATGAAAGCTTTCCTTAGGGCAAACAAAATGAGAAAGAATGCATATGCCCCTAGGACTGAATGCCACCCACTAGTCATTTGTTCCACTGATGGGCTTCCTCTGTGTTTAGAAAATCTGTTTCAAAGTACAATGCATAGCTGCAATGAGCTCCCAATCACAGGATCAACCAATACAATGGGGGGGAAGAGAGAAATATGGCGTTGAATATATGGAAGGGAAGAAGTTATGTAAGATAATACAATCTGCTTGATCCAAATATTTTATATTCAGCATCTATAGAAACAACTTGAAACTGATTATGTATGAACGCAGATTATAAACCACATACTTAGTGCTTGCCAGAAATGAGTGGCAGCACATCACAGGCGTTAAGTGTTCTGCTGCCAAGAAACAAGCCGCAACTGAAGTCCCAGTTTTCTGAAACAGATTTCATTTTGCAAAAATAGCTTTTGTACAATCAGTTCAGTTTTATTTATCTAAAATGTCTTGCGACCCGGTCACACAGAAATCTCTGGTGTTTCCAAGCCTCTGTCTACAAGGGGTTCCAGGAAAATCTCTGGCAGCATTAAGATTTTTTAGCTGCTTTTAATCAGTCACTATCTCTTTCCCTTGGGGCTGGATAAGCCCAGGCAGATGTGACCAAGCTCCAAGCTGGTCAAGTATGAATGAGACCTGGTCTGAATGTCACAACGCCAGTGTGGGTGCAGGATTGGGGCCCCAGCAAATCAAGCCCTACCAGACAGCAGGAGAAGTTGGTTCAATCACACTGAAGCTCATGCCCAGCTGATTTGGAAGGTAGGCACATGAGGTCGTGTCTGCCTAAATCATTCTGATAATGGGGCTCTTTAATCAACTAGCCATAGCACTTTGAAGCCCCTGTTCCCGCTCTTCAGTACTCTCAAAACTCTCCTTTCTCCTGTTTCTGTAATAATTTTTTGTAGCCACAAAAATCCACAGAGAAGGTCTGTTTTTCACTTGAAATAACAGAGCCATGACCTCAGTCTGGGTGTCTGGATGCAATACAGTTTAGTAACAGTGATAAAGGCTGAAGGACCACTGGCTTAATGGTTTAAGTCAGACGAAGGAGGTGGAAAAAGCAAAATAAAATCAGCAACTCACAGCCTGTGTTTGGGCTGAAGGAGTACAGATTTAATATCTCTTCCCCACTCAGCATATGTGCTGCATCACATCTCTGGTTTTCAGAAAAGGCACATCTAATTCTTAATAGCTACCCTATCTGTTCTCTTTTTATGGAGCTTTCTAACTACTTCAGATAATTCTTCTAGCAGCAGCCAGCCAAACACAACAGCTACAAGCTCTCTGTCATTTTGCTCTGTGGTTTCTTTTTGGCTAGCCCATGAGCAGGGGCTGCAGGAGTAATCCCAGCCTGGCTGAAGTCAGGCGAGGTTCTGGTGGCAGCTCTAGCAACACCCACTACTCTCACCTCTCTGGGGAACTCTGCTGTGCTCTACCTTGCTGCACCTCAGCTGCAGAGGCCATGTTTGCTGTGAGGGAGGCTGTGCCAACCCTGCTTAGGCCAAAGTCTACAATGAGCTTGTCTTGTATCTTCAGTGCCTCCTCAAGGCAGGGCACTGTGGAACTAAATTTAGAGTTGAAAATGGACCATTTAGTAAAGGGACATAACAGAGCACCCCAGCTCTGCAAATGACTGAAGAATTCGATTTAACACCAATTAAACTGTTGCAATCAAATATGCTCCTTACCTGAGCATGCTCCACAATTCAGGTTTGCTTTCAGGTCTCAATGTAATCATTTACCTTTCCAAGTTTGAATTAACACCAAGGAAACTATCCAACAGTTTACAGGAGAGGTTTCTCCGCATAAATTCGGTGACACCAGGCTGCAAGCTCTTATTTGGGCAACTCAACAGGTACTGTTCTCATCACTGTTTGGTGCTATCTTTCGCTTCAAGTAAGTTTAATTGACACAATCCCAAAACCAGTGTTGTCATCAGCCATGTGGTCAGACTACTGATGTTGTTAAGGCATTGCCTTGTTTCTTTGTGTAGAAAGGCCCACAGCCATCACCTGCTGGCAGTGAAAGATAAGTAATAAAACTTCTTTCTACTACAGCAGGATGTAGATCCCACTCCATTTAAGAGGACTGCAGATCAGGTGCACAGCACAAGCCATCTTAGTTTTTTGGTGACATGATACTATCCCTGAGAGTAAGAACACTTAACAAAAAGGGACAATCATTTGCCTTAAAAGAAATATATGCAGCTTCAGCGTATACAAAGAAAGTCTTATACTTGTTAGAAAGCAAAGCATGCTGGAGGACTGAATCTTAAAAAAAAAAAAATCTTTTGTGCTTGTACCTTAGTGCTGCAGAGGTTAGAACCAGATCCAGTTGTTGTATAGGCCTTGGGTCATGCTGATTTAGCTGGTTAAAGGTTTAGCCTTGTATGGAACACTGAGCCTCCATCAGTATCTATGCAGCTTTAAGTAGTGGTGTTCTTAGCTCTTCTGGATGGGGGACAGTGTCTTGTATTTCTTTTCCATGTTGCATTCTACCTATCGAAGTGCTGGAATCTTGACTCATTTTTCATTGTGTTGAGAGTACAAGCACTGGCAGGGAAACTGTGATTCCCATGAGTACATATTTATTGTCAGGAATGAGGCTGTGTGCCTGCGAGGCAACACACTTCATCTCTAACAAAGGCAAACAAAACAAGTACTTGGGGTTTGCTGCTATTACAACAGGAAAACACACAAAGTTGTTAGTGAAATAAAGCAGGAGGGGGTGTTCTTTATCAGAAAGAGGGATGGTTACATCCCTGACTAACAGAGCTGTTGTACTGGTGAAAGTAAACCCTGCACGCTAGCAGCCTCAGACGCAGAATTTGGAGGAGGCTCCTGTTTTCTGCATCTCTCAAATACTACACAGGGCTCAGTACCATTATAATAAATATTCTGCTTCAAACTTCAGGCTCCTGCATGGGCTCCAGATGGAAAACGCATTAAGTGGCTGTTTGCTGTACTTCATACGCTCAGCAGAACATGCGCTCTGCAGACGGCTCTGTTTTGGCAAGGTTCTTGAACCGAAGCGTAGGGTTAGCTCATGTGACCGAGGCTCAAATACATGTCTTCCTAGATTGCATGCGTCTGTACAACGGAGGAATAGTCATCTCTAACCAGACTACAGATAAGCACAGCAAGATACTCAAGTATCCTATTTTTCCATCCTCATTAATACAATCTTTCTTTAGCTCCAACAGTTTCACTGAAGCAGAGTCAGCAAGGCTACTCCTGGCTGTGGATGTCAGTGAAATGCTGCAGAAGTGGATTTACAGACACCTGGAATTCTGCTGGCCAGCATACAGTTGGCCAGAAAAGAACACAGACCTCATTGTGCCATCTGGATAACATTTGTGAGAGTATCCACTTTTCCAAACAACTTGCTTTTCAGAACTAGTAGCAAAACTGAGCCCCAAATATGAATGCTCTAATCTTTGTTTAGCACTTAGTTTACAGCTTACAGCTGAACTTCACAGGGGAAACATACATCTCTAAAATAGAGTATAACCATTGTGAGAAGTCTTGTCCATCTGGATGGTTTGGGGTTTTTTTTCTATGTATTTATTATGTGTACTGTGGTTAGCAGTGACTTCTGTTTCCAGAGTTACTCACATAGCACTGTTCATAGTCACAACATATTTGGTAATCTGGGGGCTTCGGCTCTATGGTGTGGGTTTCTTTATGTCCACAGCTTTATTGTGCAGCAAAAACCAGCAAAAGCTTTGTGCGAACAATCAGAAGCCTAAGGCTTTCAAAACAAAAAAGAGTTCCCTACTTTGAACTAACTGCTGGGAATGAATTGTGGTTTCCTGACTTCTGCAAATTAACAAGTAGTCAACGGGAAAAACATCCCTGCAAGTCCAAAATGCACATAAAAAAACTTAGGCCATAATATCCCATAATAACACATATACACACCCATCCCCAAAACTGCACTGTACTTAGCATCCTCATCTTCTGTTTGGAACAATGGGAGTTAGACATTCTAAGTAATTTTCCTGTTAAGTTCTTTAATATTTAAAAAGGACAACTGTTCCTACCATATCCATTCTTACCTACATACGTATGGTCACAGTTGCTAATGTTCCGTTCTTTATACTCCTTATAATTCCTCCTTAACAGTAAGGGCAGTAATTTCCTTTCCCTACCACACTCACAAAATCATTGGCAAACTTTGTATTAAAGAAAAGTCCCACAAAGGAACTCACTAGAGCTGAAGAAGGTTCTCCCTATGCTTTAAAAAAGGCTTCCGAGAAAAACATGTTTCTTTCAATAGCTTCAAGTGTGCCACAGACATGCAATGAAAAAAGTGCTTGTGTTTCTGTGGCCGGGCTCCAGAGTTCTGCCCATTCATTTCAAGCAGTCTGTGTGCTATCTGTGCTGACTCTTCGGGCCTGATAAGGAGGAGGCCTCTGACAGGGATTAAAAGCCTAATGAAAAGGAGAGAAAGGATCTCATTGACTTCAGCAGTCCTCAGAACAGGCTTCGTGTCCTCTCCCGACCTCTCTCAAGCCATCTAGTAAAATGGCTTGTGATCTTGTCAGTATCCAAGCCCACATGGAGATGAACACCTGGCTTTTCTTAAATCAGACCACTTTTTTAAATGCTAAATCAGGAGGAGCTTAGAATTGGAGTTTTAGGCATCCTATTTCACTTCTGTAGCCTGAGGCATTTGTTTGTTCCCAGTGACGGGTCTCTTCAGTAAGTCTTGTACTAACTATTATGTATCATTCATTAAAAACTAAATACCTACCTTATATGAGATTTTGGGAAACATTAATTTACCATTTTGTGCTTTACCTAGACACAAAAAAATGCTGAATACCTAGATAGAGATGGGGCTTTACGAAAGTAAAAGCAAGAATAATTTCTCCTGCTGTGCCAAGGAAGATGGGGAGTCACACAGAGATGAAAGCACTACTTGCAGTTGTTTTGCAAAGCAGTGGCAGAGTTCGTATCAAGAGCTGATTTCCTGTCATTCTTCTCTTTCCTTTATTACTAGGCTATCCATTGCTTTGTTCACAAAATTAAATCCAGCTCTGCACAAAGGCTTCATGGCTGGCCACCAACTAAAGGCATCAGTTATTGTTCAGTATCTTCTACTGTTCCTTTGATTTAATGAGAGCTCTTGGGGGGGGGGGGAGGAGAAAGAGGGAGATTTAAAAAAGCAGTGCACTGACCTGTCTCCAGTTAATGGCATAATGACGTGTGCCTGGGTGGAAAACACGATAAATGATAATCTCATCTTGGGGCTTTTAAAAAAGGTAAAGAGAAAAAAAAGAGAAACACATTTTAGGAAAATTAAATGTACAGATGTGTAGCATTTCATTCACTTATTCATGCTTCATTAGTATCATCTTTATCCTCCAACTACTAAAGAACATACTTTTGAACTGAAAACCCAGAGGGAGAGAGGAATTAAAGGATTTCTGCCCTCTACCCCTCACCCAGATGCTTTGAGAATGAAGAAGCGGAGTTGTTGTTCCTTCTTGCCTGACTTCAGTTGTGACATCTGGGACCATCTTCCTTAAAAGTATCAGGGGAAAAGTCACTATAAAAAGCAAAACCGTATGAATTGATTTTATTAAGGAATTCAACCTTTTTTTGAAGAAGCCCACCTGCCTCTTCCAATGAGATTACAAGGAGTCATATCCAACTGTCAATGGAAAACGCCTAAGAACTGATACTCTAAAAGCCCAAGACAGTAACTTTTCTAAGGTAAGATACAACATTTCTAGTATCTGCTTTGAATTTTTATTCATGACAATTCCAATATATTATGACTTATGTCAATGATGCAACTTAAAACTATTGCCATCATGGAAATATTAGTACTGGGCAGGTCTGCACAGAACTGCACATATCTTGGATTTAAGATCCAGCCTTGCAGACTACCTGTTAAGGCTCTGAATACAAACCTCTGAGATGCTCTAAATTAAATGATAATCTAAATTGATAATGGTATTATCAATCATCTTAGTTGCTGCAAGCCATTGCCAAACAAAACCCAGTCTCTGGAAATTGCATCACTGCCTAGTCCAAGTAACACAAGACTTCCCTACCCAATATGCAACTCTCCCTGTGTTACAACCTCAAAGCTACCATTTAGCTAATCTGTCTTTAGCAGCAATCACTAAACAGTCCTCTTCAGAAGACATCCAATCAATTTCTGTTCCCTTCCCCGAGCATTCAGACACTGTGAGGATGGAGAAGAATCCTATGAACACAACCATTAGACCCAAGGGCCCTGCCAGGCACAAGCCTTTCAGAACCCAGGTGATGGGCATGCAGCACTATTACTGCAAACATGTTACAGACAAGTTGAACTGCAGAGCAGATGCGCTGCCATGAATTAATTCTTTAGGTGAGGATTGAAGGCAACTGTTATCAGTTGGTTCTTGGCCACCATCTCACAACTTCTCTTTTCAATTTAAGAAAGAGCAAGGTCAAATAACACCATGCCCAATTCTGGAAGCATACTGAGGCCTGAAGGCAGGACAAAGCCTCTTCAGCCTCCAGCAGCACTCCAGCCCCATCAGGGAAACACTGGGGGAGATGGACAGTTCAGGATCCCACAAGAGCCAGCAGCCATTGTGCTGTGAAGGGGTTGTGCCCAGAAGGCGGACAGCTCAGCACCCCACTGCAAAGCGAGATGCTGGTAGGTTGGACTGTCTGGCTCTCTGCCATAATTGATCCTCCTCTGGTGTGACAGGTCAGCTAAGTTAACTTGCCAACTCAATGGCTTTATTTCAGGTAATGCCCCCAGACCACCGCACAACAACTGGAGCAAAAGAGAGCATCAACTGGCTATAAAAGATGATGAACTTAAAGATTTACACTTAACAAGCTCTATCCTTTCTGTAGGGACGCAGGCATCCTCATGCTCTTTTTTATCATTATTATTATAGAACTTACAAAATACTTCTCAAAACCTTGAGTCACCCACTTAGTTTACAGAAGATTTGCTTTTTGCAAGATGAATGTAAGCAATATTTAATTATGCAAGCCTAATTGTATCTCTTTATTTTAAGCCAAGATAATAACTGCCGACTGCACTTCATTTTCCTTAGCAAAAACTACCAGAGTCTATGTCTCTGGGGGGCTTGCTTTGTTTTATTTGGGCATTCTGGGGGGGGAGGGAGTGTTTAAACCAAAATGTGGCTTGTCAGCTGTTTTTACAGAGTGCAGTTGGCCAGTATTCACAACAGCAAGACAACACTGCTACTGGGTTACAAAGTTGGTTACAAATATATACAACAAATATTCGGTTAACATGGCATAAACATCCTGTACTTGGAGCTTGAATGATACTCACTTCTGACCTGCACCATATATTTACCTATATAAAAATGCATGGAAAAAGTTTAAAAAAAATCAACACAATACACCTGAGAGTAATGTTAGAGGAGATTAAGTATTTAAAGACGCCTATTTACCACCTTTATACCGAGCTCCAAACATGAGAAAATGAAGTAAAAGTCCCCCTTATTTTGGGTAATTTGGGTGCTAGAAGCCAAACTCTTAGGACATTTGTGAGAGACTACAAAACCATAGGGGCTTTCCCAACACATGCCCTTACTACAGATGTCACAAGTAACAAAATGCACCTCACAAATCTTTCTGTCAGCTGATTTACGAAATCAAATATTTCATGCCAGTTCTGTGCTACGCTCCCAGACCTGAAGAGAAAACAAAAAGCACGTTAGTAAGGCCTTGTTCAAGGAAACCAGGCAAGGAAGGGTGACGATTTCAGTGAGAGATTACACCATACGGGCGTATTTGCTTTTCTAATTATTTCTAGTTACCACAAACTCCGGCTCCCGAGTACGCGAGCACCACACTCGCGTATGATTTCTGTCGCGGTTTGTCTCGCAAAACACGTACATTAAGAACTGAAAGCCTCAGGAGCCGCGTGAGGCCCGGCAGCACCGCTTCTGCGGCCAGCCGGGGTCCCCGCGCTGATGGCGATCCGCTTACGCGCGAACTTCACCACAAAAACACGGTAACACAACAGCTGCGGAGGGGGAAGGGTGGCAGTTGCGGCCTGACTAAAAAATCAGACGTCCACCCGCGTACTTTCGGACAGAAAGCATAACCTTGCTGGGAGCTTCACCACCCCCTCGGGCGTCGGGTGGAGTTACCTCAGACACAGACAGACACAGACACACACACACACACACCCCACCGACAACACAAACTTTCTGCGTGACTCAGCCGCCCGGTTCCCCCTTAGTTATCCTGTGGCGACCGTTAGCCCGTTTTTACGGCTGGCACGGGGCATGCCGCCCCTCCCTCCCCCCACAGAGCCCGCGCTTTCCCCCTCAGCGTCGCGCAGCCCTAACAAAAGCGACGGCAGCTGCGACCTCGACCCCGACCCCAACCCCATCCCCGCGAGCGCCCCGTACTTGTCCAGCACGAAGTACATGTCGAACGCGCCGTGGCACGACGGACCCTCCGGGGCTGGGGAGGCGGCGGCGGGCACCGACGGCATCAGCAGCACCGGCAGCAGCAGCAACGGCGAGAGGCACCGCAGGGGCGCGGGCCCCGCCATGGAGTCTCGGGAACGCGGCGGCGGTCGCTGCCGTCCTGTCGCTGAGCGGGCGCAGGCCGTGCTGAAGCGGTAGCCGCTCACCCACCGCCGCGGCTTGCCCGGCGCAGCCCTCCCTGACCGTCAGCGGCGGCGCCTGGGGCGGGGGCCGGGCCCGGGCGGACTCGGACCGCCCCCCGCGTCCCTCACCCGCCCCGGCGGCGTGGTGGCGGCCGCCCGCGACTTGGGCAATGGCGGCTCTTCAGCTCTCCCGCTTCAGGTACCTCCTCGGCAGGCGGCGGCAGCGCCTGACCCGGATTCACGGCGCCAGCCCTCCGGCCGGGCGCGGGGCTGCGGCTGAGTCCCCGTAGCCGATGTCATTGCGGGGCAGCGGCTTGAAGCCCACACTTGGGGCTGTCAGCGGGGTAGCAGGAAGGCCCCTGCATGGTCGTTGGCAGAATTGATGGGGATATGGTGTATGTCCTTCCACCGTAACAAAACCCCTGGCTTTATGAGCTTTTCTTTCTATGGGGGAGCAGGCAGCTTCACCCCTACCCGCCTCCAAACACCTTCTCACCAGCAGCTTGTTCTTAACCTGCCTGCTCAGACAGTCACCCACCCCTCCAGAGAGATGCAGCCAGCAGCCTCATGGGATCATAGAATGGTTTGGGTTGGAAGGGACCTTAAAGCTTAGAGAAGTTCCAACTGCCTGCCACAGGTGGGGACACCTTCCACTAGACCAGGTTGCTACAAGCCCCATTCAGCCTGGCCTTGAACACTGTCAGGGGTGGAATCCTTCATTTTTAATTTCTCATTAATCATAAAATCATAGCATGGTTTTTGTTGGAAGACCTTAAGATCTTCTAGTTCCAAACCCCTGCCATGGGCAGGGACAATCTGAGTGTTCTTTGCCAGAGATGCTGCTTATAAAACAGATTTCTCAACCATCAGCCAGCTGAAGGCTTTTGCAATGCCTACTATACCCATATACACTGGCCATGTCCTTGGTGGCAGAAACTGCCTACAATAGCTCTAAACTGGTGCTATGGACAGTGCACGTGGTAACCACCGATTTACAATAGGCTTTGCAAAACTAAATATGGAGCAGACATTTGGTTTGAGGCACAGGCTGGATTCTTCACAGCAAACATGAGGCGCTGTGGAAAGCATTGCTTTGTGCTGCTAGAATATCATCCCTCAGAGTTTTCCATCTGTGGTTTCAGGTTTTTACATGCTTAATAATCTTAAAATATAATCTGAAGGCTAAAAAGATGCGTGAATTTTCTTAGAAGGAAAATGCCAGTCATGTGGTATGCTTCATACACCAAAATTATCCCCTAAATTATTAATAAATGTCTAGCCTCTATGTCTTTGTTTCCTTTCTGGAGTTCTCTCCACAAGCGCAATGTGACAAGCAGTTAAGAGGACTTGAGATGAAATCAGTTATTCTGGTTTTCCCCATTTGTGTGCTCAGTGCTTTGTTTTAACAGCAGTTTTGGTTTACAGGGGGCTGTGCTGACCACTGCAATACACAGGAGCTCTGGATCCAACTCTCGAGCATCAGAGACCTCAGGAGACTTCAGATGAAGACCAGACTCAGGATTCTTGAATTGCTGGAGAGAGACTCTTCATTAGGGACTATAGTGATAGGATAGCAGGTAATGGGTGTAAACTGAAACAGGGGAAGTTCAGGTTAGATAGAAAGAAGAAGTTCTTCCCTGTGAGGGTAGTGAGACACTGGAACAGGTTGCCCAAAGAAGTGGTAAATGCTCCATCCCTGGCAGTGTTCAAGGCCAGGGTAGACAGAGCCTTGGGCAACATGGTCCAGTGTGAGGCATTCCTGCCCATGGCAGGGGGTTGGAACTAGATGATCTTAAGGTCCTTTCCAACCCAAACTATTCTGTAATTCTATGATTCTCTCTTTTAATCTGTTAAGTGACATTTTACTAGCCAGGTAACATACTAGAGCTCTCAGAAATCTATCTCCCATCATAACATCAATCACAGAAGCAATGAGTTAGTAAGGCTGCCCAGCTGGGGAAAGACAAAACACAGTCCAGAGGTGTCCTGTACCTTGTGACAAATACCCATGTTTCCTTCATAATCTGACAGCTTTGGCTTGTGGTGGAAGTAATCAGAGGTTGAACCACTCACCAAGACAAAAATCCCTCAGAAATTACTGTTTTCCCTCATCAACTGCCCAATAAGTGATTCATGAGGCGGTATGTGTTTGTGACTGGCAGAAAGCTGTCATGGCCTCATGGCTTTTATTAAATTAATGTTTTATGGGGCTGTATAGAGGATATTACCTGGAACCATACCGTTTGTTCCCAAGATGCTCCTTCTTTTCCTCTCATAGTAACTACCTCATTGCTTAGGTTGACCATCTAATTTACATTTCCCTTTCAACAGTGGCTGTTCCGTTGTCAACTTTTAATTCGCTGATAATCCTCACACTGCAGGGCATCCTGCTGGTGTTGTGCAGAGGTCTGGGTGCCTCATACACCATAGCCACTAAACCCCAATGCTGTGTCTCACACAGGTAAGTCCTTCATACCCAGAGGTGCATCTTTGATTCAAGAGAGGTTACTAAACAACAGTCTAGCGGAGAAACACATAATTTGTATTTCTCTCTGGCAAGAACTGATGTGGCTATGGGAAAAGCACAGCTTACTGCAAGCTTCCATAGGGGGATCCCTGTTTTACTATGGATATAAATGCTGGCATGCTGTTCAGGGAAGTCAAGATAGCTTGAGCATCATTGATAGGTGAGAAAAATACAAAGTATGGGGGAGGCTGATATTTGTTATCCTTGTTGAGCCTCCACCTCTCAGTCAACATCTTTCTTGTTCATGCATGATAAGATACAAGAAGAATCTTGCATCAGTCACACCGTCGATGAGCTGGCAAAATTGGTATCTTTAACACCCATCTTCTTCTTGTCACTTCCAACAGATAGGTCTCCCATGATTAATTCCTTTTTGGAATAACAGGACTCCATGCAGAATTAAGGTCCTTTCCAACCCTAACCATTCTATGATTCTATGATTATCAAGTATTTTCTTGTTAAATTAGGTCACAGTGCAGCCCCACCGTGAGACCAAACGAATTACCTCTGTTTTCCCTGCTGCAGACTTTTGAACAGCTTCAGTCTTTACACAAGAACTATTTCTTACAGATGGAACGACTTGAGGATTGCAGATTGCTGTCAGTAGTCCCCGTGTCATAGATTAAATCCGAAACAAATTTAATGTTAAATATGTACTGGTGGTGCAATATTTCTTTTCGCTTTCTGTGTCATTTCATTTTGCTCTCAGTGCAAATAAAACAGTCAGATGAAGTGGCTCTGTCAGAAAGTTAGAATGGGAGCACTGAAAAGAGCTTTACAAAATGAAATGTGTGAAATAAATACACAAAATTACATTCAATTAGAATTCAGTCTAAACCTGTACCATGTCTGCATAATTTAGTCTACCAGTGGCTGAAAGTTTCAGCTGCACAAACAAAAGTTTTAACCAAGTTGTTTTAACCAAGACAAGAACCTATCAAGGATTGTGCAGCTCTCGCAGGCCATGTAGATGAATCAGACACACCACCTGCACCAAAAAATATACTAAGCCTCTGCCCTCTACAAGAGAAACTGGAAAAGCTTCAGTCAGAGGTGGTCTGCCAGAGATCTTTCATTTCATCGCATTTCCTGCTGTCTTTGGATGGTTTCCTCCAGGCACTGTGCTCTGACCTGACACATCCATACCAGAGTGTCTTCCCTGCATCAATCTGAATGCAAAGCCATGCCCCAGGATGATGCAAGTTGGAAATTTCACAAAAGTCCGTGGACCAAAAGTGACTTATGGCAGCCAGATCTGCCTCATGAAGTTCCCAATGTCTTTGAGCTAGCAAGGCTAAAGGGTGTGTGGTGTTTTACAGTCCCTGTGGATGCACAAATGTGGAAGATTAAGGACTGAGCAGCCTGTGCTTTGCCAAAGACCCCACAAAAGCGAAGGCTGATAGTCAGTTCCACCCCAGAAGCGCTGTGCAGTGCCAGCTCTCCCTCCCTCAGCCAAGGCTTGCAGTACAGCAGTATAGGCTGAATAAGGTTTTCCAAAACAAGCTGCACTTGAGCTCTCACAGTAAGGCCCAAGTCCTAGGAGCACATGCCTCGCCTGGGAGTACATCACGTTTTCCAGCTGTTGGAATTTTTACTTCAGGCGCATGTGACTGGCTGTGTTTGGATTGAGCCACCCCTGCCAGCTGTGGGGTTTGCTCTTGTTTCTAAGCATGTGGATTCTTCTTTCGGCTTGTGATTTCTGCTGAAGTGGCAGATAAGTCATGCCTGTTTTGCTAGAATGGTTATATGAGAGAGATAGGTACAGAGGAGGTACTGGTCAGAATCATGGCTGTATACATGTGTTTGGCTTCATTCACCCAAAAGCCTGAGGTCCTTCTTTCCCAGTTCTCAGAATTCATTAGGCAATGCTCTCCTCTTTCCTTTCCTCCTCCACCACTGAATAAATCTCAGACTGCAGCAGCCAGCCCCAGTGGGATGGGCGGGTTTCACTGTGTGCACACCAACACAAGAAGCACAGTGCAGCGAAGTGTCACTGCCCTGGTGACTGTTTGTATACAAACCAGCAGAAGAACAGACTCATGGAGCTGAGAGAAGAAATACTGCAAGATGTTCCTCAAACTAGACCTTCATGCTGCTATCTCCAGTGCCCATGGAGATGCTTGCTTGCATAAAAGCAGCTGTATGGGGTGTCCAGCAGAAGGAGGGAACTCTTCATGCCTTTGCCAGTACTGAGGGGCCAAAGCCAGCTGCAGACCTCTGCCTCAACACCAGGCGAGTCTCCTGCTGGCTCTGGGTGTTGGTTCCACATCTGGACTAGCAACAGCTTTTCCTCACTCGCTGTCCTGTCAGTCTCAAGCGGAGTTCACTTGCACAGGGGCCTCCTTTACATGGGTTTCTTGTACCACAATATTCACCCCCACCTGGGACATCAGGGAAAACAGGAAGAGGGAGAAAGCATCCTCTGGTGTGCTTGGTACATATAAAGCTGACCGCATTTGGAGAGGCAAATTAAAAGAAATGTCTCCCAAAATATGGGCATATCTAAAACTTCCTGAAGTGCTTCCTGATCCCTTTCAGACTTTTCCTACCTCTCAGAAATGCTGAGTTTTGTTTCATTTCTGCCCACCATTCAAGCTGGGGAAGGAAAAGAGAGTCTGGCACTATTTGTCCTTCACACATAGAGCCCAGACTGACCTCCACACTGCAGGAAGAGACTGCAGTGAGGAGTCCATGGTCCTGCCATTGCAGTACTTCTCATGAGGACCCTTTTCTTTTGCATGCAGCAAATACAGATAATGAAAGCAAATGCTAGCTATTCCAGAGCAGGGAAAGCTGTGGTCGATTAAAACAGAACTCTTAAATACAACTTAAAAATAACCCAGCAATAGAATCAGAAGTTTTCATGTGAAAAGTCAATGTATAGATAAACACAAGTTCACTGCCAAGATTTACTGCAAAGTAGTAGACAGTGCAGTTCATAACACATATGGGATTATACAGGTCTCTTTCTTTTCTGCAGTACTTGCAGATGATTTCCCCACATGTTGTCCCTTAAGATCCACCCGCTCCCACCTTCTCTTTGGCCCAGACTGGTTGGAAAGACCTTAGGCAAACTGTATTTGTGCCAAACCCAATTCAGTGTGTGTCAGAAAGAAGTAGCTGGAGGAAGAAGATGACCTGTGACTCAAGCGTAATCTGGCTCTAAGCCTGGCCGTGCCCTTAGATCATTCTAATGCTGCAGCTGAAAGATGGTGCTTTGTGGTAGGAAGTACTTTATTGCTATGGTGAGGTGACCTCAGCAAGAGAAGGAAGGACCTTTGGCCTTAACCGAAGCCAAACAGTCAGTCAGCAAACACATGGGCTGCCTTTGTTATAGACCACAAAAGGTTAGGTGGTCTTTGTTGCTTAATGCGTTCAGTTTTGGTCTAGGATGCCTGGATGCCTGCTCCCAAGCAGCAGGTGCTGGCAGTGTGTTGCAGGTACAAGCCAGCACTTTAGAGACACTCTGAGCTATACAAACCGAAAGGCAGGCGCAATGCTGATGTGAGCCCTTGATCTGTTCTGGCTTAAAACCAGATTTTGACTCAAGGCAGCTCACAGGGAAATATTTTTCTTCCCCCATCACAGGATATAAACAGCAAATGGAAGTCTCATGCACTGGAAAAGGAAAGAGAAATCGGAGTGACTCCTGGAGTTATACAAGATGCAGTAGTTATTCAGGAGCTGCCTCCTAGAGTACTAGTAACACAAATCCATTTTCCCCTTTACAGATGTAGCCTCGTGGTCTGTGCTCATTCTGTAAATTAATGTATAATGAATAAATAAGAAGGATAGCATTAAGTAACACAGGAACTCTCGTGTTAGTGTGGTGGTGTGTGTATCATCCAGATGGAAAGTATCTGTCAGGGAAAATATGGGAATTATGCAAGCTCAGAATTCCTGAATAACCATTCCTTTCCAGCATCATTAAATAGTTTGCAATACCTGCTGCAAATGCATACAAAAACACAGGGAAAAACAAAACAAAACCAAACCCACAAAACAAACAAACAAAGAAACCCAGACCAAAACTCTCAACTCCAAAAACTGGGAAATCTAAATATTAGCAATATGTTGGATGAGAGAAGCTGTAAACGTGAGAATAGGAATGTTGACACTGATATATGCACAATGGACCATTAGTTGCCCAGAGGAGCCAGGGATGATAATGGATACTCGTTCCTGGGCTCAGCAAAGGTGGAGACAGGACCATTTTTTTTTTCGCATGGGTATCTGTTAGCTGATTCTCTGCTTGGGGCACAGAGCTGTGTGTTTCCACTATGTTCAGGGGAGCAGAATGCATGAAAATAAAGAAAGAAAGATGGGCTGTCCTGGTGCAAGCTATCACAGAATAAAAATAAACCCATCTTGGCCTGGGAGAGTAAAAAACAAAAGATACAGAGCTGCTGGTTTGGAGCAGCACTGAGGAATAACTTCTGCTGGGAGTTAGCACAGCTCTAGAGTTGCAGTGACCCTTTTTGGTCTTCTCAGGAAACAGCGGCCCAGCTGGAGCAGATGGAGGAAGGAAGGAGGCAGAAATGCTCCCTGAAGAACATCACATCCCGTATAAAGGACAACACATTTATGAACAGTATATGAAGCAGGTGAAAAAAAATCATCAGAAGGTACAAAACAGGTCATGACCCCACAGCCACCCAGTTTGAGATAGTTTTATCACTGACTCTAGGGGAAAAGGATCAAACCCATTCTAGGGTTGTAGAAGTGTAATTTCTGTTCTGTTTGGGGCTCTGCTGTTTGAAAAGTGACTGATGTTTATAGATATAGCCTGGACAAGAGAAAGAGAACATGATGCTGTGAAACTAGTCTTGTTTTCCTAGGCGTAGGAGAGAAAGAGGAACAAACAGTTGGAAAGATAAATGATAAACCATATTTCTGCAAGCGTAGATTTGCAGGGCCAGTGAGCTGCAGCAGGACTCTGCCTTGTCAGGACTATCAGCCTGCAAAGCAGATATGCCAATTTCCTGTATTTGATGCTGATGGCTCCTAATTACACCAGAACTGTGGCAATGTCCTTTCTTATGTATGACACTTAATTTTGTTTCATGAAGTCTGTAGAAGCGTTTCTCACTGAGAGTGGTTTTGTGAGCAATCCAGCCTTTGGCCTGGCTCCAACTGTCCAGTGAGCAGAAGGCATGAGAGGCATCCAGCCCTTGGCTGAACTCCAATTCTCTGGTAAGCGGAAGTGATCAGAGGCTGCAGGGGGGGTTGCTATAGGGCACCTCACCGGAAGCCACTAGAAGCTGCTGGCAGTTGCCAGCAGCTTCTGGAAGTTGCCAGGGGGTGCTGGAAGTTGCCAGAAGGGGACACCCACTTGCTGACATGAATTTAAGCCTCCAGTCACAAGCCGTTGCTAGGACCTGACATGGAGTCAGAGCCAATCATCTATTGTGGAATGTTCTGGTATTCTGTAATTTTTTCCTATAAAAGGTGTGCTTGCGCAGAATAAATTGTTCAGCGTTCGATTACATTAATCGGCGTTTGCGTTGTTCCATATCCCCCGCAGAAGTCGTCTGTGCAACATTCTTCCGTTGCATGAAACTGTGGTTGACTGACAGTCACAAAGTGCTCTGCGCTCAGCCAGGGTGTTTGCCTGCTGCTCCGTGTTGAAATACAGCATGCCAAAGTACCTTGCCCATGCTTTGACCAAACATAACTCATTTGTTATCCAACCAAAATCCCACTTGGATGAGGTCTGTTCCTTAACTTAGATTTTAGAATCATAGAATCATAGAATGGTTTGGGTTGGACAGGACCTTAAGATCATCTGGTTCCAACCCGCTGCCATGGGCAGAGATCCCACACCCTAGACCATGTTGCCCAAGGCTCTGTCCAACCTGGCCTTGAACACTGCCAGGGATGGAGCATTTACCACTTCTTTGGGCAGCCTGTTCCAGTGTCTCACCACCCTCACAGTAAAGAACTTCTTCCTTAGATCTAATCTGAACTTCCGCTGTTTCAGTTTGACCCTGTTACCCCTTGTCCTATCACTGCAGTCCGTAACGAAGAATCCCTCTCCAGCATCCTTGTGGGCCCCCTTCAGATACTGGAAGGCTGCTATGAGGTCTTCACACAACTTCTCCAGGCTATACAGCTCCAATTTTCTCATCCTGTCTTCATACGGGAGGTGCTCCAGCCCCTGATCATCCTTGTAGGCCTCACATGGACTTGCTCCAACAGCTCCATGTCTTTTTTATGCTGAGGACACCAGAACTGTGCACAGACCTCCAAGTGGGGTTTCATGACAGCAGAGCAGAGGGGCAGCAACACCTCCCTTGACCTGCTGGTCACGCTCCTTTTGATGCAGCCCAGCACACGGGTGACTTCTTGACTGCGAGCGCACACTGAAGTTGACTCATGTTCAGTTTTTCATCGACCAAAACCCCCAAGTCCTTCTCCTCAGGGCGGCTCTGAATCACTTCTCCACCCAACCTGTAGCTGTACCTGTGATTGCTCTGACCCATGTGTAGGACCTTGTTGAACTTCATGAGGTTGGCATTGGCCACCTCTCAAGCATGTCCAGGTCCCTTCAGACCCCATCCCTTCCCTCCAGCATATCAACCACACCACACAGCTCAGTGTCATTGTCAAACTTGCTGAGGGCGCTCGATCCCACTGTCCATGTTGCTGACAAAAATGTTGAACAGGATCGATCCCAACACCAGTACATAACTCATTTATTTTCCAACAAAAAGCCCACTGGGGTTGGGTCTGTTCCTTAGCTTAGATTTTCCCCTGGGTTTTCTGCCAGGAAATAGTTCTTTGGTGGCATTGTCACTGGTGATTTTTTCAACAACTTGCCATGGTTCCCCTATCTGCCTTGGAGGACAGTCTCATACCTTTCCATATTTTTTGACAGTTTATGTAGATTTTTCCTTTTCTCCTCTCTTTTCCCCACCCATTATTTGAGGGGTTCCACAGTTCTGATGTCTGCCAGTGCAGTGCTTACTTTTCTTATTTATTTAGATAGAGGCTTCTATAAGTTTGGGAGAGACTTTCATGGTAGGGATTTTGCAGCTTTTTTCTCGCTTTACATTTTGAGGAAGCATCCTGGGGGTTTCTCTTCTTTTTTAATTTTTTTTTTATTTCCCCTTTCCCTTTGTGTTCCCAGCAGCTCTTTGTGGGATTTAGTCCTTTGTGTTTTCATATGGTTCTGCTTTCCATGGGTCAGAGGTCACTACTTTGGGTTGTTTCTGGGGCTACCTGCAGCCAAGAGCAGCTGCTTGGTGTTCCCTGATAGTGGGTCTGGGATTAAAAAGGCTGAAACCTGAGGAGCATTTCTGTTTGGAGGGTATAACCTGGGGGTTTGTTGCTGCTCTTGAGAGGGTGTCATGCTCCTGGAGCTTAGCACAGAGAGAATTTGAAGGTTTGCAGAGCAAGGAGGTGGAAATCCTGTTTCCAGAAGATCAGGGCTGTGCAGTGGCACTCTAGGGGGACTTGGTGGCTGGTACAAGGCTGTCCTTGCAGCCGTGGAGCATCACAGCAGATGAATATGGGTCTGCCAGGGGAGGAATGGGGAGGAAGGAGACAGGGATTGCCTTCTATGCGCAGGAGTGGTTTTGAGGTGTGGAGTTACTCAGGGGAGTAGGTGACAATCCAGCTCGGGGGGGGGTGCTTTCTTTAGCTTAAAGTTATGATGTGCTTTGGTATGCAGGTTTTTAACTTCATTACAGTACTGCCTTCTGCTGCATTGTGAGTTTCAGGTTGCTGACAACTTTTAAACCATAATGCAAACTCCAGTCAAACCTTCTTGATGGTGTATCTGGTGAAACCCCAAATTTACAAAGTTTCTGGGGTTTCTACCACAGTCAGTGCTCTTGTCCTGCCCTATTTGTGTACGCACTTTCCCCAGCCCCCTAGATCATAAGTGGAGGGGGTTGTGCATTGGTGTGACTACTGGACTACAGGCAGGAGTGAGCCAGGTGGGAAGTATCTTAACTGACTAGTGTTTAAATTGTCATGACTCTGGATTAGCCTTTCCTGAATTGCTTGACACTTAAAAGAAGGTAAACTTGTACGTGTGTCCTATTTTCTGTAATTTGAGTGATTATCCTGGTTTTCCTCCTACATTTGGGCAGTTTTGATAGAGGTGATGCAGAACTTGGGATTGCAGGTTTCATTTCGAGCAATGACGTTGGCAGAGGAGTGAATACAATCATCTACTATGGAGAAGGGTAATGTCTCTTCACCCAGAGATGAGTTGATGAAGCAGCTTTATAAGAGCTTCATGCTTTTGATGACTTGGAAATCTTAACTCTGTTAAGTGCTGAATGACCTCCATGGATCTGCTTAGCAGGAAGTAGAAGGTGGTGTGCTTAGCAATGCTTTTGGGGAGCGTTTACAGCTGACATACAGTAATAGTCACAGGAAAAAACCTAGGATACTAAAATGTCATCCTGATGTGGCAGGATTTTAATATTCCTATTAAATGCTTGTGGTCTCTTGGCTGAAAAAAAAAAAAAGGCATTTTAAAATGAATGTTTTGTTCAACAAAGCTAAACAGGATAAATAGCTTATGACACCGAGGATAGTCCTCTCAGCATGCCTTCCAAGTGTTTTTGGAAAGGTAAGGCTGACCTTGTGGTTAGGGATCAAAAACTGATTGCAGAAGATGACCTGATAATGTGAAACTCATCAGTATTTCCTGTACAATACCCATCACTTGATTTTCCAGCTTTCCATCTTTGATGCAGTGGCTTGGTTTCACCTATTCTTTTGCCTCCCGTGATGTTTAGAAATCAGTATCCAGTGAAGCCTGACCTCTCTAGGCTTTCCTGTAGCACTAGGGGATGGCCACCTTGGTCTCTGTTGTACATATATTTCTGTGGAGATGTCCTGCACACAGTTCCTGTGTGGATTTGTGTCTTATGCAGAACTCCAGCTGTAATGGCTTTGCAGCATCTCTTCTCACATAGGCTCCAGTGGACACCTGCCTAACTCCCCCTCTGACAGCACAGAAAACAGGCTTGCAGTCAGCCAGAGTAAGTGGAGAGGAGGTTGGTGCTTATTGTGCCTACCTGTGCTTCCCTGCCTAGTTAGAAAAGTACTCCTCAGTTTCTGCACAGCAGCAGCTCTTTCTTTTCATTTAGATCATCATAGCAAAGGACACCTGTAGTGAAACACATTCAGAGTGGGGAGTGCTTCAGTCCCTGCTGTGGCTGTGCAAATAAGATATGTTTTAATTGACTTGCTAACTCATTTCCTGAGTTGGAGACAGTGGTGAGTCAGTGTGAGTTCACCTGGGCAGCTCAGGGACGCCTCCTAGACATCAGTAAAGATGCCTTGCAGCACAGACAAACCGTGGTGCATATGCCCCTTGGCAGTATTCCTGCCATGACTGTGCTGTCCCGTCTCCCTCTGCTCACAATTAACTTGTTCTTCTGTTTCTGCATTCAGTCTTTCATGCTCCTGACCTCACAAGAGCCACTGGAACCAGCCACACCTCAGGGAGGGAGTCAGAGTCATGTGGGCTTGGATAGTTGCTTGGTGCATAGACAGCAAAAGAAAGGGGAGATGCTGTCAGCTGGAGAAAGAGCAGAAGTTTCAGTTGGATAGGGTTCTTCTGGGACCTGCTCTGCAATTGGATTCATCTTGCTTTTCCCCATTGTGCCCTTAGAAATACAGTTTGCGTGGGAACTCATTACAAGTTAGATAGGTGCCAGCAGTGTTTCTCCACTCCATGAATGCATTGCCGTATCTGCACTGTATTTTCAGCATCTTCCTTGTTATCTGCTTAGCATTTGAGCATGTACTAAGACTTAAACTATGTTAAAAGACAGTTCTCCAGTGTCTGGTTAGGAGAGGTTTATTGAAGGCACACTGAGGCACATGAAAAACGACAAGGTGCTTGGTGACAGCCAGCATGGCTTCACTAAGGGGAAATCCTGCCTGACCAATCTGGTGGCCTTCTATGATGGGGCTGTGGAACTGATGGACAGGGGTAGAGCAGTTGATGTCATCTACCTGGACTTGTGCAAAGCGTTTGACACTGTCTCGCATGACATCCTTGTCTCTAAGTTGGAGAGACATCAATTTGATAGGTGGACCACTCGGTGGATAAAGAACTGGCTGGATGGCCGCACGCAAAGAGTTGTCCTCAATGGCTCAATGTCCAGCTGGAGACCAGTAACGAGTGGAGTCCCTCAGGGATCAGTGGTGGGACCAGTCTTGTTCAACATCTTTGTCAGTGACATGGACAGTGGGATTGAGTGCGCCCTCAGCAAGTTTGCCGATAACACCAAGCTGTGTGGTTCGACTCATACGTTGGAGGGAAGGAATGCCATCCAGAGGGACCTTGACATGCTTGTGAGGTGGGCTGATGCCAACCTGATGAAGTTTAACCGTGCCAAGTGCAAGGTCGTCCACCTGGGTCAGAGCAATCCCAGGCACAGCTACAGGTTGGGCAGAGAAGAGATACAGAGCAGTCCTGAGGAGAAGGACTTGGGGGTTTTGGTCGATGAAAAACTGAACATGAGCCGGCAGTGTGCACTCGCAGCCCAGAAAGCTAAACATATCCTGGGCTGCATCAAGAGAACCGTGACCAGCAGGTCGAGGGAGGTGATCCTGCCCCTCTACTCTGCTCTTGTGAGACCTCACTTGGAGTATTGTGTGCAGTTCTGGTGTCCTCAACATAAAAAGGACATGGAACTATTGGAACAAGTCCAAAGGAGGGCCACGAGGATGATCAGAGGACTGGAGCACCTCCCGTATGAAGACAGGCTGAGAAAGTTGGGGCTGTTCAGCCTGGAGATGAGAAGGCTGCGTGGAGACCTCATAGCAGCCTTCCAATATCTGAAGGGGCCCTCTAGGGATGCTGGGGAGGGATTCTTCATGAGGAACTATAGTGAGAGGACAAGGGGTAATGGGTTCAAACTTAAACAGGGGAAGTTTAGATTGGATATGAGGAAGAAATTCTTTACTGTGTGGGTGGTGAGGCACTGGAATGGGTTGCCCAGGGAAGCTGTGAATGCTCCATCACTGGCGGTGTTCAAGGCCGGGTTGGACATAGCCTTGGGTGGCATGGTTTAGTGTGAGGTGTCCCTGCCCCTGGCAGGGGGGTTGGAACTAGATGATCTTAAGGTCCTTTCCAACCCTAACTATTCTGTGATTCTATGATATGCGCCCCTGTGTATGCAGAGTGGGCTGTAGTCTAGCTTAGTGCATCATCTTGACTTGTCCTAGATGGTAAACACCCATAGTGAGTTAGCCTTTCTGGGGGTGGAGAGATGGTTCACCTGGGTAGGTTGAATTGCCTCTGCAGACAGTAGGATGCAGAGCTTGTGTTTGGACACTAGAAAAAAGGATGCCTGTGTTCAGGGGGATGAGAGCCACAAAATCACATGACCACATACAAAATCATACAACCACAAATCATACAGGCTGCTATTGGTCCAAACAGTCACAAATCCAGATTCTATGTCTGAATGTTGTAGAGCCATTTTCTGTGAAGCCACCCTACTGCAGTCTCTGGGAGCTGAGCTGTACCAGGAATGCTGTACTGTGCCAATAGTTATTCCTGTGCTTACTGGAATAATCCCGGTAGATTCCAAGTTGATTTGCAGACACAGAGGAAGGCTGGCCATATGCAGGAGTTGCAGGCAAATCTCAGCTAGTCTGAGCTTGAAACAGAGCACTTGCTTACGGACAGTGTATGTCCTTATCTGCAGGAAGTAAGCAATAACCCCAATAAATCATGTCATGTAAATCAAACCTGACAGATCACTACTCTCTTGAGCCATGTCACAAGAACCGTGATGAACAGCAGTGGAAACACAGCTGAGTCATCAGCAGGGAGTCATCACCTCGCTGCCTACCTCATAGAAAATTATTTGTACACCCTGTCAGGGAAATCAGCCTTCTTCTGTCCTTGTTTTCCCTGAGACAGGACTAGAGGAGCACACAGCATGCTCTTTTCCAGATGGGGCAAGTGACAGTAATGTGATCTGTGATTCTGTGCATGTTAGGAGCAAGTATTAGCAAGGATGTAAATCTTTTCAGTGTATGAAGCAGGTGGGATCAAATCTGCCTCTCATTCATGCATTCATAAAGCGTTTGGTTTCCTTGAATATGATGTGTTTAAAATCAAACCAAACAAATAAAAACCAAAACAAACCAGTTTCTCACCTTGAGTGCTGTGCATGTTCAATGTCTCATAGGAAGAGTTATACTTCTTGCAGTATGAAACAGTTACTGAATGTAACTCATCAATGCAGAATGTCATGATATAATTTAGAAGCCCATTAGAGGTCATAGTTAGAGTGACAGATGCTAATGAAAAGTAGGAACCAACAAAAAGAAGTAGGGAGCTATTTGTCACAAGGATGTTAGTTTTCAAAAGATTTGGTGACAAAGTTTTCTGACATATGTAGGGATTTTTATTATGATTTCAAGTTTCTATCTAGGTTTCTTGGTGCATAAATCACTTGGAAAATAAGACTGCAGCACTCAAATATTAAAAGGGCTTTTCAATGAATTCTTCTTGCTTGTAACAGACATAAGTTCAGATCATGCCTCCTAAAACATGTTAAACTTGGGCATGCCTTTCCCTTACACAAGTTGTTCATAAGGTAGTAACCTTGTGCGTTTAATGCAGTGGGGATAGGACCTTTGCTGGGAGGTAAGAGAGCTGTGCCTGTGTAAGGGAGGAATAAGACCAACTTGATGGCACTCGTAGCTTGAGGATAGGTCAGTGGTATGTGTTCTTAATAGCAAAACTATTAATCGCTGCCAAAATGATGTTGCTTGACTGGTTACCAGAGTAAATGTGACACCATTAAAAGATAGATTTGGAAGCATACACTCTTTCGTCTTACCCACTTCCTTTCAGTTGCATCATCAGGATTGAGACATATTTTACAGTAACATATCATGGCCCATACAGGATTTGGCTCTTAGTCAGTTACTACACCTTTCCCCCAGGCAGCAGATAATGGCAGGGGAGAAATCTTGAGGTGGGATATGTCACACACAGCTCAAGGGAGACAGAAAAGCAGCAGTACTGTGGTGTGAACAGCTATTTGGAAGTCTCAAAACCAGTATAAATCCCTTCAGTGCATTGTAATACCACTGTGGTGGTTGTGACTGGGCAAAATCCATAAGCCCATCAGCTTTTCACTGGGAATCTAACTCTCTTTCCAGCTGCAAGTTTCTCTGGAATGGCAACTGAGGTGATTTGGTTTTGCTCAGGGTGTTTGAGCACCCTGGTCCCATCATGGCCTTGCACTCTAGAAGCAGCTGCTGTTGTTTGGGGTGTGGGTGGCTTCCCACAGAAATCCAATTGATCCTGGGATAAAGTGGTTGTGAGACTGTCCTGGCATGTGGACTCATTGGGTGTGAAGTCACCTGAATGAAAACATTGCCCAAAACCAACAATTTCCTAGCAGAAAATGAGCTTTCTGTTGCTGTTCTTTGCAGGTTTTCCATCTGCTTTACAAACAATATCTGACTGAGCCTAGTAATGCTTCTGTGAGAACAGCATCTCTAGTGACAGTTTCCAGCTGTCTAGCATACAAGAGCACCCAGGTGCCATGGTAAACCAGGGAGTGAATAATAACCATTCCTATTTTACAGAGGGAGGGATGCTGTTGGAAGATGGAAACAGACCTCCTAGTTGAGCTGTTTCACAGATGAAAGTCCCTGTGTAGGCACTAAAGATGTGAGCAAGGAGTGTGACAGAAGATCACATAAGCAAATTTAAGAGAATAAAGCTAAATAGGTCAGCTAACTGCACCTTTGTCAATGTGAGCTAAGCAATTTTGGCCAGTTGCTCCAGTGTTCAAGGCCAGGTTGGGTGACATGGTCTAGTGTGAGGTCTCCCTGTCCATGGCAGGGAGGGTGGACCTAAATGATCTTAAGGTACTTTCCAGCCCAAGCCATTCTATGCATTTAAGCTTCTCTGTTCTGATAAGCTAGCACAGCTTTGTAAATGGGATAAACCATCAGGACCAGGCTAGGGGATTGCTCTGGAGCCTCAGTGGTCCTGCCTTGGCCTTCCAGGACTTCAGCTTGTCACAGGGCACAGAATGCAGTCAGAGCTGCAAGCTGATACTGTGGCACAGATGATCTCCATAAACTGTGATGACATTAATCTAATGTATGCATTCTCCTACAAATGTGAATACCAACAAATACAAATTCTATGCAAATGAGGCGTTCACACAGTATGTGCAAATGGTTGAACATCTGAGGACTCAAATATTATAGCAGAAGTTTTTTACAGAGATGCCTGTTCCAAAATTTGCTGTTACAGAGCCCTTCTGTGTTCCCATGGGAACTCTCAGGTAAGGGAGAGAGATGTGCCAGCTGCTCCCCTTGAAATAAAAGGAGCTCATGAGGCAGGAACCCATCTCCTCTTTACTGGATTCCCCCTCCTTCCCCAAGCCCGGCTACACAGAAGGATTTGCCCCAGCCTCTGTGGCACCCCTCTGTGGGGAGAAAGGTAGATGTTAAGCATTCCTCAGGAAAGGAAGCTGCACCCTCTGCCAAATGGTAAAGAGCAAGTGCTGGCAGTAGCTGCAGAAGAAGAATTATTCATTCTGCAGGAACACATATTGGGAATCCCTCTCCTGGTCCTTACATGGTCTCCCAGCTGTGCTCACTGCATCCTTAAGGAGTTTTGGGTGTGTAAGTGCCCCAAACAGGCACTTGCACACACAAGGGAAGGTTGTTCTGGTAGTGCTGCTACCAGGTAAGAAAGCTTTGCCTCTCCCTTCAAAAGGGAGAAAGAAGCAGAGGATGGCTGCATGGTTTGCCTGAGACAGCAGGGAAAAGAGGAGGGAATTGAGTTCTCCTGTTCCAGCCCCAGGGGCAATTCAGTTTGCAACCAGAAAGGAAAAAGGTAAAACAAGTGTGAAGTGTTGCAAGAACTTTAATTGTAAACCCAGGATGCAGAGTCCTCCTTTTTTCTTAACTGCTGGTGAAAGCTTAGGGGTCTAAGAGGGTTTCAAAATTGAGCTGGATCTTGTAATTATGTTGGTTCATGGGAACCTCCTGGGAGTAACAAGGGAAAAAATAACCCAGTAGTTCATGTGCAGGCAGCCACAGCAATGCTCCAGATGGAGGGACTGTAGAAATAGGACAAGGGGTGATGGGTTCAAACTGAAACAGGGGAAGTTCAGGTTAGATACAAGGAAGAAGTTCTTTATTGTGAATGTGGAGAGGCACTGTCACAGGCTGCCCAAAGAAGAGGTGAATGCTCCATCCTTGGCAATGTTCAAGGCCAGGTTGGACAGAGTCATGGGTGACATGGTCTAGTGTGAGGCATCCCTGACCATGGCAGGGGGCTGAAACTGGGTGACCTTAAGGTGCTTTCCAACCTAAATTGTTCTGTGATTCTATTAGTGTAGAGATGAGGACCTCAGTGAAAGTTCTTAGTAGAAGAGATACGAGGATATGTGTTTGTAAAGACAAAACTGTTCAGATGGCTCTTTCCATTTTAAGCCACTGATGTTGTGCAGTCAAAGATTGTGATTTAGGAGAGGGAGCAAGCTTGTTGAAGTGGTCATATCCCACATACAGATTCTTCTCCAATAAAATAGGGCTGCTTTGGTGGTGATGATAGGAGGATGCCCCTGTGAGCTCTGAATTGCCCTCTGGAGGCATCTAACTTAGCATTGGCTGTAGGGTGTTCACCTGGCTCAAGAACACTTTTACAGAGAAAAGGTTACCTGATGTGGTCTTTATTAGCGAGGTTTTGGGTTTTCTGTGCTGATTGTGAGCTCACAGATAGAATCATAGAATCATAGACATACACCTTTCAGCTTTCCCCGTGCTCTCCCCTCCATGCCCTCAACTGCTCAGATGGTTTCAAGTGAAGAACCTTTCTGTTAACTGTTGTGCTTAAAAAGTCTGTTGTCTGATCGGCAGCAGCCAGGTCTCTGGGACAAGATCGCATGAACTCTCAACATAAGCAAGCAACTATTACATGTATACCCCCACACCTCCGACATTAAAAAATAAACCTTCTGCCAGTGGGTTAAGAGTTAGGGCCAGCAACCCATGGTATGTCCATAAATCTTCATTGTTAGCCCATTAAATCAACAGCCTGCTCATTCAAGAGGGATTCACAGGAGGTAATACAAGACTGACCTTTGCTCTGCCATAAATGCTGGTGTACATGAGCCAGTTTAATCAACACACTTTTGTTCTGGCTCACTTCCCTTTGTGTAGTTTGTCTTATCGTGTAGCTGTGTGATTAGTGCAACCTCTTATTAGTGCAAGCACTTGGCTTTTCTTGTGCCTTTCTTTTGTGCAGCAGCTTAGCATGTCCCTGCGTCGCACCACAGCCCCTTTCCCTTATTCACATGGTTTTCTCAGGGCTGTCTGTAGCTTCAGCTTTTTGACAGTGTTGCACTATTACTTTTTTCCTCCCCTCATGGACTTCTAACCTTTCAAAACACTGGTTGCTGCTTCTCTGATTTTTACTGCAGTAAGAGAAAAAAACAGTTTTTGTGATAGCCAGATTGTATGTTTGTTTGTTGTTTTATTTTTGGCTTCTTCAGAGCATTTTGCAACTTTTCACTTTCTAATTGCCTCTTTCTAATCCAGAAACTTCTTAGCTCAAAGCTAACATTTTTTATGGCAACTTGTAATCACCTGCTGACTAGAGCAGAGTAGAAAAGCAAAACAAAAAAAAACCAAACCCCTCAAGTTCTGGCTTAAGGATCTGTGAAAGTAGGAAAACATAAAGGCTAATTTTAAGGTTTTCTTTTGTGATAGAATAGGCAACAAGTGCATGTTTAAAGATGAAAGACCTGGCTGCACACAGAGGTCTAAACTTAAGCTTTATAACAGAGTATTTCCTTTAACTTCAGAGGAAGAGCTGAATAATGGTTAACATTGCAGGGAAAAAAACACACTGAAAAGCAATTGCTTGGGCACACAGACTGTTTGCAATTTGGGATTACATAGTGGGGACTTGACAGGAGACTTCAGGTAACAAGCAGGCCTGTTACGAGCATAGGAAGAAAGTTATGAAGAGATTATGCTGGGCACGAGCCCCCTGGTGCTTGCTGAAATCAGATGCTGTAGTTCAAGACTAGCAAAGAAAGAAAAGCAGTGCTTGATCTCTTGGGAGAAAGGCTTACATGTATCTCAGATAATACTGTCGTGTGGAGGTGGCTGAAACTTTACAAGAACTTGTAGCATGACTGCGTTTTGCTGAAAAGGTGTGCAGGGGAGTCACGGTTTTGTTGTTGCATTGTAACAATATAAATAACAAAAGCAATGACTGTAAAGGCAAATGTTTCTCAGAGGCATCTCTATTTTTCCCCTCCTCTTATTCCCCAGGCAGTTCAAGGCTTGTCTGGTTTGCTGAGGTTGCCCAGAGCTGCAGGGGTACGAGCTGGCTCTGACAGTAATTTACAACAGCCTTGCTCCAGACGAGGCAGGAGTAAGCCGCAGAACAACTTGCTAACATGTTTGATCACTCCCATCATTTCAGTCTCCATGTACACTGATAAACTGAAAGACAGAGGCAATGGTGGCGACAGGGAATTTTAAAATGTTTGTTGTGAATGGTGAAGCTGAATGTTAAATAGCAACATTTTGAAATACTTCATCAAGTAGAAGCTCAGCAGAGATGACAGGCGGTCTGCAGATGAGAGGAGCACCATGAAGTAATGCTGCCAGAGATGGGAATCAGGTGTTGATTCTCTTTACTTTCCCATGCTGGTTCTGGAAGGAGTGCTCCTGCCTGCGCTGGTGGGGTCTTACTTTATGGATGCACAAAGGCTCTGCATGAGTGTCAGGACAGACCATAGTCAAATTGTGCTCACCCAAGTGAGTTGGAAACCATTCATTGCCCTTATTCCTGTGCTCTGACTTCTTGGGCTGCTGCATCAAAGATGTGCTGGCGCTGCTGGTCCTTGTGGGGAGAAATCCACAGCTGTGGAGCATCTCCTTTGCTCTTCATCTGGTGACGGAGCCCCAGCTCGCTGGGACAGATCCCAGCCCAGGTTAGAGTTTGGCAGCTGTCATTTACCTTTGACCATGTGTCCCAAATCATCTGTTCCCTTCACAACTATTGTTCCCTCAAGTGTATTCCCAAAGGATTCGTCAGCCTACTGGCTATGCATTAGCTCATGAGCAGGACCAGTTTTCCCTGGGAGGTTCCCTAGCTGAACAGACTTCACAGGGCACAACCAATCCCATTAAATGCCATTTCCTTCCTTGGTTTCATACCACTACTTGTAGCGGGCATGCTCAGATTTTTGAAATAATGCCTGTCTTTGTTCTGATACAAGACCCTTGCATATCCATGCAACATGAAGTCCCCCACCCCCAAAAAGTCCATCCTTTAAAACAGATAAAATGCTTTTTCTAAATTGCAATTTACATGGATTTTGATGGGAAGGATGGAAGAATCATACATAGAAGGGAAAAAATCTTTTAAAATGAGAACTGAAGCAAATATAGCTTAGTAGTATACTCATTACAGAATGAACAGCATATTGTATGTGCTGTGTTAGAGGTATGTTATGAATAACAAAAGCACTGGAGCATTTACATATTTGTTTTCAGAAATCCTGGCAGTTGGATTTCACCATTCTGTGCCTCTTTGCCAGAATCACTAAACAGTGGTACATATGGCTTCTGAAGTACCATATGCCATGGAAAACGTTAGCTGATGCCTATACTGCTGCGACACACTATAGTCTTTATTTAGATTTTTTTGCAGTTTTGAACAAAGAATATTAGATCATGCAAAACATTGTGCAAGCAGCACGTAGTAGTACATACAGTAAAACATAATACCCTGTGCCCAAAGAAAAGCAAACTATAAGGAGGGGAAGCACTGGTGCTATTGTGAATTAGAACATGCACGTGCCAAGAGGTGTATCAAACGCTGTGACATTGGCTTGTATGGCCAAGGCAGGAGATTTTTTCCCAGTGCTTAAAGCAGAGAGTTAGGAGAATGAGCTCTGATTTTGAATCACGTCCCAGTTCTAAGAGATGCTCCCTGTTCCAAAAAGTACTTAGGCTTAAATTGAAGTACATGCTTAAAATCCTTTGAGAGTGAAAGGAACACGTGCATGAGTGCTTTTCTGCCTTATAGCAGGAGTGGTGATAACTCTGCTCTCTCCCACATAGTTGTCTGAAAATAGTGACAATGAACAAAGTTATAATGACTCATGTGAGAAACACCTTGAAAATAAAATGAAATATGGTTTTGAACACAATCACCACCAAGTCCAACCTGAACTTAAAAATTAAATCAGGCTTTTGGTTTGACAAGAGCTTTTTAAATATTTTTTTTTCCCTATGTATTGACAGCCGAAAAGATTACTGCATTTACATAGGTGATAGCAGGAGATATGCCAAACCCTGGCAGAAGCCTGATCTTGGGGAATGACTGAAGGGGAATGTGGCTCTGAGAAAAGAACAATGTGGCGAAAACTCCCCTCAGAGCAGTGCCCCACTCTCCCATTTTCCCCTCTTCTGATTCCTCTGCATATAGACCATGTCCCTGTGAACACTTAATACACTTAACTTTAAGCACAGGAGTAGATCAGATGGGATTGCTGGCATATTTAAGCAAAGATGTAATGTTTGGAGATGGGGGGAGAAGCATAACATCTCTATCTTTCAGTTAGATTCTTGTTCTTAAAGCACACCCAGTCATGGTCCCTGAGGATGGTACATTATGGGATTCACACAGCCTGTGCCCAAAGTGTGTTGGTGTGATGCAGCTAGTGTTAAACCATGAGTAGTAGGAAATTGAGGAAATACTTCATAATCTGCAGACATTTAGTAGGTTAAGGCCAACCAACTAACCAGGACAAAGACAAAGCCAGTGCAGAAGCAGAAGGTGAATAAGGCTCAACCCCAAATACAGTCAGAGGAGAGCAACTTTGGGAGCAGAAGGCTAAAAGGCCAAGGACTTACAATTGAGCCTGGACCACAGACAGACAGGCAGGGAAATGCAGGGATCCAAAACCACTGGCTATGGGAAAAGTTGTCCCATAAGCCTGGGGTAGAACACAAGGTGGGGTTAGAGATGGGTGCCACCACGGTGCAGCATGCTCCTAGGTAGGGAAAGGATGGATGTGGGGCTGTTGTGGGGTGCAGAAAGATGTATGTGGAGGTTTAATAGCACAGGGAATTGCACAGTGGCCTGTGGTAGGGGGGTTGAAACTAGATGATCATAAGGTCCTTTCCAACCCAAACTATTCTATGATTCTATGATTTAAGATACTGAGGCTGTCATAGAGATTTGTCTATGTGGCAAGGGCTGTATGCTCTTGTGTGTAGGTAGCATTTTGCACATTTTATGAACCACTACTTAAATGAATGGATGTAAACAGAAATAGAAGTAGGAGGGGAAGCTGGCGGAAGGCAGATGAACAAAGGGAGCTTTCACTGAGCACCTGTCTGAGGTTGATTCTTGGGTTCACTGAAAACCAGCTACTGGCTCAAGTTCAAACCTGATGAGGTGGTTGTAATTTTATGAAAGTAATAAGAGGAGAAGATTAACATCTTTGTATCAATCTCATAGTAAGGTGGTTTAATTCCTTCGTAGGAACAAGGACCTTTACAAGACCTGCAAGTAGAGGAGAATGGAGTGTTTCTCCCTAAAGGAAGGTGGTAGTAGCAGCCACAAGCAGATGCTCCCTCCCTCCATCTCCGCTGTCCACGTCACTCAAAGGAGAGCATGGTGAGTGCCTAGCCTGCTTCTTTTTAGTCTGTGAACCAAGATGTCAAAACCAGCACTGAGCCCACTATGTCATGAACATGGGGTTGTCCAGATTACAGCAGGTAAAGCTTCAGAGGGGAAGTACAACCTGGGCTGGGTGGGCTATTGAGCAGGTCAGTGCAGCTCCTTCCCCTGCACAGGCAGCAGGTCATGCAAGAGGTGGCTAAGCAGGGACAGTTGTGGGCTTGGTGCATGCAAGCAGTAGAGAAGGGGGTGCTGCAGACCTGCCCTACCTCCCCCCTCTGTGGGGTTTAGAAGAGCCACACGCAGGAAATCTGCCCCTAAATTATGTGGGTTTATTTCCCCACACTCCCCACCACACCCCCCAAAAAAAACCCACTAAAACAAGAAAAACCTCTGCACAACTCAGAATGGCATCTCAAAGCCCACCCTGGCTGCTTCACTGTTTGGTTTCAAACTCGTGCTCCAGGATGCCACGAGGTGTGACAGTGACACATTGATGGGCCTCAGCTGCTTTCCAGGCTGTCATGACATGCAGCCTTCCCATGCTGAAGGTTTTGTGTATCCTTTATGAACACAAACAGACAATTTGCTGTATTAGTGTCATTGCCTTTCCATTCAAAAAGCACCTACCACTGTGGTTTGGAAAGGGGTGAACACTTTCTCTTCCCAAACCTCAACCTGCCAGTACATCTCCAATTATTAAATGTCACTTCACAACTTCATCTCCTCTTCTGCTACATCTGCTTGCTGCTCCAGTGTGCAACCTCGCTCACATCCCTAACATCTAAATGCATTGTTTCCTCTCATTCTCCCGCCAGCATGGAAAGAAGCCATACTTGAAGCAGGATTGCCTTTGAGCTGGCAGCAGACAAGTGGGCATTGGGCATTACTGCTGAGGCTGTGGCAGGCCGTTTAGCAGAGAACCTTGGCTAATGAATGTCATCCACACCTAGCAGACGTGCCGCTGGCTGCCATGCCAGGTTTTTGACATAATACAGTGTTGCTGGACACCACAGAGATCAGGAAAAGCCACAGAGTAACTTGTGCCTTCAATGCAGCATTCAACCTCGCTCCTCACCCGGATTGTTAATCGGTGTGTAAATCATATTTGTGATGTTTTACCTCACAGCCGCCTCCCCTCCCCCCTTTAAAAGGGGACTTCTAAAAAAAGAAACAAACAACCCTTTTTTCCTGTACTTTCAGATCAGGTCTCGTTGGTCCTTCCAGCTCCTCTCTGCCGTCGAAGGTGGGGGCGATCTGGCCCAGGGGATGCAGCTCCCCCATTCATACGCATAATCCCCATCCGAGCTCTGCTGCAGGAAGGTTCCTGGGACACCAATCTCGCCTTTATTTTCAGCTTTGTCTTTACTCTCCTGCCCTCCACCGGAGGGAAGGAGCATGCACCCTGCAGAGCAGCCACCCCTGGGCCCCCACAAACTCCTCGGGGTCCACCCTCGCCTCCTAATCCTGGTCGTAATCCCGGAAAGCGACATCCGGTGGCGAGTGCGAGTCGCCGGCAGAAGGTGCAAGGCCATCGGCGGGATGCGGGACGGATATTCGGGCAAACCCTTCGCTTTCATTAGAGGGTCATTAACCCTGTAATTAGTCTGCGGTGGGGGCAGGAGAGGGAGTAGGAAGGAGCGGAGCGGACTGTATCCCCCCGGTTCTGGCTGCTGCCTCTCCCTGCTATTCGGCTTCCTGCAGGATCCGCCGCCGCTTAGCTACACCCCCCACAGCTGCTTTTTATTCCTGCAGACAAGGAGGGGGTGTGTTCCCTGCCCCAGAGCACAGGTACCCCCAAAAACGTCTCTCTGGAAGCCAGCCCTGCTCCCTCCCTCTTCCACCGGGAAGCCGGGGCTGCTGCCAGCGTCGGGAGGCTTCGGGATGTGTCATTCAAGTCCTGGTGGAGGGCTGGGGATAAGGGGGTGATGTTCTTTCATCCCAGCTGGCTCAAAGTCAAGTTCAGTGCAGTGTGGCTGGGCAGCTTGGATGCTCTTGGAGGGATTAATATCGGGGGTATCATTTCAAATAAGTAATGCTGTGTCTGCATGAGATCAGGCACCGATGCAGGAGTGGAATGCGGATCGCTCTGCTGCTCTTCCCAGTTGTCGTTTTTTCTTTTTTCCCTCCCCTCAGCCTCTTTATCTTTCAATTGAAAGCCAATTAAAGGTTTCCATAAATCTGTTAGCATCCCTTTTTAAGTGGGGCCCTCTGATGCCTGCTGTATTGCCCTTTAGATGCCTCTTCCTTTTTTTGCTTTACGATTGTTGTATCAATATAATGCTTCCTTTCTTTCTCTGTCTCTATAGATACAGATATACAAGGCAAACTAAAGGTTTCGGCTGCTATTCAGCATCTCCTCATTTGTCCCAGAGCCGTAACAGTGGTGCCCTTTCTCTTCTGGCTGCTTTTCCCTGCTTCTGGAGCAGCAGTTATGGGAGAAGCAGATGGCTACTGATTGCGTGAGCTTTGTGGCTTTAATACTGAATACTTTATGGAAAAGGATTTTATCATGCTTGGTTGGCCAGAGGAACAACGGGATGAGATTTATGACTAGAGAAAATAAATCTTTTTAAGTTTTAGGCTCCTTCACACACCCCACGCCAAGTTGCTATAGCAGAGCCAGAGCTGAAATCCTCTGCATCTTTCTTTTTACCTTCCTCCTTCCCTCCCCCTCTGTCTATCTGTCCTTTCACTGCTCTCCCACCCCCTCTGTGCCAGGCTTTGGCAAACCTCTGCAAACTTGAGGGACGGTCACTCACTGCAGATGCCTTCACAGCCCTGCAAGCAGCATGGGGAGAGAAAAGACCATCCCCAGATGCAGATCATCCACCTGATGGGAATATGCTGGGCAAGTCAGCTCCTTCTAAGGCCTGGCCACGTGTGACCTGGGGTGAGACCACCCAGGATAGTGGTGGGGAGTTCTGAGTGACATCCTCATAGATGGGACAACACGGAGGCTATGTGACCACCAAGAGGTGCCCAGGCTGTGCTGCTCACTGCAGAGCCTGGATCTCCCTAAGGGAGGGAGCCCAGCACTGCCTGACTCCACTGCGCCCTACGCTGGGCAGCCCTGTGTGTCTGTCCCCTGGTCACCCCTGTGGAGCCACACCTCCATGACACTGACACCGAAGCTGGAGGGTGACTAAGGACCATGCAGTGGGGGGGCTCCGGCCCCAACATTGGACACTGGTGGTGGCACACAGGGACACAAAAGTCAAAAGGATGTACAGAAGGTAGAAGTACATTTCAGCCCTACAGGAGTTTCCCCCTTCTATTTCTCTCCCTTACAACCCATAATATCCTCTGCCAAGTTGTTTTTTAAGGCATTTTAAGGAAGCTAAAGCTAGGTGAAAACTTTTCAGGTTTTAAATCTCAGTGGCTACTGTCAGGTCAAGTGAGGAGAAAAAAACAACTGTGTTTGAGCAAATTGATTTTTGAGATAGCAAGTCATATTTGGGGCTATATATTAACTACCAGACTAGCCACCCTGTATTATATTCAGTGGTCTGTTTTCTGGTCAGTGGTAAAAAAGTTCGTTGACCTGTGGGGAATATACAAATTAATATTCCTACTTAGTCTCTGTGCTTGCTCAGAAAGAAGTGCAGAGGAAGTTCAAGCACCATCAGGGGCTGAAGAAATAGCAGAGGTGCTTATGGCATTTCTGACTTGGGAAAACACAGGTGGAGAAGAGATGGATGCTGAGTCCCACTGGGGCTGCCTGAGCCTTCAGGGGAAGCAGGAGCATTTGCTTCTTTTTAGGGTGACCCACAGCCAGGGCCTGGCAAAAAGGGCTTTATGGTTTTGTGGTGGTGGCTTGACCTGGGAGTCCAGCATCAGTGAGATGCAGCTGAAGGGTCAGTGGAAATAGGAAGGGGCAGAGACAGCAGAATGTTTAGGAACTGAGCTGGAAACAAGGTAGGACAGGAAGTGCCTGCTTGTCCCAGCCCTGGCTAGGGCCTGCTGGTGGGAAAATGTCTGGCTGGTTGTGTGGTGGAGGAGTCCCAGCTGTATCCCCATGCTTGCTGTTCCAGTAGGAGAAAATCCTGCTTCTCCATGCCAAGGCTTGGGGTTCTGCAGCATGGCAGCGGGGTACACCCAGGCACAGGACTGCCCAGTAACAGTTAAATGCAGGATGATTTGTCATTCAGCTGAGGCCCCGGTTTATTTCCACTACAGAGGCCTAGCTGCCTGTTGGTTTCAGGGGAGGGGAACCATTCTGCCTGCATTTCTTCAGACACCAGGAAAGCTTGTGGCTCCACATTTCCTGTTGCTTTTCCATTCCCTTCGGTGTGCTCCCCTTGAGGATCATGGGCCAGCCCTGCCCATGGCAGCAGCAGGCAGAGAGGTGAGCAGGGCAGCTTTGAGCATCCATCCCTTCATCCATTCCTCCTCCCTGCAGTTCTTGGCATCCCCTGGACAATTACGGCTGGGCTTGTGCGCCCCTGGTAACTTGGTATTTCCTCAGCCATTTTATTTCACAGGTGACTTTAGGGTAGTCACCTGCGAGCTGACTCTAAGCTGTGTCTTTGTGTCCTCAGAGGAGTAGCTATACATCTGCAGGCCTGGTTGCATGTCAAAACTTTGAGGCAGCTTTTCTCAAGGGATGCAGGAGTGCTTCTGAGCCTCACCTTGCACCTTTCCCCTTCACCTTACTGGGTGAAATCCAGGCATGAAGGAGACAGCTCAGGGAGGATGCCCTAGCATCCCGAAAGAGACAGATCCACTATCCATCCACATGGTAACTCATCATGGTGCAAACTGGCGCTTCCCTCGGAGAGCTGAAGCGATCATGGTGACTGAGCATCATCACCCCACCGCCCCATGGGGTGCCAGCCACCCAGCCCCTCTAGATAGGGGCAGACCCTGGGGCTGGACGTCCAGCAGCCCTGCGAGTCTGTAGAATCCCGGTTTGCCTGCCTGACCTGATCTGAGCACAGTTTCAGTCCTGACCTGACCGCTACCGGGGACTCTTTTCCGGTTGTCAATGGGCACCTTCTGGGAAGTCGGGGGAAGAGGTCGCCGCTGTGCTTGTGGGGGGCTTGAAGCAGCGGTGAGTGGCGTGGGGCAGCTGGATCTCCTGAGCCCGGGTCTCAGCTCTCCGCAGGAGGTTTATACATAACACGAGGATATATAACGAGATATTCCGTGTGTGGTTTAGGGCAGCGGCAGGCAGTTTCCGTACGGCCCCTGCAGGGTAACCAGAGGCCTAGCCGGGCTGTGGGTCCTCCGTTCCACCCCCAAAATTCCCGTGCGGTCGCTCGGTGAGCCCGGGGAGAGGCTGCCTTCCCGAGCCGCCCGTACTTCACGGTGGCTTTTCTGCGCCGCGGGCACTGGGGACCGGGCTCCGCCTGGAAGCCGGGGTCGATCGCGGCTGAGGTGAGCGCTTCGCGGCTGTGGCGCCTGGAAGCATAAAATCCCAAGGAAAGAGTCTGCGGACATCAAAGTGTCGTTCTGCGAGGCTGGGGCTATGCTGCTGCCGGAGGTTGGCTCGTACGGCGACATCAGAGGCTGAAGAAAGGCTCGCAAACGCCGCTACGGTCCTTTCCAGTACCGGGGAATTTCGGTTGTGGAGATAATGCCGAAGCGATTCCGAGGTAGTTTGTGTACCGTAATGTCCCTTAAAATTCTCACGAATAAAAATAATGCGTAGGTTTTCTTTCCTCCCCCCCCTCCCCCCCCCCCCCCATTAATGACAGTCATTCGGACAATTTCTATCACACAGTGCTAGCTGTAGCCTTAAAAATATATATATACGAGATGGGGGGGACGACACCCAAACCAAGCCAACCAACAAACAAACAAAACCCCCCTCACACACGCACACACACAAAAACGGGGGGGGGGGGGGGGGGGGGGGGGGGGGAGAAACTTAAGCAGGAATTAAGATCCAAATTTTTACAGACTCCCATCTTTTTAATGTTATTACAATCCCCGCTTTTAGCAGACGCTGTGTTTTGTCGAATTAATAAGATAAATGTTGAAAGCATATTATATGCAGCCTTTAATCCTAATGCAAGGAAAATCGTAATTATGTAGAGGATAAGTGAATTTGAAAGCCAAACATCAGCCTACTCCCTGATTGCAAACATTGTTCTCCTCTGGAAAACGCTTTGTCTCTTCTTTTGTTTAGTTTGGGGGGTGTGTGTTAAATTATATTTTTAATATTATTTTTTTAGCCTGTTTGGGGGGTTTTGTGTGTGTGTGAAATGACGGCGACGAGGGAGCAACCGGTGAAGGCTTTTCCGCGCCGTGAAACCCTCCTTTTGGCAAGGATCATCCACCGCTTACCGAACCTGCCGCGTGGTCGCGGGCACCCGAGCCCCACGATTGCGGGGAGTGCGAGCCCCACGCCCCGCGAAGGGGGAGCTCTGCCGTAACTGGGGCCGCCCCATCGGCGGCTCTTCCCGCTCCGCACCACCGGGACTGCCGCTCCCGCCACCCGCACGTCGGGGCTCCACCGGGCCCCTTCCCTTGCGGTGCAAGGGCATCCCCGCCTGCCTTCACCCAGGAGAGGAGGGATCTTATTCTTGTATTTGAGAGCTCGCCCGGCAGGTGACGGACGGGACAGAGCGGGGAGGCGGCCGCCGGGATCCTGGTGCCGGGCAGAGCCGCCGTCGGACTCCTTCCGGCTCCCCACCCCGCACTCACTGCCGGGCCGGAGCTGCGGCCCCCAAACCCGCACGCTGCCAAGGGAAAGGCGGAGTGTGTGTATGGGTGCGCCCCGGTGTGTCCCCCCACTATCCCCCTTTCCGTAGGTACCCGATGTCCAGGTGAGGGGCGGGCGGCGGGCAGGCAGAGAACTGGCAGCCCCCGAAGGGGTTAAAGGGAGGGGACGTGGGCTGTCACGCGTCATTGGGCAGATTATGTGCAGCAAACAAAAAGTGTGTGTCTGTGTGCCAGTCACTCACTGCATCGGGTCCATCTGCACCGCTCGCCTCCCCGGCCGCCTCGCCTCCTCGCCTCGCCCCCGCCGCCGCCCCGGCCATGGAGCTGCTCTGATACAATAGCGCCGGGAGGCAGCGGGGGCCGCAGCCCGGCTTTGTGCCACTTGTCGGGCGAGGATTATATTGCCTCTCTCCCTGGTGAGTACCCGCGGAGGGACCCCAGCGCGCAGCCAGGGAAGAGCGACGGCCCCAGAGGAGGGAACAATGCCGGGAGGTGGCGGCCCTGCCCGGGACGCGGCGGCCGTGCCCGGGACTCTGTGCCCGGCGGCGGAGGATCCTGGAAGCGGCCCCGGCGCCGCCCGGCCCTGACAAAGGGCGGCCGAGGGGGACCAGGGAGATGCGGCACGGGGGGGAGCTGAGCGAGGCCCGGCGAGGGCGAGTGGAAAGTTTGGCGGGGGCAGCTCGCGGCCGTTTGTTTCGTTTGGCGAAATAATTCCTTCGGGGAAGGGATGCGCCGGGCAGCGCCGGAACGAGGAGGGCGACAGGGGGAAGGCGAAAACGCCTTCCCCGCGGGGCCCGTTACCGAGGGAGTGGGGGTTGCGAGAGCCTCTGCCTCTCCGGAAGGCGAAGTTTCGGGGGGAGGGGGGGGGGATACCCTGTTGTCTCCCGAAAGCGGGGAAGAGAAGTGGCTCGCCGGGGCTGTGCCCAATGCGAGCGGCTCCGGATGTTAAATAGGCGCACGGAGAGGAACGCTTATTTATTCCCGAGCGAACCTGAACTAAACGATTTCAGTCGCAGATGGGGTGGAGGGGAGTCAGCCTCTCACTAACCGGGTCGGGAAGGGCGAGGGCATCCCCGGCCTCGGCCCCTCAGAGCCCGGCGGCCGCCGTCCTGCTGCCCGCTCCCTGCTCGCATCCTGCCAACCTCCTTCCCGCCTCGCCCCCGCCTGCATCCGTCCCCTCATACAGCTCCGGAGCCTGGGCTCACCCTCCTCCACAAATAAGCGTGTCGAGGTAAAAAATAATTACCTCTGCTTGCTGCTTTTAATTAAAGTCTCGGAGGGAAAGTGCTGGATTATGGTAATGAGCAGACATACGTTCCCTCTTGTCGAGCGGAGCGGGAGGTAAGCTGACATGCAATCAGCGACAATGACAAGCCACTTGAAACCCATTCGCTCTGCTCCTCTCACAGCCCAGAGACTGGCCCTGTTCCTCTCGCAGGGCACCTGGGGTGGGGGTGGGGGGAAGACACCGGCCAGTCGCAGCCGCTGCCCCTTTTTGTTCGGCTTTGCCCGTGGCCGGATCCCCCTGCTCCTGCCCGGTTGCTCCCCGAAACCGGCTCCAGCCGCGCTCGCTGATAAATGAATCGTGGCGGCAGCTTCCGCGCTCCTCGCCGCCTTTATTTATTTTTTTCCAGACCTGTGAAAGTGCTCACCTATTTTATTTTTGTTTGTTTGTTTTATATATATATATATATATATATATATATATATATATATATATATATATATATTTAAATTTTTTCTCTCGGCCGCGCCGTAACGCGTCGGCTCTGCCCCTCTCTCCGCCCACAGGCATGGAGGACGCCGGCGTCCAGAGGGGAATATGGGACGGGGACGCCAAGACGGTCCAGCAGTGTTTGACTGACATTTTCACCAGTGTTTACACCACCTGCGACATCCCTGAAAATGCCATTTTCGGCCCCTGCGTCCTGAGCCACACATCGCTATACGACAGCATTGCCTTCATCGCCCTCAAGTCCACTGACAAACGCACCGTCCCCTATATATTCCGGGTAAGACCCGCACATCTCCCGGGCCAAGCCACTTGCCCCGCACACGGGAATAAGCCCCCGCCGCCGCTCGCCCCGACGGCTGGTCCCCGAGCTCATCCTCACCGCAGGGAGCAGCTGGGAGGGATCATCGGCCGACGGGATGCTCTCCCCGCCGCTCACTGCCGGCTGCCGAGCCCCATCCCCTCGGTCGGTTCCTCCGTTCGTCCGTGCGCGTTGATGAAAACGAGGTTTGTAGGTGGACACGTCGGCGGCAAACGGCTCGTCGGAGGGGCTGATGTGGCTGCGGCTGGTGCAGTCGGCGCGGGAGCGGGAGGAGCAGAACCTGGAGGCCTACATCAAGAGCGGGCAGCTCTTCTACCGGTCTCTGCGCCGCATAGCCAAGGACGAGGAGCTGCTGGTGTGGTACGGCAAAGAGCTCACCGATCTGCTTCTGCTCAGCCCCGCACGGGCTCCTGCCCGCAGCAACGGTGGGTGCCCCAAAACCCCTTCCCATGGCCGGGGGGAGGCCGGGCAGAGATCGCCGCCCGGGGTGATGGGAAGGGGTTGCCGCCATCAGTGTCTCTTCTTCCCCTCTTCTTTCCTTTAATCCCCTGGGATGCCTGGTCGCCGTCCCCGGCTGACGGTGCTCCCATCTCTCTCTCTGTGCCGTGTGTCCGGCTGCAGGCTCGCCTCCTTTCGCCTGCCCCGAGTGCAATCAGCGCTTCCAGTTCGAGCTGCCCTTTGCCGCCCACCTCCGGTTCCGCTGCCCCAAGAGGCTGCATGGCCCAGATACCACCAGCCCCGCCGCCGAAGGTCCCGGCAGCAAGGACGGCGCCGGCAAGGAGCCGGAGGCCGGCAAGTACTGCAAGCCCGGCGGGCCGCTCCACCACCCCTTCCCCGGGGCCGACGGCGGCGGGGCAGCCGCCAGCACCAAGCCCTCCACGGACTTCCACAACCTCGCTCGGGAGCTGGAGAACTCCCGCACTGGCCACGGCGGGTCTCCGGGGCGGCCGGCGGCCCCCGAGGGCGGCCCGGAGACGGCGGCCGGGAAAGGCAAGCGACGATACCCCGAGGAGGAGGAGCGGGGCTCCGGGGCGGCCGCGCGGGGCCGCTTCCCGGCGGAGCGGCCCGGGCTGCCGTCAGCGCCCAAGGAGGAGCCCGTGTGCGCCCCGCAGCAGCAGTACCGCGCCGCCGGCTCCTACTGCGGCTTGGAGGAGGGCGGCCGCCTCTTCGCGCCGCCCAGCCCGGAGACGGGGGAGGCCAAGCGCAGCGCCTTCGTGGAGGTGAAGAAGGTGGCCCGCGGCCCCGAGCCCGACGGCGGCGGCGCCGAGGAGGGCCAGGAGCGCGCTTCCCCCGCTGCACCGGGTGCGGGCGGCAGCGATCCGGGGCTTTGTCCCCGCAGCGGCCCCGGGGTCCCGCTGTCCGCTCGCCTAGAAGGGGGCAGCCCGGCGCGGGGCAGCGCCTTCACCACCGTCACGCAGCTCGGGGGGAGCGGCCCCGGCGGCGGGGCGGAGGAGCGAAAGAGCGCTTTCTCACAGCCGGCCCGCTCCTTCCCGCACGTCCCGCCGCTGGTGCTGAGCCAGAAGCTGGGCGGGCTGGGCGAGCCCTGCCCCGACGGCGCCGCCGCTCCCACCCGCCTCTATGCTGCTGAGGCGCTGGCCGTCAAGCTGCCGGGTGGCGGAGAGGCGGCTGGCGGAGGCGGCGGCGGCGGGGGTGGAGGCGGCGGCGGGGGGCTGCCCAAACAGAGCCCCTTCCTCTACACCACCGCCTTCTGGCCCAAAAGCTCGGCGGCGGCGGCGGTGGCGGCGGCGGCTGCGGGGCCGCTGCAGCTGCAGCTGCCGTCGGCTCTGACGCTGCTGCCGCCGTCGTTCACGTCGCTGTGCCTGCCGGCCCAGAACTGGTGCGCCAAGTGCAACGCGTCCTTCCGCATGACCTCGGACCTGGTGTACCATATGCGCTCCCACCACAAGAAGGAGTATGCGCTGGAGCCCCTAGTCAAGCGGCGCCGAGAGGAGAAGCTCAAGTGCCCCATCTGCAACGAGTCCTTCCGCGAGCGGCACCACCTCTCCCGCCACATGACCTCCCACAACTAGCGGGAACACAACCTCCCCCCAGCAACACCCCGCAGACCCGGGGACCCCCGGCCGGCCCCCGCGGAGGGCAGTGGTCTCCCGGCGCTTTCTTCCCTTTCTTTTCGATGCACGCATTTTCACTTTGTGGGGAGGGATGGGGAGGGCAGAAGGGAAGAAGAGGAGAGCAAGAGGAAAAAAAGGAGAAAAAAAAAAAAAGAAGGGACAAAAAAAAAAAAAAAAAGGGAAGAAAAAAGAATGGAAAAGACGGAAAAAATAGAAGAAAAAATTACAAGAAATAAGAATTTTTAAAAACGACTGGAAAAGAAATAAAAGAAAAAATAAAAAATAAAAAGGGAAAAGGCAAAAAAAAAAAAAAGAAAGGAAAAAATCGGTGGAAAAAAAACAAAAAAAGAAAAAGGGGTTGGGGAAGTAAGGAAAAATAAGGGGGAAAAAAGGAAAAAACAAAGACTTTAAAAATACATTTTTTAAAATGTCATATATTGCAACATATTGATGCATTTGTCATACGTTTCTACTTAAATTATTAAGCACTTATGGTTTAGATGTAATAATAATTCTATGTCAGGGTAAATTTTTATTTTCGATATTCCTACAGAGTGTCACTTGGTGCCCGTGAAATGAAGTCTTGATAGTTCCGTGTTACCTTCCCTTTAATGTTAGGAGTTGTGTTGGGGTTTTCTGTTGTTGTTGCTGTTGTTGTTGTATTGGTTTTTGTTGTTGTTTTTTTTTTTTTCTCCTCGTCCCCCCCCTCAAAAAGATTTATTAAACTTTATAGTTTATCTGGGTATGTTGGATGCTTTGACAATAAATGACTTTATTTTCTTCAAAGCACCTGGATGTTAATCGACGCTGGGGGGTGGCAGTGGGGAGCAGGGCCTCCGGCTGGGCTGCAAGGAAAGGGAGAGACTCAACACCTTCCCTTCCCTTCCCTTCCCTTTCCTGCCCTGCCCTTTTTTTCTTTGGGGTGACAGGGCCCAGGGGAGCACAAGCCTGGGGTGTCCTGGGACAAGGAGTGTTGGGAGAGGTCAGTGAGTGGATCCACCTGCCATGGTGCTTCACTGGGGTGATGGGACAGGAACACATGGGAGGGCTCAGTATCCTCCCTGGGAATGGGGGGACAGTTTGGTCCTATGGCAGCAGCTGTAGCAGGTGCATTTTGTGTCAGAGCCACGTGTTCTTGGGTGCAAGGGAGAGCACCAGCCAATGGAGCAGCTTGGTGGTGTGTTGAAAACCCATGTCCACAGGCAGTCTGGCAACATTGCTGAGGGCCAGGCATCACAGGGATGATGCTGTGTGTGGCCCAGCAGCCAGGCTCCAAAGCAGGAGGTGAGTCAGGCAGGAGCCCAGGGAAGAGCCTGGGAGCCCCACAGTGCTGTGCAGATGGGGGTCAGGGTGCCACCAGCACCTGCTGCAGTGCTTTCGGGGATTTACCACCCAGACCTGCTGCAAAGATTTAACAACTCCGGGGCAAGTTGGCTGCAGCTTCGGAGAGGATGCACTTAAAAACTCTGTGTATTTTGAGCCTTATTGCTTCTTCCTGAGGACAGCTGAGGCTTACAACCAGCTCCGACCCTCCATTAAATGAGAAGAGCGCAGATCGGTCCCTGATATGGTGATATGCAACTGAGATCACGGTCTGGGGTGTTTCGCCACACCGCACAGCTTCCCTTAGCTGCTGTTCGCTCCATCAGCCCTTGAAAGCCACAATCTGCCTGGCCCCAGGACTGTACGAATAACTACCCCCCCCCCCCAGCTCGAGGTGCTCACGCTGCACCCCCCGACAGCCACCCGCTGAAGTCGGCATCACGCGTGGCTTCACCTGCCCGCAATTAATTGCGTGAAGAGGCCCTTAATTACTCCCCAGGGACCTTCCCTTAAAGGCGTTAACAGTGAGGTGTGCTGCCACTGTTGGAAGGCGGCGTTTGGCGGGGGTTCCTGTCAGCTATGTGCCTGCGCACGCCGGGGTGCCCAGAGACAGGTAGGAGAAAGGAACGCCGGCGGCAGGTTACAGGGGGGGCACTGCCACCTAGCGAGCGCGGCGGGTTCGGCGACCGAGCTCCTTTCTCCCGCCGGATTTGCTCGCGCGGCTAGGGCTCCAGGGTCCCAGCCCGGGGCTGCCGTCGGCGCTCGGAGGAGCCCGGGGCACTGCGGAGGGAGGGAGAGAGAGATAGAGGATGCACTGCCTGGCTGCGTGCGCTCATTCGGGTTTTGGGGTCATTGCTGCTGCACCCCCCCGGCTTCTTGAGAGGGGGACAAAGAGAGTTTCCCTTGCGCTTGGCTGCCTCAGGTCCTTCACCCTCCAGAGCCATGCTGACTTTCCCTGGGATCAGAGTAAGTGCCACAGCCCAAACCCTGCTCTCTTGTATTAACAACAATGCTGCATGTGGAATAAGAAGGAAGGGAATCTCACTGTTGCTTTTTATTCCTGACTGTAGGCTGATGCTGTGCTGCGTCTCTACACAGTGCAGGAGCCAGCTGGGCTGCAGCATCAGCTAGGTTGCAGCACCAGCCAAGGTTTCTCTGGCATGGGATTCTGTCCAAGCAACATAGCCCAGAAAAGACAGTGCCAGGGCACAGTCTAGGCATTTCTTTAAGGATAGAACTGCATCTGTGAGCCTGCACCAGAACACTGGTGCATGTGGCTACAAAACCCACCCTGCAAGTTGTATCTTCAATGTGCTGCAGAGAAGTGAGACACCTGAGGAGTGAGGAAGGGCAGCCTTTGGCCTCAGCCTGCCCCACTGCTGTCAGGTTATCACGGTTCCTGCTGCCTGCAGTACTCAAGGTAAGACTTCCCTGTGGCCAGGCCACACTGCAAATACAGGTAATTCTAACAAATTGAAGTGTTAATGCTGTTACTAGGGTGCAGTGGGCAGGCTTGTGTCTGCAGTAGTATTTGAAAGCTACTCTGAATTGCGTGTATTCTGTGTCACTGATGCGTGTGGGCAAAACTGTGGTTTGGGGTTGTTTTGTCTGGTGTTAATACAAGCAGCAGCGAGCAGCAGCCCCACAGCTCATGAATCCACAGCCTAAAACCAAAAGTAGCTGCCGGCCCTGGGGCCTGATCCTGCCCCTGCCAAAACCAGTCGGAGCTTTGTCACTGGAATAGCTGTGGAATAGCACTTGTGGGGTCAGACAAAGGTGAGTGAACCCCTGGCTGCATGGACACAGGAAGAGCAGAGCTGCTTTCACTGCATTTTGTTATTGAGGTCAGGGTCAGCCCCCTTGCAGCTGCACTGCAGCCTACAGAGATTGCCCAAAAATCTCTCAGCTGAGTTTTTAGCTGAGGGTGAAGATACCTAGCAGCATGATGGAGGGATGGAAAGCTGGTGCTTGGTCCGGGACACGGTTTCTTGGGGTTGTTCCTGAGCAGGCTGGGCCCCTCTTTTCAAGGTGTCCAATGGCAGGTTAACTACTAATGCACAGGCTTCTAAAATTGGAAAAAAAGCCCCAACCAACCCAGCTATTAATATTTCATTCTAATACCTAGCTCTGCGAAGTGAATTATTCAGCTGTGGATAGCTAACAAAAGACTGAAATAGGTTACTTGTTTTGAAAATAATGAGCTTAGAGAGATATAGGGAAGAAAGCGTTCCCTGCGAGGGTGGTGAGGCGCTGGCACAGGTTGCCCAGAGAAGCTGTGACTACCCCATCCTTGGCAGTGTTCAAGGCCAGGTGGGATGGGGCTTGGAGCAGTATGGTCTAGTGGAAGGTGTCCCTGCCTGTGGCAGGGGGTTGGAACTGGATGAGGTTTAAGGTCCCTTCCAATCCAAACCAGTCTGGGATTCTGAAATTCTATTCAGTATTTATTCTCTGCTTTGGACCTAAAAATAGACCTTGCTGCTAAATTTTTATTTGGAGGGGGTGAAGATCATGCCCAGTGCAGAAGATATTGATGGTGTGTCTAAAACAAATGCACACAAAAAGAAAAATGCATGGGTGGGGTTTCTGCCAAGTACAGCACTCTTCTGCAGAATGCTGGAAAGTAAGAGTCCTGTGTTAATGGTAGGCCTGAGTAAGTGCAGGTCTGTTGCTGAAGGTGGTGCTTAATCGCTAGCAGCAGCTACTTGGTTTTGGTCTGAAAGGCTGCTGCCAGCCCCTGCTTGCAGAAGCACAGTGGGGTGTGTTGACCCTGTAGTGGGAATGCGGTGCTGGCAGGGTGCTGCAGGGTAACTGTGCTCAACACCTCTTAAATGAAGCATCTGGGGGCCTTGGCTCAGCCTTGCACTCTCCTAGAGGAAAGTGAAGGAGCAGCACGGGTGCCAGGCTGGTGTTTTCCAGCAGTGAGGTGGCTTCTGAGAGACCCCATGGGGAAGGGTTGCATGTCCCCTGGCAGCACCTGGGCTCCCCACGGCTCTTGAGTTAACTTAAATAAATCTAGTTTAACACCTGTGTGTTTATGTATATAGTAACATAGTCTGCTTTCAGCTCTGCACAGACTTTCTTCTCTAAGGCCTGCACCTTCCACAGGAGTGAGAATGCTTCCCAGAGGACTGTCCTTGAAGGGCGGACTGTCCTTGCAGGGCATCTTTCTGCAGATTGAGTCTCCTTCAGGCCATAAATCCGTATCGGAAACAGTTTTTTCCAACCTCCTGGGGTGCTGTGTTGTGTGTTTTCCTAGGGAGCAGCTGATCCCAGGGCACTTAGTCCCTGCACAAGCACAGGGATGTCATGCTGCTCCTCAGTCCCCTGAGAGTCTGACTCCAACATACTATATACTGTGAAATAACCCTTTCTGTGAGTGGAACAACAAGCTATGCTGGAAGCCTGGCATGCTTTCCTTGTGAGGTTGTCTGGTAGGGTGCTGCTGCCAGCCTCTCACAGCTTGGCTTGGGTCCATCATACCCGTACACATGCATCCCATGGGATCCAGGGGTGCTTCCTATAAACACAGGGCTGGCAGAGCATGTGGCAGCTCTGGTAGAGCTAGGGCTTCACAAATCGGCTCACTTCTCTGGCTTACTTTATGTCTTGTCACATATTCTTAAGGTGCACTTCAATAAGAGTGGGCTCATTTTTGGAGGGGGACACGTTCCTGCCATGTGAAGCATGGCCTTGTGTTATTCAGCAGATCAAATAGTCTCAGAGGACCCCTTCTCTTCAAACAAGGAACCTTACACTTGAAATCCAACTTGACCTCTCCTTTTTGTCTATCACAAAGCCTTGAATAATTCAGTTAACATCAGCATCAGGCTTCACAAGCTGCTGGTGTGTGGGTGTGTGTAAGGGCTGCTGCTGCCAAGGGCAATTACAAAGGGTTATTTCAGGAAGTTGACTATTAGATCTAGTTACTTATTTAGATTTAAGCCTTATCATTTTTTCTTACTGAGTTATGTTGCGTGGACACTTGGACTCTTTGAAATTCATGTGTTGCATTAATGAACAGGTTCAAATGAAAATGACCCAAGGCAGTACAGTTCATGCCAGCTTGGGAGTTCAGTTTCTTAGGGTTTCAGTGTGAAGATGAAAATATGCCATATCCTGTAAGAATAATTAATATCTTGTGTGAGTGCTTTCTTTGCCAGTGTGGCTGGCTGGTCTATGGGGGCACAGGAGCTACTCTTGTGTCCAATCGCTCCCCGATAAAGAGTCTAAACCTTTTTACATTCAGCTCAACTTCCAGTGGCAGGAATAGATTATAGTCTCCTTGACCTGGCTGGAGAACAGAGATTTCACAGGAGCTGATCCTTTGGTAACTGCAGCTTTTAAAGCAAGATGCAAAGGGGGAAATCCTCCTCAAGGGGAGGTAGCTGTGCTGATACACAAGATGTGGTACAAACATCATGGGAGGGGTTCATAACCTGTTTAGGTCCATGTCTGGCTCCTGGATCTGGATTTAAAGACAGCGTGGGCATACAATTAAATAAACAAGATAAAGTGGGTAAGTGGAGTTCACACATCTTACCAGGCCAAGCACTACAGCTGGAAGGAGTAAACAAGCTTTCGAGTGCCTTGACCCTCCTTCAGGTATGTGTATCTATATACAGGGCTTTCTATATATACACATTTATATATAAATGTGTGTGTATGTATGTGCTGATAAATAGTTTGAAATTGCAGTAATGTTGATGTGCGATCATTTCTGTTCACACCACAGCATGGCAGGTGTCACTTGGGATGGATACACCCCCTCCAGTGTGTGTCCCTGCCTGTGCCCCTGACTTCCAGCTTCCTCCCAGGGCAATGGTCACCTTGTGGCATGCCACCACTTTGCCTTCTTCCTGCTGAACCTGATCCCTGGGTACAGCCTGGCTGCAGAGCATTTTCTGGGTATTGAGGGTGGGGGAGGGGGGTGGGGGGAACCAGGTTTACAATAGAAGTAAGGGCATGTGAGTGCTGAGTTTGGGTACATGCTGGGCAGGGCGAGTTTGCTCAGTCTCGGTTTTTGTAGAGGGGGGTTCAGGAGATGTCAGGGACCTCAAGAGCTGGAAAAAGAGGAGTGTGCTTGGTGCTGTGATAGGGTGATGGATAGCCTGTTGCCACAGGGTCTTCTGCTGCGAGTGATGTTGTGTGGCAGTTGTCTTGTAATTGGGAAGAAATATGGCTGCTGGTGTTGGCAGGGCAGTGGGCACGTGTCGGGGTTACCATTCTGGCGGTGGGAAGCCAAGGGGCTGTGGTCTGCCGTGCCTGGGAATGATGGGGGGGGGGATATTGTGAGCAGACAAGGCTCAGTGCTTCCCTGAATGCCTTCAGGTGTTGTCATGGGGAGCTTCGGTGGTGGCAGTGCTGACTGCCCCCATGAACCCCAAAGGGCTGCTCTCAGAGAAGCCACCACATGGGGGTTTTAGCACTCGGGGTACTGTCTGCGGCCCCAAATCTGCTCCCCTTGCCCGGGGCTGGGCCGTGTTGTGCAGCTGCCGCCTGTCATCCCCTGCACCCCCGGCCCGGGGGGGTGCAACCCAATCCCTTCTCAGTCCCGGGGGCTCCACCGAGCCCCGCTGCCCGGCCGCTGTGCAGCCGCTGACACGGTATTTCTCGGCGGTAACCCGAGGCGAGCCTCCGGCGCCTCCGTCTCGGCTGGACGGACGGACAAGTTAATTCCCCAGATTTATGCGCCCCCCGAGCCTCAGCATCTGCCGCGTGGGAGGGAGAGCCGGGGGGGGGGGGGGATCTCGGCTCGGCTGGGGCCGGACACAGGTGCGGGGCCGCCGCCCGCTTATAAATACCCCGTCGGCGGCGAAGGGCGTCCTGGTCCTCCCCGTGCCCGGTCCCCCCACCGGGACTCGGCGGCTGAGCGGGATGCTGCGCAGCGCCCTCCCTCCCACCGGCAGCATGAGCCCGTCCTTCCTCTTCCTTTTCCTCCTCCTCCTCGCCCTGCCCGCCTGCGCCCGGCGGGAGCGGGTACCTCAGCCGGGCGCCCCCGCGCCTTCATCTTTTTCCTCTTTCTCCTCTTCCTCGGCGACAGCCACGGAGGGTCAGAGCCGCTTTCCGCGGAGCCGCCCCGGGAGGCGGAGGGGCCGGTTGTATTGCCGGGTGGGCATCGGCTTCCATCTCCAGCTACACCCCGATGGCCGGGTGGACGGCGCCCACGACGCAAGCCCGCTCAGTGAGTGCACTGCCGGGGAGCACCGGCCGCGGGATGCGGGGTCGGGGAACATCGGGGACCCTGGGTCTGCAGCATCGCTATCCCTGGGGTGTTCCCTCTGGGGAGATGAAGTCCCTAGGTCCCTCTTGCCTAGGGTGAGCTGCAGGCCGGGCTGCATCCTAAATTCACATGGGAAAGGGGAGCTTGGGATGCTGGCTGTCCCGGGAGGCTGGTGGTGGGGTGCCGTTTCCTGTAGACTCAAGTGGGATGCTGCCTCAGGGAGTAAAGTGAGCTTATGCCCTCCTTGCTTTGGGAATTGCCACCCAGTAGGGTTCATCTGCATTGAGGAAGCAAATCCATGGAGATTGGTGTGAAGATGCGAGGTTTGTACTCCTGCCATAGCACCTCACTGGGGTATAGCGGGGGAGGATGCTGCACTGGGCTCTCCATCCTCCCCCCCCTCCCCCCCCCAGTCTTTTCCTCCGTGTAACTTTTCTATCCTTCCTTCTGCATCCTCATTCTTCCAACACAGTGGTAGGATATATTTAGTTTAAAAATAGGACTGAGGCTGACGTTCCTCTGAGAGAAAGCTGTGCTAACTCATGGCTTACTTATTCTTTGGGTAGGGGTTGCTGTGATATCCTGTTAGAGGGAATGAAATGGCAGGCAGGGATGAAAAATCACTTAAAAAGCCTGAGAGCTTGGGCCTGAGGTGATCCTGGCAGCACACGTGGCTCTGGCTCTCAGTCACAGTCAGGGACCAATGGCCACATCTGGCCAGGACCAAATAATTCAGGCTCTAGTCTGTGCCATGGCCCCATGAAGGGGTGCTGGGAGGCCAGAAATCCTGCTTGGTGAGGAGTGCTGCTGATGGTGGCTGGAAGGGGGTTAGGGGATGGGTTTGAAAACGGGGGCATCCCCACTGGAGCTGTTTTGGAAGACATGAGTTTGGAGGGGCTGCCTGCACCCTGTTCTACAGAGGGTGACATGCGTAGCCTTGGACACCACAGCTGTCTCGCAGGGTCTTGGGTTATGCGAAGTTTCTTCCTCTTTAACCTGAAATTTTCCCCCTGGGAAGGTGAGAATAGCGTTACCGCTGCACTTTAGAGCATGTGCCAGTGTCAGGGGGAGCTGTATTGGGGTCTTGTGCCAAGGAACCATCCCCCATGAGGAGGAGGTTGGATTTTGGCAGGGAAACCCCACCTTTGTCCTTGTGGGGCTCAACCCAAATAACCAGGAGTATGTCTCCCTCCCCCCACAAAGGCCATCAGGCTTTGGGCTGCCTTTGAGGACGGAAAACGTGTTGCAGAGGTTGCGTGACTTTTGCAGTGGGACTGCACAACCCATGCCCCACTGGGGCATGTGGAGTGAGGAGGGGTGGCTCAGCAGCCCCCCAAAATGTCCCCCAGGACTTTGGTGCCAGGAGCTGTGCTTTCTCCTTAAAATAAACATGGGAATTGGTGACCTGGTCCCCCAGTCTCAGGGATTTAAGGCAGCTTCATGTTTGCTCTTGGCATGTTAATCAGCATGGCCCTTCGCTTGGGCTGGGTGAGATATTTTCCTGGGCCACTGAGACCCCCCCTCCTAAGGGTAGCAACACTTTTTTTCCCAGGGTGGGAATGGCACATTGGGAATGTGTAGCTTATGTGGCTGGTCAGAGTGTTGGGGGGATGCCTGAGCCCTGCTGCCACCCCTTCTCTGCCTGCAGGATACCATGCTGTGTGGGGAAGGGAAACATTTTGGTGCTGTTGCTGAACAGGAGGCTTCAACAGGAGGTCGAAGCTCTGCTGTAAGATGAGTTATAGGTCATGCCAGCCAGGGACCAGAGCCCAGTCCCGCTCAGAAAATACTCCAATGAGGGGAATACAGCTTGTTTTCTTGTGGCTGCACTGTGCAGCACCCCACTCCCCAGGTACTGCTGTGAGGAGGGGCCTATGAATCTATTATTGGTACTTCTGGCCCCAAATAGGGTATATGGCACTGTGATTTCCGGAGTCTGGTATGCATGGGAGGAGAAAGGGCAAGGCTGATCTCAGGAGCAAGGAAATTTTCCCAACCTTGAGAGAGATTTCCCCAGGAGTGAACTTCTGTCACATCAGAGTCATAATTAGGCTTCTTAAAGGCAGCTTTTTAAAACTAAGCATAACCAAACCACCACCCTGTAGCCATCCCACAGTGGATGCAGGTCTATGGGACAGAAGAATAGAGCAGGAGTGCTGTGTGGAGCCAGGCAGTGAGGAGTAGAGTCTTGTAGAGAGGAAACTCAAACCTATGAGCCTGATTTTTTTGACTTTTTTTTTTTTCTCTCTTTGTCACACTGATGTGAAAAGAACTGTGATTTATTTTGGGATTTCTGTCATCCTAGGTATTTTGGAAATATTTGCTGTGTCTCAGGGGATTGTAGGAATACGAGGAGTTTTCAGCAACAAATTTTTAGCGATGTCAAAAAAAGGAAAACTCCATGCAAGTGTAAGTAAACCCCCTGCTTCTCAGTATCTGTTGTTTATTAAAGGCCTTGGGACACCTCCACATGCACGCTATGATCTGAGTGTGCCGAGCCCCTTTGGCATTTAGCCTGACTGGCATTTACATCTAACCAAGGGAAGTACTTTTTCCTTTCCTACAGTTGTGTATTTGCATTAAAAGGACTTGTTCTTTGAACATTGCTGGGGTATTTTTAGCACCTTCTGCAGCTGATCATGCAGATGGATTTAGCCAAGTGCCTCCCAGTGAGCGACATGAGAGGCACCAGAAACCAGCCTGTGCCCATTGGCCCAGCACTTATCTGTGGGAAAGGGGCTGTGACACTGGAGTTTGAGCTGGGTTTGCCCATGGGGAAAAACATCCCCAGGATTTCAGGCAGGTGAGATCCAGCCCCTGTGGAAGAACTGCAGATAAAGTAGAGAATTTCCATTAACTCTTGTTTCTGCTGGGTGTTTTCCTGAAGACTGGGGTTTTCTGCAGTTTTAATTGTGCTTTTTCCATGCTGTTTCTGTTGAACCAACCCTGTAAATTGATTTTACTTCTTTCAAATTCAAGAAGCTGCTGCCTAATTTTTTCCTGTTAGTTCCTGAGACCATTCAAACAAATGAAAGTGACGACTGTGCTGACATGAAAGTCATCACCTTTTAAAGGTGTATGTGTAAATGCAACACGCAAAGAAGGGCATTTTTAAGGCAGCATCTCTGACAACCTCTCACCCAAGTTTATTCCCAGCCTGGAAGAGGGAAAAGCCAATTTCCTGCCCTGTGGCTATAAGCCAAGCCTCCTGGTTATGAAGTGGATGTAAGTTAAGTGATGTGCTTATGCTGCTTGAGCCTGCAGCCTGCCTTCATGTGAGATTTATGAACTTGCTTCTCTCTCCCTTGAGTCGTATTGGAATGTTGCTCCTGAAACCTAACAGTTCTTAAAGGGTTAACATGTGGTTGCTTATTTTAGGAAGAAAAGTAGGACCAGTAATGACATCTAAGGGAAAGGGGGAATGGTGAAGGAAAGCATGAGGGAAGGAGACAGGATAGGAAATACGCAGAACAGGTGGGGAGCAGTGGAAAGGTGAAGGATGGAGGGGAGAGGGAAGTGGACAGAGAGTGATCCCTGGACCCTCCATAACCTTCCCTCCCATGTGCCATACAATAGGCCCCTTATTTGAGCTGAAGCCTTGATTTATGCCCTGGCACAGTCGGAAATCAAATAAAACCTTGTCAGTGTATGGCTAATTATCAGCACAAAAAAGGCAAAGCCAGAGAGGGACATCAATCAGGTGGGTCAGGGTGGGGGTGAGGACACACGATGCCCTGCTCTGATGAAAGCAACAAATTTGTAGAAACTTGACCCAAATGTCTAAAGATTGCTGGGCTAAATAACACCGATAATGCAAACCCAGCATCTGTTCTTTCCTGCTTTGACAGGATAAAGTTATTTCATGGTCTAATGAGTTTTGAGCAGTACAAAGTGTGTCCTGTGCCCGTCACTCAGGGCAGTGCTTTGATATGGGAGTCGTGCCAGTGACTTTGTGCTGAACTGCAGATAAAAGTCATTCCTGCAGGAAATCAGGCTGTCAGGGCCTGGCTCTATCCCAGCTCCACATTTTATGGTAGCTCTTCTCCTGCCTCTTTCTCCTGCCTCTTTCTCCTGCCTCTTTCTCCTGCCTCTTTCTCCTGCCTCTTTCTCCTGCCTCTTTCTCCTGCCTCTTTCTCCTGCCTCTTTCTCCTGCCTCTTTCTCCTGCCTCCTCCTTCCGGGTTGTTTTTTTTTTTTTTTTTTTTTTTGGATGGTAACTTAAATAAATTACCAAGTGTTTCTTTTTTTGAGGCACCAGCTTCAGAAAATGACATTGATCTCAGCAATTATCAGTTACATGCACAGATGGTTTTTTCCTCATTTATAAATCCTCAGTTTCCTGTTTGTATGCTTTTAGCATGGGACGGGCAGGAGGGGATTTGGTGTCAGTCTTGTCACAAACCCCAGAGGACAGATTTGCCCACTGGAGTCTTGGGTAATTCTCCTTTCTCAGGCTTTGTTCTGAGCTGATGGAATGCCGTGGTGCTCTCTGGGGCTAATTGCTGTTGAATTGGATTTTGAAATTGATTTGGCATCAGGATCTCTCTTTGTGATTGTTTCTGGAGCTGTGATTGTTTCTGGAGCTGCCACAGAACAAATCCAATGGGCAGCCAGTACATTGGGGAAAATGCCTTTTCCTCTGTGAAAATGGAGTGGCTGCTGAGCTGGGAGGCTGGGATTCATGGAAGCCTGTCAGGGTGATAGTGAAGGAGCAGCCAATGAGTTTCACGGGGAGGTTTGCAGGGTGGTCTGCTGTCTAAATACCCCTCTGTGCCCAGGTCTGGCATCCCCCACACCTTTGGAAATGGATGCTGCTCCAGCTCTTAAGGAGCAGTTCATTAAGTGCATAGAATGGTTTGGGTTTGAAAGGACATTAAAATCATCGAGTTCCAACCCTCTGCCATGAGCAGGGAAGCCTCACACTAGATCATGTCGCCCAGGGCTCCTTGGGTGTTCAACCTAGCCTTGAACACTGCCAGGGATGGAGCATTTACCACGTTTTGGGCATCCTGTGCCAGTGCCTCACCACCCTCACAATAAAGAACTTTTTGTTTGTATATAACCTGAACTTACCCTGTTTCTGTTTAGACCCATTCTCTCTTGCCCTATCGCTACAGTCCCTGTTGAAAAAGCTTCCTCCAAACCACACTAAGCAGGAACTTTTCCTGCGATGCTCCGGCTCGGGAGCTGGGCAGCCTTCTTACTGCCACCTCCCTCTTGCAGTGTGGCTTTTCTCCAGACATGCTGGGCCAGTTTGGGAACACCAGTTTGGCTTTCCCATAAGCAAATCAGCAGTGAGCTTACCCATCTGCACAGGGGTATGGATGAACAGGGGCACAAGCATCTTACTCTACTCACAACAGCATTTACAAAGCCCACTGGAACCCATTGCAGTATCAGATTCTTGGCTGTGGGCAGGGCGGCCAACTTCATTTCCTGAACCAAAAAAGCCTGCTCTTGCCATTTCTCACTGTTCAAAGGGCTTGCTTCAGGGCTTCTGCATCGAGCACCATTTCATTGATACTTTGGTCAATCCTAAAACCTCCCCGTGCAAGGGATGACACAGGGGTGTCTCTCCTGAGCACCACAGCATGCGCTGAGACATCAAAGAGCAACAAGGGGTCAGCAAAGCCTCACCTCAGGTGGGTGAACAGTCATACATGGGTGATACAGCAGTGAGGATAACAGACAGGGAAAGCATCGGCGTGAAAGTCGTTGGGGTGAAGTTTCTTTCATGCAAAGAGCAAAAGGAGACTTAGTTCAAAGTGTTATGAGGAAAAAAACCCACATGGCAGGCTGGGGACTCTGCTACTTGCATTGTAGGACTATGATTCTATGATTTTCTGGTTAAATTAGGCATTTAAAAATTATCCCAGCTAGTTGGGCTGTCTGCATGGTTATAAAGCACTGTTTGGGGGTTATCTTGTCCATTGCTGAGTGTTTCAAAGCTCAAGTGCTCAGTATCCCTTTCCCATCAGTAGTTTCAAAGCATGGCTTTGCAGTCAGGCTGTGGTGTCCAGGGATGGAGGAGCTGTTAGGGCAACAGGTACCATGCCCACAACCAGCTTCAAGTGTAGCAAAGTATGTCAGAGGGATTGCTGGATTCTGCAGCCATGTGTTCCAGGTCTGTGGGTACATACCTGAGGTGTTAGGGCTCTATTTGTGTAGTTCTGCATGCCTTTTGGTTGGTTTTGTTCTGTTTTTTGTTTTAATTCCTCCCCTTTGACAAGCACAAGGGCAGAATTCAGCCTGTTGTCTTGGGCAATGGGATATCTTTCCCCCGGTTGTCCAGCAGCCAGTGTAGCTGCCCAATTTAAGAGGCAACACTACTGCGCTGCAAATAATTCCTTGAGGTTATCAAGGGACAAAACAGCCTGAGTTCATTTAAGATGAAGAAGGAAAAAGAAAATCCAATACAATCAAAGCCATGCTCAGTAAAGCAATGGCAATCTGCATGCAAATTGCATTTCTAGACTGTTCAGTTATGATCCAGTGCCTAAGCGAGGGGTGCGAGGGCGGGAATGGAGGTGGAGCTGTGGCTCAATTCCTGGGTCCTCAAGGGGCCTTGCAGCATGATGGGTCTGGAGCCACATCCTCCCTCTGTTGAGTAGGGCAGGAGGGAAGGGTGCTGCTAGGGCAAGGACAAGCTTGTTTTTTCCAAGAAAGTCCAAAATTGGGTGGTGAGCAACTACCACAGGTACCTGTATTAGGGGGTTTCCAAATTGTTGGATGACCAGCGGACTTGGCATGGGTTTCCCAAGAGTCCCATGTTGGTGCTTTCAACACAAAGTCCCCCAAAGGGACTGTTTTGGGGAAGACCGAAACACCCAGCAAATGTTGCGGGGCAGGGGATGGGTCTCGCCATCCTTTTGCTAACAGTGCCCTGGCTCTGTCCTGCAGGCCCGGTTCACAGCGGACTGCCAGTTTCGGGAACGCTTCCAGGAGAACAGCTACAACACGTACGCCTCAGCCGTGCACCGCAGCCCACGCTCAGGGCGACAGTGGTATGTGGCCCTCAACAAGCGGGGCAAAGCCAAGCGTGGCTGCAGCCCCCGTGCTCGGCCCCAGCATGTCTCCACACACTTCCTACCCCGCTTCTGGCAGCCCCAGCTCCCTGAGCTTGCCTTCACTGTCACCCTCCCTGAGAAAAAGCTCCTGCCACCGAAACCAAAGGTTGCGCCATCCCCACCTCGGAAAAACCCCAGACCCATCAAGTACCGACTGAAGTTCCGCTTTGGATAGTGTACCATGGTGGGGATGTTGCACAGGAGACACCCAGTGCCTGGGTGTATTTTGGGGTGACCCCTTGGGAGACCTGCTTCCCCCCTCTCTGGATGAATGTGGCAATGCTCCATGTAGCCGTGTTGGGCTCAGGCTCTTCTCTTCACCCCACAAAGTGGACGGCATCCTCGGAGGCATCCGCTGGGATGATGTAACTTGGGCTTTCCAAAGAGTATTCCTGCAGTGAATGGAAAACGCTTGGTGGACATTGGGTTAGTTTTCTGGTGGTGAAAGGAGCAGAAAGATACCTCTACAGCGAACATGTTTTCTTACCTTATTTTCACTGATAACTCTCCTGACAATCATTTTCAGACAAGAGACCTGTTCAGAGACAACCTGTTAAGTGCTTTTTTTCTTTTCTTGTTTGGTTTTATTTTTTTTTGGCATCTCCTTTTTGCTGCAATTTTTTCTTCCAATCTGACACCATATACCCAGGTTTGCCCCTTCCCCTACAAACAAGCTTCTCCCATCCACAACAAGATCAAGCTCAACAGATGGATTCCCCTTATCTGTGGTGAAGGGGGGCTTAAAAGTCTTTGCTGCAATAATATATGTCTATATATTATTTTTTGTTAAGAGTTGCAGGCTCGGGGAGGGTAGCTGTTTGCAGCCCTGCTCCTGGTTGTCTTTCCTGTTATCCCCCGGACATCTGGAGGAGTGCGTCTACCCTTCTCCATCAAAGGATGGCATCGACATCTGTGTTTAAAATACTTCTGCGCTGGCCCTGTGGCATTCCTGCTCACATGGTGAGGGGACCACCCTCTGTGCCCCTGCCCCAGTACTCCCTGCTTTCTTCCAACAGTTATCATTGCTGATTTCTTTTATCATTCACAGGAAACTACCAGAGCAGGGAGAAAGGGTTTTATATCATAGTGAGGGTAGTGATGTAGCAATAAATGCTGTTACAGCCACTTGTACATTCAGAAGTGTTTTATTTCCCACCCAGGCTGCCCTGTGGTTCTGACTTTAGAATTGTTTCTTCAGTGTGTTACCTGTGGAGAAATTGTGCATTTGGAGGTTTTAGTCTGTGTTGTATACGTACAGAAAATGGTAGCACTGAACCTTACCATCTAAGCCTTAAGAAGAGCCCAGGTGGGCTGACGCTGGCAAAACCCTTCTCAGCATGAGTCCAGTGAGTGTGGAGCAGCAATAATAAGGGCAGGCAGCACTGCTGAGCGTCTCCAAATCTGATCATGGTACAAATGGTTATTGCCATTGGATTCATGGTTCTTCACCCGTTGTCTTTCTGGGCAGCCTCTGGTTGAACATATCCACCTCACGCAGTTGCAAAATGCTTTTGCACAGAGGCATGTGCTCCATGTGCAGGGATGGATGGGGGCGCTGGAATAAAATCTCATCATGCTTCGTTTTATAACCTGGTTCTGTAATCTCTTGCCTGACTGCTTGAAGTGTGGCGTTTTAACTTTTTGTTTTCCTGAAGGAGAAAAATGAGTGTCACTAACTCAGCTTCTATGTGTGGTTTTGTCAGAGGGTTTGGTATCAGTGATGGGTGGAGTGGAACCAAATTGGTGCACACGTTTCCTTTGTGTGTCATGTTCTGCATGCTGTACCCCAAATGGGCTGGGTTTTGGGGCCAAGCTATAGCAGAGGCTCACAAGTTGAACACTCATGCCACTTCCATTGGGACAGCTCTTGGATTTGAAGAATTCAATACTGCTTGAATTCTGCTGTCCAGCAGCCAGGCACAATGAGGTGTAATTAATGCTCGCTGAAGCATGGGACCACCTAAATGAATTTAATCAAATGAAAACACTTGCCGGAGCTGTGTAGGAGAGTGCCTGCCACAGCCCAGCATAAGTGCCTGGAGCCCCAGGGGTGGGTTAGAGAGGAGCGAGTGTGCCATTCCCTTGGTGCTGCTGCTTTCCCTCAGAAGGAAAAGGTATCTTTTTAATATTCCTTTAAGGACAATTCTTCCCTGTGAGTGTGGTGAGGCACTGGCACAGGTTGCCCAGAGAACCTGTGGCTGCCCTATCCCAAGAAGTGTTTCAAGGCCAGGCTGGATGCAGCTTGGAGAAACCTGATCTAGTGGAAGGGGTCCCTGCCTGTGACAGAGCATTTGAACTGGATGAGTGTTAAGGTCCCTTGAAACCAGTCTGTGATTCTTGTCAATAACTAGCCTGTATGAAAAAAAAAATGCTTTTATCCACATGTTTCTGGGCAAAACCTGACCCTGAACTGATCTGAAATAGCAGCATCCAGCATTTGCCATAGCAGCTACTGGGAAGTGTTGCTTGCAGAGATGGGAGCACAGGGGGCCACAGTTCCAGCACGTTGCCCTTGGGGGTTACCCAAGGGAGGAGGGATGCTGCTGATGCCACCCTGATGCCAGCTCTCCTGCAGCCCCTCTGCCTGCAGAGGATGAGTATTGCTGTTGCCTTGTGCAGGTGGGTCTGGCTGATAACGTATTTCTTGTGATGCCCCTTGCTGTTCCCAGCAAGGAGAAGAGTATTTATCATGTTTCAGAGCTGTCTGGGGGAGTGAAGGAGCTTTTCCCCCTCTTACACCACATTTTCCAAGAGGCTTCTGCTGAAACACTGACATTTTATTGGGGCTTGCTGGCAGCCAGGAGCAGGTGCAGGGATCTGTGTGGGGAGGCCGATGCTTTCATATTTCAGTGATTATTTAACTGCAGTCCTCTTATTGCAATGAAGAGTGCAGCAACCCACTTGCAACCTCAGCAGGAAACCTTATGCAAGTTAATCCAAGTGGCATGGACTGACAAAGCTTTCCTGTTCCTTTCTGGCCACTCTTCTGCAAGGAGACACAATGGGTGTTGGCTTATTAGAAGGAGACTGAAGACATCAAAAAACGGGTAGATATCTGTTAACTTTAAAAATAGCCTGGGGACAACTTGAGAGGTAACTTTTCCGGTGTGTTATGTCTCCTGCATTTCAAAAGTAGGTTTGGTGTGGTTTATTTTTGTTTACAGCTGTTGGTTGCAATTAAACCTTTCTGGGTATGGTTTTTGCAACCAGAGAGGAGGCCATGTTGCACTGGACAACTGCTCTCCAGGTAGCATGAGAAGCCCAAAGCCTGCAATGGTAGCCTGAAGCCTCTGGCAACCCTGCTCCCCAGGGAAGGGGGAGCCTCCTTGCCCTTCAGCGGGTGGGATTTATTGGGAGAGAAGATGCAAGACCCTCTTACCTGCTTATTGGGAGCATGCTGGTGGGACCATTGCTCCTGCAGAATCAACAGCAGCAACAGTATACTTAGTTCTGTGACTGGAGGGAGAGAAAACTGCTGTCATGGTCCAGGAAAAGAAGAAAGGCTCCAGCTCTGCAGCTCTGACTGATATAAGCTACCCTGCCAGCTGCTCGTGCTTCATCTAAGTGGATTTAGCATCTCTTCTTCAACAGCAACAACACTAATTGCTGAACTCTTAAACAGGATTTTTTACTTAATTTGCATAAAAGCTCTTAATATTGCCTTTAAAACTTGTTGCACACAGAGGAAAAATCTAGGCAAATCAAGGGTGGCAGGGCTTTCCTGCCCCCTTTTTGGGGTACTGGGGTAGTATGGCATGTGTTTGGGTAGCATTGAGAGGTCTAGCTGCTAGAAGCATGGCTGGGTACCAATTGGTGGGGGACCAGCAGCTTCTTGGGCAATTTTAATCAAGGAGCAGTGCTGGGATGAGCCCAACAGTGTGTGGCATGCAGGGAGCTGGGATCATAGAATCATAGAATGGTTTGGGTCGGAAAGGATCTTAAGATCATCCAGTTCCAACCCCCTGCCACGGGCAGGGATGTCTCACACTAGACCGTATCACCCAAGCTTTTGTCCAGGCTGGCCTTGAACACTGCCTGGGATGGAGTCTTTAGCCACTTCTTTGGACAACCGGTGCCAGTGCCTCACCACCCTCACAGTAAAGAGCTTCTTCCTTAAATCTAACCTGAACTTCCCCTTTTTTCAGTTTAAACCTATTCCCCCTTGTCCTATCGCTACAGTCCCTGATGAAGAGACCCTCTCCAGCACCTCTGGAAATGCTGGAGGCCCCCTTCAGATACTGGAAGGTTGCTCTGAGGTCTCTTTTCCAGGCTGAACAGCCTCAACTTTCTCAGTCTGTCTGCATGGGATGTATAATGAATAATAACATGGATGTACAAAGTTAACCATCCTAGGAGCACAGTGTCCCCAAGCTCTTTGTCAGCAAGGCTAAAAATGGCACAATGCATACTGATACCCAAAATTCAACCTTTTTTTCCACTCCTATTTGCTCTCTGAGTCATCGTGTCCTGCAGGCTTTGTGGGTAGAACATGTCCAAAATGTTAATCTGGCAGAGTACCACACAGGGAGAGATGCAGTGCTGCTGGACAAAGCACAACACTGGTGAGTGTTGGAACAAATGTGAGGTCTCCTGGGCTACCAGCACTGCACTGGTGGCACATTCCCCCTGGGAATAACTCCGAACTGAATTAACACCCCCTGAGGAAGACATTGGCTTAAATGGTTGGTGTGTCATGCTTTGGTTTGTGGGGTTTTTAATTCCTCTATCTTATCTGACTTAACGCTGGGTAGAAAAGGCTAGGAATGAAACAAAGTAAGGGAGTTCCCAAATTCCAAACAACTGCTGCCTTCAAAGGAGGTGCAGATTCACATGGAGCATAGAAATGGACTGCAGGGAGTGTGGTAGAGTGTGCTGCGCTTCTGGACAAGTCTCACACATTTTTTGGTGCATGTTCCCAGGCACAGCTACAGGTCGGATGGAAAAGCGATTCAGAGAAGCCCTGCGTGAAAGGACTTGTGCATGTTAGCCAATGAGAAACTGAACATGAGTTGGCTTCAGTGTGCTCTCACAGCTCAGAAACCACCTGTGCGCTGGGCTGCATCAAAAGGAACGTGACCAGCAGGTGGAAGTTGATCTTGCCCCTCTATTCTGCTCTTGTGAGACCGCATTTAGAGCACTATGTGTGGTTCCGGTGTCCTCAGCATGAAAAGGACACGGAGCTGCTGGAGCAAGTTAGAGGAGACCACAATGATGATCAGGGGGTTGGAGCACCTCCTGTATAAGGACAGGTTGAGAAAGTTATGGCTGTTCAGCCTGGAGAAGAGAAGGCTGTGTGAAATCCTAAGAGCAGTCTTCCAGTATCTGAAGGGAATCTACAAGGATGCTGGAGAGGGACTCTTCATCAGGGACTGTAGTGGTAAGACAAGGGTGATGGGTTTAAAAGGAAACAATGGAAGTTCAGCTTAGATATAGGGAAGAAGTTCTTTACTGTGAGGGTGGTGAGGCACTGGCACAGGCTGTCCAGAGAAGCGGTGAATGCTCCATCCCTGGCAGTGCTCAAGGCCAGGTTGGACAGAACCTTGGGTGACATGGTCTTGTGTGTGGCATTCCTGCCCATGGCAGGGGGTTGGAACTGGATGATCTTGTTTCTTTCCGACCCGAACCGTTCTATGCTTCAGAGGGTGCTGAATTTAGTCCTCTAAAAATCATGTTGCCTGGTGGAGGGGACTTCTGAATGAGTGGCAGAAGGGTTTTGTCACTTAGAGGTGCATTTCTTATAGGTGTGCTTTCAGAAAGCAGCTCCCTGTTCCTGCTGCCTTTAAGAAATGGAGAAGGAGGCCAACAGCCTGGGGAGAGTTTCCCGAGGGGTTTTGCCTTTCAGGGCTAATCAGGTATCCCCAAGGAAATTCTTCAACCCCAGCACTAATTTGTTGTTTCTCTCCAGTGGGCATGGGAGGTATGATGAACAGATAAGCTGCAGGGGAGGATGGGCAACAAGTTACTTCAGCTACAGAAGGGCTTGTGCCACTGCGTGGGCTACGGTAGAGAGACCCGAGGCTGTGGTAGGTTGACCACTGTGAGCCCCTAGCCCCAGTGAGGCAGCACTCGGGGCTCCCCCATCGTGGGATTTGGTTCGGGGCCTGGTCACCAGGGGGTGCAGATGGGACAGGCAGATGCAGCCTTGGTATTCCGTTGGTGACTGGACTCCATTTGTCTTCTCCCTACAGCGTGAGATGGTGTGAGGCAGCAGCTGCTGGAATAGAACTTCTGCAACTGCGGGCATGCGTTGCAGCAGGAGGAGGCTGAGGCTCAGGCAGCAGTGGTGCCCCACAGGTAAGTACTGGCCTGCTCTGATGGTCTTCCTGTGTCAAACAGGCATTGGAACACCAGCTACCCAGTCGCACAGGTTGAGTCGTGTGCTCGGTTCAGCTTCATGACCTGAGGATGTGTATGTGTGCTGTTGTTGATTGTCACTGTACCCTAGGCTCAAATACCAGCGCAAGAGTAATGAGGCAGTGGTGTGTTTTAGGTGTTTGAGATACCTGAATACTGCTACCTTGTTACAAAATAATGTGCTTTAACACCTTGGTCATCCTTTCAAATTTGAGGACAAGCAATGTGTGTTTTTTCAGACTCCTAGGATTGATGGTTACAAGACACGGAACGTACTTACGGAAAAGGCATGGCATATGACAAGGGAAGATATCCTTTCTTTGTCAATTGGTTGTTAGGTGTCGAGGATGGAGTTTACTGAGTAATGTAGTCTAGAGCTTCCTCCCTGTCAGCAATTGTCGATAAGCTCATCTTGGTTCCTTGGTTCAGGGAGACTGGGTTTGCTGTGGGTGTGATCTCTTTACACAGGGCAGGTGACGCAAATCACAAAAAGATCTGTGCAGAGAGCCATTGAGAAGAGATTTGAATAGCTTTGACTACAAAAGGCACTGAGAATTTAGTGCTTTGCAATAAAGCTTTATCATATCTTGTGGCTAGTTCCACCCATCTCTTGATTTCTGCATCTTCTCTGGTTAACCAGCCTGCAAATCTTAAAACATTTAGCCATTTCCTTTTCTGTTTTGTTTTCTTTGCATCCTGAGAAAAATAAATGAAAAAAATCCATAAAGAATAAACTTGTTTTTCAGTGCTTTGCTACAGGAAGTGTGGTTGGTGAATAATAGAGCCACTGAGCAAGCTTATTCTCCTGTGGTGCTTTTCCCTTTTGGTGCTATAGTGAAAACATAATTTAATAGTTTAACAGCATATATAAAATGCCTTTTTTAGCCTTTGTGGCCTAAAGCATGTGCTGTTGCCATGCTTCATGCACAATCCTGTATAAAACTTTTATTTCTTGTATAAAGCAATTTTTTTAATTTAAAAGAATTAGCTGTTTTGTCAGTATATGGAGAAATTAATTTTGCAAAACCAAAGGAATGATGCAGTTGCCTCTCTCCTTGTTAAGTGGGTATTTTGTCCTACTGTCCTTGTTTTGGTTATTCTTTTAGTTTCCCATTAATTTCTAGGTGGAGAAGTCAGGGCTGACTCACAGGGTTATGGCCTATTTAGCTGCCTTTGGTTGTGCAGATTATCCAAATGTCTCTGGCTGGAGTTACTGCTGTCAAGCCTTCTGAACTGTCCGCTTGCAAAAATATACCTGTGAATTTCTCTGAACAGAAAAAAATTCCCTTGAGTTGGACTGCTCTCAAACTGCACAGGACTTAAACTGACACTGTTAATTCTGGCCACCCAGATAATTTTTTGCATGTAAGACAAAATTCTGTAGGCTGATGCCTTCACGGTTTCTATTTCGGTGCTTCCCTCAATCCCCTACCAATTGCTGAGATGCTGCTGTCCCATACAAAAGTATTGATGGGGCTATTTCCCATCCACAGTCATCTCCTTCATCAGAGAAAAACAATGTGAGTCTTTTAAGTCATAGCTGGGATATATGACGGAGAGAGTTCATACAGTGAGAGGTTATTTGGATCAGACTACAGAGGTGCTATATGCTAAGTGGCTTCTTGTGCTATCTTTAGGAACAAACTTGTGTTTAAGAGTTTGCAAGTGGCTGACATTCATAGCAGTGGGGTTCCCACAGCCAGACTGCTTCCTGTGTGCCTTACTGGTGCAAAAACAATGAGCCCATAAGCTTTGTGTACCCCATTAGTATTGCACATCACCTTCAAGCTCCAGTTGCTAGAAAGTACTGAGATAAACCAACAGCTACAATATATATTGTCTCTGCTGCATTGCGGCTTCATGATCTGCCGCTAGTTATTATATGTGGCTGCCGTATTTGTTGTAGGCTTTCATAATTACCATTTTATTTTTGCTGTTTTTCTGTTATTGGTCAGAAACACATGAATTACAGGCTGTATTGGTGGGCAACCTTTTACTGCTGCGCCTTCTACTGTTGCTTCTGTATCCCAGGATAGCGATCTTGTCTCCGTTGCAGGGTTTTGGTGCCTTACCTAATGTAGCCAGGAGAGGCCTCCCTCTGCAAAAGATTCACAGCACTTGAGATGTCATATGACTGCTTAGTGGCACAAGTAGACTATGATAAGGGGAAAAAAATCTCCAAACAAAAGAACTGGAGTTGTCCTAGTTACGGCTTTCCTCTGGAGGAAAGGCTGCTACTTCCACTAAGAGCATCAGGGCTGTATCACTCAGGCAGGTTTTACATTACAAATGGTGCATAGCTACCTCTATGCAGGGGTGTGTGTCCTGGGAAATGCAAGAATGGTGCGCAGTTATAAGCTGCTCGGGAATGGGGCGCTGGATCTTTGTCCTCTGAAATGGGTCCATTTCATGTGGAGCCGAACCTGGAACCCAGAAACGTTTCTCCCACACAAATGTGGGTGGGAGCAGAACAGCAAAAGGCAAAGCTGGGCTTTGCTCCTGTGTGGTAGAAAACCTGGATTTATGTTTCATCAGCCAGAGGAGGGAGTGAAACCTGGTTGCCAGTTATCCTGGGAGCGCATGTTAAACTGTTGGACAGATGTCGCCATCGTCTCCTTTATCTTTTGCATAATGTGGTTCAAGGGCCTTACAGACTGCCACTTTTATCAGAGTAAACAGAAAATGAATCAGAAGAGGGAGCTCATTTAATTTCTCAAACTCAAGACAGTTGCAGAGCAGTTTGTTTTCAGATGTTCCACGAGTGTCTTACTGAATACAATTAATTTCAACCTCGCTCTTTGGCGCCTGATCGTGTGGTGCTACTCCTGTTCTGGTCCTTTACTCAGGAGGTGTAGGCTCAGAAATACTTCTGTATACAGGATGTGGTTTTATGTATAGAGATGTTTCTCGTAGAAATCATTGGTTAGGGTTTTTCACGTGTGTGTGCATATGGTCTAAAGGCTCTGCTTGTGTACAGAAAGCAAATCCAGAAATTTGCTGACAGCAGGCCTTCAGTCAGTATCTAGGATTTGAATTTGCATTTGGTTCTTCCTTAAGTTCTGCTGTCTGGTTCTCCTCCTAGAATGGCACTGTACCCAGTGCATGCTTCGGTGACTCTGCAGTGGCTGCAGGGGAGACTCTCCCCAGTAAAATGATAGACTATGGCTTGAAATTGAGTACTTTGCATAAATCAAATTGTGGCTGAGTATTACACAGATACTCCTTCAGAGGCAGGATGCAGGAAGGGATAAATCTGCTTATTCTTGAAGGAATGTAGGAAGTGACCTTTTCCTATATGGCTAAGGATCTTGGAGGAAAGTGACGTGGATTTATTCCCTGCTTTTCCCATTTTAGCTCATAAACCAATTTTGACTTTGGCATAGAGCATACCTTCACCAAGAAGAGAAAAAGGTACAGTATGTACTAGCAAAGTGTATAAAACCACTTCAGCAGCAAGCATGTAGTGAGTGTGTGATGCTCTTGTGTAATGGGTGGGGTCTTAGAAACCAGGTTAAATTAAGGGATGGGTGTTTTAAACACTTGTGAGTTTTTAGGTAGTATTAAAAATATGGAGAGAACCAACTAATTCCTGGGCTGAAATGCTGTAAGGCGCTAAGGGCAGCTGGGTGCCTGCTTCCCAGTGACTTCACCAGCTAACGTTCTCTGAGGCTTTGAAGAAGCAAGTCCCTGCGGATGCAGTAGAGGCCATTCCTGATTTCCCCCCCCCCACACCAAATCTCCCCTGGAACTATTACTAAGTGTCGTGGTTTAAGCCTAACTCACACAGCCCGTTCTCTCTCACTCACTTCCCCCACCTTCTTCCCTCCGCTGCTGGAGGGATGGGAAGGAGAATCAAAAAGAATGCAACTCCCACAGGTTGAGATAAGAACAGTTTAGTAACTAAAGTATAACACAAACCACTACTGCTACCACCAATAATAATAATGACAAGGCAAATACAAGGAAAGAATACAATTTCTCACCACCTAAAACCAAGCCCGACCACGCAGTGCACCCCCACCCTTCCGGGTCTCTGCTCTCTGCGCTCCATCCTGGGCATGACGTGCTGTGGTATGGAATAACCTCTTTGGTCAGTTTGGGTCAGGTGTCCTGCCTCTGCCTCCTCCCGGCTTCCCTCCTCCCTGGCAGAGCATGAAACTCAGAAAGTCCTTGGCCAGACCAAAACATCACTAAGCAGTAACCAAAACACTGGTGTTATCAGCACTGTTCCCAGGCCCAAAATCAAAAACACAGCACTACACCAGCTACCAAGAAGCAGAAAAATGACTGCTGCTGCTGAACCCATGACACTAAGCTTCAATATTTTTTTTCTGTGATTTTATGGAAAAGGTATGGTTGATTATATTTCATATCAGTGTGCCTCTGAGCTCTTAGCACTTGCTGGGACTAGAGGCCAAACATCTTGAGTCATGTGGCTGACAGTCCCCTTTCTGGCCTGACCAGAATGAGTAAGAATTGGAGAATGTGCAAGAAATCCGTGGCAGGAGTATATTGGAGCTTTTCTTCTCCCTTTTTATAAGCCCATAATATATAGATAACACTTAGATTGGTATCAATGTTAGAAGGCTTCTCTGGGCTGAATTTTTTTGGCTTGCACATGTCTCAGTAATTCAAGATAGAGTAAACAGAGCAAGCTGGAAGGGCCTTAAGAATGTTTCATGGTGGCCCTTCTGGCCCAGCAGAGTAGCTTTTTTGGACATCTTCCTTATCTCTCTGAGTTTCTCTTCTTTTCCACACCCTACTTTGGAGTCTTTAAAATCAGTACTTTAGTGGGAAGGGGATAATGACCCATTCATAGAATCATAGTATCATAGAATAGTTAGGGCTGGAAAGGACCTTAAGATCATCTAGTTCCAGCCCCTCGCCAGGGGCAGGGACACCTCCCACAAAACCATGTCACCCAAGGCTCTGTCCAACCTGGCCTTGAGCGCTGCCAGGGATGGAGCATTCACCACTTCTCTGGACAGCACATTCCAGCGCCTCACCACCCACACAGGAAAGAATTCCTTCCTCATATCCAATCTAAACTTCCCCTGTTTAAGTTTGAAACCATTACCTCTTGTCCTATCACTACAGTTCCTCATGAAGAGTCCCTCCTCAGCATCCCTAGAGGCCCCCTTCAGATACTGGAAGGCTGCTATGAAGTCTCCACGTGGTCTTCTCTTCTCCAGGCTGAACAGCCCCAACTTTCTCATCCTATCTTCATATGGGAGGTGCTCCAGTACCCTGATCATCCTTGTGGCCCTCCTCTGGACTTGTTCCAACAGTTCCATGTCCATTCTATGTTGAGGACACCAGAACTGCACACAATACTCCAAGTGAGGTCTCACAAGAGCAGAGTAGATGGGCAGGATCACCTCCCTCGACCTGCTGCTCACGGTTCTCTTGATGCAGCCCAGGCTATGGTTAGCTTTCTGGGCTGCGAGCACACACTGCTTGCTCATATTCAGTTTCTTATTGACCAACACCCCCAAGTCCTTCTCCTCAGGACTGCTCTGAATCTCTTCTCTGCCTAACCTGTAGCTGTTCCTGCGATTGCTCTGGCCCAGATGGAGGACCTTGCACTTGGCATGGTTAAACTTCATCAGGTTGGCATCAGCCCACTTCACAAGCGTGTCAAGGTCCCTCTGGATGGCATTCCCTCCCTCCAACGTATCAATTGAACTACACAGCTTGGTGTCATCAGCAAACTTGCTGAGGGCACACTCAATCCCACTCTCCATGTTCCCGACAAAGACGTTGAAGAAGACTAGTCCCAGCACCGATCCTTGAGGGGCACCAGTCGTTAGTGGTCTCCAGCTGGACACTGAGCCATTGAGGACAACTCTTTGCGTGCGGCCATCCAGCCAGTTCTTTTTCCACTGAGTGGTCCTCCTGCTAGCAGGATTGAGATGAAGTGTTTCACCTCTCAGAATTTTTGTTGCTTGTTCTACTGTTAAAATAGCATCATATTTTTCACACCAATAAAGCGTGAAGTGGCACTGTCTCAGGCTAATGAAGGAAGGAGACATATCCCACTCTTTCAACAAGAGTTTTTGACAGTCATTTGCTGATTGTACAGAGATCTCGTAATTCTTTCTGCTTCTGTCATTATTTGGAAACTCCTGCAATCCAGCCATAGAAAGGAGCGGGCTTGAGAATTGTTTCTTGCCTGCCAAGTGATATTTTGCAGAAAATGCTAGGAGGTGAATTAGTTGTTTAAGTTTTACAATTCTACCATCAGTGTGAGGTGCTGACAGTCCTGGACCCTTTCACTTCTGATACTTAAAGCTTTTCTGCATCGTGCCACCTAGATAGGTGTCTCGGTTAGCGTCTTTCCACAGTGTTATCAAATCTCTCTTTAGGAAAAGATAGCCTCTTTCACCTACCTCCGGTCTTGACTTTTGCGCAAATAGCAACTCTAAATCTGTAAATGGGCACATAAAGAAAATGCCACTGTTTTTTTTCTTATATATTCTAGTAATAACAGCAATAATTTCTGACACTTTGTTGACTATTTTTATTTTTGCTTAATCAGCCCCGAGAGGGATAGGGCAGGCTTCTTTGGGATTCTGCGATCGGGAGTAGACACTTAAGTTAGTTCCAGTTGTTCTTTGTGAGCTTTCCCCAAACTTGTGTTGGCTACATAATCAAATAAGAAATAAAGGCAACCTTACACTCTAGCGATATTTTAGTGACCAGTTTCTTTCTGCTTCCCCTCCTAACAGCATAAGCAATTGGCGTGCAAGTGGTTCCTCTTGAAACAAAAAAAGCAATAACTTTGTTGAGAGTGGGCCCAGGACATATTTAGGCCATCATAAGAAAAAAGTGATGGAGAAAATGGTAAATTTGTGTTTCCTTCAACAGTCTTCTACTGGTTGTATACCATGTATGAAATTGGATGCCATGAGAAATGAACATGAAATTTCCTAAACCCATCATAGAAACAAAAACATCTACAGTGATATATTTGGCTGGAGATGTAACATTAAGGTGTATGTGTTAATACTGGCTTTATGAGTAGTGAAAGGTTTGGGTGTCTCAGTGCCTTTGGTCATTCACAAATCACGTGGCAAGGATGAAGGAAGAAGAGAAGCTTCCATGACTGCAGGCAAGAACAATATGTTCCTTTGAACTGTCGAGTCCAGAACTGGGAAAACTGGCAGGAAAACATTTCTCCATCCTTCTGTCTGTCACTGGGCAGCATTTAAAGAAAGCACTGCAATAAGCTCTTTATTTTGTGATTAGTCATTTTCTTTTTTTTTTTTTTTTTTAGTGTGTTTTTATTTATATGCAAGTGGCACAGTGAGGAAGAAGTTGATAGGTGACATGATTGCTGACTTAGATTTCACAGGCAGCAGTGTACGTATGTGCTTTCCAGCCACTCAAAATATGACCTGGAAAGAATAAGTGTGCATTTCCAGCCGTGACTGCACAGTCTACAACACAGGCTTCTGAAAAAGCTGAGTAGCTGAACAAATACCTATCACACATTTGAGTGGTATATCTTTACATCTGGGGACCATTCGTACAGAGGTTGTAGCCAAGTAGCACACAAACCTGAACAGGCTTTGATAACTCCAAGTCTCATGTCCTTAATGTTCTTAATGCAAAATTAAATTTTTTTAAGAGTTCCGGGTGTGTTTGGGTGGCTTTGTACTCTAGGCTGTGAATTTGCTATGCTAACAGAAATGTTTTTTCACCTGGATGTGTGTTGCACTAAACAACATTCTTTGCTTAAGGAGAAATCGGTCCTCAGATTTTTACTTTTTTTCCCCTTTAGAAATTGTGGACAGTTTGGTGAAAATATTTGGAATAAAGAAATGAAATGTGTTTAAGTAAGTGCTGAAAAGTGTTTCCTTTCTGGAGGGACGGTTTGTTGTTTTGCTAGCAACCTTCAAGCAAATGAAACTGGAGTCTGGGGAATGCATTTGCCTGTGGATTCCTGTAGTTCATAATTGGCTGCTTCAGATTTTTTTTGAACAAGATAGATATTAAAAAAGAGCAACCTCTAGCTAAGATGAGCTAAATACATAGAAAAGAGAAATTGAGAAAAAATTTGATACTCATTTACTTTTGGTATAACTTTGCCTAAGGCAGGGATGCTCAAATGCATGCACCTTCTTTCATATTCTTCCTGCAGGTCCTGAAGAAGCTGACAAATGAAGTTGCTAAGCCACTGTCCATCATATTTGAAAAATCATGGCAGTCAGGTGAAGTTCCTGACGACTGGATAAAGGGAAATATAACCCCCATTTTCAAGAAGGGGAAAATGGATGATCCAGGGAGCCACAGAGCAGTCAGTCTCTCCTCTGTGCCTGGTGAAATCTTGGAGCAGATTCTCCCGGAAGGCATGCTGAGGCACATGAAAAACAACAAGGTGGTTGGTGACAGCCAGCATGGCTTCACTAAGGGGAAATCCTGCCTGACCAATCTGGTGGCCTTCTATGATGGGGCTACGGAACTGATGGACAGGGGTAGAGCAGTTGATGTCATCTATCTGGACTTGTGCAAAGCGTTTGACACTGTCTCACATGACATCCTTGTCTCTAAGTTGGAGAGACATCAATATGATAAGTGGACCACTCGGTGGATAAAGAACTGGCTGGATGGCCACACGCAAAGAGTTGTGCTCAATGGCTCAATGTCCAGCTGGAGACCAGTAACAAGTGGTGTCCCTCAGGGATCGGTGCTGGGACCGGTCTTGTTCAACATCTTTGTCAGTGACATGGAGAGTGGGATTGAGTGCGCCCTCAGCAAGTTTGTTGATGACACCAAGCTGTGTAGTTCGGTTGATACGTTGGAGGGAACGAATGCCATCCAGAGGGACCTTGACACGCTTGTGAAGTGGGCTGATGCCAACCTGATGAAGTTTAACCATGCCAAGTGCAAGGTCCTCCATCTGGGCCAGAGCAATCCCAGGAACGGCTCCAGGTTAGGCAGAGAAGAGATTCAGAGCAGTCCTGAGGACGACTTGGGGGTGTTGGTCAATAAGAAACTGAATATGAGCAAGCAGTGTGTGCTCGCAGCCCAGAAAGCCAACCGTATCCTGGGCTGCATCAAGAGAACCGTGAGCAGCAGGTCGAGGGAGGTGATCCTGCCCCTCTACTCTGCTCTCGTGAGACCTCTTGGATTTTTATGTCCAGTTCCGGTGTCCTCAACATAGAATGGACATGAAAATGTTGGAACAAGTCCAGAGGGCCACGAGGATGATCAGGGGACTGGAGCACCTCCCATATGAAGATAGGATGAGAAAGTTGGGGCTGTTAAACCTGGAGATGAGAAGGCTGCATGGAGACCTCATAGCAGCCTTCCAGTTTCTAAAGGGGGCCTCTAGGGATGCTGGGGAGGGACTCTTCATGAGGAACTGTAGTGATAGGACAAGAGGTAATGGTTTCAAACTTAAACAGGGGAAGTTTAGATCTAAAGAAGTTCTTTCCTGTGTGGGTGGTGAGGCACTGGAATGTGCTGTCCAGAGAAGTGGTGAATGCTCCATCCCTGGCGGCGCTCAAGGCCAGGTTGGACATAGTCTTGGGTGGCATGTTTTAGTGGGAGGTGTCCCTGCCCATGGCCAGGGGGCTTTGGAACTAGATGATCATAAAGTCCTTTCCAACCCTAACTGTTCTGTGATTCTAATGTGCCATATGAACACACATATTCAAAGCACTAAAATTCTGTTGTTCTATATTAAGTGAAAAGCAAAATGGCTTTCCTCCTCTGGAGTGTAACAAGGATTGTATTCTTTTGCAAAACAGTATTTGTAAGCTGAAGTATTTCTTTGCAGAAAGTGAAATGAGAACTGCAGGCCCACACTAAGGACTAGACATGATTATCTGCCTCGCCACCGCCAAGGCAGAGAATGGCAAGTCATGAAAAAGGGCCTGTCTGGAGCTCTGTTGTGATAGGGGACTGGCTTTCACAAATACGTGTGCAAAAGCTAAGGATCTGTGTAGGCTACTTGGTGAAATGTTTCCATTTCTGGCTGTCTTGGCTGCACAAACCCAGAATTTCTTTTGGAGTGCCAGTCTGCTTAAGGGTAGCAGGGACCTCAATGTTTCATGTTGACTGGTTTCAAAAGGTAAAGCTTGATGGTATGTTTGCATTCTTATTTTGTAGGAGCTGGCACCCACTGGGGGTATATCACTGTAAAGCTATAGTAGCCAGTATCTTTCAATTCCTACCAGTCCCAGTTGTAGTACTCATCCTGAGCAGTGCTTCTTCACCTGGGAGCTGTGTCTGTTGGCTATTGCTGCCTACTGGAAGAGGTATTGCAGCATATTCTCATGTGTCTTCCAGATATAAAAAAACATCTTAATGCAGCTATGTGTGCTTTTGGGAATGTCTGCAACCTCTTGGTCCGGTTTGTCTTCTAGGAGCTGATTCTGCTTTGAGACATTGTGGTGCATTTCTTCAAATGGTATGTGTGTGAGTTGGTAAGCTAACAAGGCAGATTTTTTTCTTTGGCTTACACCCCTGTAGAGGGTTACAGACTTGATGGGAACAGTGTGAATTGTCAGCTTGCTCTGGCTCCCCTGTGGGAGATGCTTGTACCAAATTTTACAGAAACATCAAAAAGGAGGCTATTTGTATCAGTCTCTGTAGGAACCACACAGAGCCCCACACACACACTATTTTCACATAATACCATTCTCTACACTCCACCTGAAGTATCTGAATTGTCACACAGTTGTCACGTTACCGTACAGGAAAAGTTTTTACTCCCCCTCCAGCTCCCTTCTCCTTGCAAAGGCTCATGAAAAAATGTCTTGTTACTATGTTGGCCGTTGGAGAAAAATACCAGCTGCTATCAATCTGCTTTTCTCCACTTACTCACTGTAACCAAGTTGTGTCAACTGTAAGATCACTCCCCAGGCTGTTTGTGTTTAATTGGTAACAACTCTTTTACAAACAGCTCAAGAGTAAAGGAAATGTTTTTAAACAGCATAATATGTAACAGGGCAACATTTGATTAAAATTCAGTACATTATCTCTGTTGGTGTTTTATTACTGCAGGTGTACAACTTCCACTGATTTGAAACAGGCTATGGGCAGCACTGCAATTAATGGAAGCTGTTCTGTTTATACACCTGCACTTACAAAAGATCCTGGATGTAAATATAAAATGCCAGAGAAGAGAACCAAAGGGAAGGCTCTGACTGAGCCAGCATCACTACATTAATCTCCTGCTTAGGGGAAATATTGCAGAAGGGTAGTAGCAATTCTTAAAACAGCCTGTTACCCTAGGCCTGCAGGTGCTGAAGGTATTTCAGGGATGTTTACAGATCAACTTCCACAGCATTTGGTTGATTCAGCGGTTGATTCAGATAGATGCTGATTCAGCTCTTGCTGACTTCAGGGGCCTGTTTGGATTGTAATGATAAGGCAGTTCTCCTTAATGAAGAGAGCACAGAAGCTGCGCGTGGTGTTGATGTTGGTTGTCTTGTAGCAGCTTTGCTGGCTGGCATGTGGAAGTTTCTTAGCTCTGCTGCGCAGCTGCACTAGAGTCACAGCAACACCCTGCTTGCAGAAGAGACCATGTGTTTGGAAGCCGTGCTGATGCTGAGGAGCTGAAGCTGCTGCAGGTTTTGTGCCTGGGGTGCGTTAGAGGGGAAACCTGTGGTGAGTCACAGGTTGTGTTTGTCAGGAGCGAGCAGTGTGAGCTCTTTGCTACGTGCAGTTTTTCGTGGAGGTAGCGCAGGCAGTGTGTACCCAGATTTAACACTGCTATTTGTAGGGACGCGATGTGTGGGTTTGGACAGGAGCTGTATTGTGCCCTCAGCACCTACCCTCCTGCATTCCAAGGGGTGTTTTATTGTATTTCCAAGAACTACTCTGACAGCTGGAGACTTTTTCTGGAAAGGTTAAGGATGTGGTGATAGAAACTAGATAATAAATGTTATTTTAGGTAACTTGCTACATTTTTGTCAGATGTGTAACTAGTGTAAATGGGTGGATTTTTTAGAGGAAAATATTTTATAGTAGCATAATGGTTTCCTACAGACACAAAGATTTTATAGTAGCATAATGGTTTCCTACAGACACAAAGAGAGATACTGTGTGTGCGCTGCATTACAGCATTAGTCTTCAGGCCTTCCTGAAGTAAGCACTCCCACAGACTTAATTAATGCTTAAATTAAGCATGTGTCTGAGAAGTAGCAGTATTGCATGCTGAATTACTGTTTTTGGAGAGAACAGGGTCTTGTCTGAGTGGTATAAAACAGATGATACTGTTTAGCTGCCACATTTTGTGTCGATATCCATGAAAATCTACAGCTGTGTTTCTTGCAACAGTAGTTGTACATGGCTGTAATGCTGCTGTTTGGTGGGGCAGGCAGTCTGAGGAGAGCAGGGGACCAAGCAATCTGGAAGTGGGTGGGCAATTCAACTCCCCAGAACAGAGTTGCAGTGAAGCAGCTGGCACACACAGAAATGGGCAGGAGCATACCAGGAGATCCTGGATGCCAGGTTTGCCTGACACCACTGCTTCATGGTCAAGCTGCATTCCCCTCATAGGGGAAAATCTGTCAGTGTTCTAGTTAACTCTGCTGCTACAAGCCTTTTACTTCTGCTTCCCATATTTGTAGACTAAGCATCTACATTTCTTCTGCAGACCATTTTCAGTCCTCCCATGTGTACTGTAAACAGAACTGGACAGCTGCAGCATCATTAGCAATTTTCCTGTTTTCTTTAAAGTCACCACCATCCCTTTTCATTTGTTTTTTCAGGAAAATTAAAGGTGACTTCCAAATTGAGCTCCAAACACAAATGCACCACAATGAGCATGTGGGCGGGACGGTGGGGAAAAAGAAAGAGGGCTAAGGAGGTGGCTCAACTGCTCCCTGTGGTTAAGATGTTCAAATCCATTCCAGAAGAGACTGGGTTGATACCATGGGTTTCACACACTTCCACATGTGCCCCACTTTCAGTAGAAAGCACATGTTAAACAGATGGAACTCAGTTATATTTCCATCAAATACAATTGAGGACTCATTGAAGATGTTGCCAGATACCACAAAAGCTAAACAGTTTCCAGAACAGAATTTGCTGTTGCAGTGACAGCACTTTCCAACAAAATAACAGGCTATGATAACAAACTGAAGGAATTCAACTTATCCACAGAGTTATTTCTGTTACTCAAGTCACTTATAACGTCTTTTTACAATCAGACATCCATTTATTCCAACTAATTTAGGGCAGATATATTAATAATTGGGTATACACGAAGCCATATTTAAGGCTTCTTTAAATCTTCCACAAATGGTTTTTTCCAGTCATGAACAGAACACACTCCAACTGGGATGGTCTGATGCTCACACTGGCTGCGCTGTGCTGCGTACTGGGCTCATGTAAGCCAGCATTACTGACAGCAGCGGATCCTTCACATCTGGCCCTACCATGCCTTAATCTTACCTTTTAGTCACTTCTCATTCTTGATCAGACATTGTCTCATCCTTTTGTGCTTTTTTTGTATCTTTCCTCATACATACTACCCAAAAAACAACAAAAAGCAGCGAAATATAATGCAATTTGCACTGGAAAGGAAGATTTTAGCCCTTTCTTATAAATACCAACAGAATAAAACAAACCCTCACTGAAAGGATCCAGAGAAAACCAGACTTACTCCTAAATTATGAATGCTTCATGTCATAAAGAGCAATGAGATATTGAGAGTCATATTAAAACCCAACCCAGTAAAGCAAACATTTTTATGGCACAAATGTAAGTCCGTGTTAATACATCACATTACTGCAGAGAAAAAAGAAACCACCTGCTTCTGAAATGAAAAAAGCATATTCCTCCCTGTTCTTGAGTAACCATACATGGGTACCTTTTCAGGTCAACACTGACCTCACTGAGGCGCTTAGGTAGGGCATAAGCCTGACTTAAAGATCTTGGCTTGCAGGAAGGGAGTCCCTGCTGCCATCATCTTCTGAGTAAAAGCATCCTTGTCTACTAGAATTCAACCTTCTTAAAGTACTACTCTGCTGTATTCAGGTTTTTGACAGAGAGGAACATGGATAGAGAATACAGCAGGAGGCAAGAATATAACATCACAATACAAGAATGTCAGTTACAACAGCACATACTATTTTATATATATAGATGTGTATATATAGGGATTAGCCTTTTATTCCACATCTTTAAATATTCTATTCTACTACTATTTAAGATTGTAAAACCATCTGGACTGAGCAAGATAAGTGGACTTTTACAAGCATACAGAGCAGCACAGGAACTCATGAATTACACAATTCTAATGAGTACTGGATGAACGCTGAAGGATCCCAATAGCCTCCAGTGAAACCCCTTCATAAGTTAGCAGTGGTCAAGAGTATTTCACCACAGTGCCAAATGAGGAAGCATATGTTCTTGTCTCTAAGTTGGAGAGACATTAATCTGATCGTTGGACCACTCACTGGATAAAGACCTGGCTGGATGGCCGCACGCAAAGAGCTGTGCTCAATGTCCACCTGGAGACCAGTAACGAGTGGTGTCCCTCAGGGATCGGTGCTGGGACCGGTCTTCTTCAACGTCTTTGTCGGGAACATGGAGAGTGGGATTGAGTGCGCCCTCAGCAAGTTTGCTGATGACACCAAGCTGTGTGGTTCAGTTGATATGTTGGAGGGAAGGAATGCCATCCAGAGGGACCTTGACATGCTTGTGAGGTGGGCAGATGCCAACCTGATGAAGTTTAACCATGCCAAGTGCAAGGTCCTCCATCTGGGCCAGAGCAATCGCAGGAACAGCTACAGGTTAGGCAGAGAAGAGATTCAGAGCAGTCCTGAGGAGAAGGACGTCAGGGTGTTGGTCGATGACAAAATGAACATGAGCAAGCAGTGTGTGCTTTCAGCCCAGAAAGCTAACCATAGCCTGGGCTGCATCAAAAGAACCGTGAGCAGCAGGTCGAGGGAGGTGATCCTGCCCCTCTAAGTCTGCTCTTGTGAGATCGCTCTTGGATTTTTATGTCCAGTTCCGGTGTCCTCAACATAGAAAGGACATGGAACTGTTGGAACAAGTCCAGAAGAGGGCCACGAGGATGATCACAGGGGACTGGAGCACCTCCCGTATGAAGATAGGCTGATAAAGTTGGGGCTGTTCAGCCTGGAGAAGAGAAGGCTGCGTGGAGACCTCATAGCAGCCTTCCAATATCTGAAGGGGGCCTCTAGGGATGCTGGGGAGGGACTCTTCATGAGGAACTGTTGTGAGAGGACAAGGGGTAACAGGTTCAAACTTCAACAGGGGAAGTTTAGATTGGATATGAGGAAGAAATTCTTTCCTGTGTGGGTGATGAGGCACTGGAATGGGTTGCCCAGGGAAGCTGTGAATGCTCCATCGCTGGCGGTGTTCAAGGCCAGGTTGGACAGAGTCTTGGATGGCATGGTTTTGTGGGAGGTGTCCCTGCCCCTGGCAGGGGGGTTAGAACTAGATGATCTTAAGGTCCTTTCCAACCCTAACTATTCTATGATTCTATGATTCTAAGATGTACTTCAAAGCCTGGGACATGGATATGTTTGCAATCGCTTATCAAAAGAATAAAGAGGTTTCAGTGTTAGAAATAGCATTATGTGGAGAAAATACCGGGTATTACCAAGTTCATTAATTCCTTAGGGAAGAACCTAGACAAACCCAATGGCTGGCTGCTGAAGCCACACCAAGCCAACAGAGTTTCAAGAGTGCAGTACTGAATCACACCAAAGTCAGCCCCTCACTTAACTTCCATTTATGAATTTAGATGCAGAGCCAGTTGTTATTATGCACTGTATTTAGCTGTCTTTTCAAAAAGGTAAACCAGCATTTTCCCATTGAAAAAAATCAAATTTTCCCCTATGAAGGATAGGGTTCAAATGCTCTGAGACAGCTGATCCCCAGAAGACTGAGTATTTTTCACCACCAGAGAAAAGAATTCCTGACCTTACCAAGAAAGAAAGCATTTTGGCTCCTTCAGACTTAAGGAACCTGTCATTCCATTACAGTCACCAGTATTGAGTTCATATGGCTCTTGGTTTCCAACCTTAACTATTCTATGATTCTCTGAATAATTGAAACTCTAGTGAGAAAGACAGTTATCACACAACAGCACTGATACTAAATTCTCAAGCTGATGAGTGAAAAAGAATTATTACTTAGGTAATGAAGGCAGGTGTGAATCCAAATTCATGTTTGTCAGCCTTTAGAATGCTAGTGCTGCCCAGGCTGTGAATGCAACTGGAAATTTTAGCGACTTGTTGAATCACTGAAACATCAAATGGTGTTCCTAATGCAGCAAAAAGGCCATGTTGAAAATCCATGTGTCCAAACCCCCTTCAGTCTCACGGATTGCCTGTATATCAGCTCTCCCTTATTCTGTTCAAGTGATGTACTGAGTTTTCTATAGAACCAGACAGAAAGAAATTATCAAGAAAGTGTAATTATCACGGCAAGTTCCTGGACACTAAAATAAATCTGACAATTTTGGTGCTGTTTTGTTTATAATTCCAGCTGAAATGTTTCAGGAAATAAAGAAAAAGCTTTCTTCATATATTTTCAGAGGGATTCTTTTTTATCATGCAGAAAGAGTGGTAGAAGGCCCCTATTTCCTTCAGGATGTATTTTTTTTAACCTAATTATTTCCTGCTAGTAAAAGAATGGGAAAAGTTAAAAAGGTAATGTAACGCTTTATGGAGTGTTATATTTCACTTTTTAAAAGTAACTTTTCGCCTTTAAGTGCTATCTTAAAGCTAAACAAATACATCCTCCCCATAGCATGTGCAGTACAAAAGTGGACTGCTATAAAAAAAGGTGACTCCTGCTACAAAGTCAAAGGAAAAGCAGTCACATTGAGTAACCTGAATGGTGCATTGGTAAATCCCCACAAGCAGGGCACCATGAGTTGAACAAGGACATCTCCTCAGCTGGCGAGGCTAAAAAACTGAAATCTAAGCTCTCAAACTCAAAGGTTTCTTGCAAAATTTCAGATTATGTTTGCACAGATGGCTAATTCGGAATCAAGAATCAAGGAGAGATTTTCTCAACATGAAAGTTGATGATCCAGGCATCTGCACATATAACATCGAACGATTGGGAGGGTGTTGATATGCAGAGTAGGGAGACACGAGGCTGTAATGCTCATGTGGCTTGTTTGGTGCTTACCCTTCGTCTCACTGCAAGCTATCTCTTGTCGAAACTTTACTCTTCTTTGTGTCTCAAGGATACGTCTCCCAAAACAATGAAATCAGGAGCATTCCCCCAAGGCCTGGCCCATAAAAGGGAGTTCCATAAAAGTACTTGGTTTCAAAAGCCTGGACCTAAGGACACTGATTGGCACCCCGAGCACGTGCGGCTTTGTTGCATGCTACTGACCTTCTATAGATAGAAAGTCACACTTCATGTACTTGAGCAGTGCATCTTATGCCTCAAACGTGCCAGAGAACAAGCATGAAAGCCCATAGATCACATGGACGGTCCAAGCCCTGAGATGTTATACGAAAATAGGTTGCTAAACATTAAGGAGCAAAAGTCTTAGTTTCCCCTCCCTGAGGAAATAGAATCACCACTGATTGACAGGCACTAGATGCATGAAGAGAAGCATTTAACTTAATTTCTTCTTCTCTTACAGTACTTCTTGCCTCCTCTGTTTCTTCATGAACACTGAAAAAGAGAGATACAGAACATGAACAAACTGCTGCAGAATTAACAGGTCATGAAATGATTTGTATTGAACATATATGAAAGCATGAGATTTTACCAGTGTGGGGCTTTAAGAATTTGTCAGTCTATCTATCTGCACCCTTTACGCCCAAATGCAGTGAAGTATGTTCACATGGCAGTCGTTTCCTGGTGCTGTAGTGTGGTGTGAGAGTAGATTGTGGGGGAGATGTTTTGATGCCTGGACCTCTACTGGTGTTATGGCAGAATGGATCAGAATTGAAATGCACAGCTCATCATGGCAGATCCTATGTGTGGTTCCAGTAGAAATAGCCCTTTGATTGTCCGCTTAAAATGCAGGTGTTGGACTGTCAGCAGTATGCGTACCAGTGCCCTGAGCAGACTGCGAAAGGCCATGGGCAGTGGTGGGCAGCCTGTCAGTAGCAGCCAGTGTGGGCTCTGGAACCCTGCCAGCTTCCCTCTTACTGCAACTCCTGCCAATTATGCTGGTCTGTTTGTATTTAGGGTTAACCAGCAAATGGGATCCAGTTGATTTTTCTAGCTGTTACCACTTGGAGACAAGCTGTGGTTTTCACCAAGCATAGCTCTTGTGGGTACAGAAGGTCCAGGCAGGAATACAAACCCATTGTCCCAGCTGTCCTATGGTTATGTGGAATGAGTTCCTGCAGACCCAGTTCTTGGCTCTTGAGTAGTTTCCAGAAGTAGTGCAAACATCCTTTCTGAGGGCAGTGGTGGTGGTTGTGTGGCTTTATGCACTGCTGTACTGTATGAATTACAGAAGTGCTGTGTTGGCAATATATTGTTCTAAATAGAGACAATGGGAGAGAAACCTCATTCTGCTGCTTGATTTTAGTCAACATCTACTGGAAAGGTTTTTATATCTGCAAAACTCCTTGCAAGTCTGGTTATTTTTGCTTTTACATTTGAAAAATCTGTTTCATCCTGGTACCTTAAAAGAGCATAGTATTTCTTACCTGAAGTGCTTAAAAGCTAAGTCTGTTTGCTGCACTGGACTTTACAGAAAAAGTTGTGTTTCAGTTCGTATCCATGAGAAGGATGAGTTTTCTGTATGACTTGTGTATTATTTATTAAATTGCCCTCTTTTTTCTTGTTTTACTAACTCAGCAATGGTTAACGTCCTTGGTGTTTCTCTAACTAAGAGTGAGGTTCATCCTTAGGCATGTCATTCATAGAATCATAGAATTCAAGGTTGGAAGGGACCTAAAGCATCGCTAGGTTCCTTCTTTCCTTCTTGGCAGCTCTGTATCTGCAGGTTGATCCTCAAGGTAGGCAATGTATCCAGAACATCTAGGAATGAAGCTGTGAGAGCACTGCCCATTGTTACACTATTGTGTAATAGTTGGACTTGGGAAATGTATTTTACTCAGGTAAAATACTCGTATGTGTGGAAGGTAGGTGTGTTAAATATGAACAGCCTCTTTGGTATCTATTTTTGGAGGATGAATACATCAGACAGCCTTCCAGTATCTGAAGGGAGTCTACAAGTATCCTGGAGAGAGAGTCTTCATCAGGACTGTAGCAATAGGACAAGCAGATATAGGTTTAAACTGAAAAAAGGGGTTTAGGTTTAAGGAAGAAGTTCTTTATTGTGAGGCTGGTGAGGCATTGGCACAGGTTGCCGAAAGAAGTGGCGAATGCTCCATCCCAGGCAGAGTTCAAGGCCAGGCTGGACAGAACCTTGGGTGACATGGTCTAGTGTGAGGTGTCCCTGCCCATGGCAGGGGGTTGGAACTGGATGGTCTTAAGGTCCCTTCCAACCCAAACCATTCAGTGATCCTATGAATGTGTATGTGTGTTTAAAAAATACCTGAAGGTTCGATACCCTGGTGTTAGTGGGAAAAAATAAGGGCTGCATTCTGAATAATACAACCCCTCTGTCATGGGTTCAGCAGTAGCAGCCATTTTTCTCCTTCTTGGTAGCTGGTGCAGCGCTGTGGTTTTTCTTTCGGCCTGGGAACAACACTGATAACACCAGTGTTTTCAGTTACTGCTTGGTAATGTTTTGGTCTGACCAAGGACTTTCTGAGTCTCATGATCTGCCAGAGAGGAGGGGAAGCCAGGAGGAAGCAGAGACAGGACTCCTGACCCAAACTGACCAAAGAGGTATTCCATGCCACAGCACGTCATGCCCAGGATGTAAATCAGAGTGCAGAGACCCGGAAGGGTGGGGATTCGCTGCTGGGTCGGGCTGGATATAGGTGGTGAGCGATTTTATTCTTCCCTTGAATTTGCCTTATCATCATTATTATTGGTGGTAGCAGTAGTGGTCTTGTGTTATACTTTAGTTACTAAACTGTTCTTATCTCAACCTGTGGGAGTTGCATTCTTTCGATTCTCCTCCCCATCCCTCCGGGAGTGGGGGGAAGAAAGAGGGATGAGTGAGTGAGAGGGTCACTGTGTGAGTTATAGAGGCTTAAACCACGAGATCCTCCCTAACCCAAGACTACAAAAAGCCCAGCTGCAGTTCTGTCAATCAGTTCTAAAGGACTGTTTTAAAAATTTTTGTGCTTTTTTCTTCCACCAAATTATTTTAACGAGAGGCCTTATACATTTGATGGTTCTTTGAGTGTGCCTTAATAATTTAAAGAACCTTTTGATCTCTACTGCAGACGTTACTCTGCGCTTCAGTATACTTCGTTGTTGAAACTGCTCTTTCAGTGTTTGCTTCTTTTTGTACTAATATCTAACTGTTTAGGCCAGACTGGACTTGATTTTCTTAAAAGTGGGGTGCTAAACTTAAGAGCATCTTTTGCGCTTATGACGTTAGAGGATACCTGGATTATTATGGTACTGCAAATCATAGAATCATAGAATGGTTGGGGTTGGGATGGACCTTCAGATTATCCAGTTCCAACTCCCTGCCGTGGGCAAAGACACTTCACACTAGAACATGTTGCCCAAGTTGAACACTGCCATGTTTATGAACAATCATGAACAATGACGCTAACCTGACAGGCACAGAATCTCTTCTGTGGATCAAGACATTTTGTTCCATTGAATAGTTTCTGCTTCAGCACCAAATTTTGGCTCCTGTTGTGTTTTTTGAATTGTTGCTTGGCTGTTTGCAGTAGCATCCTTCATGCGGGAGCAGATTGCAGAATGTACCCATTTAATTTTTTTCAGCCGTGCTTGGAAGAAATGGCAAGAGTACCAAATTCATGTAAAGTGTTGAAGCAATCGTGTTTAGGTAACTCGAGATATAATTTTAGTTTATCTTCAGGAGGAATTCTTGTTTGTTATTGTGTGATGTGGTTATATGAAGGGGAGCTCCTCTTGGAACAGGTCTAGAACATTCCCCAGAGGGTGCAAAAAGTATTAAAGCATTTGTTGCCCTCAGGCATGTGGAATGTGGAAGACAGCCACGTGGGAGTTCACAGATTAAATTCCTGGGTTATCTTCTATCGTAGGAAAGGAAGTGTTTTAGCATATTGCAACACATTAGCCCCAAGTTTTGCTGTGGAGATAATTGTGTGGGCACCAGAATTCTGCAATACTTCTTATATCTGTTTTAATTGTTCTTTTTTGGAACTCAAGTAACTAATACAATGCATCGAACACCTGAAGAAAACATAAACATTTAGTAGCTTCTGTTTGTTAGAGTGTCTCCTTCATTTCATTAACCCTTTGTCTGAACTGTGTTCAGTGTTTTACCTGCTGTGGAGCTGGTTCTTGCCTCTGCTTCTAGCCTCTGCTTCTCGGACAGAGATGATTCTCTCTGACTTGTCACAGTTGCTTCTGATGGCACTTTTCATCAGACACAGTCTGTGAATTTGGGATTAGTATGGTTTCTGTGGTTTTGGGGTGACCTGGGGGTAGTGCTAAGTGACTGCATACCTGCAACAGTTTGGGGTAGCAGCCACTCCAGAAATGGTGCTCAGCTTATCATGACAAACTAGTTAACTCCAACTTCCTGCTAAGTCAAGGATCGGGCAGTTTGCTTGGGATCTTGAACTTCACTTGAAATCTCATGGATGGCACAAAAGGAACATTTCAGATTGTTTTCCAGAGTTTGTTGCAGGCCATCAACTGGGAAACAAAACCCAACATGCTTCCTGTTATATGATAAAGTATATTAAAGAGCGGAAACTCTGACACTGCAAGTGTTTATTTAAAAATTGTCGGAAAAATGACTAATCAGATAGCAATAGGGAGGTACTATCAGAGGTGCTGCTGGTTTGTAGCTTCTGCATGTATGGAAAAATGTGCCGAGGTTTTATAAGACAAAATACCTGTGAAGAGACATGAGCCGAGGATTTTATCTCCAGTGTTTGTAGGATGGAGTACTGCTGCAAAAATTACATGTATTAGGAAGTGGAAGGAGTTCCGTACAGTCTGGAAAGTGTTTCAACAGCATTTCCTATATGGTAATTTTTTTATACATACATCTGTGGATATATATGGTTTTTTCCCTCTTTATTGCCAGTATTACCTTGGATTGTTTGCTTTTATGATTGCCTTGGTTTCTGTGGCAGAAATCCATACATTAATATTAAGGTAACCACAAAAATCCCTGTCATTGCATCTTTTAAGGTGAGATCATGTTTTTCATCCACAATGGAGAAGAGCTATAGAACCAGTGTAAGCTGAAAACCAGCAAGTGTGTGTGTCATGCTTAAGCTCAGTCAGCCACGAAGTTGCCCTCTCACTCCCCCCAACTTCCGCCCCATCCTGCTCCCTGAGGGATGGGGAGGAAAATCGAAAGAATGTAAATCCCATGGGTTGAGATAAGAACAGTCCTGTAACTAAGTTATAACACAAACCACTGCTGCTACCACCAATAATAATAATGTTAAGGGAAATAACAAGGGAAGAGAATACAACCGCTCACCACCCACTGACCGATACCCAGCCCGACCCGAGCACTGATCTATGCCTTCCAGGTAATTGGCCATGACATGCTGTGGCATGAAATACCTCTTTGGTCAGTTTGGGTCAGGTGTCCTGGCTCTGCTTCCTCCCAGCTTCCCCTCCTCCCTGGCAGAGCATGAGACTCAGAGAGTCCTTGGTCAGAGTAAACATTACTGAGCAGCAACTGAAAACATCAGTGTTATCAGCACTGTTCCCATGATGAAAGTCAAAACCACAGCGCTGCACCAGCTACTAAGAAGGAGAAAAATGACTTCTACTGCTGAACCTAGGGCAGCGTGAAGCGCTGTAAAGTAGATTGTACTCAGACTCTGGCGAGGTTTTAGAGGACAGGGAGTAGAATGGAACACAATTGTGTGGAGGATGTACGATAGATGGGGTTCATCTTGTGGTCTGATGCGCATGTTTGTTGAAAGAAAACAGAATAATCTAGATGATGTTGTAATACAGTAGAAGTTGATGCTATAGTTACCTGGAATCCTTGGAAGATGTTGCTGGCTACAATTCCACTTAGGACTATCTTTGGGAGAAGAGTGTAGGACATGCAAACAAAGCTGTCTGCAGACAGCTCTGCCCCTTGACTTAAAGGTTTCAAAATTTAAGTAATAGATTTCTTCCAGCAGCTGCTTTTTCTTTGTAAGAAAGATTTTTCAAAATGTTTCTGAGGATCACAGACACACAGTAAGCTCTTACTAATTAGAAATTTACAGGATGAAGCCATAAAGAAATGTGGTGATGTGCAGTCTTGAGATCTCAGGTCTGGAACTTTAAAATTTGTGTTCCTTTGGTAAAAATGATCAAGAGAAAGGCTGTAGAAGATGCTGTTTCTGAGCCAGAGGGCAAGATTTAATGAGATGTGTCTGGGGGAAGAAAAGTATATGGAGCTTTATTTGGGGATAGAATTGATCATAAAAATGCATGCGTGACTATTAGTTCCTGAAGGAGCAGTTCCTTTCTACTCTCACAGCATTTGGTGTTACCTGCTGGCAGGATGAACAGGTACTGGTGTGCACTCAAGTAGGAGGCCCTAAGCTTCTGACAGCAGAAATGACACAGCAGATAACTTGTCGTCTCCTCCTGGTCTTCAGCTATCTGTGGTAGTAAAAGGACATGGTATAGCCATGAAATATTCTGGGTGTGCTTAAATATTCCTTTGTTATCTGAGAGAGACCAGTGTAACTGACGCAAACTTACTGGTGAAATTCTGTGTCTGAGCACTTCTGTAACTCACACAAACCTGGGATTACTGTGCAGTAATTGTGGTTTTTTTTTCACAGCCAGCCACAGGCATCACAAGTACCTTCCATTTCTTCTTGTGCAAATGGGAGGGGACAGCAAAGGATTTGACCATTGAAGAAGATGAAGGAATTTCCTAGTATGTCCCTTTGTTCATTTTCCAGTTATGTGGCACTGTTCTTGTAGCTGATTGTGGGAACTCAAGAGACATGTTACTGACCACACCACTAGAAAACATAAGAAAATCAAATTTTTATCCAGAGATTTCAAAGTATAAACAAGAGACAAAGAATTTCAAGAAGTTTTCACTTACAATTTATGGTGGCTTGGATTTGAATTCTTGTGATGGCAAATTTCCAAAACTGGGTAGACACAGTATAGGATGGGTAAGTACAGCCACTCAGTATTGCAGTGTAATTCCCCCAAATGGCTTCACTTAATTAGAGATTTCACTCCTTCCTTCATAGAATCTTAAAGACAATGTAAAAATACTGATTTTTATTCACTTTGTAACATTTGTTCTTAATAGTTTTCAGCTCTGATCAAAAGCCACAGTTCCTCTCTATCAAGCCTTTATTTCATGACCACAACACCTGACACCTTCTTTAAAGCATTTGTGTTATTGGGGCTGGCCTGCTTTTTCTAAGGCTGTAACATAATATACAAGTCAGTTTTTATAGAAAGCTGGATAAAGATGTTCCATGTGCTTTTTCCAAGTTCAGTTTTCATGGCAGAACAATACCTGCAAAAGTGCATTGTGCTATACTATACATTTTGCTATACATTAGAAAACTTAAAACTTGGAAATGTGTATTTTAAATCCATACATACAGATGTCACTGGTGATTGGCAAGAACCTGTGGGGCAGACTATATACCCATTAACCAGTTAAAACAAGGCTAGTGATCACTTGTTGATTTTATTTTTAGTGTACACATGTGGCTTGTGGTTTATGGTTTCTACCCCAAATATTCTAGACCTCCAGCAGGAGTAAGTCTGTGTTAAAGAACCAAACTCTTTGAGTCCTGGTGGCTGCTCACATCACTTCTGCCAAAGTATTGCTGCTGAATGCATCAAGCACAGGATACAGGTTTGCAAGCCGTGATGGGAGCTGACTCTTGGAGGCCTCATTTCCTTGAAGGCAGGGGGGATGTAATTCACTGTGATCTCCACAAATAAAGATCGGACCGTAGGGAAATGTGGTACTGCTCATTGAGTAAATACAACCGAAATAAGCAGTAGCTGAGTCCTGCGGCCAGTCCCTCTTTCTTTTTATTGGAAGGTACAGCTATGAAGGCACAAGCTTGCATCTCTATTAGCAAGTGATTAGGTTGCAAATTAAAAAAAAAAGGATCCAAGGATCAAAGAGAAAAAAAAAATGGGAAAAATTATGGTTTGGAATTCTTTATTGTTTCCAAGTGTCAACCTGGACCCTTCCCCTGGCAGATGTCTCTGACTGCATTCAAGTGAAATCCTGAGCCACAAAACCAACTTTTCTACTGACATTCTTCAGAAGGGATTTCACTAAAGGAAATTACACAGAGGAATGAAGTAGTAAAAAGATGCACTTATGTACATTGAGGAATTAATTTATTTCTCCCTTTGCATCCAGAGTCACAAGCAGTGGACTGTTCTGGTTGCTGTAGTATTTGAACAGACCTTTGATTAGGTTATGAACATTTAAACCTTATGCCATTAACAGATAAAAATATCTAAGGAACAGCAGCATGTATTATGCACAATTGATCTTAAAAAACCCCAAACCATCATTGAGAGGAACACAGTTCTTTAATTAGAAAAGCACACAACAGCTCCTCCCCGCCCCATTCCAGCGAGATTACTGTTTATGCATGCAGCCTTCAGATCACAAGCAAATTGATTTTGAAATGACTACCGCATCTATAGGTTGTGTGTTTATGTATATGATCATTATGGCCTGAAAAATATATGCTGTCCTGTGTTCAGCCGTAACAGTTATTTTCTCCTTCTTAGTACCTAGTGCAGCAGTGTGTTTTGACTTTAGTCTGAGAACAATGGTGATAACACACACAGAGGCTTGGGTGGCATGGTTTAGTGGGAGGTGTCCCTGCCCATGGCAGGGGGGTTGGAACTAGATGATCTTAAGGTCTTTCCAACCCTAACTTCTGTGATTCTATGATTCTCTGTGTTTAGTTGTTGCTAAGTAATTCTTATGCTGATCAAGGAATTCTCTGTCATATGATCTCCCGGTGAAGAAGACCATGGGAAGCCGGGAGGAAGCAGAGAAAGGACACCTGACCCAAACTAGCCAAAGGGGTATTCCATACTTCAGCACGTCATGCCCATCATAGAAACTGGGGGGGAGTAACCTGGAAGTGTGCTGCTTGGGTCAGGCTGGGTATCTGTCAGTGAATGTTGAGCAATTGTATTGTGCATTGCTTGTGCTTATTGTTTTCTTTTCCTTTTCCCTTTCCCCTTTTAGTTTCCTATCCTCTCCTCTTGTTATTTTCCTTATCATGATAATTATTAGTGGGAGTATTAGTAGTTTTGTATGGTACTTTAGTTACTGGACTGTTCTTATCTCAACCTGTTCTTATCTCAACCTGTGGGATCTACATTCTTTCGATTCTCCTCCCCTTCCCTCCAGGAATTGGGGGGAGGGAAAAAGGAGTGGGCGAGCAGCTGTGTGATTCTGAGCTACCAGCTGGGCTTAAGCCATGACACATGCCAAGATAGAGGTTGAAGCAAATGTACTGCCTAAAGTCTATGTCCCAGGAAAAGCCCATGGGCAAAGTTGAGCTGATACCATGTTAAGTCTGTTCTCCGTGTCACTTCTGGCTCCAAAGTTGTCTTTGCAGCACTGAATAACGTTCTTCAAAAAGCATGGCTGTGGAGGGTAAAAGTTTTTATTCATTAATTCTTTATTTACTCCCAGATAAAAAAATGCACAAGATAGAGGTTCTGGCTCATAGAACTGTACCTTAGAATGGCTTGGATTGGAAAGGATCATCCAGTTCCAGCCCCCTGCCTTGGGCAGTGACGCCTCACTCTTGACCACTTCACCCAAGGCTCTATCCAGCCTGGCCTTGAAAACTGCTAGCGATGAAACCTTTACCACTTCTTTGAGCAGCCTGTGCGTCACCACCCTCACAGTAAAGAACTTCTTCCTTAGATCTAACCTGAACTTCCCCTGTTTCACCTGAAACCCATAAACTGTCCTATCATTACAGTCCCCGATGAAGAGTCCCTCTCGGGCATCTTTGTAGGCCCCCTTCAGATACTGGAAACATCGTATCAGCTATATCAAGAAGAGAGATAAAAGCTCGACTTAAGTTTAGTAGTTACACATTTAAGACATAGACTAATGGTTTTGTTTCTCAGTTCAGGTACAATGCTTACTTTAGAAAACAAAAAAAAACCCAGGGTGCTTTTTTTAATTCTCCCTGTGAAATTTGATACTGTTGTGCCTGTTAAACCTTCCATCAAGTATCTGTTCAAGCAAGCATCCAAGCAGTACTTTCAGTGCCAAAATTCAAACGGTTTCAAAATGATTTCTGCTATCTCTTTTCATTTTAGACCTGTTTATAACATTCAGCTCTTTGATGTTCTTATTTAAATCGGAATCTCTAATTCAGGATGGGGATACTTTCTTTCTATGAGACAGGAGCTTTGTTTCTCAAAAGGAGGCAAACAATGGAAAATCCTAAATAGCAACTCAAACTAATTCTGTTAATACTTTTTTAATATAAGAAATTAAAATTTTGTGACTTATAAAAATATGCATAAGGAACATATAACAATATTTGGTTCTGGTAGTGTTTTGTTCTTAGAAATTCACTTATAGCTTTTCTTGTATTAAACAAGGTTTTGTGAAAGATTAGCACTTACCAGTATCACACCAGGCTTTTCTAATTGCAAATCCAACTAAGAACAAGTCACCTGTAGTACAAACAAACAGTCCTTTGCACGAACTTCATCTGAAGCAGCAGAATCACAAACACCCCAGAGCTCCTACACTGGAGAAGATGGGAAAGATACTTGGCAGACATTTACAACAAGTGTTTTCTTTGAAAATGGAATTCTTAGTACATCTGGCTACAAAATTAAAATAAATACATGTATTGACAATCCTCAAGGGGAAACTTTTTGGGGAAGAAAAGAGCAATTTTGGTGGCTCAAAAGAGTACATCTTAAAGCAAAATTATGACAAACTCCATTAAGACTCTGGTGAAAATCCAGGTCCTCCGAGTGACCCATAACACAGCAGTCTTTTGAAAAAGAATAGAAGAAAAAGCAAGCAATCTTGAAGTGGACAAGTAGGGAAACATAAATACTTGAGCATGTAAAAATCCATCACATTCCAAAGGTGGAAAATGGAGTAATTGATAGTTTTGGGGCTTATGATTACATAAATATTAAGTAAAAGCTCACTAAACAGAATACACTGAAGATAGAGCAAAGATTTTACAGGACTCCATTTTGGAAGTTTTAATGAAGAGTCTGTTCTGCACTGACACCCATGACAGTTTAAATCAGTCCTTCTCCTTACTCTTACTCCCCTCCCATATCTTCAGGGACTCTGTTTTCCTATTGCAGTAGTATCTCATAACAGCGCATCAAAATTTTGGGTTGAACTCACTGTCTCAAGGCAGATTTTTTAAGAAACTGTTCTGCTTTCAGCGCTTTAGCCATAGCAACGTTTTCTCTCTCAAATATTTTCCTCAGTGAAATGCAGGTGCAAGGGTAAGTCAAGTACAGCACAGGAATATTTTTCAGGCTAAGGAGAGGTCTAAATCTTTTAAGATTTAGGTCATATTCTAGCACGTCAGAAATGGGTTTTGATTGTGCAACTGAAAATGCTTTATCCCTCTCATAAGCCTTGTCTTTGCCTTAGTAAGTCATAGAATCATAGAATCATAGAATAGTTAGGGTTGGAAAGAACCTTAAGATCATCTAGTTCCAACCCCCCTGCCAGGGGCAGGGACACCTCAGACTAAAACATGCCACCCAAGGCTCTGTCCAACCTGGCCTTGAAAACCGCCAGCGATGGAGCATTCACAGCTTCCCTGGGCAACCCATTCCAGTGCCTCACCACCCTCACAGTAAATAATTTCTTCCTCATATCCAATCTAAACTTCCCCTGTTTAAGTTTGAACCCATTACCCCTTGTTCTCACACTACAGTTCCTCATGAAGAGTCCCTCCCCAGCATCCCTAGAGGGCCCCTTCAGATATTGGAAGGCTGCTATGAGGTCTCCACGCAGCCTTCTCTTCTCCAGGCTGAACAGCCCCAACTTTCTCAGCCTGTCTTCATACGGGAGGTGCTCCAGTCCCCTGATCATCCTCGTGGCCCTCCTCTGGACTTGTTCCAACAGTTCCATGTCCTTTCTATGTTGAGGACACCAGATCTGCACACAATACTCCAAGTGAGGTCTCACGAGAGGAAAGTAGATGGGCAGGATCACCTCCCTCGACCTGCTGGTCATGGTTCTCTTGACGCAGCCCAGGCTATGGTTGGCTTTCTGGGCTGAAAGCACACACTGCTTGCTCATGTTCATTTTTTCATCAACCAAAACCCCCAAGTCCTTCTCCACAGGACTGCTCTGAATCTCTTCTCTGCCCAACCTGTACCTGTGCCTGGGATTGTTCCGACCCAGGTGGAGGACCTTGCACTTCTCATTGTTTTTGTCTAAGAGCTTCATTTGTATCTTTCTTTTTAGAAAGGGTTTTCACTTCTAGAAGAGCTATTCCAAATACTTTATGAGAAAAAATATTAAAACTGTAAAAAGTGGTAAATAGTGACCATTTGGAGGGGAATGAAGTTTGTTCAACTAGGGGAGTGACTCTGATCATGAGACACTGGTTTTAGTCAAGTGAGCAAAATAGAAATTGAATTATGCTGTTCCTCACCAAAGCCATGCGCTGCCATATGTTCTGTCATGGCATTTCCAGTGGTGAGGTTTTGGTTTATGGATACAGTTAATTTAGTATGCACTGCTATCCAAGTATTTCCCCGAGTTGGGCTTCTGATAGTAGTCTCAGGATATACATCTGGTAGTTTCCTTATGGTTTTTATACATCTTATGAGATGAAATTTCAGAATGTGATGCAGAACAAAATTGCTGCAATTTTACTGCAAATATAGTTCGGCCAGAACTTGGTCTTTACCATCTCCAGAACAAATCCCCAAACGATCATGCGTGGCTTGTCACAGTTTAATGCAATTGGCAATCTGTCTTCAGTAAAGGCACTTAGTGAAGCTCTTGCGCCAGAGGAACTTGTTTTCACCTTGAGATGCAGTGAGGTTCTTTTGGCCCTGGTGGATCCACTGATTTTGCATCTCTCTGTGCTGAAGTTGCTGCATATTGCAGTTTGGGTCAAAATTCTCCTTGTAGTGTTTCTGGCTCCTGCAGTCTGTTCCAGTCTTCCCCTTGTAAAGGTTGAGATTGAGAATAACCTGAATAGTTATGTAACTGGAGAGGAAAGATAATGCAAACACTGTCTCGTGAAGCTGGGGAACACACTTTCAGAAACAGGCTCTTCTTTCCTCAGCAAAGAGGGTTTGCTACTGGGCCTTGCCTCTTTGCTGGTGTGAGGTTTGAGAAGATCACACACTTCATTAGGGATTGTAGTGGCAGGACATGGGTTTATACTTAAACATGGGATGTACAGGTCAGATACAAGGAAAGATTTATTTACTGTGAGGATGGTGAGGCACTGGCAGAGGCTGCCCAGAGAAGTGGTGAATGCTCCATCCCTTGGCAGTGTTCAAGATCAGGTTGGGCAGAGACTGGGTGACATAGTCTAATGTCAGGGGTCCCTGGCCTTGGCAGGGGCCTGGAACTGGATGTTCTTAAGGTCCTTTGCAACCCAAACAATTCTGTGATTCTGTGATGCTGTACAGCCAGGCACTGCAGGTCTGCGTGCGTGCTATGAGAGACGGCAGGTAGCGGGAGAAGCAGGAAGATAATTCAAACCTGATCCTGCTCCTCTGAAGTTGTCGAGTGTCTTAAGTCATTGAGAAAACACCAGGCCAAAAATTCCTACTTGCCAGTCCCTAGGAAGAAATGAAGTTCTTGATAGTGAGGACGAATTGTCAGTTCCAACATTCAATAGGTATATTAATATCCAGTGCCTCTTTTGTGTACTCAGTGTAAGACAGAGCTTCTGAGATCCATAACAGTTATTAGCTGGGGAGAGAGACCTCCCTCTGATCACACACATCGGTCTGCACGATCTGGTCATGTTTAAACCAGTTTTTCCACTCAAGTTACAGGCTATGTGCACGTGTGTTTCCCAGTAGTGATCTCTCTCTTTTTTCCCTATTTTTTTTTTTTTGGGTGCAGCTCTTTAATATTTGATCATTTGTCAGTTTGTCTTAAATTGCAGAGTTTAAAAAAAGGCTTAGGCATAAATTCTATATCACAAGCTTCCTGTAGGACATCTCATAGTCTTGTAACTGCAGTACACCTCAAAGTCATAATTGACTGAATGCTGAATACGGTACAAAGCAATTTTGTTTTAGATAAGTAAATCCCCAACCAAGAAAAGCTTTTGTCTTATTCACTAACTGCTCTGTTGAAAGCAACTAAATTTCTTCAAATCAGATATGCTCCAAAGTGAATACTGATGGAAAACCCTTTTACAGCTATCAGTGTTGCCTGTGAAAGGTATATGCTTCTGAAAAGAAGCAGGCATAACTGCATATTCTGAGCAGTCACAACAGCACCTTCAAATGCCTGTATGCATAAATCCACTAGGAGGCATTGGGAAACATTGTTCTTCTGGGTTCTGTTTAGATTTTTAATTCTTGATTTATTGATCTGATGCTGTGGTGCAGTTCAAGGTATCTTACTCTTAGAATGGTTTTTTAATCATACAAGGTATAACACATATGATGTAAAGAAAAAGAAGGGGCAAGAGAAGCAGATGCACAAAACCTCTTCGACTGAAACACAAAGCTGTTGAAGTTTATTTTGGGAAGCTAGCCTTTCTACAGTGTAGGCACTTAGAGCCCTGAGGGCGAAAGCTGGAGCTGGGCTACAAAGACATCAAATCAGATATTCTCACTCCTTGCATCAGGCAGTATTAAAATCCAGATTTGCACCTTGCTCATCATTTCTTTGGCAAATGAAAAAAACTTTGAGAAGATAATACAGTTTAATTCGTGGGGGTTTAATTCCAGTTGTGATTTCAAGCCATCTTGTGTCGTAAACAACCCATACATGCTGGAACTGGCAATTGGTTGTTTTTTTCATTTCCTTCAGAATATTCAGAGTGCTCTGTAGGCGATTTGTTGATATTAACGTCTGCAATAGTACTTTTCTAAGGAATGTAATTAATACTATTCCACATAGAATTAAATGTCCTTCCAATTATGTATGACCTAATGAACTGTTATCTGAACCAGTACTCACACTCAAGGGTCAAGGTTCGCAACTTGAATTCTGTGAGCAACTCCAATTGAAGCTCAGAGTGTTTGTAGTCATGCACTTCTGGCTTTTTGGCATGTTTTATAAATAAAATACAAATCTCTGTGGCTTTAACTCTCCTCTAACTAGATGCATGACCTTCCAATATCAGTTATGCAATTGCTTGATAAAAAAATCAATTATTTCTCCATCGAATAAATCTTTTTCTGTCTATATTTTGTGGATTTTTCAATAAATCTTCATATTTACTCCTTCATTTAAACTCAAACTCACTTTAAAATATACAGAAAAAAAGAGCAATGCATTACCAAAACACTTGAGAAAAAACAATTAAGAAGCTTATTTCAAAAGCTCCTCAAAGAAGTATCTTAACTGAATTACTTGGAAACTTCAAAAATCATTAATCTTTCCCTCATAATTAATGACATAATAACTATAAACAAAAGAATTTAATTTATTTCAAAATAATTTTCAGATGTAGTTTCGGAAGTTGCACGCCATTATCAGCAAGATGTAAGAAATTACTCTTTAGCATTCAAATTAAAGCTTTTATTTAGGTGGGTTTTGTGGATGGCTTTTCAACTTTGAAGGGAATGAGAGCTTCCAAGGCACACTGAGATCTATTGTGAAACTTTCTATCTCAAACTACCTGTGAAATAACCAGCTTATGATTTACATATTCACATTCTTAAATAAAAAATAATCTAATGCTGTTCTTACCTATGAATGTTGCAGGGCAGATGTGTTTCCTGCTGCAGATGGTACAGTGTGTAGCTGTGCCAGCTTTCAGGTGTTTGATGAAGTAACAGGCAGGATGCCAGCCTATTTTCAGCAGGTAATCCAGTGATTCTTTATCTGTCGGTACGAGGTTATAGTGCACACCTGGGTACATAGGAATAATGTTAGAGTGGGTAACCTGCTTTGAACACTGCTCCAAGTAGCTGGCATATACGACTGTTTTTTTAGCTAAACCTTAAAGACAAATGTGGGAAGGCATACATAGAGCAGTTGTTCAACTTGTCCACTCACAGGTCAAGCTGAAGCTGTGGTTCCTAAGCCCAAATAGCTTCTAGCTACTTTTTTTTTTGGGGGGGGGGGGGGGGGGGGGGTTGGGGCTAGGACAAATTTCACTGTCCTAGAAATCTCTGCATTGTGCCCAGGTACCATGAGGAAATGCTGATGTACAACTTGTGCTATGGAATCCCCATGATGTACAGGAGTTGCATCATACTGGGAGAACTTGTGCTTTGCATGGCACTGGAAGTGTAACTTCCTTGATATCTCCTGGGTTCCTCCTTGAGTTCTGTAACAGCAGAAACTCAACTTTACTTTTTAACCAGCCCATAGATATTACATAACCGACAGCACCTACTTTTGTATTTGTATGACTCCCAGAACATGTATTTCCCAAAATTCATCTTAAAATTGTGCAATTTCAAATATCAGGTTAAGTATTGAAAGAAAGAGTAATCAAAGAATAAACCAAAGCAGAACCGTGCCTGTCTGTGGACTGCTTATTTGTTACTACTTAAACATTTTAACCTTGTTATGATGCTTGTAAATGGGTCCAGGAAGGTTGAAGAGCTCTAAACAGGAACTATATGCTGCAAGCTGTTAACTTAGAACTTATAGCTTCCTGTTTAGAAACAGTGCAGGTTTTCTAAATTACGGAGCACTTCTCACTACTGTTTAGCGATTCAGAACTATGGTCATGGGAAGATGGATGATGTATGGTAATATTAGGGCAAGATTTACTCTTGACACTCTTGGCTGCTTCTTGGATGAACCAATTGCCAGTACGCTCGTTCGAGGATCCATGTGGAAGCTGAGTGCTCTGCTACCTTTCATCAACTATAATAAAACTTCTATTTTATCCTTGCAAGCACACATGTAGCAGCATGTTAACTCCTAATAATAGAATTTTAGTTGAATGTTGTCGGTTTTAGTCATTCTATATTTAAGATGTTGGGCCAGACCCACAGCTCTTGTCATCTGTGTAGCTGTACTGAAGTCAATGAAGCTTTACTGAGAGGCATGACATCTCTGTGTTTGCTTGTGTGAGCGCTGGAAATGTGGTTTGCTCTGCCTTCTTCCCCCTCCCAAGTGAAGCTCACATGCTTCCTTGTGTGTGTGGTGAGGACTAACAGCATTTTAATAGCTGTAAATTGCAGCATGAGTGTTTTCTGTTCATGAAATAGTTACTGTGTCTTCAATAAAATAAACTTGGTGCCAAAGGTTGGGGAGTTGATAATCCCAGAATCAAGATACTATCATATTTAAGGGAACACTGGTAGCTTATTTAAAAGATTATGCCCACATTCTCCATCTTCCGCTGCCAGACTTATTTTACTGCAAGCAAAACATTGCCTATCAGTCAGGGCAAAACTTTTCATGCAGTAGCTAAGTAACAAGACTTGGTGAAAACCTCCTTTCACAGAATGGGTTTTCAGCCAGTTTGTGCCAAACACTTTTCCTTTTGTCCCTTGGGATTCAGATGTAAAACTAAAGGTTAACAAAAAACTCCTCTACCTGCTCTGAACTCCTTTGTAATAATGGCTGTCCTGCCTAGAATTCCATTCTCAAGACTTGCAGTTTGTGACATTTGCTTTGGCAGCACTCTCAAAGTGTTGAGAAATTTCTGGAAAGCTGTGGCATCAGCTGAGAGCCTCGAGTAGCAGTAGTAATTACATCATATGGTAGATTGCTCTTGCAGCCCAAAAGGCCTCAGCTGCTTGGTTTCTTCCCTTTTTCCATCCATCCTTTTTAATGTTTTCTTGGTTTTCTGCTTTTTTTTCTTTAGCTTTTAAGTGATACAGTGCTTGAAAAATCCTTGCTCATAGCCTTAACATGTGACTGTATTATGGAGTGATTTGTATGTGGGGTCAGGATTCAGCCTGCTCTCTGAACTAAATAACTTATTTTGCTGTTCTGGTGTGAAGTCTGTGTGCTGAGGGTGTCCATGCTTTTCCCACTTGGCAGATTGCAAATAACTATAATGTTTTTCTCATACATTTTGGGCACATATCCCACCCTTTGTGGTGGTCCTCAGTGTTTCTAGACACGCTCCAGATGCTTTTGCTTGGTATCACCTAACTGCTATAACTTGCCTATGTCAGCATGGCCACTGGCTTTAGAAAAAGTTTAGGCAGTCCAGAGTCATCAAATCAACTGTTGCCCTTAAAAGTGTCCTAACAGGTATCCAGGGCTCTCAGGCTGCTGTGGGACTCTCAGAGCAGCCTTGGTGTTTTGAGATGATGCCAGCTCTTTAGAGGGGTTACGACGCATTCTGGGGGCCTGGGTCCTCTTGGCAAGGGGAATGGATCCTTCTGCTTAGGTCCAGCTCTGCTGCATTTTGGCAGCTCAAACTTGTGTTAGCATCCTCATGCCTAGGGATATTTCTTTTGTCTCAGTCTCTGGTTATCTACCTCTGTGTGAAGTCATCAGGTGCTGCCAAAGCTGGCACAGAAATTGGTTCATCCTGAAGTGACAGGGTTAGAGTGCTCCTTGGTACCAGTACTTTGGTCCTGAGCCCAAAGATCTATTTATTAATGGCAGTTCTGGAGTTAAGCTGATCCTGAAACAAGTTCCAGTAAGGAGCTTGGATGCAACAACCCACTCCTTAAAGCCACGTGGATTCAGTGGTGGTATGTGTCCCTGTACAAGTTGACTACTGGAACTATTTATATACCATTACAAGGATTAACATTTTAATTCTTTTCCTCTGACCATGTCCCGTATGTGAGACATTTTTGGGAGTATTGATTGATTAGAGAAATGAGATGGCGGAAGCAAAGGTTTTTAGTGCTCAAGTCCACAGACAACCTAGTCTTCAGCACAAATCCCATCCTAAGTACCCATTTTAGGAAGTCATGAGGATTGACATGCCTATTGATGGTTGGAAGAAATTAGCAGCAGAATATCTCTTTTGCTATGCTAGCTAGGTTGTATTGATCTTGGCTTTGAGACGCTGTGGAGATGGATGTGTTGAATGCAGGCTTGGGAAGGTAAACTCTTAAAAATAACCCAAAATTTTCTATTTTGAGCCATAGGTTTTGATTTTTATACAGTGGATGGTCAGCTCATATTGACAGTTGGGGTCACTTGAAAAGAAACAACTTGGACAGATTTAACAATCTGCAGTCACTTCAAGAAATACAGTGCTGTTTTGTCTGCTGTAGCTTGACATCCAAGCACACTACCAAAACATAGCTATATTTTTTTGGTTTTAAGTGCAATGTTACATAGGTTTTTCATGGCAGCTTATGTAATATTATGAATAATATTTGTTCATAGCTCACAAACCTGATGTGTAGCAGAGTTGTTATAGAAAAAATCTTTCCGTGCATTGTGCTTCCCATTTTCTCTGTGGCTGTCAGAACCATCTCAGTCCTGACCCAGAGGTACTTCCTTTAACTGGGTTTTGAGTACTAGCTGAGTTGCATGGGCTGAGAGAAAGGCTGGATTATCCAGCTCACAATAATGTGTTTTTGCTTCAGGAGTGTCAGCTGCTCATGGCCAATGTCTTGAAGTGAGATTTCTGCTCTCGCTTTTGGCTTTATTTCCTATTGTTGGGTGAGAAATGAAGGCTGTTAGAGGTGCCTCCTTTACTCCTGTAGCCTCTGAGGGTGTTTATTTTTAACCTTTGCTTAAGGAATAGCCTGGAGATTTGGAGAAAACGTGCAAAATTCATTTATTAATTGGCGGTGGCAGTATCTGTCATCAATTCTCTTGGACACAATAAGTCTTTGAAAGCATCATGAAATAAATCCAGTTTAGAGCCTCATAAAAAGGTCATCTAGATTTTTCATAGTAAAAATGACTAGTAGTACAGCATAAAACAGGAAAATAAGACTACATATGCTAATGGTCATGAATGCAAGAGGTGCAGGGTGCCGTGGACAGGAGGCTACAGGGACACTGTAGCAGGCTGCAGTAGGGCCCACAGCCTGATCAGTACCACCATAGCTCCAGAGACCAGTCAGTCTTCACAGGAGATGACACGGCCTTCAGGTCCCAGGGGAAAGAGCTAACATGTGGGGGTTTTGGAGAAGTGTTTGGAGGAAGCAAGTGTTGCAAACCCTCAGCAGGGTAATATCCACTTCATTTACTTTGCCAGTATCGGTGGTTGTATATTTTGGGAAGAAGAGTGAAATAACAGAGATCTTTGGGCATTACCTGTAAGAAAATGGAGAAGACATGACTAGGAAATTTTGTACAGTACCTTGCTACAAAGGATTTGGTTTAAACAGGGGCTCTTTAGAAGAAGAGAAGCTGTGTGGAGACCTCGGAGCAGCCTTCCAGTGTCTGCAGGAGGACTACAAGAATGGTGGAGGGGGCCTCTTCATCAGGGACTGTAGTGATAAGACAAGGGTGATAGGTTTAAACTGAAACAGGGACGTTCAGGTTAGATATAAGGAAGAAGTTCTTTACTTTGAAGGTGGTGAGGTACTAGCACAGGTTGCCCAGAGAAAAGAGAGAGTGAATGCTCCATCGCTGGCAGTGTTCAAAGCCAGGTTGGACAGAGCCCGGGTGAGATGATCTGGTGTGAGGTGTCCCTGCCGATGGCAGAGGGTTGGAACTAGATGATCTTAATGTCCCTTCCAACCCAAACCATTCTATGATTCTATGATTAAGACAGATGTTAGTTCCTCATGCTGAGAGTTAAAGTAGCTCTGAAAGTATTCCTGTGGAAGTGAGGAGGAGAAGAAGAGAATAAATTGCTATTATTACCAATTTGAATTGTTCATTTGTTTTTTCCTGTCATAAATATGCAGTATTCCCTTCCAGTTCCCACACCTAAAGATACAGTAATTGCAGTTTCACGCCGTATTTCTTTTGGCAGAAACTGATAGGTTCTTCTCTGTTGTATGAGGAAGAATAGAAGATAAAAGAGAAAGGGGTGGCTTCCAGCTCACCAGACAATAACTTTTGTAAAAACTTTGATGGTCAATTTAATACCGAATTTATAAATGTCTTGGTCTGGTAATGTAGTTTTTGTGCCTTAAGACCCTTAGCTGGGCTTCAACCAGTGACTTTACTGAGTCTAGAAACTGTTTGCTTTCCTTGGCAAACTGGAAGTGAGGAGGAAGGGGGGAACATTCTTTAAAAGGTCAGGGGTTTGGTTTTTCAGTACATAACAGTGCTTCGCAACTGTGTTTTTTTTAATCCCATGTCTTAGCATTTTTTTTTTAATAATACCAAAAACAAAATACCAACTCACCAGTAAATCAGTGCAAAAATATGTATAATATTAATCAATATTCATAGGTTTAATTTTCTCCACTGAAATGGTTGTGGAAGCAGGTCATCTTGCGAGAAGTGTCAGTAAAATCCTGAGAAATAAAATTGTTCAGACCAATGGAAGTTGGGATCTTCAAGTAAAGAAGGTCATGTAAAATGTTCAGAACACTTGATTGATACTCAGCTTAGTCTTCCTTAGGAGATGCTTGCCAGTGTTAGTCAAGGTTTACTTAATTTCGGCCAAAGCCCACTTATTTCTTTCTCGCTTCAGAGACCTCTTCCTTTTCTTCTACATCACTAGACTTCAAGGAATTCACAGACAAACTAGTAGGTGAAAGCTGAGGCATCCTGTTAATAACTTAAAAGTCAGCATTCCTTCAGAATCAGCATGTTTATTTAATGAAGCTCAAGGAAAACCAACCAGCTGAAGTAATGTCAGCTAGCAGGAAAAGGAATAGGTATTTGTCTGAACTCTGCCCTGGTACCAGCACTCAGAAAATATCTCTCAATAGTTTTGTAACAAAGCAGATGCGCCTAACTTCCCAAGTACGCTGAAAAGCTGAGACTCTGCCAGTTGATGCTCATGCTTCTGGTATTTTTTTGCTAGTAAGACAAAACTGACTGTCCTCCCTCCTGTCCTCTCCCCAAAAACCTCAGTCCTGAGAGTAGCCTAGAGGAAGGGCTGATGAGGTACCCATTCACTTAGTGTGTGCCACTCAGACCCAACAGAAGCAGGTGCCAGACACATCTTCCATTTAGGATCTTGCTTTATGGGAAGGGAACTTCTTGTAAGACCAGAGCCTGGGACTTTCTTTGGCTTCCAGGACGCTGCTGCCGTCCCTATGACTTTCTGTCCATACTCACAGCCTCCCAACAGCATAACCATTTGTTTTAATTTTGTTGATACTCTCAGTTTCTCTTTGATATATTCCAATGTACAGCTCTGGTGCACCAAACTTTCTTTGTTCCTGCCGGTTTGATTTGAGTAACAGCAAGTCTTCAGTGATCGTGTTAACACTCCTTCGATTACAGTGTCGTGGTTTAAGCCCAGCTATAACTCATGCAGCTCTCTTCCTCACTCTCCCATTTCTCCCCCCCCCCCGCTCCCGCGGGTATGAGGAGGAGAATCGAAAGAATGTAACTCCCACTGCTTGAGATAAGAACAGTGCAGTAACTAAGGTATAACACAAATAACTGCTGCCACCTACAATAATAATGGTAAGAGAAAGAACAAGGGAAGAGAATAAAACCGCTCACCACCTGTGACCAATACCCATCCTGACCCAGCAGTGATCCCACTCTTCCAGGTCCTTGCCCCTAGTTTTTACATCCTGGTCATTATATGCTATTGTACGGAATATCCCTTTGACTAGTTTGGGTTAGGTGTCCTGTCTCTGCTCCCTCCCGGCTTCCTCTCCTCCTGGCAGAGCATGAGACTCAGAGAGTCCTTGGTCAGATGAAACATTTAGCGGTAAATAAAAACATGGGTGTTATCAGCGCTGTTCCCAGGCCGAAAGTCAAAAACACAGCATTGCACCAGCTACTAAGAAGGAAAAAAATGACTGGTACTGCTGAACCCAGGACATACAGTTAAAGTGCTGTTTGGTGACATGTTTTATTACCTGAGTGGTTTCCAACATCCGCCTCTCCCAAAAGCCTTTCTATTGGTATCTTGGCACAGATAATCTCTAAAATGTCTCTTGCAAAGTTTTTATTTTCATCAGTTGGGGGGGGTCAGGTTCACATTCCTTTGGAACTCCAGCTCTGTTTTTTGATCCTATCTGTTATTTAAGATGGTAACTTGTAAGGTTAATCTGTAGACTTATCACTGCTTCAGAAACCGAACTTTCAGATATGTCTAATGGTGTGCATATAGCCAGTTTGGAGAGAACCTTGGGTGAAAATGGTCTGGTGTGAGGCATCCCTGCCCATGGCAGGGGTTGGAACTAGATGATGTTAAGGTCATTTGAAACCCAAACCATGCTGTGATTCTATGATTCTATATACTGTTCACTGTTTCCTTCAGTCTGGAAAGTTATTACTGCATACTTTCAACTCTGTACAAAAAACCTTGCCTATACAGGGCAAAATTAGGGTTTATCGTAAGCCTGTTGGAACGACAGGTTCTCATGAAGTGGAAGCTGCTTTTTTAAAGATTGAATCAAAACACCTAAGACCTAGCCTTGGGACGTATTTAACAGTGAAGAAGATATCCCAAAATGCAAGAAGAAAGTTCCACATGACACTATGAACTGTACTAGAAAATCTGTATAGCCTTAATACTGCAAACCGTGCTGTACATAAGCCTAGCGTAATGTCTGAGTTGGACATGTTTGTTGCGTTTGAGGGTAGACTTGCTGGGTTGTGACCTTGCTCATTCTTTTCTCATGCACACAGCATCTGGGTGCATAGTAGCAGCTGTAATAAGTACTACCTTTTCAGTAATGTTCAGTGGTTTTGTTCTCTGCTGTAAAACCAAGTCTAAGTAAGTCCAAGGCAACTGCTGTTTTTTTTAAGTCCTTTGTAACCACTGTTTGAGCTTGGAAAGCCCTCTCTGTCCCCCTCCCTCCTGAAACTTAGTGGAGCAATCCCACATTCCTTTCTCCCAGACAACAGGGCTTTAAGACTTATTAGGAGTATTGACTATGAGATCAAATGCAGGTGCGTAACTTCTGCCATCCTCTCATTTGTATAATATCAATGCAAATTGCTATTGGAATTGCCAAATTCCAAAATCCAAGGAGGGGATGTAGGGAGTGGTCAGGCAGCCAAGCACAGGAGAGATAAGACACCTCATTTCTTTTAGCTTCAGAAGTGTTTTTTTCTTCGCTCAGAAAAAATGGACATGGAAAATGGGATCATTTGTGAGGAGGAGTGAACACGTATGCGCTGGATCTCCACATTCCTCTTGAACCAGCATTTGTCAAGTATTTATGTCTGTCAGCCATTGTTTCAGCCTTATTCCCAGCAGTAGGCTCTGAGTTTGTCAGTTATTTGGAGCCTCTGTTTCCCAGCCCCTTCTCCACCCTTCCGCCTTTTCCTCAGTGTGCTTCAAAGCAACTGGTTTTTGGTAAGAAAGTGGAGGGAGAAGGGGAGCAACAAGAAGTTATATAAAACACTGGTTTGGTCTAGTGAGAATTGATTAACCTGCAAGGCTATTATCATTTCTTTCTAAGCAGTAGCACCTCTTTTGGTGTACAGGGAAAGCAAAGAGTGATACTTGTGTTCTCAGTTACTAGAGGAGGAAGAGAGAATGGGTCCAGTGAAAGAGCATAAGTCCAATCAGAGCTGTACCTAGTGCTTGGGTATTTGTGAGGTAATGGTGGTCAGCAGAACAAGCTATACAGACCTGGGGGACAGGGTGGAGTGGAAGGAGTTGCTTTCAAGATTATTTCTCTGTTGTTGCTTCATCCAAAAACAGATTACTCATTTGGTTGTTAGAGTGAGTTCTCTGTTGTCTTGGAAATAGAGATTATTTGACCTTCACCACTACTGTTGCACCTGTTAGCAATACGGTAATATATTCTCATGATACCCTCATACGTCACTTCCCCAGCAAGAAATGAATGGTTGGGTTGTGATAAAGAGAATAAAAAGGGTTAATGGGTGGATGCTGTTTCTCAGAGTTTGAAGCATGAGTTTTGTCCAACTGCAACTTCGGGGCCCAGTTTCCACAGTGTAAGATTTGGCTTCTCCTAGAAAGGTTGTAAATGTATCAGTTACTTTCTTAAATCTAATTTGTTGACCCATCCAGTGAATGGCCTCTTGGTAAGTGTCTTTATTGTCGTATGTAATTTTGTCCATTACTAATAGCATCCCAATTCCAAGTTCTGTTGGGTTTTCAGAAACATAGTCACATACAAAAAAATGCTTAACCACTACAGGCGCTTTATTTTCTTTATATTGAATTCCAGTACCTTTGTGATCATACCAGAATAGGATATAACAGCTGTATGCAGTCTGAGTCTGCTCTTTACACAGGTGCTCCTGGAATGGAGTGTAAATTTGGGGGTGTTTGGAAAAAGATTGTTTTTCTCATCTTCATGTATCATGTTCCTGTTGGCTTTTTCATGCAAAAGGCAGGAGAGGACATACAGTTGATTATGAGCTAAGACAGTGGCACTAGGAAAAATCTTGGAATTTCTCTTTTCCATATTTTAAGCAGGCAGCAGTGTGTGTTTTGTGTGTTCTACAGCCTTTACCAGTGCAGATAAGGAACTTTTTAAAGTTTCTGAATGTTGAATAAGTGACAGGACCAAGTTAGAGTTAGGTTGGGCAGTCTGAAATATTGGTGTGCGTGTTTTTTCAGGTGTGGGCACACCCCCCGACACAAGCCATATCAGCAATAGCTCTGGAAACTGTTCCGGCAAAGTGCATGAGCAACTCAGATATTATTTAAAAGAACTAATTTATTCCATCGAGTTTCAGCTATCATGTAGAAAGTATAGTTGTTACAGTTCTTTGTTAATTTTATTAAACAACGAAATGTGCCATATTCAGGTCCTTAGAAAGCTATTTCCCAGATATTCAGGTATCTAACCGGCAATCAAAAATTTGACAGCAGATATTACAAATGTTTATACACCCCCAATTATACAAATAGTTGCAAATTTAATTTTTTATTTTTATAGAATTCCTAATCGCATTCCTTGACGTGGGAATGGTTCTTTTTTAACAGTCACGCATGCAGTAAAATGAAGTATTACCAGGACAGTCCATACTGCACAGCTCTTCATCTGTGTGCCCTGAACCATTCATGTCAGGCTTAACAAGGCAAACTGCCGGGTCCTGCGTTTGAGCCACAACGACCCCCTGCAATAATACAGGCCTGGAGAAGAGTGGCTGGAAAACTGCTCATGGAAAAGGACCTGGGGTGCTGATTGAGGGAACTGACCATGAGCAGCTTGTGCCTCAGCAGCCAAGGTGGCCAATTTCTTCCTGGCCTGTATCAGAAATAGTGAGGCCAGCAGGGCCAGGGCAGTGATTGTCCTCCTGTACTGGGCAGTGGTAAGGCTGCTCCTCTAATCCTGCCTTCAGTTCTGGGCCCCTCACTACAAGATATTGGTGTGCTGGAGTGGGGTCTAGAGAAGGGCAGAGCAGCTGATGAAGGGCCTGGAACACAAGTCTGATGAAGAATGGCTGAGTGAACTGGGGGGCTTAGTCTGGGGAAGAGAAGGCTTAAGGGAGACTTTATTGCTCTACAACTACCTGAAAGGGGGTTGCAGTGAGGTGAGGGTTGGTCTCTTCTCTCAGGTAACAAGTGGCAGAACAAAAAGTAACGCCATAAAGCTGTACCGGGGAGGTTTAGATTGGATATTAGGAACAATTTCTTCCTGAGAGGGTGGTCAGTCATTGGAACAGGCCGCCCAGGAAATGGAGGAGTCACCATCCCTGAACAGTTTACAAGCCATGTAGATGAGGCCCTCAGTGACGTGGTTTAGTGATGGCCTTGGCAGTACTGGGGTAAAGGTTTAACTTGATGACCTTAAAGGTCCTTTTCAACCAAATTTATTCTGTGATTCATGGGGGGTTTTGAAGGCAGCTATTGAGAGAGGGCGTTCGGGATGCAGGGATCTCCACAGCTTTTAAAAGGGTTTTGTAAAACGTTAGACGCAGTTGTAAGATGCAAGAAAGAACATGATGGTTTTAACTTTTGCTGTTGCCTCCAGCACTTGCAGGAAGTCCAGTTTAACACGATACATAAAATTGGCTAGCAGACTCAGAGGGCTTAATTTACAAAGCTGAGCCATAAAAGGTGGGTTTATTTAAAGGCCCATAACATGTTTATTTAGAAATGAAGCACTATCCATTTATCCCTATGTAGAGACACCTGTGTGTGTACTCGTCCAAATCCAGTTTGTTGTTTCAGATGATGCATTGAGTGCCTGTTTTTTGCCTTATCACTTGAACACAGAGGAAGTCTTTTGGGAGAGCAGCGAGCAGGCACTTGAGGGTCAGACTGGGTCAGTTAATTGTGCAGCAGTGATTTTTATTTTCAATTTTTTCAATTTTTTCCTGTTTTATTTATCCTTTTTTACATGGAGACAGACTTGCAAATGGATTCATACATTCGTAGTTTAAAGGGTTATGGTTCTCACTATCTGGTGTCATTGCAGCTTCAAGACATTCTGTATATTGTTTCATTAAAACTAAAAGAAGGTGTCACCATGCAGTACAAATCAGCCATATGCGTGTCCTTGAGTACTGGTCTTTGCAATGCTGATATCCCGTGTTTATCTTTCCTTTATCTTACCCTGGCTACATGTGGTGGGTCAGCAGAGACTGCTTTATTCCTCTGCTAAGCTCTGCTAGGATTTTGATGGATGCTGGCTACCCATGCATGAGTCTTTTTTGATCTTCGCATCCTGTTTGAGGTGTTAGGTGAAAGAAACAAGTCCACTCACAGTGTGAGGTCTGTCAGGAAGGGAGGAAGGCTGCACAGTATCGCTGAAGAGGTCTCAAGCCAAGGTGGTAGTCCCTCCCGAAAGGCAACTTGCAGAACTACACTGACATTTGATGAAAGTAGTATTTTCTTCTTTCTGCTTACTAATGCCTATCAGTGAAGACCAAAAAAGCATGCTGCAAGCAAAAGGCATCTGAACTGGGAAAATGAGGAGGGTGTGTGGGGATGGTGGAAGACATGAGGAGCTCTTGGGAGGAGGAGTGCAGCATGAAAGGCACAAGGTAGTGTGGAAATGTGCAGTTTCATAACCGAAACTGAGTATTGTAAAGAAAGAATTACACTTACTGAATTAAAAGTAGCAAACAACAGTTAATAGTGTTAACATCACTAGGAGTCCCTGTACCCAGAAAAGCTCCTTTGGAAAAGTATCGCTTCAATTTTGCTCAACTGTAATATTCTTTTCATTATTGCTTAAGTACAGCACAGTGAGGAGTGAGGTTGATGCTTACTCTTCAGCGCATGAAGGAAAAGCCATATCCCCAGAAGGGGAGAACTGAATACAGAAATTGATACTCAACGCAATTAGTCACGGACCATTTGCCACCAGGCTGGTGAAAGTAATAACGTGTTTGAGGAAACTTTCGGTGTTATCATTGGAGATGTTGCTTAATCTTTGCATTGGTTCAGAATCTTATTGGAAAGAGGAGAGTAGTAAACTTTTCCTCTACATGGCTTTTTCTACCTGGCTTTTCTGTGTCTGGGTGTTCGCTTTCAAAGTTTTCCAACATATCAGGGTTGTACAGCATCTGCCACAGTCACATACTGCTCTTGCTGCGGGGCCTCTACCCCTGTGGTGCAGATAATTATAAAATCATGGAATGGTTCAGTTTGGAAAGTACCTTAATATCATCGAGTTCCAAACCCCTGCCATGAGCAGGGATGCCTCACACTAAACCATGTCAAACAAGGCTCTGTCCAACCTGCCCTTGAACACTGCCAGGGATGAAATATTTACCATTTCTTCGGGCAACCTGTGCCAGGGCTTTCACGGCCCTCACAAGTCAGAGAAAGGTCTTGTTCTACATCTCTGTCAGTGACATGGACAGTGGGATTGAGTGCGCCCTCAGCAAGTTTGCCGATAACACCAAGCTGTGTGGTTCGGTTGATACGCTGGAGGAAATGAATGCCATCCAGAGGGACCTTGACACGCTTGTGAGGTGGGCTGATGCCAACCTGATGAAGTTTAACCATGCCAAGTGCAAGGTCGTCCACCTGGGTCGGAGCAATCCCAGGCACAGCTACAGGTTGGGCAGAGAAGAGATTCAGAGCAGCCCTGCGGGGAAGGACTTAGGGGTGTTGGTCGATGACAAAATGAACATGAGCCGGCAGTGTGTGCTTTCAGCCCAGAAAGCCAAGCATATCCTGGCCTGCATCAAAAGGAGCGTGAGCAGCAAGTCGAGGGAGGTGATCCTGCCCCTCTACTTTGCTCTCGTGAGACCTCACTTGGAGTATTGTGCGCAGTCTGGTGTCCTCAACATAGAAAGGACGTGGAGCTGTTGGAACAAGTCCAAAGGATGACCACGAGGATGATCACAGGGGACTGGAGCACCTCCCATATGAAGATAGGCTGATAAAGTTGAGGCTGTTCAGCCTGGAGAAGAGAAGGCTGCATGGAGACCTCATAGCAGCCTTCCAGTATCTGAAGGGGCCAATATGGATGCCCTGAGAGGACTCTTCATTAAGGACTGTAGGGTGAGGACAAGGGGTAACGGGTTCAAACTTAAACAGGGGAAGTTTATATTGGCTAGGAGGAAGAAATCCTTTCCTGTGTGGGTGGTGAGGCACTGGAATGTGCTGTCCAGAGAAGCTGTGAGTGCTCCACCGCTGGCGCTGTTCAAGGCCAGGTAGGACAGAGCTTTTGGTGGCATGGTTTAGTGTGAGGTGTCCCTGCCCCTGGCAGGGGGGTTCGAAATAGATGAACTTAAGGTCCTTTCCAACCCTAACTATTCTATCATTCTATGATTCCATGACACGTACAGGTGACTTTACTTGCAATCAGAGTGCTCGTTAGGAGATAATGCTTCCTGGTGAATTCGTCTTTCACTCTAAAGCATCCTTCAGGAAGTGTGCTGAGGCACAAACTGAGTGGTAGGAATAGTTCGGGCAGGTGCATGGATGTTGTTGTTACATGTGTGATGCTGGCAATTCATATATTAATGATAAGAACAAAATATTCCATGCTCTCTTTTTCAGGGAGAGAACCTGCCAGCATGTTTTCTTTACTAGTATATGGCTTCGTGAAGGCCCTAATGCACAAACAGCAATTCTCAGGTCACAAGTTACTGTTATGAGCCAGGAGTAGTGTTCAGTGGGTGCTAGAGAATTCTTCACTCTTTCCTGCTCAGAGAGCTCCCTCATTTTGCCTGGCAAGAAGCCAGAACAAACATTACCGTGGTTGTGAAGAATTCCTAACTATACCCAAACATTTCAGCTTGTTTCTGTTGGGTGAAATTGTGCAGCTTGGAATGCCTTGGTCTTTTCTGCTCAGCCTTCTGCTGTGATGGTAAACAAGAGTGCAGAGATGTACAGGCTGAGAATCTCCTTCCTTTCTTAAAGACTGGTGAGTAACAAATACTGCTTGTACAACATTCCCTTAAGTGCTGCATCTTCCTAATGAATATGTGACCTTATTCCCAAGAGAACCATGTACAGTTGGAACTTTTTATTTTTTTAAACCAATTTTTGCGCACTTACTTTTCTGGTAGCTTGAAATATTTTACGTACAGATTGCTAAAGTCAGACTGATTTGTTTTAAACCAGCTCAATGCAAATAAACGTGTGCAGAAGCTTGCATCTCCTGAGGGGAGTATAGAGCCATGTCAGTTACTAATGAACTGTGTGTGATGATGAAATGAGACTTGCTGAAGTAGATGCCAAGCCATCAGTGCAGCAAGTAAAGCACAATAGTACCCTTTGGAACTGCGTGAAGGATTGTGGAAAGCTGCTGCTTTATACCCATGATGCCCCTGTGATACTTTAGCTCCGTGTTTTAGTGCTCCATGACCAGCACAGCTTGATTTCAGGAATGGCTCAGTGTGTTCTAATGCAGAAGTAATGACTTCTACAAAACCCCAGATTTTGTACATCTTAATGCTGGGAAAGTGGGTTAGTGGTTATTTTGCTGCTAGTTAAAGGATGGGAGGAAGAAAAAGATTTTAAGAAAAGGTGAAGTTTCTTGTCGCAACGTAAGATCTAAGTTGATAAAAACACATCATCCGCACCCTCCTTCTGGTTCAAAACAGAAGCCACAAACGTCAAGTGAGGTTGACTAGCATATTTATTAAGCATGGTCTTACTCTTGGTTCAGCGTTAACCTCAGGCAACGAAAGGAAGACTCTGGGAAGCTAGAGTTCTTATCAGGACAGGAAAAGGAAAATTTTATACTTTGTTTCTTAATAACTTTTCCACCTAATTAACTGAGGTGTTTTAATCCAGATATTAGTCTTCCTTTGTTTATTTTCACAGGGCAGCAGATACACTTTTGAAACAGCTTGGAACCAATGTACTTTTGGATAACAGCTGGTCCAGTGGCAGCCTGACAGCTCCACAGCAGAGCTGTAAAGCTCAGATGAAGGCTTTTCACTCAGTTTAAGGACATTATTGTGTGTATCTAGATTTAAAAACTTACTAAAGGGAATACTTCAGCTTTTGTGGCCCTCTTTTGTTTGAAACCTGAGACATTATATACTTGCTAGATCTTTATCAATGCTGTATTCTGTCTACTTAGATTAACAGATGTTAATGCTTTTAATTGAAATATTGTATTGAGATAGTGGGAGGAGACATAATAATCCTTCACTTTTCAGGTAGACCTGTACTGAACTTGGGGCAGTGCTTTTGCCCTACGTTTCCTGAATGAGAGCTTTCTAGTCATCATTCACTGCTTTAGACGGTAAAGGGAGACAAGTTCCAGTGAAGCCACTTTAGTGAAGGATTGGGAAGCCTCTGCTGCCTTCTCATGTGTGCAGAGTATGCTGGCGTGAGCGCAATGAACCCTGCAGACAGAGAACAATTTTAGAGTAGGCTAAGAGCTTTGTAGAGACCGTTCTAAGGAATCATATCTTTCTTGAAATGTTTTTCCAATATTCAGTGCTTTGTCTATCTGATGCATGTTTTCTGTTGTTCATGGCTATTTGAGTTCTAGAGTACTATGTTCAGAGGCTAAGAAGTACTTTTTAGTGCATAGTAGCTTTTCTTGTGTTTTTTGGGTTTTTTCAGTTTTGTGGAGCAAAATTGATTTTTCTTTTCATGTTTTTTACTTAAAGATGCAGAAATGCTATTGACCCTACCACATCAAGCTATCTGAATACGTACTGGTTCATTGGATTAGTTGCTAACTGTAGAATAAGATATTAAGTCTGTGTAAGTTTAGATTATCACATGGAGCATCTGGTATTCGTATGTAAAGATTACTTCAGCCATAATTCTGGAGATACAAAAAAGCACTTAGATTACTTCATATATATAACTGAAATTGTGCATTAGTAGAAGTTATCTTTTGAATATCTACTGTTATATTGTACATCTGCAGTAGTGATGAACTGTGAATTGTGGTTATGAAGGTGGCCCTGTGCTTCGTGACTCGGGCAGCTTGTGCCTGCTTGCAAAGCTGTCCTTGCGCTATGGTTGACCAGTATAATACTGGCAGAGGACCCTTGGGAATCCCTCCTGCTTGGTCGCTGACCCCCCTGCATTCATGTAGGCATGCTTTGGGGGAGAATGCTGCTGAAGTTTCAATTGTAAGTATGGCTTGATTAACATCCTGCTATTCAGAGGCAGGATGGTCCTACTATATCCTCGACTTTTGAATACCTTTAGTTTTGCACAAAGAGTTTGTGCTGACTTGTACAAGGAGGGAAGTTTTGAGTTTTATGATTTAATTTCCAGCTACTTCTAGTTAAACTTCATAACACAACTGAAAATGAGCCGAGAATGGTCATACTGGACTGACTCTTTTGTTTAGATCGAATAGTTCCATTTCTTGTCTTACGGGGCAGCAGGAGCCTGGGTTTCCTGACTGTCAGGGTGCCTCTCATGTGGAAGGAAAATAACCAAAGTGACTGCAGAGGAAGCTGTACTGTGCTGGAAAAAAACATCCAAATCTCTCATTGTGCTTGGTCACTCTGTGTGGCTTATCATCTGTTGTTCCTATTTCATCTCCGTCTCATATTAGCATATGCAGGTCACCCTTTTGTCACGTTGTTCTGGGAGGTTATTTCCCTAAAATGAGCATGTCATGATGAAGCATTGCATATATTTGATTTTTAACCGGTTTCAGTCAAAAACTTGATCCAGAAAAGCGTGTATGAGAAATAAGATGCATATAGGGTGAAGATTGTTATGAAATATCAGCAAGGGCTGCAGGGTTGTGTAACAGTGGGCTGCTGGTGCATTTTGCAAGTACTAGTCAATTTCCCATGTTCTCATAATGATAATTCATCTAAAATCCAGTGCAGGTCTTGCAATTGGAAGGCTGACAGGTCTCTACTTCTTTACACAGGTGTATGTTTACCTTCTCTAGCCCTCACCTCTACTGTGGTATGCATTAAGTATTCCCTGTTTATTCAAGGTGATAAAGGCTCTGTGGCTATCATAGTTTGTGTTAACAAAAGCATTAGGAAATTATGCAATATATGGGAACTTCTTTTGGTGTCTCAGAGCAACTCTCTCAGTCACTGTGAGAAAGGAGGCTAATCTTTTGGGAGAGGCTTTGGGTGATGGGGCACAGAGGAAGACTACAGCTACCCTAATGTATTTTAAGTCATAAGTACCCTATAAACTTGGATTTGGATTTCACAGCCATCAGAACAAGATAGTTATGTTCTCTCAGGCATCACTGCCAGCATCAAAAGCGTTTAGGTACTTGAAATAATGGGGTGGAATCTGTTGGTGGCAATTAGGTATATGACTTAAGCAAAGGTTTCATCCTTCCTCCCCCTATTTCACTGATTGGGGGTGGGGATAGGAAAGAACACCCCCCTCCCCCCCCCCAAAGTTCATGCTCTCAGTCATGTGAGAGCTATAACAGGATATCAGATTAAATTAATGCATAGCAGAATGGAACTGACTTATTTTTTTCTGCACTGAGCATTTGCTGTGAAAGCAGATGGCTGGATGGATGCATATTATTGAAGCTGTACAGAAGCACCTGTTACAGCTTTCTCCTTTAGAGCCATTCAAAGCAACCACTACAGCTGACTCAGAAAAACTGCGGAATTAAGCACTTTCTAATATACCTGGTTCCAGTGTTGAAAACATAATGGGGCATAAGATTGTGTAGTGTATGACCAGCAATACTGTGTTGACACGATTTTTTTCCTTTACTGTTTCCCGACATCTGTGAAGGGATCTCTCGCAAGAAAAAGAGGGTATTATAGAAATGTTTATTCCTCTTTTAACTGAACCCTTTTTTGTTAAATAAATGGCTGTGGAAATTGCACGAGTCATGCAGGTAATCATAACTTAGTTTCAAACAAATAGCTGCTGCCCATGAAATACAAAACAGATCATAAATTTCATGTCATTGGAAACAGGGTTGTCTGAAAGAAATTAAACTGTGTTTCCTGGATGTGGAGGTAATCTTTATATTTCATCTCTTGAAGGCTTGGCATGCAATTCCTCCCAATGAAAAGGAGGTAGCGATGGGTGGAAAACATGTTACTCCTTGAGACCTCTTGTGCAGATGACAGGTGGAATCTTTTTTCTTGATATTTTATCTCCAGAAACCACAGGCAGGATAGTCTTCTGCTGCTGGTGTACTGTATGCTGATGGATGTTGGGCTGCAGGTATGATGCAGTAGAAAAGCACTTGAGACGCTTGGAAATAGGGCTCTTAGATCCCTAGCCCTCTGGACATCAATAAGTGACGCGTCTTTACATTTATATTGCAGTTTTATTTCTGTTCTTTCACTTATAGGATCATGAAGCACTGGCAGCAGATAGAGGATCAAAAAAGCAAGCAAAAAGTGTGACTTCAAATGTTACACAGCACACTAATGCAGCTCTGAAGTTCAGCATGATTTTAATTTGTGCTTATTCAACATGTTCTGTAGAAACAGATCCTAAAAAGGACCGGTTAATATAATTTTTAATTTCTTCCCCTCCAGGATTCCTTCTCTCTAAGTCATGGGTGCAGTATCATGCAAAAAGCCATTCTAGTTTTACTGCAATATGTGGATTTTAGGTTATTTTAAATGTCTGAAAATGGCATGATTAGATCTAATGTGTTTTCCATTGTAAGGATGCAAAACTGCTACTCCATGTAGAAAAAAAGCCTGTTGAAAGGAGAAATATGGAGCATCTTTTATGGCTTCATGCTTTTCTGTGATTTATCAATAGTGAAGCAGAAGTTCAGAGAGGTGAATACGATAGAATACATGAATGGAATTATTTCAGTGACATAGCAGCTGTGAATATCTGCAAATGATTTTACTGTGACGGACGGTAAAAACAAAGGTTAAAACACTTACTAAAAAACATGTTGGGGGGAGAGGGGAAGAGCTAAATGTCTTTGTTACCTAGCAGAAGAACTCTGTTTCTTACTGTTGAAGCAGACTTGTGTGGGACTTGCACTTTGCCAAGTGCTTGAAAAGCTGCATCGCTGAATTTTTGGGACAGGGCCCTCCCTACAGGCAAGACATGCAGAATTGCAGGGTTCAGGTAGTGTTACAGGAGTTTGTTGTCAGATATTCTCTAGGCATGTGGAAAATTAGCCCAAGTCTGTTGTGTGTTGTGTTGGCTGTCTCCAGATGGGGAGTGACTGTCCAGAATTCCCTCTTCCAATGGGAAAGGCAGTTGAGCTGCGATCTTACTCTTCCCAGGGAAAGCAACAGAGCATGGAGGTATCACCTCCCTGAGGGATACCTTTTGGGTCCCTTTCCTCCAACAGATGGGGTGCCCAGGTCTTCTTGTACTGGGGGTTGGAGGAATTTTGGTGTGTGTCATACCTGTGGAGTGAAAGTCCTTGTTCTGATAGCAGGACAACTCTAACTTCTTCCTGCAGTGAGGAATGGCTGCAGTTCTTCAACTGGCTAGTCTATCTTGTTGTTAAAGCTAACTTTCCGGTCTTTGACATGGATTTACTCACAAATTTGTTTCTGTAAGATTAATTTGCTTTCCGCAGTAGCCCTTTGATAGTGAAAAACATGGTATGGTTGTCAGAAATTATTGGTTTGAAAACTTCTAATTCAGAGGGTAAAATGGCAAGTTTACCTTAAGGATATGTGTCTTCTGAGATATTTTTCTGAAAGGTCTTTGTACAAAACTGAGCATATATACTAGCTGGCTTCTCACCACATGTGTTGGTGTACCGTTTTTATATATAGAAATTGAGGTTGAACTCATGCCCCTGCAGAAGTCACTGTCTATTTTGACACTATTAAACTAAGTGGAGCTAGAGCCTCATCTCTTTCTATCTGTGCGACTAACTTAGAGTCTTGCTTAGGACAGCACTACTTCATGGGGTAAAACAATTCTTCAGTGTGACTAAGGACCTTGAGTTTCCTATTGATCTCTCTATATCTCTGCTGCTTTCAGCTGGATTCCTCCTGCATTGAACTGGAAGCTGAATTTGGTCTTTAGTTTGCTTCATATTTTCATGAATATCTTTTTTCAGGTGAAAACCTAAGTTCAGTGGGTAATACAAGAGTTAAAACTGGTTACAGACAAGGGAGAGAGATCACCCCTTAGTGCATGGACCAATCCCTATAAAAATGCTGAGTCTCATCCGGTCCATGATATCAGGCTTCATCTCTTGTAACAGCCTTTCAGAGCAGGAGAGGCTGTGTGCAGTGCTCACACTCATGAATAATCTGGGCAATAGTGTCCATTGCTAAGTCCACCTCTCAATCATGAATCCATCTTTATGTTGCATCTCTGCCCTGATGACATGAAGTGCCATGGGCCCACCAGGCTCAAAATAATTCACCCTCCCCTCCAGCAGTTTCTGCAGCTTGTCGCTGGGGACTCCATAGAGCTGCCTTCCATCTCAGACGCTTCCAAAGCACTGGAGGGGCCCAGTGGACTAGGTACTCGCCCATACTGTCCAACACACCCTTGCCATTCATGACTGTCCAGCCTTGGGGAAAATATCTTGGTCATCCTGCATCGTAGTCTAACCCCAGACAAGGCCCACAACCCACTCTGCTTAACTCTCGGGACCAGACAAAATGATTGTGGGTAAAACACGCTCTGTATGCATGCCAACATGCTGATCCCCACCACAATCAGCAGGCAGGTCTCAAGGGTACCCAAAGGCCATACAAAAGAGTCAGAACTCTCAAATGAGGCTGCTGTACTTGTCACTGGGGTGGTGTAGCAGCTGTGCTTGCCAGCTCTCTCACCACCAGCTGCTCTTTGTCTGAGTCCAGATCTTCCTCCTCTACCTTGCTGGGAAGTGCTGCATGGTCTCCTGCATCCTCCTGGGGCTCGGGCTCACAGGGCTCTGCAGGCAGCTGCTGGGGAATGCTATCGGCAGCCGCGGGGCTGGGCTCTGCTGCAGGGCTCGGCTTTTCCACCACCTCCTCCAGCTGCTCGGCAGTCGCCAGGCTGGGCTCGGTGGGGGGTGCTCAGCTCCTGGTCCTTGGGGCCGCGCTCCTGGGCCGTTTCTGCCGCCGGTGGCTCCCGGGTCCGCCCCCTTCTGCTTCCCACAGCCTCACGAAGACGGAGGCTAGGACGAAGGCCAGGACGGTGAAAAGCAGCCGGGCACCCCGGTATAAGTCCACATTCACTTTCACATCCGCCCCCCTGCTTCTGGAGCCCTCCCGTATTACAAGCCATTCCAATAAAGTACAATGAAACAGGAACCTTAACCCAAAACCCATATCCAAAAAATGCTGATAGCAAATACCGACTGTAAGTAAGGTTCAACAGGCTGAAACCATGAACTCAAGAGAATCAAGAGCAACAATTTTGAGAGCCAATACATCAGCATTGGGACGAGTGGCTATTAATCCTGTCGTTATCTCAACCCTTCGTGCCCCATGTTTGGTGCCAAAAAGAACTGTCATGGTTTAAGTCCAGTCAGCCACACAGTTTCTTTCTCTCACTCATTCCCCTCTCTTTCTTCCCCCTGCTTCAGGGTGGATGGGGAGGAGAATCAAAAGAATACAACCCCCACTGGTTGAGATAGGAACAGTTTCGTAACTAAAGTATAACACAAGACCACTACTGCTACCACTAATAATAATAATGACAAGGCAAATACAAGGAAAGAATACAAATTGCTCACCACCGTATACCAAGCCTGACCACGCAGTGCTTCTTCGATGAAGCTGCTCTTCTGAGTTAAAAGTGAGGGGTTTGGTACTGGTGCAGTTGTGGTGCCACAGCAGGAGATGCCAAAAAGGAGCAAACATTAAGAGCGGAAAAACCCTGGAGTCTTGCATAAATAATGATAAATGGAAGGGGTCCCACGATCTCCCAAGATAGAAATGCCTCGGTAGACAGGAGAACAGAAATGGACTCTTCCCTGCTTTTTAGTTCATCTAATAAAAGTGGAAATGTTAAAAAGTCATTGTTAGCACTTGGTGATAGGTAACAACAAGAATTGATAAATGTTTTCTGTCCTCACCCTTGGGAAGCAATGGTTGTCAGTGACCTCCATCTCCTTGAGGCACCACGAAATGCCTGTCTGTCTCTGGTTTGTACACCCGGAACATTCAGTGCTGAGCAGACCTTGCTCCACAGAGGTAATAACCTGGTCAGCCATGCAGCTGAAGGATCAAATTTAAAGCAGAAATGAAGAACAATTCGCAGCACTACTGTGTTTCAGCCTCATGTAAAGACTTCCACTGTACAAGTATTAGCCTTTGACATGAGCATCAAAGGGAGGAGGGGAGGTTGATGGGCACTTGCTTAATTCTCATAAGGTAAGGTGGCTTTTAAAAGAGTGCAGATTCACCTTTCAGGTTACCTAAAACAAAATACAACATAATTAAGCATCTGATCCTTCATCCCTCCCTCTTTTACTTTGCCTTAGAAGACACCCAGTGTTGCTCGGAGGTGGAATGCAAGCATCTTCACATCTGGGAGCTGCCCTGCTCTCAGGGGTGTTCTTGTGCAGAAATAGCCAGAGTCTGAGCAGACAATATTTCTAGAAGTAATTTTATTAATTACTTTTTTGAAAAGGTGACATCTGAGCAGGGAATAGACAAGGTTTAAAAGATAACCCTCAAGATCTGCACAGAGAAGTTTTTTGAATTAGAAGGTAAAAAAGCTGTCAAAAAAAAGAGAATAAGAAAAAATGAAACAAAAAGGGAAAAAATACCACAGGCAGCAGCAGGAAATATACAGTCTGGGAAAATGTCTGTGAATTTTGTGAATAATGAAGGACATGGCTGCTCCCGAAAGTTGTAGCATTGCACATGTGCTGGAACTTACACATGCTAAAGACAAAGGGTGGCAGGAAGCCTTTAGTTGTGCACAGAGAGGTGGGCATGAGAAGGGATTGAGAGAGGAATACCAAGAGATGTACTAAAGGGGAAGGACACTGAAAAGGGATTCTTATCTACTTCTCTGAGTTCCTCTTCCACAGCCTGTGTTACCTCTTTGGTCAATCAGAGTTGAAATCAGATGCTTTTAAAACATTACATCCTCACTCTGTCTGTCTCCTTTCAGATGAGGTAGAGATGGGGTATTTCCCATTGCAAGAGAAAACGTAATGCAGGTTTTTAAGTCTTCACATGTGAAGTGTAATGGGTACAAAACAGTGGAAACAGATGAAAAGGATGTGCACTTGTAGAAGTAAAATGACTATAGCCAGATCTTTGAGGTCTTGATGATACTAGTTCTAATAAAAAATGTCTAAGGAAAAGCGCATGCATGTTCCACACTTGTCTCTGTTACACAGGAGTCTGTCACACTTCTCAGTTTCTATTCTGCCATATCTTGAGCGGCTGCAGCCACCTCGCAAACGTCAGGCCCTTTTCCCTGGCAAGTCTGTGCTCTTTTCGGACAGTTAATTTCCAGCAGAGCCTGCTAAGGTTTGGATATGCTCACTAGCATATGAGCTGAATCCCGTCTGCCTCAGGGTGAGTGCCACTTAGCACACCTCTTTCCTAACAACATCGTGCAGGTTCGAGGAGTTCCTGCTATCAGAAGGAGAAAAGATAATTGGATTACCAGCTGTATAAACAGCAACTATAAAAGTCTTATCTTTGCTTCCTTGGAAACTGTGCATTGATTGAAACTACACAGGAACAGCAGGCAAAAGCACTGCAGGAAATTTGAAAACTGAAGAAGGAATGTCAGCATGAAAAATAGGATATCTGGGGAAAAGAAAAATCCCTGAGGAAAATGAGAGGGCCAAGCGCTCAAAGTTTCTCAGGTAAAACCAAACAGGCTATCATTGGAAACAAAAATTACCTTTGGAAATAACAACGTAGCGTGGCAGTAGCTGTACAGTAGTGGCTGCAACGAGAGGGGCCAGGAACACTCCACAGTGTTCAGGGTAGTATTGAGGTTCACTTAGTGCAGGGGATTCGAAAAACCATCAGCCAGAGGGAAGAGGAGACAATTTTATGCACGAAAAACAGTGTTACAGGAGTTGTGCTGACCTTAACTTGAGGTATTTTTATAGAGAAAGTGATTGAAATGCATTATGCTCTTTCCATCAGGCTTGTAACCACCCTCAGGATCTCTGCCTCCTGCAATTGCATCTTTCTGTGGCTGGAGACAGGAGTTTATTGATAGGAAGTTTGCGTAATTGATTGGAATTAATGGAATGGGAAATGTCGTAGCAGCAAAATTGTAAATCCCACATATTATTTCAGCTTGCATCAGGTTTGTTTCACTGCATCGAGCCTGAGGTGGGAGGTATTGCAAGTGTAGTAATCTCAGTGATGTTTTTAAAGACATTGAATAGTTTTTGTGCTATTAAAATAAAAAAAAATCATTAGACTAGGGTTTTACTAAATATACAGTATTTATGAGACAGAAATTCTTATGTGGTATTACTTTTCAAAAACAATAATACAGATTTCGATGGTAGACTAATCTGGTTATTAATTTTAATGCAGACCACAATCTACCCCCATTAAGGACAAAAAATAAACCAGAATTTATGTGGTCTTGTTTGCAGCAGCATAGTCACGGACTTGCTCTTAAGGATGAATCATGTAAAGTCTTTAAGGATTTAATCTCAAAACTTTTCTAAATTGAGTTATTAAAATCCTTCTTTCCACTCGGTGGATAAAGAGGCTGGATGGACTCACACAAAGAGTAGTGTTCAATGTCTCAGTGTCCAGCTGGAGCCCAGTAACGAGTGGTGTCCCTCAGGGATCTGTGCTAGGACCGGTCTGGCTCAACATCTTTGTTGGTGACATGGACAGGGGGTTTGAGTGTGCTCTCAGCAAGTTTGCTGATGACACCAAGCTGTGTGGTTCGGTTGATATGTTGAAGGGAGGGAATGCATTCCAGAGGGACCTTGACACGCTTGTGAGGTGGGCTGATCCCAGAGAAACACTGTGATGCTTCTTCCAGCTTCTGGAACCTTACCTGTGTCACCTTTCCAGTACTGTCAGAGGGAATGGCAGTGTCTGGAGCCTGGTGTGGGTAAACATTTATTGCTTGTATCTGTGCCACTGTAAAGAGGATTGCTGTTATGGAAGGAAAATTGAACAATTGTTAGAAGTGCTGTGTAAAGAAAATTATATCAGTGTGTTGGAAAGGATTGTGTATGCAGACCAGGAGAGCTTGTATTTTATTAGCATTAAATAATTATATTTACTTTATAATAGCTTCTAGAGGTTCATCCTGAGGTGAAAATGAAAATGCAGACATGGAGAATAGTAGCAGCCTGAAGCAAATACAGAAGAGGAAAATGAGCTGTGAAGTTATCTGCCCGAGTATTTTTGGTAGGAAAGAGAGAATTTTGGAAGAGCCTGTGAGGCCATATGTGTAGCACCCTTTGCCCAGTGGAAGTTCTCAGTAAACAATGCATGGAGATGGATCCATGGAGTCAACCAGGGTGGAAAAGGCTTTTAAGATCATTAAGTTCTACATTACCACAGCACTGCCAAGGCCACCACTAAACCATGTCGCTAAGGGCCTCACCCACAATGTTTTTGAACACTTCCAGGGATGGTGAAACCGCCATTCCATGGGGGGGCCTGTTCCAGTTAATGACAGCCCTCTCAAGGAAGAAGTTGTTCCAAATGTCCATGCCAGCCAGGACTTGCAGACCGCAATGACTGAGACAGGCAAAATAAAGCCCTGGAGAGGGAACTGTGAAGGAATCTGAAGTGGAAAGACTAAGTTAACACAATATAAATGTGTACCTCCAAATTCTTGGGAGAGTTTTGCTGAACCTTGACTTTTTAGAGAAAATATTTGGGGATCATTATTGATTATAATATTGATTATAATGTTTCTAAGTTGTATCTATAAAAAGCTAGAAAGGATACTGAGTAGACAGCGCTGGTCTGGAGAACGGGCCCTGAATCTATGTTGGCTTCACAAATGTTTTGCATGTGCTGTTGTTAAAGAGCAAAGGAGAACAAAAAAGGGGGAAAAAAACCACGAAAACATTTAGTCACTTCATCTTCCAGACCATGAGATTTTTTTCCTTATTTTAGAGTAAAAATTGTGTTGAGGTTGCACTTTTCTGTTAAATGTTTTAATTAATTAGTAAAAACTCGAACTGCAAAATGCAGCTGTTGAGAAAATCAGGAGTAAAAAGCCCCCGACAGTATTTGCAAAGCAAAAGTGCAATGATGTAACTTCCAGCTACTGGATTTGTCAGCATGGGACCTGTGAGAACAGGACTGGAAAGTTCTCAATTGGGAAAATCTTGGAGCAAATTCTCCTGGAAGTCATGCTAAGCCACATGAAAAACAACAAGGTGGTTGGTGACAGCCAGCACAGCTTCACTAGGTAGAAATCCTGCCAGACAAATCTGGTGGCCTTCTGTGATGGAGCGACAATACCGATGGACAGGGGTAGAGCAGATGAGGTCATCTACCCGGACTTGTGCAAAGCGTTTGACGCTGTCCCACATGACATCCTTGTCTCTAAGTTGGAGAGACATCAATTTCATAGGTGGACCACTCGGTGGATAAAGAACTGGCTGGATGAACGCATGCACAGAGTTGTGGTCAACAGCTCAATGTCCAGCTGGAGACCACTAACAAGTGGTGTCCCTCAAGGATCGGTGTTGGGACAGGTCTTGCTCAACATCTTTGTCAGTGACATGGAGAGTGGGATTGAGTGTGCCCTCAGCAAGTTTGCCGATGACACCAAGCTGTATGGTTCGGTTGATACGCTGGAGGAAATGAATGCCATCCAGAGGGACCTTGACACGCTTGTGAGGTGGGCTGATGCCAATCTGATGAAGTTTAACCATGCCAAGTGCAAGGTCGTCCACCTGGGTCGGAGCAATTCCAGGCACAGCTACAGGTTGGGCAGAGAAGAGATACAGAGCAGTCCTGCAGAGAATGAATTGGGGGTTTTCGGTTGATGAGAAAATGAACATGAGCCGGCAGTTTGTGTTCGCAGCCCAGAAAGCCAACCGTATCCTGGGCTGCATCTAAAGGAGCGTGAGCAGCAGGTCGAGGGAGGTGATCCTGCCCCTCTACTCTGCTCTTGTGAGAAAGTTGGGGCTGCTCAGCCTGGAGAAGAGAAGGCTGCATGGAGACCTCATAGCATCCTTCCAATATCTGAAGGGGGCCTATAGGGATGCTGGGGAGGGACTCTTCATGAGGGACTGTAGTGAGAGGACAAGGGGTAAAGGGTTCAAACTTATACAGGGGAAGTTTAGATTAGATATGAGGAAGAAATTCTTTACTGTAAGGGTGGTGAGGCACTGGAATGTGTTGCCCAGGGAAGTTGTGAATGCTCCATCGCTGGCAGTGTTCAAGGCCAGGTTGGACATAGCCTTGGGTGGCATGGTTTAGTGTGAGGTGTCCCTGCCCCTGGCAGGGGGGTTGGAACTAGATGATCTTAAGGTTCTTTCCAACCCTAACTATTCTATGATTCTATGATTCTATGTTACGAGACTAGTCCATGCTTTGCATGCAGGTCAGGTCACGGATGTATCCACTTGTTTCTTCTATTTTGGTGTGGAAGTTAAGTGGCTGGGAAATTTCTATCTTTAATGATTTCCTCTCGTCTGCTCTAATGAAAAGCTGCACCGTTGTCCAACACCATTTAGAGTATTTACTGGCCAGTGTTCAGCTGAGATGAAAAGGGAGACACTTAATCTAATCTTGGATATCTTGGTGTTTGCACTTGAAAGTTTTCTGCACTCTTTGAGGAAATGTGGAATAAATTAATGTTCTGTTTTGACACTGACTGACCTTTTGAGAACCATTACTGCTAGGGAGCTTTGCAGGCCATGCTCTACAGAGCATTTTGCCATAGACTACAGTGACTGGGAAAAAATACATTGTTGTTCAGAACTGCATCTCAGAATCAAGCTGAGGAGCTCCACTCCTGTGATTTAAGCACAGAGCTGCTTCAACTTCTTGTTAAGTGGTGGTTTAGCGCGGGACATCAGCCTTATGAGGACTATATTTAAAGTTTTTATGTTAGGTCAGTTTTGACGACTGAAGCCTGCATGGAGACATGAAAGAAGTTCAGTTCTGAGGGGAAGTGAGTTCACAGCTCTATGCTGTGGAATGAATCTGGCTTGTGTAAGCTTGAGAGGCAAGCAGCAGATGATAGCCATTTGGGTTCCTGTAAATCTTTGTGAAATGGTTCCTTTTAATCTGCTCAATTATGTCTTGGGATGGTCACTGCCAGGTCTACAGAATGCAAGGAGGGAATGTACTTTACAATATGGGCGAATGTACTATCGCAGCTCTGTCTTTGAGAAATAGCCCTGGTAGGTAGGGAAATCTGTCAGGCAGTAGCCTACGTATGTATGAAAATGAACAATTATTTCAGGACAGGGCTAACTAAGAATGCTATAATAGGCACCTAAATGTCTAAATGTATACTATGTTGTGGTCCTGTACATCATTGCCCCAAGAGTTTCTGCTATATTGAAAAAAAATAGCCAGATATATTCTCCCATCCTTCATTACATCCTGCTTTCACTGAAATACATTTGCCTATGTGCCAGTTATTTTTTTGACTGCTATTTAAAGGACCGCAGAAGGTTTGACCTGTGCCCAGAGGCAGCAGTGGGAGTCTCAAGTTGCTGGTTACAGGTGCATGACCTGAAGAACTTCCCAAGTTCTTGAAGCTGCTGACAGTCATGAGTGAATACGGCTGTATGTTATTAAGCCAAGTGTTGTTTGTATGCAAAAGCAGTGAGAAATCAACAGATTTATCCTCAGTTCGCACAGTTGGTGTTTTCATGACTGCTATGTTACAGGTGAGACCTGACGTTGGTATTAAAGCAATTGTGTTGGCTCACATGGTACACTTGGGAAAGTATGAAATAGAAACAGGGTCCCCTTAACCCCAAGATATGCGCTTTAACAGTAAGCCAATTTGTTTTCCAACATTCACATCCCCAAGAATTTTGGAAAAATACCTAGAACAGCAATTTTCATTTGAAATCCCCCTTGCACAGCAGACAAATTATGGGCAACAGCTCAAGATAAAAATTGCTGGTGCGTACCTGTTGATTCAGCCATGTGTTGCAAGCAGTGGTTTTGAGAGATGCATTTTTCCATAAAGATTGAATTTAGTTTGTCAGACTTAGGTTAAATTTGAAGGATCGGAGGTAAAATTCCAGGACACCATCCATTAGCCACTAAGTAGTGTCCACTTGAAAACGTGATGGGAAATGTGGCCCAATGATTGGTAATTAAACTAGCCCCATTCGTGCTGCAGTGCTGCATTCATTATGTCATAGCACACACATCTGATACAGGGGAAGACATAATGCTCTTGGATAAGTTCTTGTTCACAAGAACTCTGCAGGTCATGAAGAGGGAGCTGGTTTTGTTTAATAACTGAGGTGTGCAGGTGCTAATTTAAGCCATATGTGCGTGACACAAAAGCCAAGGTTTAAAATGATAGCCTTGCATTTCTTGGGGGCTGGATGGAATCTAGTTTTAGATTGATCTTTATTCACTGAAGTATTTAGACAGTCATATATTATATTGTTTGATTTTTTTACTTCAGTTTTGCTCAAAAAATTATCTTCATTTCCTCCAGGTATCAGAAACCCATTTGTAAGCTTTTTCTTCGAGAAAACTTTGCTGGGAGAGGCTGAATTGGTATTAAACGCACATGGCTTCTGGTTTGTAGGGGCGACCAGTCCATGTTCACCGAGGTAATGGCAAGAAGACCAGCTTCCAAACATTCAGGGTTATTTTTCTTATATTGCAGTTGAATCTTTCAGTCTGTAACATGGTACTGAGTGATCCATTACCTCTGGTGAACTTGGGATATCTTGGTGTCCTGGGTTCAGCAGTAGCAGTCACTTTTCTCCCTCTTGGTGGCTGGTGCATTGCTGTGTTTTGACTTGCAGCCTGGCAGCAGCGCTGGTGGCACCGATGTTTTCGGCTGCTGCTTAGAATGTTCGGGTCTGACCAAGGACTTTCTGAGTCTCATGCTCTGCCAGGGAGGAGGGGAAGCCGGGAGGAAGCAGAGACGGACACCTGACCCAAGCTGACCAAAGAGGTATTCCATACCACAGCACATCGTTCGCAGGATGTAAAAACAGAGTGCAGAGACCCGAAAGGGTGGGTACTCGTTGCTGGGTCGGGCTGGGTATAGGTGGTGAGCGATTGTATTCTCTTTCCTTGTATTTCACTTGTCATTATTAGTATTGGTGGTAGCAGTAGTGGGTTTGTGTTATATCTTAGTTACTAAACTGCTCTTATCTCAACCTGTGGAAGTTGCATTCTTTCGATTCTCCTCCCCATACCTCTGGGAGCGAGGGGAAGAAAGAGGGGGGGAGTGAGGGAGCAAAATGTGTGGCTGACTGGACTTAAACCACAACACTTGGACATCAGAATATTAATGGTGTGACAATAATGATGCCAGAGGAGCAGGAAAGGTTTCAAGCTTCACAATAACGGTGCTTCTTGGTGGCCTGTAAGGCCTTGTGCTGATTGGCATGTTTGGTCTGAATCAAGTTTATGGTTTGTTTTTTTTGGCAAATTCCATCTTTCCCTGGGGCAGTGAGAGAATTAAAATGTTCAACCTGGAAATAGATCATTAACAGAAATTCTGTGGGGAGACTTCACCAGGACTGTTCTGAAAAATGTTTTCACATGTGGAGCAGGAGTGGCCTGTGTTATGGGTCAGCTTAATGACAGATTAAGATGTTTTTCATGCTCATGAGTTTCAACCTCTTTAAGAGGTTTTTTTACCCTTCATAGAATCACATAATTCTTGGGATTGGAAAGGACCTTAAGATCATCGAGGTCCACCCCCCTGCCTTGGGCATGGATGCCACACACTTAAACATGTTGCCCAAGGCTCTGTCCAAACTGGCCTTGAACACTGCCAGGGATGGGGCAGCCACAGCTTCTCTGGGCAGCCTGTGACATGCCTCACCACCATCGCAGTAAAGAACTTCTTCCTTAGATATAAGCTGAAATTTCCCTGTTTCAGATTGAATCCATCACCGTTTGTCCTATCTCTCTATTCCTTGAGGACGAGTCCCTCTCCAGCATACTTGTAGGCTTTTCAGATACTGGAAGGTTGCTCTGAGTTCTCCACACAGCTTCTCTTCTCCAGGATGAACAGCCACAACTTTCTCAGACTGTCTTTGCAAGGGAGGTGCTCCAGCCTCTAATCATTCTTGTGGCCTCCTCTAACTTGCTCCAACAGCTCCATGTCCTTCTTATGTTGAGGGCACCAGAACTGTACACAGTACATGAATGCTCTCCTCTCAAAATCAGTAGGGTGCTGTGCTTCTTGTTGGTTTCTGGTCATCTTTGCCTTCTACTTCATCATATTTCAGCATTCTAGGGATATTCCTTTCGTGTTCCTGTGCAGCATAATAGCTAGAACTACCATAATACTTGCACAAAACTTCACTGATCCATTTTCAGTGCTCATTTGGGAGTGTGCTTGGGGCTTGTAATCATTAAAAAGAGCAAGGTTGCTTTCCAAAATGGGTCTGAATTGACCAAATCAGCAGAGCTACAGCAGTTAATATAGTATGAACTGCTGTTGGTGTATTTAGCAAAATCAGACACATGTAAAGCCTTGTTGAAAATAGTCGTGATTTTACTGTGTGGTATGAAAATTGGTTTAACCAGGAGATAGCAGCAGCCTTGCTGTGATAATACAAAGCCAATCAATTTGGAGCTAGAGTACTGAAATGCAAGATAGGCTTGTAGAAATGGGTCCTTAGATTAAATGTTTGGAAATTGAGTGTAAAATATACTTGGCAAGAACTGAAGGCCCTGTGTGGTAGGCAAAATTAATAAGTTAGAAAAGCCACCTTGGTATTTTGTCTGAAATAGTTACTTCAATATAAAGAATTCATCATTATGAATTACCAGATTGGAGGTCGTGAGGATGTGAATACCTTTCTGCAGTTCTTTTAAATTAAGTAGCTGCCATATTCAGATACCAGTTTTTGATATATGTGCAAGTTTCACTTGCCTCATTGACTTTCCCTGTGTCTGGTTCATGCTCCTTTTTACACTGTAGAGGTTGTTTTATTGTCTGTCTGGGCTCTTAGTCACTATGCAGTGTGTCAACTTTCCTTCTGAGTTTGGGATCCCGGCAGGACTGGAAATTCAGTCTTTCAGAATTGGTGCTGACTATCGTTTCTGGCATAAGGATAGGCTAGAGAAGCATTCAAATCCCAATTGATGTACTAATAGAATCATATATGCTGGAAAAAGAACTTTAAGATCATAAAGTCCAGCTGTTAACCCAGCACTGCCAACTCCACCAGTCAGCTCATGCTCAGCTGCTGTCAAATAACATCCCAGGTGCTTTTCCATGAGCAGGTTCCCAGCCACTCTTTGCCAAGCCTGGAGTGTCGCATGGATTTGAGGTGCAGGACCTGACACTTTGCCTTGTTGAACACTCATACCATGGGCCACAGCCCATGGATCCAGCCTGTCCATATCCCCCTGTGAAGCCTGCTTCCCTCCTGCAGATCAATGCTCTCTCCGAGGTTCGTGTCCTCTGCAAACTGACTAAGGGTACCCTCAATCCCCTCACCGAGATCATTGATCGAGATATTAAACAGAACTGGTCTCAATGCTGAGGCCTGTTAAATACCAGTTGTGACCAGCTGCCAACTGGATGGAACTTCATCCAACACCCCTCTCTGGGCTCAGTCATCCAACCAGTTTTTTTCTAGTACACACTTCCAAGCTGTGAGCAGCCAGTTATTCCAGGACGGTGCTGTGGAAATGGTGTCAAAATCTTTACTAAAGTGTGGCTAGACAACATCCACAGGCTTTCCCTCATCCACTAAGCAGGTCACCTTATCATAGGAGATTAAGTCCATATTATCCAAGAGGCGGTTTTTAATCACATCCCAGGAATGTGTCTGCCACCAGCCGTTAAGTATGAAACTGTGAGCTTGAAATGTAAGCTGTATTTTTCTTCAGTTCCTTGGAATCAGAGTTTCTGCTAAAATTGCAAGGAGAAGGCTAAGGACAGTAGCAAAGTTTGTTCTTCTGAGAGTAGTTTGCCCTTTCTGTTTCCTTTCAGTGAAGATGAGCCACTTCACAGAAGCTGTCATTTCCATGGACAAAAGGAATTTCTTTTACTAGGTGGAATCTCTACTTTTAATCCTGTCAAATGCGCTCAGCATGATTACTGAAAGACCTGAAAGCTGAATGATGTGGTGGGAGCTGGCAAGTGCTTTTAATATTCTGTAATTGGTAACTTATACATAAGCCAATGAACTTAATGAAGATAGAATATGTGTTCAGTTCGACTTGAGTTGTGCTTATTCAAACCAGCAATGGGAAGGTATGTTAGCTTTCTGACTTACCTCAGCTCATATATCCAGATATAGAGAAAGCACTTTCCACATAGGCCAATAGCGCTATCGAGCTATAACCAGTCTTCGAATTCTGCTAGCTTTGTTGCTTTCTTGATTTACAGAATTTTCCTCTTAAACAAGCTAGAGTTGAAAGAAATTAAGTCTAAATGCCAACGCAGGGGGTCAGGTAAACTTTTACCAAACAGTATCATTAAAATGTCTTAGTCTTGGATGCAAATCAGACAACTCCAGTCAGCTTTTCCAAGTGCCAGTATGATTTATGCATGGAGATGTTCACAGTTTCTTCTCTTTCCAAGCTTTCTTTGTTGTGGGCCTTTTTTAGCAGAGTTCATTTTGATGAATACTCTCAGGTGTGCATACACAGTGTGTCTGAATGATGATCATGAACTTATTTCTCATCCAGTTGTCCATTCAGTTGAAATGAAAGGAAGGGTTGTGTTTCAGGTTTGTTACTCTTGGGTTTTTTGACCACTATAGAAGTGAAGTTGGGGCCTCTCTTTCTTCTTCCCCAATGGAAAAAAGCCATGGAAAAACTGAGATTTGTGTTTTCAAGAGGTATCTTGTTTTATTGGAAAGAATTAGATGAAATTGGTCAAAATAAAGTGTATTTTGAAACTCACTGAATTCTGTTACCTTTACTTTTTTTGTTTTAATATTTTGGACAAGGACAGACAAGAATTTGGTAGCTTAATGTAGATTCCAGTTGGAACAGCGTAGGTATAATTTTCCAAGCCTTGTGCCTGAGGAACACCTCAGGAGCTTTTGTCACAGAGTGCTACCTCTCAAGCTCCATGCTCATGGTACTTACCAACTTTAGTGTTCCTGATCTAGACCGACAGTGGAGTAAGTGAGATTAGAAAACTTCCTGATGGTAGAGACATGGATTCCTTGAGAAATTCCTGATACTGGATATGAGCAGAGGGATCCTCTGGGCTTTTCTTCATGTGCCCTTTCTTCTGACAGCCATCAAGAAGATGAGGCAGGAGAAGGCTTACATTTTCTTAAAAGCTTGCAGCTGGCTTCATATGTTTCCAGTACTGGGGCCTCTCAGCTTTGAAAAAGAGCACCCAGTTCATCTGATGGCTTTCCTACAAGCTCCAGCTCAAAACCAGCGTCAAGGTGACCTGCTGTGTCCCATGTCTCTTCAGTTTTCTTTCTCAATAGGCTAGATGTTTGTGCCTGAACTCCACTCAGAAATGCAGTAGATCTGTTGCTGAGCTGCAAACGGCAGATTCACACAGACAAACAGGAAAATATCTTTTATGTGTATTTTTTACATAGGGTTTTTTATATATATACTAGTGATTCTTTTTTCTTCAGGATGGCAACCTGATTTTATTCTAGGTCTGTATGTTCAAGATGTTGTTCAAGAAATAGCTGTGTTACAAAATTCCTCCAGATAAATATGCTGCTTTCCCTTTATTTAAGGTATTCTAACCTTACCTTGAAATCTGTTCTAAGCAAGCTCCTGGACTCCCGGCTGCTTCTGGGGGAGTGTGGCGGTTGATGCCGGCAAACCCCCCTCCCTAGCAGCAGAAGTCTGGGAGAGCTCTGACAGCAGCTCACACAGTCAACCAAGATGCCTTAGGATGTGCAAACTTTTTATAAGACAACTTCATACTATTACCAAAATATGAGTGCATATTCTGAAAACAACATTTGTTTTTATATCTGAGGATGAGGCAGCCCAATCTGTGCAAAAACCTTATACAGCTCTCCATAACTAAGTGCAATGAAAGTAGAAATAAGATGCTGCCCAGTACAATCCAGAGTTTGGAAAGGAAAAAATGAAGAAATGGGACCTATATAAAAGAAAAAGGGACAGCGGGGTGGGGGGAGAGGGGGAATATGCAAAAGTAACTTGAGATGCCTGGGGTAAATATCTCATAGAGTGAGGGTATGCCTAACTTACTAGCTTTACCATGCAGCTTTTCTAGAAAACCAGACATCAGTCACAAAGCGCTTAGTTTCAAAGAGCTTGGATTCTGGTGTTGGTGCTTCCCTCCTGCATCCACTGGAGCTGGTTGGTGGATATGTGCTTGCAGCTGCCCATCAGTGTTATCATTAAATTCAAATAAGCCAAATGACCCCACAGCCTTGAGGAGCAGATTTCTGTTTTGCATATTTCCCACATGTTTAAAACCACAATACCTGTAAATCAAAAACAACAAAGTGTAAGAAAATGTCTTCTGTATTTTTTCTTCTCAGATCTACTTGTTCAGTTCCAAAATACTAATCCATTTCCAAACAGGGATGGCATAATTCCCTGCTGCTTTCTGAGAAGGTGTGATTGCTTTCTTGCTTAGAGCTGAGTTTGTCACTGAGCTTAGTTGAGGAAGATGCACAGGGTACTGCAGGATCAGCTCCTCTTTTGCTTCCAGTTTGCTTCCACATGTAGGAAGTAAAGTTAGAGGTAGAGCGACCTCTTTCCCCAAAAGAAAAGAAGGGAGAAGCCTCTCTCAGCTGGATCTTTCTGCACCATGTTTGAAGCATACAGCTGGAGAAGATGTGTTACAAAGCACAAGCCTGTTTTCTGTTTTTGGGTGGCAGGATAGTTGACTATTTATTACAGTTAGAAAAGGGTAAATAATCGTGTAATCTTTAAGGAGTTTCCTCTGACTCAAACATAGCCTGAGATGCCTGAATTTCTCCTTCTGAAAGAAGTGTTGATGGCAGAAAATAGTTCATCTGTTCTTCCTCAGACTTTTGAGGGCCACAGGCATCTGTTTCTAACCCTTCAAATTAACAAAAAAGACTTCCAGTTTAACTATGTCTTTTAACTTGTAAGAAATGCTGTTCTGATCTTTTCTGCACCTGAGGATGTCTCGCCAGCGTATTCTTATGAGTGGAAAGAATCAGATACTCATATTGAGAGTTAGATATTTCTTGTGTTTTGTATGGTTGGAGTGGAGAAATGATTGAAGTGACTTGTAGGTTAGGACATGCGTGCATCTCCAGAAGATAAATGGAGCATGAAACATGAAGTCCCCCTTTTTGTCCCTGTAAGTAGTGAGTGTCTCTTCATGTCTTAGCTTGACAGTGAGTCTTCCCTGCTCATCTTAGATAGATACCTTTATTGGCCCTGAGAATCTTATGTAGGGTATTGGGCATAGAGAGGTTAAAAGCAGGCAACAAGTATTGAGAAAGTCTGAGAATGCCTACTGGGGCAGAGGTGTATATCACTGTTGTGGGGGCACAAGTATCCTGCAGAGAAAGAGTCAGGAGAGTAGGATTTTGACAGAAGCATCTGGCTTGTGTAGGAAAAACTATGACCTGAAGGGCTCAATCAGGTGCTGCCAGCAGAATATGGAAATTATTCTTAACTGAATCCTAAACAAAAGCGCTAATGTGCCAGATGGCATCCCAGACTCCTGGGATCAGGAAACAGGAAGGATAGTATTTCCTGTTGGTATCAATCTTGGATAGTTTTAGATGAGTAGCTGTGAAAGCAGAGGAATCTAGGTGTTGCAGAAATGCTGGTAAGCTCCAAATAGGGTCTTTTACTGTCTACGTTTAATGTACCTTGTTAATTCAGTCCATATCTCCTTTTTGTGAAAGTTACATAGCTTCTGTTCCATACCTGGCTTGCACTGTTTCTCTGACCTGGGAACTCGAACTTGATTTCACAACAGGTCTGGTGCAAGGGGTCTGCCAAAGATATGGCATAGGAAGAAAAAGCAGAAATGCCACACGTGTAAGAAACCAGGTATGGGCAGCTTCCAAGGCTATGAATCACAGTGGAAGCCCCCAGAGGGTCGTGCCTGGGTGGGCATGGTGAGGGTACTTGAAGCTGGCTTGACTTCAGCTACTCTTGTTGTCCATCCTCTTGAAATAGAATCAGTGCAGGGCAGCAGCTTACCCGCATCCAGTACCTGTTTCTCCGGTCTGTTATGAGAAAAACTACCTAAGATGACTGAATATAATTTTCCCTAAAATTATCAGTACAGATTCAGTTTCTGTAGTCTTTATGATAAACCACTGTGTACTCGAGAAGCCACAGGTCCATAAGGCCTTCTCTTTTCAAAACCCTGAATAACATGGATGTTATTCAGCCTGAGGGTGAGATTAAAATAGCCTAATAATGGTGGAAAGGGCTGTTGTTTGGTCATGTCAGGTACAAAAGAATAAAGGATGACTTAAACGTAGCATCAGGTGTGTGCATGTGGTGCTTTAAGCTTATGTTCAGACTAATTTTCAGCTGGAGGGTGTTACTGGTGCTGAGGCTTCTGCACTAGTTTCTCGTATTCATGATGTGAAATGTATTACTGTATGTACCAGAATTCAACCTCCATGTATGCTCGTGCTGTTTTATATTGAGCATAAATTCTCTGATCCTAAAAAACCCTTGTCATTAACGACACAAGCTGTGGTCACTGAGTGCTTGGATGCACACAGTTTCCTGTGCTCTAAGAGTGCAGCTACCTTACACAGACAAAAGTTTAGTGTGTATAAATTGCCTTTTATCACCAGCTTGTCCTGTTTATTTTCACATGAAAAGGTTAGCACAGCTGAAATAAGTACCTGAGTGAGAAACAAGACCAACTCCATCGGGCCCCTATGTTATTCCCCAAATCCCAGTTAGACTCAGCAGCACCATAAAACATTTCCACTTTAAAAAGCTGCTGGAGTTCTGCACTCAGCAGCCCGAAACTCCAATAATTCTGCTTCTGGCTGTCACTTGATAAAGCGAATATGGTGTGCTTACAGTGGAGCGCGGGAAGTCACACATGGAGCACATTCCTTGGAATCCTTTTTGTTTAATCAGTACGGAACAACCCACAAAGATTTGTATTATTGCACCTGAATAAATAGCGCTCTGCAAGACGTTCCCATAGAGTTCAGTGCCTGTGACTTGTGAGGGGCCATTCCCGGGCTTTGTCCCTGCTGCTTCTGCGGGATAACAACAGTCTCAGCGCCCGTGCCAGCTGACTCAGTGTCACGAAGCGCATGTTTTGGGTACTGATCTTGAAAGGCCAGCTGCTGGCCAACAGTATTTTTTTATGCAGCACTATTTTTCTAGGGAGCAAGAACAGCATTCAGCTACATAGTTACAACTACCAGCATAGTTTTAGTAGCATAGACTTGCCAAATTCTCCAAATATTTTAATTTAATTGTAATGCATAATAGCAGGTGCGCAGCCTGGTTGCCAGTTTCTGCTTGCTGGCCTGGAGAGTAAATAAGCCTTTGCAAAATGAGAATAGGATTTAATTGATATTTTCAGAAATAGCTAATAGCAAGCTGAGCACAAGGTTCACCTCTTAGCAATTGCACTTTGGTTGCTGGTATTTCCATGTGGTCACCAGAGAGAGGAGAATGCCTTCCTTGGAAGTTGTCCTCAGCTGCCTGGAATGATAAGAAATGTGTTATGTCAGAAATACGCTTTCCATATCATCCCTCATGTCTTGACTTCAGTTCTCTCTCTTTTATTTTTAAACTCCCCCAACCCTTTTGATTAACTGTTACTATTTGGGTAAAAAACACTTTGTGTATTTCTACCATGGCTGATCTGCAAGCACTCTTTAATTTAGAACCCTCAGCAGCCACAAAAGCCAGATTTCCATCCTCTTGGCTGTGGAGCATTTTGGGGCTTATATGATATGACTAGTGCTGAGCTGAAGTATGATTTGGGAGCCAAACTTCTTTTTTGTCTATACAGTTCTCATAGAGACCAGACATTTGCACTAAGAAGGGTATATTGCCAGAATATGAAATTGCCCCTCCTGCGCACTAACATTATGGAAGAAGTCTCAAAATTACTGCCTTCAAGCAGGTCAACTGCTTGTGCAGATAGTTCGAGGTTACTATAAAGATGTTCTCAGACCTATATGTGACTGTGTATATGTTCAGCCTAGAGAGAGGATATGTTAGTTAGAAGGGAAGGGGAAGTGAGGCATCGTCCCTCAATTCAGACCTTAGTTCCTCTGAAACTAATGAATATCTTGCGCTTTCTCTTTGGACAAAACCATTCTCAGTACAGTTCCTTCAGAGGAGCTGTAGGGTTTCCTCAGGCCAAGGTCTGGAATTGGGCTCCTACTCCTTAACCAGTCTGGATGGAACTAAATGAAAATGTCAATTTGTCTGCACTTCTTTTGAAATGACCTTAAAATGTCCAGTCCCAGAGGACATAAACTCCTATCCTTTCTCAAAAGGTGATAACAGGCCTTATGTGTTAGTGCTCAGTCGGTTTTCCTGGTTCTGCCTCACTCTTGGGATGTAGCTTTTGGGTTTATTTATGTATTTAAGACTTGTTGAATAGCACAAGTTTAAATGGCATAAGCAAAGTCCCTGAGGGTTTCATAGTCACCAAGTCAAGAGCAGAGAACTTGTTAACATGGAGAAATTTGTTCAGCAGAGCCATGGATTCAAAGCTAGCGCACAGATTTGGTGCTGCTCTGCAACAGAATGATTTCTTTTCCTGCACTGGTTGTCAATGGCAGGATGTGCAGCCTTGTTGTTTTGGCGGATGATCTCACTAATGTCAACATCTTAAGGAGGGCAATGTAGCCCCCAAATCTGAAGTAGCAATCATGATTGCTGGTAGACAATGCAGGCCTTTTATGGTACCAGATGATGTTACACTGCAGGGTACAGAGGCTGTTTACATAGTTTGGGACAGATTTTAAATTCCCAAGGCCAGGGTGATCTCTCACTGAAGGCAGTGCAGCTTTTGCTGGATTTTCTTTCTGGAGCACTTTAGGTCATCTGCTTTCAGCAGACGCCAGAAGTAGAACTGATCTTCAAGGAAAACAGACTTTTCCCAATCCCTTTTAATCAACAGTTCCTTTAAGCTGCCACATCGAACTGTTGGAGCAGGTCGAGAGGAGGCCACAAGGATGACCAGGGGCTGCAGCACATCCCTTGCAAAGACAGGCTGAGAAAGTTGTGGGTGTTCAGCCTGGAGAAGAGAAGGCTGCCTAGAGACCTCATAGCAACCTTGCTTTATCTGAAGGGGGCGTCTAAGGATACTTCAGAGGGACACTTCAATCAGGTACTGTTGTGAAAGAATGAAGGATAAAGGGTTTAAACTGAAACAGGGGAAGCTTAGGTTATATCGAAGGAAGAAGTTCTTTACTGTGAAGGTGGTGAGGCACTGGCACAGGATGTGCAAAGAAGTGGTGAATGCTGCATCCCTGGCAGTGTTCAAGGCCAGGTTGGACAGAGCCTTGCATTACACAGTCTAGTGTGAGGAGTCCCTGCCTATGGCGGGGGTTTGGAACTAAATGATCTTAAGGTCCTTTCTAACCCAACCCATTCTATGATTCTGTTGTCCAGATCTAAGTTCTGTGTTGCCTAGCTATTAGCACATGCAGAAGCACAGATGCCCATTGATCGGTTCATTGGTTGCTGGTGACGGATGTAGCTGTTGGGCAGTGCCACTGGCTGGCTGGATGTCACCTCTGGCTTCTGAGAGCCACTTCCAGTCAGGATATAACTGTACGTGCAGTTCTGCAATTTCAGTTGTGCACACATTTTTCTTGGCCACATATCAGGAAATCAGGTCAAAATCTGCCTTATGCCTAAAACTGTACACTGTTGCCCAGAAGCTGTGATGATTTATATTGTCTGAGGGTGTGGGTTCCCCTTTCCTTTTATCTGCCAAGATCTGAGGTTTAGATTCCATTTGAGTTTAGCTTGACAACTTTGCTATCATATGCTTTGGAGCATTCCCTCAATCGGAAATGCAGTTTACGCAGTTTACAGCAGTTATTTCTCCAGAGGGAGAATCCAGGATTTCTCTCCTACATTCTTCACAGTATTTGTATTTAGGGAAGGATTTGGAGTCTTATGCTCAGTTTCTGAGGACTTCCATGATTCCTGAATGATCCCTTTTCTCTGCCATATTTCAGAATGACCGTGCTGGGAGCTGGACAGGGAACTGCAGACGGTGTTTGCTTCTAGCTCATCTTAAAAATGCGCTTGTAAAATAGGTTGTTGCCTGTAGCAGGGGAGTAACATACCTAGAAGTGATATGACTTTTCTAAGGCTAAAAAAAATTGTTTTTCCCCAGGCTGTACATTTTTATTGACCTGCCCATGTCCCAGGACCGACACAGAACCCCACACCTGCAGGTGGGAACTGACCTTTTTTATCGCTAAAACATCTGAGGAAATGTTTGCAGATCCTTCTGATTCATCTTGGAGGTCAGGAAGGTGTGACAAAGGGGTTAATCACTTCAAATTGAGCATCCTGCAGATATGTCTGGGGACTGAGTACTTGGCTAGGGTATATCTTTAACAAAACAAGGGACATGACTTTTAACAGCCAGGGATAATTCTTGTGTTTACATAGCAGAGCATTTCATCAAATGCCAAATTCTTTAAAAAAGCATAACCTACAGGTTTAAAATACGCTTCTGCCAGAATTCGTGGCCAATGGGGAGAGAGATTGGGGAGGAGATGAATTCCCAGCAAGGTGGCTACCATAAGCTCTAAGTTAAGAAAGGTTTGGAAATTTGGTCTTGTCACTATGAGCCTGGAGAGGCAGCGAGATCTTCCTGGGATGCTGGGATTTTTATTCAGCTCCAGGGCAGGACTGCGTTGCAGCTGTGCAGAGGGCTATGGTGCGCTGAGCTGCAGGATGTCAATCCCTATGGCCTTGAAGCCCATGGGACTTCTCATCCTGGAAGTTATCACGTCATTTCATGTCTGGGGAGAAGAGAGAGGAAAAAGGCTCATGTGACATTAGCCACACTCATTTCTCCTGGAAGCAGAAGGAATAAGTAGCTCAGAGCCCCTTAATTATGTGGTGTTCTGCTGAGCTCCCTTTTCTTCTGTCCATCTGCTTTGACAGCACCCAGCTCCACATGGGCTGTATGGGTGAGTCACCTCAGCAAGAGCACTCAGGGTATGTCAGATAACATGAAGTTTACTGGAAGGGATGATGTGTCACATTGCATCATCTCTGAAGAGTTCTTGCTGATTGCTCTCCCCAAGGGAAGCGGAGAAAAGCTGCTGTGGTGTGGCTGCTGGGTCTGCACATCTGGGGGAAACATCTCTCAGATGTGAATTTGGGTGCTGTTTCTAGTGTCTCCATTGAATATGCAGTGTGCTTCTGCTGGCTGCCCAGATTGAAGCTTTCTTAAGCTTTGAGAGGTAGAAGTAATAGGATTCCTTTAGTTTCCTATTGAAATCCTTTCTCTCAAAGTAGTATTTAAACAGCTCCGGAAAGAAAAAAGTCTATTGAAACGCATGATGCTTACTGTTCGAAAAAATTATATTATTGTTTAAGGAATTTGCAAACTATACTTTTATTACACATCGTGCATAGCGAACTCATATCTAAAATACAAGAAAGGGAAAAAACCCAATAAAATACACATATTACGTTCTCATCCACAGTCTCAAATCACATGAAATTCTGTTTTGTAATAGAGTACTAATTGCTAGTGTGCATATTGCTGTGGGTTTGAACATAGAATCATAGAATGGCTAGGGTTGGAAAGACCTTAAGATCATCAAGTTCCAACCCCCCTGCCATGGTCAGGGACACCTCCCACTAGACCATGTCACCCAAGGCTCTGTCCAGCCTGGCCTTGAGCACCGCCACGAATGGAGCATTCACAACTTCCCTGGGCAACCCATAAAGTGAGGAAACAACATCCCTTCAGATCTAGATCCCTGACTAGCTGTATCTTGCAGGCTGTTGCAAATAAACAGTGCACCTGAAAAGGTACTAGGCATTCATCTAGGAGCTCCTCAGGCTGTGGGGTGATGGCAGGAGGTGAGGCAGGCAGGGCAGGAGGGATGTGTCAGAGCTCCAGATGGAAAGGCTCAGGTTTGGTTTTCCTCTTCATCTTGGTATTGCCATTCTCAGAGGACAGCTGTGTGCGTTGTTGGTTTGCATCTTCATTAAACTTACTTCAAGTAAAAGGCAATTATGTTAACTGACCTACTGCTGAGAAGCTTCCTATCACAGCAGATAGATTTTTCTCCTCCTGAGATACCTTGTTTTCTTTTTGTCATGGTTTAAGCCGTATCATGTAGGAAAGCACTTGATACTAAACAAGTCTTCACCAAAAATACACGTTTACTTCAAGTGAGTTGTGGTGGAGCTGTAGTTACCTGTGAGCTTCTAGTAGAAACAGGCTGCAAACCCCTGAACTTCAAGGAGGTGTTCTGATGTGAGCCACTGCAGAGAGGGAGGGTGAGGCCAGGTCTGGGTTTCACACGTTAACCTGTTGAAATCCACTCTATGTGAGCTGCTTTGTTAGCAGATTTGATATGACACATTTGCCGATGTGGATTTAAATGCATGTCTAGGGAAAACATGCTGGAAAATAGGTGCTTTCCATGAGCAGCAAGGGCACTTGAATAGAAAATAGGGTCGTGCCATCTTGTGGAGCTAGATGATGAGCAGAAAGTGACAGCTGTCACTGAAATCAGATGTGCATGATATGACAAACAGTAGTTCTCAGGAATGACGGTGCCCCCGGTCAACATTTCTAGAACTCCAGCTTGAGAAATTGATTTGGCTTGAAAATTGCTATACTTAAAGCAAATTATATGCCTTAAAATGCTTCTGTTATTATAGAGTTACAGACTATTAGAAATAATCACCCAACTTTCTGACATTATCTTTGATCTAACAGTACTTTGTCTCCCCTTATCTAAAGACAAGGGTTTCTGTCGTGGTTTAAGCCCAGCAGGCAGTCCAGAACCACGCAGCCTTTAGCTCACTCCTCCCCTTCCTCTCCCTGCTCCTGGATGGATGGGGAGTTGAATGGAAAGAATGTAACTCCCACGGGTTGTGATAAGAACAGTCCGGTAGCTAAGGTATAATACAAACCACTGCTGCTACCACCAATAATGATAAGGGAAGTAACAAGAGAAGAGAATACAACCACTCACCACCTGCCGACCGATACCCACCCTGACTAAACAGTGATCTAACCCTTCCTGGTAATTGCCCCCAGTTTATATAGTGGGCATGATGTGCTGTGGTACGGAATACCTCTTTGGCTAGTTTGGGTCAGGTGTCCTGTTTCTGCTTCCTCCCTATTTCCCTTCCTCCCTGGCAGAACATGAGACTCAAAAAGTCTTTGGTCGGACTAAACATTACTGAGAAACAACTGAAAACATCGGTGTTATCAGCACTGTTCCCAGGCTGAAAATTAAAACCACAGCGCTGCACCAGCTACTAAGAAAGAGAAAAATTACTGCTGCTGTTGAATCCAGGACAGCTTGTTATTCTGAATTGACAGCCTTAAAATCTTGCAAGTTTGCTCTGTTTCCAGAAGAACTTACTGTAATTGAAGAGAGTTGGTAATTTACTTCTGTCTGTGTGGGCTTGAGCTCTGCTGTCACTGACTGTGTCATTTCAGGGTTCCATCTTGATTCTGTTAATGTCAATCGAAGTTTGGCTTCCTATTTTGATCTTCTATTAACCAGAAATAAGACTAGGAATTTTTTTTTAATTTGATTTTAATTGTCTGGATCCCCTTTGGAAAGAATGTAGCTGCTCTTCATAGCAGCAGAGCTGTCCCTCTAGCCCCAGCCATTACTAACACACATGTCAGGGTTAGGGAGATTGCAACATTAGTCCACTGTGTATAAATACAGATTGTGTTAGGATTGTGGCTTCTCTTTTGGTTGATGGTCATGGAGGAAACATTACCTGGTCTTTACAAGACTTTGTGCAGCCGCCATATGCTCTGACCACGCTTGCAGTACCCTTGGTCTCCCCCTGGTCTCCTTGGGTGATATGCTGTAGCTTTCCATTATTCTCATTGGCATCACTTAGTAGAAATTTACCTGTTCACACGAGAGAGCATCTACTGAGGTTTTCTCCAGCATCACATTGCTGCTGCAGCCAGCCCTGAAGCTGTCATTTAAATGGATTCTTTGTCACTGTACTGAGGAATTTTTAACCAGTTTAGAGAAATAAGAAGAGTTACTTGCTTTTAAAGCTGTTTGAGTTAACAGTGTTTTTTGACAGCTTTAGAAGAGCCCTTGCTGTTGGTTGCAGAATGCCAAGCGGTATGCTCTTACTTGTGGGCCTGTTGGATCCGCACAGAATTAAGATAGGAAAAAGGAGATTTGCTGGTATGGCTTCCTTTTGTCCATAGAAAACAATACAGTTAATGGAGGATGTAATTGTTAGTAGAAACCTCATTTGAAGCAGTATTGGAGGCTCAAAGGCCGCTATAATTCAAATACATGTCTCTTTTCTTCCACGTTCTTTTTGGCTAGGCTGTGTTTTGGTGGGAAGCATGCATTAAGTCCTGCTGAAATCCAAGGGCGCCAAGCCTGGGCTTCAGATTTTCCAGGTCCCTGATATATAATTATAAATAACCAGTGTATTCGTCTGTAGGATACTGCTCTAATCAGAGTGTTTAACCCGGGTTGTCAGTGTCCCTGATACCTGCTGCCATCAGGGAGAATAACTCTTCCCTGCTTTGTGTATTTCCAGGCTCTGTTTCAGTAAAGGTGTAGTGTTCTGTAGCTGTAAGGTAGTCAGACATAGCTGGACCGAAACCTGCAGTGACAGAAGCACATCTAAGCAGGCAGAAGAAGGAGATACGGACAAAAAATTGTTGCCTGACTGTCTTTCTCCTTACCACACTCAGAGCAGAACTTGCCTGCAGAAGTAGCGCCCCCATGAGATGGGTACGTCATGATCTGTTTCTCTGTATTACATCTTTCTGTAGCCTGTTATTATAGCTTGCTAGCCCTTTTCATCCATTTTAGACTTTTCAGTCTAAGAAATCGATTCTCTTCTCCATTTGTCCTTCTGTCCTGATGCCTCGGTTGCGTCACACAACCCCTGCAAGATACTGCTGAACACTGGGGTTTGAATGTGTAAATGACCACCAGTGTGAGCCTGCACAAGCTGAGAAGCTGCAGTACAGCACAGCCTGAGCAATGTAGTAGAGTTGGAAATGCTTTAGCTGCTCTTCACACTTGCTGTGGTTCTTTACCCATAGCAAATGTGGAGATTCGGTTACTGAGATTGTAACTTTCCTTCTTTGCAGAGCAGATGCTTTTGCCTTCCCTTGGAGCATCCTTCTGCTCTCCAAAACAACTGGACTGAAGCATCAGAGAATACGGCCAGTGAACCTTAGAAATATCGAATGTCCCTGAAAGTGTTCAAAAGCCATGTAGATGAGGCCCTTAGTGATATGGTTTAGTGGTGGCCTTGGCACTGCTGGGGTGATGTTTGGACTTGAAGATCTTAAAGGTCTTTTTCAACCCAGTTGATTCTGTTATTCTAAGCGTAACAAAATACAGGTAGTTGCTGCTGCCATGAGCAACTCGTTTTCACTTAGTGGCAAATAAAGACCTTTTTTATAGCAATTTACCTGTCTTTTTAGAAGCCTTCTTTACGTAAAATGAAAGACTGTTGCAGTTACAAGTGCTAGTTATGAATTTTTCTCACCACTTCATCTTGTGAAAAATTAAACAGAAATGTAGATACTGTTAGAGAAAATGATTGTCCAAGCTCCCTTGGGTGAGCATGGAGCTTTCCTTGGAAACTCCTTGGAGCTGTGTACCAGGGCTTGGATCAGGTCACTTGTGATACCTTGTGTCTAGGTTTCAGATGGGATAGAGTTAATCCACATTCAGAGGACGTGCACACCTGAGATGGCTCACTGTGTGGCTGCACTGAGATCCCCTTTCTCATGGCAGGTGTTGTCTCAGAGTGTGTTTGATGTCTACTAAAGATGTAAACTAATTTAAATGATCCCACACAGAAACTGAGGATTTCTGTCGCTTGCTGCATGGTTTCAGAGTCAACTGTGACATTCAGTGGCCTCTATGGAAGTTTTGTATCTTGAGCTTTCCTTAGAGTCCAGTATTTTGCATAGGAAGGGGAAAAAATGTAAATGTAAATGTGATTTATCAAGAATTTTAAACAGTTTGACGTACCCAAGGCTTCGTACTTTTTAGAAATTCTATATTTGCGAATACACAAACGATCTTTCCAGACGATTTTCTTCCCTTTAAATTTAATATACAATTGAAAAAATATTTTCATCTACCAGAAATAATTGCCGCACATGAATTATATGACAAAAATACTCTGCATAAGGTCAGACTGTATGTTTATTTCTTATATCCCTGGTGTATCACTATATATGCCACAATGGGACAGAGCAAAGATAGATTGGCACAGACTTTCAGGAGAGGGGTCACCCCATTTTTAACCCCCAGTTAAACTGCAGGTGGGAATTGCAGCAAGCAATCATCAGGAAAATGGCAGGTTTGCGTTATAGAGATGTACAAGTACTGGTCTGAGGCTGCAGGTAATTTTCTAGATGCAAAATTGCACCTGCAGAAGGGGATCACAATTCTCCCCAACCCACTGTGCTGCAGGGCACAGTTAACAGGAGGCTCATTGCTGAGATATCCCTGTATCCAAAGACAAGACAAAAAGGTTGGGAAGCTGGTGGCCACTGTGTTTGACTCAGCTACTGGGATGTGTCTTTGTTGCTGCACTGGGGAGAGTAACTTGTATGTGTGAGGCCTGATCACATCTGTCACCATGTCTTTGGCTTGGATGAGACCTCTGAGTGAAGGCTGCAAGCGACATCATGGGGACGGAAACTTGTTTGTCAGACTTTCCCGTCTCCCTTGGGGAAATGTTTAGATGCTCAGGAACAGAAAAAGTTGCAAATGAGTGCCTCGGGTATCACATGTCTAAGTTTATGAGTTGTGCATAAAGCATAACCCCCCACCCCTTTTGCTCACAGCATTTGTTAAGTCATATTTTATTTATTGGCCTTTCCATGAAGCTAATGACAAAGCATCTATTTTGCTCAGTAATGCAGGAAATGCAGACCCTCTCTACCCTGTCTCAAAAATACCTCACGAGCATAGCAAAGGATGAATGTTGGAAGATGGCGGGGTGCCTGGAAACTCAAAGGCATCAACCATCATTGAGTTTGGTAAGGGCAGAGGACAGAGGAAGTTTCTCTCAGGCAGGAGTAAGAGCTCAGGAGAAATACAACGTTTCCTTGAGGGTAGATAATGGAGAGTTGAAACTAGACGGTGAACCAGTCAGTCAAAATGTCTTCTCTTCGTGGACATGTTCCTTGATACTTTTGTTTGCTTTCCACACTAGATGGTGGTTTTCTGTCTCTCTCTCCATGCTGTAGGACATGAGCCCTAGTTTCTAGTTGTGAGTGAATCCCGCAGGGTGGTTTGCATAGCCTAAATGCAAGTTTGCATATTGGTCCAAACCTGAAAGGACTGCCTGTTGAACTTACTTGAAGCTTGGCTAGGAAGGACAGACAGACCTGCAGATATCTTTGAGACGGCTTGCTCTCAAAATTTACCATCTGCTTAGCCACCTTAGTTGGGCTTCATAGATGTTATTTTCTATTTTCTCGGCAAAACCTGACAAACAATTGCGAGAGAAAGAAAAGCCTCATTTTGCATTTAGTCAACCTACAGTCCAGTTCATTATCATGGCTGAATGAATATTAGAAAGGGAATCTTGTACTGTTGAGCAGTGGCAGGTATTCAACTCCTGGAGAACTCTACTTCCGTATAAAGCCATGGTATAGGTAATGTGTTTTGCAGCATTTATTGGCAGTAACAATATGATTCATCCCACTCAGCAAGAAAAATGCATTGCCTGTATGAAATTAACTGTACACTATTTATTGCAGCTTGCAGAAGTTTTCCAGCTTAATAGTTTCCTTCCATTTTTATCTTAGATTGGTCTAATTTGCCTTTACAGTCTGCCAGCCTTTCCTCACAATTATCTGCTCTTTAAAGAAATGAACCCTTTTTTTATAGATGTGGAAAAAGACCTGTTACTTTCCTCATGAAAAATCCATGTTTGTTGTAGGCCTGGTTTAATAATTCAACTCTGTTTACTGTGCAGTACTTTAAATATTTAATAGCCCTGGTTGTGAAAACCTGTGTTACGTGGTGAAATGCCGTTAGGGCAGCTGATGAAATGAACATGACTAATAAAAATTCTCACAAATGACAGCAAGAAAAAAGGCAACATAAAGTGAATGTTGGCTGGCGCTTGTCTGTGTCTCAGGGCATCAACAAGTGTAGAAAACTTACAAGGCAGTGGCTTATAAAATATGGCTTTCAGACCCAGTGATCCCAGCTCAGGAACCTGTGCACCATTCAACTTAAAGGTCTTTAGGCTTAAGCTTTTCCTGAATAAACTGGTTTTTTTTTTTCATAGAATCACGGAATGGTTTGGGTTGTAAAGGACCTTAAGATCATCTAGTTCCAATCCCCTGCCATGAGAAGGATGCCTGCCACTGGACCATGTTGCCCAAAATTCTGTCCAACCTGGCCTTGAACACTGGCAGGGATGGAGCAGGGAAGATGGCAAGTGTGATACATGAAAGGCAAATTCTTTGATTCTCCAGACCTCCAGCACTGCTGATGTAGAGTCCTCTGTGCCTCTGAGCATCCCTGTGCTTCCTGTAAAACATCACCACTTCATACCTGTGTCTTGCAAATATCATATGAAAGGACCATTATGATCCATTCAGATAATAGAAAGGCGAGATAACATCTGTCAGTCTTAAGTGAATAATAATTATCACATGTGGAAAGACTTAGACTCCTAAAATCTCCATAGTTGATCAAGAGGGAAAAAAGGTCATTACAACTATTGTTATTCCGTATTTGCAGATCTAGTTTTAGCCTTTCTTTTTTTTTTTTTTTTTAACTCCCAGATGATGCAGCAAGGGCTGGTGCTTTTTGTTGGCTGGGGCTCCACTAGCTAGAGCCTGGCACTGGGTTAGTCATCTTGCAGCTAGCATTGATGCCCAAGCTGACTGCAGCAGCCAGTGAGATAGAATCATAGAGTCAACTAAGTTGGAAAGCACATTTATAATCACGAAGCCCAAACTTTAAAAACCATCACTGTGAGGAAAGTAGGAAAACAGCTTCTTCCGGCTTCCAGTGTCCATCCACCCAGAGGATTGGTCCTTGCTGCCCACCATGTATGCACGATGAGATCAGGCTGTGGATTATCTTGTTGACACAGACTTGCCAGGTGGGAATAAGACACAAGCCTTCTTGCTGGAAAGGTAGTAAAGCAGACACTATTTTATCAAGTTTTTATGGTCTGTGTAGGTTTAGTATTATCAATACTACATTAAATTCTGCAACAGCAAACAAGAAAGTGCTTAGAGAAAAGTAGTTATTGTCTCTTGTGTTGGATTTTAGCAACTGATCTGCCTGCTCTAATGATAACACAGAAGGACTTTGTGTTCCACAAAATTTATGGTTTGATTTGAAAGCTTGTATTAGATATTGCACTTCAAAATCATCAAAGAGTTTTTCTGGGAGAGTTTGTCTAGGGTTTTTTCCAGAATATTTCTGGGCTTTTTTGGATGGAGGTTGCAAAGACATCTCTTTGTAGAGAAATCACTGTAACTGGCACTTTTATGCACATAAAAAACCTGTGGATGGCAAAGCTTTTCAAAGTGAGGAACCCCACTACAAAGTGGGAAGGGGACTGGGGGGGAGGGTGTCAGAAGGGAAGATGGTTTCCCCACGAGGCCAGGAATGTCATGCAGGACTCAGCACAAAACATGTCTTCCTTAAATATTAATGGATATTTAATTAAATCCTTAAAATTACACCAGAGAGTGGATGTTATTTACTGAATGCAGATGAGAAGGATGCAGTGACACCATGGAAGACACGTGCCAGACCTTGTGCTACCATAACCTCACACATTTCTTAACAATTGATGAGCTATGAAGGGAGTTTATGCCCTGCAGAGTCTGTTCAATGGCTGTCTGATCACGTTAGATAGCTTTTCATGATATAACAAAGTAATATTTTGTATAAGTGAATAGAGCTACTCAGTGAAGCAGTGATATCTTTACTGAACTGAAGCGGTGGGCTTCCTTGTAAATTATCAGGTCCTTCCTAAATAGCATTATTGCTTTCTTTGAGCAGTGCAACATTTCAAAGAATCATAGAATGGTTCGCTTTGGAAAAGACCTTCAGATCATCCAGTTTCAACTCCCTGCCATGGGCAGGGACACCTCACACTAGACCATATCGCCCAACACCCTGTCCAACCAGACCTTGAACACTGCAAAGGATGGGACAGTGTTGTGGTTTAAGCCCAGCCAGTAACCCAGAAGCATGCAGCCATTCAGTCACTCCTCCCCCCCTTGCCCTCCTCACTCCCAGAGGGATGGAGACAAGAATCGAAAGAATGTAACTCCCACGGGTTGATATAAGAACAGTCTAATAACTAAGGTATAACACAAACCCCTACTGCTACCACCAATAATAATGATAAGGGAAATAACAAGGGAAGAGAATACAGCCGCTCACCCCCTGTTGACTGATACCCAGCCTGACCTGAGCAGGGATCTGTGCCTTCCAGGTAACTGGCCATGACATGCTGTGGCATGAAATATCTCTTTGGACAGTTTGGGTCATGTGTTCTCTCTCTGCTTCCTCTCAGCTTCCCCTCCTCCCTGGCAAAGCATGAGACTCAGAGAAGTCCTTGGTCAGAGTAAACGTTACTGAGTAACAACAAAAAGCATCGGTGTTATCAGCACTGTTCCCAGGCTGAAAGTCAAAGCATGGCACTGCACCAGCTACTAAGAATGAGAAATATCACTGCTCCTGCTGAACCCATACAGACAGCCACAGTTTCTTTCTCCAACCTATTAAAGTGCCTCACCAACCTCACAGCAAAGGACTTCTTCCTCATATCTAACCTGGACCTCTGCTGTTTAAATTTAAACCCATCACCCCTTGTCCTATTGCTTCAGTCCCTGATGAAGACTCCCTCTCTCGCATCCAAAATAGCTTAAGCATTCAGCTCTTGTTATGGCCTCTACATACATGTGTTTAGAGGCAAATCTACCCCATCCATGTAAGAAGGTTTCTTATTTGTGGAAGAAAAGCAATCAGGATTTTGAGATGAAAACTTACAGGTCAAAGGTTATGAAACAATGTCTTGAGGGAATAAAAATACTGTGTAAGGAGAATTACTGGCAGGTCAAATACATTGTTATGCATGATTATCTTAAATCCTGGAGTCCAGGTTTCTATTACATAAAGATAAACAAATGGGGAATACAGAACAGATGTTTATATATACAGAAAGGACTATTCATAATTACATCTTTTAATACATATATTGCATGTGTTCCATGTGTATAATTTATGCCAGAAAAATAATTTATTACTTTTATTTCCTGTAACGAAAAATAAATTAGAAAGCCAATATTTTTTTAAAAAACTATTAAACTGACTAGCATTTAAAGTTGACTTAAAAATGAATGATAAATAAGTAAATACTTATATAGTGGTGATTCATGTTTGAATTCTCTAAGCAAAGAAAGTAGTTTATATACCCTTAATGAGTTTATTTTGTGGTAAAAGCAAACGCTAAAGGAGCGCCTATGTAGTGTTGCTGTTGTTCAGTGGAAAAAACCTGAACGGTCATAGCACTCATGCTCATCATTAACTTAGTCATTTTTGCACTGGGTGGATAACATCAATTCTACATCTTCGCGAACATGAGTCAACTTCAGTGTGCACTCGCAGCCCAGAAATCCCCTGGGTCCTGGCCTTCTCAGAAGGACCGTGACCAGCAGGTCAACGAAGGTGATCCTGACCCTCTACTCAGCTCTCATAAGACACCACTTGAGCGGTCTGTGCAGTTCCTCAACATGAGAAGGACATGGAGCTGTTAGAGCAAGTCCAGAGGAGGCCACAAAGATGACTGGGGGCTAGAGCGCCTCCCATATGAAGACACGCTGAGAAGGCTGGCACTCTTCAGCCTGGAGAAGAGGCGCTGTGTGGAGACATCAGAACAGCCTTCCAATATCTGAAGGGGGACTACAAGGATGCTAGACAGTACTCTTCATCAGGGAATATAGCAATAAGGGGTGATGGGTTCAAGCTGAAACAATGGAAGTTCAGGTTAGATATAAGGAATAAGTTCTTTACTGTGAAGGTGGTGAGGCACTGGCACAGGTTGCCCAAAGAATTGGTGAATGCTCCATCCCTAGCAGTGTTCAAGGCCAGGTTGGGTAGAGCTTTGGGTGACATGGTCTAGTTTAGGCATCCCTGCCCATAGCAGGGGCTTGGAACTGAATGATCTTAAGGTCCTTTTCAACCCAAACCATTCTATGATTTTATGAGTCCATGATAAGTGAGTGATGAGTGGCTGAGGGTGCCCCTCCGCAATGCTCCAGTATTTTGCCATAGGCAGGAGCATTGTTCAGCTGAAAGGTTGGTGCAGTGGCAAGCTCTTGTTTGGATGAACCTGCCTTCAAGTCTTCATCTCAGCTATCTTTGAGAACATGCCAACCATTTATGTACTGAAAATATACCTGTTTTCAGCACTGCAGAAGGCTTAAACAGCTGAGCTCTCAGATATTTATGTTTGACGTCAATGGGAACGTTGCCTGCATGTAGGATAAGAAACACCGGGCTGTGTTCTGCTCCGAGCGTCTGTGAAGAGCTCTTTATGTACCAACCGACCCACTGTAGTCTCCATCACGGGTGATACCATGGTTATGATATCAAATGCCCCTACAGCAGCATTTGATGAACTGCTGCAAAGCAATGTGAATCCCACATTTTGTCATGACAGTGCTGGCTTTTAGGTGAAGGCCTTTTCTGCTGACATGGGACAACTGCATGAATGTTTGGACAGCATCGCAGGCTGGGTTTCTGTTTGGGGTCTGTAATGCTGGTTTCCTATTTCTTGTTTATATTACTGTGGAATCCCATCAAGGGCAAGGGTTATTGAGAGCTGTGTGTTTTAAAAACTTGGCTTTGTGTGGCCAAGAGGAAAAATCCACGCTCAAACTGGACAGAGCTCTTGACACACTGGGCTGGATTAATCAGTTAACAGGCTCACTATGTAAGCAAGCAAGATAGAAATGTCTGAGGGATTGATGAGGGAGAGGAGCTGAGTGGAAGAGAAAGGATGCTGAGGCAAAGGTAATTAATCCACAAGTAATTCCAGGTAAACACCAGAAGAGTGAATGAAATCTGCTTTTGTTACCACTCCTGAGGTGTGCTAAGAATTGTTGAGCCACTCTGCCAGAATCTTGGGGAATACACAGTATTTACTATACTAACACTCTAGAAACTAGTGTGTTCCTTCTGAATGCACCCATACAGTTATTTTCATTTCCTACCTTTTCAAAGCACTGGAGAGTCTTCTCCTGTATTTTGTGTCAGATACTGAGGCGCTGGGTAAAAGACTTAGGAATATTAGGCCAGGCTATGTTCTCTTCTCCTAATTTGTAATATGAGACATTTATATCCTTTCTCTGCCTTATGTGGGTTTTTACCCACTACTTTGATGATAAAAAAGTTAAGGAATAAGAAGTTCTTGGCTTCTGTGTTGACAGGTTAAACAGAGGTATCTCTGATAACTCACTTCCAGAGAAGTGCATGGAGTCAAAGGACATAGGAAATACGGATGGAATTCTTTTTCTTCTTGTTGTCCGACAGTTACTGACAGACAGACGTGTGGGCATCTGCTTGCTTTATGCAATTAAAACTAATGCTAGACGAAATCAGAAATAAAAATGTGGTCTTGGTGCCTGCTTCCCTCTCTCACCTCTGGCCATCTCGGTTCACCCTTTAGTTTCTCACAGCAAGTGCCATTTTTCTACTCTCTTATGGCCAGCTTGAAGGTGATTTTCTCAGGTCCTATGATTTGAAAGCACTGCACTTGAGCCAATGGATTTCTACCAGTTTATAGCTATTGCAGATCAACAGGTATTATCTATAACTGCTTTTACCTGTGAAGAGGGATGAGCTCTATTTATCTTGTCACTTGTATCTATGAGATGCTAAAAACATTTGTCTAAAAGAGATCTTTTCAATCCACCATCGAACTTCAAACAGTAGGGCAGCCTTCACAGCAACCTTCCTGTATCTGAGGGGGCTTACAAGGTTGCTGGAGAGGGACTCTTCATCAGGGACTGTAGGGATATTACAAGTGGCAATGGGTTTAAACTGAAAAAGGGGAAGTTCAGGTTAGATATAAGAAACAAGTTCTTTACTGTGAGGGTGGTGAGGCACTGGAACAGGTTGCCCAAAGAAGTGGCAAATGCCTCATACCTGGCAGTGTTCAAGGCCAAGTTGGACAGAGCCTTGGGTTACCTGTTCTAGTGTGAGTCATCCATGCCCATGGCAGGGGGGGTTAGAACTGGATGATTTTAAGGTCCTTTTCAACCCTAACCATTCTATCATGATCACTGTTCCCCAGGGAGATGAGTGTTGTCTTTACTGCAGCCATGGTAATGCACATACATATTGGTGTAATGAGATCAGACTAAGCTACTCTGGTTTTGTGGTTTACATAGAATCAGTACGTTTTACTTCTCTATATGTTACAGGACTTTCCACTTTGGGAAAAAATGCAGTTCTCTTTTCTGTTTAAATCTGACTGCTATAATCGTAGCTATATCCAGTGCTCTGATTTAGTATGATTATATTTCTCGAACACAGATGTTCTAGCAATCTGCATTTTGTTGACATCAATATTTCATTTTATACTCGTAAAGCTCAAAGTAATATTTCTGAGGATTTTTCTAAATAAGAACACGTGTGTAGCTAAGCTGTGTTCCTCCTGTAGCCTCTTGGAACTCAGTTTTTTGCTTCTGGGTGGTCCCTCTCCTTAAGGGGTGTTTTTATACAGTCAGGTATATAGTAGGAGCTGTCTTATATAAATGAGAATACAATGGAATCCTCTTTGCAATTAAGATTTTTGAACTATCTCACTGCAGTCCATCTCTTCCTGTGGTCAGCACAAGGCAATTGATCTATTGTTACAGTTACAATTTGGGATATGTTTCAACACAGAATAAAAAACTTTACTTTGTGGAAGGGGGAAGCATTCATCTTGTGGGGGCTGAGAACGCTGAATTTGAGCATGGATCGCAAGCACCATGTCTTAAATACTTTAATACTGAGAGGAAATCCATGAAAAGTTCCATTATGCAGGTTGCTTTTTATCATCCCTATTTCATTTCTATCAAGATAAGCAGAGTCCCACTTTGTTTCAGGGCCAAACAGCCAAGGATGTTCCTTGTGCTGTCATCCTAAAAGATGCTGCTGCTGCATCCCTACATGCATGCTCCACCTCAAGCATCTCTGCAAATGGAGAGTTGCTGCAATGCAAATCTGTGACAACGCCCCCAAACTCACACATTGGTTTGAGCCAGTGCCATATTAATGGTTCTAAGAGATAATAAAAAGAGAAGACATTCAGAGCAGCTCTGAGGAGAAGGACTTGTGGGTGTTGGTCGATGAAAAATTAACATGAGCCGGCAGCGTGCGCTCGCAGCCCAGAAAGCCAACCATATCCTGGGCTGCATCAAAAGGAGCGTGACCAGCAGGTCAAGGGAGGAGATCCTGCCCCTCTACTCTGCTCTCCTGAGACCTCACTTGGAGAACTGTGTGCTGTTCTGGCATCCTCAACATAGAAAGGACATGGAGCTGTTGGAATAAGTCCAAAGGAGAGCCATGAGGATGATCTGGGGTCTGGAGCTCCTCCCGTATGAAGATAGGATGAGAAAGCTGGGGCTGTTCAGCCTGGAGAAGAGAAGACTGTGTGGAGACCTCATGGCAGCCTTCCAATATCTGAAGGGGGCCTATAGGGATGCTGAGGGACTCTTCATGAGGAACTGTAGTGAGAGGACAAGAGGTAACAGGTTCAAACTTAAAAAGTGGTAATATAAATTAGACATAAGGAAGAAGTTCTTTACTGCCAGGGCTGTGGAACAGTGGAATGGGATGCCAAGTTGTGAATGCTCTATCCCTGGAGGTATTCAAGGCCGGGCTGAAGAGAGCCTTGGGTAACATGGTTTAGTGGGAGGTGTCCCCGCCCATGGCAGAGGTGTTGGAACTAGATGATCTTAAGGTCCTTTCGACCCTAACTATTCTATCATTCTATGATTCTAAAAACCAAACCTGCCTAAATATTGGTGCTTTAAGTTTGCCAAACCACATTGCAAAATTGCATTTACTGTTTGGGTTTGAATTGTTGGAAGTGTTGAAGAGCCCTTCCAGATCTACTCTTACTGAGTGCTGTAGGAGGAACACCTGCGGTTCCCATTTTGGTTTAGGGGTTCCAAATCTCTGAAGTGGAACCATAGAGATAGAATCCATTTTTGGAGGTGCTACTCTGCTTTGAAATGCAGTTGTCCCTGATAACATAGGGGGGTAGAGGAATGCTCATAGATGACATTGATGTATACTTCTGGCTTCAAAAGTTGAGATGTTTGGCCTTATGCCTAGTTTGGAGCATGCAATACACCTGACATAAGCTGTCATCATCTCATTTCAGGGCATGATGTTAGTTCATTACACAAGTTAAAACTTGAACTAATTGCAGATATGAAGCAACACTATTTTTATGCTACTGCTCCTTTGTATCTTACTGGTGCCATAGAATGAATGCTGCAGCGTCTTTTGAGAACAAAGACTGCAGCTGCCATATCCCTCCATCCTGAATGAGTTCAGGCTGGGAAGTTGAGGGAAGAATGGGTTAGGATTAAATGCCTGCCCTCGACAGAGGATGTATTTTACCACTTCTGATGTGTTTTCACCATCTGAGCTCTTGCTCAACACCAATCTGCTTATGAAAGGGATCTGCTGAAGCATTTTTCTCCATCTGTTCTCATTTGAAAACTTGAGAATTCTTTTGAAGTGATCTTTCAGCAGTTATTCGTTCATCTACTCCAGAGTACACAAGTTTAATGGCCTGTGCACATACAGTCAGTGCAGGCATTCAAAATATTTCACTGTGCACCATACTATTAGGCTTTAGAAACATAGATTACTATGGAGCATAGCTGCTCATATATTTAACCCCAACCCTCTTGTCATGAAATGATAACCAGTAATAGAAAGTATATGGCAGTTCCCCATGGCAGATGTTCCTGTCGAGCAGCTGTACTATGAGCACCTTGGAGATCGGCAGGAAAAGTTACTTCAACCCATAGACTTTTTAACATCAAAAAGTGAAGATTCAGTCCTAACTTTACGGAACGTAAAGGATAGTCTTGGTAATGAATGATTTTGTGAATAAAAGGTTGAACAGTAAATCTGCCCTTATACAAAAGGAAGTCTGTTTCCAGGCTTCATTTAGATTTGCAAACAGCAATAAAGTTAGAGGTCTAAGTTGCTTCTAGCCCAGCTCATTTCTTACATCTGCTTTGCCTTGAATACGCAAAATGAGGATGTGGAGTAAAGGAGAGGTTTTTATTTTATTCCCGTCTACTCTGCTGTGGTGGCCCCCAGTTGTAGCACTGTGTGGAGTTCTGGTGTCCTCAAAATAAGAAGGACTTGGAGCTGTTAGAGTAAGTCCAGGGGAGGCCATGAGGATGATCAGGGGCTGCAGCACCTCCTGTACGAAGACAAGCTGAGAAAGTTGTAGCTGTTCCTCCTGGAGAAGAGAAACTGCATGGAGACCTCGTAGCAACCTTCCAGTGTCTGAAGGGGGGCTACAAGGATGCTGCAAAGGGATTCTTCTTCAAGGACTGTAACGATAGCACAAGGGGTAATGATTTTAAACTGAAACAGCGGAAATTCAGGTTAGACATAAAGGAGAAGTTCTTTACTGTGAAGGTGGTGTGGCACTGGACCAGGTTGCCCAAAGAAGTGGTGAACGCTCCATCCCTGGCAGTGTTTAAGGCCAGGTTGGACAGAGCGCTAGGTAACATGGTCTAGGGTGAGACATTCCTGCCCATGGCAGGGGTTTGGAACCAGATGTTCTTAAGGTCCTTTCCAACACAGGCCATTCCGTGATTCTGTAAAAAAATAGCAGGTGTTTGTTGGGGTGTGATAATTTGTTTGCTTATGTGATTGTTTCCAGTGGCATGTGGACACAGACACTAACTCTGTGTGTGTAACTGAGTTCAGACTCATTCAAAACAAGCATTTTGTAGTAATAACAGGTATAGTTCTTCCCTTCTTCTTAAGAGCAGGAGCACATACTCAGCCTCTGTAAGGTGATTTGTCCTTGCCTTTTGTAAGCTGGTTTTTGTTAGATAAGATCAGATCTATGTGTTGATTTAAAGCAGAATGGCGGGCTCTTGTTCTTTTTGGGGATGGCAGCTCCCTGCACTCCTTGGAGTGTGACTGCCAGAGGGCAGATGGATCTTCTCCCTGACCTCCTTGTGGTGCAGCAGGTGAGTCCTCGGGGAAGTTGGGAGGATGGGGTTTTGCTGCAATAGATGATGTATGATTCATCTCCCCATTAGAGACCAGGAACGGCAGCCTGTAGGGAGCCATTCCCCAGCAGCCTCTCTTACATCACTGCTTTGAGCTTACTGGCCTCTCTTTGCTGCTCTAGCTGTTGGCAGATGAGAGCTGGCAAAGTGTTCTGCTGCATGCGTGATTAGCAACGCTCTTTGCAGACTTTGCTATGTTTTCCTGGCCTCCTGGATTTCAAAAATGCTCAGAGCACACACAGGGCATGACTGGCATCATTTGCATAAAGCCCTTTTTATTTCATGCATTTGTGGAGTTCACTGAACCTGAGTAATTTGTGCTGTGCAGCTACAATAAAGTCACCGGAATGCTAACAGGAGTGAATATGGCATGTAAAAGACATGTGAAGTTGATGGTAACCACACCTGCCTTTCCAGCATTTGCTACCCAGCCCCGACTGGAATACTTGTCATAGCTGAAGCATGAATATGTGATTTCATGCTTGGTAACTACAGATTATCAAGTAATTTAAATCCTAAGCATCTTTGAAAACAACAGCTCATCCTGGCGTGACAGTGCTCTCTTGAGCTCAAGGAGACCCTTGCCTCCTCTTCCTGGTGCCTGTTCCATACGGTGCCCCCACATTGTGCTGAGTCACCTGCAAGTCATGGAGCACAATGACTGACCACAATGCATGTGTATGGTGAGGTAGGGAGTCACATCCACACACTAAGGTATTTGAGTTTTCTTATTATTAAAGGAAATTTATTAGGTTCTGTGCACTTTAAAACTTTAGGGCTCAATCTATAGTTATTTTGCAAACTAATCTATTCCTCTGATCTGGGGCTCCCTGTCTGTGCTGCATGCGCTGTGTTTCCAGGGGGATGCAGCCTTCAGAGCATCAGTCCTAGGAATGAGGTACTATATTATGCGAATCTTGTTATTTTGGTGCTCTGCACATCCTCTGTGTTAACCCATAGAACAAGTTGTAGAATCCCTGAATGGTTTGGGTTTGGAAAGGATCATCCAGTTCCAGCCCCCCTGCTGTCAGCAGGGACACCTCACACAAGACCAGGTCACCCAAGGCTCTGTCCAGCCTGGCCTTGAACACTGCCAGGGATGGAGAATTTACCACTTCTTTAGGCAGTCTGTGCCAGTGCATCACCACCTCACCGATAAATAATTTCTTCCTTAAATCTAACCAGAACTTCTGTTTAATTTTAATTAATCAAAAATTGTCCTATCACTACCGTCCCTGATGAAGAGTCCCAGCACCATTTTTCTCTCCTTGTTGATGCCAGTGAGAAAATATATCTTGTCTTTACACCTATAAGAAAGCTTGTAATTGAAAAGTAAATTGCATGAACAATATTAAAAATGTAGTAAAATTATCAGGCCTCAGACAAAATGTAGGGTAATTTGTGACACAGCTCCAGTTAAAAATCATTATTATAAAAGTTGTTTAGTTTCTACATACAAGTATTGAGGGTATGGAATACTACTGACAGAAAAAAGTGAATAAGAATGTAATGACTCCAAGGAGAAATCAAAATGACATCTTACAACATAGACTAGATAATTAACACTGAATTTTTGAGTAGGACACAGAGGTATTGGGGTTCTTGGCTTAGGAGGGATTCACACTTGCTCTCATGAAAAAAGCAGTGGAGAATAACAGGCTTTTACTTGGTATATTACTGATGGTCTGCTATGCCTAGGAAAAGAGTAAGAATAATAAAGAAGAGCTGAAGCATGAGTACAGGGGATTTTTTAATGCCAAAGGAAAAATAAACTGAAGAAATGGAGGAGAAAATGGCGTTGTTAAATATGAAGATTATTAGAGGGAGATTTGGCAGCATAAAATTGCAACACTCTAACTGGCAGGAGGTGCTGATGTATTATGTAGGATCAGGCTGAGATTCAGAGTAGCTGTGGTTGCTTTAAGATGTTTATAAAAACATATAACCGATTTGAGACAGAGCTTGTGTGTATTTTCAAGGTTACTCATTGTTTCTGAAAACTTGTTTCAATAAATGGGCTTGGGAAAAAATTCAAGAAAGTATCACCAGAGGCTTGAGGGGTAAAAGAGCTTCAGAGCTCTTCAAAGTACCTGTGAAGTGCTGCCCTGAAAGGGACATGTGGATGCTGAGCTCACTTTGGAAGGAGGTCCCAAATTCCTGCATACTTTGTGAACTGTAGTTACTTTGGGGGTTTGGCTTTCAGAAGCTGTGAAATGTAAAATAAATTACCACCCCCTCTGCTGCTTGCTTTCTTTTAAACTAAACACATTCTTCTCAGGTTGAAATATAATGATGGACCTGATGTGCTCCGAATGTTTTATTTAGTCAAACTGAAAATTGTATTACCTGCAAGCTGCTTTAAAGCCAACATAAAAAAAACACCACCTAATTATAGAAGCAGTATGGAGGAGGTCTGCTGGTACATTGTACAATACATTTTGGCAGCTGCTCTTTACTGGAAGGCTGGCAAGACTTACATAGAAATGTTTGGAAGTGCTTAAAACGGGCAAAACCAAAATCTGTAGCTTTTGCTACAGCTACAAATAGAGATACAGCTATGTTCTGCATAGCTGGCAGAGACAAAAGGACCTATGCACTGGGTTGGGCCAGGGTCATAGCCATGGTTAATAGCATATTCTCCAGGATACAGGGCAGGACCTTAAAAAGGCTAGGAGGATTGGCCAGGTTAATAAATGGTTAGAAGGGTGGTGCTATAGTCAGGGGTTTGGGTACCTTGAACATGGGACTCAATTTAGTAAGCCAGATCTACTGGGGGCTGGTGGAGCTGGTTTGTCAAAGAAAAGGAAGAGTGGGTTTGGTAGGAGACTTGCCAGACTGGTCAAAAATGCTTTAAACTAGATGTGTTGGGGGAGAGGGGCATCATTCCATCCCAACACACTCAGTCAGTTGCCAGCACCTATAATAAATGTTCAGAGCAATGTAGAGATATTCCAGCTGCTCCAGCCAATGAGCCGGCTTCAACTGGAGCTCAGCTCAGGTGTCTCTATACAAATGACTGTGGCATGGGGAACAAAGAAGAAGAATTAGAGATGTGTACACATCTACAGGCGTATGATATCATAGTCATCACTGAAACATGGTGGGATGGCTCCTATGACTGGTGTGTTGGAATGGAAGGTTACAGGCTCTTTAGGAAAGACAGGCCTAGCAGAAAGGGAGGGGGAGTTGTTATTTATGTTAGGGATAGGCTGGAGAGTATGGAACTCTGTCTGGGGACAGGTGAGCAGTCGACAGAGAGTTTGTGGGTCAGGGTTAAAGGGAGAGCAGCAATGGGAGACATTATTGTGGGGATCTGTTACAGGCCACCTGACCAAGAGGACTCGGTGGATGAAGCACTCTATAGACTGATAGGAACAGCCTCACACTTGCAGGCCCTTGTTCTCATGAGGGACTTCAACACACCCTGAGATCTGTTGGAGGGATGGTATGGCCTGGCACAAGCAATCCAGGAACTTCCTCGATTGTGTGGAAGACAGCTTCCTTCTGCAAGTAATAGAGGAGCCGAAAAGGAGAGGTGCCATGCTTGACCTTGTGCTCACCAACAGGGAAGGGCTGGTTGGAAATGTGATGCTCCAGGGCAGCCTTGATTGCAGCAATCATGAGATGGTCGAATTCGAGATCCTCAGGACAGTGAGAAGAGCATGCAGCAAGCTCACTGCCCTGGACTTCAAGAGAGCAGACTTGGGCATCTTCAGGAACTGCTTAGTAAGGTTCAATGGGATATAGCCCTAGAGGGCAGGGGGGCCCAAGACTCTTGGTTGATATTCAAGGATCACCTGCTGCAAGCTCAGGAGCGATACATCCCTACTAGAAGGAAGTGCTGTAGGAGGGCCAGGAGACCTCCTTGGATGGATAAGGAGCTGCTGAGGAAAATTTGAAGGAAAAAAGAGGCTTATAAAAGGTGGAAGCAAGGAGAGGGGGCCTGGGAAGAATACAGGGATGTTGTCCAGGAAGCTAGGGATCAGGTTCGGACAGCTAAGGCCCACTTAGAATTAAACTTGGCTAGGGATGTTAAGGATGACAGGAAGGGATTCTATAGGTACATTGCAAATAAAAGGCAGACTAGGGACAATGTGGGGCCTCTCCAGAAGCTATTGGGAAAACTGGCTACCCTGGATTTGGAGAAGGCTGAGGTTCTTAATGACTTCTTTGCCTCAGTCTTCACCAGAAAATGCTCTGATCATACCACCCAAGTCTTGGAAGGCAGACGCAGGGACAGTGAGAATGAAGACCCTGGGCCCACTGTAGGAGAGGATCTGGTTCGAGACCATCTTAAGAACCTGAACGTATACAAGTCCATGGGACCTGATGAAATCCATTTGCTGGTCCTGAAGGAGCTGGCAAAGGAAGTTGCTAAGCCACTGACCATCATATTTGAAAAATCATGGCAGTCAGGTGAAGTTCCCGATGACTGGAAAAAGGGAAATATAACCCTCATTTTCAAGAAGGGGAAAATCGATGAGGAGGGGAACTACAGACCAGTCAGCCTCACCTCCGTGCCTGGAAAAATCTTGGAGTGGATTCTTCTGGAAGACATGCTGAGGCACATGAAAAACAACAAGGTGGTTGGTGACTAAGTGGAAATCCTGCCTGACGAATCTGGTGGCCTTCTATGATGGGGCTATGGAACTGATGGACAGGGGTAGAGCAGTTGATGTCATATACCTGGACTTGTCCAAAGTGTTTGACATTGTCTCACATGACATCCTCGTCTCTAAGTTTGAGAGACATCAATTTGATAGGTGGACCACTCGGTGGATAAAGAACTGGCTGGATGGCCACACGCAAAGAGTTGTGCTCAGTGTCCAGCTGGAGACCACTAACGAGTGGTGTCCCTCAGGGATCGGTGTTGGGAAAGGTCTTGTTCAACATCTTTGTCAGTGACATGGACAGTGGGATTGAGTGTGCCCTCAGCAAGTTTGCCAATGACACCAAGCTGTGTGGTTCGGTTGATACGTTGGAGGGAAGGAATGCCATCCAGAGGGACCTTGACACGCTTGTGAGATGGGCTGATGCCAACTTGATGAAGTTTAACCATGCCAAGTGCAAGGTCGTCCACCTGGGTCAGAGCAATCCCAGGCACAGCTACAGGTTGGGCAGAGGAGAGGTTCAGAGCAGCCCTGCAGAGAAGGACTTGGGGGTTTTCGGTTGATGTAAAAATGAACATGAGCCGGCAGTGTGCACTCACAGCCCAGAAAGCCAACCATATTCTGGGCTGCATCAAGAGGAGTGTGACCAGCAGGTTGAGGGAGGAGATCCTACCCCTCTACTCTGCTCTTGTGAGACCTCACTTGGAGTACTGTGTGCAGTTCTGGTGTCCTCAACATAAAAAGAACATGGAACTGTTGGAACAAGTCCAGAGGAGAGCCACGAGGATGATCAGGGGTCTGGAGCACCTCCCATATGAAGACAGGCTGAGAAAGTCGGGGCTGTTCAGCCTGGAGAAGAGAAGGCTGTGTGGAGACCTCATAGCAGCCTTCCAATATCTGAAGGGGGCCTATAGGGATGCTGGGGAGGACTCTTCATGAGAAACTGTAGTGAGAGGACAAGGGGTAACGGGTTCAAAGTTAAACAGGAGAAGTTTAGATTGGATATGAGGAAGAAATTCTTTCCTGTGTGGGTGATGAGGCACTGGAATGGGTTACCAAGGGAAGTTGTGAATGCTCCATCGCTGGCAGTGTTGAAGGCTGGATTGGACAGAGCTTTTGGTGGCATGGTTTAGTGTGAGGTGCCCCTGCCCCTGGCAGGGGGGCTGGAACTAGATGATCTTAAGGTCCTTTCCAACCCTAACTGTTCTTTGATTCTATGATTCTATCTTAGCTGGTCTCTGAAGGTATTTTCAGAAGCTTTGCTGAACCTGTAAAGAGGGATTATTTGCCGCATAGTAAAACTGTCCAAAATCATTGAGCAGGTGAGAGGCGTTTCAGATGTTTCTAATTTTAAAGATTTGGCATTGTAGGTTCACTGTTGTGGTCAATAGGCTAATTGCACATGGGACAATTTGAACAGGGAACAAACTCCATCCTTAACCCCTTCCTTCCTGCCACAGCTATTGCCAGGTATATTCAGAGTTCCCAGACTTTACTGCTGAAAAGACTAAGCAACGAGGTTCTATGTAAGTGAGCTGCACAACCTCTGTGAATGCACAGGCACTCCTAGCTGAGGGAGCATGTTGGAGAGTAAAAGGATGTTAAGGACAAGAGAGAGATTTTTGAAGTCACAAACTGTCACAGGCCGCCTGGGCTCTGCGTGATCTGGTTCTCTGTGTAAATACTCTGTGTGTGGAGGAAGATCTAGTTCATCTCTCCCTCAACCCTGCCCTTTTGTACCAGTTTTCTTGCTTTTGCCCTTGTCTAGTTATGACACTGTGTCCCATAGCTGCTGCCTTTTGCTCCATTGGCCAGGAACAGCCACGCCTGGACCCCGAAGAGGAGCTGGCTCCGACTTCTCAGTCAGCAGCGCACTTAGATGAAGCATGCCAAAGAGATGCCTCAGAATCCTCACCTTATCTTTTGGGTAGGGCACAATGTGATGGAGGCCTCTGACTTGCTGGTTCTTGTATGTTTTGTTTGGGTAAGTGGTGGGAATGGAGGCCAGGGTCAGGCAGAGCATCTGCAGCTAGGTCAGCCCGTGATTCACATGATGGGATTGGAGCAGAGCTGCTACCATTTTATCTCTGGAGTGAAGGACCTGAGGAGCAGCATGCATGGGCTGCTTTTGGTACGAGAGAGAACAAGCATATGTCGGCTGATGCACAGGTTCGCATGCACAGAGGTAGCACCTCTGCCTCTTTGATATGCTTTAATTCTTATCAAAGCATCCTGTTGCAGTCGTAAGTACAGTTTTGGACTAGTCAAACAATAAGGAGAATTTCTAGAATATTACGAACTCTGTGTGCATTAGATGTATTCCCAGGAAGGAGAAATCATGTGGCTTTGGCTTCTTTGGGGGTTAATGGGGCAAATGGTGCTCGTCCACACTGGAGAGGCATAGTTTTGACTCTTAAAAAAAGAAACAGAAAGGAAGGGAAGATGGAAATCCATATTTGGGGTGTTCTGGAGCACGTTTGAGAGAATACTGAAAAGAAAGAGGCTTCCCTGAAGCCTGGTTAAAGGAAAATTGGAGCCTGTCAAGGTAGCCCCAAATCACTTCTCTTTAGAGGGCTGCCACACTGAAAGGCTGAGCCAGTTGAGGACTTGAGTTCAAAAGGAGGAAAAGATGTTCCTGATGATGAAACTGTGAATGGTTGATGTGGTATTCACCTTAATAAGTTGCAGTATTTCCCAAAAAAACTTTGGTGGTAGATCTTTTGTCTAATGGTGACGTGTGTGGATAAGGGAAATTGGAATGAATTATATTCTCTATACTAGCTATCATAGTTTAGAAGAAAGCTTTTAACAGATATCTGTTTCCGGGAGAGTAATAATTGTGTTATTCTTATGAAGAAGCAGCAAATATTTTTGTGATGACCCATGTAGGCAAATTCATAAACAAGTTTTATCTTGTGTGATTTTGGCACCAGCGCTGAATTGCACATAGGTATTCACTCACTCAACTATTGCTCATTTGCATCATCTGACAGTGAATCAGACTTCAGGGGAATAAAATTTGCTTTGATTCATCTGCCTGTTGGTATGAATTCCAGAAGCTTTTACAAGAATTTCAACAGACACATGAGAGAACTATCCCAGGTGTCCTCTTATTTGTCATTTTATTAACATTATTATTCTAAGAGTATAATTACTTAGAAGATACTGCTCATCAGGATTGCCACACTGCTCAGTAGGGACTAAGGAACCCACTTCTTATTTGCAATGAGGAGTTTGGTCATGATTGAGCAGCACAAGACCTACAGCCAGAACCAGAGGTGCTTTAAGAATTTTGGGTTTTATTTCTTCATTTTTGAGAATGGATGTTTGACAGAATTTTTGATGACTGTGCATTAATATTTGTGGGTTTTATGGAAGAAGTGCATTCTGGGGGGTCTTTAGCTGACATTTCAAAGTCTTTTGTATATTACAGCAAATTCTTAGGGATTTTTTTTTTTTTTTTTTTTTTTTGAGAGGCTGATCCATGCAACATCTCACTGATACATACCTGGCAGAAAGGGTCAGCTCAGGTTATATTTAAAGATTTGTGTTCTAACCAAATAATAAATGTAGAAGTACTAGTACCTACAATTGATTGTTTAGGTTACAAATTTAGGTTCAGCTGACTGAAATCAGTCTCAGAGATGAAAAGAAGTATACATAGATGTATTCCAGCACTGGTTTTATGGTTTTGTCTTGGTCTATTAGAAGCCAGGCTGCAGTATGTTGTTGGATACTTGACCTATGCTCTCACTTTATCCTGTGCACACTTCAGTTTGATTCCTGTTTGCTGGCTTCCTATAGAAATGATGCATTTGTTTCAGTTTTAACCCCCAGGAGCATATATTACTGAAATTATTAATGTCATTGCTGACATTATTTAGTTTTATTTAGTGGTATTACTACATTATTTAGGGTTTATCACCCAAATTACACCATGACTCCAATACTTTCAGTTCCTCCTCCACAAGTGATGTTCTTCTCACAACTTTCAAGCATTTTACCTTTTGTCAATACGAGCAATTCTAATATCAGAATTGTAGTTGAGGAAGAAAATAATGTCTTCAGGAGCAATGTTAGGTCACAATGTGTGAGCTATCATGTTAGTGTGGAGGGGCAGAAGCATAGGTTTTATTTCCTGATTTTTGTGGCTGTGTTTTAAAAAGTTACGTGTCCCTGCCCAGGCTGCATCACAGGGCTTTTTTCTTATTAACACACAATTTAGTTAGACATAATATTTTTAAAACAAATGCACTCGATCTTGTTCACAGATGAAGGACTACTTGCTCTAGTTCTGCTCTTCAGGATTCCTATTAGTGGTGAACTACTGGGCATTTTCCTCCCTAAAATGCTATTAAAGCTACTGTAGAACTCTTTTTAATAATTTCAACAGCTCATCAGCTGGAACATTATATTGTTTAAAGATTTAGGAATTTAACTAGAATCAGAGAATGTGTTTTGAATTCTCAACTTGGAATCCAGATGGGTGAGAAGTTGCAGAAGTTGTGATCAGTGTGATTTATAGATGTTTAGATGTTGAACACTGATTTTTGAGGTGCAGTGTAAATCAAAGTATGTTTACTTTAGCAATTTTTTGATGTGAAAATCTATTCAGAAGGTGCTAGGGCACTCTCAGAGAACATCATCAAGAACATCCCAATGTGTAATTCCACGGGAGGCATTTCCTACTGTTGCTGCATGAGATTACACCTTGTCTGTGGTACTGCAGGTAATGCCTGCATGGTACAGTGTTTAATGAACTTTTCAAAGAGCTGAATTCATACTTAAAAGAAAAACACTAGGATCAGGTCAGTTGGTCTCAGCTAGCTCTGTTAGGATCAGCTTGGCATCAATATTCAATCAGAAAATGGAACTTCTCCCTAAATAAGACAGTTTTGAGAAGCACTCAGGATCTGATAACACTGGTTTGCTATCTTCTGATGCCCTGCTGTTTATTTGGCTGCTTCCTTTGCTCCCTACAGCATTTGTGTTGCAGTGGCAGTAAAGTGTTGAGCAAGTGCCATTTACACAGGAACACAGCCATTACAATATGAGAACCTGTGATCATGCCTTGCGTGAAGCACCCTAAAGGTCCACATGTGTACATATGAGTGCATGAAAAAAGCATGAGAAAGGAACTTACTCGGGTGATTGCCATTACACCTCTGCAGCAGCTGAGAAAATCTGGGCTGTTCAGCCTGGAGAAGAGAGACTGCATGGACGCCTCAGAGCAGCCTTCCAATATCTGAAGGGGGCCTACAAGGATGCTAGAGAGTGACTCTTCATCAGGGACTGTAGAGATAGGACAAAGAGTAATGGCTTTAAACGGAAACAGTTGAAGTTCAGCTTAAATATAAGAAACAAGTTCTTTACTGTGAGGGTGGTGAGGCACTGCACAGGCTGCCCAAAGGAGTGGTAAATGCTCCATCCCTGGCAGTGTTCAAGGCCGGTATGGAAAGAGCCTTGGGTGACATGGTCTAGTGTGAGGCATCCCTGCTCCTGGCAGGTGGTTGGAACTTTTAAGCACTTTCCTATCCAAACCATTCTGTTTCTGTATCCAGGCAGACTCTTCTTGTTTACGGTAAATCCAAGAAGCTTGCTCCACTCCTGTGAAGATCAAGGTACCTTCCATTACCTGTGGTTACTGTCAAGTTGTTTCGACGCTGGAAACCCAGACTGGGCCTCCACAGATATCATATATATCATACCTTATCGTCCCCATTACTGCATCTGCTCCTGTTGAAACTCCACTGCAAGGCAGTGTGTGATGAGTGGGAATTTGTCCATGTCCTATCCATGCTCTGACACATCCTCACGGGGGCCTGGAGGGCTGTGAGACGGATGAGCCATGCTGCCCAGCTTCCCTCGGGAAGCACAATCCCCTGAAATGCCAGCACATTCAGCAGCATCCACCAGTGTTTTGGTACAATATAATTTTATAATCTCTCATGCCTCTTGGTTTAATCACTGGGCCTCCTGACATAAAAAGAAGCAGCTGCTAAAATTTGTGTAGTGTGTATTGTAGTGTGTATTGTAGTGTGGAGGCAGACAAATCAAAGCAAATAAAAGTCAGAATAATCCATCAGGAAAAATGGTGTTAGTGACATGAGAGGAAAGGGACATGAGGAAAGTGACTGTATAGTTTCAGATGTATTTCTATAAGCTGTTGGACATTTGGAAACATTTCCAATTAAATCACTGCTTTTTAAACTGGAGCTCAGAATGCTTTGGCTGTTTGCTTGCCTTTTCGTATGTAGAGTTGTCCTTGGTTCAGCAGTAACAGTCATTTTTCTCCTTCTTAGTAGCTGGTGCTGTGCTGTGCAGACTTTCAGCCTGAGAACAGCGCTGATAACACCAATGTTTTCAGTTGCTTCTCAGTACTGTTTACTCTGACCAAGGACTCTCTGAGTCTCATGTTCTGCCAGGGAGGAGGGGAAGCCGGGAGGAAGCAGAGACGGACACCTGACCCAAAGTAGCCAAAGAGATATTCCATACACAGCATGTCATGCCCTGTATATAAACTTGGGGCAATTACCCAGAAGGCCCAGATAGCTGCTCAGGTCAGGCTGGGTATCGGTTGGCAGGTAGTGATCGATTGTATTCTCTTCCCTTGTTATTGTGCTTGTCATTATTATTATTATTAGTGGTAGTAGTAGTGGTTTGTGTTATACCTTAGTTACTGGACTGTTCTTATCTCAACTCGTGGAAGTTACATTCTTTCTATTCTCCTTCCCATCCTTTGGGGAGTAGGGGGAGGAAGAATGGAGGGAGTGAGTGAGCAGCTGTGTGGTTCTGAGTTACTAGCTGGGCTTAAACCACGACAAGAGTTTCTATTTTAGGCTGTATTTCATGCAGAATTGATTGGCTGAGGAGTTTTACAGGTAGACACAGGCAGGATATGCATTGGCAATCCTGCTGACCAGGAGAGTTCAGTGGAATTCTTAGTGAAATGCAGATAGATCATTTTATCAATCAGATTTCTGGTCTATGTATGCTTTTTTACTGTGTAAGGGATAGATCACACAAGACAACTTAGGAAGACATCAAATATGTGTAGTTGTTGCAGGCTGAAGGGATAAGGAGCAGGGATGGAGGTTGGTAAGGACGGTTTCTGTAATTGTCATTAAGCTGTTGACCGTTGAGTCCTTGACATCAGTTTGAAGTTTTTAAGTGTCCTTGTGAGAGGAGGTGGTGCGGGTCTGTTTCCTTGTGTATTTGAAAGCCCGTTCCATAGAATCATAGAATCATAGACTGGTTTTGGTTGGAAAGGAGCTTAGGATCATCTAGTTCCAAACCCTTGCCATGGGCAGTATCACCTCACACTAGAGCATGTTGCCCAAGGCACTGTCCAACCTGGCCTGGAACGCTGCCAGGGATGGAGCATTTATCACTTCTTTGGGGCTTTAGATTTCTCCCAAGAAACCTTCTCTTCACCACTGATAGAGGCTAGATGCTTGGTGGGGGAGACTTAATCAATTTAAGGTATGCTTCCATGTATTTAAAGACTAATATATAGTAGCACCTTTCTCTGCTCCTTCCCTTCATTATTCCTTTTTCAGTCATGCATTTTTTCCATGGAGACACAGCAGTGGTCCATAAATAGAATCTAAGGTAGTGACTTCTGTCCTGGTGGCACTTATGTTTAATTAACTTGAGGCTTTTGGTATTCTGTTGCGCTGTGCTGTGATGAAGGAGCTGAACAGAAGCACAGTAGCAGTTTTGTTCATCTTTGATGTTGGAGAACTGCTGCCTTTGGAAGAACCTCTATGTAAATCAGAGAGTTGTGAAGGAGAAATCCTCAGAACCAGTCCTCTGCAGAGTACTTCCTACTGCCTTCTTCACTCCCTTCCAGAAAGGATTCGCTTTCCATTTCCGCAGTGAAACCATTCAGCAACACAACACATGCTGCAGTTTTTCATTGTAACTTGGCTACAAGTACATGCTTTGGGGAGGTGGAGTGCTAAAATTTGGACGGAGGCCGGAAATGTTTGTGGCAGATATTTCAGGGTAAATAACATTAAACTTTTGCCAAAGATATTTAAGCCTTACCCTTATTTCCAGTGCTCTTAAGACTGCAGCTGTGATAAGTCACCTCTTGCGCTTCAGCACTCTTCATAATGCCAGTGTTCAGTTTTCTCTAGTCTCATTTTGTCAAATAAGCAATTATTGACAAGAGAAAAGTCTCCAGCCCCAGGGGCTGCCCATGGATGTCATTAAAGATGTGACTGTCGAGCATCTTCTTTGTCTGAGACTATAAATGCATGTGAGTCCACTGAATAGGCTCAATTCAGTCAACCAAAATCATAGGTTAGCTGTAGTTTTGGGGTTTTTTTATTGATGGCAGGTTTCATGTGGTCACAGTACATAGTCACATGATATACTAGCAAATGGATTAACTGCTGATTTATGCTTCACATAAGCCTTGTAAATCCACATGCATACCTTCCAGATGCTAGGCAGAGACATCTTTGAGATGTATTAGTGAGGCCATTTTCTGAGAGAAAATATACAGGTGGGACTAAATCCCACTGACATAACATTTTAGGAGAAATTACAGCAAAGATGTGCTTGACAAGACCCTATAACTATTTATAGGCAGTTCTGTCAAATGTAGGGTAAACTTGTCTATTTTTTTCCTTCCAGCAACATTTGCTGCAGTATTCATCTGGTTAATTGTGGGCTGCTGAAAATTTGCATGAAGATATCTGCACAGTGGCACCACCCTGTAATTACATGGGAAGGGAACTCCAGGCTGTGATTATACCAGTGAATGTACTCAGTGGGTGTTGTGAGTGTGGTGGGAGGGATCATAGAATCATAGAAGCATAGAATGGTTCATCTTGAATCAGAGGTGCCTTTGAGAAGTTTTACACCCTGAGCAGACCATCCAGAGTCAGGCAGATGTACATCTAAACCTGCTTCTAATTAGGCAGGTGGGATGAGGAGTCTTGCACTGGATTTTTTGTTGTTTTGCTGTTTTAATTTTCCTTTCATGTTTCTTTCCTTCTCTTCTTCCCCTGTGCCTTTCCTTATATAGAGTCACAGAATGGTTTGGGTTGGAAAGGACTATCTAGCTCTAACCCTCTGCCATGGGCAAGGACACTTCACACTAGACCATGTTGCTCAAGGCTTTGTCCAACCGGTATTTGAACACTGCCAGGGATGGAGCATTTACCACTTCTCTAGGCAACCTGTGCCAGTGCCTCACCACCCTCACAGTAAAGAACATCTTCCTTATAGCTATACATATATACATACAGACAACTGCCTTTACTCTTCTGCTTCTTTTCTCCTCATGTTTCGGAGGTCTGTTGGTTCTGCTGAGAGCATTAGCTGCAGTACCTGTCCCTCACTGACACCAGGAAAACACGCCGTCTTCCAAATGGGCAAAATCCAAAGGCTGTGGCTACCTTCTTGCTGCTAATGCTGACTCCTTTCTTCTGTCTGAACAAATTTTAGGTTCTGTGCACATTTCTGGTTTTAATAAGCTCCTTTATTTTCATGCTAGAGGAATTAATCTAAACTCTTGCTCTCAGCATGCTGCTCTCACCCAGAATACTGTTTTCAAATGGAGGCAACACCCTGTTTACATAGATAAGCAAATTCACAGTCTGCAGAGCTTCTTCCAGTCGGAGCAGTGAACAGTGAGGGACTGGGAAGCACAGGTTTCACATACACAATGCTTCTTCTGAAGGGGAATCAGATTTATTTTTTCCCTTCTGAAGACTTGAAACCTGGAATATCTGCCTCTTGGCCAGCCATTCTTTCCCACAAACACTTCTTCCCAGGTTCAGACCAGCTCAGTTATGTTACTGCATATGCATGCATCTTGATGCCTGCCTACCCAGGGCCATGTACGGGGCACACAGGGAGCTTTTGAACAAGTCAGATTCCACTGAGGACCTGGGATGTGTCCCCCAGGCATTTTCTGTAGCTTGGTTGCTTGTTTAAATCATTTTAGTAAGTGGGCTGGTTTTTTATATCCTCAAAATGCAACAGTCTGTGGGGAAAAAAAAAAACCAAACCAAATTTTTGTATGCTCTGGTGTCTCAGGTTAGTATCCGGCAGCACTCTCAGTGGCTGGAATCCAGCATTTTGGTGCTGAGATGGGAAAGCGTATGAAGATGCTATCTAACTCTTGTGGTCAGAGCTTGAAGATACTTGAAGGAAGGAAAAAAACCTAAGGCAAACACAAATTTTATGTTTGCATGATTGTGTTTAAGGATCTCTTCTTTTCTGCTGTTTTTTTTTTATTTGCATTTACGTTTACACCGCATCCTGCTTCTTTCGGAGAGATGAGAAGAAAGCAGAGTAAAGGCTGCTGTGATCCTCTGTGCTTGTTCTCTAAGTCCTGTTTTGTTGTCCTCTTTTTTTCAGTAGTGGCCAAAACTTAAAGGTTAAAAAAGTTAAAAGTTGGGTTTTTTTCCCTTCCCTGACAAGGAAACTTGAGTTATTTCAGACATATCTCAAGTTTTAGTAATGTCTCAAAGTTAGCATAAGAAAGAGAATGGTATTTCCAGATGAAAATACAGGAGTGTGTGCGGAGTATGTTGTAGGCTTGCTTTACTGGGGGTTCAATCTCTCTTCTGAAAGGACAACATACTTCTGCTGTACCTTGCCCCATTCCCCCCAGATCAAACTGTGCAGAAGGTAAACCCCAACCTGCAAACCTGTGGATGTTTTATGCTATTTTCACTCCCAGGTAGCCAGAAAAACAGGGCAGTAATTTGTCCCTGCTTGTAAAGCAGAAATGCTAATAACATCTGCTTTCAAGAGAGAGGTGAGGTCCTTTCTCTGCCTACCATTGTCCACTGGCATTTCTATTAGATGTAACATGATCTGCAGGTGGCAAATAAGGCCAAAAATAGCACAATAGAAATAAATTCCTACTCATTAAAAATATATTTCAAACGGTATTGTATTTTACGCCTGTCCCTTTCAGCCCAGTTGTGCTTGTTCCCGTGAGTGCCCACCTGTGATTTTGGCCCTATTCCTTGGTGAATTAGTGACTGACTCCTAAATATTGTCTGTTCTTTCCTGTCATCGACCTCCAGTCTAGCATGCTTGTGAAGGTTGTTCCAAAACTGTTTCACCAGATAGCAAGGGGGGGGGGGGGGGGGGGGGGGCTCTTTATATATTCTCTCTCTTCAGCTCCACTGCACTTGGAAATATCTTCATTGCAATCATTTCAGTTGGTCTCTTCTGTCAGGTAACAAGTGACAGGACAAGAGGTAACGGCCTGAAGTTGCACCCGTGAAGGTTTAGGTTGGATATTAGGAAAAATATCTTCAGCGACAGTGTAGTTGGAAATTGGAATGGCCTGCCCAAGACAGTAATGGAGTCACCATCCCTGGAAGTGCTCACAAGCCATGTAGATGAGGCCCTTAGTGCCATGGTTTAGTGGTGGCCTTGGCAGTGCTGGGGTAATGGTTGGACTTGATCATCTTAAAGGTCTTTTGCAGCCTAGTTGATTCTACATCTCTGTAATTTGCCATCTTGTAGGACTCAGCGCAGCAAAGCCCTTTGGATGCACTTATAAAACATTCTGTAATTAGTGCGTGGGTCATGCCTATAAACTGTGATGAGGAGGTGGTGAAAGAAACACCTGTATTAAAATGTTTTCCTCGAGGGTAGGAATGTTCTGAGTTAAGAAGAGAGGAAAGTAAGGGGTTCAGGAGAGCTGGAAGTTTCCATACGATAATACATGTACTTTTTAATCCCTAGAAAGTACCTGTTGAATTTCTCCCATCTCATGGATGCTAGTTGGTCTTACAATGTGAATCCTTGTTCTACAAGTTAACATCTTAGAATGGTTTTGGATGGGAAGGATATTAAGATCATCCAGTTCCAACCCCCTGCCATGGGCAGGGATGCCTCATACTAGGCCATGTCACCCAAGGCTCTGTCCAACCTGGCCTTGAACACTGCCAGGGATCCAAATTAACTGAACTCCCAGTAATTTTTGAGGAAAAATATAAAAAAATCAAAACAAGCATTGAACTTAAATACCTCAGTGTTTCCGAGATTCTGCCAGTGCTGGAAGTATTCAGAAGATGATCTTTGTTCCATGTTTGTCCCTATCTAGCTCTCCTCCTTCCAATATTTCTAACCAATGGACTGAAACTGAAACAGCGAAGGTTCAGATTAGATATAAGGAAGATCGTTACTGTGAGGTTGGTAATGCACTTGCACAGGTTGCTCAAAGAAGTGGTGAATGTTTCATCCCTGGCAGTGTTCAAGGCCAGGTTGAACAGAGCCTTGGGTGACATTGTTTAGTGTGAGGCACCCCTGCCTATGGTAGGGTGATGGAACTATATGATCTTAAGGTGCTTTCCAACACAAACCATTCTATAATAGCGTAGGACAGGATTTCGGTTTAGATTAACCTGGGTGAAGCTAGTGTAGATTTCTCTTATCTTCGATGCTTGCCTATGGGAGAAACACACTTCCTGGAATGGTAGGGCTGTCCACTGAAATCAAAATGGTAATGGCAACAGATTTGTACACACACTCTATTCTTCTCGGGGGCACAACTACAAAGATTAGAATAATTTAAGAAAATTCAAGCTGATTCATAGTTTAATGAGGGAATGCTTAGAGATGATAAAAAATGAATCCAGGATGAGGAAAGAAGGCAAACAATATTGATGGATGAAAAGGACCAAAAGACTTTAGCTTTGAGAGAGGCCTCAAAAAAGTACCTTTAACACAGAAGTGGTATTTTTTTATATATTCTGGTTGCTCTGTTGAAGTTCATAAAGCAATTTTGATTGCAGACTATGCTTATCTGTAGTTACATGCTGATTCTTAGCTGATAATAGATGAATGTTTTCTTAGAAGATTAATTTTATAAGCAGAAGACCTTTGCAAGGTAGCCCTCTGCTAAACATTTCAAATAATGTTGGAACAGCTGCCATATTTTTCAAATAATTGCATCATACAGCACAAGTCAAGGTGCTGTATTCAAGGTTCATTTTAAACTGGCTGTTCTGAAGGACGATGAATACCTGTTCAAGACGCAGGACAGAGGCCTACTCATGTCTAAGCACACAGTTACCTTGCTCTTGCTGTATGTTGGGGACGCTCTTGCTGTTCCCATTGCCTCATCTCTGTCCTTACCTGGCTCTCTAGGCATATAAACCAGATGTTCAAACCTGAGGGTGCTGGCGAAGAGAGATGGTCCTATGTATTGCAGGAGACTCTCCTGGCTCTTCTATTGTCAACATTGATGGTACAGAATTACCAAATGAATAATGCATTCTTTGATGGAATTAAATATAAAATTGGAAAAGAAACCATATCTCAAGTATAACAAAAGCTTGCCAGATAAACCATTACACTCTAGAAATCTGATGCTGCTAAAATAAAGGATGTTTTTTGAAAGAGTTCCAGATGGTATTGGTTCCATTTCCCCCACATCCAAAAAGAAGTAGCACTTGATTTCAGTTGTTAAAAAATAAGCGTGTACAGCTTACAAATTCTTATATATCACCCACCTAATAACCTCTATACTCAGCATTTAGTTTTTCTCACATGGATACCAGGATGCAAGAATCTTTCAATCTTGCAAGTCCATACTCATCCCACTCATTCTTTTTGCTTTTTGTGTTGTGGTAGGGTGTAAAAAATAATTGACTTCTACTAACCCATGGTCTGTTGTGTTAGAAAATAAAGCAAACAAATGGTAAAGGATCAGAGAAGGACTAAAGAGTAAATGAGAGCAAAAAGCAAGGTTTCCCAGCAGCAAGTGACGTAGAAGCCACACTACTTTAGTCAGCTTTAGTTCTAGGCACAGATTTTTGCTCTGCTGTTTGCTTGCTTGTATTTAAATGATCAAATTTTTGTTCTGCAACTCATTAGCTGTTAGGAACAAAACAATATGGGGGTTGGCTGGCAAGAGAGAGGGCTAGTGCAGTCTGCTTGGTTCTCTAGTCCTAGCACACAGCAGAGAGGCATAGGTTAACCATTTTCCAGTTGTCATCTTTCCGAACAGCTCAAAATCTGCTGTGAATATTAAGTTGAATAAGTTTTACTTTGGCTGTAGAAGTACATCCCAAATCTAATAGCACTCACTCTTCCTATTTGGGTCTAGTAATTACTGCACGGACAGTAGCATTGTAGAATGGTCAGACAGAGCCACCCTTGCACAAACTGTTTGTCCAACAGTATTAGGCTGCTTCAGGATTGTGTGTGCGGCTGGCAGAGATGGCCTGGAATCTGCAGGAAGACCCTTCCCAAGTGTCAGCAAGAGACATGGGGAATACACAAGGGCATATTGCATTCACACTGCATTTGTATATATTTTTACTGAATGCTGCCAAGCTTGTGTTAAGAATATGCCTTAATATGCCACAGTTTAGGTGTCTTAACTCCTAACAGAAGCCTGGTTCAGGTAAAGTTGAAAATGTTTATATAGTCTCTATATGTGTTTCTATACAGAAATCAGCAATTCCAGTGGCATGTAAGATTGCGTGTTACCTGTGAGTAGCAAGAAACCTCATCGATGAGCTTCTTCCTGAAAATTTTTTTTCCTAAAAGTTCATCCTGTGCCTGAGTCTGAGAGATGTGTGTGCACTTCTGTTGGTGAAGGCCAAATTGAACAGGCTTTGTGCAGCTAAGCTCGCTGTCTGAGTGAGGCCTGGGACCGTGCTTGGCACTGTAGCAGTGTGTGCTCCTGCAGGTAAGTCCTATTCAGCAGGAGGAAGGAGATGGTACAAATCTTAGAAGGGAAGAAGTGTCTGTAAATAGCAGCAGCATCATATGCAGTCAGTATCTCCTGGTGAAAAGCTGTCGAGTACAAGGGAGTTAATGCCTTTTCTCCATCTTCTAAGAGTGGTTCTCAGTAATGCAAATCACTGCAAATACAGCTGAGTTGAATTCTGGCATGTGTTCTAGAGGGAGAAAGCAGAAATGTTTGCTGGAAGGGAGAAGTGGGCTTGTGAAGATTTTGCGTAATTCAGTCAGAGGACCGCAGATGTCAGCAATGAGGCGGAGATACTGAAACCTCTCAGCACGCCCTGAGGTGGGAAGTAACACGCCTGATTCTCCCCTTTTAAATGGCCGTGATGGATCAGGCAGTGTCTGTTTATGACCAGATTAAGAACAGGAGTGAACACAACATTGTTACTGCTTTGTATATGATGGCCTTTTTCTACATATTAGGATTTTATTTGTGACACATATATAAGCCTTTTTAAATTATTGTTGTCATCTCTAATAGGAAATGTCACTGCTGTATCCAGTAGGTGTGCTTAGTCCTGGTTATTCTGAGTTGAAAAAGTTTCATTTGATGTATGCTTCAACCTCTTCTTCCTTCTCTTGTGTCAAAACTAGGGTACACTACAAACTTCATAGACAGCTTAATGTCTTTATTCCTTCTAGTGGTATAATATAGCTGCAGATGATAATTTCTTTAACCTCTTTGTTAAAAAAAAGGGGGGGTTATATACTTATATATGGGGTTTTATAGCTAGAATGTAACCCAAGCAAAATTGCACTTCAATCTTATAGCTGAACATAAAGTGAAGATAAAGTGTGCACAGTGCCAGGAAGACTACTTTTTTTCTGTTCATATACATATGTAAGGATGTATGCACTCTGGTTAAGGAGGTTAGGATACAGTTATATATATAGATGTAGAGATATTTATTTATATAACAATGCCTATATATGCTGAAGTCTTACAACATTGGACACTGGCTAAAGAAAAAAGTGTTTATGATTAAATGATGTGGTTCTTGATGCATCACATGTACAAACTGGCTTTTTGTAAAAGCCTCATCACCTCACAGAAAACCTCGAGCCGCATTTATGTGTCACATGGTACACTGGGGTTGTCGAGCACCCCATTTTGCATCAGGCAGGTATCTTCAGAGCACCACATTTCATTTCTGCCATATCTCTCATGGTAAACATTGAAAATGTTATTGGATAGAATGTTATTTATTGGACAGGCATGAAGAAGCCCAAGATTTAGCTCACACTGTACTGATTTGAAGAGTCTCGTTGGCAGAGAACTTACCATGTCCCCTGAAAACCTTTTTCATGAGGAAGATAAGAAGATCCAGTTTCTGGGATGAAGTTCAATTAGAACTTCACCTGCTGGCTTCTGTATTTGTAGTTGTGTACCAGGTTAAATACAGCTTTAGAATTCAACAAGTTGTAATTACATAAGCTGTCATCAAAAGAATCTTCTGCAGCTCTTCAGTAATCTAAGAAGACTTTTCTTACAGGTGATTGTACATTTAATGGTCATCCCTCGTCATTGTAGTGTTGCTGTTCTGCCTTTTTATTTTCTACCCAGCTTCTTCAAAATGTGTGATCTTTCTGAATGGGATAATTTGACTGTATGTACTGATTTTGTGCCTTCTTCAGATCCCTTGTCAAGCTCTGACTCTAAGTCTTTTCATCACATATTTCTTCCCTGGATACTTAGACATTTAGGCAGGTATAAAAAATATCAGATTATAGATGGCATATCTAGTTCTCAGCCTGAAAGCTTGGCTGAGTAGTTGTGTCAAAACTGATTGTTCCTAAAAGTCATCTTATCAGTTTGAGTTGTTCCAAAATGCTGCCTTCTTAAAGTACAAGTTGGCTTGGGAAACAGCCTCACTCAGAGCTTTATGAAGCCTTTACTCTTGGTCATACATAATCTTAGTCACTTGGGAGATAGTAAATTGTGTTGTTTTCATGGCAGGTTAGTGTCCTATGCAGAGCTATCAAATTATCTTTCAAATATGGAAATCTGTACTTTGCTGCAGCACACTTTTTTCCTCAGCTGTCCTTCCTTTTTTCCTGAGGCAGTCAAAAGGTTCTAAACTTGCTCTTAAGGACTGTCAGATTCTTGTTCACAATACGAAGTAAAAATACTGAACATTTAAGCTTATGTGATGTTGGCATTTTAAATCTGGTAGGTAATATCAGAGGCTCTCATATTTTATCTACGTGGTTTGTCTGAGTATTTTTGGCATTTTATTGAATTGCCCTATCAAGGGAGTATTATTTATGTGATATAATCCTCAATTGGTTCCTGTTTGTTAAATGAAAGCAATGTGTCAGGCAGTCAGCTCTTAACAGGTCTGGAATCTGGATTGTAATTGAATCCATTCCCTCTCAGCTAATTTAGGTACTCTGATGAGAAAGAAGTGTAATACAATTTGTTCAAAGAAAATGGAGAATGTTCACTCTATGGAACCATAAAGTTCTCTGAAGGGAGAACCGCCGCAGAAGGGGAAGTTGGGCTCCCTTCTGTCTGATCAGACTAGTGAAAGAAGATGAAATTAACATCTTGCTTTTGAGTTGTACTGTTTCAATTTTGTATGAGCTCCGGCCCTGTGTTTTCATTAGCTTTCTGTGTCAGTGTCTAGACATGGTGGTTTTAATACTGTACACTGTAGCCTTCTATCTTCATGCTTGGCTTGTTGTCAATGGGGTTTCATTTCATCTTACTGCTTGTGCATATTCTTCTCTAAAACAGAGGCAGGGAAGGAGCCATTTGCTGTAGAACAGGGTCCTAGATTTTCCCCTGCGCTAAGGGGCTGAAATCAGTGGCTTGGAAGCAGTAAAACTCTGTTGGTTTTGGCCTTGGCATGCATCAGTCTGAGCAGGGGAGGTCTGACATTCAGCGTTGGCGGTGATGCACCTCATCTGCAACGGAAGGGCATCATGACACATGGGTATTTTCAGGCACAGCATGTTTTAAATTGGCAAGAACCATCCCATCAATTTCTGCACTTCTCTTTTAGTTCACCTGTGGTCTGTTCCGGCTGCAAGTGGCAGTCATTCAGTAACTGGGGTTGGAATTCCCTCCCATTTTATTGTCTGATATATTCTAAGATACCATGTGTTAGTCTGTAAAGAACTATAGGCCAAATCGTGGCCAGCAATATGTTCCCAAGCCTGGAGCATGAGGCAACTTCTCCCTTCCCTGCTGTATCCCATAGACCTGCAGGCAGTTACCGAGGAACCGTGCTCCTACCCCGCTTTCCCAGACAAGAGCTGACAGGACTACAACTCCAAACTTCATTTCAGGACAAAGGTAGGAACAATGTGAGTTTCTAAAATGGGTAATCTCCAGCCTTGGAAAGGATTAGGCAGACTCCACCCCCTCATTTGCAAGCATTACCATGCTGCTAGTAATATTACAGTGTGAAAGAATCCAGGGTTGCAAACAAAAAAAATCATAGACTCACAGAATGGTTTGAGTTAGAAAAGACCTTAAGACCATACAGTTCCAACCCCCTGCCATGGGCAGGGACATCTCACACTCGACCATGTTGTCCAAGGCTCTGTCCAACCTGGTCTTGAACACTGCCAGAAATGGAGCATGTAAATGGAGCACTTCTCCGAGCACCCTGTGCCAGTGCCTTGACCCCCTCAAAAGCTTCTCAACATCCCAACTTCATAAAGACTTTGCGATGGCTGATAGAGTAGGTTTCATTGGATCTCTTTGAAAAGAGATGCTGGTTTCAAGCAGTTTGACAAGGGCAATACTAAACTGTCTTCGGTTACAACAATGTTGTGTTTGTGACCAATACCCAAACAATACCAAGCCGGTTGCTGTTGAGACTTCGGTGCAGTGAGAGGTGATGTGTGTGAAACCAGGGAACCCAGGTGAGAAGACGCCAGTGAAGGCTGGTGTTGCCTCAGGCATATTGGCTGGAGTCTCTCTCGAGCCATATTGTGGGGCAAGTGTCCTTCCTGTTTATCTGTGACTCTAGCGTCCTTCCTCGTATAATGGTATTCATAGAATCATAGAATGGTTTGGATTGAAAAGGACCTTAAGATCATCTAGTTCCAACTCCTTGCAAGGGGGTAGCCTTTCATTGTATATGAGCCTTAGTGTCCTATTCACAGACATGAAGGCCTGGGTTTGGAAGGTTTTCTGTAACTCTGATGCTGTTGCTTTCAGTGGTATTTACAGTTTAGTCACCTGCTAGGTTCCTACTTATGCACGTCGCTTTCTCATGTTGGGCACACAAGATTTCTTGTCATAGTCTTCAAATCTTTTGAAGTGAAGCCATGTGCTGATAGGAAGAGAAGGTCTGCAGAATCCAGGGGATTCAACACCACTTAGGAGTGCAGGGCAATGGAGGGTGAGGGCAAGTAGGGAGAAGAGTACATTCAGACTTGACGTTTGCATGTGTGAGAAGGAAATTCCATTATTGCCAATTTAGTAAAAGTTTCTTTTGGAGATGCATGAGTCCACATTCGGCTTGTATTTAAATGCAGCAAATGTTACTTTTAATGTCTCTTTTTTTTTTTTTTTAATTCAGACTTCAATCTTGTAAGCAAGATAAAATCTTTTAAGAGAAAAGATTGCCTTTTGACAGCTTTGAGCAAACTAACTGTATGGTTTTGAAACAGAGAAATGGAACCTGCAAAATGCTAATATCTTAGGAGAGGAGAAATTGTAACATAAGGAAAAAGCTATTTTGTGCTCCTTGTCAGTGCAGTTGAACTATCACTGGAAAGAACAAATGAGAACAGTAGGAAAAGCCTCTCAGAAAATAGAAATTGTGCGGGCACTTGTCTGGAATGTGATTTGGGTTAAGGCTTCTGTGTGCTGTCTGAGAATCATAAATGATTTACGGCTTTTTACGTGTGAACACAGTGTTATGATGGACAGACAGATGCATCCAGCAGCAGGACCTAAATGCAACAGCTCTTTTTCCTCTTGCTGATTGCCTGAAAATAAAGGGAACAGTTTTGCAGTGTTTTCCTGTGCATTCACACATTCCAAGGGTGATCTGCAGGCCACGAGATCAAATCCTATACATCCTGCTTCACCAGATAGCCACGTAGCTTCCTACCAGCCTCAGTTCTCGCTTAATGTGGACCAGAAATGATACTGAATGTATCTCTGCAATGCTGACAGTAAATATGTGCCAGTCCTGTCAGGCTGGATTTTATCGAGCTCTTCTGAATCATCCTGTTGTTTGTGTTAGAGCTGTCAGTCCACCTGCTGCAAACCCAGCAATGTCTGTGTGAAGGATGTGCTGAACACTCTCAAGCTGCAGTGTTAAAGACCACTTTAATGGCTTCCTGGCTGCATTGTCATAAATATTATTACAAACGAGAGCGGCTAATGGCTGAGGTACCAAGCAAGGGACCTAATTAGACATTCCATTCACTACTTCTGTATTCTGAGAAACACGTAAAGCCTATATTTACATGCTTTTCCAGACCAGAGAACTGAATAAGGACCCTAGATTGGGGCATTAATTACAGAATGTATTTGCGCACAAAATGGTAAGAAGAATATCGGTTAAAACACAGTGCACCATGAAGGAATGATTGTGTGAAGCGTTGAGGGAGAGGCGTCGAGGCAGCATAGAGCGAAGCGCAGCATGTTCATGTACTGTGCACCCTCAACACATCTGCTCTGACTCAGCAAGCGTAATTTCAGCTGGCATTGTGGCGGCCAGCCAGGGTGTTGTTCATTAGTAATGGGCATCAGAGGAAGCTTTGCACTGAAGCTGTAGTGGCTCTGTAGCTCTAGGTTTGTACTGAAGCATTGTACTGAAAATACAGTGTCCCATAGCTTTGCGAGTACTTTTGGTTTGTTTGGACAAACAAACATCAGCCAGAGCACTGTGTGCTGACTTACGGCAGCCTGTGATTCCTGCCACACACACAGGTGCCTAAGAAAGCACTTTTTCCTTCCAGTTAGACCAAGAAATTGCTGTGGCTACAGTCAGTATGTCCACATTTTTTAATGGATGGTGGTTTGAAATAAGTATGACTTTCTTCAGTTGCCAGCTATATCCTAGTGAAAATGATGGCAAAATTCTGCTTGCTGTGCGGGTAACTAATGGCATTGCTGTGCCATTATGGTAGAGCTGTGCTGGGTATTGCTGAACTCTGTGTTTGGGCAGACAAAGTTTTACTGGAGAATTGCCACATCTTGCCATAAGCAGGTTTTCTGTCAAATGCTGAGCAGGGTGAAGCCCCACCCCCTGTGATTGACAGCCCGTACCTGCTTTGTGGTGATTATTAACTTGCAGGAAGGAGAATTAATAATGAAGGAGGGATCTGGTTTAACTCCCTAGGAAAACTGTCCCTAAAACTTCCAAAACTATAGCTTGGAAGAGTATCATCTTAAAAATATTTGGGGAGGGGGGGAAGGAGCAGGGGAAGACAAAGAACACCCCCTAATGAGCTCAGGATAACTCAGTACTTGCTAGTTCTGTGGCGGCATTCTTCAAGCTCTCCTCTCTGAGCTATGGCAATAATTAAAGATCCAGTGAAGGATGGATGTACAACTGTGTTTCTCACATCTTTGGTGAGGTCTGAGCAAGAAGGGTCTTGAAATAAACATTTGGTTGAAAAATTCTTCAGTACCCTGAATAGAATGTGTTTATCTCCTGTGCTGCTGCAGCAGAGGTCTGCAAATAATTTGATGGTGTACAAGAAAAATATTTCCAGTTGAAAGTTCATGTTTAGTATCACCATGTTTTCCCTTATTTTCAGATCACTGTGATGCCTGCGTGATGCCTGCGTGATGCCTGCATGATGCTGTATCACTTCTTCATGCCACTGTATCTCAGTACTTAGGAGCCTTAAATCTGCATCTCTTGATGGGTATTAAGAAGGTAACAAAAGCAAACTCCTGGCCTCTAGCAGAGATCTGCCTGGGTAATAATATCTTGCTCTGCGCTTCTCTTGACTGCTTAAAAAAAAAAAAAAAAAGGAGGGGGACATACTCAATCTTTTTGTTTGTTTGCATTGCACACTCCATATTTATGTTTGTGAAAATCTTTAGAGGATGCACAATAGTGATTTTAATATCAAAATATCCTGAGAGCACCCATGCTCATGGAGAGCAGTGGGAAGGAAGTCTGTCTGAGGAGTCAGTAAGACTTCAGGAGGAAGCCTGAGGGCTGTGTTTCATCCTTATCTACTTCAAGTCAGGGCAGCTTGCTTCATGCCAACAGAAGATATGCCAAGCAAAAGTACTGAGAATGTTAAAAAGTTCACTATGTTCTTTTGTCTTTTTTTTCCCCTTGCCATCAACACACATAGCCTTTCCTCAACATATATATCCCTTCTTCCATGAAAAAACTCTATGACTTTCCTCATCTTTAGCTTTGTTTTAAATCTTTTGCTAATTTTCTTGGTCTCTGGCCTTCCTTAACTCCCCCACCTCCTTTTCCCTTCTCACTCACAGAGAGCTCAGAAAGTTGACCATTCCTCTGTGAAGCCTTTTCACAATTTTTTCTGTTTTTAAAGGAAACGAGGATCTCTCTCAGTGACAGCCCCGATGCCAGACCGTGGTGTGACAGTGGCACAGGGACAGAGGGTGACTCAGCTCTCCCTTGGGGGTTTCCCAGGGCTCTCTGTTGTGTCACTGCAGCTGTTCAGCAAAGCTCTGGGATCTTTTCATTCTCCCCTTTATACCAGGCTCAGTGTCCGACTGGCAGGGAGTTCACGTGCTCCTCCAAGTGATCCCAGCGGGGCCTGTTTAGTGCAATCCGAATATCTCAGCCCCACTAAATTCTTCTGGTGCTTTTCCAGGGGCTGAAGTATGAGCCCAGTTTAAGGGAATAATGTAATTAACTGCAGCAGTAAAGACCATACATCTGCAGGTGATGAAAACTTAACTGCAAGTACTCTATGGGTCCTACAGGCTATGTTTATTACATCTCCGAAAATGACCACAACCTAGGAAAGTGCCTTAATTCCTTTCACTGATAGGACATTTTGGGAGGGTATTTTTTTCCTCTGCTATAGGCTATCCTCCCTCCAGCTGGCCCCCTTTCCAGAGTAATGCCTAGAGGCTATGGATTTGGAAGGATATTCCAGGCTGATATAGTAACAATGTGGAAGCTGCTGCAGGCTGAGCCAAGCTGGAGTTCTGGCTGTGCCAGTAATGCATTGTCTAAGCACTGTCTGGGTAGTGTGCCTGCACCTCTGCATTGGAACTGTCACTGAGTGAAAGCTTTCCCCTCTCCTGCTTTTCATTACGACCCAGAGCAAACATTCTGTGCAGTGCTACGGTATCTGGTATACACTGAGGTTTGGGGAGTACAGGTACCATGCTCTCTGAGACGTTCAGAAACTTGGGGAAATAGTTGGGAATAGGGATTTATGGTCTTCTGTGTGCTGGCAGATTGCACAAGTAACCGCTGAAAATATTTCCTGAAGAACAGCAGAAGTGGCGGGAGAAGAAAGGGGCAGCAGTTAAGGTGGTGCCCTGGGTTCAGTTGTAGCAGTAGTTTTTCTCCTTCTTAATAGCTGGTGCAGTGATGTTTTTTCAACTTTAGACTGAAAGCAATGCTGGTAACACACCAACGTTTTTAGTTGTTGCTAAGTAATGCTTACTCCAATCAAGGACTTTGTCAGTCTCATGCTCTGCCAGTTAGGGGGAGCATGGGAAGTCAGGAGGAAGCAAAAATGGGGCACTTTGACCCAAACTAGCCAAAGGGGTATTCCATACAACAGCACATCATGCCTGTTATATAAACTTGGGGGACTTATCTGGAAGGCCCAGATCGCTGGTCAGGCCGGGTATCATTCAGCGGCTGGTGAGGAATTGTATTGTGCATCGATTTTGCTTATTTTCTTTTCCTTTTCCCCTTTAATTTTGTATTCTCTCCCTTGTTACTTCCCTTATCATTATTATTATTGGGGGTAGCAGCAGTGGTTTGTGTTATACCTTAGTTACTGGACCATTCTGGTCTCAACAAGTCGGAGTTACAGTCTTTCGATTCTCCTCCACATACCTCAGGCAGCGTGGTGGGGGGAAGGGAGGAGTGAGCGAGTGGCTGCTTGGTTCTGAGTTACTGGCTGGGCTTAAAGCACTACAGGTGGGAAAAGAAAGATAATGCTTCTGTCCTTAGTAAAATCACAGAATCACAGAATGGTTTGGGTTGGAAAGGACATTCAGGTCATCCAGTTCCAACCCCCTGCAGTGGGCAGGGGCACCTCACACTAGAACATGTCACCCAAGGCTCTGCCTAACCTGGCCTTGAACACTGCCAGGGATGGAGCATTTACCACTTCTTTGGGCAACCTGTGCCAGTGCCTCACCACCTCACAGTAAAGAACTTCTTCCTTATGTTTAACCTGAACTTCCCCTGTTTAAATTTAAACCCATCACCCCTTGTCCTAGCACTGCAGTGCCTGATGAAGAGTCCCTCTCTGGCATCCTCCAGATACTGATAGGTCCCCTTCAGATACTGGAAGGCTGCTCTGAGGTCTCCACACATCTTCTCTTCCCCAGCCTGAAGAGCCCCAGTTTTCTCAGCCTGTCTAATGGTACCATTTAAAGCCTTTACTAGAGTTAGCAAGGAAAGATGCTCTTTTTTTTTTTTTTTTTTGGACTGGAACATTCAATTTATTTCTCACATCATTTAATCCCATGTATATCATAAAATATTACAGGATATAATCCCAACCATTTCGGCCCCAAATTGATGCAGAAGTCAGAACTTTCACAACATTTTTCACGAAAAACGCACAAATTATTAATCAGACCTGTCACATCTGCTAAAATAAACAAGGAAATAGGAACTGTACTTTCTGTGGAATTCCCTTCCCTCATCGTCCCTCGTCTGGAAGCCTCTTCCCTCACCTGCAGGTCTGAGGAGCAGCCCATGGCTTCCAAGTGTGACGGCGGCTGGGGCATGGGGAGAGCTTGGGGCTGTTACCGTCTATTATTTGCCAGTGTCTGCAGGTTTGACAGAGCGTGTTTGAAAGCGTTTAATAGATCGATGTTGATAGGCTTCCTGCTGGAATTCTAGTGTGATTTTCCACTATGCTTACGTTTCCACACTGATACGTGCCTGCAGATGCCTTTTGATGTATGTGTTTCTTGCAAAATTATAATTTTATATAAAATACTGAAGTATAACATGAAATATCTTGTGTTCTATACTTTGGGAAGTCTGTCTTGAAGACCACAGGTGACAGATTTTAAAACAATTGTGTAGGAGGCAGGAGTTGTGGTAACATATAGCTCTATTTGGATGTATAGGAACCGGTAAGTTTTCTCAACTTGTGGCTGAGAATATCCCCTTTTTTCACTGTTGGACATGGCAGTATTCTGTTCTATATACAGCACATATATCAAATTTCCAGTACTCTAAAACTTTCAACTACATTAAACAGATGTGGAGAAAACAATGATTGCATCAGTTATAAACCATAATATTTGAGACTCCAGCTCAAAACATTAGGGAGAGGAACAACTTATCTATGCTTTTTAATTTCAAACTGCTAGAAAGTGATTAGTCTGCTCTAAGTGAAATTTCCCATTGTTAAACGTTATGCTATTCCACTGTTTTGGGCAGCAATTAATTTTTGTTTTTTTCTTGTGTACGCCCCACATACACTGTCTTCAAAGACACCTGCTTCTTGAAAGCCTATTCTGTAATCGTTCTGCTAAGTTCTGGTCGCTGTTTTATCCATTGTGGTTTGTAGCTTTGCTGTCTGTGCTGCCTGGCAGGTGGGTGTTGCCCATCCTTGTGGTGTTTTCACTTTTCCCCGGATGCTTGCTCCATTGTTGCATTTGCTTGCAATTTTACAGCTGTTGCTACTCACCCATTAGTTAAAATCAGAATAATCTTACTGTAACTCTCAAGGAACTTTACGGGTATGTTCTTTTGCAAAGGATGGCAAAGGCTTTGCTCTCTCCTGTTTTATGCTGTGAAATGTTACTCTTACTGACATGGGGTTTGTTCTTACATTGTTCCTAAATGGGAGAGAACTTCCCAGGTTTTCAAATAAGGATTCTGAACAGCCTTTTTCAAAAACAACAGCAGCTTTGGATGAAAGGGAGTTTTTGCATTCACCTCTCTGCAATAGGGTTTTATTCATGTGTAATATGCAGGTACAAAAAAGGCATGTTAGGCTGCTCTCACTGAAGCGTTGTCTTGGATCTGCTTGTGATCAAGGCTATTCATTTTGTCCTTTCTCTTAGAATCACATTCTTTTTCAGACATTGAAGCATATTAGTCTTGGAAGATGCACTGAAGAAGGGATCAACTGTAGTTCTCTGAATACTGCAAAATCCCCTCTGTCCTGTGAAGTATTTCTTCAACCATGGAAAACGATAAATGTGTTCAACACCACATTTTTTTTCTACTATGAAACTGATGAGGGCCCTCAACCAGTTTCCAGGAAGCCTTCATCTGCACTTCAGACTTTACAGGACATTTACTTCTCCTTATTAGTGTGCTAATATTTTCTCAGGTAATTATTCTGTATTTATTTTTCTTGCTATGGTTCAGACAAGTGCAAAATACTGGCTTGGTACTCTCCACTTAAAATGCTTTCATTTAGAACTAATGCTAAAAATGATCTTTTGAAGAAAGTCATCTCTTTGTTAGTGAAGAGATAATTAAAAAAAACAAAAAACACTGGGGAGGAGGGGGCAGTGCCAGTGCCAGTGTCATTATTGTACTTGCATCTACGTTTTGTCAGATCTGTTTTCCCAACAGCACTGATGTTTGTTTGACACCCCACAGTGTCTCAGCCAGATGCCACAGACAGTTTGTTGATAGCACAGATAAAATTCTGCCATACCGACTGCTTGAATTGTTTTGGCTGTTTCCTGTGCATTCATTTCCATCTGTAATAATTGCTTCTTAAATTGTTGCTTGCTGCTTGGATTGTTTCAGTTTATGGTTGTCTGTAGTAAGCAGTTAATATCCTCTTTATGTCTGCATATTGAAGAGAAACAGGGAGAGTGGTATTCTTAAAAACTGCTACTGACTCAGTGCCCTGTGTAGCCCTGTTTTATTCAATGTGTTCTGTGTAGTTTGAGAAACTGGAGCCTCTATATGTTTTATCAAACCAGATTTCGAAGGGGTTCTGGTTATAAACTGTTTCTTATTTTAATGTGCAAAGAGATGACGGAGTTTGAATCTCTAGTTACACCTGTGTGTCTCAGGTGCATAGGATTTGAAGTCAGATTATAAACTATAATCTATAATAGAGAAAAGATAAGGAATGTGAATAATCTGTATGCCATTTGCTTCATTAACATCTCAGCTCTGGACCTTGTTTGGATTGAAATAGAAAAGTTGCCTGTTGGAAGCTCTGTCATCTCTCAGCTCTGTTGCTAAACATACATTTAAATTAGGTATGTCAGTCTCCCAGATCGATAATATGTGATTTGACAGCATTACAAACCCAATCTGTCAGCAATAATTCTGTTGATTTGAGCCATTCAAGCTATATGTTGCTGTGTGTCACACCAAGAGTTGAAATGGGTGTAGTAATGGGTTAGACCAAGTTTGTAGCAGTAGAGAATAGGCACTGCCTTTTCCTGTACCAAGTATTCAGCCCTAAGAAACTAACGGATTATACCAAGGCCAGTGTTTGCAAGACGTGGTGCCTGAAATTAAACCTACTTTTTTTTAAGCCAGTATGTTGCTTTTGAAGACTTTGATTTTAAACTACTGGCTTCTCCCCAGCCTTAGCAGTCTCCTGGGTGCTTTGGTCCCACCAAATCCTAGCAACACCCATTTTTTCTCAAATAGTATTGGCAAGCAGAAAACTTTGAAGGCCATTTTGAGGGAGATTTTACACTGTGAACCCAGAGATTGTAATCCAGAGGTTTTCTGAGGATGTGTTTTACAGTAGTCCTTTGAATCTAATAAGCTTAGGAGTGATTCTGCTAAAGACTTTTTTCCTGAAGTGTCATAATGTAAGCCCAGCCAGTAACTCAGAACCAAGCAGCCGCTCTCTCTCTCCCCCCGCACCTCACTGCACACCTAGAGGGATGGGGAGGAGAATCAAAAGAATGTAACTCCCACGGGTTGAAATAAGAACAGTCAAGTAACTAAGGTATAACACAAATCACTGCTGCTACAACAATAATAATAATTGTAAGGGAAATAACAAGGGAAGAGCGTACAACAGCTCACCACCTGCCGACTGATACCCAGCCTGACCCAAGCAGTGACCTAGCCCTTCCGGATAATTGCCCCAAGTTTATATAGTGGGCATGACGTGCTGTGGTATGGAATACCCCTTTGGCTAGTTTGGGTCAGGTATCCTGTTTCTGCTTCCTCACGGCTTCCCCTACTCCCTGGCAGATCATGAGAATCAGAAAGTCCTTGGTCAGACTAAACATTACTGAGCAAGAACTAAAAACATTGGTGTTATCAGCATTGTTGCCAGGCTGAAAGTCAAAAACACAGCACAGCACCAGCTACTAAGAAGGAGAAAAATGACTGCTACTGCTGAACCCGGGACAGTATCCGCCTCTTTTTCCATAACATTCATGTCATGCTCAGATCCCACATTTTTCAATACACTATCATTCTTATCTCATATATATACATACATACGCACACAAAGAGAGATAGCATTCCTTAGTGATGGACCAATCCCTATAAAGCTGCTGAGTTCATCTGGTCCATGATGTTGGGCTCCATCTCTTGTAACAGTCTTTCAGAGCAGGAGAGATGGTGTGAAGTGCTGGACTGTTGCCTGCTGATGACACCCCGGAAATCGTCTGGTCACTGCTGAGCTCATCCGGTTTTGTCAAAGTTCATTCTTTGTTGGGTTGATGGTCGGAGGAAAGTCAGGGCCAGTTACTGGTGACCTGAAGACATCTACTTGGTGGGCTATAAAATTGCTACATAGCAGGCAACAACATAAAATTGAGTTCATTGGCTGTTTTCCCCTAAAATCAAATCCCCTTGAAATACACATCGGACCTCCCCATCTTCCCACATTACGCACCAAGTATATCCGGGCCCCTGAGCAAAAGTAATCCCACAAGTGGATTTGCCTTTACCTGAAGCAGGAATAACCCAGACTGTCTTCCCCAGCAAATTCTTTGTGTGCACCACAGGAAATTTATCCCCTTCTACAGTACGTAAAAGTCCTGACTGGGCTGGGCCAGCCATCTTGGCAGATCCTCTGGTGTTGACCGACCAAGTGGCTATCGGTAAATGGGTATCCCAATGTTTGAAAGTCCCACCACCCATTGATCTCATTTTAGTTTTCAACAGCCCATTGCACTGTTCGAATTTCCCAGAGGCTGGTGCATGGCTAGGGATTGTGATATACCCACTCAATGCCATGCTCTTTGGCTCAAGTGTCTATAAGGTTGTTCAGGAAATGAGTCCCATTTTCTGACAGTTCAATTGGGGTGCCGAGTCCCCACAAAATTTGTTTCTTAAGGTCTAGGTAGTATCCCAGGCAGTGGCGTGGGGCAGAGCGTATGTTTCAGGCCGTCCGGTTGCTGCTTCCACCATGGTAAGCGCATGGCGCTTGCCTTGGCTGGTTGGTGGGAGTGTGATATAGTAAATCTGCCAGGCCTCTCCATATTTGTACTTCAGCCATCGTCCTCCATAACAAGTGGCTTTAACCATCTGGCTTGCTTAATTGCAGCACGTTTCACCGTCATGAGTAACCTGGGCAATAGTGTCCATTGTTAAGTCCACCCCTCTGTCACAAGCCCATCTGTATGCTGCATCTCTGCCCTAATGGCCTGAAGTGTCATGGGCCCACCATACCAAAAATAATTCACCTTTATTTTGCCAATCTAAGTCCATCTGAGCCCCTTCAATCTCAGCAGCTTTATTCACTTATTGGTTTTTCTGGTGTTCCTCACTGGCCCGACTCTTGGGTACATAAGCATCTACATGCCGTATCTTCACCACTAGGGTCTGCACCTGGGCAGCAGTATCTTGCCACAGTGCAGCAACCCAGATGGGTTTATCTCTGCGTTGGCAGTTGCTCTGCTTCCATTGCTGCAACCACCCCCACAGGGCATTTGCCACCATCCATGAGTCAGTATGGAGATAAAGTACTGGCCACTTTTCTAGTTCAGCAATGTCCAAGGCCAGCTGGATGGCTTTCACCTTGGCAAACTGACTCGATTCATCCTCTCCTTCAACAGTTTCTGCAACTTGTCATCAAGGACTCCATACGACTACTTTCCATCTACGATGCTTTCTCACAATATGGCAGGACCCATCAGTAAAAAAGGCATATTGATTTTCACTTTCTGACAGTTTATTATATGGTGGGGCCTCTTCAGCACGCATCACCTCCTCCTCTGGTGACATTCCAAAATCTTTGTCCTCTGGCCAGTCCATGATGACTTCTAGAATTCCTGGACGACTGGGATTTACTTTTCGAGCTCATTGTGTAATTAGTGCACCCCACTTACTCCATGTAACATTGGTTGCATGATGTGTAGAGGAGTCCCTGCCTTTGAACATCCAGCTCAGCACAGGCAACTGGGGTGGTAGGAGGAGCTGTGCTTCAGTGCCAATCACTTCTGAAGCAGCTTGAACCCTTTCATAGGCTGCCAGTTTCTCTTTTTCAGTTGGGGTATAGCTGGACTCAGATCCTCCTTATCCCCGACTCCAAAAACTGTGAGATGAAGTGCAACAACTTTGAGAGCCAATAAATCAGTATTGTGACGAGTGACTACTAATCCAAACCAATAAATGCTTATCACAAACACGATTAGACATACTCTGGTCAGATCTATTATCTCAACCGTTCATGCCCCACATTGGGAGCCCCACAGAACTGACATGGTTTAAACCCAAGCAGTAACTCAGAACCACGAAGCCGCTCTCTCACTCTCTCCCCCCGCACCTCCCCGCACTCCTAGAGGGCGGGGGAGGAGAATCAAAAGAATGTAATTCCCACGGGTTGAAATAAGAACAGTCAAGTAACTAAGGTATAACACAAATCACTATTGCTACAACAATAATAATAATTGTAAGGGAAATAACAAGGGAAGAGAGTACAACAGCTCACCATCTGCCGACTGATACCCAGCCTGACCCAAGCAGCAGCCTAGCCCTTCCAGGTAATTGCCCCAAGTTTATATAGCGGGCATGACGTGCTGTGGGATGAAACACCTCTTTGGCTAGTTTGGGTCAGGTATCCTGTCTCTGCTTCCTCACGGCTTCCCCTACTCCCTGGCAGATCATGAGAATCAGAAAGTCCTTGGTCAGATTAAACATTACTGAGCAAGAACTAAAAACTTTGGTGTTATCAGCGTTGTTGCCAGGCTGGAAGTAAAAAAAACACAGCACTGCACCAGCTACTAAGAAGGAGAAAAATGACTGCTACTGCTGAACCCAGGACATCAAGACGGGGTAGTCCTTTTCCTAGATAGCTGGCATTTTTGCCACTTGAAGTGCAGTTAAGTTGTTAGAGATGGGAACTCCTTATGCATCCTCCTCTCACTTGCTCTTATGTATTTAAGAGCCGAGGTCACTGTGATATCGATCAAATCTTGAGCATATTGCAGAAATGGAGAATTAGAGGGAGGCAGGAGGGAGTCTTAGAGCAATATTTTAAATATTTGCCTGTCCTGTGTATTCTGTGTACTAACCTGTGTATTATCCCTTATAAGGGGAATCACGTACCTTTTTCCATTTCCAGTGGGAAAGATGTATCTAAATGTCACCGGATTGCTTGGAAATTGCAGCCTTATTCATTTAGCACAATGGTTACTCTGAGGATTTCCTCAGTGCCTCAGCCATTAGGACCTCAAAGGCTTTATATTAGTTGAGTTTGGGAAGAAGGAAAGAAACCTTGAAGGTTTTCTGTCTCCCCTGGCTTACCTCACACAACTGAAGTAAAATAATAGGAAAATTTATCATGAAAGTATTCTTTTTCAGAAAAGTATTTTTTTCATAAAAGTATGTTTTTCATAAAAGTATTCTTTTTTCATCAGTTCAGCTGATAATTAGAACATTCTAGCACATGGCTTTATAGTTTAATCCTTTCTGGACTCCAGTCTTTTCTGTAAAGTGATTACTGTTGGAAAGGAAGAATACCCTTTGAAAGAAACCACAAGAAGAACGACACAGAGGTCCATGCATACATTAAGCAAGCTTTGAATACATGCCTTAACAATCCATCATTTCATCTCAGATCCTTAATCAAACTTTGATCAAGAGGCTAATTTATTCATAGATGTTTACCCCGTTTCCTTCAGAAGGGAAGATGTTGGAGAAGCTGGCCCAGCCCCGCAAACACACACATCCAAATGGATATGCAACAATTGTTTGACATTTCCTTTACTAGCATGCCTACTTGTCTAGTTGCCTTGTAGCTCCTCCAGGTCTTCCTGCTCATCATGTCCTTTTGTGACTCAGATCCATCAAATCACGTATGTATTGTTTTCAGTGTTATTTCCACACATCTGACGGTCATGTTTTTAAAAGTGTTAAAGGTTTAGGCATGTGCCCAGGGGTTTTGAAAGCTATTTGCAATGCCCCCCACCTACTACAGGAAACCGTCAGGCTTTGGAAATGTTTCTTGGCATTTAACCTGCCTCTTTCACTCCTGAAGCAGTCAGGGCTGCAGTTGTTCATCATCGTCTAGCGTTTCGTGAATGTAAGAGGAACGCTAGTAAATGAACCTATGTGACAACCAGAAAAATGCTCTATTGCGGTGCCTTTCTTCTTTTCTAGGTGGGCCTTTGCTAGGAAATCCACCCAGATAATTCCAGTCACTGAAACAAGCTGCCTAAAGAAGTGGTGAATGTTCCATCGCTAGAAGTCTTCAAGGCCAGGTAGGACAGAGCCTTGGGTGATGTGGTCTAGTGTGAGGTGTCCCTGCCCGTGGCAGAGGGGTTGGAACTAAATGATCTTAAGGTCCTTTCCAACCCAAACCATTCTGTGATTCAGTTAATAAATCTTTCCCTAAGATTTGTTTTCTAGGATGATTCAGGAATCTCTTCTCCCGTCCCACTGCTGATCATGATATACTTCTTTGTCTGCTTTGATGAGGAGCTGGTTTCAGTAAATCCACAGTGAATGAACTTGAGGCCCCCTGTTCTGCAGAGACCATTGTTCAGAACCTTAGCTGGCCACACCACTTAGTGTGGAGCTGGTTAGAGGGACACTGCATGCATTTTCTTCTAAATGCTTTGGTTTGTTGGGTTTGTTTTGGGTCAACACCCAACGATTATCTAGGAGGGAAGCTTTAATGACTGAGACAATTTTTATAGGGTGATTCTGGGGGAGCTTTCTTATGAAGACATTGTTAAAATGCACATTAGGTAAAAAAAAAAAACTTGCTTGGTTGACTGCTCTTGCAGTCATCACATACCTGTGCGCAAAAGAACAGGACTCTGGGTTTGTAGGTTGATCCATCAGATATATGCAACTCCCAGCAGGCCTTCAGTGTTTATTAATTGCACAATATGTATAAGCTTCTCATCCTGTTGTTCCTTCAACAATTACATGCCTCTTTTATCTTTTTCTTTGTAGCTTCAAGACAAAAACTTTTCTTCTTATTGACATAAATCCTGATGTGTTGGGTCTTTTTATACTTTAATGTTGGAGACGACTAATAAGATAATCCATTCTGAGTGATTATAGCACAACTTGTGGAGCCTGACAGTTTTATAATTTCTTGGGATAAGGCCTGTAACCCTGAGGACTTCATTTCTTTTCCTTTTATTGCTTTCATTTCTTCTCTTTTTCTTATTAATCTTAGCATTTATCCTGAAATGTAAAGAAGGTACCCTACAGAAGTTCAGACTATGCTGGTTGTTCCGAGCAGAGGTCTGGCTTTTCGTTAATAGAAGAGGAAAACTAGCAAGTGAACCTATGTGACAACCAGACAAATGCTCTATTGTGGTGTCTTCCTTCATTTCTAGGTTGGCCTTTGCTAGGAATTCCCCCCAGATAATTCCAGTCACTGAAACAAGCTGCCTAAAGAAGTGGTGAATGTTCCATCGCTGGCAGTCTTCAAGGCCAGGTTGGACAGAGCCTTGGGTGATGTGGTCTAGTGTGAGGTAACCCTGCCCGTGGCAAGGGGTGGAAATAAATGATCTTAAGTCCTTTCCAGCCCAACCCATTATGCGATTCTGTGATTCTATACCTATGTGCATAGAAGCACACAGCAGTATTTAGCAGGGGTAAACAGCAGTTTTCTAAACTTCAGTGTATAGTGTGGACAGCAGCAGTCCGGTGTCTGGAGAACCAGCATACGTGTAGGCAGCAGCAGTTATCATAGAAAGTTCTGGCAGAGTTTGAGGAAACCACAGTTCACAAATTCTGAATTATATGGGCCATCGCAGACATAGTCTCTGCATGATGGCATGTTGCAGAATGATTTGTAGGGGTTTTTTTCCTACAACATATAACTGGCATCACAGATGATTCCCCTCCAGGATTAAATTTCCCTAAGGCACAAACCAGATGTCCCCATCCTTCCACATTACCCACTGAGTACAACAAGGTCCTTCTGTGAAGGAAGCCTATCCCATGGGAAGAGCAATCCGCATCACTTCCACAGCCACTTTCTTATGTGCACTACAGGGGTCTTCCCTCCTCCTACAGTTTGTAGAGGTTTCATTTGGGCAGGACCAGGGCAGTGAGAAGATCCTCTGGTTTCCCAGCACTTCCATGCCCCATTTCCCAATGCTCTCATCAGTATCTTCAACAATCCATTCATTAATCATATTGTCTGACTCAGTTCTTTGTGGGATACCCGGCTTTGGAGCAGGGAAGAGTGTGAGGAGTCCTCCCCTGAGGAGGGAGGAGCCTCAGAAACAACATCTGATGAACTGACCACAGTCCCCATTCCCCAAAGAAGGAGGAATCCTAGACTTTGCAAATGAAAAGGGAAACTTAATGTAGCAGTAAAAGGTTTGGTGATTTTAATGACACCCTTCTAAGACAGCAAACTTCAGGCACACACTTAGATTATGAGGACAGAAACATGTGCAATTAAAGCCCCTCAGCTTTGACAGAAGGCAGGGTGCAATGGCTTGTGATATAACAGGATGGTGAGAAAGGAGAGTGGGCAGTCGGTGAGATTGCACAGATATGTTTAGGGTGATCATCTGGATTCCACTGCTGCCTACAGAACAGCCATGTGGGGGTGGGTATGTAGATAGAGTATATCATGTGTGCATGTGTTACCCGTATTTGACGTTATCTTTGAATCATAAATAATTCATGGCAATTATCTGGTGAGTAAGTTCTGTGGAAAAATTGTTCAGTGGTTCTCTGTGCATGTGTGTGAAATAGAGGAAGAAAATCTAACTATTTTAGATTCTGATAGACAGAGCAATATGAATGACACAGCAGCTCTTCATGGGGAAAGGCAGAAGAGGTGTGCAATGGCAGCACCCAAGAACACAAAACTCATTTTTTTAATATAAAAATGACTTTTTTATATGAAGATTAGAGATTCATATTTTTCTGCCAAGAAAAAGGCTGAAAAAGAGACTCGCAGGATGATAAGCATCTTTTGGCTCTGGGAATTCCAGAGCTCTCTTGTGTAACAGAATTGCTTTCCAAGTCCTTTTTGTGTTGCTGCTGTTCTGGCGAAGAAGTATGCCAAGCCATAAAAAGCTTCAAATGCAGCATTTAGTTCATGCTCTGCTAAGAGCTGTGTATCATAGAAAAACTTTAGACATCCAGCATCTTGAGGCACTTCCAGACTACATCATAGGACTGAGGTTTGGGTTATGTTCTTGTCCAGGCTAGATGTATGTTTCCCAGGCACTGCAGGTTTACATTTCAGTGAAGCTCACTGCTAGCATACCACTCCATCAGCCACCTTGCATTTATCTTCACCTCCTTTCAGTTTGTTGCCCTTCATGCTATAGAATCACAGAATCATAGAATGATTTGGGTTGGAAAGGACCTTAAGATCATCCAGTTCCAACCCCCTGCCATGGGCAGGGATGCCTCACACTAGACCATGTTGCCCAAGGCTTCGTCCAACCTGGCCTTGAACACTGCTAGGGATAGAGCATTTGCAGCTTCTTTGGGCCGCCTGTTCCAGGGCCTCACCACCCTCACAGTGATCAGAAATTCACAAGACCTTGCTTAGAGTCCTGTGGGTTTTTAGAAGAAAAAGACAAAGGAAGGGAAAAGAAAAAATATTTGTTTTTAAAGCCATGCAAAAAGGGGGGAGGCAACAGCTTAGCAAGTTATTTCAAACTCTTGCTATTCATAACCTTCATTGTCATGGAGTAGTTATAGTCCCAATGCCTAGCAGTTATGTGTTAGTTCTTGTCCTGTGCTTGTTGAACATACTGTGCGAGTATCAACCCTCCTGAAACCATAGAATCATACACTCAACTGGATTGGATACACCTTTAAAATCATCTAGTACAACCATTGCCCCAGCATTGCCAAGGCCACTAAACCATGTCATAAGGGCCTCATCTACACTGTGTGTGAGCACTTCCAAGGATGGTGATTCCACCTTTCCCTGGGCAGCCTGTTCCAATCAATGCCTGATCATCCCGTCAGGGAAGAAATTGCTTCTAATCTCCAGTCTAAACCTCCCCTGGTGCAGCTTGAGGTCCTATCGCTTGTTACTTGGCAGAAGAGACCGACTCCACCTCACTACAACCTCCTTTCAGGCAGTTGAAGAGAGAGATAAGGTCACCCCCCAGTCTTCTCCAGACTAAACAGCCACCAGGTCCCTCAGCCCTTCTTCATCAGAGTTGTGCTCCAGGCCATTCACCAGCTCCATTGCCCTTCTCTGGACCTGCTCCAGCACCTCAGTGTCTGTTTTGTAGTAGCAGCTTTGTCACTGTTCAGTTTAGAGCCTAATTTCAGGGGTTCTGCTGTTGCCTGGGAGAGATGCAAAGGAAAGGCTATGTTCAGGAGCTGAACAGTGAAGGTGCTGGTACTGCTGCAGGAGCTGTTCAGATGTGAGAATGAGGGAGAAGCTGCATCAGTGCAGGATTCTGACTGCAGGGTCATAACTCAGAAGGGCTTGAAATAGGATGAAATGGCACCTCTGCACCCAGTGCTGATGGGGCTTCTTCCCACAGTCAGTAATGAGAGGCAGTGAAGTACACGTGAGCTGAATGGTGAATGCCCTGCTAAAACAGTCATAAAGATTATTTTTGCCTATAGTGCTGAATTTTACCATCCATTCTAGTTCTGAGGAGGGCAGCATGGCCGCGGATCAGAGGCAGAGATTCCCATTTCTCGAAGTGCCAGTAGTATAAAGAGGATGCGTCAGACGCTTGCTGTCTGCTGAGGTGACTCCTGCTTTGTAACTGCATGTGCAGCAGGCAGTCCTGAGATCTTCCACCACCTATAGGAAAACAAGGGAGGAACTCATCATATTAGCCAGTAGCTCATTTCTACCACTTTTACACAAGGCTTCATTGGAGTTACTCCTGATTTACAGCTGCTTTGCAATATAATCAGTGAGTTTAGCTAAATGCTGTAAGGGTTTAATTCAGCAGTGACAATGTAGCACAGGTAAAGAGGAAAAAATTACCAAAGCATCTACCATGCACAGTAGCTGTGGACAAATCAAATTGCCTTGTTTACTGAACTACTGTAATATATCTTACCCTACCCTGGCAATCATTTGATATAATTATTCCAGTCAGAAATGAAACAAACAGCAAAACTCAGCATCCTTAAGTTTCTTATGTGGAAAAAGTAGTCTGTTCTTGTTTAACCAGAGATGTCTGACATGCATCTCATTGTGAAGCAGTGGCTGGTGTGGAGTCAGAAACATGTGCTGCATTACCCTGTGTCCTGTCCCACAGAAGTTTACACCAAAGGGCTGTGGAGGAACTGACAGGCCAAATCCCATCCAAGTATATCACTCCTTCATCACATTTGGCAAGCACATGCAGAATGACAGTTTTCCTTCTCCAATTAGAACTATTGCCAGCACACTCCTACCAGAGGGGAGAAAGAAGGAGAGCACCAGCATAAATGAGATGGGGCTGCTTTTTATTTCACGGTTCTAGACCCCTTTGTTGTACTGCATACCCCTATATCCCTTGCCTGCAGCCTTCTGCTACTGTCCAACTAGGGCAAGCTGGTGAGTAAATTCCTGGGGGGGTCTGAGGCCAGATAGTTTGCATGGAAAATCCATAGAACCACAAACTGAAAAAAGCTGTTGAGCTTCATTGTTTGTAATTAGTTTTTGACTGAAGTCCCAGTTTGCTATAGGGGAATGGTTTTATCTCTGTGTATGTGTGGGTGGGAAGAGAAAAGTAGAGAAAACTGCATTAGGGAACCAATCCTTATCCTGAGGGGAAGAAAGAATAGGATAGTATACTCTAACCCCATGGGATCAAAGGTGGGGCCAACGCAGACATAAACACTTTTATGCAATGCTCTGTCTCTCTGATTTAGCTGATGCAAATAGTAAATAGTAAGTTGGGACGACAAAGCTTTTAGCCTGCAGATGCACACTTTCTTTTCTTTTGGTCAGATGGTGATTGGCAACCCTCAGGCTGTTCAGTGTCTGAAGCGCTGTCCCGGGCCTGATACACCGTGGCATTTCAACCATTGCAACAAGCTGTGTCAGAAGTTCTTCATCACACCTCATTTTACAGCGGATTACGGGAGAAATGAGGACAATCACACACTGAGGCATCAAAATCCAGTGCGTAACGTAGCCATGGAATTTCACTCCAGGAAAGTGGTTATCCAGCTCCCTGAAATTGAGATGTGAGTGGCCACAGGACTCCAACCGAAGGCTGGAGCCAGCAGTTGGGACTCTTTGCTGCTCTCTCACCAGCCCACATATCCAAGGGAAAAGTCTCCAACATTTTTTGTGCAGTGGCTCCCCCAGCCACTGATGAGCTGTAATAAAGTCTGCCTCACATCTCACAAGAATGTCAAGTGTTTTAATGCATGTTTTCAAAAGGACCCAGAGATTTTGGGATGAAAGACTTTCTGTAAGCACCATGTGGCTTGATGTGCTGCCATCTTGGTACCTGAAGGATAACTTTAAGGACACAAAAACCTGTATTCAGACTCTGGAGTTCTGGGGGAGCATCTGCCTGCCTGCAGAATAAAAATCTGCTCAGATCAGAATTAGCTGATGAATGAGAAAAAAATCCCTGCCTCACATGTTTTAGGCTGTAGTCCCAAACAAACACTGTGCTACTTGTTATATACTACTGCACCAACAAGTCATTGTCTCAAAAAAAAAAACAGCAATATGCATTCTTCGCTGCAGCTGGACAATGGGCACTGCTCAGTCTTTCATACTCCGCTTTCTTAAGTGTATTGCTGAAAGCTCTTACATTTATTCCAAAGCACGTGGTAATAAAGCAAAATAATAATAGAAAAAGTGAACTGAATTTTGTTCTTTAGCATTTGATCATGTTCGTCTGATAGCATGTTTTCATGTCATAGAAACCTAGAATGGTTAGGGTTGGAAAGGAGCTTAAGATCATCCAGTTCCAACTCCCTGCTATGTGCAGGGACACCTTACACTAGACCATGTTGCCCGAGACTGCGTTCAGCCTGGCATTAAACACTCTGAGGATAGTTTAAATATTTAAAGCCACACTGAATTCTGTGTGTAGTAGATTAGATTGGGATTGTAGTAAGTCCTGAATACCATTTACTGCTGAAGTGTACTTTAGTATTTCTTGTAGGGAAATAAACACAGATTTGATGGGATTCCCTAGGTCCTGATTTCCAGCCCACTTTTCTTGCAGCAGCCTCATGGTAAAATGCCTTGATGACAGCAAAAAATTTTCACCTTGACATTAAAAGGCAGGGGAGATGTTGCTCCACAGAAGTCTGCTCCAGCCTGTTTCTCCAATTCAGTTTTCTTCTGCAAGGATGAAATGTTCTTGGGATCATAGAATGATAGAATAGTCAAGGTTTAAAATGACCTTAAGATCATATAGTTCCAACCCCCTTGCCATGGGCAGGGACACCTCACACTAAGCCATAGAATCAAAGAATCATAGAATAGTTAGGGTTGGAAAGGACCTTAAGATCATCTAGTTCCAAGCCCCCTACCATGGGCAGGGACAACTCCCACTAAACCATGTCACCCAAGGCTATGTCCAACTTGGCCTTGAACATCGCCAGCGATGGAGTATTCACAACTTCCTCGGGTAACCTATTCCAGTGCCTCCCCACCCTCACAGTAAAGAACTACTTCCTTATGTCTAATATAAATTTCCCCTGTTTAGTTTGAACCCCTTACCCCTTGTTCTACCACTATACTCCCTGATTAAGAGTCCCTCCCCAGCATCCCTATAGGCCCCCTTCAGATATTGGAACGCTGCTATGAAGTCTCCATGCAGCCTTCTCTTCTCCAGGCTGAACAGCCCCAACTTTCTCAGCCTGTCTTCATACAGGAGGTGCTCCAATCCTCTGATCATCCTCGTGGTCCTCCTCTGGACTTGTTCCAGCAGTTCCACGTCCTTTTTATGTTGAGGACACCAGAACTGCACACAACACTTCAAGTGAGGTCTTACAAGACCAGATGGGCAGGATCACCTCCCTCGACATGCTGATTACGCTCCTTTTGCTGCAGCCCAGGATACGGTTGGCTTTCTGGGCTGCGAGCGCACACTGCCGGCTCATGTTCATTTTCTCATCAACCAACACCCCCAAGTCCTTCTCCACCGGGCTTCTCTGAGTCTGTTCTGACCTCTTGCCTGTTTAGGCAGTATTTCCTGCCAGCATATACTACTTTGTCCTTCCAGTAACACTAGGGTCTAGCTGCAGCAGCCCTTCTCATCCTACCTGCTGAAGGTGAGCTTCTTAAATCTCCTTAGTTTTCAGTGATGAATGTGAATAAAGGTATGCAGTAGAAAATTCCTTCCATGGCCAGACATCCAGGCTTCCTCAAAGTGTCTGCTGTCGGGTGGTCTTTGTTTTACAGAACGTGGGAATGGTGAGCAGCTCAGAGCTTATATGTGGGAAAGACAGCTGGAGAGTAATGGGGGGGGAGTGTCTCTTAGCCCTCAGTACAGGGTTCAAAGAGACTTAGTTTGTTTTCCTGGTGGACTTGGAGATTGTGTCTCGCACATGATGGAATCCAGTCTGTCATGGAGTGAAAGAGTCTATAGCAAAGCTTTTTCCTCTAGACATTGGTTTCCCAGCGGAAAGGCTGGCTGGACTCTGACCTTCATCTTCGTTGGCTTAAATGGGGCCATATGGTAGAAATGGGTTTGGAAACTTGGCAAAATGCAGAAAGTTATTATCTGACAGTTAATTGACTATTTCTACCTTTTGGTGTTTAATTTCTCTTTAATGAGTGTTGGGAAGTCTTTGAAAAGAGACTTGCTCCCCCTCCCAAGATAAAGTTGAGTAATTTCTTCCTAAACTGGTAGTGGTTTTCCAGGAGAAACAATCTCTGTGCAGTTGTTCTCTTTAACCAAGTTGTGTTCTGCTGGCCAGGGAAAAGCTGTATGGATGAAACAAGATCACTGAGTAGAGAACTAAAAGAATCTGTGTATTTAATTTGCATATAAGTTTTCACATCTTCTTAAACAGTGAAGGAAAATATCTTCTGGTTACCACTTAAGGTAGGTACTCAGAAGCATTAAATAATTCTGAAGAAAACAAATTAATGTGGCCAATAAGCATATCAAAGCAAAGCAGTTATTTCTACTAGGCCAAATGCATGATGCCTATCCACTTTTCACTCACAGCCCACAGGCACGTAAGTACTAGGAAGAGGACAGCTTCTACTTGTGCCTACTTGCTTGAAGATGTCACTATGTGATGAACACAGCATTGTACAGTAAGTGGCTCTAATTGAAGGCTGTAGACTTCAGTGGCACATCATCCACTGACTTCAGTGATGCCAAGATGAATTGTGTAAGCACGTTGTAAATTGCGCTACAAGTCATTACATGTTGCTCAATTCCTACCAGAGTGATTCAGGAGGTTCAGAGTACGTAATGGGGAGGCCTGTTTTTTTTATTCTTTCAAAGTGAGGAAGAAGTCAAGGCACTTTAAAACACAGATAATCATAGAATCACAGAATGGTTTGGGCTGGAAAGCACCTTAAGGAAGAAGCCCAAGTCTCTGTCCATCCTGGCCTTGAACACTGCCAGGGATGGAGCATTCACAACTTCTTTTGGCAGCCTGTGCCAGTGCCTCACCACCCTCACACTAAAGAACTTCTTCCTGGTATCTAACCTGAACTTCCCTTGTTTAAGTTTGAAGCCGTCACGCCTTGTCCTCTTCTTACAGTACCTGATGAAAATTTTCTCTCTGGCATCCTTGTAGGATTCTTCAGATACTGGAAGGCTGCTCTGAGGTCTCCAAGCAGCTTCTCTTCTCAAGGCTGAAGAGCCCCTACTTTCTCAGTTTGCCTTCACATGGCATTGTGCAATTTATAGGCACATCTGAGCTGAAAAGGTTTCTGAACAAATACTAGCAATGAGCATTCAAATGACAGCCTGTTTAGTTGGTTGTGTGGCAAGTACAAAGCCCAGAATGGCTGAGGTCAGGTGATAAAAAGTTTGGGAAGTCAAAAACCAGAAGTGTGAGAAGGCTCAGGGAGTTCCAGCACCTCTGATCTGGGAGAAAGACTTAGATGATCTTAAAGTCCTTTCCAACCCTAACCATCCTATGAGTCTATGATAAACTACTGAAACACTTCTGTGGCCATTCTTTATTTCAGCTAGATGGCTGATTCCTTCTGATATTTGTTTAGCACTGGACACTATGGAAACTAGCAAATACATTCAGGACAATCCAGCGGTTTGCTCCAGAACGAATGCCAGGCTGATGCCTACAGCTCCCCAGAGAGCTGGGATTTTCTTTTCAGAGTTCAGCCCCTCCGGATGTATCTTGCCCATGAGGAGACATCCACAAACTCCTTACTACCAGTATTGTATTAAAAACAAGAGAAAGGAAAACAGTAAGGCAGTAAGAGAGTTCCAGTGAGATCCTGGGGGAAAACTGTTTATTCCCACATCTGGTTTGCAGATCTGTGGTGGTCCAGGAAGCACTTCCAGGTGATCTTCAGAGCTGTTTCCATCACAGGAGTAAGTAGTTCTCAAGCACAACCACTTACCCCTAGTTATAACTCGGGCTCTGTGTTTAGTACTGAATGGATGGGGAGACGGCTTGGGGCCTCGGTTTGGTTTGACAGATGAGCTATGTAGGACCACATTTAGCCAGATTTTCTAATATTTATTAGACTTCTGCACCTCAGTGAATATGTATGGCTTTCAGAGGGGCTGTTTTGGAATTGGGAACTACTCAGCATTAATCAGGAAGACAAAATCTACCTCTAAGCTGAAAGAATGACATCTATTAGAAGTAAAGCATTTCTGTTTCACATTTTCACAGCTTTTACAACTGGAACAGAAATGTCAGCACCTCAAATTCCTGCCCAAATTACCAAGTGATTGCAGAAAATGCCTGTGGACTACTCTTCAAGAGCAAGTCATAGGAAAATAGTAAATGTGGATTCCAAGTTAAATATGGAGGGTTTTCTCAATATTCTGAGTTGCCTTAACGCAACAGAGCTTGACTGCTAAACTGTTGAGTCCAAATGTTAACATTGTCTTTACCAATGCACACCTAATTTTCAGGCTTACTCAGATTGCTATTCCCCTTGTTCACACAGCTGTCAGGATAAACTTAGCCTACCTTGTTCATGACTGTGTCAATGCCTTTCCCTTGTGCTGAGAAAAATCAGATGCTGAACTGACTGATGAACCTGAAAGTTTTCCAAATCAGGGTTTCACTTCTAAACCTAACAATTTCCCTGCCTTTCTTCATTCCAACCAGTGCTGTTGCTGCCAGGATAGGCGGCAGGCTGAAGCTCTGTTCTATTAATTGGTTTGCTGAGAAGTGCTAAGGAAAGGAAAGCTTGGGAGAGGAAACAGGCTGAGTGTAAAAGCGGGACTTACTTCAAGATTTGATGAGTGAAGCATGGGAGATACACATCTAGTTTGGAAATACACTAGGTTTTACTCAGAGGGTGACACATGTGCCTCTAGCTAATACGAAGAATTGCTAAACTGGTGGCTACATGTCCCGGGGGTGGTGGTCCAGCCCCTGTATTCTTAAAAATAAAATTATTATGAAACATGCCTGCAGGTGGATAAAAAGAAATAAATATTGGATTAAAATAAGTAACTATTAGTCTTCTTTGAAACAAAAGCTGCAACTTGCAGGAACTGTAATATCTCAAATCCTGTCATGGCCTGTTGAAGACCAGGAAATCCACAAAGCAGAATCAGTTCCTGCATGTGAAGCATGAGCCATCTTCTACCCCAGCACTTCAGCAGCAGTGAACTGGAACTGCCAGAATTCCTTTCCCAGCCATACGCAATCCTTTTTATTCCTCGTGAATACAAAAGATTTGAGAGGTTCAGAGGAAGGCTGCCACAAGAAGGTCATTTAGTTCTTGTAGCAGATTGTGATTATCAGTGTCAGACAGGTTGAATTTAAGAGCCATTTGAAGCTAGATGCATCTTCTATTGTGTGTTTCTACAGGACACGGTAAATGGTTCAGAAGGATTTACAACTGAATAAAAGAAAGGAAAATGCTTGTGCCTCAGCGGTGTTATGAACTGGGTGAATTTCATGGGCTCTGTTTCTCTCATGAATAATTAACAGCCCAAATGTATGCTTGCTTCACCTGAAAATGGCTCTGATCCTATTCTTGCTCACATTGATCAGTCTCTACGATTTTTTTATACCGTAGCAGTTAAAGCCAAACACAGCAAATGCTCGAGTCATACCCAGACATCCCATTTTCAGCTATAGTTGAAATCTGATTAAATTGCCAGGAGTATTTTCTCTTCTGTGTTGAGAGCTGAAGGGTTTACAATGTTACAGGCAGCTTCCCTCTGTAAGAAACCAATCTCTGGTGCTCCTCTGGTGCCAACTGCACATCCCTAAGTTTTACAACTGAAATCCTTGTACTATAGATTGGATGTGACAAACACACCCAGGGTTCGGTTACTCTCAAAACGAACATGAACTAAGCTGGACAATAATTTGTTTGGGTTTGTACAGAACTGATCTAGGGTGATGGTTTCTTTGATGTGCTTCCCATGAAAAGATGGTTGCATATTAATAGCAGTAGTACAAAATATCAAATTATATGCATTTCAAAATAAGGCCATTGGATTGTTGGAAATTCAAAAATGCACACCTAAAAATGTGTTTGGTTGCATGGAAAGTGGGCCACCAGTCCAACTTCCTGCTGCTGCACAACATCTGCTACAAATAACCAGCCCTTGAGCCACTATGTCAAAGATCCTCACGTGTCAAAAGCCCTACCAACAGGCATTTTTTCGTAATTGTTGTGTCCCTCCACAAGTTGCAGGGCACAGGCCCATGAGATCCATCTGGCTTTGTCTTCTGTAACACCTACTGATAGAGAAGCAGCTTTTGACAAGTGCGTGCTATAGCCCAAACTGAAATTGGCATAAGCTCTCTCTCATGGTGTTCAGCTTAAGCGAACTTAGCCACAGCCACATGATCATCCAGGGTTCCTAGCTGTACTTATCTAAAAGAACTCCATTGATGTCCTTGCATCTCCTAAAAGCATTGCAGGAGAAACAAACTCCGTGGAGCCAGGACACGAATCTGTACTGAAAAATACCTACCCTCAGAGCTAATGGAATTTGTCAAACTTTATGGTCCACATGAAGAAGAAGATAATTTGTGACATTAAAACCCATGTCTTTTCTTTCTCCTGACTGGGTAGCTGTAATAGTCCATGTTTCAGGCCTAGCCAGAGAGCAACACAACATGGATGCCTGTTGGAACAGATCTATCTCCTTGTTGTTATCTATGACTGTGTCATCAGAGGCGGACGTAGGGTACATCTATGTGGCTCTTCTCCCAGTGAGTTCTAAAGCTATTTTAAAGTCTTCTGGAAGAAAAACAAACAGTTGAATGAGCTGTACCTTCTGTTCAGTGGTTAGAAGGGTAAAAATCCTTTTATCCTGTTATACTTGTTTAATGCTTGTGTATACTTTAATCCTTTTATACTTGTTTAGAGTTAGTTTATGCCTCAATCCTTGAGGGAAATGGAAGGAAGACACCACAGTGGCTGTAGAGTCTGTGTATCTGGGGCCTTTGTCTGTACTTGTTAAAATCTATAGTTTATGGGATTTGCAAAAGTGCCTTAAGAGAAGATGGAAAGTTTAGACCCATCTTTTCTCACTACTCCTAGGGCAGCAGGGTGGCTGGGACCGAGGTGCTGGTTTCTTTCCCAGAATAAAGGAAAGAAACTGCTGTCACATAGTTCTTCAGCAACAGGATGTTCTAAAAATCTTCCTGGGAGACTTTTTTTGAGGTAGGCCTGGACCTGTTGAGCAGCTAACACGAGGTAAGATCGATCAAGTCATTCACAGGGTATCAGGAAGAAGTTGCACCAAATAGACCAGTAAATGTAAAGCAGTCTGCAGCATTTCGATGTCGTGAGTGGTTCCTTGAAGGCCATTTTTCATCCATTCCTGCTCTTGCTGCTGTTTTAGTAGCAACTTGCCAGAAATTCAGGCAGCAATGGAAAGGCCCAAGGGACTCTCTTTCATTCCTGAGGCAGATGGGAAATTTGCCTATACCTACATGACCCAGCCAGTATAACCACCAGTGGAGCTGTCTGCTTACTGAAGAACGGGAAAGCCATACAAAACTATGCAGCAGAAAGAATCAGCAGGAAACAAAAGCAGTCATTACAAAGAAAAGGAGATGTAGAAACGAAGGCGGAGGAAGCAAAGGCAGAAAGGGGCTGGATAAAATTCCTTGGACCTTGTTCTTTTAAGGGATGGTGTGATTTTAAATGATCTTTTCTGGCCTCGGTACCATACATTTGCAAAAAGGACAAGTAAGGCAACTCATACAAGAGAAACGATGGCAGCAGCACTGCTGGCCTTGCCATAGGGTGGGGTTTATCTGCCAGCCTCATCACAAGGAGTTCCCTTTGGAAAGGGCCAAGAGCCTAGGTCCTAGCAGTTGGCACATTAAAGATCCCTTTATTGCAAGAAGCGAGAGTATTCCAACAATCATAAATTGAAAGTTGTTACTTCAAAGCTGCAGCAATTTGGGAGAGAAGCCTTGTTTTCTTTCCCATAAAATATTTCATTGCTGTGAAGTTCTGCCATTTTCAAAATACAATAAAATCTTTTGCTGTAACATCTTGCTTCTATATCGAGCATTTGGTCCCCAAGCACCCTGTCACTTCTGCAGCAGCTTGGCAAGCTGGAGGTCTTGTGGTGTATCCCTGATAGGCAGCCAAGTTGTGGAGGAAGCATCCAGAGCATAGCCATGCTGCTCAAGTTCTTGGGCCTAGTCCCCACAATCGCCGGGTAGGCAGAGCCCTCTAGTGTGGACAGAGCAGATGTCGGTAAGAGCACAGCTCAAGGGCTAGATACTGGATGACAAGGATTTTTATGGCCTTACATCAGAATTGTTTTGCATTTAGGATATATCTTTACCCACAAAAAAGCCCAAGCTCCTGAGCCATTTTACACATTAGATTTTGCATCTCTCAGGCACATGAGAGGGAGAAATCCTCATTGTGAAGGCTGGTAGGAAGGAAATTTGGTGGAAAGTGTATGAATTATATTTTTAATTTCTCTCAGAAAATGAATAGTCACTTTTCTTTCTCAATCAAATTTTACAGTAATGTTAAAAAAACAAAGTTGGAAAGAGGACCCCTGAGTTTGGAGAATGTTATCTCAGAACCGTAATAAATAAATATCATTAAGTAGAATTTAGTAGAAGTAAGTTATTTCCAAGAATTCAGTTTCATTTATTTTCATCTTTTTTATGAACAACCTTGATTGGAAAGAACAGCAGGATGTCTAGGAGAATCAAGTGTCTGCATCTGCAGGAAAACAAAAGGAAATTTGGATATAAGTGGTCTTCATGTGTTTTCAGGTCAGTGAGCTGTGTATCTAGAAAGACAGGTAACTGAAAGGCTGTAAATGGAGGAAGCTTCATCTTTTGCAATTGATGCTGACCTCGTATGGAATTGTCTTTTTATGCTGTTTCTGACTTAGGCAATAAACATCCTTTGTGACAGAATCTGTGATGGAAAGTACGGTATTCACTGAGTAAGTCACAGAGTTACTGGCTGCATGGTAAACTCATCTGATTCCTTCCCACCCATGCTTGCATGTGAGCTAATCTGGTGTTCTCTCTGTTCTGACATTCAAAAGCTAGGACCCCAGAGCCTTTTCATAAATGAAAGCTCCCAAGTTACATGTCACAGTTTTTTGCCAGTCCTAGTCGAAAGAAACTCTAGCCTCTGCTATGAGTGAAAAATCTGTCCCCAAGCTTTCCATTAATCTTCCATTTTAAAGAAAAGAGTAATTTGCTTAGACAAACAGCATAGTGCCCAAAATCAATTAAGTGCTATTACACTGAATTTCCCTAAAACATCAGTGCTGGTTTTTACCAGCATCTTCTTGCTACTTAGCCCTGGGCAGACACAAGATGAAGTGGAAATGCAAAACAAGTGCTGATCGGGAGGGAGGACTGATAACCTCATGAAAGCTTCATGTGGGTGTTCTTGGGCTCTAGGACTTTTTTGCAGAACCAAATGCAAACTAGCCAGCCAGAAATGGTTGCTTGCCAGACACAGAAGGTGAAGGGGAGTTTTTCCATTCTGTTCAGAAAAAAGGCTCTAGTTCCATTGCTGCTTGTGACACTAACTGCAGGCACAGGTTTACACACTGCTGTCAGGTAGGCAGTAATGGGAAAGAGCATACTTGCAAAGGATCCCCAGAACTCCAGGTTGTGCGTGTTTTCATCAAGCGTATCCTAAAAATTAGAAGGACATGTCATTGTTGGAGCAAATCTAGAGGAGGCCACGAGGGTGATCGGGGGCTGGAGCACCCCCGTGTGAAGACAGGCTGAGAAATTTGGGGCTGTTCAACCTGGAGAAGAGAAGGCTGCATGGAAACCTCATAGCAGCCTTCCAGTATCTGAAGGGGGCCTACAAGGATGCCAGAGAGGGACACTTCATCAGGGACTGCAGCGACAGGACAGAGGGTGATGGGTTTAAACTGGAACAGGGGAAGTTCAAGTTAGATATAAGGAAGAAGTTCTTTAGTGTGAGGGTGGTGAGGTACTAGCACAGGCTGCCCAAAGAAGTTGTGAATGCTCCATCCCTGGCAATGTTCAAGGCCAGATTGGACAGAGTCTTGGGCAGCATGGTATCCTTTGAGGCGTCCCTGCCATGGCAGGGGATAAGAACTAGATCATCCTAAGGTCTTTTCCAGCCCAAACCATTCTACCATTCTGCTGACAGGGTCATGAGACCAAATCCTATGAGGACAGACAAGGTTTCTCTGGAGCAATGACTTCTGCAAGGTATAACGGCACACCTTAACCAGAGATTATGGGTCTGGTATGAGTGGGGTTGACTGTGGGCTGGAGATGTTCTGCTGGGAGCAAAGCTGGTGTCACTGACTATTCAGAGCAAAATAAACAGAAGCCCATGTGAGATAGGCAGACAGATGGTGCAGAGAGCTGGTGTGAGGCAGCCGAGGTGAGGCTGGGCCAGGGCAGAGGGTTTGCCAGATGACAGCAAGGAAAGTGGGATGTAGGAGCCACCGCAGCGGAGATTGTGTTTGGAAGTAAAACCTGGAATGCCTGAAAGCTGAGCAGCTAAATAAGCACAAGTGTGGAATTGGTCTTCACATGCTGAACAGATTTTACTAATATCACTTTGTTATGCAAATATGTAATTATTTCATATCCTCCAGAAGGAGTATTTCTGGTTTCCTCTTCCCCAGGACTTCCAAATGCTTGCATGGAGGGAACAAATAACTGTCAAGTTTACCAGGTGTGGGCATTACATGGCAATCCTCAGAGAAAGTGGAAACCTGGAAGTTTTTGGTGAAGGCATTAACTAGCACTATTGAAAGGGGCTGCTAGGAGGTGGTAAATGTGGCCCTCACAATGACACAGGAGTTGCTCATCTTTTAGATAAACTTAATTAAGATTCAAGCTTAATATGTGCCTGGGGCTAAGGAAAAAATAGGCTAGATTGCCTCACAAACCAGAGTTTCTATGGTGGATTATGATGGAGCTGAACTGGCAACGATCTGCTCGGATCCAGCAGCATCTGCAGACCTGCCTGGAGCTGTGCTGGATGTAGCTCAGAAGGGTGTTGTTTCTGGATCACCTATCCTTGCTTACCTTCTTTCTATAGTAAGTGGAGCAGCCCTGTCCCTGTTTGGCAGGGTACCGAAGGGGGCTTCTTTGCTGTCTGCATGGTTCCCTGGGATGGCTGTGGGAAGCTGAAGAGTTTATAGACCACTTCCCTCTTACTGTAGTCCCAACAAGCTAACACTGACTTGGGGCCTGTCTCACTGCAAGCTAGGAGTAGTAAATCACTGCAGGAGGCAAAGCGACGGTATGTGTTTGAATCCCCACCAAAAAAGTGCAGAGATAACAAGTTGTTAGGCAATCACTCATAAACGGAGCATTTAGGGAAAGATTAAATGGAAGTCATTTTCTCATTCTTGATGTTCTTGATCCACCTCTGGCTGTGTTCAAGGCCAGGCTGGACAGAGCATTGGGCAACATGGTCTAGTGTGAGGCATCCCTGCCCATGGCAGGGGGCTGGAACTAGATTTTCTTAAGGTCATTTCCAACCCAAACCATTCTATGATTCTGTTTTAAGTGGTTTTGGGTCCTTTTCACTCTAATTCCTTCTGAGATTCGGTAAGGCACTGATGTAACAAACTTACATTTGGCTGTACTGGTGGCAAGGGCCTTTCAGTTGAGCATTGGGTCCGTAGCTCACCATGTCGGGTGAGCTAGGCAGCGTGGACATTTATCACAGTATGTACTTGTCTCATTACATCACTGTCTCAGTCCACTTGTGAATTACTTCTTTCCACTTCCTGTCCTGTCCCATGAATGCTGCATGCCAACACATTATTATAGGCCTATAGAAGCAGCTGGAATCTGACCATTACCTAAATAACCCATTGAATTTGCTCTTTCAGATTCTTTTACCAAAGTCAAAAAGCAAACCATGCTTCCTGGTTGGAAATAACTGTGTCTGGAAGAGGACGGGGCAATTTCAATTACAGTCAGTGATGCTTCCGGTTAGCAAGGTTCTCTGTCAGAATCGTTGTTTTGAGTGTGGCCCTGCAGGTGCCTTTACCTCCATGGTGTTTATAATGGAAGCACCATGCCCCTCCATTCAGGCTAGCCTCACAGCTTCGCTGTTGTGCCTGGTACCTCCTTCTTCTCTTGGGAATCCGTACAACTCTTCTGAAACCCATGGGTTAAATCGTCAGCTCTGTTGGACATGGCCAAAGTTGGGTTCCCTGAACAGTGCTTAACTTGCTAATGATTCGTAGCATTTGAATGGAAGAAATGGAAAAGGAAGAATAGGGAATTGCAAAAGCACTATTATCTCAGAAGTCAGGTCTGAGAGTTTGACAGGTATTATTTACTAATGAGGAGTAACTCTTTGCAGGTGTTGGTTTGGTTTGTGCAGTCACAGTGCTCTGGAGTTTGAAAATCTTATGCCCAGTTCGAGCTGTGGATACTTTTCAGTTTCGGGAGCTGCAGAAGTGCATGTAACAAGCTTCCCACCATGTCATAGGGACAATCCGTAAAACAGGGGGGTATATGAAACACAGTGTATTCTTCCTCAGCGCCCTTAAAAGAATTGCAGCAGCTGTTTAATAGGGGGGTTCAGAGAAGGCTTCTAATGCCCCAAGAAGTCACTCTCTCCTTCCTCACACTGAGTGTCTTCTTTTTCCTTCCTGGCTGTAACAGGATTGTTTAGGGCTAACTTTCTAGATACTTAACTTGAATAACCACAGCCACGTGGTGGGGCTAGGCTTTGGGACCCAAATTCTGAATTGATATTGCATAAACAGGGCTTTTTGCCAACACATAAAAGGTTTAAGATAAAAGCGCAGCTATAGGATGCATGAGCTTCCATGCTGAACTTCAGCTAGTTCTAGTCTAATCCTCTTTTGCTTGAGTATGGTGTTAGATGTCTCTGAGTATTTTAATTACCTTTCTTTTACTGAAGTCATTCCTGATGTAGACTGGTCCAATCTCAAGAATCAGGCCGCAGTTTGGAAGATGGTGTTGGCTATGAAAAGCATCACATTCTTACAGGCAGTTATTGTACTCTGCAGGTTTAAAGGAGGATTCCTTTAGGTTTGTTTTATTTAAAGAGCTGTGGTGCGTTGTTGGATTTTGGTTTCTAGATTGCATTTCTTACCAGTAACACAACTGAAGTTGCAATGACAATTCCAGTATTCCATTTGCCTGAAGATACTTCTCTGGGATTGACAGTTCTGCTGTGGATGTAAGCCAGAGATTGTTGCTTGTGCTGAACTTTCTAGCTATCATTTCAAATCATTGTGTTTTCTTCCTGCACTTGTTTTATTATTTGTGTCTAAAACCTTGATCATGCCTTACTGTTTTTACTATGTACATTTATTTGTAGAGTTCGTATTTTTATTGTAGTAATGTAAGTTTCTTACCTAGAGAAGTGAAAAGTATAGCTAATGTTACTATTGGCATTAATATTGGAAAGGGGTGTGTTTGTCCGTCTGTGGATAACATTTTGAGCTGCGTGTTGCAAATGTGATGCCTCAAAACTGTTTGAAACTGAGACACTGACATGGGTTGTATTTGAGGACTCAGATACAGAAGCATATAGACATCTTTATTCTGCTTTTGAAAAGGTTTTCTTTGCTTCTTACCTGCCAGCAGACAGTGGCCTCCTGTAGTTACTGATGGATTTATTAAAACTGCATGACAACAATTGTTTCTGATCCCAAACTCCATAGGATTTGAAAGGCAAGATCACCATCTAATTTTTGATGTATTTTAGTGTTATATTTAGTGTTTGATAATGATACAGTTCCTCTAGCCTGTTGAAAAATGTGAATGCCACATGTTTGAAATTATGTGTGCTAAGCTCCACATACTAATCTGCAAGCCAAGTTTCTAATTTCCCCCTTTCAGTTTAGGAATGAAGTCTGGGAACCAGTGTCTTTACAAATTCTGACAACAGAGCAGAGGCTTCTCTTCCACCTCTCTTTCTGTTGCAAAGTATAACGTGGAAGGGACACATTGTCCGGTGCTGTGGTGCTAGCACGGGGCAGAGACATTTCTGTCCTTTTGGTAGTGAAAAGCAGTAAAGGCAGGAGACTCGTGAAATGCCCTCTGTCAAGCAAGAAGTACTTTGCTGTTCCCTGCTGTGGGTGGACGAGTCCTGAGGTGCAGGATTTCCCTGGTGGATGCCACGCAGCTCACTATCTTGAACCGCTGTTGCCTGAGACGGCTTGTCCTCCTTTCACCTGGGCACGGCGCACTTCCCTTCCCATGGTCTCCGGGCTGCTAGGGGACATCACCGCCAGTCCTGGCCGGGTTGCAGGGTGACAGAGGCAGCGGAGTGCCGCCGAGCACGGGTGCTCCGTGGGAGAGGTAAGCTGATCCCAGCACAACCTGAAAAGCGTCCCTTTCACCTGCCTGACATGGGCTGTGCTCCGAGTCCAGCCAAGCTTCGAGGCTTCCCAAGGGAGCAAGCTGAGTGCGGTTTGACTTGTGATTTCTGTTTTTTTGCAGTCATGTTATATTTTACAGCCTTTGGAAGAGGCAGGGTGGAGGTGGGAAGGGGACATCCCACCACCCTATTTCCCGGCTACTCTCAGGGACGCAGTCAGTGCCAGTGATTGGATTTCCAGTGCTGAGTCTCCCTCTGCTTCTGCATCTGTGCGTGCGCTTTCCTTCGGGCGGTGGTTTCCCCTTTGCCTTTCCTCTCGCTCGCAGGCGAGCGAGCAGAGGGTGGTGTCATTGGCTGTAGATTGCACAAATCAGTCCCAGCGCCGGGTCTGTCACTCACTCGCAAACGCACACCCCACAAAAAAGTTCACCCGCGCCGCGCCTGCACCAGTCCAGGCGAGGAGCGAGCATCGGGGGCAGCACCTTCGCCTCTCGTCAAGAAACAACCTGCGCAGCAGGGGGAATAAACACCTTCATTGCCAGCGCCGGGGAGGACGGGCGGTTAATTGCCTCCGCGCCACTTTTTATCTTTTCTTCTTATTTTCTTTTTTCCCTTATTTTTCCCCCCAGAAAGAGGAAAGCTCGCCTGTGTTTTTTAGCATAGCCTCATCTGCACGCCTTGCTGCCGGAGTCTCTCCTGGCCGAAGCAATCTGCGCTGGTGTCCCGATTCCATTCCAGCCTGCTGGCCAGGACTCAGGGGACGCCGGAGTCTACCTGGCCAGCCCGGAGGGGCAGGATGGCGGCGTCCATCCAGTGGGTGCTGTGCCTGTGCCTGGGCTGGAGTTGCCTGTCCCTGGCGCTGGGGGATGCGCTGAAGGATCGCTGGGTCGGGCTGCGGAGGCGCACAGCCCTGGGAGCTGCGCGGCGCGGCCGGGCCAGAGCAGATGCAGGTGACTGTGGCCCACGGCACGCAGAGGAGCAGCTGCAGCCGCGGGACAAGGTCTCGGAGCACATGCTGAGGCTCTACGACCAGTACAGCGCAGGACGGGCGGCCGAGCAGCCGCAGGACATGCTGGCGCTGCTGCTCCTCCATGGCAACACGGTGCGAGGCTTCCGCCCGCTGCCCGCAGGTGAGTCCAGCTGTTGGAATGAGTGTGTCCGGTTTAGTGCCGGGGAATTGGATGTAGGGAAGGAGATGAGAAAAGGATTGGCAAAGTAACGCTTCCTGCAGCAGTCGTGTATTTTAGGTTATAGAGTTTTTATTGCCTCATGCATTTTAATTACTGGTTTATCTCTTCAACTCCATATGCTGTGTCTGCCATATGATAGCTGAGTACCATATGAGGGAAGTGAAGTCATTAACATATCCTCTCTGGAGCCTTTTCTTACCAGTGTTTTTGCATGTGTAGCTTCTGTTGAAACCAGGGGCTGAGTTGCATGTGGTGGAGCAGAAATGTGGTAAGGTGATCCTTTATACCATCTCCAGTGTCCTAATTTGGTGACATTGGCGACAGTACTGGCAATTAGGGGCAGCATCAAATGAGTTTAGTTGAAGTATCATTTGTGCATGGTAAATACTGCATGTCAACATCTTTGGCAGTGGAGCTTAGCTGTCTCTGATTACAGACTGGCATGCACAGGTAGATTTTTAAAAATGTAAAGTCATTTTTCACAAGGGGAGATATGTATAAAACATTGCTACATCGCAGCTAAGAAAAATGGAGGATGGCACTCTTCTGGCTCTGACCCTCACTGAGTATGCTTCTCAAATCCACAGCTTCCCAAAAACTGGCTGTTTGTGTGATAACTGTCGTGCTGTACATAGCAGCCCAATTTGCCAGTCTCCTATTTTTCATTGCACTAGTGGATTGACCCATCATGGGCAAGCATCTATCGGTAAAAGTCGTTGTTGTCTAGGAATTTCAGGCACCTGCACTGGTTCTTCCCTCTCCCAGAAAACTGAGAGCTAAGTGCCAGACTTGCGTTGTTTCTTTGGAAGTCATTACTTCTGATTCGTCAAAGGCAACAGTGTCTCTTACAGGATAGCTCTGCACAGAGAGCAAGTACTATAAATAATTGAATGGCTTTTGGTGTTTTAGGATTCAGCTCTGTAAATGCTCTCCATCATGTGTTGCTGCAAGTATTTCTGTCCACAGGAGTGGTTTTAGAGGTGTAAGTACCCTGTGTTCGGAGGATGGAGGGCTGGGACTCCTGAGCTGCTGTTCCTGCAGAGGAACTCTCTTGTTTTTCTGACATGACCACTTTTTGCAAGGTAACGTCCAATGTATGTTGCTTTGCTCTAAAATAAGCAGTTCCGTTGCTGAAAGAAGAGATGGTATAATACTAAAAAAGGGGGAGCTTGCATAATCCCAGCAGACTGATATTTGCTCCTTTAAGCATATCTGTTTAAATATAATTATTGTTCTAAACCTTAGAAGGCCTTTGGTTGAAATCCCATCTCTGTGGTCTTTCTGATTATATTTATACTCTCACTTGACTTTGGGTGTCAGCAGTCCTATAAACACACTCTTGAGTAACCTCTTTCTGCTTCCTCCAATACTTCACAGTTCAAGTCCCAAAGCAATAGATTGGATGTGGTTGTAAGTTTTTTGACTTTTATAAGTATTAATGCAAACCTTGTAACCAGTTAGACATTGTCTCTTTCTCGCCATAGGTAGCAGCAGCTCATGTTGTATAGTTACTGATGGCAGAAAAGTGGTTTTCCAGAAAAACCTCAGGTCAAATTTTCCTTGGGGCCGTCGAGGGAGCAAAAGGCTTTTTCTCTTTTCTGGCATTTTCCCTGTGCCCAGCTACCTGGCCAGTACTTTGCAGGAAACGTTACATCCACAGCATCTGCCTTTTCGAGGTAGTTTTTTCCAAATCCTCTGCTCCAACTGTTACATTCCTTGACTGCACATTTCAGTCTCCCACAGGCTTCCTCTAGTCCTTATAATATGGCTGCATCAGTCAAATTACTAAATTATGTTGCTGTTTCTCCTTGAGCAGATTTTACCATCCCTGCTGGCAGCCACTTCGGGAGATGGCCTTTGGTTTGTGATAAGCAGAACTTTCCTAAGAATCTGCCTGTTTTCCTACATCTACAGCAAAAGATCTTGAAGACAATCTTTAGTGATTTGATTTGCAGTTTAACCATATATTTTTCTATTTAATTGTGTATTTTCAGGAGAAAAAACAGTTTATTTCCTGAAACACAACTCTCAGGAGTGGTTGTTAAAACTTTCAGTCCTCACTTTTTCCCCTGGAGGGCTCTGGCTCTTCTGTGATAAACAGGAAAGGCCTCTCAGAGATTTCACTGGTAACCTGACAGACAAATTGTTGAGACCCTTTAAGTTAGGTTTGTGTGATAAGACCAACAACTGGTAGCATTTGTTGAGACTTGTCTTCATTTCTATGGAAGTGTTGTTGTACATGGCAGCTGTGGTCTTGTGCTGGACAGCCAAGAAGAAAGAACTAAGATGTGATTAATCAAAAGGAACATCCTACCAGCACCTCCCGTATGAAGATAAGATGAGAATGTGGGGGCTGTTCAGCTTGGAGAAGAGAAGGCTGCGTGCAGACCTCAGAGCATCCTTCCGGTATCTGAAGGGGGCCTATAGGGATGGTGGGGAGGGACTCTTCATTAGGGACTGTAGTGATAGAACAAGGGGTAATGGGTTCAAACTTAAACAGGTGAAGTTTGGATTGGATAGGAGGAAGAAATTCTTTACTGTAAGGGTGGTGAGGCACTGGAATGTGTTGCCCAGGGAAGTTGTGAATGCTCCACCCCTGGCAGTGTTCAAGGCTGGGTTGGACAGAGTGTTGGGTGGCATGGTTTAGTGTGAGGTGTCCCTGCCCGTTGCAGGGGGGTTGGAACTAGATGGTCTTAAGGTCCTTTCCAACCCTAACTATTCTATGATTCTACGATTCTATGAAATGCAAGTTTCTCTTTCTGTGGCTCAGCCCTCTGAGGGGCTAGGATGAGAGCTTCAGCCCTGTGTGGCTACCTCTGAAGTTCCCAACTTGTGCTGCCCTGAATTCTCTTGCACACCAGATTCCACAAGTAGGATGGATTATTAGTGGTTTGTTGATTGGGCTGGGGGGTTTGGCCATTACTTTTGATAATGTTCATGTGATCTTATATACAGGCAAATCTGTTTTCCATTAATCTTGCTAAATTATCTCAAAACATAATTGTTCGTTTCGTGTCACTCAAAAAAGAACCTGTGATGCCCATGATAAAGCCAAAAGAAACCCCAGGCCCCAGATCCATTTCAGTGAGGTAAGGATGTCTGTCATTCACAGTGGATATAGTGACATTCCAGCACCACTCTCTCTCGTTGACTTAACTGCTCTTATTTATGTCTATGTAGTTGAATCAAAGGATGTTCAGCCTGTGATTTCTGTGGCAGTTGTGTCATCGCTGTGGGATGTTTCTGAAGTGGCACCACCAGTTTTTGTCTTACTCGGGCCAGGCCTTACAGCGAGCTCTGCTTTAGGAAAAATCTCAAGACAGAGCTTTTTTTGGATCTTTACCTGTGGGTACCACAACAGTGCATGGTTTTCCATCCCTTGGGACTCTACAAAGATATCTGGGAGAGAAGTTGGGTGATCTGCAAGTTAGAACCAAACACCTTCTCTTAAGCTGTGGTTGAGTCTGTGCTTCAGCTTCTGCACAAGAACATTTTTGTCTCCTGCCAGTTAGCAAAACCACTGAATGACCAGACCTCCAGCTGATAGACGTCTGCTTGATTTGAGTGCTTCCCCTAGAGGTGTGCTGATCTGCGACTTCTGAGGCTCAGGAGCTGGAGGAAAGTTACAACGCCGAATAAATAAGAGAGAGTGGAAAGTTAAAAGCCTCAAATGCAAGACTTTCAGTTTGCTTTTAAAAGTGCTTTTAATCATTGAACATGTCTTGCAAATGAGTCGTTTAAAGAATTCCACTTTAATTGGAGGGTCCCTCTAATGATGTTATAGTAAAGCTATACAGTCAGAAATTGCTTTAAACTCTTTTTTTTACTGACTGAATTTCAAGTAATTTCAGGTATTACACCTGCCCCTAGGCCGATTCTTGTGGTTTCAGAACTATGCTCGTCTCCTTTTCGAATGCCTTGCTTTCCTTTGTTGTGGTTTTAAGTGCCCACGCAAACAGGGGAAACTGAGCACTGTGCAGGGGAACCAGCTCATCACTGGCCTGCAAAAACCAGTATGGGCCATGTTCTAGCCTCTCTGAGCTCTGGTAACATTAAGGGTCTTCTGAAACAAGACCTTTAAAAACATACAGGCAGGAGATGGGAAAAGTTTTTGGCTTTTTGGGTTTGGGTTTTATTTTGTTGCTGTACCCTTAGAAATAAAATGCAAACAACATCCTGGTAATTTTTAGGTAAAGGGAACTTATATATTAAGCTGGGATCTGGGTAGCCTACGCCCGAATTTGCAAACCTCCTGTAAGGCAAATGAGCAGGATCTGTAAGTTTGGCCTCTCAGGACATGACCCAGAATTTGGATTTTCTGGCTTATGTTGCTCCCTGCCTCACTGTGCTGTCAAGCATGTGTGTGGTCAGTGCTCGCAATCCCTACTCTGTGTCTAGAGCATGGCACTCTATGTGTGAATTGTTCTGACCTGAAGGGGACACACTGTGCACATTGTGACCTACTGCCACTAGCCGAAGTGGAATTCATGATGATGGCGAGAAGGAGTAGAATTGGCTTTTTGTTTTCTCGTTCCTGGATTTGTGTACTTTATTGATGCAACCTCCTTAACTACTTAGCTTATGCTAACTTCAAGTTCAATATTGTGTTTACTTTTCAGACCTCCTGCTGTCTTTCTGCTTAAAATATATAGAAAAGAGATGGTTTTCTCAGTGTGCAGCCTCATTTATGATATCCACATGTAGATTTTATCCTAAGCATGCACCATTGTTGCTTCTTGAAATTATTTTAGTAACTGATAGCTTTAACCAGTCTAGTGGACTTTTTACTTTTTTATATGAAATTACTGGCTGCTATAACCTTATCGGCTTTGCTAAAAAAATTAATAAACCCAATTTGACATCAAGTGCTATGGCTCTTTAAAAAGAGAGCACCAGATCCTGTACTTTCATTTTGCAAAATACTCAAAGTGGTAAGGGGGAAGCAGCAATCAATTTTGAGCAAAGATAGGAGAAAACAAGAAATCTGACTTCCAAGTTTGAGTTCCTGTTCTGGAACTTGTTAGCATTTCCCAGTCTGAGCAAACTTCTGTAGCTGGGCTATGACCCCTTAAACAAGTTTTACAATGGAAACACTGATACATTCTTAACTGTGCACTGGCACAAGGGTACAGTTTATAAAATATTAAATATCACATTTGAATGATGACAAATGATGACTGTGTAACTAAATAGCCCGCATTAGTGCATCCTTTTTCACCCGTGGGTTAGATTTGGCAGTCCATAAAAATGTCAGTGCATCACCTATAAAGGTAAACATACCACATGTTAGCAGACTTTTTCTAGCTTATTGATGCCTGGAATTGCCCCTTGTAACATGAATATGTTTATGCTGGTGATGTCAGTCTTCACAGACTTAATGCTTTTTCTTCAAATACCTTTTTAATGCCATAACAGGCATTCCATGCAGCTGTGGGCTATTGCAGGGAGGTGAGGAAGCATGGGCCATGCCTCTGAAGAGATTCAGTGGGTACAAGTACTTTGGCTGTAGAGCTGTGAGCTGGGTGGCTTTCTGGTCTGAGCTATCAGTAAATAAGCTGGCGTTTCCAATAGACAACATGGTAAAGCTTTGCCATGGTACTACTGGGATCTGGGTTCCACTCACATGAGGGAGTGCACGCAGCTGAATAATGACATGCATATGGGCTAAGGAGGCCAATAAATATCCAGCTTATACTTTCAACTGCGTGTACCTCCAAAGCTCTACTCTGTAGGAGCAAGCGATACTGACAGGTGTAGTGATGTGATGTCTTCCCCATTGCAATTCAAAAGAGCTCTGGGTGCAGAGTTTGGTCTGTAAAATTCCTCACTGGGCTGGCAGTGACATACAGTGGTCCCTCTAAGGGAAGCAGAGATTGCTGTTGAAATCCAGGCTCAGAGTATGTGGAAGGTATTCCTTGCATATAGCTCTGTTACACATGTATTTCCTTTGCTCATTTCCCCTTCAACCTTCTCCTCTCATGCTTTGTTGCTGAGAAGTCTTCTGTGCTTCCTATTCTGTACTGCAAAAGAACAAAGCTGAGATAGCAGAACTCATTAAAGAAAGAACTAAAAGGCATAGCTCAAGCAGGGCTACTCTGCTAGCGGTCTGCTGCTAGCAGTTTTGGGAAGTGTAGGAAATGAGCTGGGGAAGTTACTGCTGCTCATATAATACTAAGTTGTCACTGATTTCAGTCAATGCATTGTATACTGCTGCAGATGAATGTGAGGTTTATGAAGCACAGCTGTTCACAGGCTGCAGACAGAATCTTGCCAGGCAGCAAGGTGATGGCATCATCCTAGGAATACCATTTACTGAACACTGACAAGGTGTTCGACCTGCCTGTGAGTTGCCTGTAGTGCAGGGACACCCAGGGCTCTTCTGCTCTTCCCACCACTGCTGCATCATAAGAGCCAGCCTCGGCAGAGAGGGACCTTCGTCCAGCACCCCTCTGAAAGACAATTATCGCCAAGAAAGCTGCTGCAAAGCTGCTGTTTTCACTGGGTTGGTTCGATATTGAAAACAAGAAAAAAGCTATTTTGGTGCGGTGATCTTCTAGGGTGTTGGTTTCTGAACCTGTGTTTTACTTTCACCTGCAAAGCTGATTTTGACCTTCTAGATCAATAGAGGGCTTTCTTGCAAGGAGATCTGGTTGCCTTTAAGACCCTTTAGGCTGTCTTGGCTTAGAGGGCAACCTGACTAGAGGTCTTGGCTGTGCTTAGTCAGTCTGCCTCTTCCTGCTGGCTGCTGAGCAGTTGTTGGTGGACTTGATCCTGCAGCTTGTGTACCTTTTCCTTTCCACTGAACGTGGAGCTAGCAATGGCAGCATCCTAGGAATACCATTTACTGAACATTGACAAGGTGTTGGAATTAAAGTCCCACTTAGACTTGACTTGGGTTTTTGTTTAGGGTTCTTTCAGATTAGTGAGGGGGGGAATCAATCAATGGAAGATACAGTCTGTATGAGAGGAATCAATCAACGGAACATAGAGTCTGTATGAGAGGAATTATTGGTGTAAGTAATTTTTAAGACTAAAGCCTCAGCTCACATCACTCAGTAAAACTTCACTGGTGTCAGTAGCTGGATGAGGCTCATTGAAAGCTTCCCACATAACAAGGAATTTAGTTAGATGCTACTGGATACCTCCTGGCAGTGGTGAGAAGTTTCAACTCTGCTCCTAACCTGGGCTAAAAGCTTAATGGTGTTATGGTGTAGACAGGTTTTCAGCAGTTTCTGTCCTCTGTGTTTAAGGACAAAGTTTCATGTCAGGGGAATGAAATTTTCCTGAGGAAAAGGTGCATTTGTAGGTATTTTAAAGCTTTGTGTCTGTCATTTTTAAGGCTTATGCCACAGGAACACTTTTTCTGTGCATTGCTCACATCTGGGAGTCAGGTATCATTGTCACACAACAGATGTGTTTGACACAGCGTTCCTAAGATGTGACACAATCCCAGGCCACACAGTTGGGTTTATCCAAGCCAGAAGCCGGCAAATCTGTAGACATCTGTGCCAGCCACTAGTCACTGGTTTCCAGCTGATTTTGCAGCTTGAATGATGTGAAAACTTGAGAGATGGTTGAGTGTGATCATTTAGTGAGAAAATAGCACCACCTGCTGCAAGTTCTTAGGTTTGGGTGTAGAGTTAAATGCCAAGAGTGGCTTTTTGAGTTTTGCTTTTATTCAAAACTATATATTCCTCCTGTTTCACACCATCTAGGGTTCCTTTATAAATCAAAGCAGCTTATTTTCTGTTCCACTACAATATGCCAATTTAGAACAGGCAGTATTTGTGAAGTGGAATTCTTATTAAAAAACAAAATCCAAACTTGCATTTCAACATACAACAGTGATTCACATAATAACTTCTTGAACAGGCATTCATGAGATAGCATAAATTCTGGTTCCTAAGTCTGGTGTCCTTAGTGCTCTGCCAAATTACATATTAACTTTATTATATTAGCAATTACAAACCAAGCAGAGGTCAAGTGTGTTTAGTACAAATGTAATAAACAGCTGATTTTGGCTTGAGGAATTGAAAGCAGGACTGAATTCAAAGGGAATCTAGTTCCCCAGGCATAAGTACTAGCTAGAAATTGGGTGGGTGTGGTACCACAGCTTTCAGCTATTGGGAACTTACCTGTATGATCCACTATCAGGTTGGGCTGAATGTGTGAATGAGGGCATCTTCTGTAAATTATTTGGCGCTTTTTTTTTCCTCCTGTTTGGTTAAGAAAAGTATATGTTGTTGTTTCCCTACTTCCATGAAGAAGTGCATGTGATCTGCTGGGAAGGGTGCTGTCTTTCCAGAGACGATTCCTGTCCTTTTAATGTATCTGTATCTGATTGCTGGGGTGAGGATGGAGAGGCAGAGGGAGAATATACTCTTTTGCTGGACTTTACTGGCATTGGCAGTTGGGATATCGCAGGCTGGAAGCACAGAATGTCACCCAGAACATAAAGCTGTCAAACCCTTTGAGAGATCTGTACTGGAAATGACATTTTTCTGGATCTGTGACTGAGTTGGTTTCCTGAAGTCAGAGGAGTAGCAGGAAATTTGTGAGTATTTCTGGGTGGAGATACGTATTGCAAGAAAATTGGACGGAAAGTGTTTATTTACAGTCACCAGTTTACCAGCTTGGTTATTTTTCTGAATAACAGCCTAAACCCATTCCAGTACTGTATGAAAATGTCTTGTGAACTTCACAGTCCTTTCTCCACTGCAATGTTGTGAAATGTCTATATTCTTATCCAACTATTTCATCTTTTAGGGAGCCCTGAAAGCCAGAAGATGTATGTTTTTAATCTGACATCTCTCACAGAGTCTGAAAAGGTCTTGTCAGCTTCAGTATATTATTATATTGGTGATTTGCTGCATGTGAAATGGAACTGTTCTGAGTCCAGAGGCTGTTCTCATCACAGGCACAGGAAACCTGAGATTCAGATGCATCTTTCAGTCTGGACCTTACCTTCTGTGGGGAACAAGACTTGGACCCTAGGACATTTCCTCATCAATGTCTCCATAGCTCATCAAGACACCCTTTCCTGGCAGAGGAAGGATATCACTCAGCTCCTGCATGGAGCAAAACAAAACAATGAACTACTGATAGGTGTCAAAATGGATCTGAGCAGCCATCGCTCCTGGGAACGAACACCTTCTTGCTATGAACCCTACGTTCTGATTTATGCCAATGATTCTGCAATTTCAGAGCCAGAGAGTGTTGTCTCTAGTTTGCAAGGGCACCGTCATCCTCTGGCAAGGGTCCTTCCCAGGCCAGAAAACCATGTGAGCAGCAGCCTTGGGAAAAGGCGGCGGAAACGCTCCACAAGCGTCCTCTTGCCATTGCACAATAATGAGCTTCCAGGAGACGAGTACCATTACAACAAGGATGAGAGATGGGAGAACAGAAAACCCTACAAAAGCTTCCAGCCACGGCTGTCAGACAGGGCCAAGAGTAAGAAAAAGCAGAGGAAGAATCCTCACCAGAAGAGCCAGGCTCTTCAATTTGATGAGCAAACACTGAAGAAGGCAAGGAGGAAGCAGTGGAATGAGCCCCGGTACTGCGCCCGGCGTTATCTCAAGGTGGATTTTGCAGACATTGGCTGGAATGAATGGATTATTTCCCCAAAATACTTTGATGCATATTACTGCTCAGGGGAATGCCAGTTCCCAATTCCAAAGGTACGGTCTTTATTGCTTTGTTTGCGCTGTTACCACAAACTGTGCATTTTCTTTCTCGAGTCAATAAAAGGTGATTGGTCACCCATTACATGTTCAAATGTAGTAAGTGGTATCTTTATGTCATGCCGCAAGGAGTAGTGGTTAGAAGAGCTAGTAAAAAGACAGGCTTGCAAAGGTAATTAAAACAAAAATATTGCATGTTATTTTTTTTGTCCAGTCTCGAAATTTAGTGTGAGGTGTCCCTGCCCATGCCATCAGGGTTGGAACTACATGGTCTTAAGTCCTTTCCAACCCTAACTATTCTATGAGTCTGCGAGTCAAAATTGCCAAAAATACTTCCTGAATAGTGAGCAGTCAGTTGGGATGCTCGAATGTAAGCAAAAGACTCCAATGATGGAGAGAACAAGTGGCTCCAAAAGCAGTGGATGCTGGCCAACTGACTTGTAAAATACCCTCTGGGTTTGAGGTAGATTGAATATGGGTAGCAAGAAAGGGTGATGTGCTCTATGGCAGAAAAGCTCTCTTTAAATAGTCAATACATAGCATGTATCTGCAGGGTTAGCCAGTGCTCGATGCATACTGGTTGCTCAATAATGAGCATGCTCGAGAGCAAACAAGGGTTTCTGAAAAGCAGTTTTGGATGTAGTGGTTTTAGAAGCCCTTGCTACTGACCTCTCCTTGCTTCGACTGGAATTTAATCCTGTTGAGATAGCAGATAACAAACTTTAGACAGAAAGCAAGTCTCTCTTTGAGAGTCCAGGTCAGACTTTGAGAACACAGGCTCTCCAGCAGCAAGAAGCATCACGTTTCTTTGTGGAGATAAAGAAACTTTCAGAGACCTAAAGTAGAGTAATGATGAAAAAGCTCTGTGGTAACAAGGTTGCTAATTCCTTTCACAGAGCCTTTGCAACCCTAACATCACTAGGTAGTGACGTGGCTTTGTGGTAGACTTGGCAGTCCTGGGGTAATGGTCTGTTCCAGCGTAGTTGATTCTGTGGTTCTATTGGTAGCATGAACCATAACCTCATGGCCTAACTCCCAGACTACCTTCAAACCTCTGAAGAAAAGCACAATGAGCCATGCAAATGCTCCTGTGAGTAAAAAGTCCTGAGATGAGTTTAATACCGGTGGTTCTGAAGAGGCAAAATGAAGCTTAGTTTGTAGAATCATAGAATGAACTAGTTTGGAAAAGACCAATTTATGTTCTGCCAAATTCGGGTTCTACTTTCCTGCAGGTAAAGTATCTCAGTGCCCAAGATACTGTGGTTTAGCTCCAGTTTCTCAGATAAGTACACTTGCACTATTGGCTACTCTTATGGTAGCTAAGTCCAGCAGTCCCAAAGGAGTGTTCTTCCTCCTCCTTCATCCCTCTGCTCTGCCTGGGGTAGGCATGTACATGCTACCAGAAGTGGTCTCTGCTCTGGAAAAAGCTGACAGTAGAAAAAAGGTGAGAAATAAACAGCAGCAAATACAACACAGAGTTTAAATGACTTTGACAAGAAGCAGGAGGTCCAACTGCTATAAACTAAGCCTGTAATCACAGGCCTGCAAAGCCATAACCGAGACAGTAGTTTCCTTCTCCAAATTCTGTTAAAGAGCACAATCTGGCCTTTCTGTGTGAAACTCTCTGGACTCAGTTGGGTGAGGGATTATAGCAGCAGAGTATTACAGTTATTTAGGCACCGTGAAGCTGAATTTTTGCTGCCAGGTACTGCATAGAGTGGGATACCAAAACCCACTGTGAGTCTGGTTCCCTGAAAGGAATTGGTAAATTCCAGTCCCTGTTGGAATTCAAATTGTTTCTTTTGTGCACTTTTTGAATTGTGAAAACCAAAATTACCTTGTTTTCCAAAGAGAATGGAAAGCTAAATTCTATGAAAAGGTGAAGTGAGCGCATTCTAGAGCCATGTGTTATTCTTGAGCTATGCATAGTGTCTGGTGCAACTAATAAGACTCTGTTTGCAAAATGATGCTATAACCATCAGGCAATAGCAAACTAATCTGTGCCTATGGGTATATAATGTTCTCTTGCTGAGGGCGAGTTCCTAAAGGTTACAACCTGATGTGTAAGGAAGCATGGATGTGCCTTTTCTACCCTTCCCCTTCCTACCTCCACATTTTCTGGCCTTAGCCTTCCCCTGATTTCATTAGCTGCTTTGACTGGTGACAGGCCCACGTGCACTGGGCTTGCCTAAAGTTGCAGAGCGCATTCCCAGGTTGGGAATGAAAGCTTGGAACTGACATCATTTGTGCTGCCCATAATCCATCGCTAAGGGAATTCAACAGAGCAGCAACTCTCCCAGTGATGGCGTGCAGCGCGGCCGGAGCTGCAGCTGGACTCGTTTATGCAGCTGGACTCATTTACACACCTGTCAGTCTGAAGGCAGCTTCTTTTGCTCCTACTGCTCCTCTTGGCCTCCCCTGCTTCTCCCCTCCTAAAAGCAAATCTCTGTTCTCTTTCCATGACTGGGCCAATGGCCTGAGCTGGCCCTTATGCAGGGCAGCGTGCCAGGTCAGTACTCTGGTGGGAATTCACCTTCCCACAAAACACACGCCTTTGGTTTTTACTGGGGTCACAGTTACATTCCCACAGGCAGAAGCAGAGCAGATTATCCCAAAGAGGGCACTTTAAGGGCCGGAGGCTGCATACCCGGGACAGACTTCAGTCAGCGTGGAGGCTGTTCTGTCTTGTGAGATACATGTATCAAACAGAGATATTTCTTTCATCATAGAATGACAGAATGTATCTGGGCTCTTCCCTCTGGCAGCTGGGGCCATCCTTCAAATTAGTTCTACGCAAGTTAGCATTTTACTGGTATGGATTCCATATCTGAAGGGAAGGGTTTCCCGTGGGAACTTAACACAGCACCTTCAGAGACTTTTTTCACTTCCAGTAGTACTGGCAATGGGAAACTGGGTCTTGGTAGATGTTTTACCTTTCGATGTCTGACCAGCAGGCTCAGGAGATCCATTTGGCTTCCAGGTCCCTTTGTGGAGAATGCTGGACTGCAGCTGAGACAAGAGACAAGGCTGGATGGTACCAGAGCTTTCGCTTCCTTTTGCAGGCAGAAATGATACAGAAATCTGTATTGTATATTAATCTAAGACATTTTTATATCCCTATCAATTACTGCTGAGGAGCACAGGTATTCTTGAAATCCAAACAAACAGAGACATCTTTCTTGAGATGTACCTAGATCATAGAATCACAGATGGAGATGATGTCTTTGTAAATGTCTGTGTAAATGTCTTTGTAACCATGCTGGGAAACCTACACCATGGGGAGGATGGTGCAACAAACATTGCATTCATGTTTTGGACAAAGCATTACCACTCCCCTGCATCTCGTTCATCTGATAAGCTATGACAGTGCTATGACAGTAAACTTAAACAACAACAGGGGTAAAAGGTCAGGCACTGAGTACCATCTGCATGTAGAATAGTAAGGTACTCCCCAGTGAATACTTTGCAGGTTCTACTCAACTGCAGCCCCAGTGTGACTTCATTTGATAGAAGATATATTGTACAGCTGATCAGCTGTGGGGTCTTTATAGGACCCTTCTTGAAGAAACCAGTTTTGTTCTAGGGGACCTGGGTCTCTTCTAACGTGGCTGTAGTAGTTACATTTTCTGCCCCATTTTTCTCTTGCAGGCCTTGAAGCCATCCAACCACGCCACCATCCAGAGCATAGTGAGAGCTGTTGGTGTCATCCCAGGCATTCCCGAGCCTTGCTGCATTCCAGACAAAATGTCTTCTCTTAGTATCTTATTCTTTGATGAAAATAAAAATGTGGTTCTTAAGGTGTATCCCAACATGACAGTGGAGTCCTGTGCATGCAGATAACATCTCAGGAGACCCTTCTGAAATGCTGAGATGATCACTTGCTGTTGGGGAGGGCAGGGTGGGCTGGGGAGTGTTTCACAATATGTACTTTTTGTTTGCACTGCCAGTGCATTTTGTTTGGACAAAGAGAAAAACACTGTAAGGAAGTCCAAACACTGAGGATGGAAATGGAATGGCAATTCCAAGGAAAAGACTTCATTCATCTTGAATTTGACCAAGACACAAGTCTTGGGAATGGGAATTTACTGTTTCTGTTGAAATCAAAAGATGGAAGAGGAATTTGCAGAAGTCTCTTCAAGATTTTTGAGACTGTCAGAAGGACATCTTGATTTATTTTTATACAGGGTGCTGGAAGCAGCAGCAGTAGCTGTTAATTTTTGTCTCTGTTCTTACAGTGACTAAAGGGGAGGGAAATTCAAAATATACTGGTCTGCATTTTAAAGCTAAGCTTTCTGCCTTAGGTTATTGAGTAGTGCAGCAAGGAGGAAAAACAAAACCGATATCCTAAGAGCCTTAGGTAATCCAGTTTAAGACATGTGTTCCAATGAATATACACTGACTAAGTGTGTGTATTCTTTTTCCTAATTCAGCCTGTTAGATCTCAGTGCCCCCAGTCAGAAGAACATAAAATGCATTATGGCTGACTGCAGAATTGGGGTATCTCAAAAGCACCTCTTCTTCCAGAAATCAGAATTGTCTTTCATGCCGCTGCAGAAGCAGCATGCCACGGGTGTGAACATATTCCACTCAGTGAAGTGGCTGAGGGACTTGTTTTAGAACACAGTTGCAAATAACCTGTGAGTAAATCATGGCAGGTGATTCCTGACATGAAATTATTTGGTCCATAATTCTTATCTGTAGGCCTTAGCTACCATTATTTGACCAAAATTGCCTCTGTTTTGATGGTTACATGAATCAGTAGATTTTTTTTCTTTTTTCCTTATCTCAGTTCACTTCTCTGAAAATCAGATTGTCCATACTTATGCTGTCAATTTAAGATTTTCTTCTAAAACTTCATTTGAGAAACTATAGCCAGGAAAAAAAAAAAACATCTAACTGATCTCAGGCACAGCTGCAAAGAGTTTGTTCTGTTATGGAGTAAATGCTCACAGAAGTACTTTAGACAGAACCCCGGTTATCTCTCCAGCAGCGGGATCTGCTTTTAAAAGCACTTTTGGCTGGTGAGAGCAATGTTTCAGTTTGCAATGAGTAAATGTTAATGTTTTCTTAAGTTACCTCCATAACGGACGCTGTGAAATAGTGTATTTAGAGGGCAACTATTCAGAGGGAATAATTAAATTCTCCATCACCACAAGAGTTAAATTCTCTACTTGGGAGTGAGCAATTCCTCAGTAGATTGAAAATGACAACAGGAAATGCCTTTTTGCATCTTCACTGCTATTGGAGGCCGGCTAAAGCACTTGGTCATTGACTTCTGTATATGGCCACTGGTGCTGTCATGTTTACTAACCTGAGTAATATATATGCATATGCAAAACCAAGCACTAAGTGTGAAGCTGTGTAGGTTCATTTGATTCACTTCCATATGCAGGAGAAAAGTCACATTCTCTGTGCATATTGACTTAAATCTTTGCAAACAGACTTAAAAACAGAAGGAAAAAAATCTGTGCTTTTCTCCTGGCTAAGCAGACAGTTGCAGACAGCCACAAGCTTTTCATAGCTGTGTCTTGGTAACGGAAAAGAACCTGCCTGCCTGTCTGGTGCAGGTCTACATGAGCTCCTGTCTTTAAGGACAGCAAAAGAAGTGATGTACACCACAGGCTGCCCTGTGCCACTGGCTAAGCTGGAAGCAGGCTGGGATTTTCAATAGCCATTAAGCCTGGCAAGCAAAACCAGAGGCAGCAGTTTCCAATAGTTGTTATTTGTGAGAGCTGCACAGGTAAGTCCATCATTTTTAACAGTTCAGCATGACAGTGGCTGCTCTTAAAACACAGAAGCTCCAACAGTAAACCAACTAAGCCTAATCTTCAGTTTGTAGAGAGCTTGTGGCAAAATAGGTTTTATAGAGCTTGACAAGGCAACCTCAGCTTTGTGCAATATATTGTTTCTTTGCTCACGGTGAGCTGGCTGGTTGGTGATAAGTAACTCTTACTGCCAAAATAATTTCCTTCACAGTGTTTTTGAGGCTCTTGCGGTGTCCCAATTAGCATGGTGGGAGCTGCTCAGCTCCAAGGTCTGGATTTCTCTCCACATCGCCCAGTGCTAGGATTACAGAATGGTCTTTCCTTTAGAATTGCACCAGACTCCACCTTCCCCAGTGCAGCACAGCCAGAGGAGGCAGCTTTGTGACTCCCCACAGGAGGGCTGGGGGCCCCCATCCCACTGCAGATGAGACTGGTGCTTCAGAGAAGGATAGTCGGCCCCCCAGGTAAAAGCTGGGGAACACGGACCCTGAAAGGTAAGGAGCTTCCCACTTGCTGTAGATGAATTGGAGCAGCTGGCTCTTGGACAGAAGATGGGGACTGAGCCTTCATAGACTGAGTTTGTGAATGGTGTCTGGCATGAGCAGTGCCAGGAACAGAGCTGCTCAGAAGAAAATGTGGAATTCAGATGTGCCATGGCCCACCCCTTGGATGGTAGTGGAGTTCCTCAGACCAGAACGCAGTGTTTGCAGCCAAGCTTCCCAATTTCTGATCTCTGGAACAGAGGCATTAACTAAATACAGGTAGTGTATGTAACTTTGTACTAGTAGGGACTTCAAAATGATTCCCAGCTTTTGTTGTTAATCACCATTTTGAACTCAACTCAGCACAGGGGGTGGGGGAAGCTTTTCCCACATGTTCTGCTGTTTGAAATACTGTTCCTCAATAAATGGCTCTGCTTCCCATCTAATTATGTGATATCTGATGCCTGCATGTTATTTTAATGGCTGGCTCATAAGATGGGCAGGAGAATGTCTCGAACTATGCATGGTTTCTCTTCAGATAGGCTCTTTGGGGAGCAAAGTCCCCAGTGAGGATCAGACTATAGGAGGCTGCTGCAGAAAGCTCTTGAAAATCCTGCCCTTGGAAGCTGAATTGAGAATCTCATGGGAAGCATGCAAAGTACAGAGTGCAAAATACAACTTGCTTATCCTCAGCAGTTTGCAGGAGATGGATGTTTTCTTTAGCAATCAATTTCTTGTAAAAATAGCCTTTTAAAATTATTTCTGTTAAAAAGTTAATGTTTGTACAGACTATGTCAATTTAAAACCAAAATAAATTACCTGCCCAAAAGAAAAGTTATTTTGTATATGTAAAGAAACTTACAGATGCTTTTTAATTTATCTTATCTGTGGCCATCTTGTCAGTTTGTTAATGTTCCTTTCTTTATATCAGTGCTCTTTAAACAACACAATGTTCTCTGTCCTCTCTTAGGACCATAGTCAAGTCCAAAAGGACAGGCTGCAGCCACACTGTGAAGGGCACGTTTCACTACTCATGTATAAGCTTGCCTGACTTGTATTTTTTTCCCTTTCAATAATGGAAAAGTTTTACTAGGAACTCTGGAGAAAATATAAAATAAAATCACTTTTACATGGAAATCCTTTTTTTTTTTTCTGTGTGGCATTCAGGTCTTTCCAAGAACAATCAAGATTTTGCTGCTTTCTGCATCCAGTGCTCTGCAAATGTGTCCATCTCTACTGCTCATTTGCAAAGGCTATTCAAGCAGAGATTGGCTTCACAGAGCAAAGTACAAGCATGGCTGGGGAGTGGGTGCTGTGGATTCAGTTAAAGGTTAGCTAGTATGACACTAAGAAGCTACTGAGGTTACTGGACCTGCTCCAAGGCCCTATGAGTGGGTACTTGGCCTCCAGGTGTGGCATTACTTGCCAAACTGAAAGCACTCCTGTTTGATATAATCTCTCTGAGCTTTAGACATAGAATCATAAAATGGTTTAGGTTGGAAAGGACCTTAAAATGAAGGCCTTGAAATGAGTTTTATGTGTTTTTCAGGGGATTCCCAATCCACCCTTGCACACCTAAGTTCTCACAAAGGGTCTGTGACCCTTTGAAATGTACAAGTTGGGAGTATGCTTTTTGGCTGCCTTTGCTTATGGCAATCCTGGAGAGCCTGAGAGCAAGAGTGTTGTCAGGCCCTCTTACTTATTTTCTTTCTCTATTTATTTTCCTGGTTTATTCCTTTAAAAAAAAAAACAAAAGAAAAGAAAAGAAAACAAACAAACAAAAAAAAAAAAAACAAGAAAAGAAAATAAAGTTTTTCCTATTTTGTTTCTTTTCTTTTTGTACTCCTCTTCCCCCTCCCCCTTTTTTTTATTTTTCCCTCGTTTTTTCTCATCAGTTCCGTGTCTCTCAGCGGGAGCAGCCCTTCCGGGTGATGGGAAAGGACCTGCACCAGGGGGTGGCTGGGCAGAGGGAGGAAGAAGAAGGTAAGAGGCGATGTGATGGTGGGTGCAGGTCGGGGTTCGGGTTCTGGCCGCTGCCCTCCGTCGCCCGGGGGTGCATGACGTCCCCCAGCTCTGAATCCCGCAGGGGTGTCTGGAGCTCGCGGCCCTTCCCGGGGCGGCAACTCCACAGCAGCGGATGTGGGGGTCACGGCGATGGCCGTTGGGAGCCCCTCACCGCGCCGTGGGGCTGGGGGGGAGCCTCGCCACGCTGCGGGGGCCGCCTTGGTCCCTGCTGGGGTCTAACGAGGTCCGGGTGAGCTCCCCGGGGCTGGGCTGGCGCCACGGCTGCGGGAGCAGCCTGGGCCCAGCCGGCTCCTCGCTGCTGGGGTCGGCCATGGGAACCGTGGCCCCGTGCTCACCATCCCCAGGGAGCCGCCGTAGGCTGTGCTCCGGGCCCATGGCGCCCGTTCTGCACACAGCGCTCCAGGGCCCTGCTGCGGGACCCCTGTCACCGGGCCGAGGGGCCGCGGGACCGAGGACACCCGGGACCGCAGGGCTGGTGCTGCACAGCTGTTCCTGAGGTCCGCTGGTGTTTATGTGACCTGGGTTTGGGGAGACGCGAGTGATGTGATAGGGGAGAGAGCCGGGAGTGCGCTGAGTCCTCCCCAGGGGATGGAGCCCGGCCCGGTTCTTCCTAGGAGCAGGGAACGCGTTTCCAGGCTGTTCACGCACAAAGCCCCGCCTGGAGCCTCTGGGCGCCTGTCGGTGAGGGGTTGCGGCGGTTTTGCTGCTCGGGGCGCTCCGTACAGGGGTCATTGCCCAGAACCGACCCCGTGGGCCTCCGCCTGAAGCGAGGGGCAGTGATGCGTCCCGGTGGAGGGTCCTGGGGCCGTGTCGCGCGGATAGAAGCCGCTCTCACAGGGAGAGCCACAGCCGGGGTTAAACGGGAAGAAAGGAGCGGTCCTGGGGGAAACCGGTGTGGAACCGGCATGGAACCGGCGTTGCCGGGGCTTTGGCTGGACATTCTTCCCCAGCTCCGTGTGTTCTGCCCGGGAAGGAAGGAAGAGGAGAGACGCGCCGACGACTACGGGGACGGAAGCTGCCGGTGACGGGGATGCGGGGAGGGAGGGGGTCGGGGGATGAGCGGGCGGGTGGGCGGCAGGACCCGGGCGGCTCCGGAGGCCCTGTTTGGGGCTCCAGCGGGGCCTGCGGCTCTCCAGAGCCGCGGTGAGCGGCCCAGGTCGGTGCTGCAGAGCCAGAGCGAGCACCGCGTTCCCGGTACGTGGCTGCCGGGGGAACAGCCATGGGAGAGAGCCGAGCCCTGCGGGGCTGGACACAGGCTCCGGGGCCCACCTGGGGCTCCCCAAGAGTGTGCGGCTGGTCCCCAGGGAGGGCACCACGGACTCCGGCACAGACCGAGGGCTGAGCCTGGCCTGGAATCAGGCTCGGAGCTCAGACATAAAGTCCTGAGCATAGGACTCAGAAATTGGAGATCAAGTTCCCTGTGCTGGGAGTCTGGAACCCCACTCACATGGTCAGTTCTGGGGCTCTAACATAGCCCTAGTTCTGAGTTTCGCTGCACAAAGAAAGGTTCAGAGCTTAGAAACAAAGTCCTGAGTGTGAAAGCCTTGACACAAAGCAACTCATTGGGCTGCCGTTGGGTGTCAGACACAGATCAAGTCCTGCCTTTTGCTGCTCAGCAGCAGAAACCAAGTCCTACACTTTGGGGGCTCAAAACCACACTGTCTTGGCCAGCTTTAGGGCTCACAGAAAAGAATAGAAAAGAAAAAAACACCACCAAAACACCCCCCCCCCAAAAAAAAAAAAACCACTTAGTGCTGCATTTTGGGGGCTCAAAACAAGACTCATTTGGTCAGATTTAGGGCTCAGAAACAAAGTCCTGTGTTTTGGGGGCCAGGTTTGGGGCTCATAAACAGAGACTAAGTGCGTGCTTCGTTTGGGAGGGTCAGAACTGGGCTCATGTGGCCTGTGTTTTAGTCTCTGTTTCTAAGCTAATTAAGTCCTGCATTTTGAGGGCAAGGTTCATGGCTCAGGAAAAGATACTAAGTGCTGCTTCTGAGAGGCTCAGAACCAGGCTCAGGCAGTCAGTGTTTTAGCTGAGAGACTGCTTTGGGAGCTAGAACCTGGGGTCATTCAGCCAGCTTTGGGGCTCATGAAAGAAGAGTAAGTGTGTGCTGCATTTGGAGGGCTCAAAACCAGGCTTTTTTTGGACAGATTTAAGGCTCAGAAACAGAGATTAAGTCCTGCATTTTGGGACACACAATGAAGCTAAATGCTGTGTTTTGGGGGCCTGAAAAAATGGGCTCATGGGGCTCAGAGTTGAGAACAGAGACCAAAAGCTGCGTTTTGGTGCCCAGAGCAGGGTCTGGGTCCAGCCGCGTGGGGCCTGACCCAGAGACCAGCCCCGTGCTCTGGGGGCTCACACTTGCATGGTATGGCCACATTTAGGGCTCGGATGCGGGGACCCAGCACTGTGTTTGACTCCAGCAGAGGACTTAGACCCCCTATGGCTCCGGGCCCGGCCCCAGGGTCAGCTCCGCGGCGCCGGGGCGTAAGCTGCGAGGCCTGGCCCGGGTCCGGTCCCGTCGCGGTGTCCCCACAAAACCCGAGGAGCGGCGAACGCCAGCAGGCGCACAGCACCCTGACATTCAGCCAGTCCTACTTTCGCCCCACCGGCGGAAGCTCCACCCCCAACACCCGCCCCCGCCACGGGGCAGGCACAGAGCTGAGGGGTAGGGCCGAGGAGATTTGGGCCCCGGGAGGCGGTGTTTCCGCTCGTTCTTGTCCCCGCTTTTGGTTCCTCCAGTGCTGGGTCTCGGGGCTCCCCCGGCAGGGCCTAAGTGAGGCGCGGGGGGGACGGGGCTCCGCCCGGGGCCGGCACCGAGGAGCAGGAGGCGGGACAGGGGCCGCGGCCCGGCGGGTGTCGGGGCACAGCGGGGTGGCCGGTGCCGGGCGGGAGAGCACGAAGGAGCGGCGGGGCTGAGGGCACAGGGGAATAAAGCTCGGATGGCCGGAGCCCGGAGCCCTCTGTCCTCGCCCGAGCCACCCGCGGTCACCCGGGGCAGGGCCCGGCCCGCGGGTCCCCCCAGCCATTTCCCAAGCACCCTGCGGCCCCGCCGGGGCTCCTCGGGCACACGGAGGTTCGGGGTTCAGTCAGGGTAGGTTCGGGGCTGAGAAGGGTGTTTGGGGGCTCAGGAGGATGTTTGGGGCTCAAGAAGGTGCTTTGGTGCTCGGAACCTAGGGCCGGGGCTGTGCAAGTTCAACAAGCACAAGCAGGTTGAAGCAGCAGCCGGGGCTGGATATGGATACAAGCTGCAGCCACAATGGAACTGGTCCCATCCAGGGGCTGGACCTGAAAAAAAGGAGAGCAGAAACGGAAAACTGGAGGTACAACCAAATGGAGCTGTTGTGGGGGCAGAGGCCACTGACTGGAAGCTGCAAAAGAGCTGGAGCCATCCATAAGCTGAACCTGAATACAGAGAAGAAACCAACACGAATTGTAAATGAGATGGAGCCAAAGCTGAACCGGAGCTGTCCAGGAGCTACAGCTGAAAGAAATGGGGACCTGAACCAACACACAAAACAACCAAAATGAAAACCCAAAACCCAAAATAAAAAACCAAACCCCAAAACAAAATCTGAAATAAAAACAAAACCTAAAGTCAAAATCCAAACTCAAACCCCAAACCCAAAATAAAAAAACCCAAACCAAAACCAAACCAAAACCCAAACAAGCCAAACCCCAAAACAACCTCAAAACAACACTCCCTGAAGAAAAGGGGGCCCAAAACCCCAACCTGGAGCCATGTCCGAGCTGGAGCTGTGCATGGAAGATGGTCGAACAAAATGTGAAAATACAAAATGGGGTTACTCTATTGGACACTAGTGCAAAAATAGATCTGGGGGCTTTGGTGGGCTAAACTGGAGAGCAGTGAAAATCCTAACAGTCATGGTATTGCAGAAAGACAGGCTAATATTAACAGTAATAATCATTAAGCTTCAGTTTCCAGGGATTAATCAATACATTTCTTACATCAGCTTTGCATAAGAACAGAACTAAACACAATATATGTGAGAGAAACAGTGTTGTTTTCACATATTGGGGATGGGGCTTTGCAGTATTAAGGCTTTGCAATATTGGGACTGGGACTAAGTTACTAAGGGAACTAAACAAAGGGTTTGAAATACCCTGACTTAAACAGACACACTTTGTAGTTAAAGACAAAGTCATCTTTGGGCAACAGACACAATCTGTTGTAAAAAAGAATGCTATCTTTGTACAGCCTATGGAACTAAGCCGGTGCAAACTGGTTCTGTAGTTAAACAGTAAGTTGGGGTACCATATGTCTGCCAGAGAGTTACGAAATCAAACCATAAAAGGAGATAAGTAAATAAGAGGAAGGTGTATCAAATCAAGTAAGGGGAAATGTAAACAGAGGTGGGACAGTTAGCATGTAGATTAAATGCATCAGATAGGCTGTAAACCTTGGAGTACCCAACCAATGGGGAAACAAGGGAGGGAACTTGTGGACGGGATAGGAAATATTAATCAAAGTTCTGCCTTTGCTGTGCATGCCTACTTGCTAGGACACCTGGTTTTGCACCATGGCTTCCTTAGAGTCTTCAGTGTCAAAGGTGTCCATTGATATGTTTTCTATGAAGTGAGAGAATAAAAAAAAAGAGGAGGAAGAAAAATTTCCTACAGTTAATGCTACCTCTTCACAATTTTATTAAGGGAATTTTGGGGAGCCAGGGAACATATGTGCTTGACCCACACTGTAAAACTTCCTGTGCTGGGGTTTAATAAACACTCTCAGTTTGCAAATACTGAGCTTTCTGACAGCTGTTGGAATCTCAAGATAGAATCATTGGCTGTTCTGGGTTGCAGCAACAACAACCACTTCACAAAAATATGAACTCGTGTTACCAAACATCCAGCGGCATGATACACAGCCCTCTTAATGCTGCCTGTAATTCACATTTGCTGGCAGTTCCCCACTGAGCTTTGATTTAATCAACAGCTTCTACACTCTGGGTATGCTGTGGCAGGGCCTGGCAGAGCCAGAGCGGCACCCTGTGCTTCCTTACCATCCCTGTCTCCCAAAGTGCTGAACTACAACTGGAGGCTTTCAGATTTTACAACAGGGACTGTCATGGTCAGGACAGACCTTTAGAAGAGCTGGAAGAGACTTGCCTTTTCTGAAGTCCAAGAAAAAGCCTCCAGACTGAGACAAGGGGGGCACAAAATCACAAATTGAAATGTATAAACCTTTAGAATCAGTTTTAAGTAATGTTAAGGTTGATGGCTTTGTAACAGTAGTAATGGAAAATTACTGAGGTGCATGATACACAGAAAAAATAGAGTACAGCTAGAGAACATACTGATAATTCTTGTACAAGATAAACTATTGTAGTTGACATCGTTTTAGGCCAGTATGACCTTAGTAGAAAATGAGTGTAAGAAAAACAGGCTAGAAGAACAGGACTAAGGATACGGAGTATCTGGGAATGGCAGGGGTCCAGGATGGGTTGCAGTTAAACTAACTGATAAGTAGAAGGACAGGATGATTGCTATGTCTGCAGTGTTACCAAACCAATTAAGCTGGTGTAAGCATTATCTACTGCCTGTGCTTCAAAGGCTGCCAGAAGTAATGAAGATTGTTGGAAGAAGGAAATGACCCTCAGATACCACCACCACATTTTTGTACGCATGCGGGAAACTTTCTGGAAAATGATGTAATTCATACGCAACCTCATGAATATGCATGTATGTACGTAATGAATACGTATGCCCAGTAATTATATAAGGACGGTTTGTGTAGCAGTAAGGGGATACACACTAGGAGGAGCTATCCCCTGTGTCTCCCGGTGCTGCAATAAAGAATACCTGCTTGTCAACTTAAACTTTCCTGGCTAGTTCCTGGAGTTTTCTCCGAATCATTGTGTCCACAGATGTGCTGTGGTCGAGCTCTTTCACTGTGATGGAGAAACTCTGCTCAGATCCTTCTCAGCCTCACAAGGCGTGAGTGCCACCCTTTCTCACCTGTGGGCCTGGTGCGGAGGACCTGCAGGGTGCTCTGACCACCGTGAAGTGATTCCTGCTCTGGTTGCCTGTGGCTAGCACAGGGAACACCTCTTCACATGGCTTTCTCCAAGGCTTATGCCCTGCTGAAGCACCATTCCCCAGGGAGAGGATCTGGGGGTGGCCTCTGGCCACTCTTAGCACAGTCTTGCTGGGAAGCTCCAGCAGCTGAGCAGGCCTTGAGATTCTGTCACTGAGGCTGGGTTTGCTAGTGTGGCCAGCAAGTGTGGAGCTTGAAAACAGGTGAGAAAGGCAGTTTGCTTGTAGTCCTCAGACATGAGGCCAGGGCTGTGCCATTTCAGAGGGACCTGGCTACTCCCTGGGTGAGATTAAGCGTGAATGGCTGAACACCCCCGCGGTGGCTGAGCTTTCCCAGCTCCAGCCAAGATGCATCTTCCTCTGAAAATTAATGCCTTCTTGCATTTTGTTCCCTCCCTGCCCTGCCGGGTTTCCACGGGAATATTGGTGCTGGTGCTGTGCACACGCGTTGGTGGGCAGCGGCCAGGGTTGCCGCGGGAGACCCCTAGGATCCCCTCAGGGCCGTGCGTATCCCGACCCTGTACGAGCCCCAGGTGGAGGCTTCGGGATGAGGGCTGCCGGACCCCCTTCCCTTTGGGCGGCAGGGAGGGGGGCTACGGGCGGCGCAGGTTCGGGACTCTGGGCTGTCCGCTTCCCTGGGGAGGGTCAGGAACCTATTTGGGGTGCCCGGGGTGGGATCGGCCGCGGGAGCCACCGGCGGGGCCGGGCTCAGGCACCCCTACAGCGACTCAGCTGGGGGAGCAACGCTGGCTGGTGTGGCTCCCGTACCGTGCCGGTACGGGGGGCAGTGGCGGTACCGGGCCGGGGGCGCTTGCGCGAGGCCGGAAGAGTAGCGGCAGCGGCCGCCTGTCTGTGCTCAGCTCCGCGCCGGGGGGCAGCGGGAGCCACACCAGAGCAGGTGAGGGGCCGCGAGCGCGTCACTGGGCCGGGACCGTGGAAATCCTCGTCCGGGGATCGGAGCCTCCCCCGGCGGTGGAGACCGTAGAGGCCCTGGGCGGAGAGCTGACCCTGGGGAGCCGCTGGAGGAGCAGGGGCAGCCCCGTCCCGTCTCCTTCTGCTCCCTGCTGCGGCCGGGCGGTCTCTGCCGCTCCGCCGTGGGTCAGGCAGCAGCGGCCCGTGGGGTCTCCTGCGGCGCCGGGCGCCCGGAAACCCGGACAGGGCTCCGGCTGCTGCTGCTGAGGGTTCCCCGGGTGGAGGTTCCCCCTGGAGGAGGTGAGGGGTGTACGTTCCTCTGGAAGGGGCTGTATCCTTCCTTGTCCGGCCGGGCTGTGCTCCCGGGGTGCCCGGGCAAGGCTCCATGCGGGGTCTGCAGCTGCTGTGCCTCAGGGAGCGCAGCCAGTGGTGCTGGTGAAATAAAGCACAGTAAAGTGAATCCCTACATCTGCTGGTGCCCTACAGAGACACAGGATGTGACCCTCCCTGCAAGGAGGGTGCCTTCATCCCAGTTCCCAAGCACTCCCCAAAACTTCAGCTGGGGCCCCTGGGCTGGAGGCGGGCTACACTTTCCAACTCCCTGTCACATCACAAAGGGGAACAAAAACCAGTCCTTTTATGAGCTCCAAAATGCAGCATTCAGGCTCTCAGGGGTTGAAGTTCTGAGTTATGCATTTTCAGTAGTTGAAAATGGTGTCTAAGTCCCATGTTTTCAACTTTTCAGAATGGACTGAGTGCTGTAGTTTTGGGCCTCTGCAGCAGAGCCCTGTGTTTCTGCAGCTCAGAGGAAGAAAAAAAACCAACAAAACCCAACACACCCAAACAAACAAAACCCCCAAAACCCCCACACCTAAGTCAGTCATGCATTTTCAGCACTCAAAAATGCAGGCTAATGTTGGGGAATGGTTGATAGAAAATGGACACAATAAGATCATAGGCCAACGGATGGAAAAAGCCTAACAGTAGTGAACCAAAGGCTTTGAGGCCTTGGCTGAAGGTTACTAGAGAAAGCGTACGTGAGAGAGTTTGAGGGAGTTGGCAGAAGAGCCTGAGAAGTCAGGATATGTAGGGAGGAACTGATAACTGTAACCTTGAAGCATAGCTGCAAGCTGGAAACCCCCTGGAACATAACCAAAAGGAGAACCGCAAGGGGAGTGGGATGCGAATGTAACTTTTGAGCTGTAACCAATTACATATTGACTAGTAAGCATCAGTAGCCAATCATATATTAGCAAGTGTGCCTGCATAGAGTATATCACTGGAACCCTCAGATGAAATGAGTCTGTTGACCGATCATATTGATTGTCTTCATTCTCCCACCACGGGTGCAGGCAAAAAGGGCCTGCAGCAGGCAATAAGAGCCTGCGATCCTCTCTACCGCACAGGCAACAAGAGCCTTCGGTCCCCAGTTGAGACGAATTACGTGAAGCCGGAGCAATAAGGGCCCGGGGTCCATGCATACCTCACAGGCAACAAGAGCCTGAAAATCCAGTCTGCAACAGGCTAAGCCCTTGCGGTGCTTAAGTGCTGCGTTTTTGGGACCTGGAAACAGAGGCTGTCAGCTGTTTTCAACCGCCAAAACAGAAGCTCAGGGGGAATCTTGGGTAGGTGGGAAAAAAGGGGGGTGGAGGGAGGGTATTGGGATCTGTATTTGGGCAGGGGGTAGGCAGGTGTGTGGACTCCCACCAGAGGTGGGGGTCTGGTCATGCTGGCTGCCAAAGTTGCAGACACTGGCATGCACCAGACCGAATTCAATGTCCGACACAGATAGTCTCTGGGGTAAAAGCACCTTTTCCCCCTCTCTTCACATGCACAATTCTTTATTCAAGACATGTACAACCGCTGGAACAGTTACTCAATAATAGACAACATACAAGTATGACAGTTTACAGTCATATACAAATTATGACAGTGATTGATTTACAACCTGGCCAAAAGCCCAGATTGCTGCAATCAGCTGGAGCTTTGGCTTGTAACAAGAAGGAGCATTTATTAAGTCAAAGCTGGCAACAAGAAACAACTTCACTTCCCCAATGGGAGTGTCCATCAGCAGGAGCACTGTGTAGCCAGAACTGGAGTTTCAACAAGCTGTACCTGAAATTACCTGAAAGTGAAACAAGCAGCAGGAATTGCTATTACCTGGGGCTTCAAATCCACTGAGCAGTAACATGCTGGACAGCCTGTCAGCTGGAGCTGTAAGAAAGCAGGAACATCTCTTATCTGGAGTGCGCAGTCATTGGACCTGCCCTACAGCTGTAGCTGTGACGTCTGTCAGCCAGGGCTGCACACCTAGCACAGGTTGAACAGGACAGCATCTGCTCTCTGTACCCTCCACGAGGGAGAGCCAAGCTGACCTGTAGCAGGAAGGAGTGACTATTAGCAGGAACATCCCATGGCTGGAGTTGAAATTACCTGGAGCTGTAAGGAGCTCAGGTGTCCATCTGCCAGATCTGTACTCCGAGGCAGTTGCAGGCAGAGCTGTCCCCAACAAGGAGCTCTGAGCAGCAGGGAGCCCTCTCTCTTCCCTCAGGAATTAAATCCATGCCAAGTGCCTCTCTCTGCACAGAGGGGTCTCTTATAGTTTCATTCCTGAGGACAGATCTCCTGCAGCAGGAAAGCAGGTGTGGGCATGGCATTGTGGGCATCTCCTCTGTACCTGTGAAAGGTGAGCAAAACTGCTCAGTCAGAGCTCCTGGGGTGCACAGCATGGCCCCACATAACCCGTGGGAGATGCCTGTCCCTGTCCAGGGCAAGAGCAACCCTTCCCTCCCTCCTGCCCCTTGCTTTTGGCAGAAGCTGCCCAGCACTGACATGGGGAGGCAGAAGCAGCAACTGGAGAGCTCAAGGCTCACCTGGAAAAAACACATTCCTCCCCCACAGAGCAGGTGAGAATGCACAGCTTGCCAAAACCCCTCTGGTCATGCAGGAGCCATTTCAGGCATCAAACACCACTGAGCAATCCTGAGGCTGAGGTCTGGCTGACACAGCACTCCCCTGCCACCCTGCCCTGGAGCGGGACTGGGGCAGCTGCAGGCTGTGCTTCACATCCTGCTAATGTCAGCTAACATGCAACACAACAGAACTCAACACAACCAGCAACAACATCACCTCATCCCAGGCAACAGCCAGGCACAGCCAAGATGTGAGATGCAGTCACAGGCCTGACCCTGCTGCTGCCTGGGACCAGCATCAGCCCAAGACTGCCCTACAACAGGACTGGTAGCAATGCCAGTAGCCACAAGCATGGCACATTTTCCTCCTCGAGCACTGCCAGGCACAGCTTCTTTGGTTTACCTGTGCTTGGGGTGTTCCCACCTGCCTGATCCTGCCAGATGCCCCCAGAGTACAGCATGGCCGCCCACCTGCTTCAGCACACTCACCAGACACTTCCTGCCATATCGGTGCTCCCTGGTGCTGCCCATGTCAGGGCCGTGCTCCTCGCCCTAGCCCAGGCTGAGGCCTCCTGCTGCGCGGCTCCTCCCCTGTGCCATTGCCTGCACTGTAAAGCCCATCATGAAGAAGTGGCTACAGTGTCACAGCCAAGAGGATGAAGCTCTTCCTTGAGCAGGAGATCCCAGTCCACACCACAGCCAAGAGGTGAGCAGCCTCTTGGTTTGCCCTGATGCCAGGAGAGCCTGGTGTGAATGCCCCTCCTCGAATCACTGCAGGGGTTGGAAGGGTGAGGAGCCCGGCCAGTATATCGCTGTTGCAGATTATCTTAAGTTTTACTGAATCGTTCTGTTTTGTGTTTGTGGAATAGTTATCTATAGGAATATCTTGGTCTAAGAAGTTAGCCTTTACACTAGCACGGGATGCTGTGTTGCTTGAAGTCCCTGTTCTCTGTGACATGCTAACCTTAGTCTTTACTCTCTAGAGCATAACCAAAGCATCTAGGGTCTATTGTATATAGGATAAGTTATTTGATAACTTGGCGAGGTAGAAATCTAGCCGGTCAACTTGGCAAAACTTACTTTTAAGGTGACCTGAAGTAAACTGCCTTAATCATAATACTAAAAAACACACCCAGAGATCAAGAAGACTCTTGCCCAAGTGAAGATCCATGCAAGCATAATAGCAGAAGAGAGTATCACTGCAGATATAACTGTGTGCAAATCGCTAACCAGTCATTGTAACTGGGAGTGAATTACCTTGTAAATTTTGCATATAAATGTAAGAATGAAATCGGCATTGGGCGTGCTTGCTTTGTGGAAATTCCACCTAACATCCAGTGCTGCAATAAGGAAGTGCCTGCTTCTTAATGTTACATTGGTGTTAAGGAGTTTTATTCTCCCGACTTTAGGCTACATCCCCATCCTGTCCCCCCGGCCATCCCCAACGTCGGCCGCTCAGAGGGTGCTGTCGGCAGCTGGGACTCCCGCGCTCCTCCCTCGTTAACTCCCTGTAGGCAGCAAAACGCGTCCGTGAATGCAAACCCCGCTTTCAAGGGATTAAAGTGCTGGAACTAAGCCCTGTCGGCCCCTACACCTGCCGCGTGCCCGTAACCTCCCTCCCCTCCTTTTATTTCGCCCATGCGGGAGGCCAGCTCTTCCCTTCGGCGCGCCTGCAGCCTCCCGGGTGAAGCAGGAGCCTCAGGACCTCCTCGGGAGGCTCCTCCTGGTACCAGGGCCAGAGCAGAGGCTTTGTCTCTTTCTCTCCCCGTTCCGTACTGGCGGTCCCCGCAGACTCCCCCGTCCCGACCTGCCGCTCAGTTGCTCTCCCGGCTCTCCCGCAGCGACACCGCCTCCATCGGCGCGCTCGGAGGCAGGAACTGGGCGAGACCCATTAACGAAACTGAGCCCAACCCGATGTTCCCCGGGAGGCACTGACAATTGGGGCACGTTTCCCGAGCTTTTCCCATTGTTGCCGGTGCAGCTGGAAGGCTGCGATGGGGAGAGCTCCAGCTCAGCACATTTCCGGATGGCAACTCTTCCACAGATTCTTGCAAGCCGGGTCTGGGCAAACACGATCACGTTTAGAAAACACATACACATAGACACGGCTTCGGGTTCTCTGCCGGGCCGGCTCTCTGCGGAGAGGGAGGAAGGTTAACCCCTGCAGAGCTGGGTTCCCGGCAGGACCTCGAGGCGGTAGCTCGCTCCTTCAGCCCGGGCCCGGCAGAGGTGGCGCCCCGACCCCAGCCAGGCAGCGCCGACAGCACGTCCGGTCAGTGCTGCCCCTACGGGCACCCCCCAAGAAACCGCTGCTGGGCACTCACCGCGCACGACCCTGGTCTGGCCGCCCGGAGGCCCCGGGCACGGCCGAACCTCTCGGGGCTCCCGCTCCGACCCCGCCGCCGCGCGCTGTCCCCATTGCCAACACGGTAGCGCACCCTGGCCTCCGCCACGCAGCAATTCAATGCCTTGTCGCCGTAGCGCCCCCTGACGGTCGATCTCGGAATTGGCAGCACAGGGCGCGCCTCCCGCCCGCCGTTGCAATGGCGCCCCCCTCGTGGAAATACCTCAGCATAGCGCACCCCTTGAGCCACGGCGCCCCTGGCGGCCAACACACAGCACTTCAGATACTGGGCACCTCGGCGCCCCCTGGCGACCAACACGCAACACATCAGCGAGTCGGCGACTCAGCGCCCCCCTGGGGAGCGCCAGAGGCCATTACCACGTCAGCAGTTATGACAGCACACGGTAGACCGTAAGTAGCTGCAGCGGTGGTGGTGGGGGAATGCAGTAGGAAACCTGAGACCCTCAGCCCTGACATGCACATCATCCGGGTGGCCAGACCAGGAATGTGCACAGTGAGTGCCCAACAACCGCCTAAGGGCATGGGGGGGGCAGCGTGCGCTTCTGTCAATTCTGAGATCGACCGCTAGGCAGAACTGAGATGCCAAGTCTCTGAAGTGAGGGCCGCCAGGGGGCGCTGAAGTGCCAAGTTGCTGATGGGCTGCGTGGCAGCCGCCAGGGGGTGCTGCGGATTCAAAACTCTGAAGTGCTGTGTGCTGGCCGCCAGAGGATGCTGAGGCGCTGTGGTCCTGATGCGCTGTCCTATCGACCGCCAGGGACAGGACGGCGGGATGGTAATGCGCCTGGCTGCTGCGTTCCAGCAGCTAGAGGGCGCTGTGGTGTTGGGTCACGGAAGTTCTCCGTGGTGGTCGCCAGAGGGCGCTGAAGTACCGATTCGCCGCGCCACCCTGGTCTGGCATACGGGGGGGCTGAGGCGCTATGGGTTCCCAGTTTGCTCTCCCCACTTCTCCGCGGTTCCACTCTGTGCTGCCCACACCACTAACATGGTAGCGCCCCCTGGAGGCCTCTAAGTAGCATTTCAATGCCTTTTAACAAAAAGCCCCCTGACGGTTGATCTCCGACTGGAAGCACAGGACTATGCCCCGTAGTGGAGAAACCGCGACATAAAGCACTGCTTGTGCCACGGCGCCCCTTGTCGGTCCCGATGCAACACATCAGTACCTCGGCAGCTGCGCTCCACCTAACGGCCACTGAAGCAGAACAGCGATTCGGCACCTCAGCGCCCCCTTACGGCCGACACTCAGCACATTAGACACTCGATAGCTCAGTACCCGCTGCCGACTGAACTCGGGACTGAACGGAAGCACACACTGGCTCCCTCCATTCCCTTGTCCGTTGCCAGGCACTCACCACGAACGTCCCTGGTCTGGCCACCCGGAGGATGCGCATAGCGGGGCTGAGGCTCTCTGGGTTCACATTCCGTCTCCCCACCCCCGCCTGCAGCTTATGGCTCCACCGCGCGCTGCCCACACCGGTAAAACGGTAGCGTCCGTGGGCGGTCAACACACAGAACACCATAGCTCGCACCGCAACGCCCCCTGGAGGCCGCCACGCGACACAGCAGGGACTAGGCACTTTACCGCCCCCTGCCGGCAGCCACGCAGCACACAAGGGTCTCAGTACCTCACCTCCCCCTTGGCGGCCACTAAGCAGCACCTCAGCACGGCAGCGCCCTCTGGCTACCGATCTCATGGTGGGCAGTACCGTGCATCTGCTTCTCGCCCCCCCTTTTCCTTCCCGTCCCCGGGGTGAGAAGTGACCCCACTTTTCCCGGTGCATGGTAATGGCCACCCCTGCCTGGAGGCTCAGCCTGAAGAGGGAAAGCAAGCTGCATTTCACCTGAGCCCACAGCTGCTGTACAGAACCCCCAGCCTTCTGCTTCTGCTGCATGCCCACAAGCAGAGGGCTGGGGGTTCTGTACAGCAACACACTGTCACAGCTTCCAGGCACAACAGCACCCTCTCAGCTAGAGGTGCCAATTTCTGTATCATATTTCATTGCAGAGGAACGTTAACCTGAGCCTCGACATGATTTACATCAGTGTTTTTATTTATTTCCTTGTTCACATGAGCAAGTCACTGGATTCAGAGCGCTGCTGCAGCCTCAGCTGGTGGAGGTTGCTGCGCCCACTGCACTCTTCCTCCATACTTCTTACCACGTGGCTGTTTTTCTTCCCACAGCACAGAATGCTCCATTTTTCACTCTACCCCATGGGCTGTGTGGTGGAGCCTGGAAATCCTCACATCAGATCTGGGAAGCCACATGTTTCCCCATCCATGGTGCAGCACTGCCTGCATGCAGGTACACAACAGGGAAAACCCAACCACTCACTCAGTGCTTCCCAGGGAAGCCATGGCACCTCTGGATGCACGTGCCACAAGGGAAAAAATGCCTGCTTCCAGCCCTGTGGTGCTCCGGGAGAGGCTACGGCTCTGTGTGTGCTCTGTGCATGGGCTTCCCAGACACTCCCTTGTTTCTTCCTTTGGCTGATGGGGGGAGCTGAGCCACAGCAGGGATGGGGTCCCCATCACCTAAACAATCCCTTTTTTCATATTCCAAGGGATACCCAAATACTCCTCTCCTTCCTAACCCCACTCCCAGCAGAGCAGCTGCTGGCAGGTCACAGCAGCCAAGAGCAGGCACAACAGCACCAGGAGTGGCATCACAGTGGCTGCACCTGGGGACTTGCCTGCTGCAAGTGCTGCGAGTCCCAGCAGGGCTGCTAAGGTTGCCGTGGGAGCACAAATCTCACCAGCACCTGAGACCCTATTCTACCAACTCTGGGTTTAACTCCTGTACCTTCTCTCTCTAAGGGAACTCACATATTTCATGGATATGGGAAGCTCTGCAATTCAAACTGTGTTGAAACAAGGTAGTCTAGAAGAGCCTTGTGTCAGCATCTGCAAAAGTTGTCCTCAATTTTAATTCACACATATGCACAATGCACACACAGAGTGTTCTTCACACTGTCAGGGGAAACAGCACATGCTGCTGAGACAGTGTCAGAAGTTGATCATTACTTGTAGTAATGATGTGGTGGCAGGGCCAGCTGTGGAGACAGAACTGACAAATTGGTTAAGGAGTTTGATGTGATCCACACACCCAACCAGTCAAGTGCTTCTGCTCCTGATGTATATGACCCAGAGGCTTTCTCAGCTCTGTCCTAAACTGGATGTCACAAGCCAACCCTGTCCTCATTGGGCCTTCCTGACGCTTGCATGCTTAAGGATCCTAAACAACTAAGCAACTCAGAAAACTGTCACTCACAAAGCCTAAACACCAGCTCAGGCACTGATAAAATATGCTCCCGAGCAATTTTCAAGACCTCATGGCACAAGTATAACAGTCCTAGATGATCTTGGTTGGTTCCAGGCACCATGACCTACACAAGCCCCAGGGAAGTCTGAGCTTGTGGCCTCTGCAATTTACCTTCTGAAGCAATAAGACAATCTGGATGCTGCAGGCCCTCCTCAGAACCAGCAAATCTTGTAGCTGATGAGTCTGCTCCTCAGAGGAGTTCTGGTGACTCAGGCTTAGGGGTCTTTCACAGGATCTCATTTTTTCATTCCAGTGTTTCAACTCCAACAACTGTTCAACTTTTCAGGCACTTCCCCACTGCCATTTAGTAGAAAGTGTTACTTGGCAGAGGCTTGCAGGACACAGCAGAGAGCAGCTACCAGAACATCACCTAGACTGGGACAGCTCCGCATAGATCCCATGACTTAAGACACAATTTATCTACAAGCTGTGTAAGAATAACCCCCTTCTGGGTAAACGCTGGCATTGGCGATACCCCCAGACACAAGAAGGGACGAAACAGGGATTATCTTGCAGCACAGCAATCAGCTCCACAGTACCAAAAGTGACACTCAAGAGCAAGCAATTCCAGATCTGATTTTTAAGACAACTTGGTTCATGTTCCTCCCAGCAGCATCAGTGTCCATTCAAGATGTATCCCTGAAGGTGGACACCAAAGCCCCCACAGCCTGGCAGGGCATGGAGGAATCCCACCCAGGACAGGTCTGAGAGAAGCTTCATCCTGCCTGGAGTGCATACATCCCACGGTGAGCAGATGCATCAGACCAAAGGGACCAACCTGCGCTGGGGGCAATGCATTGCTGGCCACCTGTGGCATGAACAAACTTTATCCCTTTCCCTTATCTTACCTTTCAGCTCAGGAGCCAGAGCGAGCCAAGCCAACACCCCTCACCAGCACAAGGGGAGTGGGCACAGCTTCTCAGAGGCGTGGACATGATCCTTCAGCCAGGCCACCCACCAGAAATGAGTTCATACAGCCACAGCAAACCAGAGCTTATTGGCTTGACCCAGTCTAACACTTCAACTGAAGAATGTTGACACTTCGCTACTGCAGTTTCCCATCACAGCCAGCAGTGGCCAAATGACAAGCCAGCAACCATGTTCTTAAAAGAGCACTTTCTGTATGGCAAGGGATGCACAGTGCTCTACAGCCACCTGTATTCAACAGAATTAGGGACTTGGATAAAAGCTGCAGACATCAGTAGTTTATTGGTATGTTTAGGCAAAAGGCACTCAAACTGTAAACTTAAAAATACTTTCTACTTGCAACAAATTCAACTAGCATATATTGCTTGACATGTGTTGTGGTTTAAGCCCAGCCAGTAACTCAGAACCATGCAGTTACTCACTCGCTCCTCCCCCTTTCCCTCCCTGCTCCAGGTGGGATGGGGAGGAGAATCAAAAGTATGCAAATCCCATGGGTTGAGATAATAACAGTCCAATAACTAAGGTACCATACACAACCTCTACTACTACCACCAATAATAATAATGATAAAGTAAATAACAAGAGAAGAGAATATAAAACTAAAACGGGAAGGAAAAAAACCCAATAAATACAAGTGATGCACAATACAATTGCTCACACCAGCCAAACGATGCCCAGCCTGACCTGAGCAGCGATCTGGGCTTTCCAGGTAACTCCCCCCAGTTTGCATACTGGGCATGATGTGCTGTGGTATGAAATACCAGTTTGGCTAGTTTGGGTCGGGTGTCCTGTCTCTGCTTCCTCCTGGCTTCCCATGCCCCTCCTCACTGGCAGAACATGAGAGACTGACAAGTCCTTGATCAGGGTAAGCATTACTTGGCAACAACTAAAACACTGGTGATTTATCAGCATTATTCTCAGACTAAAGCAAAAAACACAGCACTGCACCAGCTACTAAAAAGGAGAAAAATAACTGCTACAGCTGAACCCAGGACAACATGTTACAGCAATGAAGATGATAATCCAGTGTCTTGTATGCCTACTTAGTGACTTATATGTACTACTACTAACTTTTATGCCCACAAGATTAGGACCAAGATGGTTGTAATAGAACCGTAATGACAAAATACTCCCACTATCCACAAATCAGCAACTAATAGTAATGGTCAGTGAATCCCTTTTGCTCTAAGAAGTACACTGACTACCAAGAGGAACAAGAACACGCAAGATCCCACAGTACAGCAGGTAAGCTATCACTGTGTAAACTTCTCTGCCCAAGGTTCCAATGGTTGTCCGTTACACAAGAAGCAAGCCAGAAAGCCAAATTGCTCAGCAGCTTTTTTTAATACTCTGGTTTTTGTCAGAGATTATTCCCGGTGCCATTTGCCATACCAATCTGTTACGTGACAGCAAAACACCACAGCACTACAAAAGCAAAAAAAAAAGAAAGGCTACACAAAACACACTGGTGGCAAACTGCTATGTGACAGGAGCAGTCTGTCGCAAAATTCAAACCTAAGGGGTGGTCAATTCAAGCACCACAGATTTCCAGGTAACAGCTGAAAACACGAGACCTTCCACAGAAAAATGAAATATGGAAATTGAAACTGGTAGAAGTGTGCCCTGGGAAAAAAACCATACAAAAATAGCGCAAGACTTATGACTGAACACAGAAGACCTCAAATCTGGGAGAAAACAGACAGATGTCACTTCACTTTGCCTAACATCTCAGAAAAATATGTGTAAAATCTTCCTTACTGGAGAACAGCAAATGACAGCACAATCTAGAGACAGATTGCTGTGATGCCCCATCTGCTTTTGCCTGACATTGCAGTTATTTGATCTGAGGTCTTTTCTGCTCAGCAGCACCTTTGGCAGAAGCTGATAGCATAAAAAACCCAACTTAGAATCTGAAATAATAAAAGCCCACACAATGACAATATTTAATAATTGCTTATTTTTTTACACATAGAGTTGCTGGTGTCATTATACAAAGTACACTGATTTGGAATGGCAACAGATACGTTTCACAGGGTAACATCTTCAGCTAAAAAGTGCTTGCCTTGGCAGCTGAGTTCAGTCCAAGGATCCCTTTGTAATATAGCCACTTACTTTAAGAATGTGCAGTCAATGCACAAGAATACGTTTCGATAAGCTGTCAAATCAAAAAATGTGCATCTTGACTGCGCATTGGATATTAAAATGATTAAACTAAGTAGCAACACCAACATGATGAAAGGCACTTTTTCTTTCTTTTTTTCTTTTGAGGCCCAAATCTAAGCCTTACTTTTGAGGATTTTTTGTTTTGTTTAAAACACTGATTTTTGTAGCTGTAGCTTCTCAAGTTTGGCAGAGTTGAAACCACTCTTGCAGAGGCATTGGTCTTAAAGATGCAGATAGACTGATGAAGGATACTGAGATATGAGTTTACCTCAGATATGAGGTACACAGCTCTTCCCAAGACTCTGGCTTTCTAAATTCTACCTTAAAATCTGATATTAAGAGAGGCTTATTTTTCAAAGCAGTGACTTTTGAATGCATCAATCATGTGAGTGGAGGTTGCTGTAACAGAACTGGTATTACACCAGAGGCTTCCTTCTTATAGTACTGCAAGTAACCTTTGGTTAACGTGTCAACTCTCTTAGAGTTGACCCGCCAGTGAAATTTTGAGGGACAGATGCTTATCTAAGCTCTATTAGGAATATTCAAGTTAGCAACATACAAATAAAACCTAATGTGTTCCATTTTGAAAATGTAATTAAATAGTATGCTAAATTAATTGTTGCCCTTAAGACTAGAGAATTGTACCATGCTAGTGTAGCATTATCTGCCAAACTTAGCAAAACCATTGTTGGATCATTGTTCTTTCTGTGGGCCATTGCTGTTAAACTTACTCAAGTCCAGTTATAAACAGAAGCATTTTTGGGTCCTGGATACGCCCAAGTGTGGAAGGTTACCCAGAGCTCTCTTTCTGAAGAAAGTAGTACCTGTTCCTTCCACAAAAAAGGGCACTATTTTTTAGGGTTTAGCTTTACACAAAAGACACTGAAGTACTTAAACTGAACTACATAGTTACTGAAAATCTGTCAGCTGAATGCCCTCACTTAGAAAAAGTAGGTTTGTATATTTTTTTTCCACTTCTGTATAGATTTCTAGCATCTTTCCTGGCTCTAGTACAACTTCAGACTAGCAAAAGGAATAATTATATTTTAATAACTGCATACCATATGCTCTTAAGCATTGACAGTTTGATATCTGGCAACTCACTTACAGAAAGAGTCAGGACTTCCAGAAGACTAATACCTGAGTGCAGAACTTCCTATTCTAAGTAAGCTAAATATTCAGTGAGAGGTTGTGTGAAATGAGATTGTGCAAAAGAGGCACAGGCAAGAATCCCTAAAGCACAGCAGGATGCTTGGGGACAGTGGAGCTGTGGGCCAGCTTTCAGGCAGCTAGGACTGTCCCTCTTGCAAAATCCAAAAGAAACTTACACATTATACTTAAGTTTCATTAAGTGAGCAGCTGGCAGATCTCCTTGTGAACAAAGCATAAGAAATCCACATAGGATGCTCCTCCATAAATACTCTTGTCTTCTACTAGGAACTGTCGGAAAAGCATCTCTGGTTGCTCCCGCTGTTTCACTATCATCAACTGAAAAGACGAGAGAAACTTATCTTTAGGATATAAGCATACTAAATGGAGTGTGGTTTCCCTGCGTCTATTACTGCATGCTCTTGGGGGTGGGGGGGGGGGGGGATGGACAGATGGGATGGACAGAAACTAATAAATTGCCATGTTTCAGTAGCTGTATTTATGAACACAGGAGAGACAGAGTAGTGTGACTTAAGGTGTGAATAAAATTGTAACCTTTAGACTTAAACTACCTCTGAAAATCTATGTTGATTAAAGAGAATTGAGCATATTTGAGATAGTCATGTCTACAATGTGTGCTGGAACTCAATGACATAAAGGAAAATTCCTGATATATAAAACCTTTTACACCTACCAGTAGGTTTTGTTTTGAACAGGGATGAGGAATGAGTCAGAGAGAAGTTACCTTCATAGTGTAGGGCTTTTGGCTCTGGATATGCTTCAGCACTGACTTAAATTTCTTAGAATATGGATTGTCCAGGTCAGGCAGTGATGTCTGTTAGAATGAAAGCATGGCAGGTTGTTAAATTCCAGTCACATCCCTTACAGATTCAGATGAGATTAGCTGCTGGTAGTTATGATGCAAACTGATGGTAGTTATGATGCATTTCATTCCAACCAGGAAAAAAAAAAAAATCTCTCATCTGTTCAAAGATTCATCTGTCTAGGCAAATTTTTTTTGTTTCATCTAATTACTGTGTGAAAATCCGCTATCAAAGAGAGTTGTAACTATTGCAAAGCATTTCGTTCCAATTTTAGCAATACCCATTCAATTGGACTTTAATATCTGCAACAGTGTAAGTTTAAGAAGGTTTAAAAATGTTGCAAAACCTCCTCTCCTGCAAGTGTTCAGACTGTCAAAGCTTATTTATTAAAGTTTGATGGATGTTAGATGATAATGTATGTTTGGGTGTGCATAAACTGTGAAAAAGGGACTAGTCTCCATCTACTCACAGCCTCCGCGCTGATGTGTGCGAAGGATGGCACATTGAAAAGCCCCTGGATGAGCTCTGGGGGTACGTTGACTCCCAGCCACAGGAACATAATCAGACCATTGGCCAGAAGAAAGGCCCCTCCTTCTGAGAGACGTTCCTCAGAGCAGCGGACAGCAGCTGGGATGGCATCACTCTTCAGATCCAGGCTGTGCTGTGGGGCAAAAATGTGACAGAGTTGTAGACTTGGTGACTTCAAGGTGAGTAAAGCTCTAAATAGATCCTAAAAAGTAACTATAGAAAGGTTTAGCACATCTTAGTGGTTCCTTTCCAGATTAGAGGAATTAGAAATCAAACCTCCTTTTTTTCAGTTCACACACTGTGTGCAAAGGAAGGCCAGCCATAAGTGGGGAAACACTTGCAGAGCAGCACTGATCTTTAGCAGAACTGGCATCTCTCATTAGCATGAGCAAAAACCTTGCTAAATGTGCACTTGGAGTTTTTGAGGATGTTGAAGTCAGCAATTGATGATGTTCATCCCCTATTCTCCATGAAACTAGAGGTTCTACCCTCCCTCCTCAGTTTAGTTCAACTAGTGACTACCTTGCCGTAAAAATGTAATCCAGCATGTATAGTGTAGTGTTTTCCCGGCAGGCAGAACATCTCCTGCAGCTGCACAACTACAAGATGGCAGCACGCTGAAAATAGTTACTGAAAGGGGAGAGATGCACAACCAGCATACTCACAACTGGCAGAAGTTGGGGATAGAAAAACAACTGTGTGTCGGCTACCCCCATAGAGATGACCAGCTGGCGATGGTAAGCTCGCTCGTCAGTTGGAATTTCTGGCCTACCAACTAGCACACAGCTCTTGGACAGGCAGTTCATGTACACAGGCAGCACCTTCATTGCATCTGGAAGAACAAGCTGAGAGGCAAAGAAAGTTTGTTAGATGGTACAGCCCACGTGCATGGGAAGGAGGGCTTGACTTTCAGACATTTCAATAAAACACTGATTCTTATCTTCGACTAAAGGAAAAAAAACAACCAAACAAAACTGGCTTTTGTGTGCTGTTTCAAACCAGAGTGACATCTCATATAATAAATATATAAATTCCAGTGCTTATGGGATTTGGATTTAGTTCAGCCATCTTTTGGATATTTTTTTGAAATGGAAAAAGACTCTTGTCAGAAACAGTTGCTGAGAGGATTTGCCAACATGTTGCTGTTGGTTCAGTCTGACCTCCCCAAATGTTCTAAACTTATAAAAGAATGTCTTAAGTTGAGAGAATTTTCAAGTAGTGAGCAACGTAACTAATCGAGCTCCTAGAGCTTCTTACTGCCCTTGGGTAAGAAAGGATTTAACAGCCTTATCTTAATCACCAAGGATTTTCCACCTAGACACATCAGGTATTTATCACTCCAGCAATCCATCATCTATGTGCAATTCAGATTGTTTACTAAGACACAATGTTATTTTTATTTTTTTGACAGTGATAGTATTATTTGTCAGAAATTAGAATACCAAAATCTGTAACAACATTAGAAAAATGAAATCTCTGCGATTCAGCACATAATTCCAGCAGGAAAAAAAAAAAAAAAAAGGCTGTCTAATTACTCCCACTGAATTGCACCTGTCATTAATTATATTTGAAAGAAAAGGAAAATTTTCCTTTCTGGCATTGTGATGGCGCAGGGATGGTTGCTCATCTGCTGCAGGGCATGGTGTGGGGAGGATGGAGCGCAGGTGGGTTTTACCTGGCTTACTGCCGAGGGGCTGGCACAGTTCTTCCTGTAACACGCCAGCATGTGAGCTGTATGGTTCACCAGCATCTCTCTAACCATCTTTAGCGGTTGGCTTAGAATGGCCTTAAAAGCTACAAACACAGAAGAATAAAGGAGTGTGCTAAAGACATATGTGTACTCTTGGAAGTGCCTAGGTTCTGCTAGCTGCTGGTTCTACTAACTTGGGGTCTATGGCTGTTTTGTAGTCTCTTTTACAGATGACATCTGGGAGAATGTTAATTCACCTTTACAAAAAAAAAAAAAAAAAAACCCAACCAAAAAGCCCAAACCTTCAACACTATGTCAGGATGTCCATTTCCACTGCACAGTTTTGTGCATTACATGTTTGTAGCTCCCTTCACAAGCTTTCCTTTATGGCAGTATGTCTAAAATACAAAATCTGTCTTTTGAATTTTATACTTCAAGAGCTGCTCAGGCTTGGAGGAGCAAGTTACAAAACATGATTTACCCCTAGGTGATAACTCCAGCTCCCCTTCCTTCCCCTTCCTTCACCCCAAAGTAAAAAAGGAAAGAAAATCTTTCTGTTACAATTTTACCTGACTTAGCAAAGAAGTTGATAAGCGCATCTGTTTCACAGCTCTTGTAGACATCCGCTAACTGGGAGCTACAATTCAAACCTATATTGTGTATGCGAAGTCTTCTTTGTCCACTTACGGATGTGTAAAGGACAGCACACTGCAAAACAAGTACAAAATACCATTTATTTTTGTTTTAAAACAAAAAGCTTCACCTGCTTTGTGCATAGAAGGCATACAATTACTTGTGAAGACAGCCTAGCCTCGCAGTACTACTGCAGTGCTGCTGAGAGTTCCAGGACCAACATCCCTGTGGTCTTTATGGAAGTATAATAGACATGACTATGACAATAATATGATTGAATCAAAAGCTTATTACTCTAATTTGCTACATGCTGATGGTATAATCTGGAAACACGAGTCCACTGATTATCAGTTTGTAAATCATACTTTGGGTAATATTTGAACAGTTCAAAGACTCCATACAAACAATGAGATGCTTGCTGAGAAGTGCTCTGCCCATCACATTAGCTCCTGGCAAAAACAGGACAGGAAAATTTTCTCATCTAGAAAAACCGAGTGGCTCTTTTTACATTAATAACTTCCTTATGAAGTGAAACAAGAGGTGCTGCTAACCCCTGTAGCCTGCAGCTACCATTAAAAATTGAGGGTGTAATTTAAGAATTTCCTTATGTCTCCAGTTCTACTTCAATATAATGTTGATACCTGAACATAATACGTTGCATTCCACAAGCACCTCTCCCATGAAAGAGCTGTAAATATAAGTCTACACCCATCACTGTTGCACTGTGGTGCTAGGAAGCGACCGCAGACATACCAAAGTGGGTGTTTCCCAGCGCTGTGTTCATACACAAGTATTAACTGCTGACCTATGAAATGTATTTATATGGACAAGCTAAAGCCAAGCACAACAGAAACAAAAAGTTCAGATAATTATGTAGCTGAAGTTTAAAACCTTGCAAGTTGCAATATTTTCTGTCATCAAATGAGAAAAAGGTCATGACTAAACAAACCTAGAATAGTAAATGACAGCCTCCCAAAGGGTGGGATGCTCCCATGCCTAATAAAAGATGTATTCCAGCACGCCTTGGGGGCTTCTGGCAACCCAATGCCAAGAGCCTGAAGGGAACAGGGCAGATAGCTAACAGTGTGCAAGCCAGAGCTTCGATTGCACAGGTACCATTTCTGTGTAAGAAGTAATGAATCTTACACACCGAATTATCTTATTTAATAAAATGGGGGAAAAAATAGCTGTCAGGGGTCTCAGAGAGCATTGTGAAAGCATTGTGGCATCATCCCTGAATACAGGTAGGTGAACACACTTATTGTCATGAGGAGCATCATTTGCACTGCAACCTTTGGATACTTAATTAAAACAATTTTTTTTTGGTAGTAATATTCTGTCTCCAGAGTATGTGAAAGATGGGCTGTGCTCCCATGAGACCTACACCATAACTTCTTTTTGTTCTGCCTACAGTCCTACTCAATTTCACAACATTCGAGGTAATTAAGTTGTTTTTTACCTGAATTAAGGCTCCACTGTCTTCATTCAGTTTGTCATCATGTTTGAACTCTACTGTCACTGCCTTGTCACAGTCAACTGCTGCCATCTCTACATCTGTGGTGTTATTCATGTAAATGGCACCAAAGAAGTCTGTAGCCCTGAAGCCTACAGGATTAAAAAAAAAAAAAAAAAAAAAACAAATGTAGCCTTCTATTTAAAAACAGCAAATAAAATTGGCATTACTTTGTGACTTTTCTTTTATGGGGAATCACTTTTGTTTCCTGAAACAGGAATTCTTTTTTTGTTTAGGATATGCAGCCTCGGGACCCCACCAACTGTCCTTGCTGATGGCAGTTTCTGACATCTGGGTGAGTGGGAAAAGCTGAGAGGCCATGAAATTGTGCTGCGACTGTGAGATCACGCAGAACCTTTTGAGCCATTGACTTGGCCATGTTGTGTGGGTCTGTTTCTCAGATACTTGCATCTGAGGTAAAAAAGAATGCTTGAAAAGTAGACACAGTAATGTCATTTGAAGTAGGAAAACAAAGGCACATACAAGTGTTTTTCATACAACTTCCTTGCAATCCAAGATGCATACATAATGATCATAAGCCTTACAATTAAAAAATAATTATTATGGAAGCACATACAGGCAAGGCATTTTCTCAGTCTATCCAATTACTTTCCAAGAGGTGTACAATGAAGTTCAAGTGATTTGTACAGCACTTATTATTTAAAATTATATACTCTCACATGCATTCACGTTTATTTTCATTCCCAGCGGGCCCCATTACCTGTACTTGTCCGAACCCTCATTATTGCATCAAATCCGGTCTTTTTTTCTATGTCCTTCCGGAGGTCACTTAAGAACCGCGGGCTGTCGGCATCGAGCTAGAACCACAAAGCAAGAGCGAAAACCGCAGTTCACCACCGGGTGGCAGCAGCACGGCAGAAAACCAACCCTCTTTCTGGTCCCGTGACGCCCCATCCGCGGCATCAAACCGGCTCCTCTCATATCTAACATCTCTCTTTTTTCTTTAAAAAGATATTTTAAAATGTTAGCTGTTGTTTTGTTAGCAGAAGCATACGTACACAGGTATCCAGCAACACATCACTGGGCCTGGACATCAAGGATTTCTATTCAATCAAATGACGGCCAGTACCATTTGCTCTTGGACTTCACCTTGCAGCCTAGGTAGGATATTATGGCTCAGCCATAACAACTGCAGAGTTGCCTCGCTGACTGTGCAAAAAATACTTCTGCAGGTCAGCTCCTGCCACAGAGAAAGTCCCCTGCCGCCCAGAGAGATTCTCGTGAGGCTGTACACAAGGGTGTAAAACAACAACCTTGTGTTGTGCTTTTGGGGGAGTCTTTACTGTAAACATTTTTATCTCTACATACAGGAATAACTGACTTCCCTGCTCAGATGACAGCATAGTAAGTAAGTGGATTTAGTTTTAAGATACCAACCAGCTTATTATTGTTTCAGAAGATATATTTGAGCCTGATCTGCCATTTCTAAGTCTTAATTGTCTCCCCTGATGTTTGTAAGTAAAAAGCAGAGGACTACAAAACTATGTAAAGTATCAAAGCACACACTGGAATGCAAAGAAGAACAACAAATCCCCAGGTGTTACTACGCAAGAGGCAAGAAACCTGCCACACTTACCTGGAAATTGTTGTACTTGTACAGTGTTCCTCCAGTGTACAGTGTGACAAGACCCATGGAGGCTATGTCCACATACTGATTTGGGAAGAGGAACAAATTCACGCAGCAGCCATTGGCCACACAATCCCTGGCTAAGGGCTCATAAGAATTTACTTGGGGCTGGAAGAGCGTCTGCATAGAATTAAAGAATACAAGTGTCATAACATCAGTTACTGCTGGTAGCCAGCTGCAATCCAAATGTCCACTTGATGAAAAAAAAACATTAAATCCACACCTCACAAGTTCCACTTAACAAAAAACATGTTGCCCCTGCCCACATATCGTATGTAGGGAACCAATTTCAGTAAGTTCTTAGAGAACTAAGTCACTGAACAGGCAGGCAGCAAAAGCTCTTCATGAGTGGAATTACTGATTTGCTGCCTGGGTTTTCCGTTATTGATGGGAATGGCTGCTTTACCATACTTTAACTTTCAATATTCCTACATAATCAGGGCACACTAAGAATGGGAACATTTTCTAATTCAACAACACATCTTTGTAATGAAAATAAATGAAAAAAGATCAAGGCTCTATTAGAGAAATTCAGCACAGTAGGAGTCCCTTGTTAACTCAGTGCAGAAAATACCTTTTCTTTATCTGTATTGAGTAGTTTTTTGTTATCTCTGTTCCTCAGCTTTCCTGGTGCTTCCGCAGTTGGCAATGAAGAATGGAAAATAAACAATTTTCCAGCACATTCAGCAGCCTGTTCCAAAGACACCATATTGGTATATTTATAAGTGCTAAGATGAACAAGCCTGATTTTCACACATTGTGGAATCTCAGAGAACAGTGTAAACTTTCTGCAAGTTCCTCAGAGCTAAATAATTCATTTACAGACTCAAAACTTAACAGACATAAGTCCCAAAACAAACGGGGAATTTTATGTCCGTGAATTCCTTAGCCTAGCACATAGATGTAGAATGGTTAGGGCTGCAAAGGACCATAAGATCATCTAGTTCCAATGTTGGCTGATGCATCATTACAGTAGTTTCTAGAGAGACGTTTTAAAATCTTGATGGGCAAAACCAGAAGTACCTCTCTTGGAGACTTCCCAATTGGATACAAGCATTATGCAGCAACCACCAAGCATCAAAAGTACAAATATTAAATTGGAAAAATTAAAATGAAAAATAATTTAACAGAAAAATTATTTCTTTCCCTTCAGGCACACTAGTGATCGCTACACTTATAGACGAGTGACAATTATGCTCCTATACTAGATTCCACGTTCAAATCTACACTAAAATGCAGGAGTATCAAAACTTACAATGAACATCTCTTATCACTAAGAAACAAAGTAACTGCCATTTTTATTCCAGTTTTCCATTCTTATTTAGAATGCTAATGAGGACATAATATTTACTGAGATGACAGACTCCTGATAGAAACTCCTAAATTCTGCAGAAGAGAGTAACAACAGTGGCAGTGTCACAGGCCTCTTTGTACTATTAACAAGCTTTTCCACCAAAACTTAGAAAATCCAGTTTATTGCTTACTATTGAGACAGCTAGTGGGAATGAACAAAACAAACTAGACTATTTCAGTTGCAATCCTCAGGTCCAGCTGCCCAAGCACTTCAGGGCTGAACCAAAGTGAAAGCAAAGTGAAATAAAAAACAACGAGCAGTTCTGAGGTCTTCAAGTACAGAAGCAGCTCAGTGTGATGAAGGGAAGAAAGAGGAGTGATGGATTTGTCCTTTTCCTGCTCCAGACTTAGCCACACATCCAGGTTAAAACTGTTAATACCCAAAACCACAGACGCAGATCAGTTTTGGTACTCCTCCTCTTCCAGATCTTGAGATGTTCTCAAGATATTCCACATTTCAAAATAAGCCATGGCATACTTCTGGGAAAACAAGAAATCTCTTTGCTAAGGCAGAAATGCAATTGAACAGTGTCTTACATTTTATAGAATCATAGAATAGTTAGGGTTGGAAAGGACCTTAAGATCATCTACTTCCAACCCCCCTGCCATGGGCAGGGACACCTCCCACTAAAATAGTTCAATACCATTCACATGAACATTTTTATCTATAATACAATGGAGAAATTCCCATTATCCTGAGTGTTGTGAAACTTGGGCTTTTACCTAATATATTCGCCTACAATTTTCAATTTTCTATACTTCCATATTTTCTAATGTGCATTAATTTCCACATACGTCCTCTCTTTCCACTAATTATTACAAGTGTTTGTAAATGTTAGCTTCTGCTTTCACATTACCTAATGTAATACCTATTTACCTATCTCATGTAGGTTGAACTGTTGTCTAAAACTGGCCTTTTTTTATTGATCACTGATTTCCCAATCAAGAATTTTAAAACCATACTTCCACTTTCCACTGTTTCATTTTCACATTTGAGCACTCGCACAAACGTGTGATTAGAATTCAACTCTAATGAATGAGAACTGGTCAGAATAATTTTTCGTGTACAAAACGCAACCTCTCATTCATGATAAATTCACCTTCTCAGTCCTAAGAGTTTGCAACATTATTAGACTGGCTGCTTTATGTTTTACGTTGGATAACTGTTCGTCTTTTAACTTGGTGGCATTTTACTCTGAGTTACAGGAGGTCTCCAGTGAGTACCTTCAAAAACTATGTTTGGACATAAGGTACAGAAAGGATAATTATATTGGCTCTGAAATAGCAGGAGCACTATGAAAGTGTAGGAAAGCATAAAATGATACAGCAAAGAGCATAAATTTTAATTTAATTTAAAAAATGATCTTGCTAAGAAATAGGCAGTAAGGTTCTGTAGGGAAAAAGGTTGAATAAAAAAGGTGGATAGTGGCATTTTATGTAAAAAGAACCACTGTTTGTTTTAATCCTGGTAGCTCAGAGCCACAAGATTTGAAATTATATCTATCCGGGTGGTAGTAGGGAACAGTAAGACTAAAACAGATAAGTGAATCAAATTAGGAAATAGGATAAATTATCCCTTAAGCATCTGTATGCAATGCATGGAAAGAAAAATTGCACTGTGGGGGGAATTAGAGCAGAAATTTCACCCCTAGTATTTCAAGCATAAGTATCTTTAGTCACAAATGCTAATTTCTTCAATGCCTTTTAAGAACATTCTGCTGAAGACTGAAAGACTTACCAAATATCTGTTTGTCATGATACACAGCAGGAATTATTGACACTGCTTTTGGACACACTTTCTAAAATGTACGTGTATTATTTCTAAAAGTGTATTAAAATTAATCCCAAATAGGACAACAAAATCCATCTTAAATCTTTTTCGACAAGAACTGTCTTCCTGAGCACAGGTATATGCATATTAATAATTCACAGTGAAAATCCTTACAAATTATAACTTCAAAAAACTGAGCTAAATAAAAAGCTTACTTAAGAGCTGCTTTCTTTTATAGCCAGCACCAAAGTCAAGTATTACGGAAGAGCATTCTGACGGAAACAGTAACCAAACATGTTTTGCACACACACACCTTCCGGTGTAAGAAAACGGGTATTAATCAAATGTTTAAGAAACAGACTTGAGCAATGTTCTGTATTTTCACTTCAATGAATTTATCTACTCAAAGCTCATGCTTTACTTATACACAGCTTACAGATAAATCAACTATTTTAAAACACCACTGGCTGTTTTTTACCCTACAAATCTTGTGATGAACCATGCTGGCATCCTCTTAATTGGCAGTGCTTCTTGGAAATGTCAGCATTTCAGAGGGTGTCCTGGACATACAGAAAGTGACTGGGGATGCATCTTGACCTTGGGATTCATTTTCAGCTGTATACAGGCTGTGAAAATTGTCAGTTAAGCAGAAACCCTCCACTCCCCTACCTGATTCAGTCATAAATCGTCATAAATATCTTATTTTGCACAAGAAATCCACAGAAGTAGAAGAAAGGGCAAAATTGTATCTTACACTGACTCCTTTCCCACCTTCCACACATGCAAGGATGGGGTATCTGTGCAAACATCCAGAGTATCTATTAGTTCCTGCTGCAGTAACTATATACTTTTTTATTTCTCTCAAATGCTGAATGAGAAATAGACTCCTGCTCCTCATCTTCTCCTAAATATCCATTCTATGTAGCATAGACTCTAGGGACTGGCTTCCCCCAAAAAGCATAATCTGGAAACACATGTACGCCTGTGAGTGTTCTCATTTTGACTAAAGCAGTGCAGACATACTGTTAGAGTACTGGAACATTAGTGGTGGAAATAATCTGTGACTCTGTTTTTTTTTTTCTCATTTCCCATTGTGATTTGTAGGAGACTTGGAACTGGCTTTTAGCGAATGGAACTTCTGCAGCTTATCAAATTTTATTCTCACTTCTATAGAGAGGAACATTCTAACCTTTAATGCCTCCATGCCAGCCTGGATAACAGGAGCAAAGATGGTCTCACTCTCATTAGCATCTGCAAACATCTCTGGAATCTGGTCCAACAAGCTATGAAAGAAGAAAGGATCAGTGTCTCAGCTGGTTAGCTACTTGGAATACTCCCCAAAATACCTTGTAACATACCAATTCAGATAGGAAGGTGTTTTCCATGCAAGTTTGCATTAAAAAAAAAAAAAATTTTGATTGCTCAATTTCTTAAGATTCCAGCCAGAATAAAACAAAATAGGAATTTTTAAATTCTAGGAGATGCGTTATTTCAAAGCTTGTAACAAAAAAGAACATGCAATAAATAAATAATAAATAAATAAATAAATAAATAAATAACAAATAGCTAAAAGTTAAGGCGTTCTGGTGTGCTGTGAGTCCTTAGATCATACCCAGGTGTGCATCCTATACATTGCGAGAGGAAAAATATGCAATATGGCACACAGCCGCTACCCCCGTCACATTTCAGAAACAGCACAGCTGAAGATGCATGGTCTACACCTGGCCTAAACATGCGTTCCAACTGAGCACTGTGGGGGTTGTTGATATCCCTTTTTCTTTGCTTCAGAGGTGGAACTATATGACTTGAAGCATCTGCTGGCTTCTACAATATTTCAATAAACACGTGTAACCTCCCACCCCCAATAATACGACTGACTAAAAGGATTAAGGCATATCATAAGCTTTCGTATCTTATTCTCATATGGACTAATCATACTTTACTTGATAACAACAGATCGTGATTCCTGGAAGTTAACAAGAAAACCATCCAGCAAAGGAACAAAAACTTCTCCAACATCAGAGACCACCATCATCTGAGGCTGAGCTAAGCTGCTTTTGACATTAAAGAAGTGGAGGACCTTGTTATAAGTGACAAAACCAACTTGAATTGCTGAGGATTCCTCTTGCTCTTCTCTGTAAGAAAACCAAAACCAACTGGTTATAATTCTGAATTTCTGATCTTGCAATAAAAGCATTCCTTTGCAATGCAAGGCTGCTTTCAGATCATTATCCATACAGGGAACAACAAAGCAAACAACAACCAAGTCATGTAATTACATCAATCTTTGCCTTAGGTCAAATTAAAACACCCTGATAAAAATCAAATGCTGCATTGCTTACTTTTTTAAAATATACATATATATTTACATCAACCCTATCAACTGTGCATTCCATCCAAGCAGTGAAAAATCCCTAAGATAAAGAATAAACCAGGGACAATTTTTTCAGATACTGCTCTTATCTGTGGCGGTCTGAATATCCAGTTCCTTCTATCACAGTTTTAAAGATTAGCTGTAATGCAGTGGGCCAGTTGCCTATACATCTCATAAACTATTTAATTATTTTTTAAGTCTCAGAATGAGATGCCTGGATCACAGATACAGAAATGCTTTCAAATATTTGTTTGGGCTTTTTGTTGTTTGTGTGTTTTGGGATTTTTTTGGGGGGGGGGTTGTTTTTTGTTTTGTTTTTTGTGCAGGTTTTGTTTTTGTTTTTAACTTATATAAAAAAACATATTTGCACAACTAGTGTGATTTTTCTGAGCTCATAAGCATAACTTTTATAAACACATTTCTCTATTTTTCTAAATACAGTCCCAGGGATTTCTGGTTTGGAACACATAGGCTTGAAAATGTCTGCTCTAAAATTTCAAGCAAGCAAATAACGTGTTTTCAGCTATGCTGCAAGTCTACAAAACCAGAGTTCTTAACACCAGGTCTCAAGCCACCTACCTTGATCCTTTCTAACTTCTCAGCCACTTCAGTGGCTCTGCAGCACTTCCACAGTCATAGCTGGAGAAGGCCTTTAGACCAACCAGCCCTTTTATGATACAGACTGCTTTGCTACCCCAAGCCCTCCCTCTCAAAGATATAGGCACAAGATGAATTCCCAGCACAGGGCTCTCACCTCATGTGGTAAGAGCAGAATATTTTTGCAGTTAATCTTTGTCCAGCAACAGAAAATGAACACACCTTTGTGTCTCAGCACCAAAATAGAAGTTTCAACATAAATTTAAGTGGAATGCCTTAAGTTGTTGGTTTTGAGGCTTGGGTTTTTTGTTTGTTTTTTTTTTTTTTTAATTTGGTTTGTTTTTTTGTTTGGTTGGTTGGGTGGTTGGTTTGTTTTGTTTTTTAATTACTATTGCTTAAAGACCACAGATGAGTCTGAAGAAACTGAAGGACCTGCCTTTTCTTTGTGTTTTTCTATTGATTTTTTCAGAGAACATAAAAACTTTGGCCCTGCAAACTTTATTTAGCAGCAGATATCGGCAGAGTGCTGCGAGGAGAAAAAGTGTCTTTTTTGTGATGTAGATACACTTACTTTCATTTTTCTTCAACTTTCCCTGTTCAAGCTTAGGTGCATATTATCTTCAAAGTCATGACCAATCCTGATGGAAAGCTCTGAGATATGTTCAGGATAGCATCAAACACTTGTGTCTCCAGTATAATCTTCAATGACAAAGTACTTTAGAGATGGCCTTACATGGGCATCTAAAAAACTAACCCTTCCCCCTGCACTGGAATTTCTTTTATGCACAAAGATCTCACAAGGACACATGATATATGATTTTTAACATACCCCACCCCATCTCCCACCCTTCCTCACTTTGCTCTCTCCATTTAAATCTGTTTACCCTCTCTAAGTATTGTTATTTGGAATGCATTTTCTTTCTGTATGTTCTTCAATGCTTTTATATGCCTTCACTGAGAAACAGCCACTTAACTTTCCAGTTTTCACTGTTCTCATTGAACTGTGTCTGCATTATTTAAACTTTAATGAAAACTACCCTAATACACTATATTAAAAATTATACTAAACTACAATAAAATAGTACATTGTCATTAATATTGACCAGTAGTAATACTACTATCGTGTGTTTAATGCTCACAAAGCAAATGTGCTATATTTAATAAAATATTTGTGGCCTACAAGATTTTTCTGAAGGACAGAGAAGTCATACAGCAGAGTTTTAGAAGCTTTAAAAGTTTTGCTAATTAACAATAAGAGTTAAAGACACAAGCCACCAACACTATGGCTTTAGAGAGACTTGCCATTCTTGAGTATTCTGGTTTTGGTATTTTCTGTTTAATTTAATGAGAAAGGCAGCACTGCAGTAAACCGAACTTTACAGCAAGTCAAAACTAAGAGCTAGCTGGGTGGTAGCTGATACCACTACTAGAATTCACACAAGAAAGGAAAAGAATGCAAGCTACCTGTGCAGTTACTATGACAGATTTTTTTCCATTCATACAGTAAGCCCAGACATCAACGTGTAAGAAACACCAGCAGTGAAAATTAAGATTTGGTCACTATCAGCTCAAAAATGCCTGTACTGTAAATCTGGACATTTTCTGTTGCTTGGTTTTACCTCTCAACATTCAAACTTCCATGAAAAATGCTGTGTAGTAAGTTAAGCAAAGCACGCTTTTATTTCTTTACCTTGGAAGTTTATCTAGAAGAGTCTTCAGTTCATCACATATGAGTTTAACCAGACCGCTCTTGATGTTTCTGTATGATACATCAATCATGAAGATATAAGCTGGTGGCTTTGGAGGCTTGTTGTTCTACAGAAAAAATGACCATTTACAGGGAAAATTAGACAGTGCCCTGTTATGTCAAAAAACTTACAGGTGGTACCTTAAGGCAATCTAAATACAGCATTCAACTGTTTGAAAAATGCTATGGATCACAAACAGTAACTACTGCAGAAAGCTGACACTCACTGGGTGAAGTCCAATCCTGGAAATCCATTGTTACTGGAAAACAGCATCCTTATGGAATAAAACATGTAAAGGTTAACAGCTTACCAGGTAAGATGAAACACATACATCTTCTGCTGGAATTCAAGTGTTTAAACAGATCTGCCTTTTGGCTTTTTCTGTACCCATATTGATTTTGCATTCCCTACATCAATATGCAATACCATTTTGTTAATGTGAATGTTTACATTCAGTCTTTGTTAGCATTTGCCTCTAACAACTGTTAAGTGATTTCCAACCAATCCGGAAACAGAAAATACAACTTAGGTACTGAACCAGAATTACAGTATTGCAGTGCTTAGAAGTAGTAAGTGGTAGTCATCTGCCACCTATCTGTCATGCTCCAGGGCATTCTAGACAGCTGAACTGTACTTTCAGGAATAAGCTGACTTTGTGTAAGATAAGCAAAGTATGAGAGTGGAACATTCAATGTATAGAGCTGCTGCATACAGAGCAGTGACTTGGGCTGGTATGGGTTCCTTTGGGAATTCCTCTTATTCGTAATGTAAGTGGCAATCAAATTGGGACATACACTACTGACACAAGTTTCCGTAATAAGAAAAATGTAAGATGTTTGGTTTCCAAATAAAGCAATGTAATGCTTAGAGATGTACCCAGGAAGAAAAGTGAACATAGCAACAGTAAGCATCATACTCGATGATTATAAGATTGGTTTTCCTAATTCCCATTAGGATAAGCACTGGTCATTACTTGGTGTCAAATTCAGGACAGCTTTTCAATTATACTATTTCACTGCCTTCATATACAGAGTTCTGACCACTCAACCAAATTAAACTCCAGAAAACTCCATGTAAGAAAAATATCATCTAACCCTTGAATTATGACTTACCTGTAGTCCCTGGAACACTTTAAACTTAACATTACACCTTTGATCTTTATTTGAATCATGTAAATCAGAATTAATTCCTGTGAACAAAACCATGCAGTATTTTTAAAAGTGGTTCTGTTTACTGTACTTGGATTCTATTTTCAAAAACTGTATCAAACACTACTTTTAAACTCTTGTATCGCATTGCCTTTATAAAGAATCGCTGCATAAGTTCTGACAAATATGTTGTAGAAACAAGGACTTGTGCTCTTGCCACATCTGCTTCACATGAGCACAATAACGCAAACCAGCTGTTATTTGTTAACATTTCTCATAGCTGTTCATCCTTGTCATTTGATAAGCACAAAAGGAAATGGCTTTTCAATTCTGGTCTGAAACTAGATTTATAAAAGAATTAAACTTTCGCAACTTGGAGCAAAATGAAAAATTAATTGTAAAATAACGTTAACATCTGTAACATTTAATGACTTAGCATTTCCAGTGTGTTAATTCTGTAAGAGATTTCTCTTTTGGAACATTCTAGTAAGTCTATTGATGGGTCTTTGCAATAGGACAGACCATCCTGGATGACTTACCAAGTAAACTCCCCGATTTAAGCTATATGACAAAAGCCACTGCACCAAAAGATGCTCTGTAATGTTAACTGCACCAGACAGGGTTACACTCTGGAGCAGAGAAAAACTGTGAAAATGGCACCAAGCCATTCCATACACATAACTTTTCAAAAGCTGAGCTGCCAGAAATCAGCAAAGCTTAACTGAACTTGATGGAACGATACTGGATGTGCATGGAGGATCCCACACTATTTCTGTAACACCTCACAATCTCTCTAGTTCTGGGGTTTACCCCACACTGCAATAAAATTCATATAGGTCACCTTGGGGATTTCACTGGATTTTGGAGCAGTACCCTAGTGAGAAAGCAGAATTAAACCTGTTCATTTTCTTCATACCAGCAATACTTTGATGGTCTGAGGAAGTTACTGGTCTCTACTTCAAAGCTTTGTAGGGCCCAGTTGCCTTTCCCAACCTTATCATGACCTCAGTTCCATGACAAGAAGAAAATTCTGCTGATTTTAGCAAGAACAGAAAAATACGTCCATAATGTGGATAGATGTAGTTTTGTAAAATTATCTGAAGTTTGAAAAGTTTAAGTAACTTATGCTTCCAGAAGTATCAAATAGAGTTTTCTAATGAAATCAACTACATATATAATTACAGTGACTTGATTGGGCTGTGGGATGAATTCTTTTAGTGCATTAATACTAGGAAAGAGAACCCATTCCATTGTACTTACTGGTCAGAATACTAAAACTACACTTGCCAGGAAAAGATTAAAGGTCAAATTCCCATGCGAAGGTTTTCAATATTGGGAAGGCAATTCTGGCATGTGCCTCGTCATAAAAACCAAAAGAAGACATGCATCTAAAATGCAACACTGCATCAGAATTTCAACAATGCAACATGCTAGCTAGGACCAAATAGATGCCCATGAACAACTGGTCACTGACTGTCACGGTTTAAGCCCCTCACGCAGTTCGTTCACTCACTCCCCCCTCTTTCTTCCCCCAGTCCCGGGAGGATGGGGAGGAGAATTGAAAGAATGCAACTCCCACAGGTTGAGATAAGAACAGTTTAGTAACTAAGGTATAACACAAACCACTACTGCTACCACCAATAATAACAATGACAAGAGAAATACAAGGGAAAAGAACACAATCGCTTACCACCCATACCCAGCCTGACCAAGCAGTGCACCCACACCCTTCCAGGTCTCTGCTCTCTGTTTTACATCCTGGACAAGATGTGCTGTGGTATGGAATACCTCTTTGGTCAGTTTGGGTCAGGTGTCCTGTCTCTGCTTCCTCCCGGCTTCCCCTCCTCCCTGGCAGAGCATGAGGCTCAGAAGGTCCTTGGTCAGACCAAAACATTGCCAAGCAGTAACTGAAAACACTGGTGTTATCAGTGCTGTTCCCAGGCTGAAAGTCTAAAACACAGCACTGCACCAGCTACCAAGAAGGAGAAAAATGACTGCTACTGCTGAACCCAGGACACCCACAAATTTGCTGTGCTATTTATTACTCTTACTTCCTAGTCTCATACTCTGCAGCACAAAATAATAAAACATTATATTCTCCACATCTGTCTAAATCTTCTAGAATGTTTCTGGACTCTAATATTCAGCTTACAGGTGTGTTTACTGTAAGCATTTAAAGGACTTTGTTTGTTTTGACATAAAATTGTAAAATTAGTTTGCATATTGGAAATACTCACTCGGCAATAATCCAAAGTAGCAACATATTCATAAGAACCCAGAGATAGCTCAGGCCTTTCACAGTGGTCTACCCGCTGGCCAATGTGGTCCAGGTGTTGAAAGAAGAACGGAGGGACTAAAAGTCAACACAAGAGCAGGAAAAAAAGTTTATATTTTAGGGAGGAGGGGAACAACCTAGCAACTTCTTTCACCACATGTAATGTACGATTATATGTGTATAAGTACCCTGTTACTCATTGAGGAAAGAGTTTAAACACTTATCTGGGTGGCAGTGTTGGTGTTTGCTTTTTTTCCCCCAACATTGGCTTAAAAAACCCCAAGCAAACAAAACCACCACGATATTCTAGTAATGACAGCTCCTTTTGTATTTGGAGTACAGGGTGTACTCCCCTATAAATGTCCACATGCTCCCACCTCTACAGTGTCAGGCCTGAACAGGTAAAACCGACCCAGGTAATTTCCACAGGCAGGAGCCTTTTACCCTCTGGACTTAACAGTCTGTTCACAGGTTCACAACCCTGGGCTACTGTACAGCAAAGTGCATCAGGAACCTTCTGCAGATACAGATGAAAGGTGCATAACTCCTAAGCAATAAGAAATCGAGTGAGTTTGTCACCACCCATTTCCATACAGCTGGTCTGATGGTTAGAGTCATACTGAGGAGGAAGAATCACATATGGGGTTTAGCTCCTCTTTCCTAAATCAATGTATATTTAGAATGCTTGTTTTTCACAGTTTTGCCTGCAAAAAGTGAATGTGCATGTGAATGGGGGGAGTATCTATTTAATGCGTTGGCCATTTTCAGCCCTCATTAAAATTTTATTTTAAAGTGCTTTCCGAGTTGGATATAAGATAGCATAGTAATATAAAGCATGATTTAAAACGGACACTACAACTTAAATGTCTTTCTTAAAACGTTTACAATGCATTTAAATTTCTCTTTATGAGAGTTTAAACTGGTAAACTATGAAATTTGTTATCTGCTATGCTTGCACAAGTATTTGAGAGTCAGACAGAAGAGAAGTTGGAATGGTCTGTCAAGGTTCATGTGTCAGAGCTTAAAAGACTACTGTATTAGGGAAAGCACTATACCACTGTGATCCAGCTGAGGAAATGCAACTCAATATAAATGTCTAGAAAGGCTAGTTCTGCCAAAGATTTGGGATTCAGCCAAGCACACGAGAACAGTTATGAGTCACATGCAGCACACTTGAACAAATATGGCATGGTATCTTCTGTGAAAACCAACAATTGTCACACTAAGATTAATAGGTTATTTAACCATTGCATCCACAGTCACAGACAGAACTGGGCTAACATGGTTCTAAATATTTGGTTCTTGCTGGACACTTAGATTTCTTAAATAAATTAATTCTGTTAACACAGAAGTTGCTTTCCATTAGCAATACAAGCAGCCCTGTATTCAATGTTAACATAGTATTTTTAAATTGAGTTTTGAAAGTATCAGGCAGGACTTCATGAGTCAGCATTATTTTTCATACATTTTGTTTTAAACTCTACCAAACAAATTTTTCTATGTACTTTTCTTGTGTATTTTTGGGGTTTTTTAAAAATTACTTATTTGTGAAATAGGCCTAGTTACTGCATCTCACTGAACTATTTTCTCATTAAGACAAAAAAATAATTTTAGGGATATAGTTTCTTTTTAGTTTTGTGGAATTTGTATGAATCACACATCAGAGCAACAACACTTACCATCATTTACACAGTTGCAAAATCCACACTGGTACCTCCTTCCACCTTCGATAAACTGCATGAAGGGACACATATAAGCTTTGCACCGGTTGCATCGGATTGGCCCAGTCTCACCATGGCTTACAACATAAAGAGGAGTCTAGATGAAGAAGCACATGAAGTTTTAAAATGCAATGCAAACTTGAAACCAAATAAAGCGAGCTAGAACGACTTAACTCTTATTAAAGATCACCTCATCAGGAGATGATTCATTGTTCAGCATTCACCCAAAATCTGCAGAATGGCTCAACCCCACAGCAGCTAAATTTACAAGTTCACAGGCTGTATTCTGACATTTATCAGAGAGAGAGATTGTAAAGATTCACACTAAATGTCTATAAAGTTTCGAAAGCACTGGAAGTTTAGGGCTCCAGGCTCATTTTCTCCAGCAAAGGGTTTTTACAGGTCACTAAGAGAAATCTGCTGGAGTCAGGTATTTTGCCTTCTCTGTCAGATCTGAGCTCATATTGAAGAAATCTACTGCTTCTCATCTATTGCAAAGAGTCGCTCAAACAGGTATTTACTAAGAAAGATTCTAAAATTTTGTCCTAAATGTTGCCCCCGCAATGCTGCCATGTTACATGCTATACTAACATTTAAAGTTGTCAGGGTCACCAGTTACAGCAGATTAAGAAGAAATACTAATAGTTACTGAAGGAAAGTACATACAGCAAATACAGTATCTCAAGAACTTGTCAGTTTAATTACACTGACCATGCCTGCTCCTGGCCTCTGCCAGAGGCAGAGCTAGCTTCTAGCCTCTGCCAAAAAAACACAACATTTTCCAGATGCCTCTTTTCAGTGCAGCAATTGAAAGAGCCCTGTGATTACACTTAATGTTAGAAAAGACATACTTGAAACTACTATAAAAATGGAAGTTTGCTCGATTATTTATGAAACTCTGTGTTTCCTGTTTTTCTTTTTTCTTACTTCCTTCAATCTCAACTAAAAACTTGCAAACATCAGAATGAGAAAAGAAATCCAGAGTTTGGACACATTACAGATCCCTAACAAGAGGACAAATGCTGATATCCTTTGAATGTTAAACCATTACCACTAGCATGTTCACTTTTTTTTTTTTTTTAATTATTCTGTTTCTTCTGATGGAATGGATGTATTTCATCTATTACACACTTTATTTTTTACTGGAGTATAAGAGTCTTTGAATACCTAAAAAAAAAAAAATCATTCCTGTCCTTCTAGCATTCACTGCTTACATATATTTTATTGTTTGTTTATATATTGAAAAGATTATTTTACTCATTTATTTCTCCAAAGGGTTTAATGCTTTTTGCTAAGGATTTTATACAACAAATAGATTTTTACTACATGGGTTTAAGTGCTCCCTCCTACTCCACTGAGATATTATTTTGTGTTCTTTCTTCTACAAAAAATGAGTTTAAGACAAATTAACCAATAACGTCAGCTGGCAAACCATCAGGGTCATTTTTCAGACATGAAAGCCTTGGCTATAAAACCTGTTCATCAGTCACAATCTCTTAATAAGTTTTAAAACTTCTGGGGTTTGTTCATTACTTGGCAATTTTCTGATTATTATTCTGCTATATTAGTTTAGTGAGGCCTGGATCTGGTATGCAGTTAATATTATTATAGTACCTGACCTGGTAGGGGGAAAAACAAGACAAAACCAACTCCTGATGCATATATATACATTGATTTAGTATTTTTAAACCTTGTTTTGATATACATAATGTTACCGAAGAGGAAAGAAAAATCAACCCCAATAATCATATTCTGAAATACCAAAATTAAGACTTTTACATAAAAAGCATCAACAATAAAAAAAAAAATGCCATGAAGTTCAGAGGTCACATGTCTACCTTCGTACACATACTTCATGAATTATCTTTTTAAAGACAGCAGAAATAAAAGCAATGTTGGGTTTTTTCTGTCTTTCCATATGTGGAAAAAAAATTTAGCCTTCCCCTCCATGTAAGTTTCTTTTAAAGAAACTACCTATTACGAAGTCCTTTTTAAAATACAGGGTTGGAGCCTCAGCAGCCTAAGGGATATGTCTGCAAAGACTTACAAGCATGTTTAGGTTTATGTATCAAATGGTTGTCTTGATGTTACTATCTGCAGTGCATGAGGTTAACACATGTGCTCAAGTCTTAAGAAAACAGAATCCATAGGCAATATTCTGTAAATCTATACTAGGCTGGTTTCTGTTTTGTCTTGCCCAGAGAAATAATGGATGCTAGCAGAAGCTAGCTACATTTTCTTCCTAATAAGCTTGCAGGAACCTAAAAAAAAAAAAAAAAAAAAAAAAAAATACAAAACCGTACAAGTCTATGAAGCAAAAGCAACCAAAAATGCTAAGGATTTTGTCTAGCAAAGAAAAATCCTGCAAAGAATCCCCATGTGCACCTTTATTCATATATTAGTTTGGAATTTTTTATAATTAAATGGATTTCACATTTTTAGTATTTTCTTTAAATAATTTAAAACATTTACCTCACTAATGAACACATTTAATAATAATGCTATCTATCAGATAATTTCAGAATAAACGTTCAGACTGAAAGCATCAAAAACCCACTCCTTGATAGAACACCATAGTTATGAAAGAAACTTTACCTCAAAAAAACTGAAATCTTTCAGGACATTACACTGTAAAACTAGACATTCTGCCCATAAAGAGAAAGTAATTTCTGTTTGGGTGTGTAAACAACTGTCAAACTAACTTCTGTCACAGTGAAGTAACCCTTCAGAAAGATACAAAGATAAAATAATACTGTACAGGCATTAAAAGCATAAAATAAAGTAGTAAGCTTAAACAAATGAATACATAAAAGAAAAACAGACATAAAAAAGGCACAGTACTAAATGGGAAAGTCTTGTTTGATGTGATCCGCTCTGCAGATGTCACTGTACACCAGAAGATAAAGCAGGGATATGTTTATGGTCCCATAGAATCCAGTGCCAACCTCTCACAGGAGCAGGAAAATAAGATGAAGCTTCATTTTTGTGTGTGTTTTGGTTGTTTGTTTTTTGTTTTTAAACAAATGCAATACTTCTCTTTCTTTTGCCTTTCCACCTATAAAGTATGGGTGTTTTCTTCCTCTCCTCTCTTAAATCTCCACCAATAATAAGTGAATCAAGTTGGATACCTATTATAACTATCTCGACATTTGCTATACTTCTCGACTTGTTATGGCCTAATTCTTCCTCCTCATCTCTTCACAAACCTTTGCCCAATTTGCCTATTTGGACCACCTAATTGAGAACAGAGACAGATCACACAAAAAGGAACACTCTGGTACGTATTTATTGCTGGTGTTCCAGCACTATGCAAATATAAATATTTCTCAAAACCAGTGACTAAACTAATACTTGGTAGCCTAACTCTGAACAGGACACATAAAATTAATTCCGTTTAAGTAAGCTGAAAGAATAGAGAAGTAGAAAGAATCAGTTGTGCTGGGAGGCACAATATAGTTCTAGGTTAAAGCAAAGGAGGATTGGGCAGAATATGGTAGGAAATGCTTCAATAGACCTGCATAAACTTTCCTTTCTCTGAAACCTCATGGCCCTGCTGAAGTGCAAGTCCTGAAAGCCAATCTGATAAACCATAACTTATCCCAGTGTTAGTCCAAATATAGCTGCAGTAGCAAGAGTTTTATTTCAGAAACATTTCAGCAAGAGCATCTCTCAAAAGTCAGAACAACATCATAAAGCAATAGACAAGACATTGGTGGCACAGCTCCAAGATGAAATACATCCATAAAAATTTCCAAAGGGACTGTAACCTGTGCTTTAAAGTCTGAGAAAGCTGACTTACTGTTGCTTATAAAAATGAAGTCCTGACACACTCCTGAGGGTTTCCTGTGGTGCGTGCAAAGTACCACCATATTCACATCACAGGATCAGGCCACAGCTGGAAATTATAAGTGTAAGAGCAAGGGCTGTGATGAAGCTCAAGACTGACATGGCACATCTCTGGAAAGGCGTTCTAAAGAGACAAAACTTAAGAGAGGGAGAGTCTGGAGAACAGGAGAGGCACATGCAAACACTGAAGAAAACTAGCCATTTATCACACAACAAAATAAAATATATATAAAGAGAGCATCTGTTATCATTGTCAGAGTGGCATGCAGATTAGACTGCAAGAAACCATTTTGTAGCTATGCTACAAGATAAATCTACACATGTGATGGACTTCATACCTTGTCTTTGCCTTTTCCTACCTACCACAGCCAAGGAGCATTCCTGTGCACTCCTTGACATAGACCCTATCAGTACAGCAACAAGTCTGGTTCTGCCCTCAGTTTGACCCCACCATCGTTTAGGTGAATTTAACACCCCAGTACTGAAAATGCAGGAATGCTATTGTATTGAAAAGAGGCTCACAGAGCTTTCAAAGTCGGGCTACATCCAAGAGGAACACAAAAACTCTTTCTATGAGAGTCGATTTCAGCTGAATCAGTGTCTCTATCACACCTTTACTGGTCCCCACAAGAAGAGAAATTTATCAGAAGTTCTACATACTTTTGAACAACATTACCCCTGGAAGATGTGGAAGGTGACTCTACACAATGTAACACTGTATACTACATGTGACAAGTTGCCTTTGCAACTGCAAATTATCTCAGGGACAAATGACCCTGAAAGCATGCCTCATGAAAACCCCAGAATTAGGGGACCTAAGATTTCAGGACATGTTTAAATGAGGGCTATTTGTTTCAAAAGGAGGAGTATCTTGCAGATATGGAGAGCTGCACAGATACATAACTCCTGGTAACTTCTGATGTGAAAGTTTCTTAATATTATACATCAAGACCAGCAGTACTACAGCAGATAAGATATTTTATACTTCTGATGTAGAAAGAACACTAAATGCTGTATTTGCATGCTGACTGACAGGGGGAAAAAAAGACACAGAACTGCCAACTATTCAATCCAGACAGTTCATTAAACAGGCAAGCTGTGCAGTTTGCTAGGGCAACAAATTCAGAAAGGCAGTATTTCTAAAGCTATGACTTCAATTACATTGATGCAAGTCATACAAGAATTTTAAAACATGCTAAGACAATATAACTTTCTAATGAACAGAGGAGAAGGATGTTGACCAAGTGTGGTACTACTCCCCAAGGAGATCTTCTGTTTAGTTAGTACAATAAAGAGATAAAGAGAACTCCTCCAGAAAATCAAAGAGAATTTTGAAATGTAACACTGATGTTTTTGGATAAAAACCCAAACCCTAGGTCATGAACCAAACCAACTCTCTTTCCTAGGACTGTTGAAGGGGTTTGTTTTCTTTTATTGTATCATCATAGATTGCTTTTGGCAAAGATTAACCAGTCTACAAATAAACCCTCGGTTTTGAGTTGCTTTACTGATTTGCATTAAAATGTCAAGAAAGCATTTCCCTTTGTGATGTTCCTACTGTCTTTTACCAGAAGCCATTCCTTCAGAAGAAAGAAATTATTTTGCCTATCCTTGGTTTTCATATGTTGAACACTATTAGACTCCCTCAGTTGATTACTCAAGCCAGTCTGGACTATCTCCTCAGCAGGGTTCACAGCAGGTTCAAGTATTTTCCATAACAAACTCCTTTTTCATCTATTTCCTTGTCTGTATGCATAACTGCAGCATGGCTAAAGCATCAACCACATGATGCAGTATCTCTTGGCTCTATCCTGATTTTTACAGACCACATAAAAAGCAAGCAGCATGTTCAAACATTTCTCCTCAAAACCCAGGCTGAACATTCACCTTCATACATGGCTGTGCAAAAAACACCATGGCATTTTAGCAGAGTTTCACTCAAAGTTGACACTGCACATGTGGTCCAATCCAGTGTGTACTAAAATAAATGGAAAACTACTGATTTCAGTGGATCATACCTCAGACCATTCCTTGAAATCCTTATTCACTATTCCCTTTTCAAGGGGAGTATTACAATTAACCGAACAGAGTTGGCAGCATGAGGAGTGTAAATACAGGCTACTTGATTCAACATGAAGATATTGAGGATGAGGGTAAATACATGTAATAATGATAAAATTCTGATGTAATTAAACACCAAATTAGTTAGCTTACTACTTTAAAACTTCTGTATCATACAGGTGACAGAAAGAGGGTGAGGTAAGAGGAGAGAAAAAAAAAAAAAGTTTACTTTAAAACAATCACATCTCAGGCAAGAACTGCCTCAATCCAGTCTACACTCATCATAGCAAGAATGGGAGCTTGTGCAGAGGCAGATACACAAGAAGAGAACAAGGAAAAGTCTAAGAGAGAGACAAAACTACCCTAGGACTGTGTTGTTATCATCATGTTTTCCCCCTCACCCGCATTCCTGTTCGCCCCTGAGGGTGATATACACGTTAAATCACATGACAGGACTCACGTTCATGCAAGTACTAATCCACAGCTCTACTTCCCACATATCACTATCACAGATAGCCCAGCACTGCAGTCACTGTCTGAAATTTCTAGGCATGATTGCCATAAAAACATTGAAAAACAGGACAGGCAAGTTTTTAGGAAGTTTCTCTATGGAAATTGTAAGCAATAATTACAAGGGGGGTAGTCAAGCTTCATTGATCAGAGGAGTTTCACAAAATCATAAGTTTGATTTTCAGACATTATCCTCTGGCTTGAAAAATCACTTAGCACAAAATAAGATATTTAGCAATATATTTTACAGAAGTAAATAGAAGTCTTAAAGATATCTCATGCAGGCATAATTTTTATTTTTTTGCCGACCACTGCAGGAGAGCTCTAGAGGATCTTCAACATAGCAGACAGAATTTAGGCTCCAAACACTACTACTTCTTGACAGGCCCAGACTCTTCGTCATGGTTTAAGCCCAGCTGGTAACTCAGAACCATGCAGCTGCTTGCTCACTCCCCTTCTTCTTCCTCCTCCTGCTCCCAGAGGGATGGGGAGGAGAACTGAAAGAATGTAACTCCCACAGGTTGAAATAAAAAACAGTTCAGTAACTAAGGTACGACACAATAACAATAAGGTACCACCAATAACAATAATGATATGTTAAATAACAAGGGAAGAGAATACAACCACTCACCGCCGATATCGCAGACCGATACCCAGCCCAACCTGAGCAGCAATCTCGCCCTTCTGGGTAACTGCCCCCAGTTTATATACTGGGCATGATGTGCTGTGGTATGGAATACCCCTTTGGATAGTTTGGGTCAGGTGTCCTGTCTCTGCTTCCTTCCAGCTTCCCCTCCTCCCTGGCAGAGCATGAGACTCAGAAAGTCGTTGGTCAGAGTAAACATTACTTAGCAACAACTAAAAACATCAGTGTTACCAGAGTTTTCCCAGGCTGAAAGTCAAAAATAACAACATTGCACCAGCTACTAAGAAGGAGAAAAATGACTGCTACTGCTGAACCCAGGACACTCTTACATGTGCTGTATGTAAGTTTACCTTCACATAATTATTAATTTACCCTCACATAAAATTTGTCAAAATTGCTAACTAATGTCAAAGACCATTTAATGCAAACACAGCTGTGACCATTTATCACATGTTCTAGAATACCCTTGGATAGCCAACCAGGCAACACTCAAATTGTACTCATGGAGCTCCAGGTTTAGGGAACAAATATTTAAGCTCGTAAATAAATCTAAATGTAGCATAGTGATTGCTGAAGCAACAATTCTCCTAGATGAAATTCTGCATTGGAAGAACATTATCAGTGTTATTCATGTCTTTGTGGCAAGAACAAAGCCAACACCTAACTTTGTATTTCAGGACCATTCTGGCCTGCTGAGCTATTATCAACTTTAGAGACCAAATATGTGGGTTTTTTTCTCTTTATACATACACACATGTAGGTGGAAAGATAGATGCATGTGTGTATGTATATGTGTGTGCATATAATATTTTTTCAGCATTTGAGAGAAAAGCAATTGCTGACTTAAGATCACGAACGAAAGTCTGGTGAACAGAGGGCTGCTTCTGAAAATCCTGGAGTTTTGTTAGAAGGCGTTACTGGGACTTTTTAAACTGACTATTCATATTTGCATTCCCAGTAACTTTCTACAACAGGAACTCTCTTGCTCCTATTGTTGTGCGGTCAAATATATTAAAGAAAGAAAGAAGCTTTAATTAGGGGGAAAAAGAAAAAAACATTGACAGGTTTAAGAGTGTTGTAAGCGGAGGTGGATAAAATAGTTCTGCCTATCTACAGGCCTTCTTGAATCAATGTTTTTTAGTAAACATGCCTCTAAGGTTAATTAATTTATTTCCACTGAAATCAGAAAGTACTGAGCATACTTAAAATGTCATGACACATACACAAACCAACTCTAGCTAGCCAATTGCCACAGGAGTACTTAGAAAGTATAAGAGGAGTTTTTGTTATATGAACAAAAAGGAGCAGCAAATATCTTACCTCTGAAGCGAAGATATTTGGGATGAAATTAATACCCTTTTTACAAGTCAAGTCCCTTCTACAATGTTAGTTTTGAAGACCAATACCGAACTAGCTGTTACATTAAAGATACCACATTAAGTAGGAATGTTCCTACTCCAAGAATCTCTTCCATGAACACTTTCTCTCCTATGACAGCGGGATGCTTCAGGCAAACTCCAGAACCTCCAAACATTAATAATGTTTATATGCAAGTACCCTCCTCTCTTTTATTAACACTGAGCTATAACTGAATGTCACAAGTAAGGGGTTGTGTGAAACTGAGCCATGAACCAAGCAATCCTGTTAAGGGTACAGACCTGTTCCACTGCTCCTTCACTCTAGGCCCAAGGAGGTAATCTATGCCTCTATTTAGCAAGCATGGATTAACTAGTTCTGTGGAACATCCCATGAAAAAGCAGCCCCCTCAACATATTGCCTATCCTGCAAGAGGAGCTTTCCTTTTCCACAGAATCAAAGAAGGGACATTCTGTAAAAGGCTACAGAACAGCATTAGAACCTGCTATGAGTAGGCCCTAGCTGTAACCTGGTACAATGTTGCTTGATACAAAAAACCAAAAACAACACACCCAAGCACACCCCAAAAATCAGCTTCCTGTGCATCTTTAAAAAAGTTATTCTATGTAATTACACACTTTATACATAGTTGCATTCAAAACGCAATACTGCATTAGTATGTATAGATAAGTAGAATATGTATAAACTGAAAATGCAATAACAACTTCAGTTTAAAAAGCAAACCACAAACTTTCCCTCTTGAACTTACCAAATACCAGCATGTTCTGATTCTGTGAAGTTTCCAAAGTAACAGAGTAACATCTCTGACAGATTAAATTAGAACTTGAACAAGTCTTACAGTGTTTAATTTACTGCTGTTGCTATGATCATCTCTAGCCAGTGCTTAAGAGGAGACAATGAAGGGGAGGACAATGAAGGAAGTCCAGGAGAACAATGCGCGCTCTAGAGGAAAAGATGCATGCAGAATGGCAGAAGCCATTCAAGCAGCTAAATCGAGTTAGAGAGGTATCTAGCAATAACCAAAGTAATTTTTCTACTTGAATGCAATTTTTTTGGCAAAACAAATTATCAATATTGTTGGCCAATTAATTAAGTGGATATGAATGTTACTTCTTATTTCCCGTCAATATGTACTGCTGCTTACTGAGGTTTTTCTTCTGCCATTACTATTCTGAAGAATAGAGAGAGTCTTCAAGTTATCAGAAACTAACTACATCATTTTTATAAAGGCATTTTTCAAGTCTAAATTTCAAATTTTCAAAAAAATTAATCAGGAACTCTGATTAAAATATGAATAAGAGTATATAAATGTCAAATTTTTCAAGTAACTGCTCCCATCTCTTTCATAATTACCTCTTCATTATAAATGGTGCATGGAACAATATACTACAGAAGTATTTTAAAGAGTACACTTACTAAAACCAAAAAGGCAGATAAAACAAAATAAGAAAATCTACTTGAATTAGGAAAAGCTCTGCTGCCAAAGCCTTTGCTAAATTTGGCTCTAAAAGTTCATTCTAGTCATAGAGTGTAGTTACAGGCCAATAGGCTAATAAAAAACTTTACCCTAGATGATGAAGTCTTGGGAAGCAATCCAATTCCAAATGCTTTACTACCAAATGCAGACTAGCAAGGGGCATAGAATCATAGGATAGTTAGGGTTGGAAAGGACCTGAAGATCATCTAGTTCCAGCCCCCCTGCCATGGACAGGGGCACCTCACACTAAACCATGTCACCCAAGGCTATGTCCAACCTGGCCCTGAACACTGCCAGCGATGGAGCATTCACAATTTCCTTGGGTAACCGATTCCAGTGCCTCACCACCCTTACAGTAAAGAATTTCTTCCTCTTATCCAATCTAAACTTCCCCTGTTTAACTTTGAACCCATTACCCCTTGTCCTATCACTACAGTCCCTCATGAAGAGTCCCTCTCCAGCATCCCTATAGGCCCCCTTCAGATACTGGAAGGCTGCTCTGAGGTTTCCATGCAGTCTTCTCTTCTCCAGGATGAACAGCCCCAACTTTCTAAGCCTATCTTCATACGGGAGGTGCTCCAGTCCCCTGATCACCCTCGTGGCCCTCCTTTGGACTTGTTCCAACAGTTCCATGTCTTTTTTATGTTGAGGACACCAGAACTGCACACAATACTCCAATACTCCAAGTGAGGTCTCACAAGAGCAGTGTAGAGGGGCAGGATCACCTCCTTTGACCTGCTGATCACGCTCCTTTTGCTGCAGCCCGGGATACGCTTGGCTTTCTGGGCTGCAAGCGCACACTGCCGGCTCATGTTCATTTTCTCATCGACCAACACCCCCAAGTCCTTCTCCGCAGGACTGCTCTGAATCTCTTCTCTGCATACTCCGTAAAGTCAGCCTTATCTAATACAGGATTTATGCACCTCTAAGTTAGGCATAGCAAAACTTCGCTTATAGGCACTAGCCTTTGGAATGATATAAAACTTTCTGGGTGAGACACCTGGAGGTACTTGTGAATTCTGGGCTCTTCATACCATGCAAGAGAGCTTCAGGCACCCCAGAGGAGCTAGCAAAATCCCCAGACATTAACCTGGCAATAGGTAGTTGAAAAAAACCTGAAAACCCAAACCTAAAATAGCACTGACAGAGCAACAAAGACTGTCAAATACCCACCCTGCTCCATAGTTCAGGAAGACTCAGAATTATGAGCTCAGAGTTTCACAGCTCTCTCCCAGATGAAAGAATCAACAAGGATGCTTTGGAATTAGAAAATGGAAGAAACAGTAGTGCTTAGACTCACACTTTTCCAGTATGGTATACAGCAGAATTCAGGACACAAGTTTATGCTACCTGGACAGTCTCTACACGGATTGATTGTTCTAAACATCCCAACAATGGATTGGCTGTAAAAGTACCAATGCAGTCCGAAGAACAAGAAGGAATGTCTAGTAGGATAGCCCTATCCTGAAATTAACTGGCCTAGCTGTCATCTGCAGTGTGATATTGGTGCATGCGCTCTCTGTCTGGTTCACTGACTTTCATCAGTTTAAATGTGGCAATGTGTGGAAATTTAAACAGAGGCAACGAACTCTTCTGTTTAAACTGGCAAAGAGGCTGTTAGTCAGTTCCCTTTTCCTGCAAGGGTAAAAAAGTGTTTCAACATCATCAGACTAAGCATCCTAACTAATAAGTTATATCACATGTGCAGGGCTTCTACTTCCATCATGCTTCAAAATAAACACGACAAAGAAGCACAGATTATTTTGACAGTGCGCCCCAAAGATACTGACCTCTGCTGGATCTCGGACAATCCAGAGGCTAGAACTGCTGAGCACACAAAGCAGTGTGTCCCACTTAGAATTCAGAAATAGAAATATATTATCTCCTCACTGGTTAACAGCTGCTGTTTTTGCTGTGGAATACTCATTCAAAAGCAGGAAGTTTTTGTTACCTACACTGGAGAGAAGTCCAGCATTGCCAACAGACATGAAGCCAATTTGAATAATCCAGATATAAAGGGTCATATTGAAGACTACACAAAGGAAAAAGGTCATTAAATATTCAATAAACTCTGACATTTCATTTCTAGCAGTTGTGAATATGAAGAGGAATCTCACATCAAGTCCCGAGTAGATAAGGGGATTACAAAATTACAAGCCAACATTTCAAAACAGACAGCAGGGTAAAACCATCACAAATCTCTTTCAGAAGCTTTTCTTCAGAAAATTTTCTTAAAATTACCATCCTTTGAAAGTATTTTAATGGGTGTCTTGGTAACAGAAGACACAGAGATCGCAGAATTACTGAATGCCTTCTATGCATCAGTCTTCACTCTTAAGAATGGCCCTCAGGAGTCCCAGACCTCAGAGGTTAGAGAGGAAGGCCAGAGAATGGAAAACTTCTCCTGGTTATATAGAATTGGGTTATGGATAGGCTAGACAGACTTACACCCATAAACCTATGGGCCTTGATGGAATGAACCGAGGGTAATGAGGGAGCTGACAGATGTTGTTACTCTGCTGCTCTCCATAATCTTGGAAAAATCATGGAAATGGGTGAAATGCCTGATGACTGGAGGAAGGCCAAGGTCACTCAAAAAGGGAAAGAAGGACGACCTGGGAAACTATCAGCCAGTCAGCCTCACCTCCATTCATAGAAAGGTGATTGAAGAGGTCATTCTGGAGGTCATCACCAAACACATAGAAGAAAAGAAGATCATCAGGAGTAGTCAGCATGGATTCACCAAGCATAAATCTTGCTTGACCAATTTTATAGCCCTTTATGGTGACACGGCAAGTCAGGTCAATGAGGGAAGAGCAGTGGATGCTATCTACCTTAGCTTCAGCAAAGCTTTTGAGACTGTCTGCCGTTAGACTTCGTAGGTAAACTTAGGAAATGTGGTTTACATGAACAGACAGTGAGCTGGTGTCGTGGTTTAAGCCCAGCCAGTAACTCAGAACCGTCGCTCACTCACTCATCCCCTTTCTTCCCTCCCCCGCTCCAAGAGGAACAGGGAAGAGAACTGAAAGAAGGTAAATCCCACGGGTTGAGATAAGAACAGTCCAATAACTAAGGTACCATACAAAACTACTACTACTACCACTACCACAAATAATGATAAAGGAAATGCCAAGAAGAGAGAACATAAAACTAAAAGGTGAAGGAAAAAAACCCCAATAAACACAAGTGATACACAATACAATTGCTCACCACCAGCCAAACGATACCCAGCCCAACCTGAGCAGTGATCTGGGTCTCTCGAGTAACTCTCCCCAGTTTATACACTGGGAATGATGTGCTGTTGTATGGAATACCCCTTTAGCTAGTTTGGGTCAGGTGTCCTGTCTCTGCTTCCTCCTGGCTTCCCATACCCCTCCTCACTGGCAGAGCATGAGACTGAAAAGTTCTTGATCAGAGTAAGCATTACTTAGCAACAACTAAAAACATCAGTGTGTTACCAGCACTGTTCCCAGACTAAAGTCAAAACCAGCACTGCACCAGCTACTAGGAAGGAGGAAAATAACTGCTACAGCTGAAACCAGGACACCCATATTACCAGTAAAGTTTTGTGGTTTTTTTTTTTTTTAATCACAGAATCATTAGGGTTGGAAAGGACCTTTGGAGATCAGATAGTCCAACCCCCCTGCCAAGACAGGATCACCTAGAGCAGGTTGCAGAGGAATGCTTCCAGGTGGGTTCTGAATGTCTCTAGAGGGAGATGCCACAACCTCCCTGGGCAGCCTGTTCCTGTGCTCTGCCACCCTCAATGTAAGTAAGTTCTTTCTCATGTTGAGGTGAAGCTTCTTGTGTTTTAGTATACGGCCACTGCTCCTCATCTTGTTGCTGGGCAGCACTGAAAAGAAACTGGCACCATCCTCCTGGCACCCACCTTTGAGATATGTAGGTGCATTAATGAGATCCCCTCTCAGTCCACTCTTCTCTATACAAAACAGGCCCAGCTCCTGCAATCTCTCCTTGTACAAAAATGCCCCAAAGACCTGTTCATCCTTGTGACTCGCCACTGGACCCTTTCCAGTAGCTCCTTGTCTGTCTTGTACTGAGGAGACCAGAACTGGACACTGTACTCCACATGCAGCCTCACCAGGGTCATAGAATCATAGAACGGTTTGGGCTGGAAAGGACCTTAAGATGATCTAATTCCAACCCTCTGCCATGGGCAGGCGTGCCTCACACTAGACCATGTTGCCCAAGGCTCTGTCCAACCCAACCTTGAACACTGCTAGGGATGGAGCATTCACAACTTCTTTGGGCAGCCTGTGCCAGTGCCTCACCACCCTCACACTAAAGAACTTCTTCCTTCTATGTGACCTGAACTTCCCCCGTTTAAGTTTGAAGCCATCACCCCTTGTCCTCTTGCTACAGTCCCTGATGAAAAGTTTCTCTCTGGCATCCTTGTAGGCCTCTTCAGATACTGGAAGGCTGCTCTGACGTCTCCACGCAGCTTCTCTTCTCAAGGCTAAACATACGCATACTACTACTACCACTAATAATAATAATGATAAGGGATACCCCTTTGGCTAGTTTGGGTCAGGTGTCCTGTCTCTGCTTCCTCCTGGCTTCCCATACCCCTCCTCACTGGCAGAGCATGAGAGACTGAAAAGTCCTTGATCGGGGTACGCACTATTTTGCAGCAACTAAAACATCTTTGTGTTATCAGCGTTGTTCCCAGACTAAAGCTGAAAACACAGCACTGCACCAGCTACTAAGAAGAAAAATAACTCTTACAACTGAATCCAGGACAGGTGGATTGAGAACTGGCTGAATGGCAAAGTTCAGAGGGCTATGATCAGTGGAGTAGGATCCAGTTGGAGGCCTGTAGTTCAGCTTGTTTATCAATGACCTGGATGAAGGGCTAGAGTGTACCCTCAGCAAGTTTGCCAACGATTCAAAGCTGGGGAGAGTGGCTGATACACCTGAAGGCTTTGCTGCCATTATATGCTGGAGATTTGGACTGAGGTTCTCAATTACTTTTTTGCCTCAGTCTCCACCAGCAAGTGCTCTAGCCCTGCTGCTGAAGTCTTGGAAGACAGATGCAAGGACTGTGAGAATGAAGACCTTAGGCCTGCTGCAGGAGCAGATCAGATTTGAGATCATCTTAGGAACCTGAACATGCACAAGTCCATAGGAGCTGATGAAATCCACACACCCTGAAGGAGACAGCAAATGAAGTTGCTAAGCACTGCCTATCATATCTGAAAAATTGTAGCAGTTATGTGAAGTTCCTGAAGACTGGAAAAAGGGAAATATAACCCCCATTTTCAAGAAGGGGAAAATGGAAGACTGAGGGAACTACAGAGAAGTCAGTCTCATCCTTGTGCCTGGCAGGATCATGGAGCAGATTCTCCTGGAAACCATGCTATTGCACATGAAAAACAAGGTGGTTGGTGACAACCAGTATGTCTTCACCAAAGCCAAATCATGCCTGACCAATTTGGTGGCCTCCTATGATCAGGCTGCAGAACTGACGGATAGGGACAAGACAGCTGACGTTGTCTACCAGGACTTGTGCAAAGTGTTTGATACTGTCCTGCATGACATCTGTGCTTCTAAACTGGAGAGACATAAATTTGATGGACCACTCAGTGGATAAAGAATTGGCTGGATGGCCACATGCAGAGAGTTGTGGTTAATGGCTCAATGTCCAAGCGGAGACCAGTAACAAGCAGTGTCCCCCATGGGTCGGTGTTGGGATCAATCCTGTTCAACATCTTTATCAGTGACATGGACAGTGGGATTGAGTGCACCCTCAGCAAGTTTGCTGACGACTATAAGCTGTGTGGTATGGTTGATATGCTGAAGGGAAGGGATGGGATCCAGAGGGACCAGGACATGCTTGAGAGGTGGCTAATGCCAACCTCATGAAGTTCAACAAAGCGAAGTGCAAGCTCCTACTCCTGGGTTGGGGCAATACCAGGCATAGCTACAGGTTGGGCGGAGAAGTGATTCAGAGCAGCCCTGCAGAGAAGGACTTGGGGATGTTAGTCGATGAGAAAATGAACATGAGCCAGCTTCAGTGTGTGCATGTAGCCCAGAAACCACCCGTGTGCTGGGTTGCATCAAAAGGATCGTGACCAGCAGGTCGAAGGATGTGATCCTGCCCCTCTACTCTGCTCTCGTGAGACCTCACTTGGAGTACTGTGTGCAGTTCTGGTGTCCTCAACATAAAAAAGACATGGAGCTGTTGAGCAAGTCCAGAGGAGGGCCACGAAGATAAGGGGGCTGGAGGACTTCATATATGAAGCCAGGCTGAAAAACTGCGTTTGTTGAGCCTTCAGAAGAGAAGGCTGCATGTGGACGTTATAGTAAGGAAGACTGATGGGGCTCTGGTGGAGCGATGTCATGACATACAGATCTATGGTAATCTGTCAAGAGTCAGCCACGATGCAGATAACCATGATATAGTTGATATAATATACTCCTTTTGAAAAAAGTAGTTTGATAGAATCCCTCATCAAAAACTCTTAAATTAGCTAAACTCTCACGCAGTATGGTGGAAAGACCTCCTGTGAATAAGTAACAAAACAGAAGACAGAAATCAAAGGGTAAAATAAAAATGACGGCTTTATCAGCAAGCACCTCAAGGACCTGTTCTGCAGTCAAGAAAAAAAAAAAAAAACAAACACATAAATAGGAGAGAAGATGCTAGAGAATGATAACACAAAACTACTAAGGAGCAAAGAAGAAGATAATTCAGATATTTAAATATTTTAAAATATAGATAATTATTTGGAGATGTTTACATTACCTTTTACAACATGAAATACACTTTCAACTACCTTTTGTTAGCAAGTAGGATTAATTGTTAAATCAAGACCACATGGTTTATTCAGGCTCTGAAAACATTCATACACCTCCAAAACAAATTCTTGTAGGGCTTGGTCTATGATGATAACTGTGAGGCTAGTTTATTTTTATAGACTGTTGCCAAGTGGACTAAAAATAAGTTCTGTCAAACAATGATACTGTATTCTCAATCTATAACAAATACTTTCTATAGATCATCCGAATCAGGAGAGTAAAAATGAACTGTTATTTCTGAGAAATAATCATAGAATCATAGAATAGTTAGGGTTGGAAAGGACCTTAAGATCATCTAGTTCCAACCCCCCTGCCATGGGCAGGGACACAATATAAATAAGGACTTGGTAAAGATAGGATTCAGAAATATCTATGGCTATTAAGACACTGGGTGGAGGGGAGGTAAGGCATGAATGTTTTAACAGCCTTTGTTTTGAATGATATATAGCATACATGTAATGTTCACTAGTTAAAAAAAGTTACACTGTAGTGTAATTTTCTAGATTGGCTGTAGGTTTTTTGTAGTAATGTTTTGACAGACTGTGTGCTCTTCGTGGATTTTGCCCCTCTAAACTTTTCAACTTGAGGGCTTCTCTGAAAAAAGATTTCACTTGCTCTGCTCTTCTGAAGCTCAGTGCCTATGTCAAGAGCTGCTAACTTAGCTGCTCTTGAGGTATCAAATACAACCCTACAATGATCTCTAGTGAATCGTCTCTACTTATGTCTTAAAAATTCACTCTCACTTGAGACTGAACATTACAGAAGCCTTCTTTGTGAACCATTCTTCAGTGTGACCAGTTTTACTACTTAGTTTTGAAAATGTCTTCTCTAGAATTTTTCATTCTTCCATTTTATTTTACTTATTTTGCAATTTTGCAGTATTTCTGAGAAAACTACTGTTAAGTCACTGGACCTAATCTTTTAATTTGAAAACTCCTAGGATCTGTTATCTGTTATCTCCCTGTATTCTTAGTCAAAGCAATCAAATCCTCAAAGCAAAATTTCCAGTTGACTCCTATTTGTACGAATGCCATTAAAAGCTTTTTTTATTTTTTTTTCTCCCTGAAATTCATTACAGAAATTAATTCCAAAACTTCAGGGAGTGTTCCAGGCTCTATCAGCTGAAACACTATTGATTCGACAGAGTAAAATCTGAGAAGGGGAGAAAAATGAAAAATATCTACTTGGCAGAACAAAATACTGCTATATCATCTCCATTACACACACATCTGACAACTCCAGAACCCCAATGACATTTTCCTGCTCCCTCCTATCCAGTTGCTTTAAGATGAAGATTCTCTTGGGCACTCCTTGCTGCCTGCACAGCCAAGAACAGCTCACTTTGCTCTGATGGTCACAGCGTAAACTCATTAAGAGACACTAATCAGAGTGCACAACTCCAACTGGTACCAACATGTAACACCATTTAAAAGTCATCCACCAAAATGGTGAATGCATTCAACTAAAGGAAAATAAGGTCTGTACAATTGTGCTCTCCCTCTCATACATACATCTAATTCTACCAGTGTCAGTAGCCTTCACTATTTCATTGCTTTTTTACTAATTTTTTGCTGTAGTTCAGATTACATAGTGCCAAACAAAGCACAGTGAGGAGAAGATGCAATCCGCAGTTCTCTTGATATCATTTAGGTACCTGGACAGAACACAATACATCACCAGTGCAAAACCTAATCTTCTCAGTGAATCAAAATCCACACTCAAGATTGGCTTCTAGAGAGGAAGAACAAGCATTCTGAAAACTGCATCAAATCCTCATATTATTTGGAAGTGGGAGCAAGGTAAGGTTTTTCCTTTTTTTCTAAATGTCTTGGTAACGTAATGGCATAGGGAAAAAATCAAAACACAAACAAAATGAAACAAAAAAAAACTCAGAACAAAAAAAAAACCAAAAAACCCAGACAGGCATGAATTTGATGGCAACAGACCACTGAAAAATACAAATATATTTTATATATTATTTTACATTCATCCGCAACTATAAGTCATGATCATAGCAAAATATCAGTTAAGTAAGATCTGTATTTATGGAACATCCATAAGTCTATTAGTCACCTGAATGATTCCAATAGACCGTAGCTTTTAAAATATGGCTTTACCAGCACAGAAAGACATGGTCTATGTAGTATCACCACAATAGATTTGCTAAGTTCTTACACATCAAGTGATATAGGTCAGTTTCTCAGCTGTTCCTAACCATATTACCAGCTGCACAAACTATTTGTGGCTATTGCACATCCATGGTCCACTAAACCCTTTAGCCACTGCTTCTCTTCCTCCTCCTTCGAAAAGAAAAGGAACTGAAATACTCTGGGTACTAACACTGAGTATATTAGAAACATATCTGCACCTGAAGCTGCAACAAAGATGAATAAAAGGGAAACTATTCACTGAAAGGCTAGAAGAAAAAAATCATTATTTAAAACAGTTACTATGTACCACATGTTATTTATCCAAAGACAAAGAGATTAGACAGATTTATACTTTATATTCACTTTATACTGAGCCCTATAACATGTGATAAGCATCACCTGTAGGCCAAAAGGCACAATCCATAAAACAGATTAGATATTCTGAAACAAAGAACATTCCTTGCCTTGCAGTCACTAGTTCAAGGCAGAATACACCATACTAGGAAATTCAGAAACACACATAAAACCTTGAATGTATTTTGCCACTATAAAAAGCTCAGTTCTTTCAAATTAAGTGGCTTTTCAGAATTAAAGTTGCTATAAATCCCATATGGAAGACCATTTTTATTAGATCATCTTAAGAGCAAGTTTGGCATCAGCAGTGAAGACCAAGGGCAGAGGCAAGCTTTGGAAAAACTGCCACAACTAAGACTGCCTAGTGCTTCCTACTGTAACACCACCTCTTCAGTTCTTACAACTTTAGCAAGCCATAATTGTTCAGACTAAAATTTTCCACACTGGACTTTTGCCAATTTTGAGAGACATTTTTTTGAGTACTTTTAGTCTCTTCCAAGAGGCTAGGGAAAAACATGCTGCTCTTTACAGATTAATGAATTCCACCACTGACCTTTCCAACAGCTTGAGTTCACTAACGCTTCAGAAGGGATGGGATACTGAGTACAAATCTTTGCCAACCTCGAACCCTTTGCCAACCCTTGCCTCCTTAATTTGGCGAAGATCAAGCCTTGGTGCATACTGCTAATTAATGTATGCAGAAGAAATTTTGATTTTAGCAATGAATTGATCACCCTATCCAAGCACTATGCAGAAGACATGGAAGCCATGCATGGGGGACATAAACGACTACAGGCAGACTGAAAGATGCACAAATGAAGAGCCAACACGAAAACAGAATCAGTGACTGCTACCTGGGCACAGGAGGAGGGGAAAAGGGTAGTAAAGGCTGGCTGGTAAAGAAGGGGTAGAAAAGCAACAGCAGGAATTTTACCTGGGAGAAAACGCAGGGAGGGCAACAAGCCAAGTCTGTGCATTACCCACAAGGACTGGAATGAAACCCAAAATTGCTGTCTAGCAGACAAATCGTGAGACTCAGTAACTGCAGAACCATAAGTAATAAATCCAATTTTCCTATGGACCACAGAGAAGATAACTACATACTACCCTGCTAAAATAATACCTTTAATTCAGACTACAGAGGTCTGTTGCACTGGAAGTTATCCATCCTGATAAAGAACAACATCTGTTTCTTTCCCAATATATTTTTCAAAAAAACCCCTAGGAATTTAAAAATATTAAAATAAGTTAAAGAAAAATCAAAGACTGCAAAACGAAGTGCTGAAAGTCTTCGCAATTTTAATTAGGCTTTTCTCTGCATGCATTTTATGAGGAGTTTTTGAAGACACGAACACATAAAAAACTAAATGGAAAAATGTCCTTGTTTGAATGTCTTGAAACTAACTCAATACTGTTTATGGTCATTCTCTTTTAATGTCTTTGCCTATACCTATGGAGTTCCAGCAGAGCAAGCATCCCACAAAGCTGGCATGAACTAGAGGCATTTGGGGGAACACCAGGAATCTCTGTTACAGATTACACTATCATCACTCTTGTACCTTTACTAAACAAAGACTTTCATCCCTTTAAGTTCTATCATGACCCAAGTGTATCTCATAGCCTTCTGACATCTCTCCACTGTCTTACTCCTTCACAGACGTAAATCAGCCCCACTTCCAATGCAATCAGAAAAGAACAAGTCTGCAATATTTAGGAAACAAACCCACACATGACTAATATTCAGTCGGTCCTTACCTCATTTGGTGGAATGACAGCAAATGGCTGGATGACAGCTGCCAGTGGAATACGAGCCTGTTTGGCCATATCTGAAGACGACGGGAAGCAGTAGGTAGTACATCGGATGTAACGAGGGCTGGCATGGCCTGGAACACCCAACATAGAATGCAGAATGAAAGGCTGTTAGGAATCTGCCTGTCTCAAACATAAACCAGAAGAATCAAAACCAAAACATAAAGAAACAAGTACATAAGCACACCTTTCTTTTTCTCCCATGCAAGCGTCTACCCATCTCTCTGCTTTATGTATACGTCAGTCCATTGCCCCACCCTGTGGGTAAATCTTTTCTTGCTGTTTGAGTTTAAAGAAGACATTTAAACATATCAAGAAAAAAAATCTACAATTATTTGCAATAAAAATCTCAATAGATATTAGTTTGAAACATATCGTATCTAAGATCTTAGAAGAAAATAAAAGGGGTGAAAACCCCAGTGGAAATGTCAGCACTGTATATAAACATATGCTGCAGACTGACACCTACTGTTAAGATTGCTCTAATGAGCTAGCTCTGATTCACAAAATAGTGTATCTGTGTTAACATCCCTCTGCTCATTTACCTTGCAAAATATCGTATGCTAAAAACACTACACCACTTATGTAGCACACTTAGCTCAGTTTCCTCAGTGAGAAACTGTGGTAGACACAGAAAGCCAACATTTCAGAAATCGGCTTCCTTATGCTTCTTTTTTAACCATCAAGCTGTAGCTCTGCTCAGTTTCTTGAAAGGAATTTATTTCTTTGTTCATCAAAACTACATTACCCCATTCCCAGATAATGCCAAAAATATCTTGATGTGTTTGCATATTTGATACAGTTTATCCAAACACTGATAAATTAATGCTGGACTAAATGACACCACCAGTTTAACCTGTATTAAAATATCAAGTCTGCTGTCAGGAGCAGCACATGGAATATTGTACTTCCAGGCCCTAGGCAGAAACAAAGGCAGATACATTGGCCAAAGGAAAAAAATAAGTCAACTAGACAGCTTGTATGCTGCCCCTGTTAAATAGAATTTTCCAAAATTCACACCTTAAAAGGCAACAGTGCTAGCCTCATTGCTTATTCTAGTGTCCACCTTTTGAAATTTCAGAAGAATCCAGAAAGCATTTTCAACCTGAAGTTTAAAATCTTGAAAATTTTTAACTTAAAAAGAAAACTTGTCTCAGCTATTCATATTATTTTAAAGGTCAGAAAGGGTAGACGAGTTGTTAACCCAAGGCATAAGAAACCAACTCCATCCCCATCCCTGCTCTTTCCCCACCTCTTTTTCTTTAAAGAGAGTTGCCCATTTCATGTCTAATTTAGACTAAGTAGCATCATTTGCAGATGACAAATTTGAGAATTTAGGTGGGTTTGTTTGGTTGGGTTTTTTTCTTCAAAATTACTTTGATTTCACCTAGAAAGACTCCCAAATGAGTAACAAGGAAGGTTACCTTGGTCATGGATTATGCAGTCTGTGGTGACAAGAGGAGGAACCTGTCCTCTTGTGTTTGTAGCATACATCTGCCCTCCTCTAGAAGACTTATCATTTTCAATTACTTGAATCTGATGAATAAGAAGCAAGGACAGTGTGAGCAGACAGTGCTATAAAGCTATCACAATTCAGGCTTCTGAGACACTTAACTAGAAGATAATACACACAGCTGAGCTGAGTTATATTTATAACTTATTTACAACTGCAGTTGCCTGTTGGGACTCAGGGGTAAAACTACACATTGGGATGGATAAGACATATACAGTTAACAGATGAGTTATTTAGAGTAAGCATACTGAATGCTAGGACAGACCTTTTCAGGAGAGGCTGGCAACAAACTGAGGACAGTGATGGTGTAAATAAGTCTTTCTCACTGATTCTGGCCTTCTATTTTCCCAGATCAAACTGAAGTGCAAAGTTGCTTGACCTTACTCAGATGCCACATATATCAGGCTATCTTTTATATGACCATAGCTGTGCCAGCTGCTGCTCTCCATAAATGAATGCACAGGTAACTGATCAGATTGCAATGGTGGGAGGGGCTAGCCCTCATTCCTCCTGAGTAGGCTCCATGCGAAGGGGGGGTTAAGAAATAAACAATAATCTATATTGTAGATCACCTTCCTAGCTGAGCTGTATTTCAGGACTGCCATTTAGAAAGCAGCAATTTAAACTCCTGAAAAAAGCCTTGCTGGCCATCATGTAGTATTTCAACACTGGAGCTCAGGGGTTTCATTCTCTAGGTCAGACTACCTTGTTGTGAGCTTCCTCTTACAAAGTAAAGGAGAGCAATCACAGAAATTTTTATTAAAATGAGGCAGCTCTGATCATGTACCTATTTACTCTGGTTGAAGCCTAGTTTATAGCAATATACAATACCATGTCATGAAATGCTCATGAAGCTGGCTTTACTTCTTAACAAATTCTCTCCCATACACCTCTTCGCCTGTCCTTTCTGCAGAGACCCTTAACCCTGTTTAAGTCTGATACTTTTCAGACTATAACTGAAGTTCTATAAGGCTGCATTTTATTCCACACCATAAACCAGATCACTGAGATGATATCGTTATTCCTCCTCTTCCCCCAAAGAAGCTGTCTTTTCAGAAATCTGGTTTAGAGTATAGCTGAACAGCTGTAAGAGGCAAGAGGAATGAGGCAATTTCTAAAATAGGCTTTGCCACTGCTGCTGCTATCCCATGGAATTGTATCTTTACACTGCATATGAATTTCTAATAATAAGAAGTTCAGAAGCCTCTGTTGGAAAGCAAACAGAGAAGAAAAAATTAGTTGCATAGAATCTATTGATCATTGTCAAAGAGGTATTTCCTAACACACTGGAAATAATCACAGGTTTGTAAAATTTTTTTTCCCCAATGAAGTTTTTGCACTGTAATTTAAATATACAATACATTCCTTAGAGAGTTTGTTATATCTTCTGTTTGATTACTTTTCCCTCCCTTGTATACTTATTGCTAATTCTTGTATTAGAAGGAAAAAGGATTTGAACTAAAAAGGTCCACTGGCTGAAGAAAGCAAACCATTTTCAGAATTAGCTCTGCAGCGGATCAATGTACCATGGTATTACGCAGTTAACCGACCTAAATAAATCATTGTTCTTGGAAATAATTGTTGACAAAGCCAGTATGCTAGTTTTCATAGATGTTTTCAGAGCACGTATCAACCTCTAACATACGTGGAAAAAATATAAACCAACAATGGTTCAGATAAGAAGAAAATTTATCTGGCAACACTACTGTAATTACATAATACAAATATAACAAGAGAAATACACATAGTTATATTAATTACTCATTCTGAATTAGCTTTGTGCCCCTTACAGACCTTGACCTAGATCATGTTTCTTTTAAACATGTCATTTTGATCCTCTCTGTGCTGCTTATATAAACCTTTTAACCTATTTTAACATTGCTGTCACAGTCAAGGCTGTTTATTCTACAAGCATAATTGAAACAAGACATCAGCCCATGCTTTCATGCCAGACCTCCTTCTCCACCTATTTTTTTTATTTTTTTTAGACAAGACTGTATTACCCTTCTTATGCAAAAAATCCCATACTGAAACAGCTAGGAATGCCTGACCTATTAAGGACATTTGCTAATTACACAGACTCTCACTTTAGTTTTTTCATACAATGGCTTTTAGTTACATTTAACTTGAAAATTACTTTTAACCAAGGCAATTGCAGTTGTTACATTAACCTCTAAGTGATTATCAACAAGCATTTTCTCAACATTTTGGGGATTTTACATCAAAGCCATCACTGAATAAAACAAAAAAATCTTTTCTAGAAGGACAAAAGAATATCACAATTTAAGGAAGCAGAGCTGCTCCCTATAGACAGTGTCAGGGCTTTTACACAAACGCTTTTTCCTCATCTTTTTGGAATCTGTATTCTTTCCTGCACAGCAATGCTGCCTCAGCAGAGAAGTGGAAGATTCTTTCACTCAGACTAGCTTACAGTGTGGTGGTTAATACATTTCTCTAAGCAGAAAGTTCTAGGTCAAAGCTGCAGGACACAGCCTGCTTCAAGACTCCCAGCTCTCTGAGGACCTTTCTGACCAGTCTGGATGACTGGCAGAACCAGGGTGCGTGTGCATCGAAATGTGTTTTCCCCATGAGTTCAGGGCTTTCTATTTCAAACAGCTGTTCAGTGAAGTTTAGATTACTTTATTTAAGATAGACAGACACAACCATAACCTAGTTTTCTTTAACACCATTCTAAGAGACACTGTCTCAGCAGTACATTTTCAGGTGTGCTTCAACAGCTGAGCCTCTTTAACCTGTATGAAGCTTAAGCATTATGTACATTTGAAGCTACTGAAATCTTTACAAGGCTGCAACAGCTAGAAGGATACTAAGGCAAATTACTCTAGTTGCCTGGGAAACTCCTGAAATCAAAGAGTGAAGAGCCTTTTGAGCATGGGACTTCTTACCATTTCCATTTTGAGTTCTTGTACCTGTATTCTGCACAAATCCTGCTTTACATATCTGTTACAAGTTTAAGGCTTTCCAGAGCGAAAGGGAAAGGTGATTATTTCAGTGAATGCAAGCAATCCTTCGGTACTGCTCATCTTGGTACGCATTCATACTAAGAATCCATTTGACAATTCCTATTAAATATGTCCCACGTTAGATAAGGTTATAAAGGCTCTTCAGTACTAAAACTAACATTATGCACTAATTCATCCAAAACTGACAGCACAAAGTACAAAACTGCATATCATTAAGAATTTGAAAAAATTAGAACAGATCTTGTGAACCAAACCATGTAAGAGCAATTTTATGTTCAAAAAAACCAAACCAAAAAACCCAAAAAAAACCAACAAAGAAAACCCCACCAACTAAAACAAATACAATATTAGCATTGTCATTCCTCTATCTTAAATGCAGCAGAAATTTACTTTCACAAAAACAACATTGCCACATTACTTACTGGGCTGGGAATAGAGTCAGGATCAAGCTTCTTCGGCTGTGGGCCTAAGAGCTGTGCTGGACCCCCATAAAAAGCACCAGGATAAGACAGTTGAGACCCTGCCATCTGAGGACCATAGTTTGCTGTAGAGTTACAAATGACAATTAATTTATCATAGAATCATAGAATAGTTAGGGTTGGAAAGGACCCTAAGATCATCTAGTTCCAACTCCCCTGCAAGGGGCAGGGACACCTCACACTAAACCATGTCACCCAAAGCTTTGTCCAACCTGGCCTTGAACACCACCAGGGATGGAGCATTCACAACTTCCCTGGGCAACCCATTCCACTGCCTCAACACCCTCACAGTAAAGAGCTTCTTCCTTATATCCAATCTAAACTTCTCCTGTTTAACTTTGAACCCATCACCCCTTGTCCTACCACTACAGTCCCTCATGAAGAGTCCCTCCCCAGCATCCCTACAGGCCCCCTTCAGATATTGGAAGGATGCTATGAGGTCTCCATGCAGCCTTCTCTCCTCCAGGCTGAACAGCCCCAACTTTCTCAGCCTGTTTTCATACAGGAGGTGCTCCAGTCCCCTGATCACCCTCGTGGCCCTCCTTTGGACTTGTTCCTTTTTAAGTTGAGGACACCAGAACTGTGCACAAAACTCCAAGTGAGGTCTCATAAGAGCAGAGTAGAGGTGTAAGACCACCTCCTTCGACCTGCTGGTTACGCTCCTTTTGATGCGGCCCAGGATACAGTTGGCTTTCTGGGCTGCGAGCACACACTGCCGGCTCACGTTAAGTTTCTCATCAACCAACACCCCCAAGTCCTTCTCCACAGGGCTACTCTGAATCTCCTCTCCGCCCAACCTTTAGCTGTGCCTGGGATTGCCCCAACCCAGGTGTTTAAGTTGCATTATCAATTTTTAATAACAAATTTTGCTATACAATTCATTCTCACTCAGCTAAAAGCAATTTCTCCTTCCCTTCTGTTTCCAGCATGTAAAAAAAAAAAGGATCACTTTAGCTCATACATACAGTCTGTGTTTTAAAGGCAAGCTTAAGACTTTGGTTCCAACGTTTGCAGGTAGATGTCAAATAAGACAGTAGAGATTATCTGCTCAAAACAGACCATTACATTAGTGAGAATCTCTCCCCTAACATCAGCCAATACAAACTGGTCTAGTTAGCTGGCTTTTTAGTTGTCAAAATAACTGTTTTCCTCATCTATGTTAGGTGAAATAACTGCATTGAGTTACAATTCTTAATTGCTGTAAGGCATTTTTCAAAGCAGCTTATGACAGACAACACTGTAAGACAGAGAGCAACCTGTATCTTTACAAAGTATAAGAAAAACGCCTTTGTGTAATATGTTATGCCTTTACCCATCACTAACCAAAGAATTCTGTTCCTGGTCCAAATTCATCTCCTTTTTCTTGTTACATTCTGAACAGGGTGCTAAACTTTTGAGCAAAAGCATGGTCTGCCTCGAGTATACTGACTGACAATGCAAATCTTTCCATACTACAATAAGGTTACTAAATTTTCATTTTTCCAGTTCAGCAGAACATCAACCATGAATGGTTATGACTACACTAGCTATTCTCCATGTGCGTTTTGTTTTCAATTACATACGCATCCTTCCTTACACTGCTGAGGATGATATCCAGGTCCTGAAGGCTGTGCTGAAAGCTGCTGCAAGTTAGGATTTGGGGAGACAGGTCCAGGGATTCCATCTTGTCTAGCTATAGGAGGCAACGATGGTTGAGCACAAAGGCCATTAAAATTATTTGCTGGTGGAGGAACCTGTAATCCAGGTGGTAAGGCTACTTGCTGCTGGGCTGGTGGAGGTGATAGCTGTGGACCCTGAAAAGATGCTGGATGCCCAGAAGACGTGAGAAGGCTTGGAGTAGTGCCAGGACCTGAACAAGAAACTATGTCAGCTGCGTCAGAACCAAAAACCTACTACTAACTCTATGTGGAAGGTGTTCTGTTTTTTCTTAATACATTTACAACATCTAAGCAGTACTGTATCCACTGACAATGCTGTATTATGGGGATTCTGAATCCCTGTTCACATAACAAATCTGACCTCGTAGTTTAACTCTGAACTGATTCACACATTCAATTATATTTCTTTTGGCTCTGTTTTCAATAAAACCCTGCAGCTGGGGTATACGGGGAAAGGCAAAGGAAGCCAGCCTTTGGCAATTCTTAATCAGAATACACATAAATCACAATTTGCTTTGGAAATAATATTTAATTTCATAATTTGAAACAACATTCTTTTTGCTTAATAACATAGTAAATTTCTCTTATGTGGCATATTTTTGTTAGCCTGCCATCAGCATTTCAACATGACATGTTTGATGGAAGATAAATCCATTCATTTTATCTTGTTTACAACCATCTCTGGTTTTGATGCTAAAAGATGAAACATGTGGGAATTATTTTGTGCACACTGGTGAGGAATAGTCTGTTGTTGATAAGGTACAGATTCCAATTAGAATCAAGGACCCTGAAAATACAGAGGCGGGTGTATGTTTTGAGACTTACAGTCTGTAAATATTTATTACTTTATAAAACCTACATTTTTTATTTGTATTTCCCCCTTAAAGCCTACGGAAACATAATTTTCAAGAAAGCTAAAACAGTAACTAAAATTAGGCTTGCAGCAAAAGGACCAATGTAGTAATATACAAATACTGAAATGCATCACCTGTCAGACATGTTAACTGAAAAAAAAAAAAAAATTATCACATGCAAAACAAGCTCAGGTACTTGCTGGTCCAAACATCACTCCAGTAGCTTTACAAGCTGTGAGTTTCAGCACTCTGTCAAGTTAGACCAACTAAGACTTGCAGCTAAGGAAAAATCAGAAGAACAAAACCCAACAGAGAGGAAAGGTTGTAAAGAATCTATGTCTTAGCGGTCTGAAGGGTATCTCAGCCTTCCATGATGAGCAAGAACATTATACTTTACACAGTTATTTCTGAAGGCAATATAATGAAGGCAGGGAAAAAAAAATATTTTGCTCTAAATAACATGAATTGTTGAACGTGAAATGCTCCAGAGGTGATGCACGACACTTCATCCTGTATAAAAAGGTCTGAATTAATTGTGCAAGTGCAGTTCAGTCTATCAAGGTGAATCAGAGTCTAAAATAATCTAAGGTGAAGAACGCCTAAGTTTTCACAAGCAATCATACAAACAGAAGGTCAAACCCATGGCAGTTATACAGGCTTCATTCTAGTCAAGTCACTAACTCATAAAGTCAAGGTAGGGACAGCAAACTTCTATCAGTGCAGCCTGCACTGAGAAGTTCACTTTCACACATATCCTACAAAGATATTTACCACCATAATTTACACTCCTTTTAAATAAAAAGGCAAATTTCATGAGGAAATACTCAGGAAAAGCAGATATAACCAGAGTGTCAGTAGTGGGAAGTGATTTACATGGAAGAATCACATGATATCATTTTTACCTCATGGCTTAGGTTTGAGATGTTTTAATCTCAAAATAAATGCAAATAAATTTAGATTAAAAACTGAACTATACATTGCAACAAAAAAAGAATTAGATGATAGGAAAAAGTCAATCAAATCACATAAAACTGATTACCGTAGCTATTTATCTGCATACTGTCCAGCTGGTTAGCAAGTTGTGTTGTAGATGAAGTGGATGTAGTATTTGGGTAGGCTGGTTGTGACCGATGACTGTAGGGAGGATAGGAAAGTCTTGAGTTGCATGGAGGTGGAGGGCCTTGAAACCTAAGGGGAAAAATTACTGCAGTTATGCAAAAGATTAAATCAACCAATCATAGGGTGGTGCTGAAACTACTAATTAGGACAGCCAAACACTTAACAGAGTTTGCTCACATTCTGCTCAGAAAACGTATACTTGTACTAAAATAGTCATGAAGCACACAGAATTGTACACATTGTTTTAAAAAAATGAAACCAAGATATATATGTTTATTTGCATACTTGTTAGAAACAAAGGAGAGCAAGCATGCTATGACAAAGAGACAGTGGTAATTAACTACATGGAAGCTTGAAGATTAAGAAACACAAGCTTCTGAATATATCACACTACTCCATCCCTTTTCCATGCTTATAAAAGAGGATTCCCTACCAGGGAGGGGTAAGAAGATTAGGAGGAAAATCTGTGAAGAGAAGAAAGTGAAGTGAGAAACTGTTCAGGAGTTCCCTCTAGTAGAAGAAAAAAGATGCAGGTAGGGAAAAATTGTTTCACAGTTATTAGATATGGAAAAACATGAATGCAAGAAGACTGAAGAAAAGAAAGTAGTAACTCCCATGTAGCATATAAAAATATCTTCTACCAGACTATATTGCTTTGGAAAAAGAAGAAATCAGGCTATCTCCCAGGGAAGATCTACACTGATTTTCCTAGGAGTACTTCTAAAACTGAGGAGGGGCCTATCCATTTCAAGAGAATTAGAAGTCAGTTGAAATTTTGATGTGGTAATTTCCTTGCCTAAAACAGCAGCTCTCAGCAATTTGGGAATATAACAAGATTAGGTGAAAAACAGTAGTGTGCATCTGTCAGGGCACTGACTGGAAGCTAGGAAAAAGAATCAGTATTTTTCTGGATTGTTCATGTCATTCTGACTCTGATCACCTTGTCTTTTCATCTTCAGGACACCAACCACTTTTCCCCATGCATTAGTACATTGTCTTCTACAACTGATCATCAGTCTCCTCGGGTTCTCCTTTACACAGTGATAACACAGAGCCAACAAACAGGATTCCCTATTTTGATAACCAACAAAATACATATGGGTTTTTTGAACAGTAATAACTACACAACTAAAAAGCACAGAAGCAGATTAAGACTTCAACCAACTAAAACAAGAATATTGTTAACCGGTGTCAAGTTCACTGAAATTAAATTGCTGAAGGTACACAAACTAATTTTGCCACTCCTGGGAGGTGAGCAAAATAATTAACATTTGAGTGAATTAAATACAAGAGCTAAGCATATTTACCCACTTACTAGCAGATCCAGTTTAGAACTGGAGTAAGTCAGAACTACTGAAGATTAAAGGGATGCCATATGTAAATGTCAGTGAAGCAGCCAGAGAGAGGTAACAGTAGTGAAACAGCTTGGATCTCATGTATTAATTCTTGAAAGTCACCTATGTGGTTGTTGCCCTGATGTACTGGGCCCATTTTGAGAGCTGGTCTGGCTGAATTGCTGTGTACCAGGTCGTGGAGGCCCAACAGAAGCTGAGGATCCAAAAGGCACAGTTGATTTTGGCACACCTGCAAAAGATGTACTTTTACATATGAACCCTGTAAGAAAGCACAAGATAGCTAAGAAATACAAGTGTATGGCCCTGCTCTAACAATAATAATACCAGCTCTAGATGGCACTGATTGAGCAGGGGGGTTATAACAGATGACCTCCAGAGATCCCTTTCAACTTCACTGATTCTGTGTTATCAAATGATCAATTTCTGGTCAGCTAGAGAAACAGATATGAAAAAGACCATAGTAAAAAGGAAGCAAATAGTAGTTGGTAACTTTTCAGCAAAAGAACCCAAGAGTAACAGTAAGAAGCAAGAATGAACAAACAGACCCTCTGATTCAATTTGGGATACAGGTAATTCCCTGTCACTCAAGTTATCTTTACAAATAGAATCAAGAGGTTCCTTTGATTTCAGAGACCTTTGTCAGAAAGAAAACTTGGAACAATCTTTACAAGGTGACTATGAAGAGTCTATTACTTATGTAAACAGTAGTGCTGAATAAACAGCTTTTCAACCCGTATTTTTTTACGTATTTTTCTTTAAATAAACATAAAAAATTGTCTGGTACCAAAAGTGGTATTTTTCCCAGGTATTCTAATAAGCCAATTACCACAAGCAGTTCTATCTTTATACTATATTCAGCATTGGACTAAGGCAGCACAACTCCTGTTGTCTTTAATAAGAAGTTTTAAAGAAACTGGATAAACTTCCTTTTTTCTGTTTTCATGAGAACAAAAAAATTGAGGACACCACAGAGTATTCAAAAAATCTCAATACACTTGGACACTTACTTTTGTCATTACACTACTCCACCATCTCAAATAAATTTTAATGTAACTTATAACTTGAATGTTATTAACATTTTAACAAATGCATGTTTTCAGATGCCTTAGAGAATATTTTGGACATCTTTACTATTTTAACTAATTTCCCCCTGTGACATCAGGCAAAACATTGAGATGGTCCCTATTCCTGCCTCCCTATATTGGTTACGTATATTAGTAGACATAGAGGGAAGAAGAAACCTTACTCATTTAGATATTTTCCACAGCCCCAACTCACTAGTCTAGCATACCTGCATTGCTTTACTGAAATTAGACCAGCATATCTGACTGACAGCAAAGACTTGATTTCCATACTTTCAAGTTATTATTTTTGTAAGCTTCTACCACAGTATAGAATCATAGAATAGCCCTTTCCAACCCTAACCTTAAGATCATCTAGTTCCAACCCCCCTGCCATGGACAGGGGCACCTCACAATAAACCATGTCATCCAAGGCTATGTCCAACCCAGCCTTCAACACTGCCAGTGATGGAGCATTCACAACTTCCCTGGGCAACCCATTCCAGTGCCTCACCACCCTCACAGTAAAGAACTTCTTCCTCATATCCAATCTAAACTTCCCCTGTTTAAGTTTGCACACATTACCCCTTGTCCTATCACTATAATCCCTAATGAAGAGTCCCTCTCCAGCATCCCTATAGGCCCCCTTCAGATACTGGAAGGATGCTATGAGGTCTCCACACAGCCTTCTCTTCTCCAGGCTGAACAGCCCCAACTTTCTCAGCCTATCTTCATACGGGAGGTGCTCCAGTCCTCTGATTATCCTCGTGGCCCTCCTTCGGACTTGTTCCAACAGTTCCATGTCCTTTTTATGTTGAGGACACCAGAACTGCACACAGTACTCCAAGTGAGGTCTCATGAGAGCAGAGTAGAGGGGCAGGATCACCTCCCTCGACTGCTTGTCACGCTCCTTTTGATGCGGACCAGGATACAGTTGGCTTTCTGGGCTGCAAGCGCACACTGCTGGCTCATGTTCATTTTTCCATCGACCAACACCCCCAAGTCCTTCTCTGCAAGGCTACTCTGAATCTCTTCCCTGCCCAACCTGTATACTGATATATTATATTTCCTGAAAGATCTGAAGCCACATATTGCAAGTTAAAATTAATGAAGAGCAAAGGAGAGACAAGGACAGCCAACAAAACAAGACAACGTATGTGCTGGATGTCAATAACAATATCTGTAGCATGATTACGCTGGCAGAAATAAAGCAAGTATTTCCTTTGCTTGTAATTTGCTTGTACCCAGTGTGCTCTTCCTCATGGAAAGTAACTGTCTCCTAAATAGTTAGAAAGCAAATGGTCTCTACTTACCATGCATTATCCAAATACACCACCCACTAAGCAAGCTTAAGCAGGAGAACATCAGCTCACTCTCATAGGCAAGTTTGTGCTCAAGAATTCAGTAGGACAAAGGTCTCTTGTAAAGAATACAACCCATTTCTGAGAGATTGCTTGCCATTAACACATATGAATTGAGAAACAATTTCTTTATTCCCAGAAATCACTTGTTTTGTATTTGTCTGTAGTCTGTTTTACTCGTACAGGATTAAGTGTTGGTGCCTATTGCTTCCCGGACAGTGAAATTCACACATGAAGGTTGTGAATTTTACCATGAATCTTACATCAACATCTGAGCATCAACAACAACACAGATAAAGGTAGCGCAGGACCCTCTTGCAGCAGCAGCAGTGTAAAACTGAGCATTCTGTGTTAACACAAGTAAGAAAAAGGGATGCAAAATGCCTCCATAGAAAAGTAGACTTCAAAACCACACATAAGCCAAATTCATACCTGGTTGAGGTGCTGAGCAGGAGGAGTTAGGGTCCACATAATGCCCATAATGAAGTGAAGAATTAGGTGGTCCAAAACCTGAAGAAAAGCCTCCTATTCCTGTCTGGGATTGGGAATATGGAGGAGCTGCAACATAACCCTGTTGACTCATGATCACAATATTCTCATTCCAAGTACTGGGTCCTCTTTAAAAATCTGTAAAAGAGAAGTGACACCGGCTATTACTCTTCAAGCGTTTTAAAAGGCTGTGAACTGTATTCACACACAAAAAAAGACAGAAGACATCTGATGGGGGAAAAAAAAGGGACCTGGAAGTCAGGGGAAACCAGTGGTTTTGCTTGCTTACTTGCTTGCTTGGTTAGCTTCCTCAGCACTATCACATACTGCATTAATTAAAACAAATCACTGAATTTATTTGAATGGTATTCACCTCTCTCAGGCCCATAAGAGAAAAAAAACTGTAAGTAATAGTTGTGCAGGTGGAAAAAAAGTCAAAGAAAAGTCTCAAACTGTTCTCAAAACAGTCTTCTTGGTTAACAAGGCAAATATAGGAAGAATAAAAATAATGTTTAAACAGAGAGGGTTCATGCTGCCAGCTGTACTTTCTTCCCTCCTCCAGCCACATCAGAAAAGACGTGGCAGTGTGCACTTCAGTTGTCCCAAAAGACAGAAAGTCGGCACTGAAAACCTAAAAAATTACAAAGACACAAATACATATTACATCCATATAACGGAAGAAATTTTTACTTTGGGGCATCTGTGACAGCCAACCCCTTTAGCTGCAACAGCATTCAGGGGAAATTACTTCCTCCACCGCTTACTTCCTCACACACGGACCGAAAAAAAAAAAAAAAAATAGAAAAAAATCTTGCCACGTCAAACTTCCCACAGACTGGATAAACACACAGAGGCTGTGACGAAGAGACAGGAACTCCTACCACAAGCAAAATTATTTAAGTTATTGAACAGAGTTCCAAATTCTATTTAACATTAAACATATTTAATCCCTTCTCAAGATATGTATATATACCAACACACAATAGAAATAGTTTGGAGGCAGCAGCCAAAATATCAATTGAAACTGATCACCTAGGGTTTTACCTATCAGTTTCTAACAAAAGGCCTACAGATTCACTCTGGAAACTGGGTAAGAAACATCAGAGGATCTGCTAAGCCCAGATCTTTCCCTGGGTCTTTTTTACTACAAGAGTCACTACAGAGAAAGACATGAAAACCTTATTCTTCCTCTCTCTGAACACTAGTTTACCCTATATGCCACAGACTGAGAAACAACACTAATACAAACACTTCTCCACGATTTAATTTACCCCTGTTACAGAATCGGTTGGCATCTTTTTGTGTCTCAGAGGATTACTATACCTATGCAATACCCTACTGCACTGATATCTCTATGAAGGTGTAAACTCCACTATATACATATATACAACAGAGTCAAAAATAGAGGATCACATTCTTGGCCAACATAAGGAGAACTATTAACTTTTTATTTCTTAATGGACAGTGTGCCCAGCAGCATATCATCAAAGAAGAGGTGCTGACCCTCCCCAAGACATGCCGCAATCTCAATTTGGCAAACAGTCTTTGGGGTGTGTGCATCTATGTACACACACACACGCACATATATACAATATGTAATACTGCTACACACATGACATTTCGTGTATCTTTTAATAACACATTTTGGAATAAGCTGTCAAGACACATGCTTAAATTTACTCCAATTCCGTGCAAAACCTGCGTTTAGCTAACATTCCCGCCCCCATTAACCAAGAATTTTCAGTCACTATAGCATCGCAACGGGTCTCGCTACCTGGTCGGTCACACCACCCCGCTCCACGCAGAGGCACCTGCCTGCTCAGCCGGTTTCAGGGGCAGCGCCCCACACGCGCAGGCCTTCGCCCCATACAGGTAGGGTGCAGCTGCTGCACCTTCCGGCTGCTAATGCACGGAACCCTCCTCCCCCCTCCCGTGGCCACTCACCCCAGCGCTGCGCCGCCGGCACGGCCCGATGCCCTCCTCTGCACCTGGAGGAGCACCCACGATGCGCGCCCCTTCAGGCTGTGGTGGCGGGCCACGAGACAGGGGTGATTGTTAGGACTTTTACCTGGGGGCCGCGGGAAGCACCCCAGCGCGACCCAGCCCGGTAACACGCACCCGACTGCCACGTCTGAGCCTGTCTGCGCGCCACAGGCTCTTCCCACCCACCACCCCCCCGCCCCGGTCGGGCGCGCGCCGGCCCTGCCTGCTGCGCCTGCGCACTGCCGGCAGCGACGCCGTTGGGCAGCCGCTGCATTGGCAAGTTGGCGCGACGCGGGAAGGCCGTTATTTGCCGCTGCCTGTGGCCGCGGCGGCTGGGGCTCGGGAAAAAGCTCGCTGCGGGATGCAGTCGCGTCCCAGGGAGGAAGACAAGGGGCAACCTTCAGTTCTAGCCTTCAGTTTTCGGCTGGAAACCTAAACAGGCAGTACATGCAGCCTATAGCTATTACCATCAAATCGTTTTTCCTTCTACGTTAGGGGTGAAATTCCTCTTTAAACATTGAAACGTCCTAAAAATATGATTTTTTTTTTCTCCTATGTCCTTAAAACCACATTTTTATCTGTGGCAATATATTTATATATATGTAAAATTATGCCACCTGAATATCTACAGCGAAATATGACACAGGTACATTACCTGTTTGCATGCTCTAGTTTCAGTTACTGTTCAAATACATTTATAAACACTACCTTGGTTACAGGACAGAGTCAATGTTTTCCTAAGTGACAAAGTAGAAATATCGGAGTAACATGCAAAAGATGTATTGGTGAGGTGACTCTTCTGGTCAAAGCCCAAACATTCACTGTGGTGTTAAAGAAAAAAAACCACACAATAAAAAAATAAGGAAAGTGGATTAGCAGAGGATTAGCAACAAGATAAAAAGCTCAAAACCAGCTTCATAACTCATATTTTATAACTCATATGGAATTTATACTTCATAGGCTTTCTTATACTTTGAGTATTTGTTATACACCTGTAATAAAGCTTTTGAAACTAGTGAAGACTTTCACATGGTGCTAAATCTCAGTAATGGCTACCTCAGAAAAGACTGTCAAAAGCATTCCTTATGATGCAAAATAGTTCTGAAAGAAACCCAGTGCCTTTGAAGCAGACATCAAAATGAAGGGACACAGGGGCATTCTTTACATGAAAGACTCTCAAGAAGCCTCAGCAAGCAACATAAAGTGGGCAAGAACAAGCTTTGACCTATCTTCATTCTTGCTATCCAGAGCTGGATTCACCACCAAATAATATAAACTGGAGCCAATACTGTTGGATGTTTCAGAGAAAATCTAAAACCTTTCAAATGTCTCAAAATTGTCCAATCAGAATGGAAAATTTATTCCACAAGGTGATAAGCATCAGTGAAACTGGATGTAGTTTTGGCTGCAGAGTATCAGTGACTCTTCTTTCATAAACAGGATTCAAAACAATGCTTTTCAGCATTGCTGTGCTATAGTTTCACCCGCTGTTCCTATCTCTTGCTGGTTATATGGACACGTACAATTATCTTAAGCTATGCAAAATTCTTTCGAAATACCATACCACTGAGGAAAATAATGGCTTTAAGTTTGGACATTCCCTATGTTGTTGTGGAGACGGGCAGCTCACTGTCCCACCAGTCCTGTTGTGTCTGGCTCATAGCTACTAACTGTAAGCAGCTGTGGATAATTCAGCACTCAAGAACCATGTACTTACTTGGCCACTGAATACTTACTAAGAGATTTCTCTGAAATAAGCTCTAGGGAAACTGAAAGAGGAGATCAACAAAAGATAGCAAGGAGATGCTATGGCGTTCTCAGTTCTTCCCCTATTTCAGGCCCACTCCAGAAATGGATCGAGATGCCTTTTTTTGAGGCTGCACCTTTGCTTCCATTGTCCTTCAGCCTGGAACACAGAAAAAAGGCATCCATAACGTCACGGTCTGGCTCTTTTGAAGCTACAAGTAGTATTTATCTACAGTTTCCACATAAAACATTAAAAGTAATTTAAGGTTTTCAATTTCAGAAATGCAGAAACAGATTTAACTGCATTCCTGGTCCTTAAAGTAATTTCATAAAAATGAGATTTCAGGATTGCTAAGCTGCCTTCACTTCATTTTAATTATATAATCTTTATTAAACTGTATAATAAAATTTGAGAATTAGACTGGTGTATTCTCTATCATCATCAATAATGAAGATATCATAGATTAAATTATCTTTCTAACAATCAGTTTATCCTGAAGTTGTACCTATGCAATGCTGCTCAAAACTAATGTAATTCCATGTATTTCAGACCCAATTTGGAGTTAGTACCAGTGAAGTAAATTGAAGACTTTGTCTACATCTATATGTTTTTTTAATGTACATTTAAAAAATAGCAAATGCCCTGCCTCTAAAAATCTCACTTAAAGTGCTCACTAAAATTTATTCTATTAGTTCTGAAACAAAGAGAACACAAAGTCATCCATTAGCCTGGGCGATTGCTGGATATAGAACCAATAAAGGCTCTGTAGAAGGCTAACTTAAATCTTCCAGGAGACCGATATATATATATTTTATTATGATTATTATTTTAATCATTTGGGATTGACCTGTTCCCTGGTGTTACTTCTGGGGTCTATAAAAGCCCCTCATGAGCAAACTGTGCAGAACTCCAGGTCTCCATCTCATAGCACGTTGCATTAAGAAAACGTGATTCCAGGAACACTAAATCCAAACCTAACCTTTTCATTTAGAGAATATCCTTAAAATACAGGCTTAGCACAAGCTAATGCTATTATTTGCCTAGGAGAAACTTTGGGTCTTGCAAAAAGGGCACTTGCCTTAAAGCCAAGGTCCTGATTTCTTGTGAAGTTAGCCCATGTTAGTTAAACCCACTTTCTTTCCCTGAAACTCAGTAAACCAGAAATTATTATAAATTTCTCTATTATAAAATGCTTTATGGTCCACATGTGGCAACTTCTATGTAAGCCATGCATTACAAAAGCGTATGTGCTTCAGAAAACTGAACTGTGGCTGCCTTTTTTCAAAAAAAAGACTTTCTGGCTAGTTCGTCTCCGTATTTTTTGGTATCTGCAAACTGTGAGGCCCCTCCAATTGCTCTCCCTGATTGTTGCTATTTTGGTTTTCTAATGAAATCAACTTTCTGGCAACTTGATCTGGAACATTTACAGGAGCTAAAGATGGTGTTCTGAGAAAACTGCTGTGATGTTTCAGTTGGGGAATTCAATTATCTTTTATTAATTAATTTAGTACTGTCTAAGACTCATGAAAGTGGAAGATAGCACTACCTGTTCTTAAAGAAAAAAACCTCAAGACTTAATTAACTTGCTGTAACTGCTACATAACAAACTGTAACATGAAAAGAAAGACAAGAGTTTATAATCTTATAAATAATGCATGATATATAAAGCACTGTGAATAAATATTAAGCCATCAGTCTGAGAAAGGACAGCAGGAAGTTATACAGTCCTTTTCATGTTTGCTTACTGAATGTATAGAATAGTTAGGGTTGGAAAGGACCTTAAGATCATATAGTTCCAACCCCCCTGCCAGGGGCAGGGACACCTCCCACTAAACCATGTCACCCAAGGCTCTGTCCAACCTGGCCTTGAACACCACCAGGGATGGAGTATTCACAACTCCCCTGGGCAACCCATTCCAGTGCCTCACCACCCTCACAGTAAAGAATTCCTTCCTCATATCCAATCTAAACTTCCCCTGTTTAAGTTTGAACCCGTTACCCCTTGTCCTATCACTACAGTCCCTAATGAAGAGTCCATCACCAGCATCCCTATAGCCCCCCTTCAAATACTGGAACGCTGCTCTGAGGTCTCCATGCAGCCTTCTCTTCTCCAGGCTGAACAGCCCCACTATGAATATATTTCACTTTTACATTCAAAAGCATCTGAAGTAGACTTACTTTCACTCTTTCATTTTATGTTTCCTGTTCACGTATAAAATTTCTGAACTGTTAGTGGAGTCCTGCTATAGAAGACTACTCAAATAAGGTCACTGTCATTAAAAAAAGAAGTAACTGTTTGAGTAAACTCTTCATAGCAAACTAGATATTTGATTGATTTATTTGGTTTCTCATTGGAAGACATGGGATGAATTTACAGTGCATTTTTTCCATTTGTCCAGTTACTAACAGTTCTATTTCAGCCAGTGCTAGTGATAAGTCAACATACTGCAAGTACAGTCCTATTGTACATCAGTCATATTTGTTCCTCATAATTGATTGTCTACTGCAACTCATATATGACTTCCTTTCTATGATCAGTTGGTATCACAGGCAGGGTAAGTTGATTTTTAATTGCTAGTACTGACAAATAATCCTAACTGTGGAATGAATCTGTCATGTAAGAAAAACAGCAATTCAAAATCATTCTGAAATTACAAAAGATGCAAATGCTTCCATGTTTATTCATACTCACATTCACTGTGCTTCTGCTTTACACCACCATTAATGAGGAAGTAAAAATCTTCTACCTGATCAAGGGAAAATAACAGAGGTCTTACATACCAATAAACCATCTGCCTCTTATAAAAATACCAGCATTGATTACAAAAGTGTTTTTCAAAATACTGATTTTGTGCTATTTGGATACCCTTAGTATAAACTATTTGATGCCTTCCCATCATCAGCAAAAATAATAGAATACAATCAAAGAAAATCAAAATTAAATTTAAGAAAATCTATCACATTATTTGTATATGATAGATGCAACAAAGGAATAGGAGATGCAGCTGGCATGAAAATAAGAAAGGACAGGAGCAAAATTCTACATCACGCTTGATGTCACAGAGCACACATTAGTTTTGCATTGTGGAGGCATAAAAAAACACTTGTTCAGGATTTGCAGACATCAGCAGTTGTTTGGAAGCCTGGCAGATATATGACAACACCAGCTAAACAGTAGATCATCATCAAAAGCCTGTACCAAAGATAGAAGGAGCTGAGAAGCCTGGAAACTGGATCCTGGCGAGAAGCCTGGAAACTGGATCCTGGCAAGAAGTCTGGAAACTGGATCCTGGCAAGAAGTCTGGAAATTGGCTCCAAGCAAAAATGTAGGATTAGCAGAGGTTAAATGTCAAGGTGTTTTTGGAGGGCAGACTTTTGTTCCTACAGCCAGGAATGAAGATACCTGGGTTGCTTTTTAATCTGTTGCAGTTATTTGCATGGGGGGTAAGATTTCACACAGGAAGGTCCTTTTGTTGTATCATTGTTGTTACTGCTTCTCTGGTAAAAATCTATAAACAGAACTATCCAAATGCAAAGAGCAGGCAATACTGTTACCTTTTTGCAGACGCAACTTGATGCCATTGCAACTCCTTATGCACTGTCATTTTGCTATATGCTGTAGTTGAAACCACCAACATCACACCTGCTGGAGCAGTCGGAAAATACACTGAAAAACTTTCAGACTGAAAAAATACTTCACTGGATTTGGGAAGTGAGTGTTAGAAATTGCCTTACAGAGCTTGCATCTTATTTTATAGTACAGAGGAGAGTGGGAAGAAAAGGGTGCTACAGGAAGCTTCAAACTATCAAACTACAAATGGAGATTTTCAGCAGTTCAAGCAGCTTTCTCAAGGTTACACTGTGTAGTGGCTATTTTCCCCATTTTACAGGCCGAGACCAAAAATTAGATGCAAATTTGTAAGTCTAAAAACAGAACTCTAGCTTCCCGAGACCCCTATGGTATAGTAACTCACTCATTCTTCTTTTCAGGACTGACAAATTAAGTCTTATGAGCCTTCCAGGTGACAAACAATACCTGCTTTAAACTGCAATGCAAAATTAGTTGGTTTTTATGTTGTACTGTGGCCATGCATGTAATAAGTCACTGAGCTCTTTAAAAGCAGTTAATAATTTTTATGCTAGCTATCAGGAAACAAAATTTAAAAGATGAAATTTGATGCAGATGAGTATTCATTAGACTAATGTTAACTCTTAAAGATCTCTTCAATTTTCAATTTCACATTAAGCCATCATTTCAAAATCTGGCAGACTATTTCGGCCTAATTCATAGCTATGATTAAAATATATTTTCTAACTGGATATGATACTCTTGATTCATTTCACTGCAGTACACTGGAAGAGAGTTTAGCATGGTGTATTTCTTTAGCCCAGAAAGTGGGCATGAAATGTTTGTACTTGGTTATTTCAGTAGGAGTAGGGAAGATCATAAAAGCAGACTAAGATGAACAAATAGAAAAAAGGTATTGTGTTACTCAACCACCAACTTTAAATGACAATCAAAGAGTAGGGTGAAGCATTATGGTAGAGGTGAGGAACACAGAACACCTATTTACATGCATGTTCATTCAAGACTTATAAGGTTTTGCATGGAAGATAAATTTTGATTCCTGTAGGCTCTAATAAGAAGAACGCAATGCAACCTTCCCCTGCCAAAACATAAATAGTTGGGGTTTTTAATTTTAGAATCTTTTATCAGAATTTTCCCAACTACTGAAGCCAAAAAGATAGTCATCCCATCTCCTGGGAATCAAAATGAAATGGAGATAGACATCTAAGAGGCTCTCCAAGTCCCAACAGAAAATTAGTAATCAGATCGGCTACAGAGGGCCGATGATGTGTTGCCACCCAGGCATATGCTTAGAGAGCAGATCTTCATTAACCTGCATCCTGACATGGTGAATTGTAAAGTTACAGGGAAACTCTGCATTGATTTCTATTTATTGTGTTACCAATCAGTTACGGTCAAGGATATCAACTTAGTTTCTGTGTTTTGGAGGAAAGTGGCTTCTATTTGCCTGTTCCCCCTTTCCCTCTCCACCAACACATCCTAAAACCATAATGGTAAATCCAATACAAGCATCTAGGATGACACTCACTAACACAAGTGCTGAGAAATACCCTCCTGCACTGCAAGGTTCCTCATACAATCAAACCATCTGGATTTTATCAATTTCTCATGTAGGATGAGAAATTTGATGGGAAAAAATGAAGAGCAATCATTTTTAATGAATGTTAGCTGGAGCCATGCATCTGAATCCTCCATCAATATATTTCACTTGTCTGTTATTTTCGACCTTTTCTGAAAAATAAATCCTTTCCATGTAGTTCTGTTCCCTGTTGTTTCTAAAGTCAAAAGAGCAAAAATTATGGATAGGAAGTAAGCAGAAATGTATTTTTCTACTTCTGTTAGGTTTGGGAAAATGATGTTTAGCTTTGCCTTTGAAATTTGCTTGTAACTTAGGTGATTACTGAGCTGTACTACTATGAAACAAGGAATTTTATTAGGCAAGGGCTGGGGAGAATAACAGATGCTACATTGCTTTTACATTACCAGCTTGCAGAAACCAACTCTAAAAAAAATCTGGTTTGAAGGATACATTAGAAGAGGCTATTTCCACTTCATTTCAAAGAGACTGTATGTCATGTTATGTCATGTTTTCTTAAGTGGCATGGCTATGATTTTATCTTTTGTTCCATTAAACTAGCTATATATTTACAAGTGGATTTTCTTTTTCCATGCAATTAACAAACAAACAAACAAACAAATAAGCACTGAATAAGCACTGTCAATTTTTTTTAATTTTCTTTTCCTTTCCCTTCCAACTGATTCTCCTGGTTGGCTAAAATCACATCCTACAATAAATTGAGTAGTCTATTTATTAAATTGTGTACAGATGATACAGATAGAATCTACTAGAAAGCTGTTAAAATAGGCATTCTTAGCTAACTGGCTTGTGTTGATTTTATGTGAAAAGATCAGATATAAAAAGAAAATGAAATGCATAAAAAGGAGGAAATCAGACCATCTGGGTATTTACAGCAGTAAAATACTGCCCATAAATTAGAGATCATGATATCCCCTTTCCCCTTCTCTCTCTTCATTGCTAAGGAATGGTTGGAAAGGTTTGCATTTTTAAAGAATTCCAGACCTATGATACTATTGTCGGAAACTGTCAGTGAAATGACAGATTTCCTTTTATTGCTGAATGAAAGACAAACATGCATCTTATTTCTTCTCATCTTTGCAGAATGTCTTCCAAACTCAGCTACAAAACTACTTGATTTAAATTAGATTTTAGATAAATCCACTTAGAGTAAAACTGTTCAGAATCATAAATTGCTATTACAATAAGAAAAGAAAATCTATGGACAAGTAACAGTAGATGAGGCAAATAAAATTAAGAACTCAGCAAGACCACCCAGAGCTTTAAAAGAATTCAAAGCTGCAGTAGCTGACTCTTACTTAAAATTCTTACCTGAGATTAGAGTCCCATTTGGAGATTCAGAAAATAACAAGCCTGTCAGCCTGATATCTGTTCAAAACAAATACATGGAAACTACAATATGGAAAAGTGGATATCTGGATAAATACAACTCATCTGGGAAGAGTTGAAAAGGTTTTCATGAAAGGAAGTCCTGCCTCACAAACGTAAGGCAGTCCTTTGAGGGGATCAAAAAACACGTGAATAAGGGTGATGTGATTGATCTTGGATTTACAAAAGGCTTTCAACAAATTCCTTCACCAAAGGCTTCTAAGGAAACTAAGCAGCCATACTGTAACATGGCTTGGAAATATAAAGTGATACACATGGGGAAAACAACTCGTAAATTCACATATAAAACATGGGTTTTGAACTGACTACCACCGGACAAAATTTTACACTTTTAAAAGATAGCTCCATGAAAACATCTACTCAGCAGGATCTGAAAAGTAAATCAAGTGCTAGAAATGCTTGGGTTAGCAAATAGTGAACAAAAGAGATGGTATCATGTTATGGTAAAAATCCCACCTTTGCAGTCTGAAGATAGAATCATAGAATCATAGAATAGTGAGGGTTGGAAAGGACCCTAAGATCATCTAGTTCCAACCCCCCTGCAAGGGGCAGGGACATCTCCCACTAAACCATGTCCCCCAAGGCTCTGTCCAACCTGGCCTTGAACACTGCCAGTGATGGAGCATTCACAACTTCCCTGGGCAACCCATTCCAGTGCCTCACCACCCTTACAGTAAAGAATTTCTTCCTTATATCCAATCTAAACTTCCCCTGTTTAAGTTTGAACCCGTTACCCCTTGTCCTCTCACTACAGTCCCTAATGAAAAGTCCCTCTCCAGCATCCCTACAGGCCGCCTTCAGATACCGGAAGGATGCTCTGAGGTCTCCATGCAGCCTTCTCTTCTCCAGGCTGAACAGCCCCAGCTTTCTCATCCTGTCTTTGTAAGGGAGGTGCTCCAGTCCCCTGATCCTCCTCGTGACCCTCCTTTGGACTTGTTCCAACAGTTCCATGTCCTTTTTATGTTGAGGACACCAGACCTGCACACAGTACTCCAAGTGAGGTCTCACGAGAGCAGAGTAGAGGGGCAGGATCACCTCCTTCAACCTGCTGGTCACGCTCCTTTTGATGCAGCCCAGGATACGGTTGGCTTTCTGGGCTGCAAGCGCACACTGCAGCTCATGTTCATTTTTTCATTGACCAACACCCACAAGTCCTTCTCTGCCGGAATCTCTTCTCTGCCCAAGCTGTAGCTGTGCCTGAGATTACTCCCACCCAGGTGTAGGACCTTGCACTTGGCATGGTTAAACTTCATCAGGTTGGCATCAGCCCACCTCACAAGCCTGTCAAGGTCCCTCTGGATGGCATCTCTTCCCTTCAGTATATCAACCTTACCACACAGCTTGGTGTCATCGGCAAACTTGCTGAGGGCGCACTCAATCCCACTGTCCATGTCACTGACAAAGATGTTGAACAAGACCAGTCCCAACACCGATCCCTGAGGGACACCACTCATTACTGGTCTCCAGCTGGACATTGAGCCATTGACCACAACTCTTTGCGTGCAGCCATCCAGCCAGTTCTTTATCCACCAAGCAGTCCACCTATCAAATTGATGTCTCTCCAACTTAGAGACAAGGATGTCATGTGAGACAGTGTCAAATGCTTTGCACAAGTCCAGGGAGATGACATCAACTGCTCTGCCCCTGTCCATCAGTTCCGTAGCCCCATCACAGAAGGCCACCAGATTGGTCTGGCAGGGTTTTCCCTTAGTGAAGCCATGCTGGCTGTCACCAAGCACCTTGTTGATTTTCATGTGCCTTAGCATGCCTTCCAGAAGAATCCACTCCAAGATTCTGCCAGGCACAGAGGTGAAGCTGACTGGTCTGTAGTTCCTCGGCTCATCCATTTTCCCCTTCTTGAAAATGGGGTTATATTTCCCTTTTTCCAGTCATCGGGAACTTCACCTGACTGCCATGATTTTTCAAATATGATGGACAGTGGCTTAGCAACTTCATTTGCCAGTTCCTTCAGGACCCGCAAATGGATTTCATCAGGTCCCATGGACTTCTGCACGTTCAGGTTCTTAAGATGGTCTCGAACCAGATCCTCTCCTACAGTGGGCCTAGGGTCCTCATTCTCACAGTCCCTGCTTCTGCCTTCCAAGACTTGGGTGGTGTGGTCAGAGCAGTTGCCAGTGAAGACTGAGGCAAAGAAGTCATTAAGATCCTCAGCCTTCTCCAAATCCAGGGTAGCCAGTTCTCCCAATAGGTTCCAGAGAGGGCCCACGTTGTCCCTAGCCTGTCTTTTATTTGCAATGTACCTATAGAATCCCTTCCTGTTATCTTTCACATCCCTAGCCAAGTTTAATTCTAAGTGGGCCTTATCTTTCCTGACCTGGTCCCTAGCTTTCTGGACAACGTCCATGTATTCTTCCCAGGCTGCCTGTCCTCCCCTCCGCCTTCTATAAGCTTCTTCTTTCCATGTACATTTTCTCAGTGGCTCCTTATGCATCTACGGAGGCCCCCTGGTCTTCTTGCCCCATTCCCTTCCTGTCAGGACACAATGTTCCTGAGCTTGTAGCAGGTGATCCTTGAATATCAACCAAGAGTCTTGGGCCCCCCTGCCCTCTAGGGCTATATCCTATGGAACCTTACCAAGGAGGTTCCTGAAGAAGCCAAAGTCTGCTCTCTTGAAGTCCAGGGCAGTGAGCTTGCTGCACGCTCTTCTCACTGTCCCGAGGATCTCGAACTCGACCATCTCATGATCGCTACAACCAAAGCTGCCCTGAAGTGTCACATTTCCAATCAGTCCCTCCCTGTTGGTGAGCACAAGGTCAAGCATGGCACCTCTCATTGTCGGCTCCTCTACCACTTGCAACAGGAAGTTGTCTTCCACACAATCAAGGAACTTCCTGGATTGCTTGTGCCGGGCTGTACTGTCCCCTCCAATAAATATCAGGGTGGTTGAAGTCCCTGAGGACAAGGGCCTTTGAGTGTGAGGCTGCTGCTACCTGTCTATAGAGAGCTTCATCCACAGAGTCCTGATTGGGCAGCCTATAGCAGACCCCCATAGTAATGTCCCCCATCGCAGTTCTCCCTTTGACCCTGACCCACAAACACTCAGTTGACCCACCACCTGTCCCCAGAGTTCCACACTCTCCAGCCTGTCATTGACATAAATAGCTACACTCCCTTCCTGTCTGCCTGACCTGTCTTTCCTAAAGAGCCTATAACCTTCCATTCCAACACTCCAGTCATAAAAGGTCAGATTTGATTATTCCTTTTTATCAAAACAATAAAAGAGAGTGTAATATGAAAGCTCAAAACACCATACCAGCCAACCAAAAACAATACAGGGACGTTTGTGGAATTTAGGCTTTTGGAATCTGACATCAACCCCCAGCAACCTGGGTCTCAAAGAAAAAAGTGTTTGTTTCAGAAACTATTCTAGTCATTAAAGATGTTTCTACCCACTTGATAAACCCTCTCCTTTAGACCCAGTTTAGTTCAAAATGAAATGTAATTTGAGCCAAGCTAACTGACCTAAGGCTGAGTTGGGTAGGAGCACTTATGCTGTCAGTTGTTAAAACTCGGCTAGGGGAATATTCATCCCTTGGTGAAGAACAGCCATCTCTTAAACCACTCCAGCTAGACCTAGTGGAGCTCAGCTGTTTACAGTATGTGTTACCCCAAGTCAGCAGCAGGGACTAGAACTGAACCCAGGTCTTGTAAGGCACCAGCAAATTAATTTCCCACTGAATCTTTTTTTATAGTAAGGTACCCCTTTAATGACACAATGTAAATCATCCATTGATAGCATCAGGAGAGAGATCCAATACTTCATTCCACTAATCCTCTTCCTCTCTCTGGTAGGAAAAGCAACAGGCTGCATAGCAGCAGGTATTATTAGGGTCTAATAATGATTCAGGTCATTGCTAAATAGCAGTGGATGTTTAACTATACTGAGGTTAGACAGAACCAGCAAAAGAAACAATCCCAAGACAGGGAAATTAGAAATCTCTTTTGTATTCTTTTTTTTTTTTTTTTTTTCCTGGATACCTGCAGTGCTCAACAAAGTAAATGCAGGGAAGAGATGAAAATCATAAACCCAGTTCAATCTAAGTATTATCAGTTATTCAGTTATACATGTGGTTTCATTTGAGATTCTGCTTTCTTCTTTGGAGTATGAATGCAAGAAATGGGTACATTAGAGTTCAAAATGTCTGGCACCATTTAATAAAGTAAACTTACATCCTAGATTGTCACTGAGAAACGTTCACTTCTTTTTGCTGCTGTTTTGATTTAGCTGTCAAAAGAACCATGTTTAAACACAGTCTTTTCTGCCTCATGGCTGAGTTTCTTTGTGTTCATTTCCTCAATGTTACTTACTTTACTTTGAAGGTGGGCTGAGCATAGAAATCTGACGAAAGAGTGGGTTGTGCCCTTGACTGGAGGGAGCGCTTACATTCTTCTGAATGACTACATTTGCTAGTGCAGTACACAGCAGCAGCAACAGTGTGGTGCTCTGGGGCTCCAGCTCTGCCTGGCAGACAAATCTCCAGCTCATTGAACATCTGCAAGACAAATTTTTCATGTTCTGTAAATGAATGCTGCCTAACTGCACCAGGAAAATGGGCACAGGGGATTATCTCTGCATTGCTATGAGCGGAGGGGCACCTTGGGGCTTTAGATTGCAAGGTGGCAAGGAGCAAAAGCAGCCTTTGCAAATCGCCAAGGTAGGATCATGAGAAAAAGATGTTATCAGTGTTTTGCAAACGGCTTGTTTAAATATATACTGCTTTCAGTGAAATGGTTGGTGTGGGTCTTATTGTGATGCTTGTTTGAATGTGCTAACATGTTTTGTAGAGGTTCTACCAGTGCTGATTAGTTTTTTGTCAGTAAAAGATTACTTTTTAGTATTTTGCTAGCATTGCAAATATCATCTTAAATGTTAGAAGTTTGAAATAGTGAAATGATGTGTACCTTTCAGCTTCAGTTTGATTCGCTCTATGGTTTTGAATGCACTCAGCAAGCACAAAACTGAATCTCATATTAGGAAATGCTGTTACAGTCATCCATTTATGATACTTAGGCATAGAATAGATACATAGATACATTCTAGGCATAGAATAAATACAGTTTTATCATGAGAAAATGTTCTTACTATTTTGGGAATCCTGCAAAGCATTACACTGAGTTATCTCTGGTTTTGGAAAGTTATCCAGTCTTGGAAGCGGCTTTTATAGACACCAAACATTCCCTCTTCTATTTCATGAGCAGCACTAATTACTGATTACTAATTACTGAACACTTCACAATTATTTTCATGTATAAAATGAGAGCAAGACAGACAGTAGAAATTCAGAATAAATAAAAAATAGGAATTGGTAATCCAAAGTTGCAAAAATCGTAGTTAAAAAGTAGTTCTGTTAAAAATCAGTGCTCGCTCCATTGCAACAGCTTCTCAACTGGTGCAACAATGAAGATTTGTCATGGTTATTAGGGCTTATGTAACTGTATGGAGCTGTATTCTGTTCTCCTAGACAAGAAAGACAAATTTTGTTCAGAGCTCAGAGGTCAGCAAAATATCACTGAATAAAATGATACTGGGACTGATCATAATACAGTGTGTTCTGCCTTGTTAAACTGAGCGAGAGAGATTAAAATGTATCTTATCACCTTTTAGTATTTTGGCAGTCCAGCACATTGAGTGTTAAGCTTTTTGTACTTTGATGTAGTATTTTAGAGCAGTAGGTTAGCTATTTAAGCTCCAATTCTCTTAAGCTCTCATCGTATTTATAAATTAGTTAAATTTAATTTACTGGGTCAGTTAACCTTTTCACAAATAGGACTAAGTTACAGTAAGAAACAGTAAATTACCTTCTTTTATAAAAGAAGATCCTTTTAGTTCCTGTGTCAAGACAAGAATATCTTTTACTATTATTTTTGATGATTGCCAGGCCATAATATTCATCATATTCAGTAACAGAGCTATGATTTATTGAGTGTATGCCTCGTTTTTCTCATTACTGTTAGGTTTTTCCTTTGTTTTGATACTTTGCAAGACTTGGGACTTATTTTCCTACTATGGGCAACTGTTGCTTTGTAAGTACAGCCACTGATAAGAGATGAGAGCAGAATCCTGCCATCTAGTGAAAAATTGTAGCTAGCACTTAAAACATTGTAAGTAATGGAAAAGGCAAGTGACTCTGATCACATAAAACCAAAAGTAAAAAAAGAACAGTAGCTTGAACACGAGATTCTGATTAAGCTTTAAAATGGAATACTAACATCCTAGACTGTGGCACTTAAGTCTGGGTTTTGTTTTACCACTTAAATTTGGGATTTGAAAATTCGATACATGGTAACAGTTGTGCCTCACTTCCAATGGGAAAATCCACCAGTGAAATATATCTAAATGTAGAAAACAATAATATGTATTTTTAGGAAAAAAAGAAAAAACTCAAAGAAGCACGAGTTCATTTTCTTGCAAATGATCCGAATCAAAAGGCCATGCAATACAATACTTCAGAATACCCTTTTTAAGAGTACGTGTGCGTGAGCATATATAAATGTTATAAACATGGTGAATTGGGTGCTTTATTACATCCAGATCGCGCATTTCTCCATGCTTAAGAGTTGGTCAGGATCAGTAAGATTTGAAAACTGACACCAGTATCTGGCTGAAAACCTGAAACTCAGACTTGACAGGCTACAGCTTTCTCTGGGACTCCCTCTGTCAGCAGCCTTTGCTGTCCCTCCCAGGGAGCCAGGGCACTCTCAGAGGCACACAGACATGGGTCTCCAGGTCAGGCACCACTGTCAGGCTGAGGCATCACAAGGTGGGGGGTGTGCAGCTACACTGTGTGTGACCTTTTCTGTGGAGGCACAAGGTTTTCAGCTCTTACTCTGTTATCCATAAAAACAGAATCTAGTAACTCACGAAAGAGTAAGGAATTGCTCAACTAGTGCATGACAATTATCCTACTGGCTCAAAAATCCAAAGGTTGTGTCCTAAACACAGTAAAAAATTGGTTTGGTTTTCTGGGCCTTTGGAGGGGGTTTTTGCAGTTCAAGGTTCAGCTTCTCCACTGATGTATACTAATGTAGCTCCATGGATTCAGGGGGTTGTTGCCAATTTATACCAACTAAGATTTTGTTATAAGGGTGTATTTCTGGTCTTTGTGTCTCAGCTTGCAGGAGCTGTGAAGGCTGCAGAGGTGATGCTCTTCCTATTGCTGGCACAGCCTGAGCAGGGTATACCCCTGGACTGCTGCAGAAGGAAGCACACTCTGGCCCTAGTCACAAGCAGAGCAGTCACAATATAGACCTAAAAGGGAGAGGGATGTGAAACAGGGGGAAAATGAGATAATCCATGAAAACGTGGCAAGATACAAAAATCCTAAAGTCACACTTATCTATCCTTTTGTTACTAGAAACATACTGTTTTTAAAGCTAATGAAATAAGTTACTGCTGTTTGGTTTATACCTTTTAAAATACTGTCTTATTACATTTATAGAAAAAAAAATTGAAAACTGTCTCCCCACTTGTCGTGGTTTTTGCCCAGCTCTTGCAGCATATATGCAAGGAACATTCCCACTAAAATCAATGAGAGTTTTGCCTGTAGTATGAAGTGTTGTCTTTCATTATCGTGGGAAGTGTTAACAGAGAGATAGAGACAAACCTTTTGCCTTCACAAGAAACTTCTCGGTTTTTTTTTCTCAACAGCACAGAAACCAGGAAATTTTCATCAGCAAATAGTTTTGCATCCATTAAATTAGATTGAAGACATTTCAGTAATTCATTAGATGTGAGATTTCAACAAATGGAATTTCTTTAAAATACTACAAAGAATCCTCCCCCCGCCTTTTTTTTTCATTTTTAACTTACTCAAAAATGTAAATTTTGCAAACATTTGACATATTTTCAATAGAGGCATACAAACTGTTTAACACACCTCCTCCTCCCAACCCTGGTTCTGTACATCAGCTTACTTTGGTATGTCCACTAATGTATTAAATACTTCATAAAAAATTTATTTTCAGTTAAAAAGATTTTAGATATTCTATATGCTGTCCATATATACCATAAAATCTATTTCAAATACTGACACATTGTGCTAAGAACAATATCTAATAAATGAATGTTATTGAAAAAAAAAGATAATCAGAAGTGCAAAGCTGAGGAAACTGGTTGTATCAGTTGTGCTGTGCATGCACCAAGACACTAAACCGTGTCAGTATTACACTGTAGGACAACTTCCCTGAAGCAGGAAACAGCTGGGAAATCTCAGTACAACACTGACCCTAGATGGCTAAGAATTCAAGGTATATAACAGCCAAGTGACATGCTGTCCTTTCTGTTTCCACTGTAAGATTTATGAAAGAAAGCTTTTTCATGAATATCATAGATTTTTTCTTGTAAATTTATTTGCAGTTTTCAATTAAAAAAGATATAAAAACTGTATGCACAAAATGTGGGTGATTTTCTGGACTAGCATTTGGAAGAAAGTCCTGTGAAGTTTTCTACTAATACTTAACAATACCAGCTATTTTATATATAATGAAGCTATATTCTTTTAGAAGCACCTCTTTTGCAACAGGTGATTCAGTGGAGTTGTCCTATAGATGATTTAGATTTACAATTCAGCTGTGATGTAACTCTATTAAATTATCTGGTTGCATTATTCTCATTTTGCTGTAAGGTTACTTACACCAAAGAGCAATTTGATGAACTCATTGTGAAGTCAAAGTCTTGCTAATTTAAGTTCCCAAACTTAACCAAATAGTTCTAGTATTCAAGGGCTCTAAGTCCCATGACTCAGACCTCCAAACACTTCAAAGGAAATTCAGTCCTCTTTTTCCAATCAGTAGCCTAAAAGTGAAAATCAACAGATGTTTAAAAATCCATATGATCAATTTTTAGAAAAAAAAATTGTAACATTTCCCTTCCTTTAATTTCTACCATGTCAGTTTGCCAGTGTAGAACTACAATTATAATGCCGATCCTCTAAAATATCAAGTTATTTGAAAGAACTTCATGGATGTTTTAAAACTCTTACCAATGTGATCTTGGCCATTGAAAATTTCAGCTCTACTATGGACATTTTCTTATGACCAGTCATGCCAAATATCATGCAATTTTCAATTTTCTCCTAAATGTTAATGGTAGTACTAATTAATACTGCAAAATACTTTGGTAATTAGAGTTAAGATCCAATGGCCTTAACTAGGCTGCATGCAAAATTTACACAGTTTGTGACTATTCTGCCAATTAATGAAATAGACTTCTACTGCTGCTGTAGTAGTAGTAGTTTTAGCTTTGACTCAGAAATTACTCAGGCGTAAGAACTGGCTGCCTGGTCATTTTACTTGTTCACTTGTCCATCAGAATGCTCAGATTTCAATTCAAGTCTCAGTTTCATCATTTTGGATTCATTAGAACCTGAAACTGAAAGACTTGGGAACAACCCGGACCAATGGTGTAAAAAGTTGATGTCTGAATACGATTACTTAATGCTGGATGTATACAGATGTAGGTTTTGTTGTGATAGTTTGACTTCCTCCCTGCATCTATCCGAAATAGTTGACACATGCACAACAACCTCAAGTGGCTTTCATCAAAGTGACGTTTACATTTAGTTTAGTAGAAAAATAAGGAAGAATAAGACATGGTAGTGCAGTTACGCTTTTGATCCTGAGGTAAGGCAAAGCCTGACACTGTCATATATGTTAGCACACAGTTGGTCCATTCACAAAGTACATCAAAGCTGCTGGGTTTTAGGAAACTTTTTCAAGCTCCTGTCATTCTCATACATTGTCACCATTGGCAAATGCTTACACTTCCAGGCAGAAAAACTAGGTTAATAAAAGCTGAAATTCTGATCGCTACATTCTAGTTTTGAACAGATAAACATAGCTGTGTTATTCCTGTGCTCCTACCTAATTTCAGTGATAAGTCACACAGATGAGTATAAACCATCAGTTGCTGAAGCAGGGGTTTTTAGCTCCCCTGCTTGCATCTGCACTGATAGCCTAGGAGCCCCATGCTCCTAGTAAGATGAAGGTAACACTGTTCTGTGTTTCAGATCACATCCATCTTGGACTTGAAGCTTTGGTGCCATCTGTTTCTGAAAATACACTCATTAATGCATAGACAAGTAGGATCTCACTATATGCTACTGTGTTTAAAATGAAGATGCTCAGCACACTGTGTAAAGCACTGAGCTAAGATGACCCTGCTGATATTTCCTTATTTGTATCAACTGACATGTTAAACAGAATGTGAATCCAACTTCATGCATTAGCAGTAGACAGAACAAGCCACGTTTAAAATATGCTACTTGAACTCTGGCACAAAAGGGAGGGAGTTTAGAGTTAACCTACATGATTTTAAATACAACTTGCCTTACTTGGACTGTATTTAAAACTGGTTGTTTAAATTTGCTAGCTAATACATTTCCAAACATAATTTGTTTTTGCAGCCTGGACAAACTCTTATCCTCAAATTCACTCTTTAGATGATCTGACACAGCTGGTATTTGCTGATATTCAGAAAATCCTGTACGGCATATTTACATGTTCTTTTACATAAAGAGTTAGGTGGAAAACTGTGTTTCCATCTATCTTTTCTGGAGACAATTTTGACTTCATTTTGACAAGCTTTGACCCAATTTAATAGTCATTTTGCACATGTTTAGATGACATACTTCAACTTCTATGTAAGTAAATGACAAAACTTTCATTGACAAACGGGGAAGAGGGTATATTAATTTATTCTGCAAAACAAAAAAACAAATTAAAGTTCCCAAAATCTAACTAAAATAGACCACTGCTAAATAACTGTTCCTGGAAATCTGCCATTGCTAGTTATAAAAATAATGATCAAATAAAGATCATACAGCTTTACCAGCAAAGGTTTATATGTACTTCCAAAGCTTAAGGGTCTGTGTTTCAAACTCTTGCATTCCAGCTATTGTGCCAGTGGAAATGTTTGGTACTAAAGTCCCATCTAGTTGTTTAAAAACTGCAGGCTGAACTAGCACATGATTGTATATCCTGTTTTGGATATACAGAACTACATACCAAGCTGGTTTTGGCATGCTTTCCACAGTATTTAGGAAATACAAACATGCTTTGGATACATGGTAGTATTCATTTCTGCTCATTTCCAATAGATACTTTTCCAACTCTCATGCTAAGAGAGATTTCAATGGAATAGAATGAACAATGTAATTCACACTGATTTACACTAAAGTTAAGAAACCCCATACCAACAGTGTATTCCTACTAAATTAGATTATCTGCATTGTATAGAGCTTTGTTTCATTTTTTAGTTTCTTTGTTGGAAACATTTAAAATACACTGCATGACATTATTATATTCCATTGTTCTGTATTTTATGCTATTGCATTTTTATTGTGAATGTCAATGTAATAGCAAGACTTTTGACCAAGCTCACATTAAAATACCACAACAGAAAATGTTGTTGACTAAGTCCTTTAGGATTGTGTCAGATTGAGAGGATACAGCCAGCAATTTATGCTTCTCATGGAAGGGCTTTCTCCCAAATACAGACCTTGCTGTTCTTATATTTACAGCAGAAATATTTAGAGCAGAAACACTTCAAGGGACCATATTTCATGAGATAAATGCTTAGCACTCCATAAAAAGAGGCTGATTTGCAGAGATAGCTTCAGCTTCAAGAAGAACAATTTTGTGCACGGAATTAACTATGGACAAAAATAGTAACATTTAGATTGCAACCAGTACTTACAAGCACTGTTCATTGGCTGGAACAAAACTGGAAGTTAAAAACAAAACCCTGGATATCAGCTTGAAGGTTTTAAACTTCAGATCTAATATACACAAGTTACACAGCAGATTTCTTTTTCCTTTTCCCTGATTTTTCCCATCTGTTCCATTTCATTAGAATTTGCAGTCCGCAGTCAGTGTGGATGTTACGATGAGACTAATGCACATTTGGCCTGAAATACTTCAGCATGCACCAAAACCAAAGTGCTCTTTTTTTGATTACCTGCCAATACAACATGGTGTTAAACATGAAAGCCAAAAATCTTCAAAACACCTCAGCACCTTGCTCTCAGTGGGGTGCTAAGAACAGTGAAGAAGTGGATGCTTTATTTGTTGCTTAAGTAGAAGGTAAATTATAATGAAAACCTAGCTCTAAGCTCGCTAGAGCCAATGGGCTTACACCCTGAGCTCTCTATCGTGTGCTGCAAACATGGGCACAGCACAGAACCTTCTTTTCTTTTTTAGCAGGGAAACGCTGTCTTCTTCCTAATTCCCCATAAATATAAGGTGGACTTAATGATCTTCAAGGTCTTTTCCAACCTAGTAGATTCTATGATTCTGTATTTTGAATCCTTCTTTGTTTGGTATTGGCTCCCTAACTCTGGGGTGGGGCATCAAATGTACAGGTAACTTTTTGCTTCAAAAGAGTTATATCATCCTGGACTGTGTAGCCGTAGAACCATTGTTTTATAAACTTGCATTTTGTAAGTGTATTTTAGAAATATGGTCCCATTTAGGAAGCTGGATGCTTTGGCTTTTGTAAGCTTGTTTTATACTACAATTCAATAGCAGATGAACTGGTGATGGGTCAAAACTATGAAGGAAGTAGATAAGCTATGGTTTTCTATCTGCTGGTTTCATTTGATATGTTCTCTAAAGCATAAACATGCCACGTATGGCATAAATTGCTACAATATTAAATTTCAAGAAAGTTTCTTAAATAAAGATAATTCTGGCACTTTACAGTAACAGAAAGAAAAACAAATGGAATCAAAGTGGAACATAATTTATAAGACCAGTAATTTATAAGACCTAGCAATTTTCCCTTCCTAGTACTCTCTGCCTAATAGAAGGAGTATCAGAATCTCCTTGTCTGCAGGAAATGCGGCAAAGCTTAATCTTTGTTTTAAAAACCTAACAGTTGAAATTGCTATAGTGGAAGCCTTAACAAAGGAGCTACTTTTTTTCCCATGAACTCAATGGGAGCTTTGTCATTGACTTCAAAGAACAAAGGACTGGGCCTCAGTATGTACAATATAATGAAGTTATTTAATTAGAAGTAGATATCATGAATAAAAAATCTCATTGGGAAGGGTGTAGCAGTTTTTATTAGGGATCTACTTACTACAATTTTCTGTGTCTATCAGAAGTCATTCCCTTCAAAGGACCAAAAAAATCTTAGACTTCATGGTATTCCAGTAACACTGTTACATAATTTAAGTGTTTTCAGGTTATTTGGTAATTGTACATTTCATTTCCAAGGTGTCTTGGAAGTCTTTGTAAGGACAAAGATACACATTTGAGATGAAGACATTTCAGTTTGCATATTTGTAAAAGTGTGAAATAACTGCTAATAATAGGTACTAGACTGGTGGTGGTAGGAACAAGAGGCCATTTATTAAAGGACTGTTAACATACTAGTGTAAGCGAAGAAGAAAATTTAGACCATGGACATACCTCTCAGCTGCAAATGTTTATTGTTTATTGTTTGAAGGGGCTACCTGTAATAGCGCTCTCGCTTTTTTTAACTCTGCAAACAGATGCACTTGTGTTGTCTGAAATAAGCAGGAATTTCTTAAATAATTTAGGTAACAGGGCTTTGCTAATTCACCTTATTTTGCCTAAAAGCTCAGGGAACAACCATACAAGCAGCTCATCTGTAAGATTTGAAGGCTAGAAACCTCCAGGTTAATACAGGAAGGAGGAAAGAGAGGAGTGTGCCAGGCAGCTGTGGGTAGCAATCTTTTCAGCAGTGCCTGAACAAGTCAGACAGTAACTCCTTGTGTTGGCACACCCATCCTGTAGATACATCACTTTCGCAAGGTTATAAGGGTCTTGCAAAAAAATCTGCTTTTCTTCCAGAAGAAAAGCATCTATGTGGAGAATTATGCAATGGTAGTCATAATGTTTGTCTATCCCTGTATAATATTAAGTGTTTCCAAGATGTACTGCAATCAACAGGAATCATACCATGAGTTTTATTAGCTTTACTGGTGCCCCACTGGTGCTCCTGAAGATATCATCTCTCTTTATCTCTCCGAATCCTTGTCTTTGCCAGACATTCTTGCTCTGCTTTCTTTTATTATTCTCCTGGTCATACTTCTATTTAAATAAACAAGTACCACTACTTACTTAAGCACTGCTTTAAGTGAATTCACTGAAAATCGTGGGCAAACAATGCCTCAGACTTCAAACTCTGTTACTTGGTTAGGATAGTGCCCATCACTTCCAGTGAACTTTCTTCAGACCGACAGAAATACAGGAAAATTTCTGCTCTGCATGAATTTTCTCATCACAGAAATCTGAACTATTACAACTTAACAGATGTGGCTGGAACAGACTGACCAGCAGTTTGTTCCACAAATCACTTTTTCCTATTTTGCAGAGATCACTTCAAAGGCTAGCTTTCATAAGTCACTGATTTAATTACAGAGGATGCATACGGAAATCATCTGAAAGGGATAAATAGCTTTCTGTATTATCATATATTCATAATGATATTACTGTACACTGAAATAATAGTTGCAGAATGGATAGATTGGCTAATAAGATTCTTCAAATACAGAAAAAGCTGTCATTAAGCATGGCAATTTTAAGCTATTTCTAACATACAATACTATTTAATGCCTAAGATACTTAACAGAGGAACAGCTGTTTGATATCCGTCACTGAAAAAAGCCTGAAGTTTCAGAATAGTTTGCATTCCAAAACATGTGATACCTAGGAAATTAGAATGGCTTCACCCAAATTCTCAGCCAGTGGAGTATGTTATGCTGATGAACAAAAAATGAGCCATTCTCAAACTTGGGAGGTTTATGCAATTTATGCAATAATACATAATAAAATTATATCACTGGTTTATGAAACAAAATGTTAAAAGTGCTATCTCACGGTATCCATACTATCAGGCAAAGTTAGTCTTTAGATATGTTGTGCATGTTTAGGAGAATCTATGGCAAGATAATAGTCATTAAACTTTACTGGAAATCAGAACTAGAACGCCGCTTCCTTTCAAGCCCCAGATCCTTTCGAAGTGAATTAGCAGTATGCCTTTATGTCCAGACTGAATATCACCTTTTCATGATAGTGACATTATTGATTATCACTAGATGGTGCTCTTATTCACAATCAATAAAATCATAGGTAAGTTAATGTAAAGACAGTTACACCTTAGAGAAATTTTGCTTGCTAGCTTTCATCTTTTCTTACTAAAGTTGCTACGTATTGTTCAGCTCAGTAACTCCTGGATCAAATAATTTCAAAGTGTAGAATTAATATCTTCAAAATAAATATTTATATAAAATCAGAATCACATAATATCAAGTTAATCTAAATCACTGTATCAAGTAGATTAAGTCCAAATCTTCCTTTCAGTTCTTATTATTCCCTGTATACAAATAGAATGCAACCTCCTTAAGGAAGGCTTCATAAACTCGTACTAGGGTTTGATTTGTGGTTTAATAACATTATGTTTAGGACACATTTTGATTTTAAAAAGCCAGCTAACTAAAAAGGAGTATTTCAGAAGGCCTTAAGAAAGAGGCAGTCATAATCCTTTAAAGAGAACACAGAAAAATATTTCTGCACCTGTTTCACGCATCTTATAAACATTCAGTAGTGATATTACATGACTATTGAATATATGTAGTGAAATAATAACAAAAAAAATAGTTTATAACACACATTATATCAAACCTCAGGTCCTTCCAGCCCAATTTGACAACAGCCAGAGTAGACAGGGCTGGGAGCCCTGGAGATGTAAGAAGTCTTCCAGGTCTTGTATTCCATTTAAACCAATTTCAAGCTATATTAAAATGATGTTTTTTTTCTAAATTCCTCATTATCCTGATTTCCATTCTCTGCCCTCACTCTCAGCATTGACTTCAGTCTGTAACATTAGCTCTTCTAAAACCAGATTATTTTACTATTCTAATGAAGAATAGACTACCATGAAGTACACCAAATCCGAGAATGAACCCTTGAACAGGCAGGGTGCTGGAAATCTACCAGAGTTTTGCAGCTTAAGCCCATTTTTACTTGAATACTTTCAAATTAACATACCAGTACAGGAGTGATCCAACTCATTTTCCCATTACCGAGTCTTCATTTGAAAGATCCCAATTCACCTCCTAAATGTGATACATTTTAAAGTTATATTCCACATCACCAGGATAACATTACCAAAAGATTTCTGATTTCATTGCACGATTTGTGACTATAAAAAAGGATTTGACTTCAAAATCTCTTATCATTCTATAAAAGCAAAAATTGCCCATACTCTGAGCTACAGTTTTCTTCCTCTGTACATATAGGAACAGTGAAAAACAATTCAGTGAATCAAACTTTAGCAAGAGGACCATGAATGCCTCTTTTTCTAGACTGACAAGAACAGTACAAAGGGTATGATAATTAAGCCTGAAGAGATGGTTATCTCTGTGGCCCATCATCTTTTTAGCATTACTACATGAACAAACAGAGCACTGAAATGCGTGGCCTGAGGACAATGGTGCTCAGCCCCGTACCAGCCTTCTGGGTCATGCACTTGTTGTTGCCTCAAGGCCTAATTTGCATAAGAGGTCTGGAAAAGTTGCAGAGATGGGGAATTAGCACAAACTGATAATGGGTGCTAACTGACTCAAGTGAAAACTGAAGATGTATTGCCTGTTCAAATCAGGTTTGAATTCAGGCCTTCTGGATTCCTGCCTCATCAAGCTCTGACGAACTAAACCCTGCCATGGTTCATGAACTGCAGGGTACTGAGATAAAAATAGAGAGGCAGAAATGTGATCATGTTTTAACACAATCTTCACTGAAACTGAAAAGGGTGGCTCTTTTCTAGGTTTTCTAGGCAACAGCATGGCAATCGAGCTTACCTAAAACGACAGCCAAACCAAATCTTTCCCCAAAATTCTTTACTATGGCTCTAGACCCAAACATTTTTTTTAAAAGGTTGGAAAATATTAATTGTTCTATGCTTATGTACTAGTGTGTTCCACGAAGAGCACAGAACAATTTATTTCAGTGATGGGATCAATCATGCTGGATGCACACACAGTGACAGACATAGCTATAGGAACTACCTACTGCCTCAGTTCTATGCAGTGCCTCTTTCTGGCTTGTCATCCAACTAAAAACCTTTTTCTAATAAGTTTCCATCAGATCATTATGATTAAGCCTTCAAATGAGACTTACACTGTCTGGCATCAACAGCTTTCAGTAAGCATAATATTTTTAATAATCCACAGATTCTGGGACTGAGTGTAATACCTGGACATCTTTGGTCTGCACATGGTCAAAATGCTATATGAATAGGTTTCTTTGTGATTACCATTTCCTTCTATGTCAGACTCTTGTATAGCTTTCTACTTACTGGGAGAGGAAACGATATGCTACAAAGTTCTCTCTGTTTCTTATAGTTCCACAATATTACAGAAAGCAGTGTTCTCCCTTAGGGATTCATATAGTCTCATGTTATACCTGTATGTCACTTAAAGCAAAATTTATACATTGGCCCAAGTGAGTTTAGTTTCATTCAAAAGCTTCCTTGAACTTTTTTGATTTCTTTATATTTGCAAGGCACTCTCAAGCCAGATGCTATTTACACATGCTTGGGTTTCATTTTGGCTATTTCATTTGGCTTCCTCAGGACTTGTGTACCTCTAGTTTCTCCATTATTTTAACACAATTAGTCACAATCTAAACCAGTATAACACAATTAGTCAGAATCAAAACCAGTATCTTAAATACAGACCCTGCCACAACTGCACTTGACTGGTCAGAAATACGTCTGTATGACTACTTTACTTGGACTGAACACAAAGCTAAGGACTTTTTAAGGCGACATTCTTTCAGCAGCAAGCCCCAACTCCATCTTCCAGCTAACAGTGGTTATTGTGAAGCAAGTATATGTCTGTCAGATGTACTGAAGTTGTCCTTGTTGAAACTTTCTATCTCCAGGCCTCTCCTTTTTCAAATGCAGAAAGCTTTGCTGCACTCCTATGGCATCAGTCATAGATAAACAGAGTAAAATATCTGCTAAATGCATGTGGAATACAGGGTGGAGGACATGAGGGGAGAGGTTGAACTTGGTCTTCTCTTTATTCTCAGAAATTACAATTAATGCCTTTATCAAGGGTCTTTCTTCAGGCACAGAGGATGAGACAGATTTTACTTCAATGTGCATGTTCTGGTTTCTTCCAAGAAAAAAACAAAAGAACTGGAAAGCAATCTCCTTTGATAAAGTGACATTAAAATACTCTTACTTAGTGTTTTCTTTAATTATTAGGCTTAAGCTAATAAGAAGAAAAAGGTAAGTTTCAGGGCAAAACAATTAAGTGTAAAGGAAACTGGACACTGATTCTGACACTGAATTTTATTTATGAAGGTGCTGACCTGTGATTTCTGTTTTAAATCTACAGTCCTTAAAAAGCATGCTTCCCAGAGAAACTTGAGAAGATACCAATAGTTCATATAACAGAAACTTTCCCTCAAAATTATATTAGTAAGAGAGGTGTCTGCAAAGTTGTAAATCTTCTGCAGCAATCTGAGTCAGATTATCTTCTTTTACATGAAAAAGAGAAATGTAGATTTTTACATTCCTATTCTGCTGCTTAAAATGCCACTTTTGATCTTCAGTTGATTTTTAAATGACTCCTTACATCACCAATATGATGAAATTTGTGTCTGACTGTAATGGTTTCTTAGCTATAAACAGCGCCATGAGAAAAGGTGCTACACCACCAATCAATTTCCAATGTACATAGTAATATGACTCACAGGGTAAGCAGTTGCTCAGGAGACAAATACAAAATTATATGACATCCACTTAAATTATAGAATCATAGAATAGTTAGGGTTGGAAAGGACCTTAAGATCATCTAGTTCCAACCCCCCTGCCAGGGGCAGGGACACCTCCCACTAAACCATGTCACCCAAGGCTCTCTCCAACCTAACTTACTGAATCAAGAATAAAATCATACTAAGGCTTATTCCAACTTGTTTTATTAAACTATTCTAATTTCAGATGTGAGAACAATCATAATTTTTGAGGAAAGATTCTCCAGCATAAGTAGATTCCATGACCACTGCTGCAGTATGACAGAAAAATAGGGTAAGCTCCACAAAAAATATATCAGGCCTTTAAAAACAGTGCAAACTACACTTCAGAAGAATACTGTTGCAGCACATACACAGTGCAACGTGCCAAAGAGTGAAGCCAAATAAACAATCAAGCAAAACAAACTTAATCAGACAAATTTTTAGTGAATGCTGTGAGGGGATGGCATGTGTGCCACAAGACAAAAGTGGGGGTACAGAGATGACCAAAGGACCCCAGCAATGTCTCCAGTACTTTGCCTTACACTTCTGCATGACACTTCAAATATGCAAAAAACTTCCATTGCTGGTTTATTACTAGTATTACCTAATAGTTCACTAAGACCAACACAAAAAGATGAAATTAAATGTCTTTTCAGTTTCCAGCTATGCCTCCACAGATTCCCTTTCTAACCTCTACTCCTGTTATTTGGTGCTTGGCATTTGGAAGACTGACTTTGCCATTACCACAGATACTCTAACACTCCTTTGAACAATTGCTCGTGAATACCATGCTGTCATATTGTTAGGTGTTCCTTCAGGTTATTTTTTCTTTCACAAATAAGCTCTGAAATCGGCACAATGCATATGAAAGAAGAAGACATTTCAATGTGATTTCAATTTCTTCTTCTGTTTGTGTCTCATGTCTTTGAGCTTTATTTGACCTTTGTTGGAAGTTGAAGCGCTTTCATAAATTTAAAGGGAAATACTAGATGGAGGCTTTTGGTTTTGTAGCTGCCAGAGCCTTATTTCAGAAGTACTTACAAAAAGTGCCTCTTCACTTTGTACAAGACACAGTTGTTTGTTGCTTTCTTATCTGATCTGGCACAGTTTTTGATTTAAGGTTACTTGGAGGTTCCATATGGACATAACAATGCAACTGAGTTAGATGTATCATTCAGTAGGTGAAAAAGATGCAGGATACCTTGTAGCAAAGTTGGAGCAACAGTAGCAATACAAAATGAAATGGAATGCTGTTGTCCTAAACTAATATAACTAAGGCTGTCAACAAATATTCTATAGCTATGCTGGGGTGAAATAGTCTGATGGCAAATAGACGCTTTATAGCTACATAATAACTCATCCCATTCAAGAAGATTAACAAATCCTTAAGATGAGTAGCTCTTTTATGTGCACTTTTATTTTCCACATGTTTGATACAGCCAAGATTATCCTGTATATTTGCATAAGCTTATTACTTTTGTTATTTTTAGGAAATTCTTTAAGACTGATGATCATTTTAACATCTCAAAAAGATTTGCAATTCTTTTTTTTAGTCCCATAGCATTTTTCAATTATCTTTCCTAACCCTTATTTCTATGATTTATAGCTTTGGAAGAAGAGACAAAAGAACAGAAACCGTTAATGATTTCAGGTTCTAACATTTATTTCAATCACAGTGTATAGATTAGGCCATAACTCTGTTGCAGAACTTTCCAGAAGCTGATGAAGCCATGCTAGAAAAACTGTAGTGCATTTTCAACACAGCCCAGGGGAATATAAAAAGGTTACACGGCAGTACATGACTGTAATTTTGGATAACAGGTTTTCAGATCGTTTTCTAAATACGAATGTTTGACAGCAGCAAAATCCAGGACTTAATTTAATCTAATTAAGCAAATAGGATTTTGTCCTATGCTTTGTCCCCATTAATTGACTTCAACATTTACGTGGAAATTTGGTGAAATTATAATGCACAGGAACTATGATGTCTTTAAAAGATAAAGCTTTTTATATGTGCTCCTCCATAACAAATATATCTAAGGTAGTGACACTTTCACTCATCAGTTCCTTGTTTTCAGGAAAGGGAGATGCAGCCATACGTCTGCTATGTGTGACTAGCTCACTATATTTCTGAGCAATGCACCACCAAATGGAATTAGCAACAGTGGTGATATTTGTCTGTCATATTTAGTAGTATGATTCTATAAATAAATTCTATCTATGTTAAACTGTGCAACAGACACAACACCACTTCATATTGTGATTTCGTTTCTCAAGGCCCTTCCTTCTTGATAAAAGCAGAGTATTGCAGAAAGTTAATGCTACACATTCAATAAGTGGCCATGTCACTACTGAGGAATAATCCTAGCAAGGATTAGTGCACCTTGGGTTTCTGCAGCAGTTTCACTTTTTAAAAATCTATGTGCAGGAGAGAGACTGCTTTTAGTGTCCCAACCAAATTTCAACTTGTACCTACACTCCAATTACATTAGCTGCCCTGTAACTAATATCCCTTTCCTCTTTGAAAGTTTTGTTGAGAAAATATTACTTTACCTCTTGGAAGGCACACATAGTATGGCTCTTGCTACAAGACGGCTCTGCCCCATGTATGTGTGGGCTGCAGCCTTCTGTGTATATAACTGCATCCTTGACTTAGCCAACACGCCTTAAAGCGGGCACAGATTTAGGCCAAAGATCATTAAAGTACTTGAGAATCTATCAAGGATGAGAGATGCCATACCATGCTTGGGTTAGTACATAATAATAATACTTCAGAGGAAGATAATTAAATAAAATTATAGAAGATGTATGCCAAAGACCTGCTTGAAACAATACTCCAGTGTCTTATACTAAGAAGTGTTAAAAATGGCAGCATTAAAAAACAACTGGCTCTTTCCCAGCTACATGCCTTTCGGATTTCCTTAAAAATTCAATCTTTACAGTTTCTGAATAATGCAGCTATTGTAACTCAAGGACGCTCCCCTGCTGGTTTTGATTATTTTGGTTTAACAACACAGAAGTCTGCTGTAGCTCCTCTGCTAATATATATCCGTGTTACAAAGAATTCTGTTGTCTCCACTTCTCTAATAAGCTACAGTGTCAGGGGTTCAGAGCTAAATGGATGTCAATACAACTTAAACAGTTCATCTCAGCTTGTGCATATGAATTTAATGTCAGGGTCTTTTTCTCCCTTCAATCCTTAGCTAGTTTATAACTCTATTCTTATTTCCCATCTAAGTAACACATCCAGTGAAATAATTTAATTTGTATGCAATGACACCCATTTTACATATTTAAAAGGAGTAACTAGAAAAAATTTTACCTATGGCTATCTTTAAAATTTATTGTGAGTCTGTTTTCCTTGCACTATCAGATACTGAAATCTGGTTCTTAACTGAGTTACAGCTTTCATTAAAATTTGAACACATTTCTGAATATTCTCAATTGCAAAGAGATCCCACCCACAAGAGGAAAAACCCAAGTAATCCCAAATTTTTTTTCATGTGTTACTAGAGAAACTGTTATTTACTAGTTGCAGGGCTAAAGGAAGAAGTTTGGAAGGACCACAGTCTGAGAACAAATTGTGCAGTGAAGGCACAGTTTCTGTGGACAGAGATTAAGTAGATGTATAGCACAGCTGCTATTAAAGTAACAGTGTTTTTCAGAGGTTACAGAAATTGTTGCAGTGATTTGTGACATGTAGATATTTCCCAAAATTCTAAGAACATGCAAACACTCCAGCATTCAAGTAGTATGATGAGTTTTGGGAATCATACTTTGATAAAAATTGCTGTGTTAGCTCTTCTCTTTACAATTACATACTCTCAAACTGTTTTCGTTCCACATAAATATTACTTTTTTGTTTAAACTCGTTTATTTAAAATATTAACTAAAATTAAATTAAATAATTCTCAAGCTGTGTCTTACAGATTTCTGGTAAACTAGCTGCTTGTTTGACACGTTGCATGTGTAATTTCAACAGAAACCCTATGTGTGACCATATATACAGATGCTTTAGGCTAACCTTAAACAATGTTCTATAGCTATGAATGCTTTTGTAATCCAAAGAAAGTAGGTAGTGTTTTTTATAACTATCAATTCCTGGGTTATGGAGAATGCCTTCAAATAGAAATGGAAAGAGGTTTATCATTACAAACAGGTCTCATTCCCTTAAAAGGAAGTTGTTTCTTTTTTCTTCTGCTTCTTTGGAGAACTGGCTTCAAACTGGGAATAGTTATTGTATGACTCATTTGAGAAGAATAACTGCAGTGTAAAAAGTTCAGAACGGATTTTAATAAAACCAAATCAAATTATCTTCTGCTTTGGGCAAGATAAGGATAGTTTTAAAGAGAAAAATACCAAGTTTTTCAGTATGCTGTAAATCAACATAATACTGTAGTGTTTTAAAGGGAAGGGGAAAAGGTCAGGAAAGAATAAAACATTTACTCCTAGTTTCAGTCCCATAGATGAGGAGAAATCTCCTTCCATAAGCCAGCTTTACATTTACTTTATTCTGGTCTGGCCTGGAAGTGAGCTCCTGCATTCACCAGTGCACATCACTGACTGCCAAAAACACAACACAAACCTGGGAAACACCACTCAGTTTAGGTATGCAGAAATAACGCAACTGCTACTGCCCCCCACATAATTCAGCTACTTGGAAATTCCTCAAACCCACAACACTAAGGCAAACTGTTCACAATAAAAAAAAAAATTCAAATAAAGCAACATTAATGACAGAAGCAGCTATGCTGTGGGATTAGAGACTGTAAATTCTGTAAGTACATATTGTAGCATTATTCCCTGCATTGCTTTCCACCCAGTGGCTTAAAGATAACATAGCGAAGCTGGGACAGAAAAAAGGCCCTTTTCATCTTAAAAGTTCTGTTACGATTCAGCATTTGAAACTTTTGGCGTAAGAAGCTGAAAGAGGTAGTCTCACACCCTCTAGCTCTTGCTGACTGTGCCATTCAAAGAAGAGGCTTATTATGAAGTAGAGGGCAACATTCAAGTACCCATTGTATCCTTTTGTTAAACCCTTTAGTTTTTACAATGTTACATATGAAATCAGGTCTCCAACATGCCAATTAAATTCTGTGTTCTGCAACCCCCAAGTACCCTATCTTTCAGTTACAAAAGGAAGAAAAACTGATGTTATGTCTCACAAAGCTAAGTTTTAGTAGGGTTTGCAATTGTTAATGGTAGGAATGTGCATATAAAAAGTGCATGCTAGCTGGTTTATGTATTCTCAAGATGCAGTAGCTGGTTGAGGGATGCTGACTGTTTAGCAAGCATTCCATGCAAGACTGGAGAAAATGCAAAATTTTTAAGTTCAGTGCAGTTTATATATTGCTACTCTAGCAAGGGAACTTGTAAATATTATTTACTTTTTCCTCAGAGCACACACATTATAAAGGAATTTGCTGCATTACTCTCTTGTAGTCAAGGCATATTCTGTGTTCCCTTAAACTTCAAAAAACTATGATGTGGTTTACAGAACCATAAAATCACAGAATGGTTTGGGCTGGAAAGGAACTTAAGATCATCTTGTTCCAATGCCCCCAGCACTGCACACTCCACTGTGTCACCCAAGGCTCTGTCCAACCTGGCCTTGGACACTGACAGGGATGGAGCATTCACCACTTCTTTGGACAACCTGTTCCAGTGTCTCACCTCCCTCACAGTAAAGAACTTCTTCCTTATATCTAACCTGAACTTCCCCTTTCAGTTTCAACTCAGTTTTCAGAAGGCTCAGTAAGTTTTTGCGGGTTTTTTGTTTGTTTGTTTGGTTGGTTCTGTTGGGGTTTTTTTTTAATTTTTTTTTATTAATTTCTCATGCTTGTAGCATTATGTAACATTGAAGGCTGAAGGTAATAGAAAGCGAACAAGTGATTTCAATGGCAGTTTCACATTTGGAAAGCAAAACCAGGACAGCATTTTTGCAAGGCTGTCCCTGTAGCTGAATTCCCAATCCTAGGAATTTTAAAGGAAAAGGCTGAACATTTCAAATTGTCATGAGACTCACTGCATTTGTACGTTCTTCTGAATATACTTAGAATATAGTCTTCAAAGCTAAGCTTTGCAAGAACAAAATGTTTCAAAGCCCTCTCCACCCCCCTTCCACCTTGCTAATGTTTACTCATCTGAGAATGTCCTGGCCAAACAAGGTTCATGGATGTATCACGGATGTATCACAAGCGCTCAGTTTTTTGCAAACCCAAGAATCTTGCATAGCTTCAGATGACTCTAGCTTCTCAGCACAGCTCCTGCTATACTGTAAAGGAAGACATGCATCGCTGATGCTTTATGAGGTACTTTGATAAGGAGAGATCTACAGCTGCAGCCATAATTTACCATTGCAGTAGACTGTGGATTTTTAGAATTTGGATATTTTAATGGATTTTAAAAATACATATATTTTGTAGATCTCACATTTAAAAAAATGTATGGATCAAACTGTTGTTGCTGCTACTACTGTCCCATAGTGCTGTTCAGTGTGGGGACCTACAAGGTTAGTATCTGGGATGGGAGGGCAAGGGTTCTGCTGCTGGAAATGGAAGGCCAGGTGGAACAGGACTTCTCTGTGCCTATCTAGTGCTCTGCCTGACAGCAAGGGGGGTGATATTGCAAAAGACTGCAAAAGAGAGCCTGTGCTACTTTTAAAGATCTATCCTGGACTGGTTGCCAGGGAGGGAGAGGTCTGGCAGCAGACAGCAAAATAATTCAGCTGAATTCAATTAGAGTGCATCAGTAGAGCAAAGTGAACTATTACAATAAACAGGCCCCCTAAATCAGAAATGGGCATGATGACCATAGAAATCAGAATCTTCACAGATGTGCTTTATAGTATATTAGGTTATTAGTGCTATCTAACACAAGCCACTGAACTGCACAGTTGCAAGCATGCTCAGGACATAATTACGTTCGCCCACCTTGGCCCATCTGACATGGCCATTTTTCAGGATCCATAACAAGCAGAGATGCACCAATTTCCTACAGAGACTGAGGAGCTGCCGCCTTGGTTTGTGGATGAAAGAAAAACAGAAGCAACGGCATGAGAGAAAAGGAATGTGAGCAAACCCTTCCTTCCTTCTGCTAAGGACTCCTGCAGAACACCTGCAGGGAGGGCAGTAGTTGCTCTGGAAGAACAACTCCAGATTTTTAAAATATCCTAACCAATCCACTGGACAAGATTCAACCCTCGTTGAGTAGAAATAACCTAACAGTCTCCTAACACCTTCGGATGCTCTGGATCGTTTTTTCTTCGAAGTGTTTACTAATTGATTTAATGAGAAATATTTTCTTATCTAAAAGGAAGCATCCTGAGCATTTCCTGAAGACTGTAGATTTAATTTGTTCACCAGTGGTATAGGTATTCATTAGCAAGCAAATACCTGATTTTAATTTATAACATGAATTGCATTTGATACTAAAGCTAGACATTTGGGAAGAAACTGGGCTTAACTGGAAAAAGTACTGCTTGTAACTGAGGCAAGTGGAGGTTTTTTGAACAATGTAGGAGTATATTTTCCTAGTGCTTATACTTCTTTTGTTTGACAGGAGATTTTGCAGATAGGTATGTCTGAGTGAAAAGTCACACTGAAAAAATATATATTGATACATGAGAGTAGTAAAACAAGCGTGTAAAAAGGTTTGTGAAGGAAGCAGCATACATTTTGCATCAGGAGAAAAATATTCCAAAGGAAGTATAGTGATAGTCTATAAAAATATGTTACCTCAAACTGTTCTGGACTTTGCAGTTGAGTTTCCCTTTCCTTCGAAGGTTCAAAATGACCAGCTTTTGCAAAGCAGAGTTCCCAAAGCTTGTAAAAGGGCAATGGTTTAGTTTATATTTTCCCAAGTGCTGAAGAAGCAAAGCAAGTTACTGACATGTCAAACTTACAATTTGAAAGTTAAGTCCTATTCCCTAGTCACTTTCCTGTTACTGCCTTCTCTTAGTGCTCCACTTGACAAGTTTCTGAGTTCTCCTATGCATTATTTAGAAGCTGCAGCCCAGAGCAATACAAAATTTCACACAGCACAAGCAGAACTCCAACCTGGAATATTTTGGAGGCCTCCATAGTTTAAAATGTTCTTTTGGTTGCTCTTTTGCAACCATAAGCAGAAACTGAAAATGATTGTAAGATTATTATTCCTTCTCTCCCCACCAGGTAATATCTTTTTTTGGTTATGGGCCACTGGTGCTGTCAATGACCTAATTCTTGCGAGGAGCTGAAATTCTTACTGGTAATCTAGTCCATTTTCCAAATTACACATGCAAGATATAGCCACACCTGTAAAACACCATTTTTTAAAGCATGCTCCTAAAATTAAAATGTCAAGAGAAAGTCGCAAACTTTGTTGTTTAATTTCAATAACTACTTCTGAAAGAAATCCACCTGGTGAACAGAACAATAATCAAAGTTTATGACCAGTTGTGTATACTCAAAGAGCTAAAGATGAAGTCCAAACCAAGAAATCAGAAATAACATTCAAGCTTCCTATCTCAACCCATTTCAGATTACTACAATATGGTTAAAATGGCTGCAAAATTTTGCACTTTTTTTGAGGTCTTTGGATGCCAAGACCAAAATCTTAGCTTGGGCCCAGGACTATTCCAGCAAAGTCTCTTTAGAAACATGTTTAGCTTTTGTATTGATCAGTAGAACTGACTAATGGCAATGGAATTATGCTGAATAGCCCCTGTGAAACAGCTGGTTCCAGTGATTGTTGCTGATGAGGGGTAGGGATGAGTTCAGAGTCCACACAGAGTAGTCCCATTTGGCATTACGGGCCAGGATCTAAACTTAGAGTCAGGTACAGCTTTTTCTAGAAATATTGAGACCTTGCATTTCCAGCTACTTCTCTTTATCTGCAAACCTGCCTTTCATCACATCTGAGATACTAAGTGGATCAGTTCCAAACACATTTTGCCATCAAAGCCTTATCTAATCTCTCACCTTTCCTTCATCCCTCATGAAGCTCTAACACCTGTAGTGTCCTGCTCTGATTTCCTTCTGCATACAGAGATATGAACATACAACTTCTATCCTTGAATAATCTAAATAATCTTTGTCTAAACAACTGTATGTTGTTCCCTTCTGTTCTACTCTCCCCTTCCCTTTTTGTCCTCTTCCCCTATCCTTCCACATATAGAATCATAGAAACATAAAATAGTTAGGGCTGGAAGGACCTTAAGATCATCTAGCTCCAACCCCCTTGCTATGGGCAGGGACACCACACACTAAACCATGTCACCCAAGACTCCATCCAACCTGGCCCTGAACAAGGCCTGGGATGGAACATTCACAACTTCCTTGGGCAACCCATTCCAGTGCCTCACCACCCTCTCAGTAAAGAACTTCTTCCTCATATCTAACCTAAACTTCCCCTGTTTCAGTTTGAACCCGTTACCCCTTGTCCTCTCACTATAATCTCTAATGAAGAGTCCCTCTCTAGCACCCTAGACAGGATGGCCTACAGGGCCCCTCCAGATACTGGAAGGCTGCTCTGGGATCTCCATGCAGCCTTCTCTTCTCCAGGCTGAACACCCCCACTTTCTCAGCCTGTCTTCATACGGGAGGTGCTCCAGTCCCCTGATCATCCTTGTGGACTCCTCTGGACTTGCTCCAACAGCTCCATGTTCTTCTTATGTTGAGGACACCAGAACTGCACACAGTACAAGTGAGGTCTCACGAGAGCAGAGCGAGGGGGCAGGATCACCTCCTTTGACCTGCTGGTCACGCTCCTTTTGATGCAGCTCAGGATACAGTTGGCAAATATATCAAATATCTGTGGTGTTAGGGTTGTCTTTTGGGCAACTTCTACCATGTGAAAGGTCATTTGTGCTTCCTCCCTGTTTCTTTACTGGCACATACACCTCTTTCCTGACATTGATCATTCCTTCGTTTGCCACATATTTTAAGGTAAAGGGTTGAACATGCATACATTGAACATTCAAAATAAACTGTTCCAGGTAAAGGTACTGGGAAGCCATGTTATGCAATACAGACTACACTTCTGTCTGTGATTGTGGGGATTATCAAACATGGAAGAACAGTAATTTCCACTTATTAACTGCTTTGCTACAAATACTGTGTGCACAAGAAGATATAAGTGTTAATGACAGCAGATTAAACTTGGTTCACAAGCCTTCAAACATACTCAGGATGACATTCTTTTTCATTTATGCAGCTGAGCAAGTTTACTTCAGCCAGTGGGTGGGGGGGTCTAAGAAAACTATTTGGATTGCATATCAAAAACACATCTGTACGACTCAGAGAGCTTTAAAAACAGGCCAAATTTGTTTGGGGATTTTTGTGGTGCTAGTTGGTTTCTTTAATAAGCTTAAGGCTTTTCTAAAAGAATACCAATATCACTTCTACCCCTCACACCAAAAATAAATCCCAAATGAAAACAGCATCAGGAACAGCCATATAAACATTTTTGTGGCCCAATACATAAAGCATTTAACTGTTCAAGTCACAAAATAGTACAGTCTACACATGAAAAATTGAATGGAATTAGTTTACACTTTATGCATTCAAACAACCATCAGCCAAACACATCTTTGAAAGCATTGATATGAAACACAGAAGTAAAGTTGCCAGTTCCCAGTGAAAATCACTTATAGATGTTTGCAAATAGCAATATCCAGTTACACTACACTTCGGTATTTAACTAGACTTGGGAGGGAGAAATAAAAACAAAAATATACTCATATCCTGGCAATCTACACCACACTGAATTCTACAGCATTAACCAATATAGCCATCTTGTCCTTTTTAGGAAATTCTTGTCTCATTTCTTTGTTTGGGTATGATGATGTGACTGCAAGCTGATCTAAAAAGACAAGAAGTTTCATTCTAAATGTAGAATGGGAATACAGTCACTGCTTGTCCATAAGAAGGATTGTAAAGGGTCTGTTAGACTTTCAAAGAAAGCAGTCTATTGGCAGCTACCTTGCAGGCACAATTAGCAAGTATTATCCATCTACTATGTTCATACACAAAATAGTAATGTACATAAATTTCAAGATAGTGTATCAAATTCTCATACAACATAAATGTTCTAAGCATGCAGTTTGGAAGGGCTGAGTTGTATTCAATGCTCTGCAAGAAAAAAAGTTACTGTTCCTCCTGTGCAGCTAAATTTGGAAAGCAAGAGACCCCAGACGTGCTCTGAAGTGTTTTATGTGCTTGTATCAAGAACATTACACTACTCAGTCCAAGTCAGGCCTTTGCTTACCCCTTGACACAGGCCACTGGCTTTCATCAGCGGTGCACACTGAAGTGAAGTTTGGATAAGCTGCCAAACTGGCAGCATCATTCCCAGCAAAGAGCAAACACACAGAAATGTTTGACTTTAAATTATTAGAGATTCAGATTCAAATGAACATAAATGTGTAACTAATTTCTGGTCACACACATACTTGCTTTCCTTCCTCCCTTTTTCTGATATTCCTTCTTAGTGAAATCTTTCACATCCAGGGAGCTAACTGGAAACTTCAGGCTTCCAGTTGGCTACTAAAACTTGCATTTGAATCTCACAAGGATGCAATGGGTAAAGCACAGAGATTTCTTTATGAAGACCTGCTGGCAGCTCTGCTGTTACAAAGACCTACTGGTCGCTGGCAGTGACCTGTGGTAATTATGACAGACAATGCTCCTGTCATTGCAGGACAACCCAAAAATCCTGTTTCACAAGCAAGAGGACACTGTAGAGCTTGGTGGAAGCATTACACAGAGGGCTGTCACATGTTATTGCAGTCTTATATTTGAGCTTTTTCTTCCTTGGGCAAATTTATTTTTTCAATCCTAACACAATTGTGATAGAAGTTCTGGCCAAAAAACAAGGCTAATTTTGTGTCAGAATAGCCCAGTGTAATGTGTCAGAACCTATTTTCATCTGCTTATTTAAGTCTTCTAGAACAAGATTTTAGCCATTCCCACCACACAGAACTATGTTTACATTGAATAGTTTGTTTATTTGCACCCAGGATAGCTAAGCAACAAATGGGCAACAACAGCTCATGATCTCGTAAAATTGCATTGTATTAAGTTGTCTGTGTCCAACTTGGCTTTATTTCAGAAGATGAAAATTAATATAAACCCAAACTACAAATTCTGCGGTTCTGATGCTATATTCACCTTCCCCCCCCCCCCCAATTAATCCTACTACCACCCAGTATCACTGACAGAAACAATGGTAGCTTTAACTTCTGATCCAAAACTTGCAGACCCTTGGCATACCTAACTCATATATGCCTCTTTTGCCACCAACTGAAGAGTCAGTTTTGATTAATCTTTATTTACTCCTCATGAAAATACATTGAGAGCAATACACCATGATACACCAGACATGTAAAATGAGCTTTTGCCAGAGAAGGTCTGTGGTACTTGACAAGCTGTAGCTCTTCATAGGGAGTCCAGCATATTACAAAGCCAGGCATATCATGGAGCCCCACAGTGTGAAGTCTGTCAGGCCACACAGTTTGGTGTAAGGTTAGTTCATCTGCCCCTGTATTACAGTCCTAGAGCTGGGAATACATGGGAGCATAGTGAAAGGATACATGAGCCTCTCGGACACGTTCAGTCGGGTGGAACCACATTTATTAGCCCAAGCCCACTGCTATTGCTGCAGCCAGAAGATGCCAGGAGGACGCTGCAACCAACTTCAGAAGCTGGGTCAAGTGGATATAATAGAGAACTAATTTTGGCAATTTTTTTCAAGCATGGCTTAGCTACAGAACTGTTGGAAATTATTACTGTATATTAGATGCACTTGAACAAGTTCTATTTCTTGTTTTCTTGGGCTATAAATTACTGTAAAATAGAGATATTCTGTTGATATGTTGGTTTTCTTTCTGGCTTTGTTTGGTTTGGTTGCTATCCCTGGTTTCTAACAAACCGCAACTTTCAGGCCACATTCATGTCAGCAATGGTCTTATTTGAAACAGCAATTATTCTCAAGGTGCTTCACAGGGTGATGACCCTTAATTCCAGACATCCCAGATTTGATTAAAGCCACATGAAACAAGTTCATCTTTGTAACCCTGCACTAGTATACTGTCTCCTTTCCTCAAACACACAAAAAAAGCCTTTACTAAGATACACTAACTCATCTTTATGGTGGTCACATTTTCTTAAACTTTGTCTCCCTATCACAGTGCAAGTCCTAAACTGGGTACAGAATTACGAAGCCCATTAGCAGTTAGATCAGACACAAGATCAAGAGTGAAGTACAGAGTGCCACATTCCTTTAACAAAGCCATTATGTGAGATATGTGTTCTATCTGTGTATTATTATATTATATTATATGTATCCTATCAATATATTTTTAAGTAAAACAAACAAATTCTAACATTTATAAATAGAGGACCTCAATATCTCAGGAGTAATGAATGTCTATTTTATTTCAGACACAACACCATCATACCGAGCAGACAGCATGGAGCCTGTGTAAAGCTTTGACTAGTGACTTGAGAGTTAGGCAAGAAGGAACCTTTCAATATTGTCTCTGTAAAAGCAGACATCTTCATCTGTGCCCTCCCACAAAAAATATATGTGCTGCCAACAAGGACAATTACTACAATCACAAGCATTCCTCCTGAATGAGGAGCAGAGCCATTTTTTATGTAAATTCAGGAACAAAACCATCCTCTCCTGTAAGATGAGATCTCTTGCTCCCTTCTTCTTCAGAAGTAAACGGCCTTTTATCTTCCCTGGGGTTATAAGGAGATGAAATCATACACTTCAAGGCAGTGGTTATACCTGTCCCTGCCAAAAGTAGCAGGCTAGAAGGGAGAAGAAGGGGAAAAAATGAACAGAGAAGACAAAAGCACAACCACAAAGCTCTTTGAGGAACTGGACAAGTCACATAAAAGAAAAAAAACCCAAACAAAACAGACAACACATGACTGCTACCACTAGAAACTGTACAATCATGAGACAGGAATTGTGAGGAACTATTCTGGATTTATTACCAAAATTAATATAAAATCAATAAATATGATATCGGGCTGTTCAACCTAAGACAGGCTATGGCCCTAGTCACATTATCATAGGGATACAGAGCACCTAAAGCCAATCAAAAAGCCTCACTTTGTGAATTCTCTTTCCCTGTGGTTGACCACTACCTTCATTACTACTGTTTTCTTTTTGTTTGGAGGTCAAAAGAAATCTTGCTGGTTTGGTGTCTGTCTTGCTCTCTCAGGCTCTCAGATACAGCTTATAAAAACTGGTCAAGATCTTTAATGATCATAGTTTTGCAATTCCATTTAAATTACCAACCCCCTTTTCCTTTCTCTGAAAACAGCTGCTGTGATCAAATACAGGCCTTGTATTGATTCAAGTTTTTGGAATCCCACTGGAGATTGCTCAATCCACTGGTATAATCATGTGAATGGATTAATAATGACAGCTTCACTTTTCATATCCACATTAACCTCCTTTTATCTATCTTTCCTCGCCCTGGGAGAAAAAAAACAAAAAGAAAAGAAAAGAAAAAAAAAAAAAAGTCCTAAGTCCTACCTAGCTCTTATCTTTTTAACAGATAAAGAAATCAAGCCTTTCTAAAGTTTAGAGTATTAGCAGATCCCAAAATCCATCATTTGCAAATAGAAGACAGACTAGGGGCAATGTGGGCTCTCTCCAGAAGCTATCAGAACTGGCTACCCTGGATTTGGAGAAGGCTGAGGATCTTAATGACTTCTTTGCCTCAGTCTTCACTGGCAACTGCTCTGACCACACCACCCAAGTCTTGGAAGGCAGAAGCAGGGACAGTGAGAATGAAGACTTTAGGCCCACTGTAGGAGAGGATCTGGTTCGAGACCATCTTAAGAACCTGAACGTGCAGAAGTCCATGGGACCTGATGAAATCCATTTGCGGGTCCTGAAGGAGCTGGCAAAGGAAGTTTCTAAGCCACTGTCCATCATATTTGAAAAATCATGGCAGTCAGGTGAAGTTCCCAACGACAGGAAAAAGGGAAATATAACCCCCATTTTCAAGAAGGGGAAAATGGATGAGCAGGGGAATTACAGATCAGGCAGTCTCACCTCTGTGCCTGGCAAAATCTTGGAGCAGATTCTCCTGGAAGGCATGCTAAGGCACATGAAAATCAAGGTACTGGAGCACCTCCTGTATGAAGAGGCTGAGAAAGTTGGGGCTGTTTAGCCTGGAGAAGAGAAGGCTGTGTGGAGACCTCATAGCAGCCTTCCAGTATCTGAAGGGGGCCTATAGGCATGCTGGGGAGGGACTCTTCATTAGGGACTGTAGTGATAGGACAAGGGGTAATGGGTTAAAACTTGAATAGGGGAAGTTTAGGTTGGATATAAGGAGGAATTTCTTAAAGGGTAGTGAGGCACTGGAATGAGTTGCCCAGGGAAGCTGCGAATGCTCCATCCCTGGCAGTGTTCAAAGCCAGGTTGGACAGAGCCTTGGGTGACTATAGTTTAGTAAGAGGTGTCCCTGCCCCTGGCAGGGGGGTTGGAACTAGACGATCTTAAGGTCCTTTCCAACCCTAACTATTCTATGATTCTATGATTATAGAATCATTACTGTTCAGTACATAAAAAAGGAATCCAGATTGATTAGAAACATTAGAAACACAAGGACTAGCGTGCAAATGAACCTCCAATATTATAATACATGATTTATTATAGCTGTGGTTTCTGGCTTCCACTTAGCAAAATAATGTTGAATGCTAATTGTTAGTCGTCATGATTAAAATAATGTTAATTGAGAAATTAAGAGAACACATACTGTTATCATAGAATCACAGAATGGTTTGGTTTGGGAGGGACCTTAAAGCTCATCCATTTCTAACCCCTCTCCCACGGGCAGGGACACATTCCGCTAGACAAGGTTGCTCCAAGCCTTGTCCAACCTGGTCCTGAATACTGCCAGGGATCGGGCAGCCACAGCTTCTCTGGGCAACCTGTGCCAGTGCCTCACCACCCTCACAGGGAAGAAGTTCTTTTTTATATCTAATTAACACAAAAGACAAACACAGAAAAAGAGGAAAATAGAGCTTAGTGAAGGACTTACCTGCAGCAGGAGACTGTAGTGAGTATGTAAAAATGATATAATGATGCTAAAATGGCAAAAGTTACTAACGTTAGCCTTGCATAGGGAGCTGTGGTTCACCATCAGAGAAAAAAAAGAAAAAAAAAGAGATTAAAAACCTGAACCTTATTAAACTTTCAAAGTGTAATGTAGATGTGAAACATAAAACTTATTACCTTAATCTTATACATGCATTACTTTCTACAGAGTTCACCTAGTGATTTTGCATCAAAGAGAACTAGAGTTGGACCTGCTGTCTGGCAGCCTGGTGTCTGGCTGAGTCTTAGTTTCTTGCAGACTTACATGAGCGCTACATCCCAGATCTGAACTGGCATGGTTTGGTTGCCAATCGTAAGTTTATCTTTCACAGTAGTGATGACAGAAACCAAAGGCCTGGAGCTTGAGCTGAAGCTCAGCAGTCCTTTACGCACACAATCTGTCATCTGAGGATATAAATATGGATGATCCTTTCAGAAGATCTTTACAGCATTGCTGTTTCTAATGCTGAGTACCAAAAGCAAAGGGTTACATATGAAAATGCAACCAAGGAAACAAGTAATGTTAACTACAATCGTTTTAGCACAGAAAATTATCAGAATGAAAGTTTGTACAAAAGTTTAGAAAGAAGAGTTTATAATCTTTAAACAGAATGTGAAACCACTGTATATGGAGCGGACTCTGTTCTCACTGTAGCCATTGTAAGCTTCTCCCTGTATTACATGCCTATTTATACAGGATTTATCTGGAGAGGAAAAATAAGACCCAACAAAAAATCACTACCGAGCTAATGAAGACTATTGTACACAATGACTTTAAAGTTTTCCAACTTGTTTTACCCCTTGACATGATTTACAGATTCACCTCCTGCTGTTTAGCTTCAGTGCACCACAAGTAACATGGCTTCCCAACAAACTGAATCTCATTTGTTTGCAACACATTTAGACAACAGTTTCCTGGGGATCTTCTTTCTCTTGTTCAATTTCACATTTCACTAAACATTGTCCAAGTACTACTGAGATGCATCCAGTACAATTTTCTGAATGAAAGAATAGACTTCTTTTATCAGTTCGCATAATTATTTTCAACTATATGTGGAGAATATTACAGATAGTAAACAGTAAGTCACATTCTCTCACAGAAGAACATGACTGATTCTGATTGGAATTAGCATCTATTTTTATAGCCAGCTTTGGAAGAATCAGCATTGAGTCATGTCCAATTATAAGCAGATTTGTTGGAAGCATTTTCTTTTCAGCAACAACTGCAGCCATCTGAAAAAGTGCATAGGTCTCCATGCACTTCTACTTTTCCATACTTGCTTTAGGGATGAACTCTCCCTGATAGCTTTAGGCAGTGATAAGCAGGCAAAAATGATATCTTTATCATCAGGGTAAGTCACCTATTCAAGACTAGGGAGATCTCAGCAAGTTCCCCAATAACAGAATTACATAGGACAGGTAGTGCTGCTAAGACCACCCACAGTAATTATGGAATATTTCATACATTCAATACCTAGTCTGTTTACCATAAAAACACATCATAAGATAAAGTATTTGAGGGCAAAATATAATCTAAGGAAAGAATAACTAACTTCACCATTAAATAAAAACAACAACCAAATCTGTTTAAAACAGCCAATGTAGGCTCACCTAAAAGGTATTATCTCCATTCTTTGTGGAAAAAGGAAGAATTGTAAAAATAATGGCTTAAATCTGTTTTATTTGGAGATTGCAAAGATAAAAAAAAAATTAATAACATCTTATGAAAAAAAGAAAACATACAGCCTATGAGGCACATGGGATTAACATGATTCTAAGTTTATATTTCAGGATAATGCTCTCCAAAGAGTTTCCTGAACATTTCCTTGCTTGGCTTTTGTACAGTAAGTATGCTGTGAGATTTCAGGATGACCTTTAGCTTATGGAAATGCTGAAGCCTGTGCTTACAGAAGAAGCCTGCACATTTCAGCTAAACAGAAGAAGGAAAAACAGTGAGGAATGTTTTGTTATGGGGTTGACTCATTTCTTTCAAACAAAGGGAACACTGCTGATTCAACAAAATATAGCTAGAGATGCCTTAAGTCAAAAGTAAAGGAAGCATTTGATCTGATGAGCAAAATCTAAGTAAAGGGACATTTTTCTAAAGATGGTTGACAATGGTTGCCATTACATAGATGGTAAGTGAAGAGACATTTATTTTGCCCTGCCTTTTCTTGGGTTTCTGAATTGCCTATAGCTTCCACAGCCAATGCCTCTTCCAGCTGCATGTCAAGTCTAGCTTAGTATGCTTTATATTCTAACACTCTGACATAAATTCCTGATGAAGAAATAGGGAAGGAGGTCTCATTTATTTATTGGGTGCAATCTGCTGTGGAGGAACACATAACATACAAGAAAACTATCTGTAGGACCATCATGATTGTTGTCAATCTTCCTTCTGGAATTGCACTTGTAACTCACCTCTCGGTCTATACTGAGAAAGAGGAAGGGAAAATACCTGCCTTTTGCCTTTCTTGATCATCTTCTTATCTGCAGAAAAGACAGAGGGATGTGTGCCAATGTCCTAATCCCTATTCAAGTAAGCTAAGGTTTCTCTTAGGAAAAATACCTAAGGGAAAGCTAAGTCACACAACTAATAGCTATTTCCCTACGAGTGAGCAAGCTCAATCCTCTTCTGAGTTCTCACAGGTCTACTTAAAACTTTACTAAAATTAGAATGTTATCCTTTCTAATTCATTGCAACCCAAATAACTTAGACTGAGAATACGCCAGTGATTTTCAGACCCGCTTTTCCCACTAGACTGCTTTAAGGGACTTTCATACCAGGAAATACAACTAATGTCTTGTTTGTTCTCCTATCTGGTTTGGAACAGCAGTTCCAAAAGAAATACAAAAGTTATTTGTTTATGTTAAGATATAGCCTTGCTCCAAAATGTCATCTCATTTCTGATCTCTCCCATAAATTTAGTTCACTCACAACCAGATGCTTCTTACTCAGTGATCAATTGTAAGAACACTTAATATCTATGTTTAAAGTTTCTCACTTCATCCCATTAGAGTGTGAAAACAGACAAGAATGAGATGCAGAGAACAAATATTGTTCCAGAAGAAAATGGACTAATTTTTTAGTTCACAGCCTGGAAAACTCATTCTTTGCAAAAGCCAAAACTGCTTGAAAGTCTCAGATTTCCTTTCAACATGATAGAATAGGGTGACTGCCTTCACAACATAGCTCATGTCATGAGCTTACTCATTTGCTACTGCAAGGCCAAAAGATGTGTGTGTTGCATGTAGGGATGCACACAGAAGTAAAAAGCAACTTGTTTATTCAATCGTTCTGCCACTTAACTCACATCTTAGGCTTACTTCAGAATGTAATTACATTCCAAATGACAGGAGTGATTTGGAATCAATTTTGCCTGATAAGTCTAAATGAATAGTACTGATAAAGGCACTGGGAGCTACAGGAGTCTAATTTTTCATAACCAGACCCTGCTACAGTCACCAACAAGCTTGCTAATGCAAGTGGAGTAATCTTTTCAACATGATTGCATAATCCTCTCTAGCACAGAATATAGCTTCCTGCATTGACCCAGAAAGAATAGGAGACATCATATCAGACACCACCAGCCTTCTATAGCTGCTGCCCTCTTCTATAAAATCAGTCCAGACCTTATAGAGTCTAAGCAGCTCTGCACTTATCTTCTATTATGCTATTTTCTCAGACGCAGCAGTTAAGTATTCCTATTTTTTCAAGGATTCATGTTACAGGCACTCATTCTCTCGAAAATATGTATAAGATGAAACAAGACTGTGTTTAGGGTACAATTCATTCTCTTACTTGTTTATAATGACCTTTCCCGTTACTGTGGCAAGTACAAATTAGGTAAGGTCCTGTAGACTTGTCTCCTGGCTGTGTTTTCCCCTTTTCCATGATTTTATTTAGATGGCTGCTAGCATTAATCATAGATGTGTGGTACTGCTTGCACCTTGAGAGATTACACACTCCACTGACTGGAGCCGAAACCGCACCATATCTATGAAATATACTTACAATGTCTTGAAATTGACTTTGTCAAAACTTCAGTCATCATGAATTAGGATGTGAGTGAATTTAGCCACAGTAAAAATTCACTCAAGAAACACTGAAAATCAGCTCCTAGTCTTGAGGATTAAATAAACCTAGGCAATTCCTGACAGAAACCTGCTTAAAAATTCTAAAATCTTCCAGTGAAGGAGTTGCTAGGAGTCCTAATTTAGCAAAATCTTACATATTCAGTATTTCTGAGGGTTAAAATTTCTTTGCTTTAAAGTTGATTTCTTGCCGTTTCTAGCCTTCAAAAAAGAACAAGCAGTTGTACTCCCTTCTTTGTAATAGTTTCCTGCTGTGAAGAAGTTAAGTCCTCCCTCCCATCTTTATAGATATTTTCCCTCAAAAAATTAGGCTGAATACACTAAATTGCTCCAGTTTCCTCACAGGTCATGTTTTCTAACTCTTAGCATACTCACTGATCTGCTTTGGACCATTTCTAATTTGCTCACATCTTTCTGAACTTGACAGAGTACTCACAGCACCAAATAAAGATTACTAATTACCACCCCTGTTTTACAGATTGAGTTATCCTACAAATATGGCGCAGGATCATGTTTCCCTCTTTCCTTTAAGGAAAAAAACTGAACAAGCAACAAAAAATCTTACCACCTATCTCCTGCCTCAGTCTTCCCTTATTCAGCTTCTAAACACACCAAACATCCTCCAAGACCTTTGCAGCTGAACTGGTGTCAGCAAGACACTTCTTGTTTTTATAAATTTCATTTCTCTTACCCAATTGGAACAGTTTGCATTACTGTAATAGATTATATAACTTCACATTTTGTCTTCGGTTTTCCAGACCATTTTGAATGTGTCTCTTCAACAACGACAACAATCACACACAGAGAGCTCTCATTAGCCAATTTTACAAGTATGCTCTTGCTTCACTGAACAATTAAACAAAAAAGACATAGAAGGGGATCCATGATATAAGCCTATAACACTGTTCGAATGCAGAATGTTACTTAAAAAACAAAACCAACCAAAACCATACCATTTTCTAAAGGATCTAATCTTGCAAAGCACAGCCAGACAATAGCGATAAATACCTTGAAAGACTTGTGAGAAAAATCCTTTCCTGGTGTCTATGAGCACACCATTAATAATTTCCTAATCAAAGATAGAAACTCATTGCAATAAATTGCGGTATGCTTTATGTGAGGAAACACAGAAACTCACTGGAGATCTGTTATTAATGGTAATAGCCAGTTTTCAATCCCACGGGGATTTTTTTCCCGCCGAGATTTAGTGAAAATCCTTATGTCCCCACATTAAGTAACATATGAGTAGCAGAGAAGCACAAAAAATGCTGTATCAGAATGAACAAAAGGAAAAACAAAGATAAAATGTCCCTATCTCAGCTGGATCCAACTTCTGATTTTTACTGTTAGTCTAAAAGGGCTGTAAAAATCATATTAAAAGATGTGAAAAGGGTACTAAGTAGCAACACTTTTAAACGTGCAGTATTTTAGGATGCTGTTTAATATAGCTGCTTTAGTATTTCATATCAAAATACCTCTCTTTGGAAAACTGAGTTTTAAACTCAGATTGGTTTCTGGTTGGCTTTGGGTTTGTTTAATTTATTTTAATATCCCCCCACTCTAACTGAACAGCTTTTAGCATCCATATTTCACTTCTGTGAAAAAATATTCAGATACAGAAAATTACAAAAAAGACACACAGAACTGTAGCTGCATATAATACATTTTCTGTGTCCTCAGTACTACTTTCCCTGAGTTTCAATTTTGGCCTTATCTCCTTTTCTTTTTCCTTCTGTCTTTTTTCTTTGTTCCCAACAACTAAAAATTCACAGGACAGTTTTAAACTACATATGCAGGGTACCAAACAGTACTCTGGTCTGAAAGCAACAGTTACTTAAAAAATAATCAGTTTATTTAATTGTGCACATATGTGATTTATTAAGCAAAAAAACCCAAACCAAAACAAAACAAAAAAAAAAATCATCATACCTACACAAATTTGTAATTTACTTTGCATGTGCCCTACAGTGGCCACTTCTGATAGGGGATGACTAGGAAGTGTGACTGTTAAGACAAGATAATAATGATTTTCCTATGTTCAGATATTTTTAGTCTGTGTAATGGTTTCACTGCCCCCTGCTGCTGGAGATGAGAGCAAAGCCGTTAGGGCACGGCTTAACTTCCCTCAACAAGCCAACTGTAACATTACCCGACTTGGAAAAGCTGTATTAAGAAATAGTAGACTCCGTTGCTAAGGAAAGTTAAACCTGGTACAGAAATAAAGTTTTCTGTTAAAATAACATGCAGTTAGACTGAATGCCTTTTTTGTTATCTCATTAAAGAAAAATGCTGCTTTGTACAAAGGGCATAGTACATGTGTGCACCCAAGCAATAGGCTTAAAAAAAATCAATAATTACCAAGAAACTGAGACATAGAGTGTCTTGGATCTTCAGTAATGTTCAATGTTTAAAACCTCACCCTGATTACAGACCTAACAATAATGAAGATTTAGTCAACATATTCATTTGGGCCTTCTGGTGGTTATCAACATGATATGTAGAACCAGATTTTTAAAGTACAAGCAGTTTTTGAACTGTATTTAGTATACAGGAGGATTTTCAGCACAGCATAAAATGCACTGAAAAAAAATTTGTGACTTGCATTTAAATATTTGATGTAATGGCATAAGGAATGCTACTTAGCTCAGGACAAGTATAATGACAATAACAAGGGCAGCAACAAGGTGAAAATAGCAAGTGATGATACTCATCAGACCTACTCCAACAGTATAATTTCATATTGCAAATACAAAAACCTCAATTTAACAGCTTGTTCAGCACTTCTCACTCTGTTCAAAATATACACGTAGTGTCACACTGCAGTCGAAGATGTTCTGGGGATCACAGTAACTTGCCACAAGAAACAAGGAAGAGACCAGCTAACACCAGCCAATTAATAAACCTCAGGAAGTACTCTGAGGGTTGGTTTTGTGCACTTTTTTTGTAAAAACAGATTAAATTTTAAGCAACTATAATATGATATATTCTGTAAGAGCCCTCACTGATGCTGCTTCTTAAGCAGCCACATTCAGGCTGCATTTGAAAAACAGCGTTCACTCACCCATATTAGACATGCCCATTCTCTGCTAGGTAGCTGTTAGTCTTCCTTCCTTCTCCAGATACTGTTTTTACTGTCCTAGCAAAATGCATAGCCTCTTCCCTAGACATTACTCTGTGCCTTAGCTGTACATTTAGCTGATGAATGAAAATTTCATCTGTTTTCATCATCACTATCAGCTACTTCAACTACTTTCTGTTCTCACAGAAGACCTGCTAAAGAGCCCAGTCACAATCAGTTATTGTCCTCCCATCAGTTACAGCATGTATGTTTGCAGCCAGACTTCTAACATGGAAATCTATATACTGACACTTCTTAAACAATCATCTACTCTCCTACAGTGACCCTATTGTGGCCAAAGCCAGCATGGCCATGATCACCTGCCCACACATGACCATTAATACCATTATCTTGGTGCTCTCAAAGGCAGACAGAGGAAACTCCCCACCCTGAGCGCCGTGCCACACAGACAGTAGCCTGTTATTTCTGCTGACACACTACTGAATGCTTTCCAACATAACTCTCAGAATAAATATCTTCCTCCATATGAGGAAACTTTGATGCCCAGTCCAAACATTCAGTATTTGCATGGCTGAACATGAAAGTGAACTCTTCAGTAGAATCTCAGAGCAATATAACCTCCACGTACATGGTTCTAATGTATAGTTCTTCCTTAAAGGAATATGACCACCATATTAAAAAGAACAGAATATTTACCAGATTTAAATAAACACACCAACTTTATAAAGCCTGAAATAGAAGTTAAGCTACTTAAAGTACAAGTTTAACAGTGTCAGCTATGGTTTCCTATGTGTAATTTATTATAATCCCATATAGTTTTTACCATAATATTTTCTATCTGACAGGAAAACAAGAAAAGGTGAAAAGCAAACAGATTCCCACATTTACCTTCATTATATAAAATGCTTATATATATAGTTCTAATGACAAACACGTATGCTCACATACAAACACACATTACCAAACGGAAGTAATTAAAGATCATATGGAAGTCAGACACTGGAGGGAGAAGGGTGGTGAAGAAAATTATCCAGGATATGGAAAACTCTTCTGCTCTCCTCAAAAGAAATTATCATATTATTAAAGAAATTATCAGAAGTCTTTATTTTCTCTGAGACAACAATTTTGAAAGGGCAAATACTTGAGAGGTGGAAGGGAGCTGTTACAGTCTGGTTGTAGTGATACTGCTGATGACAAGATGCTCAAGTAACACACTGATAAGGCTGGCCTCATAAAATGAGTACTCTTCTTTGATAATGTAACTAGTGACCATGTGTGATACAGAGTGACTATGGAAATTCTTGAGCTTCACCTTTCCAGGCAACAGGATATACACATCTCCTCCTGGGGACTATATATTGACGACCACCCTCATGGTTTTTGGCTTGTTTTTAGTTTTGATGGATTGTTTTAAATGCCAGCCTGCCCACATGACCTTGTTCCCACCATTCCAGTATCTTAAATATTGTAATAATGAATGAATAATAAAAGAATTACAAGCATTGCCTAGACAGTTGCTATTTCCAAACACAGAGCTTGATAGAAAAACATTTAGCAGTTTCCCTCAGACTCACTTCTTTTACCCAGTTTGTTTCACTTCTTGTTTTTGTCTCTCAGAACAAGTACTATGGGAAATATATTCTAAAACAGCTACACAAAAGGACTCCAGGATTACTAATACTTTTATAAATATTTTGGAAGTTAGTGGCTTTTCAAATAAATCTCTATCCTTAACTAATTCCAGGCTTACCCAAACACACAAAATCCAGCTGTTTTCTGTAACATATTGTGTTTTGTGCTGCTGAATTAATGCTCAGGTATTTAAAAGAGACCTGAAGAAATCATTGTACAGTAACGACCTAGAGACTGATGGTGTTTGTTTACAGCATAATAGTGTTGTGTAATCTTCATCTCCTACAGCAATATTTCAGAAAAAAAATGCTGCTTTTTTCAGAGATTCTTAAAGAACAGCCTGGGCTTTCCACCTCACTCACTATATCCCTTAAAGAACCTTCTTTCATTTTAATTTGCAGAGTATGTTATTGTCTCACATGATTGGAGAATACTATGCACTGAAAACAGAAGCAGGCTTATGTAGAGATGCATAAGAGAAATACATTAGAATGTTAAGGAAAAAAGTGCAGAGTCAGTTTCTAATGGTATTCAATCAAAATCTGAAGTTAAAATAAAGTAAGAGCTTGCAAGTAAAATAGAAAGGTAATCTAATTTGAATGATCAAATAAGTACCCTTGTACCTACCCATTTCAGATGATCAATTGACAATGACTACAAGTTCAGGTATGAAGTCATGGCTTTTTCAACCTTTTTTTTCAACGTATTCAATAGCTGATATAGGGAAAAAAGTTCAGGTGATGCAAGCTCATATATCTTGACGTAGTAAACAAAAAGAAAGCATACCTCAGTTAAGACTTCCCTTTGTCTAGTCCAAAAGTTAACCTTAGAGCTTACAGACCTCTATTATTGCCTTGGACTAGCATCCGTATATTAAGGTATTTGTATTTATATTGTACAAAAGAAAACACTATATATATTAGATTTATGTCACTATTAACAATGACCTTATTTGTAACATCAGTATTTTGGGAAGGCTAGACTGAGAGATAGTAAATTGTCTTCTTTTCCATTACAAAAATAAAACTGTTTGCCTTCCTTCAGTTTAGCAATTATGAATTTAACGATTAATGATTTTTGCCCAGAGAAGTTGTGAATGCTCCAACCCTGGCAGTGTTCAAGGCCAGGTTGCACAGAGCCTTGGGTGACATGGTTTAGTGGGAGGTGTCCCTGCCCATGGCAGGGGGGTTGGAACTAGATGATCATAAGGTCCTTTCCAACCCTAACTATTCTATGATTCTATGATTACACAGTTAGTATTGTTCAAATGGAAGTTTTGATTTATTTAGCAGTTACCAGTTCTAATCTCCCTCTGTACAACTGCTAATGAAATGGAAACAAATACAAGTGCGTAACAGGTAGATAGAGCATGCAGCTTCCAGTGGAAATCCCACTGAGAAAGTTAATTGAGAATATGTTAAGACAACTGACCAGGTGTACAACATTTTGACAAATCTCTTTTCAATGTCATAACATTCCTAGGTTTACTAAGAAAAATGACAAGGATGAAGTTCATTGCCATCTGAATGCATAGCCAACAAAAGTCAGAATTAACCCCTAAAACCTCAACCAGTTAAATGTTTGGGAAACAGGGTGGAGATTTGTTTTATCCCAGAAGGAAACTGTTCAGGAATTGGGGAAAGGCAGCCTGGGATTCCTGCCTGAGACAGCTGCAAGGAGGATCAAATTAGGAACATGTCTTTGCTGCAGAGTAAGCCAGCAGTACTGATGACATTTAGGAAGGAAGAGGGGACTGTCATGGGAAGATTTCTTGGGTGCTTTCTCAGTGAGGCAAGGGAAGGTACAGAAACACTTCATAAAGAGATGGTGAAGAAAGTTTCAGCTCAAAGCAGTTAATTTCTTCAACACAGACTGGGAACGATGAGGAGCGCAGTTTTGTGGCACTACTCCAGGAATGACTATGACGTTGCAAAAGGCCTTTCGCACAATCATACTGACCAAGTTCCTTAAGTTTACCATGATCAATCCCTTACAATTCCTGCAATTATCTTTTTTTTTTCTATAGCTCATAAATAGCTCCTAGGCGTTCGAACGACAAAGGAACAGTAAAAGAGCCCTCGAGCTCCTGCCCATTTGCCTCTATGAGGCACTGTTGCTTTGTGTGACAGCCTGAGAAGCCGGTGCTGTTCACCTCCCCTTTACAGCTAACAGATCTCTTTCTAACACATTTCCTTTTGGTGTAGTCCCTGTACTTACAACATAACAAATACCCACAATGCCAGCAGTGCCACCCAGTTGTTCTGTTCCTGCTCTGCACTTAAAAGCAATACAGCTTTTGAATACAGCTGGTATATATATATATATATATATATAAATATATATATATAAAGCTGGTTTCACCAATAAATCTGCAAAGATACTTGCAGGCACAATAGTTTGGCTAGAGAGTAGTTCCCCAAAGTACTTGAACTGCTTCTCATACTTTTAATAATAAGCCAGACTAGAATGTCAGTGTATTCAAAAGCATTCTAAGTACACTTTTCAAATGTCAGTAATTTTATTTATTCTGAATAACAAAGCAGAGGATGTTATTTCTTTCTCCTGCTATGCCCGGTTCAGTGCATTGGGAAGATGAAAGAATTTCCTCATCCAAACTATTCAGCAATTGCTGCCTCTGCTTCTGCTTTGTCACCAACTAGTCTGCCCTGTCTTATCTTCTGTGTGATACAAGACTGCTGTCTTTCCTTATATTACTGGAATGCAGATATCACTTCCAGTTGCTGTATTTTTTCACCCCTAATTCAGATAGTCTCACGGTTCATAATTTTATCTACCTGAAGCCAAACAGGGTATGCCACAGCTAGCTAGACAATATAAAAACATAAGTAGAAACCCAAGACATATTAAGACCAGCATCAATTCAATCCTGCCTCCAATTTAGAATTCATTGCAGGCGCTGTGTCTGACTAGAGCAGAAATGGACCCAGTGTCCTTAATTTAGCTGTTACCTCATCTAGTCCTAACTCAAGCAAAACTATACTGGCCCCAACTGCTGTTCTAACATTGGCAACAGCTGAGAAAAACAATGTTACCTGGGCTGTCTCTGAAAATTCAACCATACCAGAAATCCCCTGTGTTTTTCATAGACAAATTATTCCCTGGAAGCCAAACAGTTCCTCTTAAAACTGCAGTAGAAATGACATTGAGAAAGTTAACTGAGAATACAGGTTTAACCAATTCCTGGGGATTAAGGCTAATGGAGTTATATGTTTCCTGGATAATTCTATGTGAGGAAGTAACAGGCTTCAGAAGAAGGCTCCCCAGCAAGCCAGCACTTCAGACACTACTCCATTCTTCTGCCATTAACTGTGACTACCACACTTCGCCCACCTGCCCACTCTATCTCATTGTTTTTCTGCAGCACCCTATCAGTTTAGTGCACTTTGTACTCAGGATTACTAAGAAAACTGTAGTTGGAAAGAGCGAATCTCTAACATCAAGTTTTACCTAGTTTCCCATGAAGGACATGACAGTAATTTGTTGGGTTTTCTCAGTGTTGTCACGTGTTAGCATAGTCAGTTGCCTTTTTTTTGGCACCAAACTTCTAAACTTGGAACCACTTCCCTCTTGCATCATCAGTCATGATAGAGCCTTCTCTCTGACATGTTTAAGGGCTAAAACAATTATTTGCAGAACTTGAGAGAAATTATAATATTAAAAAACAAATATTGGGTCTTCAGTTATGATCTCGGTTCCCTTTCCTCCCAAAAGACATCCAAGTCAGTGTATCTTTGTAATTTCCAGTTTTATACAGAATTTTCTCCCCACCTCATAACAAGTATTCTCATACGTTATAAAACAGTAATGGTCTCCCCAACACAACCTTATATAGCTCTTCGAGTAGAATCTCTCTCTAAAAATAGAAATCTCTTTGACATAGAAGCTCCAGGCAGCATGGAAACTGTTGCATTTCAAGATGAAGTTTTTAGAAAGCATGCTTTGTATTTCCTTTGCAAGTGTCCCACAAATCTGCAAAATGTGTTACCTGTCCTGTCATGAACTTTAAGTAAATGAGATTTTGTTTGCAGCCAGTGCTGTTGCAGCAACAGCTTCTTAGAAACAAGCAATAAAAAAAGAATGCAGCACTGGCAAAAGGCACTGGATTTACTGCTCTGCAAAAATAACACCCTTTCTTTTACCCTCTCTGCCCCCAGAAACAACTGCCAGCCTTTCCCAGACTGCCTGACTGGGCAAGACACCCTGAGTTAAGCCCAACACTTGCACCAAGGCCAGGACAGATTGAAAACAGGCAAAGAGAAATCTCACGTCAGTGCAGCAGTTTTGCAGTTCTCAGGCACACATTCCTCTTAGGAATACACAGGAAGGGCAGGGGGAACACAGATCCTCTGGGTTCAGCTTCTAAAGATACTGACAACTAAAGGCAGGGACATAAAAACCCAACTCTGCCAGCATGCCTGAATTGGAGACTGTAAGAATAGGAGGTCTAATTCTTCAGAGCACTAAGTCCAGGAGTATTAAATAGAGCTCAGCACCTCTGTGTCAGACTTGCTCAGACACGACTGAAAGGGCAACAACCACAGATGGACTATTGACTCGGTAGGCAGAAACCTGGCTCAGCTTCCACAGTTACAATCTGAGTAAAACAGCACTTCCTCAATGTTCTGACTACAACTATTTGACATGCTAAAAAAAGCGCTATTTTTCCATCACTGCACTATCCTCCTGGCAGCATATTTAACATGAAACTAAAAGTGCTGTTATTTCCAAATTAACAAATACAAGTGAGTACTGATCTTAAAACTCAAATGAGATGGGTATATGATTCTAGTCTACAATGAGAGAGGATTTTTCAGCCTTCAGTTCCAGCGCAAGTCTACTTGCAGATACTTCATTTTTAATCTGGCTGCCTGCACGCTGGAATACCGATATATAGCTTCATGCGGTATTTTATTTACGAGCTGAAAGGCAGCTCAGGAACATTAATCTCCATATCAATTTTATGGAACATGCACAAATTGACAAATGGATTCAAGGACTGACTACACAAGAAAGGATTGAGGGGGTGACCAAGTAAATCTTTGCAACAGTCACACTTACTCCTATTAATTTTATAATTATATTTGGTTAAAGCCATTTCAGACCAAGCCACTGAAAAAAAGAAGGAAGAATCTTAAGTGACCATTTGCATCTATGATCATTTTAAAGATTGATAAAACTAAACTAAGGTAAATTCTGAATATATTCTAAGCCTAAAAAGAAAAAATATCTGAGGCTCAGATAAGGAAACATTCATTGCAGATTATGGTCTTTGTTTGATTAAAAGCACAGGTCTAAGTAACTTGCTCAGCGTTGTTTTCAGGTGAGTGGCAAAGCCTGCTTTCGTCTCCTAGTTCCCTGCACGCTTCAGAAACATCTCTTGAGAGTGTGCAGCCACCATTTACCCTGTCATTAGGGCCTCCAGCACAAGCACAGAAACATTGTCTTCCCTACTGGGAGAGCTAACCCAAAGCACATCACTGATCTCCCCTGGTAGGCATGGTTATCCTTGGCATGCATCCACCCTCAAAGCCATCATTGCTGCTTTCTGGACAGTTTTATTGGAGCCACCAGAGAGAGGTGAGGCTGCAGAACATTCAAATTCCCTGATGAGTCACGAAAAAAAGGAGCTGTCTAGGACAGCAGCAAGGCAACACTGGGAGGCCTCTATCTGAACCTATGTATTGGCATTCACAAAACATTCATCTGGTTTGGCAGAACTTACCTTTCTAAACACCAGGAGGGGTTGGCCTGATACTGCCCTCAGTTTTAAAATGTTGTTTCAAAACAAAACACCTGACGCGTGAGGGCTGCTGAGTCTGCATGCTTGCTTTGTTTGTCTGTTTAAATAGTGCGTCCTGGGAAATTTGTCTAAAACTCTATTTCATGACTAAAGCCATTAGCCAATATAAGTTTGTCCATAAACTAAGATATGAGGAATCAGGCAAGTAGAGAAATGACAGAGAATAATGAAGTTTGGGTGAAACAGTGAAATATGCAATTCTGAAATTTGGCCAGTACTGAACCTTCCAGGGAAGTAAAGAAGCTTGAGTCTAGCTGACTTATTTTGAGAAGTGAAAGAAATAGCTCGAGAGAGAACAACATAGTGGAATTTAATATGAAATCCTGATAAGTCAAGCTACCAGCTTTCACTGAGGATCATTTTCTTTAGCCTATTTGCAAAGTTTTTTTTAGTTGAACAGTCCAGTTAAAGATGATTGCAAGCAACAGGAGCTAAACTCACTCCCTGTACTGAGCTCTAAACCAGGTTTGCACCATTGTTTGATTCATACTTCTCCAATGGCTTGGAACTTTGCACTTTCCTTTGGCCACTTTATTTGTGCATAATACAGTAACAGTTTAATGCATTTACCAGATACTTGTGTTATTTGGTTTCTTTCAACAATCTGAATCATTTATACTAATGTAATCCCAAACTCGCTACCCTGCAATCTGAGATCTGGCCCAATTGTGCTGAGCATTGTACACACAGAAAGCTCTCCTCTCATAATAAAACACAGTGTCACTACTTTCTCCACTGGAAGCAAGGCAAAGCTTTTAGTTACCTCTTCATGATCTTTCTGGTGTTGACTGAACTGCTGCCTCAGCAGTGAAGCAAGCTGCAAGAAATACATCATTTGGCACACATATCAATCTAACCTTGACATCATTGACAGCGACAGCTACAGCAGCCTTCACTGAAACAGAAACCTGCAAGATGGCACTTGCTTCTTCTCATTGCCTTTGCTATTCCTTTTGGAAGGAAGATCATACGCCATGCTTGTGTATTTGCAAACTCATGACACAATGCTAAGGGATTGTCATAAACAATACCATTTCAGGGAATGGACTGAGGAGACTGAATAACAATTTCATTTTAACTGTCACTGGAGTAGTTATGCTCTAAGGATTAAATATGTCGTCTCAAATCTAGCTCTGTAATGAGAACCCTCCCTCCTTTCCCTCTCTGCCTCTTCCCCACCCCAATTTGGGCAGATGACCAATGGAGTGAATACGAGACTGGGGAGCCACACAGAACAGAGCAATTGATACAGGATATGAAGATGGTAACGAGTGGGTTCGACAAAGTGCACACTAGTAGCCAAGTGGCTCATTTGCCTGCTATCAGGATGGATTTGTGGCCTGTATGTAACTAAATAAGAATACAGCCATCCCCCCACAACCCCAAAAAATCCACACACCCCTCATGTTCATCCGTGTCTCTCCAAACATTGCCTAGTTTGAAATGCAGGTCACAGGCTAAACCATCAAATTACACAAACATGCTTTGGACTAAACAGAGGGAAGTACAAAGATCTCCAGCAAACTTTTTGCCTCCAAACTTACCATTCTTCCACCAAGTCATAAAAACTTTCAAATCTTAGCACTCTTCTTATCACAGTGCTGGGTAACTTACCAGCTGGTGGTAGAGTCTATACTCTTATTCAAATAGACTCTCTTCTCTTCCTTGTTACCTTTGACCTACAGCAAGGAATATGGGGCCTATAGGGATGCTGGGGAGGGACTCTTCATGAGGGACTGTAGTGATAGGACAAGGGGTAACGGGTTCAAACTTATACAGGGGAAGTTTAGATTGGATATGAGGAAGAAATTCTTTACTGTAAGGGTGGTGAGGCACTGGAATGGTTTGCCCAGGGAAGTTGTGAATGCTCCATCCCTGACGGTGTTCAAGGCCAGGTTGGACAGAGCCTTGGGTGACATAGTTTAGTGTGAGGTGTCCCTGCCCATGGCAGGGGGGTTGGAACTAGATGATCATAAGGTCCTTTCCAACCCTAACTATTCTATGATTCTATGATTCTATGCCAGAAGTGGTCTGAAGCTCCGAGTGATGCTCCTGGGATGATGCACTTGCTACTATTGCTCAGGTTGGTGCCAAATGGCAGCCAAAACTGCAACTTACCAGACTCAGCCTAATGGCTCTGCATGCTCTGTAATCAGTCATACCTGAGACTTGCTGTCCTGGGTTCAGCAGCAGCAGTCATTTTTCTCCTTCTTGGTAGCTGGTGCAGTGCTGTGTTTTTGACTTTCAGCCTGGGAAACGTGCTGATAACACCAATATTTTTAGTTATAGCTTAGAATGTTTAGGCTGGCCAAGGACTTTCTGAGCCTCATGCTCTGCCAGGGAAGAGGGGAAGCCGGGAGTAAGTGGAGGCAGGGCACCTGACCCAAACTGACCAAAGAGGTATTCCATGCCACAGCACATCATGCCCAGGATGTAAAACAGAGAGCAGAGATCCAGAAGGGTGGGGGTACACTGCTTTGTCGGGCTGGGTATAGGTGGTGAGCGATTGTATTCTCTCCCTGTATTTGCCTTGTCATTATTATTATTGGTTGTAGCAGTAGTGGTCTTGTGTTATACCTTAGTTACTAAACTGTTCTTATCTCAACCTGTGGGAGTTGCATTCTTTCGATTCTCCTCCTCATCCCCCCGGGACTGGGGGAAGAAAGAGGGGGGAGTGAGTGAACGAACTGCGTGAGGGGCTTAAACCACGACACTTGCAAATCTGCCTCAAACCTCATTCACAAACAACTTCTCAAAAGTTAGTTAATTCTTGATTATGTAGCTTATTTTACAGATAGTAAAATAGTACAGGAAAACTAGCTGCAGCTGAAACTCACAAGCCTGCCTCAGTTCTCTTGAGTCAGATCTCAGGAGAACCCCAAATTTCACAAAAGCCTAGAGCAGTCCAGGGAAAGCAAGGAACCACCTATGAAATACGGGAACCATTTAATGACAACTGAATGCAACCTTGCTCAGTGTGAACACTGGTCTGCTCTCCTCTGCCTTTCAGTAGCACTGAAACACCCAAACTGCCCTGAAATTAAAAGAACTCAAACCAAATGAGTCCATAACTTGGCAATAATTCTGCCTTAACCAAAGATGGTAAGTTGGACTCTCAGCATTGACCTAGCTCTGCTACTACCAGTTGCAACCTTGGCTCCAGAGCCCATAGCCCCAACTCCAGTCAACACTGAGGGATGGCCCATACCACCTCCAGCATGGATGAATAAGCCAGAGAAAATTTTATCCTAACTGATTTCACAGCTTAACAGGACAAATTATTAGCCAAAACAGCACAGCCTGGATCCACAGACTCTGTCTGCTGTTACTGTAATTTCCACTACTGAAGTGCAGCAAACAGTAAGCATGTTTACCAACCCAACATTAGACCCTATGGCTCTGCTAGCATAACCCACTCCAAGAATGATGCTTATTTGCCACCTGATGTTCTTATTCATCACAGCAAAAATGCCTGTGTTTGGGCTGCTCCTCCAATCCTGATTTGAACCTGGAATCTCAGTTCCACACTGCCATCAGTACCTGAAAACAGTGTCCACATCAGCACATTTCACACATGACAATGCTGCAAAAGCAGTAAGAGCTTTTGCTCCTTAAGTTACATCCAGAAGTTTGGAAAGCAGTCTCAACAAGCCCCTGGATAGCTAATGTTGATCTTCATTAAGTCAGAATATGACTCACTATGTGAGAGGCCTAGAAAAATAAAGCGTTGTGTCAGTGTTTTAAAAGGATAAACACAAATAATTATATGTTCTGGTATCAGCTCTGACTGTATTAATGGAAGAGTCAGTATGGTGACTCAAAGAATCAGGAATATGCAATTAATGATTACAGAAGGTTGCATATTTGAGTTCTCTCCCAACAAGATTAACTCTGTCAGGGAAACTTGTGATCACACTCTTTCTAAAGGATTTACCATGGCACCACAGATTTTGTCTGAGAAAGTTAAAGCAGCTCCTTCTTAAACCACTCAATACACAGTATTAATCTCTTTCTAGTTTAAAGCTATATGAATGCAATTCAGAGCTGAGGATAGCCTCCTGACTCCAGCACCCCACCTTCTGTTTCTGTCTCCTCTCTTTTTGCCTTCATTTGCCTCCAAGGACCCGCAACTCCTCTTCCTAGAGGGTGGCAGCTGCTGGCATGGCTCAGGCATGTTCAGTTTCTTCCTCATACAGTTATCCTACTTTCTAGCTCTGCACCTAGACCATACAGCACTACATGATGTGATACAAACTCAACAAAATGGACTAAAATGTACTTCATATTGTGTATTTCACAGTTAAACAAAGAGGAAGCATATGGCCACTTTTCCCTCTGATTTATGGGGAAGAACAGAAAAAAAGAATCTAATCTTTTCTTCTCTCCCCCTCCTTTTTTCCTCCTCCCCTCATTTTTTTTTCTTTTTTAAGCTTTTTTTTTTTTTTAATAAACTGAATTGCAGGTCTGAAAGTGCTTAAGTTTTTAGTTACTTCTCACATACCTTTCCTGCTTTCTACCAGCAGCCACAAATCTAGGCTTGAAATGCTGTTCTCTTTGTAAGACTGTGCATCTACCCTATTACTATTTTAACACCACCTGAAGGTAAGTACTTCAGGTGTCAGGTTTTGCTTTTTAACTTTCATTTACCTGTCCTTTGATTGCAATATTAGAAATGTGCTACTTTTTCTACTGGAAACACCCAGTGCATGGTGTTAGGACCATACTAACAGTGCAGTTATATAGCAGTTTCACTGCTGTACCAGTGATAGCAGAGCTCAGCTCAAGATTAGGCAGTGGATAGCCTTACCACAAGGACTGTCTATAGTACTACTTCCAATGTTGCCTCAAACAGCTCAGTAGCAGATAATACTGACATTTTAATTCTCTGTTTATTCTCTCTTAACCTTAAGACAGTAATTCTTTTATCCAGGCAATAAGCTATATTAAAAGTTAAAAGACTTTTGATGCTACCTATATACTGAAGCACTCAGTAAAGATGTATTATTTTCTCAGCCCCAAAGAAGCACTGGCAATTCAGTTATCTCTCTGCACGGGTGTCCTGGGTTCAGCAGTAGCAGTCATTTTTCTCCTTCCTAGTAGCTGGTGCAGTGCTGTGTTTTTGACTTTCAGCCTGGGAACAGTGCTGATAACACTGATGTTTTTAGTTGTTGCTTGGTAGTGTTTACTCTGACCAAGGACTTTCTGAGTCTCATGCTCTGCCAGGGAGGAGGGGAAGCCGGGAGGAAGCAGAGACAGGACACCTGACCCAAACTGACCAAAGAGGTATTCCATACCACAGCACGTCATGCCCAGTATATAAACTGGGGGCAGTTACCCGGAAGGGTTAGACCACTGCTGGGTGAGGCTGGGTATCGATCAGCGGGTGGTGAGCAGTTATATTCTCTTCCCCTGGGAGCAGGGGCGGGGGGAGGAAGAGGGGGGAGTGAGAGAGAGACTGCGGGGTTTAACTGGGAGCCGTGCCGCCGCTGCCGTGCACTTGGGGCAGAGGGAAGGCAGCAGAGCCGGCAGTGTGCAGCCTGCAAGCTGGTCTGCGTTACGGTTGGGCTTAAACCACGATAACAGGGGCAGTGAGAATGAACTGAAAATGTAGCTACAATGTTCATGGAGAGATCTAAGTTGGTTAGGATTTAAAAATAAGCCAGGAAGTATATAGACAGCCAGTATTTAAAGCAAGGCAAGAAGAAAAGGGGAAAGAAAATAGAGCAGACAATGCACAGCTATGCTACTGAAAGGCAACAGCATCATTTCTCTCCTTGTCACATGCTCACCAATTCACCAGCAACACTAGTAAATCAGCACAACATTTTAGTTTTGACACATCAACTACAAGTATGCAGCAGTACTTCCTGGAAAAGGTTAATTCATAGCCAGGCTATACGTTAACATGCTGTACCCAATCTCACTATTGGGAAGTTTGCTGCATTGCCAGCATACCAGATCAATATTTCAGAGGTCATTATCTCATCCCTTTTTCAGCTGCTAACTTTGGATTGCTGTCAAAGAAAGGCAACCCCTAGCAAGATGAAACCTAGCACATTAGGCAAGGCTATTGGGAATCTGAACAGGATTTTCTTTTCACTTAGCTCAGTCTGTTCTCTGGTTCCGAACAGCACAACAGCTTCATCAATATATAAATGGTCAAATATGTTCTTTAACCCTTCCACAACAGTATGTATAAGAAGTTGTACCAAACTGCATTTGTCAAATGTACTCTGAAGAGAAATGAACCAGATCTTCTGGTTCAGAACTGGAAGTTCTTCACATGTTATGGGAAAAAGGAGACAACAGTTGCCAAACTGAACCAGTGCACACAAGAAGTGAGATTTTACACACACACTGCAACAGGACTAACTGGAAAGAGAGTTAAACAATAAGCAAACCAATAACTATACCCCTCTGCAAGAATATCCTATGTACTTTCACATGGGTAAAACATGACTGAAGTTTGCTTTAGCTGTGTATTGGTAGGTAAAGCCAGAATCTTTAGGGCAACTAGATCAATGGGTTTTAAAGTTAAAATTACCTTAACTTTATGTAGCTTAGCACCCTATATCACATATTTGCCATAAACTACCATAATATTATATAACACTGATACTTGGGCTTACAAAATGTGAAACAATGTAGTGACACCAAGTGAGAATTTTAACTCTGCTTACCATCTAGTTTAATATTCCAGCTTCAAACCAGTGCAATACAATTGGTAAAAAAAAAAAAAAAAAAAAGGCCTTTAGAACCTTTCTCATACTAAAAAAGTCACTAACAGTAACTAAGTTACCTGCCAGACAGTCCTTGAAGAGAGATACTAAAATCTTAAGATTACATGCAGAAAGTTATGTGAAGTGGACAGATCTTTGTCAAGAACCCTTAACCCTTTGTTATTGAAGTTTATCAGTCTAAAAGAAAACACAAAGCCACTGCTGGTAAAGTTTGCAGTTGACATAACTGAAGTAATAAAAAATAATGTAGATGAACAACTGATCCACCGAAGTTCCATTTGTCTGGTAAGCCAAGCTATCTTGGGCAACGTATTTCACCATAACAAAACTCAATGCCAGTCATCAAAGACCCAAGACTAACACCAAGGACTTACATGTGTAAATAAGGTTCACTGAAACCGGCTTCAAGCCTTGAGGGCCATACACTTAAGAAGAGACTTAAAAAATCAGGATATTCAACTGAATAGGCTCTTCTAGAAGCAACCCCTCAATGAAACAGACTACTCTGTCTGTATGGGCAAGGGACATAAATAGCAGAGAAGTGGATTTCCACTGCACCCAGTGGCAATATTTTCTGTATTTTGTGTTCTCATCTAAAAGGTGCTGGAAAAATGAAAGATCAGTAAAGAGTTCTGAGAATAACTCATAGTTTGGAAAGTTTGCTTTGAATTGAGAATATCTCTGAGCAAATATACATAGAATCATAGAATAGTTAGGGTTGGAAAGGACCTTATGATCATCTAGCTCCAACCCCCCTGCAAGGGGCAGGGACACCTCACACTAAACCATGTCCCCCAAGGCTCTGTCCAACCTGGCCTTGAACACCGCCAGCAACGGAGTATTCACAACTTCCCTGGGCAACCCATTCCAGTGCCTCACCACCATTAAAGAATTTTTTCCTCATATCCAATCTAAACTTCCCCTGTATAAGTTTGAACCCGTTACCCCTTGTTCTATCACTACAGTTCCTCATGAAGAGTCCCTCCCCAGCATCCCTATAGGCCCCCTTCAGATACTGAAAGGATGCTATGAGGTCTCCACGCAGCCCTCTCTTCTCCAGGCTGAACAGCCCCAACTTTCTCAGCCTATCTTCATATGGGAGGTGCTCCAGTACCCTGATCATCCTCGTGGCCCTCCTCTGGACTTGTTCCAACAGTTCCCTGTCCTTTTTATGTTGAGGACACCAGAACTGCACACAATACTCCAAGTGAGGTCTCATGAGAGCAGAGTAGAGGGGCAGGATCACCTCCTTCGACCTGCTGGTCATGCTCCTTTTGATGCAGCCCAAGCCACAGAAGTCTTACTTTAATAGAGAGAGGTTTAGACTAAATGGATTGTGTTCATGCCCAGATTGTTCTTTTTCTCTGATTGGATCCTCGTTCAGGATGAGCCATCACCAAACCTGATTGTTCAGTCAGACTACATCTGAAGCACACCATTTAGACACACACCCTAGTAGCACACCAGAACAAGATATAAACCATCTTTCCCAAAAGTCACTGGTAAAAAGCAAGACCATGAAATACCCTAATGATTTATTAGTTGCACAATTGGAAAACCAGGACTGCAGAGTGTCCTCAAGTCCACTTGCCTTGCATTAAACTACAACTCATTGACTTGTTATCAGGTTCAACACACCTCAACTCTCTGATCTGTTTATTTTAGGGTGCAGACACACAAACAAGATAATCTGGTAAACTGAGTCCCAGTTGCTGCCTGTGCATCTATTTGCAGCCACAACAAATAGCAGGTGCATCTACTTTAGCCTTTTAGCTTCATCAGGGTTACATTTTTTGAAGCAAGTTTCCCTATTATCCTGATTTATCATATGTTGTTTCATAACATGGAAACAAAACTGCTTTCAGATTAAATCATAGGATTAGATTTAGTACCTGCTACCTGGCAAGGAGTCTCCCGGTGACAGAATGAAACTAGAGCTAGTTTAAAGTAAAAATACTACAGCATACACAGCATGAAGGCTGAGCACTAAGCATTAGCATTCTCAACAAACCCCCTTCTTTGCCCCACACTAGCATAAGCACAGCCACTGCGTATTCCCCAATTTATTCATCTTCCACTGGTTAAGAAACTGACTGAAGTTGCCATGTGCTGCAAACACCCATTATTACTCCAGCCCCAGCAGCACCCTACAGATACCACCAACCCTTATAAGTTACTATCCTATACTTTTCATTCCCACATACCCTCGCCTTTGGGATGTGATCTCCCAATAACGTATTCTAGCACCCAGACCTTACTCATCTGCAGTTTCCAGGCCTTCCTGAAGAACCTTTGGACAGATTCCAGTCCTTTACTGAAGTAGCTTCTTGTAAATAGGCTCCTGATGAGAGACTAAGGAGTCCTGTATCAGCCCCCTGGCCTTTTGTCCAGAGAGCATCACTGCTGCTGCTTGTGTGGGCTTGTGCTGCACAGGTAGTTCCTGGCTGCTCTGTGGTGCTCAGATAACAGCACACATCTAGGCTAAGTTCTTCACAAAGGAACTTTCCACTAAGATTAACATCTCTGTGGATATGAGGAACTGCTCAGCACTTGATATTTTAAGCAGCAGGGGGCATTTCTGATAGTGGAGGATTATGGATATAGGAGTAATCTGGGAACAGATAGAAATTACATACTTCAGGTAACTTGTCCAAGTAATCCAGCACTACCTGCACCCTCTAGCAACAGTGATCTAAACAGCTGAATTGAGAGAATATTATAACAAATGGGTCAGAATAACCTGAACTCTTTATGTACAACTATTTATATACAACACATTAATACTGCTAAAAATTCAGGAGTCTAAAACTCCTTATGGGCAGAGCATGCAAAGCATTGACTAAGTTCAGTATACATAGACAATGTTCAAATTTGGGAGGCATATAGATGTCTTTGGGGGAGGCTGGGAGGAAGGCTGACATACAGTCACGAGAACCATTAATACATACAGCATGTGCAGTGTGATCCTGCAATGGCAAAATCATGTTAAAGGTTTGATTCATGTAGGTAAACCTATCAGTATAATACTGAGAGGAATTTTGCTCTAATATGCGTATGAACTGAAATGCTACCAGAGAGGGAAGTAATGGCTACTTATAGCAATATCTATCCTGCATGACCGGTCAAAGAAGGGACTGAGTTTTTGTATGAAGGTCCAAATACCTCAAAACTGTGATCTTTCAATAATCCACAAGGCAGCGAAATGGACTGAGAGGTCCTTTCAAGAACTTGAAAAGGAAATTCCATGCCCTTGTCTATTTAATTCGAATCATACCAAGGAGTCTGTTTAAAAAATTGTGAAACTGGTTGAACTGTCTAGCAATTCATGTACACCAGTTAGCATGATACATTTGTACTTCTGCTTTTTGACATAAATCCCTAAAGTTATGGAATGGGTAACAGTTTCTCTCCTGAGAGAGCTGTAATGGTAATCTACGACAGAACTGACTCCAAATTCTCACTCAAGAAACAGAAACAAGTTTTCTTCTCGCAATCTAGATATCACACATTATGATATTTCACAGTTCACGTGCTGTTCTAATTGCTGTTTACATGTTTTTTGAAAAAGGGTCACTGGAAATTCTTCCTAACATCCACATCATTACATATTTACAGGCCTAAGATGTCTTATAAAATTTTAATAGCATAACCTGCTATTTGAAAAAATAATAACAAAACCTCAACCCAAACCGTAGTTCATATATGAAGCAAAACAGTCTTAATACTGTCTAAACTGTAATTTCTTCCCAAAGCACAAGGATGTTTATGCTCTTGCCTTACGGGAGATAAACAGAGCACCATACCACTCCATATTTGTAAATGTTAACTCTGCAAGGCAGAAACTGGCTTCGGTATGCACCAGGCTTCTGTTTCTTCACTGCTCAAAAAGCCATAATATGACATATAGGTATGTGTAAACTGAAACAACAAAGATTTATGGCTGTGCCACAGAAAAACATGCAGTCTCAATGTTTATTCCACATATCATCTTGACTCCAAGAAACCTCTCAAAATTGCCTCCAGAAATTCATCTTAGGTATCAAACCAGCTGTGTAATAGTATATCTGGGATAATTCCATGAGCCTGTGGGTCAGTTGCATCCTCAGATCTGGTGTAGATCAGAAGCAACTTTCCTAGATTCAGTGGGGATGACCCTGCTGCTGTAAGTGTGGGAGAACTATATTACTACTTTAAAAATTTTCAAGAAAATGCTCTGAGAATTAATAAGTGTAACTTATCGACCCACCAACTGAGTATCATCTAAGGTAAAAGTACTCACACCAATATGTAGAAGACTGAGAGCAAATAACTCTAGAAAGGACCTTTTACGTGCATGTGTCATTCTAGAATAGACTCCTAAAGGCATCCTGGTTAACAGAACATAACTGCTTGCCAAATATGTACTTAAAAAAAAGCAGTCAACAGTATGGCATACTTTTGAGTGGTGTTAGAGCTGTCTAGGTTTTGTAATACAAAGACTGTGTTAAGTTACAACATGTTGCCAATGGAAAAAGAAGTGAAACAGCAAAAATCAGAACTGTGTAAGATTCTTGAATGAGTACTTAGTAGGGAAGGTTAAACCTCAACAGGAGCGTCTTAAGTTTAAGATATCAGGGCCCCTACTCAGATGGCTAAACATGGATTTAGGATCCCCTGTGATTCAGATGTTTATAGTTTGGCAACTAAACCTACAGTTGGGCATTTAAGGAAAAGTGCCCAGCATACCAGAAGTCTTAATACCTACAGCTCTAACAGCATGTAGATAGTGTCATTCTGCCTAGAGGAGCCTTAGGTTCACTCATCTTCTAAAATCTTGGTAGATTTCAGCTCTCGTAGTCCTTCATTTCTGGAGAAACTAATGAGATTTTTTGCATTTCTGCTAACTCTGATCCATCGACTGTTGTCCCAGACTTTTATGTTTCCCTATTAAAAAAAAAAACAAACAACAAAACCAAAACCAAACATTCCAGCCTGTTTGACATCTAGCTCACAAGCTCAGTAAAGCAGAAAAGCAGTTTTATATTTGTTATTACTGAACAGTAATAACCTTAACTGGGACAGGACTAGTTATTAATTTGTGACATAAGAAATTTGTTCATGATCAATATTACTGATCCTTTTTCTTCTGTATGGACAAAAGTAAGTTGAGGAAATGGTTGCTGTTGTTTTCAAATGAACGCTAATTGTGCAATTTGGAATTTGTTTTTGACTCACTGTAGGTTCGCAGCAAGAGCAAAGCAGCTAAGGCTGGACTGTGTGAGGGAGATGAGGTGGTGTCTATCAATGGCAAGCCTTGTGGAGACTTAACCTATGCTGAAGTTATCGTTCTGATGGAAAGCCTGACTGATGTCCTGCAGATGCTTATCAAGAGGTACAGGAATGCTCAGAATGCTTTGGTGCAATTCTGTTCAGTGAACCATATGAAAACAATGGTTTTGAATGCACTCATTTTTCAGACTTATACTGAGAGCTTCTGATGGTCCTCTTATTAATGCCTGTAACTCTGCTTGTCTGTATGGAAGAAATAAGAAAGACAATCTGATCTGAAGGAATTACTGCATACAATTTGAACAGCACAGTTCAGGCACAGAATTTAGCGTACAGTCTCCAAATGTACTGATTTTATTTTAGTATTAATATTTAGGAGCTGACCACTACCATATCTGAATACTAGAGAGTCTTAAGTTCTACCCACCCCTTTGAAGTAGTGAAGTGTTGTTATTCCTCATAGATAGGGAAGTGAGGCTTACAAAAAGCAAAGCCTGTATAGATGGAGAAACTGTGTTACACAGATATGCCTTGATGATGACATGGCAAATGGTCTTCTTGGTGGCAAAATGTGTCAGTAGACAGGAGGGGGAGAGGGTCTGGAAATCATGAATTCTATTTCTGTAGTTGTTATCAATTCGCTAGATGAGGTGGGCAAGTCACAGCTCTCTGGGTCTCAACTTCTCCATTTACAAACACTGATGTGTGAATTTCAGTTTTCTTTGAAAATGCTTCAAACTTCGTAGAGAACCTTTCCGTAAATTTGCAAGCAAGCCAGAATCACTTGTCGTGGCACATCAGTCTATTCCAATGACTGGTTTGTAATTTGTCATCAGTGTAATATATGCAATCTTGAGTTCAGAACCACTTACAGTAAGCACATTCTTCCCAGACTTTGTGAATTCAGACAACATGAACTCTGAATTACCTTCTGTGCCCAGGAAGAGGAAGAAGAGTAAGAAAATACCTGAGACTTCCACACTCCTTGTAAGGAATTATGGCTCTACCCTGAGCTATTGCAGTTCCCTGAGTCTGCTCCCCCATGGGCAGGACCAGGAGGACAGAAGAGGTCACAATTTATCACAATAGCTAAGAGATCAGTGTCACTGCAAAGGCTGAAAGCACTCTGGTGCAAAAAAATCATTTGTCTCTGGTTACCAGGGATGTCTAAACAGCACGTGAAATCCCTCTGTGGTTTCTGCAACCTGCGCACAGGAACTTTCCTCAAGTGTCTAGTAGTTCAAAGTTACAATTCCTCCTCCAAATAAAGATGCTCTCAAAGAGTATTCATTTTATTTATAACAGACATTTTGCACGGCCTGTCTGTGCACATTGGCTTGGGCTGGGTAATGTGATGAGATGAGGGGAACTGTGGTAGCTGAGAACTACAGCTTACCTTCTCCATAGTGCATAGCTCTTGATTCTGGTTCAGCAGCATATCATTTGAATGCTCCTCATGTGATATTGCATTCTCATGTTTTTAATTCATGACTACTTAAACTGCACTTGTAAAAATGGTATTTGTGGCTGACTAGCTGTCTTCTTTGCAGCCATTGAAACAGCTCCATATGCTTTGACTCCTGCCTGTTGCTGCTCTGTAACTGACATCTGAGTTGGTCTGAAGGCCACAGCTCTAGCTGAAAGTGACAGCACATCTTCCATTCATTCCATTGTCTCTGTTTGAATGCATGGTGAATAAGACACGTCCTGAAAATCAGAACTAAAACACACCACATAATTTGCTGTTTCATAGAATAAAACTGCACCTGTTAGAAATCTAAAGAAAACTGCTGTTGATCAGTGTTCTGAAAGTAACTAAAATGTTCTAAAGGAATTCACTGTGAAAATCTTTTAATTTCTTCTCACTAGCTCATCTACCCCAAATCCCAGCCCCTACTGGAAGTATCCTGCAGGGTATAAGAGAATAAAAGGAAACATTTCTCTTTCCTTGCCACCTCCTTTGTGGGTATTAACCCTCTCAGCACTACCACTAGAAGGATTTTTCAGGAAGTGTCCTAGTATCCTTCAAGAGCAATGAGAAGCAAATACTTCCTTTCCAGAGTAGCCACTTGTTAGCAGCCATCTCAAGAAAACGCTGGAAATGAGGCAAGAATAATGCCTAACCAAAGTGGTGTTCCAGTGGTGGTCTTTACATCCAAGTATCTTTTGCTGGCAGGGAAGAGTATTTCTCCTTGGGAAGCTTCCGACTCTTCCTGAACTATTTGCACGCATTAGATTTTCATAAGCATTCATTGTTGGCCTAATTCTGCTCTGACTAAGCTTACTGGGAGGAAAATTAGGCTTTTAAAGTATTTTTTACAATGCTACTTGGCCTTTGATATCTACAAAAAAATTTCCCAATCCCCTGTAAACCACAGTCAGTTAGTAACCAGCAGTGCCCACAAAATCTTGCGCTCACAGGATTACAGGAAAGAGGCATCCTGCAGGGCAGGCACTCTCCAGATGCCATGTGGGGAAGCATCTTACCAATCTCCCCAACAAATGTTGAACAGATGTACTGAGAAACATTGAGAGTGAGGACAGAAACAGAAATGCTGGCCTGTACTTTTCACATCAGTGGTAGCAACTCCTGGGGTACTACTGAATCTCAAAAGTATATGTCTAGGGGGAAGTAGGGAGTGTGCTCAGTTTACACCAAAATGAAATGCACCACATAAGGAGGAAAAAAAATCTCAGACAAACCCTACAGTGCTTACACCATTTCTTCTTTTCTGAAACTACACCAGGGGTATTCCTGCAGTGAACTGGAAAGACCTGAAACAAAAAGAATAATTTGATAAACCAGAATCTTAAATGACAAAAAAGAGATCAGACCCAGTATTCTGTCTCTTGACACACGGATACACATTGATATATAGACTAGAAGTATATCCATAAGTAGCAAAGGCCTTTTAAGGTGGAAATCTTTGTGGCTCACATATACACAATCACTCAATTACCAATAAAGGCTAGATGTAGCTGGCCCAGCCCCAGGTCTCATATCTTACAAGGAAATGTTTACAGATTTCTGTAATTTATCTGTACTTAGGAGCAGTACCGTTGATCATCCAAATAGCATAATACGATGGAATACAGCAACACGCACAAGGAGCTCTCTAAATTAAAATCTGTCTGACCTTTATGTTTCATGGATGCTACACATTTTGTGCTATTTGAGGCAGACCCAGACTGTTACAAACAGTAGGCTGCATAGCTAGAAAAGTAAGTGACATTGAAGTTTCTTCAGTGCACCGACAGATTTATTTTTTCTGTTGCTTCTTCCAGTCTTTCTTTGTAGGGTGGGTCCAAAGTTTCAGAATACCTGAGACCTGCTTTTGAGTTCAGAAACCTCCACAATACTTGATATTAACACTTTTCTACATACCTACCACTTCCCTCATTTGAATAAGTGCTTTGACACCTTCTAGTCAACAGAAAACCTTAATAACATGCTGCAGTCTTGCTGTACAGAAAATGTTTTTTCTCAAATTAATAGCAGTCAGTACTGAAAGAAGCTAGAATATACTCCAGGAGTCCTAACACCAGTAAAACAGCCTAACTGGGCCAGGAGAATTAATAGTTTAAAAAAGGGAGCTACACTGAAGTATGCAGTAGGCTTCAGGAAGTCAAAGTAACTTTTGCCAGTTGGAAATAGATATTTTTAGTAACTAGGAAATACTGTATGAGTTCACTACCCTTTTACACTGGATCACTGGAATAGACCCACAGTGTTTTAATTATTCCATTATATATAAGGATGATACATAAAGGATGATTCACAGGAATTCTTTGAATGTGTATTTTCAGTATTCATTCCCCTCCCGCTGATCCTCATCCAGTACCTTTCTATTCCTTAGTGAGTAAACTGCTTGGGACGAGGATGGTGCCTAAAACAGTTGTAATAGTAGCCACAGACCCAAAAATTAACCACTCTTCTGGTGCCATGCAAAGTAAATTTTCTCATGCATATGGGAAATATGAAAAGGTACTGTCCTAGAAGTCTCAGCAGCATTATCTGGAAACACTTTAATAGAAATGTGTCTGTGAAAGCATACTGATGTTAGGAATGATATAATTCAAAAGTGCAGAAGGATGGTAATTGGATCATAGTTCTACCACAGTAGTGTAATCTCCCTCTTACTGAGCTGCTAAGATGAGGAATTTTGAAAGATACAAAGATGCTTCAATTTAAGACCTCTATATTCTGGGAAAATTTTTTTATTTCGATGGACTTGCCAGCAGGTACCACAATTAATATAGGGGAAAAACCACAATACAGAAATAGCTTTTGTAACTGTGCTTACAATTGCTGTGCTTACAGCAGCTTAATTTCTTGAACTACTTGTTTATATATGTGCAGATCCTTCAGTGGAATAAATGAAGCCTTAAGTGCTGGAAGAGAAAATGGAAAAGAGGAAAACATAAACAAAGAGGACTATAGGGAGAGTACTACAATGCAAATTAACACAGCAAAAGAGATACCTCATGACGATTTATGCATCACAGAGATATATAGTGAGTCTCACCAGGGAGCAGGAGAGAGGAATATAAACTTTTCTGAAACAAAGCAAGAGACCACACAAAGCCAAAGAATTACTCCTAAATTAATAGGCACCTCCAAAGTGCTCGTGACAGATGGGACTGCTCTCAGAGGGAAGACAGAAGAAAGAAGGCCAGGTACTATGGTTGAGCTGCAGTTGTCCCTCTCAAATGAAGCACACAAAAGCACCAATGCTCCTGCTGTGACTCTCTTAGGGGCAGAAAAATGCACCCCTTCAGGAAGAGGACCCAGTGTGCAACAAGATGGGACTAGCCCTATAATCACGACTCCCCTGGGCATGAAGGAGGGCAACATCCAGTGGTCAAGCAAAGTTGTCCAGTTTTCTAACAGCAAAGAGATCAAGAGGATCCAGGGTACAGCTCCATCTCTCCCCAGGGTGGAGGTGATCGTGGACTGTTCTGAGAGGGAGAAGGAAGCACTCAGGTCTCCGGTTGAAAGGGGGTGTGTTGATTCTCAAGTGGAGGAAGGGCAGTCAGAAGCACCTCCTTCCCTCCTCTCCTTTGCAATCTCATCAGAAGGCACAGAGCAGGGAGAAGACAACCAGCACTCAGAAAGGGATCACAGACCACTCAAGCACAGGGCAAGGCACGCAAGTAAGTATGTCTCATCTAATCATTTGCACTGCCTGAGGTTATCCTTTGTAACTTTAAACACAATTTCAGAATTTAAAATGCATTAGGAAAAAAATATTGAGGGGTTTTTTTTCTGCAGTTTTCTAAATTTCCTCTCTATTTTTCTTTTAAATTATGTTTCTGTTCTTGCTTTACAACATTTTTCAGGGTAATACTTTGCTCCTGGTGATAAGCCAAGAGAACACCCATGCCTTAACTGTGCTGAATAACTTTGCTTAGATGACTTTGTCCAATTAAAAATACTTGCGTCTCCAAAAAAGGCTGAATTCTGCTGGTCTTCTAATGTATATTCAGAGGCAATCTGTAGAATATTAACAAAAAAGCAAGTTGCTTTAACATGTCTAAGTGAATCCTGTGGATTTCTCCTTTTATAGAAAAAACTTTGTGTTGTCATTTGCATCACCTGAAATCAAAGCCATGCCACTGCTCTTAAAAGGTAATAAAAAAAAAGCTAGTAGAAAAGTTGGATGTTGCCTGCAGAAGAGATTATGACAGACATTAGCATGTGCATAAGTGTTACATGATCCTTTCAGTTTTGTCAGTCTTCTCTAGACTGTAAAGTGAACATGCTATTTCTTCTGACTCGCATATCCAGAGGTGAGCTTCAAAATGTGTCCAAGAAGTTTACATGAAACTAAACTTGCAACAGTATACAATATTCATTAAGTGACTGTAAACATGCATTATTTATTTATCTATTTATTTATTTACTATTTTATTCATTTGGGATCTTTCTATTGGCTGCTTGCTCTTTCCCAACAATGTTAAGAATCTTGCCTGGGGATTTAGCAGCAGTATGTCAAAGGTGCTTGAATGTGTGCAGTGATATACTGTAGCAACAAGCTATTTCAAATGCAGTGCTGGAACTAGTCTGCTAATCCCCTGCTAATTCCTCTCTAAGAATATTTTTAGCATGATAACCATTTGTATCTTATTGGCAAGTGAATTAAACAGTTACTTTTGCCTAAGTGTCCATATGCAATCCACATATCATTGGCATATTGAATGAAGCATAAAAGAAATGTGCACATGCTTTACATTTTGGCTGCGAAGCTAGAACCAGCTGTGGGACTATGCCTGTCTTCTTTAGAGAATTACTTGCCTGCCTTCTGCAGGCAAAAGTACAAGGAATGAACTACTTATTACACTGCAGACTCTTCTTTCAAGTAGGACATAGATTCTGTCCTCTTCCCACCTCATCTATGACAATCTCAACTCCTTCAAATCTAGTGGCAGGACATTATCTTTAGGAACCACTGATGTAATCTATGAAAGTGTTTGCTTTTCGTATGATTATTATTTGTAAAATACTGTCTACACATTAGAGCAAACAAATTCCCAAGCACAGGGGAATAACCTGTGTGCAGCAAACAGTATGTGTGGATTTTCTTAAATTAAAAATTACAATGCAGCAATTAAGTCTAAACTAGAGAAGAACATTTATTATAGGTGTTTGATCTCTTCAAAAGAATTTTTTTCTGTAACTAGTCACCAGATTATATTTACCTGAATAGGTAACATTTCTTCTGCCATCTTTTGAAACTACTGATTAAGTAACTATCCAGATGAATTCAGGAAAAATACGCTAACAAAATGGAAAGTTTTGCTTTTTGCAGAACTGTATGGGTACCTGATGAATCCCCTTCCCAGAATAACACTCACTGCTGATGCAAGTACGTTATTTGAAAGCACAGAACTTACATGCTTTCTGTTTGCAGAGGCACTCTTAATACTAAAACCTATACTCTTGGAAAATGTCCTCAGTGACTATTTCAAGTGTTTGGATCATCCAAGGACTGAGCCAAGGATTTTGTGATTTGGCTCTCTCACTATAAAATACTATAAACCGCTGGTTTGGGTGCCATGCTCTTTTCTCTTTTATAGGTTCTTGTGAGAACCATTGGTCCAGCCATGCTGTCATCTGGCATAACGGCAAAACTCCAGTTGTCTTTAATAGAAGTATCAGTCTCCATCTATTGACATGGCTAAAAGGAGCATTGGTAGAAAATCCATTATATGGCTTTCTTTACTAAGTTTGCTTTATTTATGCCTGCAAAAGATATTAAATAATTTACTGTTCTATTTTCATATATCAGAGGCATGCTTTTTTTTTTTTGGTAAATTAAGTGGAAGGTGATAATTTATTTGGACAAGAACAGCTTCAACTTCTAGCTCTTTTAAAGGGAGAAGCTATTGAGGCTGTCATTCACGAGATGTGGTGGTAGAAGATAAGGAAGGGAAGGCAACAGGGACACAACCTGACTAGCATTGTCCCATGAGGAACATGCTCCATGTCACATAATGAGGAAGGAGTCATGCTGACATACAGTGCATCTATCAGCTTTACAGCTGCATCTATTCCTGTGCCACATGACTTGATGAAAACAGATAGTTTATGCTTTAAGAAATACATATTATTGATATATGCTAGTGAATAATTTTGAGAAGTTAGTTGAGCCCCTTCATTCAGACCTTAGATGTGTATTCATTCGTGCCACATTTTCAAAATAAATATTCTGAAGTTGTTATATCCTATACAATTCTGTATTATGTTTCAGGTAAGTAATGCTTGTTAAAACACTGAAACCTGCTTTCATTGAGTACAATGGCCAAACTTCCATGTCTTCCAAGGGGCTGAAAGTTAATGCTAATAGTTTCTATGTATGCCTTTGTGGATATTTACTTGCTTTTAAATAGCTATTACAGAGAAACATACCAACTTTTAGCAACTATACACATTCTGTAATTCATATGAGTAAACACATAAATGGCAGAAGCTGCTACCGCTGTCAGACAGAATACAGTCAGTTTCATTTGGTCTCAGATGTTGAGCAGTCATGAGCCTGTCTGGCTGGGAATGTTCACTGCAAGCCTAGGAAGTGTGGTCAAACATTTGGTAAATGTCAGGCCACAGAAGCTGAATAAATGAAAAAATGCTGTCTGCCTGTTGCTGCTGAGATTACTAATGGGAATAAAAATCAAGGATGCCAGAAACAAAGACATAGGTAATGTTCCTGTTGAACTAAGAAAGTCTTAAAGAAAGTGATGTGGCCTTTGAACTTGCATGGGTGTGACTCTAACGAATGCTAGATATAGAATTTACAACACAGTTGATGTTGTAGGAAAGGCTTATATATAATCACCTCACTATATAAAAGAAAATAAATGTTTTAGTATAGGAAAAGTGGCAGTGGGTAAATTTTGGTATAGATAATTGCAGAACTATTTGTTGTTAGTCTCCTTGTATTTTTGTGGGCTCCATGAAATTAATGTGCACTTTGACTCCTTCCACAGGGCTCCGGCGAAGTGAGAGTCTTTCAGAGAAGCAGGTCAAAGAAGCCAAATCTAAATGTAAAAGTATTGCACTGCTGCTGACAGCAGCACCCAATCCCAATTCCAAGGGGGTGCTGATGTTCAAAAAGCGTCGTCAAAGGGCGAGGAAATATACTTTAGTCAGCTACGGTACTGGGGAGTTAGAACGTGACGAAGACGAGGGTGAAGAAGGGGAAGGTGAAGAGGGTGACAAAGAAAACACTTTTGAAGTGAGTTTGCTTGCAACAAGCGAGTCAGAAATAGATGAAGATTTCTTCTCTGACATTGACAACAACGGTAAAATTGTGACATTTGACTGGGACAGTGGTCTACTTGAGGTTGAGAAGAAGATAAAAAGTGGAGACGAGATGCAGGCACTTCCAGAGAGCACAGGTAAAGGGGCCCTCATGTTTGCCAAGAGGCGTCAAAGGATGGATCAAATTACAGCTGAGCAGGAGGAGATGAAGGCACGCACAGTGCATACAAAGGAACGAAGAGAAGCAATGTCAGAGAACTTCCAGAAACTAAGTACTACAGTCTATCAAACAAAAGAGGAAGAAATGTCAAGACAGCAGACCTGTGTGAGCAAAAGCTACACAGACATGAGCCAAAATCATAGCAAAATGCTACAACAAAATGGCTTTGGCTTAGCACCAGACACAAACATCTCTTTTCAGTCCTCTGATGCTCAAAGAGCAGCTTCTTTGAATAAAACAGCAAAACCCTTCCTTTCTGGGGTTCAAAACAGAGCAGCTGCACCATTTTCACCCATAAGAAACATTACTAGTCCTCTTTCAGATATACCAGCACCACCTCCTTACTCCTCTGTTAGCCTACCACCTGAGGCTTTATACAGACCCGTTTCAGCTCCTGTAGCCAGCAGAGCTGCCCCATCTGTGTGGTCACCCAGCGAGCCAACAGAACACATAGCATCCCGAGATGAAAGGATTGCGGTACCAGCCAAAAGAACTGGGATACTGCAAGAAGCAAAGAGAAGAAGCACTTCAAAACCTATGTTCACTTTCAAAGAAGCACCCAAAGTAAGTCCTAATCCTGCCCTGTTGTCCCTTGTACACAATGCCGAGGGCAAAAAAACTACTGGGGCTGGTTTTGAGTCAGGACCTGAAGAAGACTACCTCAGTTTGGGAGCAGAAGCTTGCAATTTCATGCAGACTCAAACATCCAGACAAAAGGCCCCTCCTCCTGTTGCTCCAAAGCCTTCAGTCAAGATATCTCCTACTGCTGGTACTCCAGTTTGGTCACCTCCAGCTGTGGCTTCTAGCAAGGCTCCTTCTTTCCCAGCACCAGCCTCCCCTCAGGCAGCATATCCTGCACCACTCAAATCTCCAGAGTATCCTCATTCTCCTGCCCGTCCCCCAGGTACTCTCAACCTAGCTGGTCCTTTCAAAGGACCTCAAGCAACCCTTGTGAGTCCAAACCATACATCCAAGACAACCACACCAGTCACACCAAGTGCTGGAGAAAGAAAGACACCCTTTGAGATGCCACCAGCTATGAGCGGAAAAGGAGCACAGTTATTTGCCAGAAGGCACTCTCGAATGGAGAAGTATGTGGTAGATTCAGAGACTGTTCAGGCAAACATGGCACGAGCCTCGTCTCCAACTCCATCTTTACCAGCTTCTTGGAAATATTCATCTAATGTTCGAGCACCTCCACCTGTTGCTTATAATCCCATCCATAGCCCATCTTATCCTCCTGGTGCTACCAAGCCTTCCTCTAAGCCCACTGCTGCTACCAAAAACACAAAAAGAAAACCTAAGAAAGGTCTTAATGCTTTGGATATTATGAAACATCAACCTTATCAACTTGATGCATCTTTATTTACTTTTCAACCTCCTAGTACTAAGGAAAGCCTTGCTACTAAGCAGACATCGAAGTTGTCCACTTCAAAGCAAGCTCTGCCTTTAGGACCACCTAGTGCTGGCTCTCCTACTAATGCCCGGGCATCTTCAGTGTACTCCGTGCCAGCCTACGTTTCACAGCCTTTGTTCCAGTCAGATGCCCCTACCCCAGTAAATGAATCATTCGCACCTATGAGCTACTCTGCATTTTCTAAGCCAGAAAGCACCACATCCTCTTTGTTTACTGCTCCGAGGCCAAAATTTTCAGCAAAGAAAGCTGGTGCCACTGCACAGGTGTGGAAGCCATCCATTATTGAAGAGTAGCCCTTAAAGCTGAAACTTAGTGTCCATTTTGCTTGCAATCAATTGTTTGCAGCATTAACCTGGCACATAAACAATGCCAGTAGTATTCCTTAACTTCCTTAATAATGTCAGATATATCACCTTAAATCTGGGTCCAAAATATTTGAACTTTTTTAAGGAATTAAAATAGATGCAAATGTTAGCACTTTTATGCATATTTTCAGACGCTTTATACACAGAACATCCTGAAATGAACAGATACCATTGTACTAAGTAAGCAGGACACTAGGTTTTTGCTTTAGGACTCCTACATCAGAAATAACAGTAAACAATATTTCTGGTATGTCAAATTAATAGAGAAGAGCTTTCTTTCTGTCTTTCTGCCTCCCCTCCCCAACTGTGTTCTAATGACCTAGGGATTTGAGGACTTTTTTATTTTTAAAGAAGTGCCTTATTAAACAATATTAATAGTAACATATATTACTAACATAGCATAAAATAGATACAGTGTTAGACTCTGACTGATCAGTAAAAGAATACAACTGGATAGACCTTTGACCAGCACAGAGCACCGCTGAATTAAGTCAGAATCTGTCTTGGCTCACAGGTCCTTCCACAGGAATCTGATGGTCCACCAGGGGCTTAGTTTTCAAGCTACATGGATCAGCTGTGATCCAAAATTGTGAACTGCCTCTGTCATTTCACAGAGAATGTGTTATATGAGATGGTGGAGTGTTCTGAAGACTAAAAGAGGCGAAATGACTGTTGGAAAAATTGTTAAAGATTTCCCATTTTGGGGAAATCTGACATCCTAAGTGCAGACATGTTTTTAGCCAAAGTTTGCCTTCAATCAAGCAAGTAAGATAAAGCCAGTAAATCAAAATTATTGAACAGTCAGAGAGGTGAGCTGGAATTTCCAGCTGCAATGTAATGCAATAACTTCTTGTGAAAGCAAAGTGACTGAGAACTGAAGGAATACATATAGTCAAGGGTACTGATTCTTGCAACCAGAGTAGTATATGCCATAGAAATTAGCACTTAACTGTAAATCAGAACTATGATCACATGTCCTCTCGTACACATTTTATTATTTTCACTTGAAGCTTTACAGTACTTCTTCACACTTTAAATCTTTTTACTCTGGTCTTATACTTTCACATATTACTTGTCATACTGGGGACTAAGTATTGAAATACTGCTACTGTAGAAAATTATTAAGTCGGTGGTCTTAAAACCTACTGTGTAATACTGCAGTGAGTAAACAGTCTTGCTGAAATCAAGGAGCTGTATTTGAATAGCTTAGCATGTTTTTCCAGTAAGTAGTCCTGTTATCATCAGCGGTGCTAGGTCTGAAACAAGATTTTGTTTCACACAATTAAGGGTATCAAAATTCATCCCAAGTGTGAAGCTAAAGATTTTAAAGCACCATTGTGTGAATAAAGGTGGCAGAACCTGTTGATATATTTGTTTAAACTGCAATTAAGGTAGCTACAGACCAGATTGTGGATGTTCTATATCATAAGGTTTTAGTAGAACTATCTTTCATGATGAAGAAAACATTCCCCAGTATGAACAGTATCTCCTTATTTTGGTCCATGATGGTAACTCAAACTGCAATCGAAGTTGAGAAGCGTTTGGTTGTACATGCAGAAAACAGGCTGGAATCAAAGTCTGATCAAGCCAATAAAAATCACTCCTTTCAATTCTGGACCTCCAAAACCCTACTCTCCCCTTTATATTTTGGATTGGGATAATGATTACATTAGAAAATGACCAACTGATCCATTTCCCTCTTAAAATTCAAGAGAATTACTGGAAATTTTTTTTGGAAAAAATACTTTGAAAACCCCAAGAAAGTATTACACTGCATTTACCTGGAAACAGAAAGCAAAATTTTAATCTTTTGGAGATCTCCCTTCTCTCTCTTTTTCACTGTCAGCATCTGTATTTTTCTTCTATCATTAAACTTGTCCTTTTCCTCTCTGCCTGTTTGGCTTTATTTTCTTTGGTTTGGTTGCTATTTTTTGTTTCATGTACAGGCTGACAGTATGGGAAATCTATTTTCTATGCTATCCTCTTAATATGAAATCTCTTCCCTCCCTTTCCCTTTACATTTCCCTTTCCCCTTCCCTTTCTTTACTCCTTTCTTCTCCTCAGTAAAAGATATCTGAACTTGCATACACTATTTTAGGTAGAAGTTTAAGATATTAGTATCTACTTGGAATAAAGATACCTACCAAAGACAGGTCATGCTGCTAGAGAGATACACAGTCATCTAGTCAGCCTCATATTGCCTTATATGGTTTTATTCACAGTCTCCTCCTGTAAAATACATCTTTAAATTATAATCACACTTCTGTACTTGTTCAACCTACCACAACAAGAATATTTCCTCAGTGAGGAAATTTTTAGCAGCGTTGTACTTCCACCACAAGTGTTGATGCTGATGCATGTGGCTATTAACAAGACACAGCAGCTCACATAGCATGGCCACCAGTTCCTATTAGGCTCAGGTCAGCAATTTCTGGAATTCATCACCAGCGACCGAGTATCCCGTGTGAAAGGTGGGGATTAGGAAAATCTAACTTCTAGCATATATATGCGTATATGGCATACCACTTTTCAAGTAAGAAATAATAAGTGTTATTATTCTAATTACCAGCAGAAGAAACAAGAGGTAAAGCTGATACATATTCTCACGCAAAGGAAGTCAGCTGTTCAGAAAGACAGAAGTCAAGTAATAGGAGTTAGATGAGAGCTGTGGACTGAAACAGAAACTTTCTGTTTCCCAAGTCATCTGTCTAGAACTAATTTCACCAGAAAGACAGAAATGCATAGTTGTCATCTTTAAAATAATTTTGCTATTTCATTAATTTTCAGTACAACCCAAAAGTTCACTTAGAAAGTCTACTAAATCACACGCATGTTTACAGCAATAAGAAAGAAGTCAGCTTTTGTAATAGCAGTATAAAATATAGCTACTAGCCTATCTTCCTTTTACTTTGTCCAAAAGAAAAGGAAGTGTATCTATGCTGGAAATCTGTATTTTGATCACATTTGGAGTTTTTGCTGCTATTTAAATACAAGTATTTCATATGAACTATAGCAATGACAGAAAGATTTTTTTAAGCACCAGTAAGAGTTAAAAGCAAAAGCCACAGTGACACTAGTCCTCATATCTCAGCTAAGATCTTTTGAAAATCCCAAAGTCCAACTCTGAATTCAATTTCATATATACACATCCTTCTACACACATGCTGCTTGGATCCAAGTTGAATTCAAGACTCCTTTTACTAATCAGGTAAGTGTGTAATTCTCAATAAAATTTCAGAAAACTAGCCTACTTAAAGTAACAGTTTTATCCAAAATGCAGTCTCTTGTGAAGCAGACACTTAGAGGAAAGTTGAGCTGTTTGTTTTCACAGGTTCAAATTAAAACCTAACCATGGTGTCAAACATAGTTGAAATGTCAAGAAAACGAATGGTTTGTGTAGAGAGGAGCCATCTGAAATTTCACTTTGAAAAGGGAGTGAGCTTTAGTGAATGGTATTCTGAAAAAGCTATTTGAATTATTTTACATAATATGACAATGTTACCAAGATCCTGTTGTTATGTTCACTATGTAAGCATATTTAACAGTGATTTTAGCCCACCCGTTATAACAATACTTATAGTATGCTTACATTAAAAGAGGCATTTAAACAGTTTATGCTGGTTATAGCACATTTAGTTATAGCACACGCCAGAGGTATTATACTGCACCAGTTTGGGTCTCACAGTCGAGATAGAGTTTTCATGAAAACAGCTACCTCAGTCAAGAGTTTATATACTTTTAATTTCTGACTCAGTTATAAACCTCTTGTTATAAAACTCAATTTAAAAGTTTTGTTTTGGAGATGAGTAGTTATTAGACAAAAAGCTAAAATTTCCATTTCAAATATCAAATACAAAATTTAGTTCTTGAACAGAGAACTGCTTAACTTCTCCCCCAGTTTTCTAGGTAACCACTCTTTCTATGCTCCTGCTCAGCAAAAGTTTACACATTATGCAACAATTAGAAAGATATTTCAATTATTATTATTTTCTGTAGGAACATTTATTGAGTAAATATTACCATCTCATACAAGTAAACCTCATTCATTGGCTCTTTGCTTTCTTATGGAAGAAACATTTTTGCCTGTGTCCTAAGATATGTGACCATATCCAGTGACAATAAGCTGCTTGGTTCCAAAAGTACCTGGCCAATGGCATGGGACTTCATAATACACTCATATTGAGACTTGAAGCAGGGAATGCCCACTTCTCTTGTAGACACATTGACAATTCATTTTGAGATCAAGACAATGCCATTTTGAGATCAGCCACTAAGAGGAGGTTTCAGTTCAGTTTTGTCTGAAGTATTCTTGCACTGATCCTAATTTTATATACCTACTTCTATTTTATTTATTTTTGTATGCCTAATTTTATTTTATTTGAGATATTCAAGAGTCAAGACATGAAATCAGCCCTAAAACTGTAGTGACCCATTTTGCTGTCACCACAGCAATCATGCGGCAATGAATTTATTTTCTTTTTGGCAGAGTGCTGTCATTATTCACACTAAAATGAATGTTCAGAATTCAAACAAATCCGTATTTATTTGTAGTAAAGAAATACTAAGATATCTGAGGTATCAGCAGCCTCCAAATCTTAGAAAGAGAGGACCTGGTGTTTGGTTCAGGTAGCAAAATTAGGGCTAAGTGGCAGAGCAGCAATTACGACAGAAAAAACTATGATTAGAGGGAGCCAAGCACTGGGGAGAAAAATCCAGAAAAACACCAGAGACTGCACATGGTAATCATATTCCTCATTAACAGAGGATCATGAAATACTCAAGGTGAAAGAAAAGAAAGGGTTTAATTATTCTGCACAGAGAAGGCTAACTATTTCCAGCCTTTTGTTGAAGTTTTCTAGATTATTCTTGGATGACAGAGCACTCACATCACTGGGCATGATTTTTTTTTCCATTACTATTTACAAAGAGATACTGTGAAAGAACCAAAATGCTAATACCCAGCAAAAATTAAAAAGTGAGCTTTAAAAAGAAGCAGGTCCTACCAACAGACCATTGCTCTGAGAGGCAACAGATCTACAAACATATTGTTCTAGATACTCCTATATGTAAGAGTTCTAGAAAGTGCTAAGGTAAACTCTGATAAAAGATTATAAGCAATTATGAAGAGAATTTGACAGTAGCTGATGTGATCTGGGAGGAGCATTGTTTATCAAGTATCCAGGACAATACCTCAACAAAGGACCAGCCTTGTCGTCATGCTCTGTAGCTCCAGCCTCCCTGTGAGGAATTCACTATGAGGTAGGGAAATACCAGTGAAATGTCAGGACTCTTTGGAACTAATAATTCACAAAGTCTTTCTCCTCTCTTTTACCAAGATCCTTTTCCACATTTTATAGCTTTAGGAAAAAAAAAATCAGTTCTGAAAAGATCCACTCTTCCAGTCTTGCCTTTTTAAGAAAACTTGATACATCTTTCTTTGCCTGAAGTCATACACCCAGGATTCCACTGATTGCTTCGGAAGTGCAGCATGGCAAGTGCAGATCTCAGTTACACAGCTTGGCATAATGTTATTTGGTAATGACTGTACTCAGCTTGAAATAGAAATGTTATACAAAGAAGAAACTTGACAAGACCCTCAAAAACCTGTAGATTCAGAAGCTCTGAATTACTTATTTTGTGGTAGGTTTCCTGAGAAAATATGAGAGCCTGGTAATTTCATGTAGCACATCTGGTGCCACCGTCACAAGTTCACAGTACCATGACAATAGCTGTTCTTACTTTATAGTAAACATTACCTTTGCATGTGATTACCTAAGGGAGCAGCTGGAATCACTGGGGAGCTATGCCTGGAAAGTGTTTTTCAGGTTGGCTGCTTACTACAGGAAGCACTTTTGATTTTTTATCAAATGATTTAAAGAGCAGGAAAAATCCTGAGGATCAGTGAAATACAGCGTCTGAAGGATCTTTACAGAAGAACTCTTCCTTTGCAAGCTAAGACAAACCACATGATACTATTTCCATGGTTTTAACACTTGCTTCCTTGAGTAAGGCTGGCAAAGACTTTAGTAAGCATGCTAATCCAGTCTCCTGCTATTCTCTGCAGTTTTCAAAGAAAAAATTCTATTTCTAACTGTTTTTAATTTCAGTCCACCTGAAACCTTCACAAACTTATACGGTAGTATAAGCACAAGGAGAGCCTCTTTGTTCTACTGTGTCGTGTCCAAAGATCAAGTTCTAACGGAGTATTCTCAGGATTATACATATATATATATATAACACATATATATAACTGTTATGTGTATATATATATATAAAACATATATATAATATATATATAACAGAATTCTCAGGAGCTAGGTGTAAAACACAAGGTGCTCCCACTGAGCCTATATAAGACTCTTAGCTTGAATATACAAAGGAAAGTCTACATGGAAATATGAGACACGTCAGACAGAAAGATCAGTCTAAAATTAGTTCTAAAGCACGTAGTGGTACCACTTTTCATGGTAAAAGATGCTAGAATTTTTTGTCACTGACGTGTACTTTTCCCTACTCTCACTCTTTGAAATGGCTGAACTATATAGGTTCATCTGATTGAAATGCATCTGAAATGGCTGAATTATTTAGGATGAAATAAATAAGAAAAAAACCAAAATAACTGCACCAGAAAATTTAAGTTTGAAAGACCTCAGAAGAAAATCATAAAGAATTGGATTATTTATCTTTTAGTATGGATACGTTAAGCAACAACAGTGCCACCATCTTCAAGTATTACAATATCATATATATTTATTTTCTTTGATTTTAGAAAGAATTCTCATTAGACTTTATAACAACTTTAAAGACTTTCATTGTTCATACAAAATAGCAAAGTCAGAAACCAGGAACAACTTTGCCCTTGTTTTTCAAATGTTCAATCACAAGGCTTCATCTTCCAAAGACTTCCTCCAAGCTGTGTAATATTTAAGTCCAGAAGGTGGCAGCAGATATTCTTGTTACAAGAAATAAACTGTCTATTCTAAGAAAGCTAAGATGCCTTTAAGGCTATTCAAGAAAAGCTAAGAGGCAAAAAAAGCTTCATCTATTCTCTTTTTAGAAACATAACTGTATTGTATTTTGATAATCAAATATGGATAAAGATAAATGATAATAGAAAGCACTAATTTTCTCTCATTTACACAGGCGCAAACTGAGCTCACTGAATAACTAATTTAATACAGGTTAGCAGCACTATTAGGCATTCTGCAATAGTGAAAGCCTAATTCTACTTACTTATCTACTTATCTTACTTTTCTACCATTACTTGACAATCAAAAAGGACTTTACTGTGAGAAGCAGAATTTGTCACAAAGCCTATGTAAGATGTTTGACAGCAGCCATTTCATTAGTTTGTATACCAACAATATCACAATTATTCTTACCTGAAATAATATCACAGTTATAAACAATCTAAACTTAGAATAATCTGGGTTCCAGTTCTGAAATTCCCCATAAATTTTTGAAAGCAAGCCTGAAAAGGCAGCTTTGAGGAAGCTAGGATCAGACATGAACTATGTGATTTTAATTTATTTCTAATCTCAGTACAGCCCCTGACATGGCTTTAGTTGTTAGGTAAAATTCCCTGCCTCCCCAGCCATTACTAACCAAAACGCTGCATTCCAATTTTAGCCTGCTAGAAATTATTTCCAGAGCTTCAAATAAATATGACTTTTCCATTTTATTTCTTCTTCTTTTTTAAAAAAAAAAAAATCATATTGTGTAATAGCTATCACATTTACTCCAGAGCTGGCAGCATTTCAGAGAGAAATTATTTTTCATTACATAAAGTTTAAACTGTAAATGCTTTGGGATAAAAAAAGCTGTAATAAAATAACCAATATGTCTCCCTTCCATAAACAGTTCAGTTTAAAAATCTGAAGTGCTTGGTTTTTGTTTAAAAAATTGAAAGAATGATAGAATTAAAAGGCATAAAAATCAAGTATTTCATATTTTGTCCTATCATTTTCTCAGTGGTTTGGTCTCTAACCGCAGTAGCCCTCACAAGCCCATAGGAAGTAAAATGAGAAGTGCATCACTCTGGGCTTTTTAAAAACACAGCCATTTTTTGAGACATTACAACTGTTTTATCTACTTCCTCCTTCTTTGTCCTGTTTTTGTGTAAACATTAGTCAGGTGCTAATGTTAACTCAGATTTGAACATGTTTTGACATGGGATTAAGAACCAGGAGTATAATGAAAGGACAAAAATTAAACTGCCTTAATGACTTAGACACCTAAGTCACTTTTTTTCAAACAACTTAATCAGGTGGGAGTGTACGTTTGCAGAGAGTTTCACTGGGCTATTAAGAATCCAACCTACTTTTGAAAACAGAACTCCTGCTTGTTTTTGAAAATATAATACATGCCTCTCTAACTGCTGAAAAGGCAGTTTCAGCCTGTAAACATATGAGCAGTTTTCACTTACTATGGAGATTTGCCACCTGAGACAGAAAGTTATTGTGAAATCATTTCACTAAGTAGTATTTTGCATTCTCATTTGGTCTCTAAGATGAAAAATATCTTTCCAACTCATGCCTTTAAAATTTGCACTATTTAATGAAATTCAGTATTGCTCTTTTTGTCTTTCAGCTTTTCAAAGCTTTTCAAGTTGTATCACAAAATTTGAAATAGCAGTAAGTTCCAAATAACCAATTCTTCTGGGCTACTGAATAGATACGACTGAAACAAAGGTATACATTTACACTCCTACTTACATTAAATAGATCTATATTTGCATAAACCTTTTATAAGTACTGTTTATATTCATTTACATATATATCAAACCAGTTTCTTTTGGAAGTAATATTACATTTGCTTTAGCTTTTATTAATACACAGCTTATAAATATCAAAAATGCCTGTGGTACAATAAATGTTTTCTTCACTAACCAGTTTATAAATAGTTCACATTTTTAAAGTCAATGTTAACCTAAACAAGGCAGCTCTTAACTGCCTTTCCTCTTCTTGACATCTGAGAATCGTTTTCCCTTCAATAACTATCGTAGAAAAGATCCTTCTCTCTGAAAACATTCATATGAAGCAACGGAAAAGAACAAATAAATCACTCTATGTGGTGCTGGTTTGTTTTGCAGCATAAAACTTTGAGTGCTGCTACGGTATTGTAATCAATGCTTTTCAACAAGATTACTGTAACACAATTTCTGGTAATGTCGTAACTCTGGTAGCATATCACTCTTCCTTCTCTTGATTTCTGGGAAGATATGGAAGATCTTTACCCCTCTTTTTCTGATCTTCTTGTAAAATAATTATTAACCATTTGCATTTCTTATTTCCCATATGATGTGGGGTTTGTACCTTCTTTTTAGTACATGCTTGTCAAAAGATATATCTCCAAGAATTAAATATAAAGGGAAAATAATAGAAAGCACCACTATGTCAGGCTGCTGCTGTCCAGTAAGTGAATGATGAACTGTAGTGACTAGATGTTGCCTTAATTTGTTTGTTAGTTTGAAGGGGGGGAACACCAAAGTAGTGACAGAAATCAGCATATGAATATCAAATATGGGCCTGACTTGAATTTAGAAATATTCAGACTTAGACTTCCAGTCTAGGAACACCACTACCAAAAATAAATTAACTGCAATGAAAAAAAGGCAATATTCATCTTCTCTCAGTTTCTGCATTATTATACACTTATATTTTAGCAAACTCATACTTCCAGATGTAAGGAACTGCACATTATCTTCAGCAATACAGATCTTACTGAATGTGTTTGTTGTACCCAATATATCTAGTCTCCTAACATGATACCACCCAACCAAAGCAGTCCACTGGGGCATTTTTTGGAAGACCTGGACTGTTTTTCTGTCAGAAGGAAGTAATTCAGATGACGGCTATTAAGATGAAATGCAGAAATGTCCATGAATATGCAAGTTGAAAAAATACAAGAAAAGGTGACTGTTTATCAAAATTCATGGAAGTTTTTTTTTTTTCCCCCCAGATAAATTGGCACAATCTCTTACTGGCCAGTTAAATTGTTACAGTGGCTGCAGGTTACCTGGAAGACTATAAATCAAATTCCATTGGAAAAAACTATCAGTCACAGATGTCTTCACCCTAATAGAGTGATCACTGGGTAATCCTATTCAGAAACAAGGAAAGCCATCCTTACATAAGGAAACATTCTTCACCTCATGAGACACTACGAACTGTTTGGATTCTTACCTAGCTGTTTTATCCATAAGACCCTGACTAAAGTCAAAAAAAAAAAAAAAAAAAAAAAAAAAAAGAGTACAAGGAATATTAGTATAACCAAAATCATTCCCAAGCATTCCCAAGGCACTACTGATGTTCCAGTTTGCTGCCTGTGTATCTTCTTGCAAGGCCTAACATTCTAGCCAAATACAGACCCATACTGCACAAAAGCTAATAAACTGAGCAGAATTTCACACCAAAATGGAGAAAATATTTTTATTTGCCTATGAGACTAAACTCGTTCATATCCAAGGCATCTCACAGGATTTGGCTGCTTGATTTTTTTTATAAGGACCAATTCAATAGACATAATAAAATTCTCCAGATTACCAGTATTTGAGATTCTGCTTTTTCTACAACAACCCTTACATGCTGAATTTATGATTTGCGTGACCTTACATGTGCCACAGATAGGTATGATTTGAATTACAAACACTTGTTCATTGTGTCTTCCAAATGAAGGACACAGGGGATTCTCAAGCCAGTAAAAAGCTCATCCCCGAATCTGTTTTTCAAAACTCTGTGCTAGTAACTGTATACTGTATTGTTTGATTCATACAGAGTTGTTTTGGTTTTTTATGAGGTGATTTTATCTCTCTTCTGCCAGATCCCTTTCTTTGCCTTGTATGATAACAAAGCTACGTATAGAATAGTTTTCATCATCATAGAATATAATTTTATTTTCCACTGACAATCTTGATTTTCTGTTGAATCTGATCTACCACCTGCTTTAAAAAAATGTAGAACTCATTATAATCGCACATTTAATTTTATCTACACTAGTTCTGCTTTTACAAGTTAAACTTGTATCTTCATAACACAGTAGAACGGCCCATTTTGTTAGACAAATAGTGAAATACACTTGAAAACTTACCATTCCCTGATTAAACTCAAAGAAAATTAACTCCTGCTTTATTAGTTATGCTTAGGCCCAAAAAATACTTCTGTGACTTTATGAACTCTGGAGTTCTTCTCTAAACATGACAGTCTAAACAGTATCTTCATCTAATTGTTTTGAAAAGTCAGATATTCCTTCCTTCAACAGTATAATTTCCCTCTGCATCTCTGGAATTCTAAGAAGTACTTCCAGGGCTTGGAAATGGAATTTCTATTAAAAAAAGGGGAAATTTTCTGTCTGCTCAGCATAGACAATGCTCTAGAACCCTCCTAAGATCACTTAACACATGTAGACTAGTAGATGGATCTGTTTGATCAACTTTTTCATCCCTCTATACAATCGTATCTTCTTAGTTTCATGGCTGAGGTTATCAGATTAATTTCTAATAGAAACTGTATCTAACTTTCCATCCTTCTTTCGGTTTTGCACCTTATAAATTGTTTCCCTGCCAATAATTTAAACAAAATGCACTAAGCAGGCTTGCTGAATAAGCTCTTTTCTGTAGATTCAGTGAAGAAAGAAATCGTAATACATTAGAGGAGAATTATTCTAACTGGCCTATCTGGGTGTGCCACTTATTGGCCCTAAGCATGATCTATTATCTGGACTCTTACTTTGCAGGTAAGAAAAAGAGCTCACACTCATTAAGTGAACTGAATTAGGTACAGGGAAACTTTAATCCATACTTGACAGTATATGTATGTTTTTTTTATTCAGTTACCTTCCAAATGGATAATTCTTTTTTATATGCTTTTTTATATATATTTTATATTATACAGTTACATATTATTCATATGCTTGCTTTTATACTATCTTAGAGTACTCAATTGGGATCTGCCTATATGTGATGATCTGATCAGCCACATTTTAAAGCTTGATCATCTCAAGGTTTAAGTGAGGATTCTTAAAAAATAACTAAGCAAAGCTGCCCCAAATGAAGGGTTGTTTTGTTTTGTTTTCTGCATAGAAGCAGAATTTTGTGAAAACTTGCCGTAAGTATGTGGGGGTAGGATTAATAACACTGGGGATTTTTCCCTCTGGAACTGCAAACTGGGAATAGTGGTTCATAGTTCTGCTGTACAGCACTAGTTGTGAAATTTGTTTCATTACATAACCTCTGTGTGGCACATCTTTTTTAAGAGATTCAGACTGAGCACCAACAAACTGACTGCAAATAATGAAATCAGTAGCCCCTTTCTCAGTTTCCATCTCTCATATGCAAGGCTGATATGAAAACACGATTTAAAATCCTGTGTGAAGCAGTAGCCTTTTAGGTTCCTTAAAAGTGTCAAGATCCTGTGACAGAAAAGCCTATAAAACATGACATTTCTATGTGAATCTTTGCTTGATAAGCTATAGCTTTTATGATCAGATACCTATCAACTTTTATCTAGATCATGTCCACAGTATTTTAAGTTTGGAAACTCAGTAGCAAAAGTAACACAGACCAATGTTGTTTGAATGAAATTCTATCAAAGCCTCTGGCAAAGGAGCCCGGAATTTCACACTGGCTTTCAGAATTAAAGGCATTTAAACCTCAGGATATGAATCAGTGGGTGTAAATCAATGAGTTTAGGAGCCACATGCACAGAAACTACTCAGGAAGAACAATGTAATTTGCCTGTGCAACACAAAGAACATCTGGCTTGGGGAAAATGTACCTGTTTGAAAATGTACCTGTTTCATATGCTGCCAAATGACTATTGCAGCAGAACTTTCTCATTACCGCAGTTTCTGTTTCAAAGTGCTGTATTACTAAGAAGATTAGGATTTGTCAAATATGAATGGATTGCTCCTATAAATGGGTCAGAATGTTCTGAAATTTTGAGGGCACTGCCTTTTAAAGAAGCCAGGTTAAATAGCATGATGTAAGGGTATTAAGTGAATGATTGTGTTAATATCTTTAATTTGGTGTGTTATTTTTGTGCGCTGAAAAGTGAAAACTACGTTAAGTCTAATAATTTCAGAGTAAGGAATGCCTCTCTTAAAAGAAGACTGACAGAGGTATCCTCTCAGACAGATATCCTAGACAGAGCCTGTTATCAAATAAACTAGGTTGTGCCTGCATATTAGAAAGAATCTTGCAAACACACACACAATTGTCACAACACGACTTTTTTTTCATTATTAAGAACGTCCTTTTCAGAAAAAGACACACTAGTTAATGCACAGTTGCTAACATAATTGTACCTTTTCAGTAAAAGCCTGTATTTGTCCTACTTTCCTCCAAAATTCAATTTGCTCTGTCTTTGTTCCTGTTGCTTTCTCTGCCTCCTTTTTAATACTCCTTTTTCCACTTAAAAAGTATTAAAAAGTGTCCATAAAAATACAAAGGTATCGCCAAGATGACTTGCTTTTATAGAACCATAGAATCATAGAATAGTTAGAATTGGAAAGGAACTTAAGATCATCTAGTTCCGACCCACCTGCCATGGGCAGGGGCACCTCACACTAAACCATATCAGCCAAGGCTCTGTCCAACCTGGCCTTGAACACCGCCAGGAATGTAGCATCCACAACTTCCTTGGGCAGCCCATTCCAGTGCCTCACCACCCTCATAGCAAAGAGCTTCTTCCTTATATCTAACCTGAACTTCCCCTGTTTAAGTTTGAACACATTACCCCTTGTCCTATCACTGCAGTCCCTAATGAAGAGTCCCTCTCTAGCATCCTTGTAGGCCCCCTTCAGATACTGGAAGGCTCCTATGAGGTCTCCATGCAGCCTTCTCTTCTCCAGGCTAAACAGCCCCAACTTTTCTCTGCCTCATATGGCAGGTGCTCCAGCCCCCTGATCATCCTTGTAGTCCTCCTCTGGATTTGTCCACAGCTCTGTGTCCTTTTTATGTTGAGACACCAGAACTGTACACAATACTTCAAGTAAGGTCTCACGAGAGCAGAGCAGAGGGGCAGGATCACCTCCTTTGACCTGCTGGTCACGCTCCTTTTGATGCAGCCCACGATACGGTTGGCTTTCTGGGCTGCAAGCACACTGTCAGCTCATGTTAAGTTTCTCATCAATCAACACTAGCAAGTTCTTCTCCGCAGGGCTGCTTCTTTCTCCGCCCAACCTGCAGCTGTGCCTGAGTCTGTTGTTCCAGTTTGGAAGTGAAGGATCTTCCTTTTTTTCTTTTTTAATAACTGTAACTATATTTAGTATTTTGTTTTCCTAGGAAAGAAGCAGTGGACGCTCATTATCACTTCCTGGGAGACCTTCTTCATTCATTTCTCGAGCAATGTCTCCTACTTCTCCTCTTACATTTCAGTCTGCCCCTGATTACTTCAGCAAGACAGACACAGCAGCTGACATGACTGGCAAGAGACTGACTCCCTGAGAAGCAGCATCAAGGTCCTCTCTTGGCCTAGTGGATGAAGCTTTTGGGCCTCAAAATATGCATGAATCCATTGCTGCTAATGTAGTATCAGCTGCTCGCAGGAAAACACTTCCTGAGCAATCAGATAAATGGAAACAAAAGGTTTCTTATGAGTCTGCAGTCACAAGTGGTAGTGTAGCCTTACCGGGAGGGAAGCAATCGAGTATTTTATCACCCCCCAGAAGCTCCCTATCCACCCCAAGTGTGATCACGCAGGCTGGCTCTCACCTGCAGTATGCTTACTGCAGTCAACAGTCCAGAACAGATCTTGATATAATATCCATGGATTCCAGGTCTGACTATTGCTTGTCAACAGCTGATTCAAACTACAATCCACAGCCAAGGGGATGGAGGCATCCAACATGAGCAGCTGAAGGGCCTGGCATATTTTCCTTTCTTCCAGCTTTACAAGGCTTAGATTTGAGTTGGAGAAGGAGTTTCTTGCTGGCCTGACAATCTGTGAACTTTAGAAATGACAAGGCAAAACTGAATGGAGCAGAGTTTTCACATGACCACAGGGCTCTACAATAGACTCAGTTTTACACCTAACCTAACATTTTTCTGTTCTTCAAAAGGCAAAAATACACATTTCTTGGGGTGAGGGGTAGGATGAAAGCAGGGCAACCAATGTACTTGATACACAGATCTAGAAAGGATGTAGATGGAGACAGTACAAGTGCTTGCAGTAAAGTCAGTGTGTGTGTATGGTGGGGGGAAGTAAAATTAGGGCATTTTTAAGGCAAGAAGTATTTTATGGGATCTCACAGGTTTTCTGGGTATGTTTGACATTACAGTTCCAAAGTACCAGCTATAACCAGACTTGGGAAAGTTCCAGTAGAAGTGGAATACTTGGAAGCACTGGCTTATTTGCCATAGGTTTTCTTTCCTGCATTTTTTAAATGAGCTAAGAAAGTAAACCACTGAATATTTTTACTGTGACAACAGTTAAAATACATCTGTGATCATGGTACCTGAATCCTTACAACACGTAGATGCATGCGCTCTTGAGCAGTCACCCATTTCAGATGGCTTTCAAGACAGTTTCGAGAAAGCTCTGCATATTGTAATTAATCAAATAATCCAAACCAAACAGGAAGCAAGGTGTTATTAATAGAGATCAGCACTATGATACTTGAATAACAAAAAGGATGAGGACAGTATTTAGAGTGTACTTAAACTGGATTGCAAGTTAACTTTGTAATAAACTAACAAACAAGTCAGAGGCTGAACAGCCTTTCTCTGTGAAACGCACTATTCGTTCAACAGCTAGTGCTACAGTGTCTGGTAATCCAACTGCCTGAGCTGTTATTCTTAGTATCTAGGTAGTTCAATGTTTAGAAAGCTTTTGATTTGTATTCTCAGTTTGGAAAACAGATCAGGTATTGCTTATCAAGAACAATACCTGTTCTAGATAGAAATCAATATGTGAAAGAGGGTTAATGACATGCCTTAAATAGTATGCATCTAGTATGAGTAGCAAATATTTGGACAGTTGGTTACAATTAAACTGTCTTGATGCATCTGAAGAGACAGTAAATAATTTTTTCTGGTGATACGTATCTTGCACTTGAGCTTATTTAAACAGTAGAAATATGTGGCTGAAAATACATGTAGGCCAAGCTTATTGGGTAGTTTAGATGTTGTTAAAGTATTAAATGAAAGCCCCAAGTTTTACAAAATGCTCTGCATCCTCCTCATTTTGTGGGGCATTCTTCAAGGATCTGTCAAGCAGTCATCTAAAATTACTGCAAAAGCACTGTTAGCTACCCTTAGTTTCAGTACAATTGCCACCTATGAGTGATTAGATTAGAATGAACTGAAATACATATGCAGTAAGAAAGAACATAGTACAAAAACTTCCCATCTGCACAGATTTTTTCATTAGAGCGAATATATTATAAAATATAATTGGTATAGTGGAAAAAGGAAAATTAAAACCAAATTCAGTTGACCTGGAACTTCCCATAAAACCAAATAATTACATGAAAAATATTCACTTAGTGAGTTGTTATTGGCAGAAATTCTCTGTTCAAACAGAAGTCTCCCTGAAATCAACTGATCCTTTTGACCAAGCAAGAAATGAAGGTATGGCAGCTGTAAACTTTGAAAATAGGATCACATTGCTATAGCACCTTCTAAATTTATTTCACAAAATATGAATTTGCAAAGAAAAGGTGATGTAGAAAAATTGCATTAACAACGCTGCCGTGACATGCCTGAAAATGAGCTTCGCACATATGCATATAATCAGAATAAATTTTCCCGCCACACAGACAAAAATACAGTTTTCTTTGCCAAGTCCCATAATGTCCCCTTTTATCAAGACTGGGAATACTCCGATGGAAACCAATGGGACTGTGGTAGTCCCATCAGTCTTTAATACCTTCTCTTCAGATCCAGGCCAATTTCCCTGGAAATACATGCCAAATTTTCACTTAATTTCAGTGAAATTTTAATTCCAAGTGAAATTCAGTGAAGGTTACAATTCAAAGTCATCAAAGCCTTAACTATTCAATAAATGGTAGTTTCTGTTTATTTCACAGAAGGCCTACATTCTGAAAATTATATAATGGTTACTTATTTTGCTGAACTGTGGTACACATTACCATAACAAAATGATTCCCTGTATGCAGGTAAAGTTCAGGTTTCTGGTTTGAACTGTGTATTTTACATTGCTAAACAGGAAACCTGATTAATGAATTTGAAGTAAGGCATACTTTCACCCAATATACTTATTTTAATTCTCAGAATGTGATATCTAACTTTTGAATTCTTATTGAAAGATATGTTGTGAACTCTAAGGTCATATATGTACCAAAAGGAAATGTGTGCTTAATTTTAAGCTACATGCATTTCAAAATTGCCAAAAATATCTTTAAATTTTGATATTACAAAGAAGTGATTATACAAAATGATATTAGAAAGCATTTAATGCTGTGATCACATAGCAATACAGAAAAATACACATATGATCAAGCTCTAACACCCTAATTCACAACAAACATAAGAACAGCAGAATCAGAAAGTTTCAGATGGAATCACTGACTTTCTGCCAATGTGCCAAGAAAAACAAAGTGGAGCCTTAGAATTTTCTTCTATTTACAAGAAGACATTCATCATCAAGTATTTCTGTGAACATGAAAATTACAGGCATTGAATTTCATGGGTTTTGATCTTATCATAGATAATTGTGGGTGTTTAACATGTTCTACTACAGATTTTTTTTCCTGCTGCTGAGGATTTACTAGCTCTCTTTCCCATATGGATTCTCTCTTACCTAATAATGAATAAGTTCACACTGCAAGCACTTCCCTCAATAGCAATGCTGGTAAGTGTATCCATCCTCCACCCAGCTGTTTATTTTTATGAAGCCTGTGGGCAAAGACCTCAAAGTCTTTGAGATCTATTCCACTGCCACATAGAAATGAGATATAAACATTTTCAAAGTTATTAATGGGAGGACAGACATACACATAGGCATGCGGACAGATCATATAGCCTTGTTTACAAAGGAAATCAGGCTAAAACCAGATTGAGGCAAAGTACCGATTTCAGTGAAAGCAGCAGGCCCAGACTACTAAATGATGTATTAATGCACACAGAGCTTTATGACAAATCACATGGCATTTTTCACTTTCTGTTTATCACCCCATTCCTCCACTAGCAAAGCATCTTTCTATCAAATAGTTGTGACTGTTGTGAGTTATTTCTGAATATATTAACACAAATATTTCTTACATTTGTGTTTGAATGCACAGTTCTGCTCAGCAAATGTGAGGAAAAAATTCTCTTGGTATTTAAAATATGTTGTTTTTGTGTTCACTCTCAGAGATTTCTCTGTTAATATCCACAGTATTTGAATACACAATGTAACTGAAAATTTAGTTTCTTCAGGTATGTTAGATGATGATGTTCACAGCTCGTTTGTTATTTGTTTTCAATTTGTTTTGCGTTAACACAACTAAATATCTATTCACATTGCATTTCTGCCTAGTAGCAAAAGACTGTATTATCATTACAAAAGGCTGTTCACTTCTAAAGACTTTTTGCTCACTGAAAGGACACTTTGAGAGTGCATGCCAGAGATGTAAACTGTATCATTTAATAAAGTGATCTGACCTATCAGATGAGAAAGACAATTTCATTTTCCCTAAATTCTTGTCTGTTTGTTTAAATAATGTGAACCCAAGTAAAGCCTAATCTCTTTTTCTGCACCATTTTTAGATTCTCTGTCTGCCTGTCGGTGACCTTGTGCTGATATAAGCTTCTGGAAGCTTAAATCAACATCAGGTCAAATGGCAACTTGTTAAATTCAGTAGAATTTCATTTCATACTGACTAAGCGAGGAAGGAAACACAGTGAAGCGCAACCTACCCAGGTAAAATAATATGGCCAGAGCCATACGTTTGAACATTTTCATCTCTACCATAAAAATCTGCAACATCTACTTACTATAATTACTTGTCTACATTCCATGAATCTACACCTCTGTTTAGTTCCTGTAGGTTTGCTCATAAGGGCTGCATCACTGTATTCTCTTGATGCTTATTCTCATTTGAAACATTAAATTGAAATTTAAAGAAATAATTATCAAGAATAAATTGTGAACCCACTCTTTACATTATTCAGGCTATTTGGGTGAATAGCTCTCAAGGAAATAAGGATGGCACGTACAATCTATCTGTAAAAAGTCAGATGAAATTTTCACTATTTATGTGAAATGAATCACAAAGCATGTTTTGCATTTGTAAAGCAAGCAGCATTTTGTCCCCACTATAAGAAAAATTCATGCATGTAAAACTTGGGGAACTGATAAAGCTTGACAAAAGCACTTTAATAGCTTTGTTCTACAAAGGGTTTACAAGGTTGTAAGAGACTCACTACTACTCCTTTTCATGGTTACATTTTCATTCTTCGGTATACTCTTAAATACATAGCATAGTATAGACCAGATTCACAGTTTAAAGCAATGCCTCTGACTTCAGTAATTTGCAACAGATTCAAAATTTCACTACACAGACAGTCATTCATTTTGTATGATGTCTCACGCTCTAGAGAATGTACTTTGGGTTTCTTGAAATGTCCTAGATTTTCTGGTGAATTCATCAACATTTAAGAGCATTTAAAATTACTACAGTGGGGCAGACTGCTCAATTACTGAGCATGAGTCTGGTGGAATGAATATTTGGCATAAAGCATAATTTTAAATCCAGAAAGAAAGGCAGATGTTTCCAGGCTAGTATCCACTTCTCCTCAAATCAAACATTAGTGCTTTTAAATTGTCCATTACATATAATAATTGCATTTTATAATAACAAATACTGCATTTTCAAAAGAAATCTTGTGTTGCTGCTGAGTCAGAAACAGCACTCAAACCAGCATTTGGTGTTCATTCACACATTTTCAATCCTCAAAAAAGGACTCAAATGTTTGATATTCAAAACAAAATTACCTCAGGAGTGTTTATGTGTATGCACATCTAAGTTGTAGGGGTCTTTTTTTTGAGAAAGGTTAATTAATAGATGTTAATGGACAATTAGACCACACTGTGCTGTGGTACTGTCCAAATATAGCTGGAAGGTTACAAGGTGACACACAGAGAAAGGTGTTGATAAACCCCTAGCTATTAATAGCACCTAGTTACATTTTCATCTTTAAAATAAATCAAAACCTGAGGATAATTTTGTCTAAACAGTGCAGAGGTTCATAGCATATTTTTTCTCTATAAATAAAGAAACCTAAGTGGAGATATGGTAAAAGCTGGAAAAATAATTATGTTGTAAACAGTGATTTTAAGCAGGTTGTAGAAAAGCAGAATTTGCCCAAGGCAAAAATGTAAAATAAGAAGCTTTAACGCATTCAGAATCAGAATAATAGATGTATTGGCAATTTTCCCTGGCATGGACATCCTCACAGGACTATAGCAGTTATAAAACAAATGCCACTTTTCACTAATATTAACAATTTGTTAAGCCATTTTAGTTTCAATCACTCACTTGATGGTATTAATGGATGCACTTGAGTTTAATCTCAGAAAAAGAGTAATTTTTGGGAAACAAGAATCAACATAAAGTCAGCATATGCTCAGCTCTACAGTATTTCTAATATTTTTTTCTAACAGAAAAGCATCTAAGCACAAACAGCACATAGCATTTTTTATCAGGCGCTCATCAGCTACTCCAATTTTCAGGTCTGTTCAACACAGTTAATATGTACAGTTAAATGCCTCTTGCCTATTAAATAGTTTGTATATTGGAACACGAGCTTAAATTGAAGCTCTCTGGTGAATTGGTGAATTACTTGCATACACTTTTGTGTGTATGAACATCTGAACAATCTCAGATGCCATTTTTTTAAAAGCCAAGAAACAAATTGATAACTTTTCTAGTTCACAAGAAATTTCCCACTATGGATCCACATAATTTCACATCTAAAGTGAAAGTTCAAAATTATTTCCTCCACTATTTCTGCAGAGTTGTCCACTATTCTTTATTTCCTCTGGCAGTTTATAAGTCCAAGAGAATTTCTATGTAGTAGTAAAATAAAATAAAAAGATCAGTGTAGAAATGAATAAATCTACCTACTGAATCAGATGCCCTGAGAAAAAATGCAGTTCAAAGAAACATCAAGAACAGACCAACAAGGCAACATAAATCCTTTGACCACAAGGAGCAAAATCCTGATCCTGGCTAAGTCAGTGGCAGCTTTACTAATTTTCCACTTATGTCAGTAGGGCAAGGATTTCACTTCACATAGAAATGTGCAGGACCACAAAATACAACTGGTTTTGAATTCACAAACTGGTGTCAGCAGTTCTGTAGTATTTTGAAGCCTGTAGTTTTAGAAAATGTGATTGACAAAATGAGGCATTAATCAGATTTTCTAACATAATTTTCCATTAAGAACTTGCTATTTCCATTGTGCAGAAGTATGGATAGCCATCTCAGTTGGGACTCTGTTGAGATTCAACTTACTGTGTTGGGCCCCTGTGTAACCAATGTGGAGAGGCATTCTTAAAAAGAAGTTAGCTCCATCCCCAAATAAATGTCTAAAATAGATGCTAAGTCTACAGGACATTTGGACAGACGAGAATCAGAGTTTTTGAAAGTGTGGAGTGCTGAAGATAAGTGATTAGACATCTTCCTCTCTACATATACAGATATCTCTTCAGTACAAGTATTGCAAAATATTTGGCATGGAAATTATTTTTAAAAAGGCTGAAGCTATTACTGAAGCTATTATGGTAAATGAAGTTTTATTTTTGCTTTATTTTAACATTAGGGTAAGTGCACAGTTAAGTTAAAACCAACTCTTCATTAAGACAGGTAGTAAACAACTTGACAAACAAAGAAACAGAATACATGCCTCTGTCTGTATACAGCATATCCTGGTACAATAAATTCTGAGAGGGCATAGTAGCTCTGAAAACATACTGCCTCGGCATGCAATGCTAGCTCAGTCTCAGAAGCTATGTAACCATTTTAATGCAATGCTGCACCTGAATTTCATCCTCATCTATCCAGACTTGATCTGGTACTGTCGTGATTTAAGCCTCCATAATTCACGCAGTCACTCTCTCACTCACTCCCCCCTCTTTCTTCCCCCCCACTCCCGGAGGGATGGGAAGGAGAATCGAAAAGAATGTAACTCCCACAGGTTGAGATAAGAACAGTTTAGTAACTAAGGTATAACACAAATCACTACTGCTACCACCAATAATAATAATGACAAGAGAAATACAAGGGAAGAATACAATCGCTCACCACCTATACCCAGCCCGACCAAGCAGTGCACCCCCACCCTTCCGGGTCTCCGCTCTCTGTTTTACATCCTGGGCATGATGTGCTGTGGCATGGAATACCTCTTTGGCCAGTTTGGGTCAGGTGTCCTGTCTGTGCTTCCTCCCAGCTTCCCCTCCTCCCTGGTAGAGCGTGAGACTCAGAAAGTCCTTGGTCAAACCAAAACATTACCAAGCAGTAACTGCAAACACTGGTGTTATCAGTGCTGTTCCCAGGCCCAAAATCAAAAACACAGCGCTGCACCAGCTACCAAGAAGCAGAAAAATGACTGCTGCTGCTGAACCCATGACAGGTACAAAAAATGAAGTCAGGACAACAAATACATACTTATGCCATCCAAACTCATGCAGGTTTGCAGACGTCAGATGGGACAGTTCTGTACTTGTGACATGGATCATCAACAAACCAGCTAATCTATCCAAGGACAGTGAAGAGATGAATGTTGTTATTTTGGTAGCCATAAAGATCTTGAACTTTAGGTAGATACTTTTTCAAAATTAATATAGAGGTTTATCAAAGGAACAGATCAATAGTCATCTCTTCCTGTGTTTTAATAAGCTGCTATTTACCCTGACAGAATTAGATACAGATTAGATTAGATCACGGTGTTTTGGATGTGTTCTACTAGAGTTAGATGTGGCTCCTCTGTATTTATCCTCAAATGAATAGTAGTATAAACAGGTTTGGATGGCAGCTGGTAGATGTTTGGATAGATAACATTTAGATAATAGCAACAGTAGCTTTATTTTTCCTTGTGACCTTTATAATAGTTTCTACTCCTTTGAATGCTCTGCCATAAACTGTGTACCGGAGAGCAAAGAACATAAATGGGCTTTAGGACTAAGTTCACACGTACAGTGAGGATTAAGGGCATTTCCAAGGCTTATTGTATATTTTTTTTCTGCAGATATTAATTTTGCTGTGTCTTTCTTTGATATTTATTACTTTCCCATTTTCAATTTTTGCCACTGTTCATGATCTTCCTTTCAGACAATATAGTGTGTATGATATGCACTATATTTTTTGTCAAAGCATATGTACCTCCTGGAAAAGCAAAGTTAAGCCAAACCAGCAGTGCACTATAACAGACAGCCACCTACACACACACAGATTGTTCACAGAACACAGAAGATGTGAGATAGGCAGAGAGTGAGAGGGAAAAAAAAAACAAACAAAAAACCTGTGTTAGAAGTAAAGCACAAAGATGTGACTATATTAGACTGCAGAATGTGGTAGGTTTCCATGCTCTTATTTCCCTTCTGCATTTTAGGGGCTGCTGCAATCAATGAAACACTAGACTCTGGTCCCTGTCACCCAATGTCTAGCACAAACAGAAAGACATCTGGGGACACAAGGCTAAGGGCTAAGCAAGTTAGAATGCAATACTGCTAAGCAGTATTCTAAACAGACTTGGTAATCCATTATGTCTTTCTGCCACTGAAGACTTCATGCACTGACCAAGTCATATTATAGAATCATAGAATAGTTAGGGTTGGAAAGGAACTTAAGATCACCTAGTTCCGACCCACCTGCCATGGCCAGGGACAACTCCCACTAGACCATGCCACCCAAGGCTCTGTCCAACCTGGCCTTGAACACCACCAGTGATGGAGCATTCACAACTCCCCTGGGCAACCCATTCCAGTGCCTCACCACCTAAGAACTTCCTCCTTATATCCAATCTAAACTTCCCCTGTTTAAGTTTGAACCCGTTACCCCTTGTCCTCTCACTACAGTCCCTCATGAAGAGTCCCTCCCCAGCATCCCTATAGGCCCCCTTCAGATACTGGAAGGATGCTATGAGGTCTCCACACAGCCTTCTCTTCTCCAGGCTAAACAGCCCCAACTTTCTCATCCTGTCTTTGTAAGGGAGGTGCTCCAGTTCCCTGATCATCCTCGTGGCCCTCCTTTGGACTTGTTCCAACAGTTCCATGTCCTTTTTATGTTGAGGACACCAGAACTGTACACAATACTCTAAGTGAGGACTCGTAAGAGCAGAGTAGAGGGGCAGGATCACCTCCCTCGACCTGCTGGTCACGCTCCTTTTGGTGCAGCCCAGGATACGGTTGGCTTTCTGGGCTGCGAGCGTACACTGCCGGCTCATGTTCGTTTTCTCATCGACCAACACCCCCAAGTCCTTCTCCGCAGGACTGCTCTGAATCTCTTCTTTGCACAATCTGTAGCTGTACCTGGCATATTACACCACTAAAAAAATAAAATCAAAGAGGCTATATTTATTTTTATCCTCTTTTATGAAAGAGCTAAGCAGACTATCATGTTTTGGACACTCAGCAATGTGAGTACCCTACACAGTCCTGTAGTTAGGTGCAATAACTACACCGGCTAGTGAATTTAATTTGTTTTCTGTTAAAAGCCTATCTATTTGTCACTAAGCATTTCAAACTTACTAATAGAATATTATGATTTTTTCTCTCTCTTTTTTTTCCAAAACTTGAGCTGTGTTGTTGTGATTGATGGGCTAGGCTATAGATGTTAGAGGCTTCTGTTTCCTTAGTGGAAAAAAATGACAAAATTCAGACTGGCTGAATTGCTAAGTCAGTATCCATGAACAATGGTATCTAAGGTTCTTTGCAAATCATTACCAGTAAAATCTAGTATTTGCTAATGGCTGAAGACAGAAAAGGTCCTGAAATGCAGATCTACTGCCAAAGCAATTGCCTTTTCATAACTCAAATTCCTGAAGAAATGCTAGTATATTCTTTCAGTGTCCAACTCTGAAGCCCAAACTAAGATAAGCGTTTTAACTTAGTCTAGCGCTGTCCACTAGAAGGCAATTGTAGGCGACTCCTATAAGCTAATATACTGCATGCCCTCCCTGAAAGGACCTCTATTTCGATAGAGAAGATATGATACAGTTAAAGGAGATCAGTCTGGACACCAAAACCAAACAACATAATTATCAGGTAGCCCACCTATATGCTGCAGCAGAAGCAGAATTCAAATTCCATAAAACTTTACTTTCGAGCTAAATATGATGATACAGGAGGTATTCATACAGCACTACTTAAATGACTACCACAGAGATACTAGCTAATTATTCCTGAGTTCAACAACATGGGGTGGATAGATGTCATCTCCTTGTACACATGGAAGAAAATTGACAATGAAAGAACACGTGAATTGCCCAAGGCTGTTGAAATGGTAACAATGGACTTCAACTAAGGCATTCCCTGCTCTAACCTTCACCTATAATCCACTTACTATTTATAGTAGTAGCACATACTTAACAACCAGCATGATTTCATTCTTACAGCTCAGAAAAGAAATGGCAAGGAAGCTCAAAATCTTTTGAAGGAACACTTTAGTAATTCAAGAGACTGATTGAGTTATGGCCCAGTTTGCCAGACAAAACTCACCAAATTCTATGACAGAGGATTTAAGGGTTTGGAGCTGTTTACCATTAGGAACCATAGCAGGGTGAATAGCAAGTACTCTTAAAGGGCAGCCAAAGGATTAGTTCAAAAAAATCAGAAGAAATAAAAGGGGAGTCTGCATTTGTTTTATCATAATGGAAGCACCTGCCTGCCCCTATGTCACCACTCTAGTCTCACTTAAAGTCCATAATAAAGCAAACCAATCACATCCAAATTAAAAGAATCTTTGAGCTTCCCCATGAGCCACTGCCAGATCATCACTGGCAATGTCTTCAATTTTAAATAATAAAGATTCAGATGCCCTTGACAATGTCTGTTATTAAGGAGCACATGTTTGTTTGTATCTATTCTAATAGTCAGCTGCTACCAAGGTGCTCAACTGTGCCACTAAAGTGAAAAGAACAGCACAGCTATATTCAAAGGCACCAAATGAAGGCATGGTTATGTCAGGAGTGTCTTCCATTAACCTGGGGAGAAGGTGACATGTTAAAAACTATGTCATTGCAGATGGCATAAGAGTTTCTTTTGTGACTCCGTGAAAAATGCTTTAATAAGAAGTTGCATGATTAATTTAAAAATGAGTAAAATTTTACAAACTTGCCACTTTCTCAACAAAGCAGATTTAACTTCTGCTTCTAAATACACAAATTGATAATAAATGTAGATAAGATCAGTTTGCTGGCAGGATATTTTTATGAAAAAAAAGTTTAAAGAAAAAAAAACATTTGAATGAATTACCAATGCTAATTTCTGAAAACAAAAATCTTCTGGAAAAAAAAGACATGAATGGAAAACAACATATCCATTGCTAACAAATCTTTCGTAAAAGCAAAGTAGCACGAAACAACCTGTCAGAATAAGTGACAAATGTACAGTAAGTTTATGTGAATACATGTCCACAAACTCCAGCCACTGCACACACAGTATAAGAGTAACACACTAAGGCATAACACAGACTGGAGAAAGAGAAGGCAGCTGGAGTAATTAAAATGCATTATGTGGACTAGCAAAAATCACGCAGACATTGGTGTTTCCAGCTTCCTTGCCACACATGGCCAAGTCATCTTCCACTTCCAAAAAGGATAATGTATTATACAGCTGCTAATTTTAATTAAATTTCTAATAGTAAATAGTATACAGGGAAAAAAGCAGAACCATTGTATCTGTCCTCTCTAAGATACTGCTCATCCATGCCTCTTCTTTCCTATAGCTACAGAACAGGGCTATTTATTCTAAATCCATATCCCAGCATCAAGATAAAAACTTCCTTAGGGGGAAAAAAAAAACCAAACCAAACCACATCAAAATTTTAAGCCTTTGTTTTTATGTGTATACTCTCTCTGCTATATCTATCTCTTTTTCCCACTGATATGATGTTGAAGAATAGCATGTCAGTTAAGATGAAAGGAAGTCCACACTTCTAGGGAAATGAGCTTTACACTCCTAGCTCTCCATTCAAAAAAGCCCCACGTTCTGCACCAGTGACGTTTACTCTTGCAATATGTTTTTCGAGGGGGATGGAACTATTAAGACAACTTGAAGTTCCAGACCTTTGCATTCAACAGTTTCCTGTCCCTTTTAGTTCTGTTCACTATTGTAAGCAAAAGACGAATTTGAAAAAGTAAATAATCTGCAAATGCTGGCAGTTTCTATTTGATTTGACAGATAAGCTTTATCTGAATTAGGGCGTAGAAAACTCTTGGTACTGCAAGTGTTACTCCACTGGGCTCAATGCCCACATTCAGTGTAGCTAAAGTAATGAAGAAATTAACTCAGTAAAGTAAAAGACACATGCACGATTCCACAATGCATTCCCATATAGTGCAATTCCACATCTGTAGATATAAGACCAAGAATGGAAAATATCTATGGCATGGCTGGACTCTTGTAAAGTGGAAAATATGAGATGGTAGGAGTTTTGTTTTCTAATCATATAACAAGCTCACAAGTCATGGAAAGTTTCTAAACAAAGTGAATCTGTGAAGAAAGAAATAAGAGCAGCAACATTAAGATGGAATAAAGCACATCTCAAGAGTGAAATATTCCTTCTCCTATTTTGAAATATTTCTTCTTGCAGCCACCTATGCAAAGATAGAACTATGGATCAAAATTTGGTCAATGATTTTCAATGCTTAAAAGTTATGTACTTCAATTCATGATTATCTGAATGCAGTAAATTACTTTTTATAAAAAATATTAAAGGGGCAGACTGATTACAGTGCATCTGGATATAGTAAGCTAGCAAAGATTACCTCCAATGTTTTTGTTCATACTTGGTAAAGAATAGTATCTAACCTATTGTACACTTTCAAAAAATACTGTAAAATATGTACTTGCTATAGCAATCTGCTTCCGGGGAATATTCTGTGCATGAGTCATATAACAGCCAAATGAAAAAATGGAAGAAATGCCAAAAATTAATCACAAATTTAGAAATTATCCCCAAAACAACTGCATAATAGTATACTACATTTGTTCTACACAATGAAAAGTACTGCAGTACTTTGCACTTCACAGGGGTCAAACTGAAAGGTATAGTTGGAGGGTATAATATAATAACATTTCTTCAGTTATGATGTGTTACAGTTTTAAATTTTATACTGGCTTAAGCTAATGATATAGTATTCAACTTCACGTAATAAGATTTGGTACTGACAAGCAGAGCCTTTTAAAGTTGTTTTGGAACAATGTTAGAACTTTTGAAAGATAAGGTCAGGACACTCCGTGGTGAAACAGCAATGCAGAAATGGTACTTCTAATGCAGTACTTCTATGCTACCTTTACAAAAGGAAAATCTGCTTAACTACAGGCTTTTTACATTTCAGCCACAAACTACTGCAATTAACTTAGAAGTTAATGGGATCACCAGGAAATACCCAAACACTGGAAATGTCACAAAGTAGAACAGCAACATTATCAGTACCATTTAAAGGAAATTAACTAAAAATGGTTGCTAATGATTTGCATCACTGACTGCAGAAATCAGTTCCCTACATACAAGACAGATGGGGAGGGGAGGGACAGCCCAAACAGGATTGATTTTTTTCTGTTTGTCTGTTTTTTGATTGCCTTTTTTTTTCATGGTGATAAAAATACTCTTGAATCTTTTTCAAGTTGTGCTTTAATTTCAGAAAGAAGAATCTCCAATTTCACATGGGAGATGTGTTTGCTAGTGAGCAAAGGCATATCTTTTTCCTCAGCAAACAATAAACTGCAACAAAACAGAAACACTTAAGTTCCTTTGATAATGAAAACACCAAAAGAAAAACAAGTACAGCCAGATTATAACATCAAAAATGAGGTCTACATCTCACTTCTGATTCTGGATAAACCACAAAACCAACATACCCAACTTCTTCTCTGCTAATATTGTGTCTGCCAAAGCAAAAAATACCTGGAGAAGAACTTTCACAAATGACAGAGGTAGACTTGGAGCTTTAGAAGTGTCACCTCACTAATAAACAGTAATTCTACTACTTTATTAAACAAATAATCACTGAAAGTTTTTAAAACACATCCAGACGTCCCTGCTCCACAAGCCCGGATGCTGACTGACACTCAATACTTATAACATCAGCAAATATTGCATGGTTGCAAAGTAACATCAGTTATTTTGGTCACATGATGGTCAGCTGAAGATGACCAGAAAGTTTATTTAGATGAATTCTTAATTTCTGCTGCCTCCAGTACATAAGGATTTCATTTCTCACCACAAAACTGAAAAAGCCAGCAGAAAAGCTTAATTCTTAAGTACTGGTCTGAATGAAATTAACGTATTTTGTACTGAAAGTTCTGGTCTTTCTTAGTATTGTATATTTATTTTCCAAACTATAACATGTGCTCTTCCAGGTTATGAATGCTAATTCATCGCTCTTCAGAGGCCAAATAAGAAACTGATTTTCCATGTACAAATAATCCTGAATTCGAGCTATATAGAGTACTAATTTCTTACAAGTACTTTAAAAAAAAAATCAATCTATCCTGAGGGCAACTTTCCTCAGATCTCGTCACTGAAGAAAACTGACCTCTAGATATGGGATCTGTTCCCATCGGAGCAATCCCAGGCATAGCTACAGGTTGGGCAGAGAAGAGATTCAGAGCAGTCCTGTGGAGAAGGACTTGGGGGTGTTGGTCAATGAGAAAATGAACATGAGCCGGCAGCGTGCGCTTGCAGCCCAGAAAGCCAACTGTATCCTGGGCTGCATCAAAAGGAGCGTGAGCAGTAGGTTGAGGGAGGTGATCCTGCCCCTCTACTCTGCTCTCACGAGACCTCACTTGGAGTACTGTGTGCAGTTCTGGTGTCCTCAACATAAAAAGGACATGGAACTGTTGGAACAAGTCCAAAGGAGGGCCACGAGGATGATCAGGAGACTGAAGCACCTCCCTTACAAAGACAGGATGAGAAAGTTGGGGCTGTTTAGCCTGGAGAAGAGAAGGCTGTGTGGAGACCTCATAGCATCCTTCCAGTATCTGAAGGGGGCCTATAGGGATGCTGGGGAGGGACTCTTCATGAGGGACTGTAGTGAGAGGACAAGGGGTAACGGGTTCAAACTTAAACAGGGGAAGTTTAGATTGGATATAAGGAAGATGTTCTTACTGTAAGGGTGGTGAGGCACTGGAATGGGCTGCCCAGGGAAGTTGTGAATGCTCCATCCCTGGTGGTGTTCAAGGCCAGGTTGGACAGAGCCTTGGGTGGCATGGTTTAGTGGGAGTTGTCCCTGCCCACTGGCAGGGGGGTTGGAACTAGATGACCTTAAGGTCCTTTCCAACCGTAACTATTCTATGATTCTATGATCATCTGCAAGTCAGCCTTTCACTTGCTATCTCAGTCTTCCCAATTAATGTCCTGAATAAAAACAAATCAACAGTTATTAAAAAATGTTGGTTCAAGTTTGTGGCTTTGTAACCAATAATCTCTGTTTCAAAAGTCCTTTTACCCAGTATCGCACTGTGAAGTCTAAAAATAACCTAGCCTCGATATTTATAGTGTTGGATAAGGTAAGTCACTAAATTCATGTTCAAAACATGTAAATAAAAATTACTTACTTTTCAGAAGTGCTGAGACTCATAAACAGTAAAACACACAAATTCCCATCATGTCTTAAAATCAGCCCACTGTTTTGTAGCCTGAATATGGTGTTGCAAATGTAATTTTAGGCATCTAGATTTTACACGTTTTCTAAAAACCGTCTCTGTAAAGTTGGTGACAGTCTTAAACAGGAGTTTAAAGGCCTGCTGGTTTTTCCCAATTGTACAGGTGCTTTCTAACAAGTATGGCTTTTCCAGCCAAAATGTTTTCACATGCAGACAAGATACAATATGTTGTAGGATTCAGCATTACATTTAATACTCAACTGCAGGTCTCCCTGCAGCGAATGCACACAGTTTCCATTGACATTCTAAGAAGCTATGCATGTGCTGAAGGGAAAATCTTATTTGGCAAGTGACGCTACCACACAGCATTGCAATCCACTGAGTACAGAGACAAATCCTGGTTTCATACTTTTGCAGAAGCAAAGCCCCCATTAGCTGATACTCCCTTCCCTGAACCAATCACGTATATATACTTGTTTAGATTCAAATATGTTCCCGTGCAGGAAGGGCAGCAGAGGGTAATTTCTTTTCACAGAATAAGATGAGAAGCTATAATGATTAATGAGAACATAATTTTCCTAACACTGGGATACTAAAAAGAGAAAGAAATGTGGGACAAGTTATATAATGAGTACTTACTGAAATAAGCTGCATGTCTCTGAAAGGAGACACGAGCCTGCTCTCTCTGAAGTAAACAGGAACTTTGCCACTGAGGGAGAGCTCAGCTGCTTTAAATCACAAATAAATTTCCCCTAATTTATTCTCATTTAAAGCAAAATATTGTTGTGAGCATAGAATCAGGGTTATGTTAAGAATTAAAAACTACTACATCCAATAACAGAATATCCACTGCATGGCATATTCCTACCTCATAAGTATGAGATACTATTCTTTACGATGCCTGTGACACTAAGGCCTAAAACTTAGTGATACCCATCAGTACAAGAGATACCTCGCCCCAAACAACCAAGGATGAAGCAAGGTTAACACAGCTGCCCTGTGTCAGGACTGAAGGTTCCTCCAGACTTTGAGACATTTGTCCAAAACCCTTACAAATAGCAACTGTACCCAGACAAACAAGTGTCTTGGAAACAAACCACTGTCACCCGGGATGACACTTGTCTTGGAACTGTGCTGAAGTTTCCAGGATCACCTCACCTCAACTCAAGGGATTCTAACACATGTTCACAACTTTTTTCTCAGGGCAGCAAGAGTACCATTTATCCATTTTCTGGTAAAACAAGATAAGGCGCCTGGTCATAGGCATTCATACATAATGTCTGCATCAAGAAAGAGGATTTTTAGCTCAGGTCTGCCAGTCTCTGGGATCACCTTTCAAACCTGTACTACAGCCCACATACTGACTTGACAAAGGGATGTAAAATTACATGGGTCTTTTCTACTCCAGGCGGCAACTCAGCAAGGAGAACGGCTTCTAGAGGGGTGATGTTCTTCATCCTTCCTCTGTCATGGCAGTGTGTCAAAAGAGGCTTCAGCACTGTGACTCCAATGAGGGACTGCGGGAGCGCAGGCAGGCAGACATGGAGAAAGCCCATCTCCCAGTGACACAACAGTTGCAGATTGTTTCACTGCTGCATGAAGGAGGGAACTAGAGACACAGTAGTTGGGGTATCACGGCTATTTTTTGTCCAGGAAGCCTGTAGCAAAGCTACAGTCTAAATTCCATTTAGGAGATGCAGACAGTGTTATGTGCCTGAAGAAAAGTTATCTCCAAAAAAACTGGACTGCAGTAGATGTACTGGATGTCTAATTTCCTCACCTCACAAAAGTTACCCCCAGGCCAGAGGCGGCAGAACTTGAACCTACAACTTAACCTGCATCTCACAAGTTTAACCCCTACATCACTGGCAAAAAGCATCAACAGAGCAAAAATGTTTGGTTTACTAGCCAAGAAAGAAATTTCAGCTATGTGGCACAGCCTGAAATTTTTTTGTCAGATATTTTCATTACAGAAAACATACAGGCAACTCCTATAAATAAAAAGCCCATAAACTCTACAGATCTACTATGCTTACAACACAGTATATCTCCCTGGTATGATATCTAGCTGACCCTTAACCAGCACCACAGTGGTAAACATTTAGAAAATATTCTTAGAAAGTACATTTGGAAAACATGTCAACTCTGAAATGAATTTGTTTACTAGATTTATAAAATTGACTTCACCCACTTTGTCCTACTATGCTTGGACATGTTTTAAGGGAAAATAAGGAATAACTAATGAAAAAATAACTAGAACTTCGAGTAGCTGCTACATTTGTTATCATCAATTCTTCTGGTAGAATGGTTGCCAGTATAAATCACATTTATCACATATCACATATCTGCGATATGGCATACCTCGTGATTGTGAAGCTGCAAGACTGTATTATGATCTGGTTTCTGTATTTCTAGTGCTAGGAAGAATTTAGTCAAGGATTAATCATAAAACAGACAAAAAAGACATTTTTTTTTTAGCAAAAAAAGATAATTTCTTATTTTCATCAAGGGAAAATAGCAAAATATTTTTCACTTAATGGTTATAACAAAATGGATGCTGATAGGGCCTTGTGAAAGCAACAACTAGAAGTTATGCTGGATTATATTCTTTATGTAGACAAAAGAATCTGCCTGGAATATGAATAAACTAAAAGAAGAAAATTCTAGATTATGACCTCTGGATAGAGTTTATGATTACAGAAGAGGACATGTTCTCCTTTCTGGAATCAGTCAGTTGGTTTAAAAACCCTATATGAGTAAAAAATATACCCAAATAAGTTTACAATCGAGTAAGTTTATCAGATGGGGGAAAGAATTAGAGCAAGCGACAAATGAAACCTGAGATTATAAAGGAATATTGACACTGAAGTACTATACAGAGGTCCTAGGCAAGATGACAAACTGTACAGAGTACCAAACAATGGAGGAAAAAAATTTAATATGGAACACCTGATTTTAGCGAAATGGTAAAAAAAAAAAAAATAAATCGAGACATCTAGATGCAAGACTTCTGACAATACTTTTCTTATAATAAATTTTTCCTGCAACAGGTTTATACTATTTGTTTTTCTTTATTGATATGCTGAGATAGTTGTGCAATATGGCTTGCTTCTTTTATTTGTATCATCTGTATTCATCTGTTTATTTTGTATCTTACACAAAATGTGCATGCTTTATATATTTGTTTCAAAAAAAAGTTTAAAATAATTGAAACACATCAGTAATAATTACTGTGTTAATCTTCTCTAGAGTGCTTCTTGCTGGATCGTAAAGGTTACTATTAAGTTATTAGTAATACCACAGAAATGTTTGCACAGCAGGGTCACCTAGGGCTGCCAGTCAGATCGCCTGTTTTCGAAGCAAGTCAATTGTTGATAACTGCTGTCTTTCTCAAGGGAAGAAAAAGAAGGAAGCTCTAAAGGAAGCTTTTCCACCTTATTTGTACTGGGTTTTTAAATAAAAGGGTGTTTTCCTGCCAAATTTTTCTTAAGAAAACACTTGGCCACCTGATTCCTCTTTTTTTTTTTTTTTTTCTTTTCTCTTCTTTCGTTATTGACGGTGTGTGCCCTGCTAGCACACTTTCTGTGAGATCATGCCATAGTGCTCCTATTGAGCTGCAACTCCATCTCAATTTCTTTGGCTTTAGACTCAGGTGATATTCTCAGGGTGGCAGTTTTTATGTCCAGTTTAAAATTACTTCAGCATAAAAAGGTATATAAGCCATACTTACTAAACACAGGCTAGATATAGCTCATGCCTGGATGCAAGAAAAATAGTTCAAATACTATTCTTTCTGTTTAACTTGGTTTCTAGTTCTAGAAGCTCTTGTTTTGTAGACCACTCTTCTGCTGAAACATACTTGAACTTGGGCTTCAATTAGTCCAGTCTTGCTTTGGAACTGTAACCCCTATCAATCAATAGACGAAGCACGCATAAAATTGAAGTTGTTTACAGGTAGGATCTGGAGTTTATTTTTCTTTAAACCAAAAATTACTTTCCCTACTGATTATTCTCAGCTTTGTTTACCAGTGTTTACCATTTTAAGGCTGATCTTCAAGTGGTGGAATTTTGTTTTCTTCTTTAAGAGTTCACACTGTCCTGACTTAAAAATGTATGAACTGTATACCACATGTAAAGACATTTGCCCTGCTCGTAACAAAAGTCTTGTTGTCTTCTCTGAGTTAGTTTCAAACCACCAAATTGTCATGGGTTCAGCAGCAGCAGTCATTTTTTTTTTTTCTCCTCCTTGGTAGCTGGTGTAGCACTGTGTTTTTGATTTTCAGCCTGGGAACAGTGCTGATAACACCAGTGTTTCTGTTACTGCTTAGTGATGTTTTGGTCTGGCCAAGGATTTTCTGAGTTTCATGCTCTGCCAGGGAGGAGGGGGAGCCGGGAGGAGGCAGAGACAGGACACCTGACCCAAACTGACCAAGGAGCTATTCCATGCCACAGCATGTCATGCCCAGGATGTAAAACTGGGGGGGGCAGGAACCCGGAAGAGTTCAGTTCACAGCTCGGTCATCGAGTGGTGAGCAATTGTATCCTCTTTCCTTGTATTTCCCTGATCATTTTTGTGGGTGGTGGTGGCAGTGGTGGTTTATGTTATACCTTGGCTGCTGAATTGTTCTTGTCTCGGCTAGTGGGAGTTGCATTCTTTTGATTCTCCTCCCAATTTCCCCCCCCCCCCCTCGGAGTGGGGGGGAAGAAGGAGGGGAAGTGAGTAGTCGGGCTTTGTATTAGAAGGGGTGAGCTATTGTATCCTTCCCTTGTATTTGCCTTGTCATTATTGTTATTGGTGGTAGCAGTAGTGATTTGTGTTATACTTTAGTTACTAAACTGTTCTTATCTCAACCTGTGGGAGTCGCATTCTTTTCGATTCTCCTTCCCATCCCTCCGGGAGTGGGGGGCAAGATAGAGGGGGGAGTGGGTGAGCAAAACTGTGTGGCTGACTGGACTTAAACCACGACACAAATTTATAGAAGTTAGAGCAACATTTTAAGCCTGATGACTAAGTTTAGAACTGGTTGTTGAGAGATTTTAAAACACTTTCAGACAAACTTTGCAAGACATAGGTTGAGGAGCTCTTAGGAGTCGCAGAACAGCACAATCACTGGATCTTCTGCAAAGTTAGACTGTGAAACTGAAGGCAACGTTTGGCCTGAACACCTCTGTGGCTGAGTCTGCACCACTGTTGCTGATCATGATGGCATGGCTATAAGGCACATGGTTGCCATGCCTGACTTTGGTCCTGTTTCTACTCTCACAAACAGGAGCTGTATTCAGCTAACTTTTCTGGAGACTCCTCTGATTCTCAGTAGTTTAAGGGAAAAAGAAGCCACATGCAAAGTTTTATCATCTGATGGTACTTCAGTGACTGTCTCCTAACTCCTACAGAAAAGGTACTTGCATAATGAGTACCATCAGCATCACCAGGCGAAATTGTCAAGCTTGCAGCTGCCTTAGCAGACAGAAAACAATTATAGATGGATATGAAGAAGGCAAGCATCTTTTTCTCTGAGAAACTGATAAACAGCAGCAAATCAGATCCAGGAAAGCAGTGCTGTTCAGATTTCAGGATTTAAGCTCAAATTTTGAAGGCTTTTTGTTTGGTTTTTGTGGGTGGGTTTTTTGTTTGGTTTTGTGGGTGGGTTTTTCGTTCGTTTGGTTTTTGTTTTTTCAACTTCCAGCTCCCACATTCCCAAGAATCTCAGTTTTCCATTAGTTTCTTTTCAGAAAACTGAAAAGATGCCTGAAGTGCACGTCACACAAAAATTAGTATGTACCTTCCCTGCAATGCAGTTAAAATCATACATTATTTATAAACTGTTGTCCAGATTACGGATCTTAATTCTGATTGGTTGGAATTGTCAACACAAAGCTAAGAAAATAAGTATGAAATTAATCAGCATATCTGATAGTATCGACTGAGTTCATAAAAATCAGATGTGTTGGATCTGCATCTTGAAATACTTTAAAAGCATACTACATACTTTACCATTATGAAACATATTTTGCACTAAAATTTCCCCCTACACCTTCAGAAAGAAAAGCCCCAAGATACTCTCCCAGTTTGATGTTTGACACTGTTTAGTAAACAGAAGCAGCACAGCACCTTGGCAGAATGGAAAGCCTTTTCTTTGAACTAATTTTTCTTTTGGAATGCTTCCTCTTAAAAGCACAGTTCCAGGAACAAAAGTTAACAAATTATAATTGTCAGGTATCCAGATCCCTTAAGAAGGCATCTACAGTAAATCTATTATATTTACTGGATAAGGAGAAAGAAGGAATAAAATGCAGTATAAAAAGGACTTATTTTCAACTGTAAGTGATAAATCCTAAAGTCATCCCTAATCTGTTGTTCCTGTAGCCCCAATTACAACCATCCCTGCAGTACTACAGCATTCCTGAAACTGCTGAAGCAATTGTACCATTCTTAGTGTAGAATGGGGGTGATATTGTGCCTCCATGAAAAAATGAAGCTCTACCACATCACCACCTCTGTACAGAAAATATATTTCTAATATGACTGTCCTAAATGCAGAAGGGCCCCAGAGCGTGGAAAAAATGCCTTGCTTCTTGTACCTATTATTATGGATTATTTAACTTCAGCCAAATACAGACCCAGTCTCCAATGAGTTATACCTATCAAACCATGTGTTTCAATGAGGGGAAGTATTATCTAACACATGGCAACCTAAGATGATTAAGCCAGCCTGTAAGCCTGTGAACAAGGGCAACATTTACCTGTCATCCTCCTTTAGAAAAAAGGATGACTTTTTCTTTTTTCCTGTGGGTTGCTTCTTTTTGCAAGCTTTCTACATAAATTTTTTACTACGTGTGATGTGGCAAATGTAAATTCTACAAAATAAACCTTCCCATTTTCTTTTTTAAAAAATGATAATGAGAATAGTCAATCAGAGTATCTTCCTAAAAAAATTATAGTCTTTAGATCTCGAACAGAAAGACAACAGTAACAATACTTTGAAAAGTCTATTAAATATGTTATACATCATTAATTACATGATTATCAATACCTCAATTGTATCAACCTTTTGCCAGTCTGTTCAATGTAGCTACAGAGAAGCTACCAAGCCAGCATGTAATTGAAATAAAAATACTTAATTTTTTATCTGCAAAAATAGACTTTTTTTCCCCTAAGCAAAACTTAAAACTGAAAATATTCACAAAAATGTTCCACACTCTTCATAAGCAGGGAAGCATATTCTAGATAACTCTACAATTTTTTTTTTTTCATTCAAATGAACTCATATTTAGAAGTGAAAACAGTGAATCCTGTACTGCCTATGTCAGAATGCAAGGCATATGTAATGAAAATTTATAACAATAACAGGACTTAATTTCATTCACAACACATGTGAGAGGTTTAGGCTAGCTCAACTTCAGAATTTAAGTAAAAGCAGGATGATAGGCCTATATTTCAGGATGTAAATTTTACAAACACATAACAAACCTCCCTACTATTGTCAAGAAAAACATCCATTCAGCCAGATCATGCTAAATTTGTGAGAAACATGTCTGCAGATTTCCCTGAAGGTGACAGAACTGCCAAAGAAAATTATTCAATGCGTGAGAGGCGAAAAATACAAACTGGAAAGACCTGTGACAGAAAATGTGTCAGGACTCTTTAAGATTTTGTTTTAGCAAATACAATCTAACACAGGCTTCCTTTAGCAACTTCAGGCTTGACACATGGAGCAAGCTTTCTCCTAATGCCAGCTTTTACTTTCAGTCATTTCTTTGTTACGCATCAACTGACTTGAGCATAAACTAAACGTGTCCTTTGCACACATGAAAATCTACTGTGAGGCAAATTGTAGCACAACATTTTCCACTTGTCTGTGTTTAAAAAATATAAGACTTTTATTGTGACTGCTACTGAAATTAAGCACTGCAAAAGAAGAAAGTGGAACTCTCTTCAGAAGGAAAACTCCCACATCTCTGATTTTTGCAACACTTTTTTGACCTCCACATCTATAAGGACCAGTTTAATGTAAAAAAACAAAACAAAACCAAACAAGTAAACAACTGTTGGTAGTTTATCACTGCCTATTTATTCTTTGGCTCCAGTCAAGTATTTCACAGTAACAGCTATACCTGCAAATAGCTGTCTGAAGATAAGACAGATACAGAATACAGAAACATCAGTTAAGTCATTAATTAAGCAGTTATTTTGTTACTCTAAGTGTAGTACTTACAACCCCCTTTTTTACAAACAGACATATCTAATCCCTGAACCTCTTGATTTCACTCATATTGTGCATAAGACTCCGCATATATATTAACGTTAATACCTTGAATAGTTCATGGATTTAAATACAAGGCATAAAAATAAGCACATACGGCAGTCACAGTCTCAGGATGAATTAAGCAACCACTAAGAATTAAAGCATTATTCAGCATTTAAATTGCCTATAAATTAGGTCTTGTTTGAGAGACAACTCATTAACTCATTGTCTTCCATGCTGAAGAGAAAAAGACAGCAAGGAAAAGAAAAAGTGAGAAAATGAGGGAGAAATTATTTACAGAAGTGGATGACTGTATGCAGTTCAGGCTTTTTCCACCTGCAGCCTAGGACTCCTTTCTGGTCAGTTATGCAATTCAGGGGAAGCAGTGTGGAGGGAAAGATCTCACAAGGTGCTGGAAAAGACAATACTGGAAGGAAAAGTCTTACTTCATTAAATAAAAATGACCTAAAGGAAGAAGACAGGTAAATGTGGTCCTTGTTCATAGGCTGACTTAATCCTTCTAGTTTTCCACTTGATAAATAATGCTTCTCACTGAAATGCAAGATTTAATTTTTACTTTGATGTCACATCGTACCGTAATTCTTTCACCTTTCTTATCCTTTACTCACTATCATGGACATTCTATTCATCATATATACATACAAATGATATTTTAGCAACCTGGTATATTTTATGTGCCCTGAACTTCTCTGAGCATTGTAAAAGAAAACAGCATTCAATAGGATGAGCTCTAGTTTTGCAGCTATGACAGTTGAACATTCTTTATTTCAACTGCAACGACATATATCTATTTCAGTTAATGGCAAAATCTTCACACAGAAGTAAGTTGTAAATCAAATTCTAGTATAATCATTGTACATAGTTTTTTAAAGTTAAACTTCTACACGATAAAATTTACAGATAAAAATACCTGTCAGTAAAATTTCAGGTTGCGTCATCTGTAAGTTGCTATCACTGCTTTTTCTTTAGAATAGAATATACTTCTGAAGTTCAACAATGTGGTAGGTGACAATACATAAAATAGAAAATTGTTTCAAAATAAACAAAGGTACTAAAATCATTCTTTAAACTCTGATCTGAAGCACTTTGCTGAACCACAGGTATTGCCATAAACATTTGGACCCATACACAAGTATCACAAACAAGTAAGTTGAATTCACAAAACTTCCAAACATTGCAGTGTCTGTGTTCACATTTTGTCTTTGGGGCCATGAAATGCAACATCTGATATTCTTACATTATTTCATCATTCAGATATTCAGATATTGCAAACAAAATCAGAAGTGGGTCCTGAATACATAAATGAAAGCTCGTGAAAATCTTAAGCAAAACCAAAACGTCTCTGTAAGTGAAATCCGTCACTTTGTGAAGGCCAAACAGGAACCTCCTGGATTTGCAAAGTGCTGGAAATAAAACTGCAAAAAAAAAAAAAGCTAATTTCAGTATCAATTCCAACAAAAATCAAACAACCAATGCAATAGGGTAACTGGTGAGATTGTTAAATGATGATTAATCCTATCTAGAGCGTATCTGTGAATTTTACAAAAATTAAGGCTGAAAGTGAAATCTAAAGTCATCAAGTTCATACCAATGCTCCAAAGCAGGACCAGCATGCCTAACCTACCTGCTTATAAAAATTGCTAAGGATGCTCTTTCCACACTGCTAAATACATCTAGGATCTCAGACAAAAAGTTTTGAAAAGCAAAGCCTAGGAATAGAAAGCCTTAGTTAAAAATAATGCAATTTTATGGTTGGACAAGCAGGCTCTTAAGACATTGCATCAGACTTACATTTTATTTGTATCAGAGTGCTTCTTGCTCGAAAACTTATGTGCACTGTTGGTACATTTTATTACTATCCAGATTCCATTTGCAGTCAGAATTTCTTTCTCCTGTTGTATCAGGGTCCGAGTAATTTTCTGATGAACCCTCCAAGTGAAACAAAACCGTAATTTTCCATAAGAATAAGAAACTTCCTAGAACAAACCCAAACCCAAAATACAAAAACTTCATCTTGCTTTTACTGTCCCATGATTCAGCTAGCTGCCTTCAGGCAGGAGGCTAAGGGGGGAATGTTTCCTTCTGCCACTTTTTATTTCTGTCCAAAGTGCGTTGCTGTTATGAAATATCTGTGCTCTAAATATCACACATTTGTTTGATGAAATGATACAACAGTATCCCAGAATGCTGAATATTATTAAGTTTCAAATTACTGCAGGTTTCTGTTCCTAATGCACAAAGAAAATTAAGAGATTTTGAATAACTGGTTTTGAGAAATGAGTGCTTTTTGAACAATTAGCTCTTACCACACGTAATACTGAAAAATTCATATTTCTTTTTCAGAACAGACTTTGTGTATCAGCCATCTGTGACTGTAGCCATCAGCTACTATTGAAGCATGGTTTCATCTTTCACTAAAGGATTAGCCCATGCCATTCCTTCTGTCTTGCCCATCCATATATTTAACACTGTATTTTTAAATGTTCCTTTCCTGGTTATAGCATGGAGGTTATTATTCTCAGAGGCGATGAGGAGATGATCTGTGCAAGTATGAGGGGAGCATTCCATTTAATCTTCCAATAAGCTCTGAAAAGGATATAAACTCCCTTTGTTATGGGTGCAGTTGAATCTTTTCTGTTCTCTTCTTTTGCCAAGAAGATATGAGTGGCTAGAGTGTTTGATTCTATATATAACTAGTTGATGTCAGCTGGATGCCAATTCCTTCGAAGAGGATCAGCCCCCCCTGTTTGTCTTGGTACTAGGTACCATGCAGATCCAAGCACAAGGGTAGAAACCATCCTGGACCAGGCAGGTCATCCCCGTAACGAAACTAACTTCGGGAGCTTCAACTAAAGGGCTGAGATCGCTATTTTTCTACACAACAAAACACTAGGGTAAGTGTATTGTTTCCTGAAATATTTTGACATTGTCTGTCCTACAAACTATCATATAGAAAACATTGACGTAACCCCTTGACTCTACAATTAAAAATAAGTTTATTTTTCTTTCTTAGTCAGAAATGCAGTTTCTTTAAAGATGCCAGGGTCTCTATTAGTTCCTCAAATTCTTTATTAGATTAAGAAATGTCAAAATGTAACATTTCTGAAATCATAAAACAAGATGCAATTAAAATGCTAGTTATGAATTTACATCTTTTAATAGCATAGATGTAAGAAGGCCTAGACCACTGACACTGATTTTGCTACAGAATTTATGTAGCCAACTCAAAGACCATTCCTTCGAATCTTCTATCCACCAGAATCATGTCCTTGCATGTCTGCAAACAAGAACTGCCAGTGCATTTCACACAATTAAAAGCCCAGTATTTCTAAATCAGAAATAACTAACTTCACTATTCAGCCATTCTAAACAGTTTATTAGAAATTAAAGCTGGCCAAATTGTGCAAGCTGGCTCAACAATGTAAAAATGTGTTGTTTTTTTTCAGCAAGGAAAAATCCTATCAGAAAATCACAATGTTATCACATTCTGCCACGGTCAAAGAGAGGAAACAACAAGCATCAGCCATTATGGATGAAATACACAGAAATGGTACAGCGCTGAACCCAGCTTATTGTATATGCAATGTCTTCTAGCCCTCCCTAATATATTTTTTTAATCATAGAGTTTAACTCTTACAGCTTTGTCTCTGGGTGTTTTGCCATAAATAATCTTGTGGGAGTATCATGCTGCCTATGGTAACTAATCCTTTTGTAGTTGCCTCTTTTCATTTGAAAGCTATTTTCAGATGAACAACTGCTGTGGAGGAATGAAGTAATCTAACAGCTGATGCACATTCTGCTAGGATAGCCTTTCAGAATATTATTTGGGGTTAATAACATGATTTCATTCCATTTTAAAAGGCTGTTATCTAAGAAATGTGCTGATCTGTATCCTCTTTTCTGCTGTTTCACTCTGCTTTACATGAATGATAAAAAATTCTGAAAGAAACATTTACATCTCTGTTCCTTCCACTCAAACTTTTATCTTTGTAACTAACAAATTTTACTAGCCTTTGGTAATTCTCTCTAACACACAGCCACCGATTAATCTTATGTGAAGACAGCTTACTTTCCTGCCGTTGCACTGATGAAAATGTAGCCATTATGAGAAGCTAGTTTGATTTCTTATAACAGGTTCTCAAAAAACTACCCTTCTGATGTGACACCTTAAGAAGCAATTAACTTAGTTGGGAATACAAATCTGCATGCTTTCATTAGGTATGTGCTGGATGCTTTCGGAGACTCTTCCAATCCTGCCCGTGAAGCCTTTTTTACCATCTATATAAAAGGTCAATTTTTTAGAAGTGAAAAGTATCCCACAAGCCTCACATTAAAAAGAGGGAGCTCCATAAATTTTAATAATTTATGAAAATTATATCACTCACCCAAGACAAAACACTAAACATGAAATTCCAGTATTGAAAATCTTTCTTGTGGTCTTTTGCTCCAAAGAATTTGGGGATGGTTTCTGTATTCATCACTGACTATAATGATTGCATGAAGAGCAGGACAAAAGACGTAAGGTTTTTAGGAAAAGAAGCTGTAAGTTTCAGTACTTGGTTCTAGCCCTTCTGATATTGCCATTTCTTTTTTTCTTGTAACTTCTCTTCCTAATCAAATGCCTCTTTCTTCTTTCCATTCTCCACTGAACACATACTTAAGTCTGAAAGCCAGTCTGCCCCTGCAGATTTTACCACAAATTCATTGGGGTTTTGAGAGGTATTGTACACCCAAGTACTCTATGTGCCTGAAATAGTTCTGTAAGCATTCTGGGGATTGGGGAGAAAGTCTTTCATATGTTTGTTTGGAACCAGGCATTTCACATGGTAAATATTCCTACTATTCACAGCAATACTAATAAATCAACCATACAGTCCTCAAAATCACTGGCATTATTGGATAATGTGTACTGGTTCTTGGCATTTGCCTCACATAATCTATTCTTTTTTATTACTTATGTATTATCAGATTTGCTGTCAAGTTTAGATTCATACACATAGATACGACAGTTTACCCTACAAGATAGGCTATGATATGCGGCCACGGAAGGCAGCAAATGTATGTATGTGTATTTACGTATGCACGTACAAGTGTACATAGATATGTACATACATATGTTCAGGTGTACATCCTACTTGAAGGATGTATAAGTATCTTTCTGGATGACTGGGATGTTTAAATATTTTAAAAAATATTAAATTCCATTAAATGAGTGTGATAAGAGCCTGAAATTTATAACTATACAAGCTCAGTGAAACCAGTTAAGAACCAGAAGGACAACCAAAGCTGTAATCACACAAAGCATATGCTAATTCTTTGGGACCTAATCTGAACAATTCTTGGAAAAATCAAGAAGAAACCTGGTTTTTAAACGGATAAATTCAGCTCTGCCAATTTTTAACATTTTATTTTTCCCCTAATTGTTAATTCAACAAGCTTAACATGAGACCTGGAAGGTGAAGTCCTGTCTTTCTGGGGTCTGCATCACTAATAATGACATTCCTGCACCCGCTTAAAAATTAAATATACTGTTTCAGCCAGTCTCACAGACCTATGAAACTCGCTACAGAAGATTCTGTAATGCAAGCCCTGGTACCTTGGAATGACACACAGAAAGCATACCCACTGTATTTTTATTTCAGCCCCCTTTTATTAGAAGGCTTTCAGGTAAAGAGTGAACCTCAAATTCCTTGCCAAAAGATATTCATAGCAGAAAGAGTTGTTGATAAAATACAAAATGAGCCAAGTTTTTACCAGTGTCTCAATAGATTACTAATCTCTGGGCAAGACTGGTAATGACTGGAAGTCCACATCTCCTGTTGGCTTGTGGGACATGACTTTGTGTTTTAGAGAATTTGATACGTCATAAAATGCTGCAGGAAGAGACACTAAGGGTAAACCCTCTTACGGTGTCAGAAGAGAAACTGTAGTCGTAAATCAGTGTGTGTATATAGTGACCTTCCCAAGCCCTTGTTTTTTCACTGGCAGACACGGACTGATCATAAAATTTCTAAGGCTACTTCGTAGAGGTAAACATGTAAATACATGTGTTAAAGGCCATATTTAAGGGGTTCCTTAAACATACGTAAATACATGAATTTACACATGTTGGAGTTCATCAGGTTATCCTTCAACTACACGTAAATCTCAAGTCCAGTTCTCTACTATTTCTTAAATGCATTCTTCAGTAACTACATGATTATCTTTCATGATATAGTTAAAAAATCCTATTTCTGATAATACAACAAACATACTATCTGATATTCATTATTAAAATTTATAATCCAGATTAAGGTATTTAGAAGACTGTAAACTGGAGGATTAAAAGGGGATTAGCCAGTGAATGCAGGAGGAACTATATAAATCATATTTAAATACAGTCTGTTATGATTTTAAGCACAGGACAGGAAGGACTTGGCAGGAACAAATTAAGAAATGAAGCTAAAAGGTTAAGATTAGGATTAAACTTTGAATTATGTTTCCAGTATTAATTTACAATGTCCATTTATAACACTGATGTTCTCTATCACCCTCTAAATGTCCTCCTTTTCTCATTCTTCATCACTTTTTTCTGCACTGACGCTGAAACAATCCCTAGACACATCATAAAACTCAACAGATGATTAGATTTTAGTTGGCAAGGGACTCAAAGGAACTTCACACTTACATTTTTGGGATGATGCCTGGATACACAATAGTACACAACTATGGGTTACAAAGTACCTTGGAGCCTTTAGTTAATGTTAGCAATAACAGTTTGTATGTAGGGGAACAGCAAGGCCCAAAATAGGTAACATCAACCATGTCATAAATGAATACTGACTGGTTTGTACACAGATCTGCAAACACCTTGGCACCCGAGTCTCTGAGGATGTATGTACTACCTACTCTGTATACAAGGGAAAAAAAGCTTTCTCTATGTGAAAATGTTGCCGATCTGAGGGGTAAATTTCTTACTCCTTACTAAAACCATCCAACAGTCCATACCCCTGCAGTAAACTTTAGAACTGATAAAATCAAGATGTGACTTGCAGGTCGAAATGTCAGGCCACTGGCCAACAACCAGCGCACTTAATCGCAGAGCCAAAACACATCTCCTCTCCGTCACTGACACAGCTACACTGAGCAAGCTGAGTCATTTTCTTCCATGTTAAGAACTCTGTTTTGTAGCTACCACTTAAATAACAGGAGGTTGTTAGGATTCCTTGCAAACACTATTTTTAAAGGAGAAGTGCATGCTCCAGCTCACGATACAGTTAGCTTACTCCTGCTCCACCTAAATCTACTGCAAGCATCCAATTGAAATCAGCAGGAACAGAAGTGGATCAACATTGATGAACTTCAGGGCCTACAGATTTTTTTTTATTTATTACATGGAAAACTCTTGCCTATGCAGCTTTGGCTAAATATTTAATATAACTGTCTCAATTGAGTTTTCCTAAATGTCAGCAAATCACATTGTTTTCCCAACATAAAGTTACTAGGAGATATATGCCATGTTGAACATGCCATTTACTCAAAATGAAACTCTGCACATGCAATATTACCTTCATCATTACATACCTTCTGCTGTTAATTAATTCATAATGTTAATTTTAAACTGTGTTTCCTGTGTGCTTAATCTGGAAGCACAATATTGTGCCTTGTATATAATTTTCTTTCATTTCATTTTAATGCATTAAAATATATGTCCAAAGTTCAGAATTTTAAATCCTGTAGACCATAAGAATATGTGAAGAATAGAATGTTCTATTATTAAAGAAATAACAAAATATGATTTTGAGTAAGTGGATCAGAAAAACATACTAGACCACAGTAATCACTATACAATCCTCAAAACACACTGCATCTTCCTATTTTTCTTCCTGAAGTTTATGAACCACCTAGGGAAATAACTGAATATATTTCAATTAATAAAATGATAAATACTAAAGTAAGAGGCAACAGGAATTATTTTCTTAGAAATTTTGTTTTTACTATGCAATCCTATTATTGTTGTAATTGTTAAATTCTACAACCTTCTAAGTAGAAATAAATTAGTAGAAAATTTTTTGTTTGGTGTTGAAACTATTGTATTCTAAGGGTTAAGCTTTATGTATAGTTTGAGGATATCTAGAGAGAGTTCAGTCACTAAGCAACAGCTTGCTCAGCGCCACCAGCATCCCAGTGTCCAGGACATTACGATGAAGATGACCAGTAGAGCTTCTGATACTCAGTTGGCCATTTAGAGTCCCAGTTGATCTCCCCTTCCCCTGCTTAATCATTTTCATTTTCAAATCTCTCAGGAAGTCACCAAAGACAAAGAAGGAATCAAAATGCGGTGAATAAAGTAATATTGCATCTAGCAATTCAGTTTCTTCTCAGAGAGAATTAAAAAGGAAATGTTTTAAACCTAATAGTTCCTAGAAGCATGTTTTAATTCTTTGTTAGGGCTCCTATTTTCAACCCTCTGAGCTTTACTTTGAAAGCTTCTTTAAAAATAATTTAAAAGTATTACGTAATAGAGACTTCCTAGTGCAAAAGTTTCTTAAAGTACAAAACATGCCCTGGCTTTCAAAAGCAAGCAGAATATTAAAGAATAAATGAAAATGTCTATAAGCAGTAAGAAACTGGAAGGTATGCTTAAAAGGGGCTACCTGCTCAGCTATCCAATGCAGGTCACAGAAAGTAAAGGTCTGATGTGGAAACCCTGGGGTTAGATGGAATTTCATTCCTGATTTCAGCAGAAGCCACTTTTTACTAGTCTGCTATTAAGACGGTGTGTAGGACATTATAGACCTAATTTTGGTAAGAGCTGAATGCTACGTAACTGCAGTAAATTTGGATTTTGAGGTGTTCAGTATCTTCAAAAAAACAGGTTTGTGGTGTTCAGAATTCTGTTCCAAAATTTTGAAAGAATGATTAATTTCACTAACACCATATGAAGCTATTCTATGTGTTACAGAAGTATGTGTTAACTTGTTGTTGAATTTCAGGTGTAGGGTATGCAACATCAGACATTTAAGAAAAAGAGGCATGTATTTATCCCTTGTATTGCAGAATCACCCAGCTTAAACCTTGGTAAAAAAGTCAGCACCCCCAGAGATATCATGGTAGAGGAACTTTCGACACTCAGCAACAGAGGTGCAAGACTCTTCAAGAGACGTCAGCGGAGATCTGACAAATACACATATGAAAACTATCATTACGTAGCAAACAAACCAAGAAACGTGAGTATTTTGTAATAACTTATTAATGAAACACAGTGAGGCTAGCTTGTAATAACTACCTAGCTGACTACTGAAAATTAATTACTTAATGAGAAAATTAACTACTTAATAATATTAAGAAGTTTGGAAGAAATAAGAGTTTGCTTCATGCAATCAGTATTTTTGTTAAAATAGGTTGGTGACCTCAACATGGTTCCCAGTTAGCAAAATGACTCTCACAGATGGCACTAACACACTTCTGGCCTGCCTGACTCAACAGGGAGAAAAAGGATGGAGCTGGCCACTGAAATTACAATTATTCATCAAACTAGTCCTTCAGGAATTGGTTAAATAATTAATGATACTCTGGGAATCCTCATGGCAGGAACTAAATGTACCTGGCATTTGTCTCATCTGTAGTCTTTGCAAAATACTCAGACCTTTTGCTTAACCTCTGAAAATAGGGACAATATTACTCATAAATTTTACCTAACTCTTCAATGTGCTGCAAATTTTAACTATTTGAACATGAATATTCTATGCCCAGTCTAATATAGCATGCAAGCAGCTCCTCTGATTCCAGTATTATATTAAATTCTGCTTCTCGGTTACATGTATGCATCCCTCCTGCTTTCAGATACAAAAGTAGGCAGCTAAAGCAGCAGAATTTGTCTCAGTACTTTAAAGATGCTTTGAAGATTAAAAGACATATGTTACAAAAACTAATTATTATTAACCTACGAAATAGTTCTTGTAGAACAGCAATTCTCTTTACCTGAAGCTTTTACAACTATTCATTGCATAGTTAGTGCTATGACTGTGTTAGTCTCCAACCCCTACAGAATCCATACAAATACTTTGACTCAATTCTTTAATCTTCACGTGTGTCCTGGGCTCAGCAGTAGCAGTCGTATTTCTCCTTGGTAGCTGGTGCAGTGCTGTGTTTTTGACTTTTGGCCTGGGAACAGCGCTGATAACACCAATGTTTTTGGTTACTGCTTAGAATGTTTTGTCTGATCAAGGACTTTCTGAGCCTCATGCTCTGCCAGAGAGGAGGGGAAGCCGGGAGGAAGCACAGACAGGACACCTGACCCAAACTGACCAAAGAGGTATTACCACAGCACGTCATGCCCAGGATGTAAAAAAAAAGGGCAGAGACGCAGAAGGGTTGGGGGTTCGCTGCTGGGTCATGCTTGGTATCAGGTGGTGAGCAGTTGTATCCTCTTTCCTTGTATTTCTCTTGTCATTATTATTATTGGTGGTAGCAGTACTGATTTGTGTTATACCTTACTAAACTGTTCTTATCTCAACCTGTGGGAATTGCATTCTTTTGATTCTCCTTCCCACCCCCCCGGGAGCTGGGGGGAAGAGGAGGGAGTGAGTGAGCAAACTGCGTGATTTACGGCTTAAACCACGACAATATGGGATTAAAAAAATTAGTAACTATATGTAATGTATCATTGTGATATAATCTAAAGCTTGTTTTGGAACAAATAGCAAACAATTAATTTATCAACCAGAACAACAAAGCACCAACGGGCTTACACATGTTTCATTTTACTAAGGAAAATACACATATGCTTGTAAATAAATCAGAAACAATAAAATCAATACAGCTTGTTGATTTTAAGGAAACTTATAACACTCAGGTGATTATTGTAGCCGAGTTCAATATTTCAATATTACACCAAACATTTCAAAAATATTTTTATTCCCTTCTTGAAGAAGGAATTCTCTACGCTTTGTTGACTGTAATACTAGATACATATGTAATTCTGTGGCATTTACATTTTCCATACAAAAAAAGTAACTGTCTTCTGGAAGAAAAGAATGTCTTAATACCCCACGTCACAGAAGAAAAATTTTCACATGGGTTATTTTTGTGGTGCAGATATTTCAAACTTCTTTGGTCACTCACTCAACAGAAATAAAATTACACAGGCATCAAGACTGAGTTTCGATAAATCCACTTTTGAAAAATGAACCTGCACAAAAGAAATCCCATCTAAAAAATCTGAACAACTCTACTGGACATCCAAAACTATTGTTAGAACACTGTTATTCAGAAACCCACCTATGAATACCATCCTCCCAGCTTCTCCCTCTATCGAGTATTAGAAGCTACACAGATAAATCCTGAGCATACCCTCCATCTCACCAGTATTTTTGATTCAGTTCCATGCTTTTGCTACAAGGTCTGACAGATCAGTTCCCCTCTAGACTACTTCTTACCACAAAACATGTAGAGTAAGCATGCTGTGCAATCAGTATGCCAGTGTGACATATGAAGAAAATGATGTCTCTGTGGTTCCTGTTCCCTTTCCTTCAATGTCTATTTTGCTACCACTGGTGTCTTCATCATCTTTATGATTCTGCCTGCCAAAATTAATCCTTCCAACATACTTCAGGATGGCTAGAAAACATTCTGCCTTGATCTTGTTTGTCTGAAGTTTAAACAAGTATTATTTGTTTGCTTTCCTACTTTAACAAACTCTTAAACAGTCTATATTTAAATTGCTTTTAGCCTAAGTGTCATAGCTAAAATAAGACACTGACTTCTTATGAGATGCTAATTCTATATTTATGCAACAGTGATTAAGCCTTTCAATGTTTCTTTAGAACTGATGACCTGATATCCTATCAGGGAGGAAAGTAACAGCATACCATGAATCTCCAGAAAGTAACCTACACTGAAGTTGTTTCTATAACAAAGGAAAACCCCAAACAAAAAGTTATTCAACAAATGCAGTGAAATTTCAACTGATAACAGGAAGAGAAGCTCTGAAGAATCAGTGCTTTGAAATTCAAACGACACAAACTTACAGAATTATAGAATAGTTCCGGTTAGAAAGGAACTTAAGATCACCTAGTTTCAACCCACCTGCCATGGGCAGGGACAACTCCCGCTAAACCATGTCACCCAAGGCTATGTCCAACCTGGCCTTGAACACTGCCAGGATGGAGCATTCACAACGTCCTTGGGCAACCTATTCCAGTGCCTCACGACCCTCACAGTAAAGAACTTCTTCCTTATACCTAACCTGAACTTCCCCTGTTTAAGTTTGAACACATTACCGCTTGTCCTATCACTACAGTCCCTCCCCAGCATCCTGGTAGGCCCTCCTCAGATACTGGAAGGCTGCAATGAGGTCTCCATGCAGCCTTCTCTTCTCCAGGCTGAACAGCCCCAACTTTCTCATCCTGTCTTTGTACGGGAGGTGCTCCAGCCCCTGATCATCCTCGTGTCCCTCCTCTGGACTTGTTCCAAAAGCTCCATGTCCTTTTTATGTTGAGGACACCAGAACTGCACACAATACTCCAAGTGAGATCTCACAAGAGCGGAGGGATCCTTCATCACCCATCTTGTCTGGCAGGCTGGGAGAAGGCAAGCATTTGGCATTTCAATCTGGCTGAATATTGCCTTGCCAGATTTCTTGGATCTTTGGGTATAGCAAGTGTGCTCTGCCGGGCACATGACAGATTCCAGTGATCTAGGGACACATATTATGCCTGCCCAAGTGCCATAGCTACTCTTTGCTGCAAACCACACAGCCCATAGGCACAGTTAGCTTTTGTGGTGATTAGTGTAAGCATCAGATAGGATGGACTATCTTTGTAGACTGTGCATCAATATTCAAGTATTCTAAACTTAGGAAGAGGTCAGGAAACACAGCTGAATGGTTATAAGGCTTTGGGAGTCTTGCTGACCTTGCGCACAACACCTCTGATCCTTTCAATAAAAAATTCACAGACTTTAAAAATTATATCATTCTTATATCTGAATATATAACAGTATCATTCTTAATGCTAAAAAATTATTCATTTTTGCATACATAGCCAATGTAAGAAAGTTGCGAAACTGTTTCATTTTCTTGCTAACAGCCAGAAAACCCTAGAGATTTTGGGACCAAAGAGGGTACCAAATAGCAGGACAGTATGCCTTCAGGTAGTATACCCTAGGTCTCAGTTCTGGCCTGTGAATTGGAATGTCACTCCAACCCTCAATAGAGGCTTTTTTGCCTGTGCTGTCACTGACATTTCTTATATTTGAATGCAGCATGGAGAGCCCATACAGAGTGCTAGAATGGATGGACTCGGTGTGGAAGGGATTCCCCAGCATGCCCCAATGACACCTCCTAATACTCCTGATCCCCGGAGCCCACCACATCCTGACAACATTGCCCCAGGTAATGTATGAGTTTACAAAAATTAAATATATTTAGTTTTCATTTCATAGCACTCTTTGAAAAACAGGATCTTCAAAAAGAACTTTTTAATGGACATAATATTAGAAATCAAGAAATTAGAAATAAGGTAACTAATCAGAATCTTCCATAGAAATGTCAAGTGGTGCTCTTCAGTTACTTCTGCTCATTTTTAAAGATTTGATATGCTTTTTGCACTACTTCTGCCTAAAATGAAAAAATACATTAATATCATGAAAGACTGCTGCTATATTTAGTAGTCTTACAAACATAGAAAAACAGATCCTCAGATTTAAAACCAGATTAATACACAGGTTTTTCTTTGCCGAACCTTTGTTTGTAACATGCAACACAGTGCCCAACTGTCTGAAAGTTATTCACTGTAGTTTAATTACTGAAAAATGTAAATTTCACCGTAAATTTTGCTAGAAACCTTTGTAGAGAAGTAACTTAAGGATTTTGCCTCTGGCTGCATAAACTATTATTTTTTTAAGTCCTTAACTGTGAGGGTACTGCTGGTTTTACTTAAAGAAGCAAGCTATAAGAAGGTCTTATTTTGCATTCTTTAAAGACTAGAGAAGGCTAATTTGTTTTATTTTATTAAGTGATATAGACCTTCTTCCTGTTTATGAATTATCCATGAGCAGAGTGTGGTTTTTACAAATTCATTCTTTGTTCAGAATTACTCAGTGAATGTTTTGTGCAGACCTTTTCCAGTCTATGTAAACTAGGCCATGTTACTCTGTTAGTGACTGCTAGGACTCTGTACATCCATTGGTCAAATACAATGTGAACAGAGGTAATTTCCATTGCCAAGACATTATAGAAATCTTCAAGCCTTTCTTTAGGCAAAAAAAGTCTGGCAAAAAGAATAGATATTAAGCCACAGGGCTTTTTTTAAGCTCATAGAAGGAAAGAGCATTAATTTAAAGAGCCAGATGTAGTGGGAGGGTGTCCTGGGTTCAGCAGAAGCAGTCATTTTTCTCCTTCTTAGTAGCTGGTGCAGCGCTGGGGTTTGGACCTTCAGCCTGGGAACAGCGCTGATAACACCGATGTTTTAAATTGTTGCTCAGTAATGTTTAGTCTGACCGAGGACTTTCTGAGTCTCATGCTCTGCCAGGGAGGAGGGGAAGCTGGGAGGTAGCAGAGACAGGACACCTGACCCAAATTGACCAAAGAGGTATTCCATACCACAGCACATCATGTCCAGTATATAAACTGGGGGCAGTCACCCGGAAGGGTTAGATCACTGCTTGGTTGGGCTGGGTATCTGTCAGCAGGTGGTGAGCAGTTGTATTCTCTTCCCTTGTTATTTCCTTTGTCATTATTATTATTGGTGGTAGCAGCAGTGGGTTGTGTTATACCTTAGTTACTGGACTGTTCTTATCTCAACCTGTGGGAGTTTACATTCTTTCGATTCTTCTCCCCATCCCCCTGGGGGGGGGGGGGGGGGGGGAGTGAGTGAGCAAACTGTGTGGCTGATTTACAGCTGGGCTTAAACCATGACAGAGGGCAAAAGGTTAGAACAGATTTCCCTTGTTTTCCAAATAAATACTATAACATATAATTGGATAATGTCTCGCTGGTTTTAAATTCTTCAAATTGTACATTAAGGTCTGGCTTCTCCCCTCCCCCCATATTAATTCCTGCCATAATATGCTTGGCTTTAGAAGAAATCATAGTGAATATGGAATTTATTTACTTAGTAGAATTCTGATCAGAGCCTGATCCTCGGATGATTACGCAGAGAAAACTGATTTGTTACTTTTTCAGATAATGAGAAGGACCAGAAACAAAGTAGGTAGGAGATTTTAAAGCATCTAAGGCAGAGGCAAAGACAAAAACCCCACTATAATGGCTGTAAGCCTAACTCCTTTTAATAATTGTGAAGAATTTAACCCAAAGAATACAGAATTATTTAAGTTTTAACCAAAATGTTGTTTTAAAAATATTTTTGTTATTTCAGTGATTTGATCCAATTGTTCATTTTACCCAGCTGTGAAATAATGGTATTTCACTTCCAAGTTACATACGATGGTGGTAAGGAAGGAGAAAACACAAATTATTATTTATAATGGTTTTGCCTTGACCGCCCTGCAGGATATTCTGGACCACTGAAAGAAATTCCTCCTGAAAAGTTCAACACTACTTCTGTGCCAAAGTATTATCAGTCTCCCTGGATAGAAGCTATTAGGGATGATCCAGAGCTGCTGGAAGCTTTATATCCTAAACTTTTTAAACCTGAAGCGAAGCCAGAACTGCCTGACTACAGGAGCTTTAACAGGTAATTCTGACTGACACTGAATTTTACACTGCAGAGAAAAACTACTATGAAATTAAACATTTCCACCAGCTGTAAAAAGATCTACCACCTATGTTTGCAAGTACATGCATAAACATGAACACACAGATTACAAGTGGCAAACAAGAGCATTAAGAAGGAAACTAGTCTCTCTAAAGTATGAACCCCAAATAAAATTCTAGAACATAGGAATATAAGATGAGTTGTTGAAAACTCTGAAAGAATAAGTACCAGAATTCAGTGTACTCAATAAATGGGAAACATGGGCTATAGCAATGCTTGAAACTTCTTTGAGCATTTCCATTGTTGACTTCATTAGCTATAGGATTGTAAGATCTAGCAGAGAAACTCTCAGTCAAAACTTTGTAAGCTGTAAAATGCAAACCACCCTTTTTTTTTTTTTTTTTTTAATAATGCAACTCACATGGCTTGGTTTTTAGGCAATGAGAGTATTATGAACTTCATCCTTCAATTCATCCCTCACACCAAATAGTTAGCAGACTGCATATTTTATTGCATTTAACATTTTTTCTACCTTTGACAACCTTTGGTAACAAATTAACAGATAAAATGTTACGAGGGGACTTAAAAAAAACATTAAAAGTAGAAGGATTATTTACATACTTACTAGTACACTAAGGCTATCAGTAGAACTAGATTCACAGACAATAAAGGGGTTTGAACTATTTTGAAAGCTTTAAAACACATTCTTACTTATGTCTTTTGCTTTCATTCATACCCTTCACACTGTATTTACTGAAGTTATGGCCAGTTTTTCCCTAAATAGCCCCTGCTGAGTTCCTAACAGCTGAGCCAAAACAAAACCCTTACTCAAAGTACCAGACAGCAATCTATTGAAAAGAAAATGGCTCATGGCAATATAAACTTCAAGAAAAATACCATAAACATCACTTGTGTTTCTGCCATGAAGGCAGGCCTCAACTCTGACTGCAAGAACTGAAAAATTACACAGTTTAACATCAAAATTGCACTGTAGACATAGCACTATTTCTTATTTTCTAACAGCAATATAGTTAAGTCTGTGTGGCACATTCTTCTCAGCAGACAAAACAGCAAATACAAGTCAGAGTTGTGCCACAGCTGCTAACACTGGAACAGTATTGGCAAAGTTTATCCACTATTGTTATTGTAACTGACCAAAATAAAAAACACCCTCAAAAAAAAAAAAAAAAAACCAAAACCAAACCAACCTCCCCCCCCCCCCCCCCCAAAAAAAAACAACACCAAAAAATACATACAGAAATAACAGGGACAGGATCAGTTCTCCCTCTCACAAGAGAGATTCTGAGTTGAGTATGGAAGTCATTCCTGTAAAAGACAGAATTAGGTAGGGCACAGAGGCCCCATTAAAAGGGGTATGTGCCTTGAGATGGTATCTGATGGCTTCTGTGGTCCCAAAGTGTGTTAGTTGTCCTCTTTACCATACTCGACTGTTCAGACTTCTGTCTACGCAGATTTTATCTATGTAGAACATGGCAAAACTGGCTCACCACAGTCCGAACTTCTTGAACATACGTGCATTCCTATAATGGAAAGTCAATATTCTCCCTTGTATGTGCCATAAAGACCTAAAAACTGGCACATAAATCCAGATCTGGACTGCAAAACACAAGGCATACAAATAAAATCCACAACTCTCCTTCTCATACAAGAACCCCACATCCAGAAGAAAATAAAAGGATGCCTCGTGAACCTAGAAAAGCTGTTACACATACAGTACACACAGATTTATGTTTTCTAGCAAGAAGGAGTAGATCCAAAAAGAAACTGAGAATGTGTCTAGCCTGGATTTGTTTCTACAGGAATGCCAACCCCTTAGGAGAGGTATAAGAAGATGGTTTCTGGCTCTTACATGGGAGATTATTAATTAGAGAATTACAGTGATCTTTGGTGTAAGATAGGTGGAGCTGCCTGTATAGCTAAGATAAAGGCAAATCTGAGCACTTGTATAAGGAACACATTAGGCATCTCAGGAATTTAGCAGCCTAAGGGATTTGCTCATAAGGTGAGATAGCTTTTTGGACTTCTGTGCCTAGATCCTACTATGTAATTCTGTGCACCTGGGTCACAGCATCCTTCACTTCTTTAATCGCAGTCTTGGAGAGAAAGCAAATGATACTGTATTAAACAATCAAGGAGTGATATAAAGGGATCATTTTGTTATCAGTGAGGGCATCAATCAAGGCTTTCTATAATGCTTCATCATTCAAGAAATGCATTCAATGCATTCTCCTGCAAAACACTGGTATAGTCATCATTAGTCAGGAGGGGATGTGGTTAAGAGGAAGCGTGATGCACAGGACTCCCAAAGGAAATGCGCCTGGGATTATTCCCGGCTCATTTAGTGGTATCTGTCAAAATGGCACGCAGACTTTACAAGCCATATTCAGGTTCCTTTCAGCTTTCCTTGTTACACAACAAACTGGAAAAGCAACACAACTTCAGCAGCTAGGGATGTCTGATGTGTTGGAACAGATGCACACAAGCATGGCTTAAAACTATATTCAGCACTAAACAGTGTTCAGAATTTTTTTTTTCTCCACTGCCAGAAATGAAGAGGCGACTCTGGACCCTGCAGCAGTGCAATTTTTAACAATAGTGTCAGAAACTGAATTACAGAATTCATAGAGTGGAGCTCTAGTATGCTTTTTATGCTGCAAGAAACTTGCAATGCTTACAGGACAATGAAGGAAGAAGCAGTGGCAGCAAATGTCAAGCACATTTGCCTTCTGAGGGAGGGCTTTCTGTGAGACAGCCAGTTTAACAGCACACAGCACTAGACAGCATGATCAGAGAAATTGAGTTCTGAGGATGTCTGAACAGACTGTTCAGATCAGGCTGCCCTTCTTCCCCCTGGATGAAAATGATACTGTGCTAGCAGAGAAATGTTGCAGAACACAGCCATGCCATCTGATTCCTCTTGTAGATTAAATCCTATTAGGACTGAATAAGTATTTACTAGTGAAATATTTTCTAGCCTCTTTTATTAGCATGGAAGCACCTAGTAATCACCTGTGGAAAAGACAGCATGAATCTACGTTTGTTGAGGAGTTTGCAATACTAATTAAATTAGTACTTTTATTCCATCTGCTTTCTTGAAGCCAGATAAAATGTCAAAGGTAGTATTAGGAGTAACATACAAAGGACTACATCTTAGTCATGTAAGACAAGCAAGCCTGACTAGTTCTGCCACTCCTACCAGGTAAATTCTTGCTCAGCTTTCTCAATTCCCAAAGACTACTGTTTCAAAAACACTGCAGGAATCCAGTCCATTCAGACCGGGTGCTGTTTTTATTTGATTAATGGATACTGAACTCTACAGTAAAAACGATGAGATGTAGAGCCTCAGAGAAGTTTTGGGTGCTAACTTGAAATGATGTGAGATTAGCTAAACTGGGGGCTTAGCCAGTTCCTTAGTGCCTGAATTCCTCTGAAAACTGGCATTAACTCTTGCATTGAGCTACCATGAAGCTCTGAGAGTTTGCAGGGTCAGATTTTTTGCTCTTATGTCTCCTTTTTTGCACAGAATTAACAATAAGCAGAATGTTCTACAAATGACAGTGAATGAAACCCCCATTTTTTGTAATTAGGCAAATGAAGGTGCTAATCCAATAGAGCTAAAACATATTTTTAGACTTTCAGCTACAATTAGTCTCCTATATTGAGACAATGTTCAATATAATATTCAATGAGAAAGACTGTGGGGGGGGGGGGAGGAGAGGGGAAGAATCATAGAATAGTTAGGGTTGGAAAGGACCTTAAGATCATCTAGTTCCAACCCCCCTGCCAGTGGCAGGGGCACCTCCCACTAAACCATGCCACCCAAGGCTATGTCCAATCCAGCCTGGAACACCGTCAGCGATGGAGCATTCACAGCTTCCCTGGGTAACCCATTCCAGTGCCTCACCACCATTACAGTAAAGAATTTCTTCCTCATATCCAATCTCAACTTCACCTGTTTAAGTTGGAACACATTACCCTTGTCCTCTCACTACAGTCCCTCATGAATAGTCCCCCCCCAGCATCCCTATAGGCCCCCTTCAGATACTGAAAGGATGCTATGAGGTCTCCATGCAGCCTTCTCTTCTCTAGGCTGAACAGCCCCAACTTTCTCAGCCTATCATCATACGGGAGGTACTCCAGTCTCCTGATCATCCTCGTGGCCCTCCTCTGGACTTGTTCCAACAGTTCCATGTCCTTTTTATGTTGAGGACACCAGAACTGTACACAATACTCCAAGTGAGGTCTCACAAGAGCAGAGTAGAGGGGCAGGATCACCTCCCTCGACCTGCTGGTCATGCTCCTTTTGATGCAGCCCAGGATACAGTTGGCTTTCTGGGCTGCAAGCGCACACTGCCGGCTCATGTTTGTTTTCTCATAAACCAACACCCCCAAGTCCTTTTCTGCAGGGCTGCTCTGTATCTCTTCTCTGCCCAACCTGTAGCTGTGCCTGGGATTGCTCCCACCCAGGTGGAGGACCTTGCACTTGTCATGGTTAAACTTCATCAGGTTGGCATCAGCCCACCTCACAAGCATGTCAAGGTCCCTCTGGATGGCATTCCTTCCCTCCAGTGTATCAACCGAACCACACAGCTTGGTGTCATCAGCAAACTTGCTGAGGGCACACTCAATCCCACTGTCCATGTCACCGACAAAGATGTTGAACAAGACCTGTCCCAACAGCAATCCCTGAGGGACACCACTCGTTACTGGTCTCCAGCTGGACATTGAGCCATTGAGCACAACTCTTTGCGTGCAGCCATCCAGCCAGTTCTTTATCCACCGAGCAGTCCACCTATCAAATTGATGTCTCTCCAATTAAGAGACAAGGATGCTGTGTGAGACAGCGTCAAACCCTTTGCACAAGTCCAGGGAGATGACATCAACTGCTCTACCCCTGTCCATCAGTTCCGTAGCCCCATCATAGAAGGCCACCAGATTGGTCAGGCAGGATTTCCCCTTACTGAAGCCATGCTGGCTGTCACCAACCACCTTGTTGTTCTTCATGTGCCTCAGCATGCCTTCCAGGAGAATCCACTCCAAGATTTTGCCAGGCACAGAGGTGAGGCTGACTGGTCTGTAGTTTCCCGGATCATCCATTTTCCCGTTATTGAAAATTGGGGTTATATTTCTCTTTTTCTAGTCGTTGGGAGCTTCACCTGAGTGCCATGATTTTTCAAATATGATGGACAGTGGCTTAGCAACTTCATTTGCCAGTTCCTTCAGGACCCACGGATGGATTTCATCAGGTCCCATGGACTTGTGCACGTTCAGGTTCTTAAGATGGTCTCGAACCAGATCCTCTCCTACAGTGGGCCCAGGGTCCTCATTCTCACTGTCCCTATGTCTGCCTTCCAAGACTTGGGTGGTATGGTCAGAGCATTTTCCGGTGAAGACTGAGGCAAAGAAGTCATTAAGAACCTCAGCCTTCTCCAAATCCAGGGTAGCCAGTTCTCCCGATAGCTCCCGGAGGGGGCCCACGTTGTCTGTAGTCTGTCTTTTATTTGCAATGTACCTGTGGAATCCCTTCCTGTCATCCTTAACATCCCTAGCCAAGTTTAATTCTAAGTGGGCCTTAGCTTTCCTAACCTGATCCCTAGCTTCCCAGACAACATCCCTGTATTCTTCCCAGGCCGCCTGTCCTTGCTTCCACCTTTTAGAAGCCTCTTTTTTCCTTCGAATTTTCCTCAGCAGCTCCTTATCCCTCCAAGGAAGTCTCCTGGTCCTCCAACAGCACTTCCTTCTAGTAGGGATGTATCGCTCCTGAGCTTGCAGCAGGTGATCCTTGAGTATCAACCAAGAGTCTTGGGCCCCCCTGCCCTCTAGGGCTATATCCCATGGAATCTTACTGAGCAGGTTCCTGAAGAGGCCAAAGTCTGCTCTCTTGAAGTCCAGGGCAGTGAACTTGCTGCGCGCTCTTCTCACTGTCCTGAGGATCTCGAATTCGACCATCTCATGATCGCTGCAATCAAGGCTGCCCTGGAGCATCACATTTCCAACCAGCCCTTCCCTGTTGGTGAGGACGAGGTCAACCATGGCACCTCTCCTTGTTGGCTCCTCTACTACTTGCAGAAGGAAGCTGTCTTCCACACAATTGAGGAACTTCCTGGATTGCTTGTGCCAGGCCGTACCATCCCTGCAACAGATATCAGGGTGGTTGAAGTCCCCCATGAGAACAAGGGCCTGAGAGCGTGAGGCTGTTCCTATCTGTCTATAGAGTGCTTCATCCACAGAGTCCTCTTGGTCAGGCGGTCTGTAAAAAACTGCCCTGCTAAAACAGCAGCTAAAAATAAAGGTGACTGTGCCTGCTACTGTTAAATCATGCACCTACTTTTTAGGAATATGCAAAGTGAACATTAAACAATAGCTTACACTTCCTGGTGCCACTTCCTACGGCCCTGAACCAGCATTTCCACCCTTATTATGAGCAATGACTACTTGAATTTTTTACAGATGTGTTTTAGGCTTCTACACAATGAATCACAGCTCAAGTGATACAAGTCGATGTGTACACAACACAGGTCATTACAACACCATGTTGTCAGACAAGTTATTGCTCACAAAAACATACTGCTGCTGTAAAGGAAAATTAACATCTATTAGCCAATTACTGTACTCTCCTTTATGTCAATCATAATATGTTTTTGCCAAGCATGCTGGAATGCATCATTCTCTGAAGTCAGACTTTGTACACAACTACATGGGGTTTTATCCCACAAAAGATATTTGAATTCCCATAAACTGCCTCCTGTTTCTGTTACCTGCAGAAACAAGCCGTATTTAAAATCCAGTAATACTGCAAAGATGAAGTTTTACACTATAGAATTGTTATGCATTTTATACATATCCCTTTAATTTACATATTGATGAGCATATTACACCAATGTGAGAATGTGTATTGTAATTAGATCAGCAATTAAAATAATCTTCATTATCCTGTAAGATGTAGATCACTACATTCACTCTGTGACAATTATCATACCATTATTTTTAATCAGTATCATACTGTATCCAGTTTGACACTGTGACCTAGATGACAGTTTCACAAGAATAGCTTGATACCACAAGCATTTTGTATAAAGAATTTCCTTTGACCTCAAGAGAATTTAATCCCTGGACTGGCTGCTGCGCCTGCAAAATCTTGTGTTACCTTCATCTGAGAAACATTTTTAGAGCTTAATCCAAAGCCCTGTTCTTCACTCAGTAAGTGTGCACGTCCAGAATTTTCATGATTTTTTTATATCTTACAGTATCGACCCTTTGGACTTAACAGCATCCCCTCCAACAAATGCTGCTTATACCAAGATCTAGTGAATTTTCTGTGTAATGACAGAGCAGTACCATTTCTTTTAGGTCATGGATTCATTTTTCTGAATTAATATCTGGGTTTTTTTTGTGTGTGTGCATTTAATTCTCCCTAGGTTTTGCTTTATCTGTAGTTATCTTCCTGAAAATCCTAGTCAGATCTTCAAATGACCTCTTCTGGTTTCTGACAGCATTCATTTCTTTAGGCTTCTACGGTACCACCTGGAGCCAGTGGAGATATATACCAGCAGACCTGTTGTTTTGTATTGAAAACACAAAACCTACCAAGGCTGGTGAAATTCCATGCCAACAAAAATTCCATTTTTGCATGCCACTAAGTATCTACACAGAAATCAGGTGCTCATTCTGTAGCTTAAAAATCTCACTCTTAACTGGATAGAGTATATTCCAGCAAGGTTATGCAGCTGATCAAAATACAGAACACCTTATAATTTGTTTGCTTTTACGAAGGAGTCTGGAAAAAGTAACAGAAAGACTCAGTTTGGTTTGGTTTAGTTGGTTGAGTTTTTTTTTTTCAGCCTAGAAACCCGCATGTACAGAAGAATCATGAGAGGTATTTGAAAATACTGTTGTTTTAAAACATTTGCAAATGCATGGAACAGTCAGTTCCTGCTTAGTATTTCTTATCTTTTAGTTTGTCAGGCAATATTGCCTGAGGGAACATTCACATTTAAATAACATGAAAAATACTGACTGAAGACTAGGGGGCAATTTCAGCCTGTGCTTCAAGGTTTAGTTACATAAACATTTGCTTCAGAAACAAAGCTTATGTAAGAAGTCCTCACCCATTCCCCTCCTTTCCAGAGACTGTTGTTTTTGGCTGTTCCTTTCTGCTTCACATTACACTTTACTGCCTCCTCACTTGTATTGCTACAATTGTTTGAGTATAATGATATAAACCAGACTGCTGAAATAATTTGGATTTTAAAATGCTTCTTTGTTTCGAAGGGTCTTTAACGCAGATCACATAAGTGGCCCAAGTTTATGGCACAACCCACATACATTCTAACTGGTACAACAACATGGCGCTGAAATACAGTGTAGTGGGAGAAATAAGCAACTGGTGGTAGAAGAAAATGGAGAGAGAACTTCCTAAACTAATTACCTGCTAGAGAGAATACCTTGCACCCCTTTCAGACTTACAAACTTATCACCAACAAGTAAGTTTAGTAAGTGACTCACCAATGACAAGGTTGTCTTGCAACATCTTCCCTCAGCTTTTCAGTACATTTGATTTTCAAAGAAGGCTGAAGGCTTTATCTAAGGGAAAATAAAACAGATCTTAAAGAGAATTTGGCAGAAAAACAATCAACTCCCCAAAGTTTGAAAATGTAAACAAGAAATTGTACTAAATCTGTATCATTAAAATAGCTTCTGTTCTTTTCAGCTTCTGGGAGGAAAAGGAAACAGGTATTTTTAAAAGCACATTTTCTTTTTATTTCTCCAATATCTACAGAGTTGCCACTCCTTTTGGTGGTTTTGAGAGAGCATCAAAGCTGGTGAAATTCAAGGTACCAGATTATAATTTACTGATGCTAAATGACCCCAGATTTATGATCCTCGCAAACCCTCTTGCTACCAGAAGATCCTTCAATAGGACTCCAAAAGGATGGTCATCTGAGAATATTCCTGTAGTGTTCATTCAGCCTTCAGATTCTGACACCGTTCCAGAAACAGAAGACCTGTGAGAGAAGCTGCACTCTACATCATACAAAAAGCTGAAAGCTGCCCAACCATGTATTTTGGTCCAAATATTACTAAAGGCTACTGACAAAATTCTTCCTTGGCAGCTGAAGTATAAATAATAATGCCTGATGCAGTGTCCCTTCTCCAGCACCTAATTTCATCTGTAGACATAATATAAATAAACTAATCTGGCAAATGTGACAGGTATTTTCTGTTTGTGTTTACATGTTCTTCTTTTACTTTTTAAAATCTTTGCTTGTCATTTAACAACAAGTGCATTTACAAAAAAAAAAAAAGTGACACGACTATCAAGGGATGTGATTTGATAGGTGTCCTGATTATGGTAAAACAACTGAGCAATACCGCAACAGTGCACTCTGAGTACTGCCTGATCAGGAGAAATCACTAAGAAGACGACAAAACACTTTTTTCTCAGACCCTGCTTTTAGCCAAAGAATTTTGTTGTTACTTCAGTGACAGGAAGTTTAGGCCATTTTCCTCCTTTCTGACTCTTACTCATCTTTAATTATGGATGTCAATATCCATGTCACCTAGATTTGTTTACAGAAAATGAAAAAAAAATTGACAATGACAAAGATTACATTACACAGTGGTATGAAAAAGTACAGAGGTATTTCCTGGATAAGTCTAGAATGTTTGAGTTAATCAGAACTAAAAAACTCACCAGTAACCAGTTACGTCAAGCATACCAAATTAATATCACTGAGCTATGTTACCACAAATGCTTCTGTTACTAGGAAGAAATTGCATAGAGCCACTTCCCCTACAGCCATAGTATATACTGAGACTTCAAAGCAGGCAAGTTTTCTTGCTCTTGAGCTCTGACATTTTAGAACCACAACTATCAGACTCTTACTAAGTATGCATAACTTCACTGAGGGCAGGCAAGAAAAAGAGATTGCTGTTTTTCAGTCTCTCTTTTCAAGTTGCAACCACATGCTAGTAAGAGACAAACACCTATTTACTAATTGTTAATTTCTGAATACTTTTGTGTTTGAGAAGTATCCACCATCTGCAGGTGGGATATTCTAATACACAGTTTAGTCTGTATGTGTTTTGAAACCTGAAACCTGGCTTCAACCAATAGGCCACTCTGATATTTCCTAGATACTTCTCCAGGACATTATGCTCTCTAAGCATTTCTAAGAGGTTTCTGGTTCCCCCAGATACTTTTTTTTTCTTTAAATTATTTTATTCATAGAATTTTGCAAGCTCGAAAATAACATGCTAATCAAATTTTATCTCAAAATCCACAGATGATGATGACGGTAAGCAAATAAAATTATGTTTTTCCAGATATTTTCCTTATTAATGTTTTTGGTGGTGTTGAGATACAAAAGTGAGTATTTCAGAAGTAATCACAACATCTTAAGAATGGCACACTTATCTTTTCCACTTGTAAAGTGGAAAAATGTTGCCTATACTTGTCACTGAAATTTTTGTCTGTAAAAATGTTTTCCATGTTTCAAATCTGATTTAAGACAGCTAGCTGGAAAAGGAAATTGTCATCTATTTACTTTGGCACATAAACTGTACAAACAAATGTATGGGTCCTGAACAACTCTATGAAAGAAAAAAAAAAAAACAAAAACAAAAAAGAAAAATCAACCTCACTGACTGGGAACACTTTCCTAGCAAGGGATTAGTCTGAGGACCTTACCTGCATGCATTGTACAATGATTATACAATGACAAAACTATTAATTCTTCAAGACTAAAAATGGAAAAGCTAAAGAAAAAAAGACGAAACCAACAGTGAGGAGCAATGCAAACAGCTTCTTGAGTAATTTGTTTTTTATGAGCGAGCATAAGCATTCATAAGCCTGTTTGGACAGGAAGATGAGAAAATGGGTGCACAGCACATACACAGTGAGGACTATAAGAAGGGATACATCATTTTTATTACATACTCTGTAAAAATAACCTACAAATGCAGAGCATGCCACCTTGCTTCTTACACAACACACACAATAGTAACTTTAGTTTCCTATTCATCTATACATCCACTGGTGCAGAATGGGCTCAGGAGGCTTAAGATATTTGAGAAGTACTGAGCCTGCTAGGCATGTGTCCAGCTGATGGCCCAAATAACAGTATTAGATGGGGCTGGGAATTACAGACAGCCCTTAACTCCTCAACTTCTGTCTGAGACCTCTGAAATGAGCTGTATAACTGCAAAACTGGTACCTCTAATTCAACCCTCAGCTACAGCTATCAACTGCTGCAGAAGAGTAAGAACTCTGCTCCTCCTGCTTTCTTAACTCTACTACCACCTACCTACATATACACTTGTACATCAGATGTGCACAGATGGTTTGTTTTAAAACTGAGGTCAGCTGTCAAGATAAGCTGTCAAGATTAAATAGCAGCCATGCTATTTAATCCTCCCATGCTGCATGGCTTTTGCCAAACTGCCTGTTGGGAACAGGCCCTTGACCATTCTAAACTCTTGAACCATGCTTGGGAACTGTCTGGGAGAGCGTTAATTGGCAGAAGCTATAACTGCGCACGGTGCTAAGTATTCAACAGCACAGAGAACCAAGTGCCAGTGTCCAGGAATGTTCCCTGGCTGCATTAGCCACGATGTAGTCTTATTGTGTAAGTCCCACTACAATAAACAAATCTCTTTGCCAAAAGCCAATTCCTTTGCCACAAAGGAAAATCTCATGTTAAGTTTGGGAATTCAGAGATTAACCTCAATGAGGTTTAGCACCTGCAATTATTGTGTGAGACACATCACATCTGAAACATACCCGATAACTAGAGGAAAAACTAGTTTTGAGCACTAGTGACAAAGAATTTCAGAGATCAGTATTTGTATAAATTTCTGTAGACAACAAGATGGCTCTGAGAGAATAAAGGTTTCCTTAGTTATAGGTCTAGAAAGATCAACAAATACATATTTTTAAATTTTCAGTGTTGCTTCTATAAGCTTCTTTTAGCTGTAAGGAATACAGCTGAAAGAACACATTAAATGGAAAAACACATGAGCCACAGCTTTACACAAGCATAAACGTTCACAGGTATATAAATATTTCAGAAAATGTGCTTATAACATCACATACACTTTATCACAAGACACTCACACTTGCTTCCAAAAGAGAAAAAGACTGAAAGGTATGATGAAAAGGCAGAAATGTGATAGAAGTCAATATATAGTTTAAAATGTCTAGAAGTCTTTGTTCCCAAAGTTTTTTGGGGTAATTTTTATTTAAATTAAGGTACCCATTCCAGCACTTTAAAGGAAGCTAAAAATTCATTTAAATGTTTTCACTAAAAATGTGGTGAATTGAGGAAATAGATTTTCTATTTCCCAATCTACATAAAATACTCTGTAATTACAGTATGTAAAAAAGAAATGAGATGAACACTTTTGACTAGCTCCATGAATATATGGTTTTTTTAAAACATGTGCCTTAAACTTCGACATGAAAAACCAGGGTTCACAGCCTGCGCTGTCTGCACTGGAGAATAAATTGATACCAGCAATAATAGCAATCAGAAGGAGTTTGTATTTTAACCCTATACAGTTATGGCCTTAAACTATGCTTTTTGGTATCACTTATGACATTCCTATATCACATACTTTGATCAGACTCATCAAAATTATATGACTGCATTTCACTTAAAGAAATAAAGCTAAGAGGCCAAATTACCTAATACACAAGTCCTTCTTTGGCAGCACCGAAATAATTTCAGAGGAACTACATACAGTAGATTATCTGAAATTTGTTCTTAAATCCAGCAGGCCACAGTCTCTTGGATGGTGGATTTCTGATGACGGCTATTTGATTATGTCTGGTTTGTTTGCCTGAATGTGCTAATAAAACCCTCCATCTAGTGTGTCACCCAGTTTCAACAAAAACTGCAGCTGTTTTGTTTTCTGGTTGTTGTGTAATAGATTACGTATCAGTACCATGAAATAAACAATTCATGTTGTTACTTCATTACTGTTCAGTAACACTTTGTTTATACCCAATCTTGTACTTTGGGTGTCTTCTTTTTTTTATTGTGTACTCCCTTCTTAGACATCTTAAATATGTCAGCATGTCTTGGCTGCTTTCCCTCTGCATAAACTATGAAATTGACAATTGGTGAAATAAATTATTATTCCATTGTCTCAAAGTATTTCTGCATTTTAATTAAATATGCACTGTCTCAACCACAAATGGGAAAACCACATGGGAGATGGAATTCTGATCCAAGTGAAATCAAACAAAGGTTTTGACGCTGACCTCTGTGCAGCCATTCATGGCATTTATTACATCTCCAATGTGTATCTGTAATTCAAATGTACGCCACTATCAAGGGTACTTTCAGTGTCAGAATGGATGTTTTGAATTGGAAAGCTTGGCCTAATTATGTATGTAGTTCATTTTGTGTTGTACATACCATGAAGTGCAAACAACCCTAGCAATGTCTCAAATACTCCAGGAAACTGCATGGAACTGTATGGAGAAAATGAGCCCATACCTGCTAAGAGGTTTTAAAAATTATTTTCAGACCAGCCATGAATAACCTGCTCTATGCTCCAGTTCTTAGACAGCCTTACTAACCAACACAATATATTCTGGTCTGTACCTATAACAACAGGATAAAATATACTTACTGCAATACAGGAATACTGTGGAGCATAAAATCCCTTATATGTTAGATTAGAATTGCTCAGTGTTGGGTCCATAAATTATTAGCAGTCTAGACACAAATACCAGAAGATCCCCACAGGGCTGAAAAGTCACACAGTGGTGGTTCCTTCATTATTCCCAGAGGCTACGTACTGTTCAAAACCAACATGCTCTAAATTATTTATAAATAATGTGTTGGCCACAGAGCTGTTATGCAATTGGGTGTGAGAATACAGATGATAAAAGTCATCATATTCAGCCAGCATACTGATACAGTTTAAGAAACAAAACCTGCATATAAAATACTCTTACTAAAAAGCAAATGAAAGAGTAATATTCTTTCAGGAAATAATACATCATTTTAAACAGCCTGCAGGCTAAGTGTTCAGAGTATGTAAAAACTACTAGAGCTCTAAACCTTCCCTCCAAAAAAGTGAGCATGGTTTAAGAGTAGAATAAAGGAGACTCATAAAACAAAGAGACAAATACAATTTTTCTGCAAGGAAACAGTAATTAGGCAATCTAAACACAAATAAAGAAAGCTATGACAGAGGTCTCCATGAACAGTATGGAGAAGATGAGGAGGGAAAAATAACACAGGACTTAATTGACTCAGTAAAATTATGGGGAATCAACTTTAAAATTAATAGAATAATTTTTCTAGGAATGCCTAGTTGTGGAACCTGGTGCTATAGGATGTTGCAACCACAACTGCAAGCTGAATCTGGGGCTTATCACTGGAAAATAGAAAGTTGTGTGGGAAAGATCACCCACACAATTTAGCTGATTTCTTTCTATAAATATCTTCCACTGGGCACTTTCAAAGATTGATAAAAGAAGGATCTAGCAGTCCTATGAAATACTTTCTGGCTGTCTTCCAAAACATCATGCTTTAAAGTATCATGACAATTCTTGCAAGTGCCATCAATACAGATGTTTAACTCACAACAAAATACCTGTTATGGGAGCAGTTAGACGAAAGCCAATTTCCAGATGTGAGTGAGAACACTTAAAATGCAAGTTAGAACCAGAGAGAGTCAGGGTTAACTTAAAACCTCCTACACAGAGTATGGGCGCTGCAGGGAACACGAAAGCCTGACCTCAGCTATGCCTTTGGCAAGACTCCTGATCCTATGCAGTGAGACCTCACCCTCTCGCGTCCACAGTCACCAGGTTCCACGTGTTAAATACATATCAGCTCGCAGTATGTCAAAGGAATTTTTCAGTAGTTATGACTATTATACAAAGTTTAAGGAAAATGGATAAAAGAGAACGTTTCACTTTTCTGATCAGAACACATGAAGAGTGTGGGGGGAAAAAAAAAAGGCAAAAAAATCCCAACTTTGTACTCAGGTCCGTCACAGGCTGATTTTTGATGCAACATTTAAAATTTGCTCCCCCATTTTCCCATTAATCAAATAGAAATATTCACTTGGGCTGTGTAAGTTTGGGGTTTGTTTATTTGTTTTTTGTTTTTTTGGGGGATGGGGGAGGGCTGTTTTACATTTAAACCAAGAAATTTAATGGAAAAAATAAAGAAACAAAGTAAAAAACAGGTTTACATGAGTATACGCATAATATTCCAGGCAATGATGCACTGTGAAGACAAGAGCCATTACCAGTAGAATAACATTCTACTTTAATTCTGCTTGAAATAACAGATTTGATTCTAAAGCGGGCAAATTTTAACTGATAAAAGTATCAACAAAATAGAATTTAATGTTTTTAAAAGAAACACGTAACAAAGTTACAGGGTTTTTTCAGTTATTCTTCTTAGTTATTTTCCACCAAAATTAATGAACTAAATTCAAGATGAATTCACAATATCTTGCTTACATATGAAAATTACATTTCCTGTGAAAAAACCTGTTCATCCAAAACACCTAGCCCAGCATTTGCCATATTTCCCTACTTCAGAGACATTGTGAAGCAAAGCTATACAACACTTGCAAGAGGCAGAGGATCTATAATCCCTGTCAGAGTAAATATAAGCCTTAATATTGTGAGCCAACTATTCTTTCAAAAGCAGATGGATATTAAAATATTTGGTGGAGTTTGCACAAAGAACAGCCTGAACCTTGCCAGTTCAGAGCTGGCTGTACTCATTAATGCAGGAACGCCCTCAGGTTGCTTTGCGTGGAAAGTATAGCTTAGAACTGGAATTCTCTGGAGTTCTGAAGCACATTTGGACAGTCAAATCTTCTTTCAGGAACATGACAGGACTCTTCTGCAAGAAAACACATCCAGTTTCCTTGACATAAGAGCAGGAAAAGAATGGAGAAAGATTTAAAAGGAAAATGTAGGGAATGAGGAGCTTTTGGGTGGCATACAGAGCAGCAGACTAAGAATCACCACTGTTGGCAGGCTAGCAGCCATGCAGCAGTCTAGACAGTAGCACTCTACTTTCTCTTCCTTTGCAAAGTTTCTCTGTAGAGCCAAGTTAGCCAAGCTAGGCAAAATACTAACTTTAAACAGTAGTTACTGTTCAACAGTAGTCATTACACTCAAGATTACTGAAAGATGACTATTCAAGATAACTACAAATGACTATAAACAAACATTTGAGGCATGACAGGCTCTTCCTAGGCTGGCCTACTGTACGTCAAGAAGCCAAGTAAGGCTTAATTCTGGCAGCTGAATTCTAGCAACATGTCATTCCCCAAGTTCTCATTAGAGATCATTTTGACTGTTTGCTGGCAAGAAAAAAATCAAGAACATGCTGTTCAAATAGGAAGAAGAGCAAACTTACCAATTGCAGCATATTTATCATACCCAGCTTAGGGTAATTTCTTCACAAAAATTTTTAACTTTTTTTTTTTAATTAAAACTAGGTTCCTTTCCTGCCACATTTACTTCAACTAGTATTTCAAAGACAGTATAAACTAGTAACAACTAGTATTTCAAAGACAGGTATTCTATGTTTCACTTGTTTAAACTGAACAATCCAAGTTCTTTCAGTCTCTTTCTTGTCCACTCCTCTCTTTCAGCAGTAATTTCTTTTCTTTTTTTTTCCAACTTTCATACGTAAAATTTCTTGAATGTGTATTTTTAGATCTGTTCTCAGGTTTAAAGTTTCACCAGCCACACATGGCATTAATACTTCCTTATCTGTACAAAAAATACAGGGCTGAATTTACTTCGGACTGAATATACACCTTTCATAGCAACATCAAATCTGTGGCTCACAGCCACCCTTTCTTTGGCTTATACACCCAGTTCTTTCCAATTTTCTTATCTTCCATGCAACAAGCTCTGAACTTGTATCAAACAGTCTTTCCTATCAATTCCTAAGTACATGGCCTTGTATTTTACATTATTCTATTTTATCCTATTTTCTTTCTGTACTCAAGATCATCCAGTTATTCCAGTACGACACCACACTAATAAGGACTGTTTCACAATTTTCTGATGTCAACAAATTTCATTAGCAAGTTCTAGTTTTTGTGCCAAGATCACTGATGACAATATTAAACAATATCAGCTTCAGTATCAATTTTTTGAGACAGCTCTAACAACTCCCTCCTGCCATTCAGCATAATATATTGCTACCTTTTCCTCTGAGGTATTTCTTTGCCTGCCCAACAATTAATTTACTAACTGAACTCTTCTTTAGTTTAACAATTTCATTGGTCTAGAAAAGCAGTTACGTGTCTCTCAGAAAGAAAGCAGGCAAGTCTGGCATGATCTATGGAAAAAAAGATGTTTTATCCTATTTACTTTCATGTCCTTTTTTTTTTTCCTCCAGATCTTTCTGTTGTTTTTGTTTGGTGGTGGTGGTTTTTTCAGTCTGTAAGAGGAAAAGCTAAAAAGTGCTTATCCTCTACAAAAAGCCAATCTGCCTCGGTGTCCATGTCCTGTCCATGTTACAGAAACCAATCTGGAGAAGGCTGCGTAGAGACCTCATAGCAGCCAGCCTTTCAGTATCTGAAGGGGGGCTATAGGGATGCTGGGGAGGGACTCTTCATTAGGGACTGTAGTGATAGGACAAGGGGTAACAGGTTCAAACTTAAACAGGGGAAGTATAGATTGGATATGAGGAAGAAATTCTTTACTACGAGGGTGGTGAGGCACTGGAAGGGGTTGCCCAAGGAAGTTGTGAATGCTCCATCCTTGCCAGTGCTCAAGGCCAGGTTGGACAGAGCCTTGGGTGACGTGGTTTAGTGTGAGGTGTCTCTGTCCAAGGCAGGGGGGTTGGAACTAGATGATCTTAAGGCCCTTTCCAACCTTAACTATTCTATGCTTCTAAGATGGTCACTGCAGCTTCGAAACTCACCAAGAAAATCTTGACTCCAGAAGCAAGTGGTTTCTGCTCATCCTTTGCTTGCCCAGAAGAACAGTAGTGACATGCTTTTACAACAGAATCAATAAAAGCTTTCACTAAAGGTTAGAACTGATCTGGTTTTAAATTTATCTGACAATGTAACACCCCACCCCCAACATTTCCATAGATTTCTCTACAATTTAAGTAGATCATAGTAAAGAGGTGCTTGAACTAGATAGCTCTGGAAATAGAAAAAAAGTATGGATGTCTCAGCATCGTAATAGCTACAAAGTTATCACGTTCTCTGATTACTGGGATTTAAATTTTGTACAGATTAAAGTCATATAGATAAAATTTACACTGCAAAGTAACTTACTAGTTTGCAAATGCAAACCAGCTTCTGTGCATAGAAGCGGGGCTATATTCTGGGAGCTCTGAAAATTTCCGAAAGGAATAAAAAACAAAAAGGGAAAAGGAAAGCAACTGTCTAAATCCTGAGCACTGAGAGCTCTGAGAACACTGAGCACTGAGAACACGTAAATCAAATGCATTTTTTAATCATCCTTTTCTTTTTTAAAATCAGAGTATTCTCTAACACAATCCTGTTAAATTTTATTTAGGTATAGACTGAGGTGTGTGAGGTGTGGACACAACTCATTTTAATCAAATCATGTTCAGTTTCTCACACAGGACAAAATCAGTTTTTAAATACTTGAGAACATTTTTGCTTGCTATTATCTGAGGTATTCATGTATTTTAGTTCTAATGAGACTGTGTATTATGTAATGTTAACCACTGTATTATAAATACAGTGAGAAATAACCTCATTCTACATTCAGTGCATGCCGCTCCTTTGTCCTCACTTCACTTCACATAGGGTTTCACCCAAAAAGCTCAATTTAGCAACAGAAATCTAAGTGAATCCAAGAAATTAGGGAACATCTCATTCTTTCTTTTTCTGTTGCAGACATCCATTCTTACTGGTTTATATCCTTAAAGAAAGCAATAAATCAGACCTAGAAATATGAAAGCATTGTGCAAGACTGCTGCAGTGCAAACAAAGATCATTTTTAAAACTTTATTTTGTTTTCAAAAGCACCCAAATTTGAGGACACAGCTTCAGAAAAGGCGCTGATAAATGCAGTACGCACAGAATTTTCTCATACTTCTACTGTTTCAGGAACTAACTTTAAAAACAGAAAAGCCTAAAACAGGAAAAGATTTCAGTTGCATTGCTGTTCCACAGAAATTGATTATTGGACTGAAAACTGGATTATCCAAGAGGAAGATATTAATTTGCAAGATTTAAGCAATCCCCACCCTTTTCCTCTCTCCTAAAGAATGAAAACACTTATGCACGCAGAGATCTTGTTCCAAGCTCATTATCATCAAAAAGTCTGAAGAATAAAAACCAGTGTTTCTTTTTCTCACAGCGAAATTCTAGACGTCTTCATCAAAATTGCTTTTGCCACCCCACTGAACATTTTGACACCTGAAAAACTAATGGGAAAAAAATTAGTCAGGGTAATGTCCAGTGAATAAGTAAGAGCAAAATATATTGTGTTAATTCCTGCACCTAAAGGAAGGAAAGTTAAAAAAAGGTAGTTATGATCCATGAAAGTGTGTCTAGAGCTAATTAAGAGGAGGCGGAAGGAGTAGCAACTTGAACAGAAGTAAGAGGAAGTTTAGAATCTCAGCCCATGAGAGAGCATTCAGCAGGCTCCTCCTTCAAAGTCTGTAATGCCCCTATATTTAAACTCTCCTGTGGTCTCCTGTGTTCTGTATTAGTTTGGGGTTTGTTGGGTTTTTTTAATCTAGCTAAAATAAACCAACATTCTTTATCACTCTCACTGCTCCTGAAGCTTAACTTACAACTTTCACGACGAAAAAAACAGTGATGCTTTTTCAGCCAGGACTGCTTTTCTTCTTCTTTCATTCATGTCTTCTTACATCTAGTTCCTTTTTCGTTCCTTCCCCTCTTCTTATTGCTAAATACTGACCCTTGTTTTATCACTTCATTCTTATTTTTCACCTTCATTTTTGCCATCACTACTCCATATCCTCCTCCTAAACTGTATTTTTCCACATTCTGTTCTCCATTCGCAATGTTTTGCTCTTGCTTAGCCCTTTCTCAGACACGCAGTATGCATGGAGCAGGCCTGCAAGCATGTCTACAAACAGAAGCATAGCCAGAAAGGCTACAAAGAGCAAACTACCTTTTAAATGTAGCGCTCAAGAGAAAAAAAAAAAAAAAGGAGTGGGAAACTAGCTGCCTGCATACATTTGCCTGAATGAGTCTTTAAAGAAATGCTCCATTAACCTATTTTGAAGAAGAAAATATGGACGTATGTATAAATTTTAGACTATATACAGAGTCTATACAGGATGTGGGAATGAAAGCAATCAGATGACTAAGCCTCATATGACTGCTTGCTACAGGCTATACGAGGAAAAATTTGCTAGAGTATGTTCAAAAGGAAAGGTTGTGGGCATAAGTTCTCTTGGCAGGGGAGACTTGAGGACTGGAATACAGCTAGGTAAAGTTACTCTCAAAATAACGCGCCCTCACTTAGCTTACTGCAAGCTGAAGAGATTTTTTTCTTTATTATTATTGTTCTGTTCCTGTGTTGGAGCTTTCTGTGATAAAACAGGTAAGCATAAGACCTAGACAACTTGGACTAAAATGATGTTAGGGCTTCCTTTCAGCCCACCTATGAAATGTATAAAATTATTATTTTATGCTGCAAAATACTAAAAATTACTTTTTCTCTGGTTCTTTTACTGCTTTATGCTCTGCTTCCTACCAGTGTTTTCCTTATTGGTAATTCCTGCAGCATTATGAAGAGCACCAAGCTAACTCCTCAGTGAAAAAACACTGCTCCTGAAGACAAGTAACTACAAGAGTGTCTTGGAATTTGAAAGATACTTTTTTTCTCCTCTCCTGGCAAAAAAGTAGAAACATATTGTCCTGGGTTCAGCAGTAGCAGTCATTTTTCTCCTTCCTAGTAGCTGGTGCAGTGCTGTGTTTTTGACTTTAGTCTGAGAACACTGATGATAACACACCAGTGTTTTTAGCTGCTGCTAAGTAATGCTTACTTTTCCATCTCATGCTCTGCCAGTGAGGAGAAGCATGGGATGCTGCAAGGAAGCAGAGACAGGACACCTGACCCAAACTAGCCAAAAGGGTATTCCATACCACAGCACATCATGCCCAGTATATAAACTGTGGGGAGTCACCTGGAAGGCCTAGATCACTGCTCAGGTCGGCTGGGTATCAGTCAGTGGGTGGTGAGCAATTGTATTCTCTCCCCTTGTTATTTCCCTTATCATTATTATTATTGGTGGCAGCAGTAATGGTTTTGTATTACACTTTAGTTACTGGACTGTTCTTACATTCTCCTGGTTCTCCTCCCCCTCCCTCCGGGAGCAGGGAGGGGAGAAAGAAGGTGGGGTGTGAGCGAGCAGCTGCATGTTTCTGAGTTACCTGCTGGGCTTAAACCATGGCAATATAATCTGACGTTACCCCAAAGGTTTAGAGAACATGGAATATCACATATTCTTAAGTAGTTTTGCAATACAGCATCTTAAATAACCCTTACTTCACTTAATCAAGCTTTATCCTGTTATTATGCAGAATATTTATGCAGAATAGGGCCTAGTGTCCCTGATAGATTTTAAATTACAGATTCTTCTTGAAGAATTGTTTTCTTCATTCTCTTTCTTCTCAGCAGAGCAGCAGTCTCAGACACTTTCTTAAGAGCTTAGTAATTGCTTCACAAAAACACGATGGTTCCCAGCAACTGGAATGAAACATACTTTACAATTATAATGGGAATGTCTCATAAATGTCTGAAAAATCAATGATAAATGGTACTTCATCACACATAACATTCTCTATGATAGGCCAGAAAAGCAGACTGGACCGTAACAGGCAGTATAATGTGTAGTGCTTTCAGTGAAAATTCTTTAAAAAATATTTAACTAATAACCATACCTTAAATTCTGCATTAGCTTGTGGATTTTTCTACCTCAGACCCTACACATAATTTACTAGTTATTTTTTGCAAAATCCCCTCGTAAGTACACACACAGCTCCTGTTGAGTATATACAGCTGATCTCACACGATTATCAGCTCACAAAAGGAAGAAAGATCAGTGCAAAAGACCAAGAGTAACAATGAAAAAAAAAAATTATTAGGTCTCAAGAAAACATGACTTAATTAATTCTTTAAACCTCACAAAATTTAGTCCTCCACCTTTTACGCAAGAAGATTTGAGCAGAAGTAATTTCTTTATGAATCATTTGAACATGAAAAGGATAGTAACCTGTTTGAAAAGGCTGTTGAAAATGTGTTCCAAGGGTTAAAAAGAAATATGAAAGAAAACAGAGAGTAGGTGTTCCAGTACACCAACAGGTATAAAAATGCTCATAGAAACACTGTGTATACAAAACACATGATGCAATAAAATTGTTTCAGAGGAATTTCAGAATTTCTTTACAGATCAGCTGGTGGCAACAACAGTATAGACGACGCTAGAAGTGGAGAGTTCTAACATGAAAATAAACCCTTTTTGTGTGCAGCTGTGAAACAGACTTGCAGCTCATTCATCAATTAAAATAAAGTATAATGCCTGCACTTTGAGAAAAAAATATTTAATGCAATTACTTTGAAACCTTTTGATGTCTCCTAACTACACTGAACTTTTTCTTTTGGTGCATGACTTTCCATAAATATGTTTTAACCTGGACTGGGCATGTGCAAACCCCAGAGCCCTGGATATGCTTAGGGACCTGGATACAGTCCACGTCCGTCTTCTTCCAGCTCTTTTTGTGTCACATGCCAAACCCCATCTCTCCATCATCCACTCTGCTACATTGATCTTTCTTCCTTTTAAAAATCCTAATATAGGCCTGTTAGCCTTGTGCCAATCTTAATGGTTGGATTACTGAGTAGAACTGTAAAAGCCTATTTTACTTTGTATCCCTCTTCTCCAAGTTTAATGCCTTTTCAACTCTCCAGTTTAACAATCTATGTTACCAATACTACCAAACTTTACATAAACATCAGTACTAACACCACATAAACATTCTTCTGCATCATGCATAGCACATATCCTGTACTGACAATAACTACAACAAAAAGTCATTTGCCCTTGTAACACTGGTTTGTACTTGCACCATTTATTCTAATTTTAAAGTTCTTCTGTTACCTCATTCAGGGCTTCCTGTGCTGTATCTGTGTCATTCCCTGTCTAAACTGTGTGGAAGACTATCAAGATTCACTGGCAGAGAACCTTAAAATATACCATAATTAAAACTCACAGATTACACTTACTCTGAGGAAAAAAAAGGAATAGCAAAAAAGAAACAAAACCCCACAATATAAATTCTAAGGGACTCCTAAAAGATTAGCGGTAAAAAATAAAACTGCGCTGAAGAAAGGGCCGAAGCAAAGAAGAAAGCAGAATTCACAGAGAAGGAAAAATATCAAACTAAGTTCATAATCAGAATGAGGTCATAATCCCACTTAGGGATCCACAGATGCCTTTGCTTGACTGCAAAGTAGTAATGCAGAGATCAAGGACGAAATTGATACTAACCAAAGCAGAATGTTCCTTATAAATGTAGAATAACAAGATGCACTAATAGAAAACTGGATTTTTAATGGTAATGTTAAAATACCAACTTTAACATGCTTTCATCTTAAAATTTGTAGTGAGAACTAGAAATTCAAATATCAATAAACAGCTAAAAAAGAACAACAGAAAAACACTCAGAATGCTCATTGTGCCAACATACTGTATGAATCTTAGCACCACGAGAAAATTATATATTCATTTCAAAATCACAGATACAGGAAACTTTTCAGAAAGTGAGAGGCAAGCAAATGGAGTACCTGTTAAAAAACTAAGTGTGCGTGTGTGTGTGTGTGTGTGTGTGTGCAACTACTAGCCATAACATCTGAAAGTCTCAAGAAAAAAAACACTTCATGCAAATCCTGTATCAAGTAACTCCAATTAGTGAATAGGCCTATCCAATTCACTGAAAAATGCAACCATGTAAATATATATACATATACATATAAGTAACAAAAGCCTGGAAAAGCTAATGAAAATCTCCCCAAAGAACTTTTGAGCTTTTTGAAGTCAGAAGTTAGACACTAGATGAAAAACACTGGAGACTGAAACTGAGAAAATTGCCTTTGCCAGTGTGCATTTTCATACCAGCAATATAATGGAAGGCTACCAAAACTAAGCTGATCAAAACATATTAAAATTGATTTTTTTAATGAAAATGGATACAAAAGCAATACTAGTGCAGTATAAATAAGGCAGTGAACTAATCTGATGCAGTGCCTCATGTTCCACACAGTCAGTTCTGGAGTGAAATGTTATTGCAATCTGGATGACCCAAAGGAGATGCAGAAAGGGAACTTTACAGGGAAACTATTCAATTTACTATTACAGGAGATGCTCTTGGAAAAGTGAACATGCTTTTATATACTTCTCCGATCCCATCAAAACCATAAAAAAATGCAACAGGAAGAGAGAATACAAAAAGTTGCATTCAGCAGCATGCATCAAGAACTTATGTTGGGCGTGGTAATACCTAAAATACTCATAGAAATGACATGTTAATGAAATCTCCTTGTTTATCAAACAAGATTACAATAATGCAATACAGAAGGTACTTGAGCAACAAGAAAGGTTAGGATTCATCAACATTTAACTCCTTTGGGGAATAACAAAAGGAAACACCCCTCCCTCCCCAAAATAACAGACCAGATAAAAAGCATAGGGAACATGACTTTGGGGCAATGACCCTCGCGTAGGTATATACGTAATACCGGACTTTTTTGGGTAATACGGAACTCAAATACAACGCAATTTTGGGGTGTATGTACACTTGTTTGGGGTTTGGCTCAAGAGCGGCCCTCTCCCCACCACACACTGGCGTGCCTGTGTTGTTTTGTGGGTGTCTTAAGTAAAGCCCAATGTGCGTAGCCAGATATCCTGAAATAAGCCCTTGAAAGCAACTGCTGAAAAAACAACTGCTGCCTAGTTCATTTTAATCGGCTATGAACTCGAAAACCCCGCGGTCTGGAACAGCCCCAACAGAGGCTTCCTGGGCTGAGACCGGACGACTGTAAAAGTTGCTCCCAGTTACCTCAGGTGCCATCACAGCGGCACTCGGGACAGCCGCACTCTCAACCACTGACAGGAGGACAGAGGAGGAGGGGCTGCGGCAACCCCTTACCTTGCCGCGGCTGCCCTGGCTCTCTGCCTTCAGCATACCGCAAAAACGCAGCCTCGACACGCGCCTTCCACCACGGGCAGCCGCGAGTGAGGCGAGTGAGGCGAGTGAGGCGCCCCCGCCCCGCCCGCTGCGCATGCGCAGCGCAGCTGCACGCCTGCTGAGGCTGCTGTCCCCTCCTTCCGGGCTCTCTCCGGCGGGCGGGAGACGGTGAAGCTGTGATTGGTTTGTCCCCTTCAGCCGCTTCCGAGACCCCCCCCCCTCTCCGTCTGTCTTCCCGCAGCGCCATCTCCTTCCCGGCGCCAGGCGCACTCGAGAAGATCTCGGATACCGTCAGCGAAACGCCTACCCTCCTTCCTGCCCGCCCCCCCGCCTCTGCTCCGCGGCCGCCTCAATGCGCAAGCGCACCAGCGGGCGGGAGTGGGGAGGAGGAGCGCGCGACTCCGAGAGAGGAGGGGGGAAGCAAAAGTTTGTGCGAGGGCGGGGCCGCGCTCGGAGTCGCCGCCGGGAGAAGGCAAGAGCAGAGCCGGGTTGCGCGCGACGCGCGCGCTGGGAGTGAAGTGGCAGTCGTGTCCGTGTGCGCGGTGGGAGGTGAGGCAGCGGCGCCGGCCCCGAGCGGGAGGTAGCCGTACGTCCTGAACTGGGGAGTGGGGTCTGTCTCTTGTTCTCAGCGAGATGGGGCGAGCTGTGCTGGGCGGCAGCGGCCGGACGTCAGGACCCGCGGCGGGCCGTTCACCTGCTGCCGGCATGTCTGGTGGCGGCTGGGACGGTCACGTTCGGCGACGGACGGCTGAGGGCTGAAGCGGGGACTGTCGTCTGGTCAGGGTGCCTCCCTGAGCCGGCTACCGGCCCACTCGCCTGAGGCGCCGCCGGCTCCTGCCCCGGTGAGCGGCGCCCGCCCGCGGGGGGGCCCTCGTGGGCGTGAGGCCTGGAAGCCGCCTGTGGACGGCTAGGGTGAGCGTCGCACACAGTTCGGGGGGCGAGCTGAGCGCTGTCCCGTAGGTTGTGTAAGCGGGGGACAGGCTGCTCCTGAAGTGGGGATGTTTTCCTGTGGAGACGGTGCGCGCCCCTGTGTTGGCTCTGTGAGAGCCAGAACATAAAGTTAATGTTTAACGTGGTGGTCACACGCCCAACAGCCAGTTTCTCTGAAGTGTTTTCAGAGGTTGTTTAGAACAGGAAATGCCAGTACAGGTAGTATGGAGCTGTTTGAAATTTAATCAGTTTACGGAATTTGGAGGCTGTGTTATTTCCTGTGTTCATACAGGTAAGAATTTCCGAGGCATGTAGGTAGATGTATGCAAATTATATGTTTAGTCTCTCATCTAAGTTTATTGTTTGCTTTGATTTTCAATGCAAATAATTTCAAGCCAGCTTTTGAAAGGAAATATGTCTCATTCTTTCAACATCTATTTTTTCCATTCCCAGAATAAGTCTGAGTTTTTCATATCTCTACTTAATGTTTTACATTACAAATACATGCAAAAATATATAAAAAAATAATCATTTCTTACTTAACTTTGAAGCTATTAGGATTATTTTAAGAGAGAAAAACTTAATTACATAAATAGTACTGCGCCTGACTGATGCAGTATCCCCTTCTCCCTCTGACTTTATTATTAACAGTTATGTTCTTGTGTAAGGGTAATTTTAGGTGTTAAAATAATGAAAGCTCCTGTTATATAAATATTTAAACTATATATAATGTAATTTATAAATAAATTGATTATTCTTATCAAATGATACATAATCCTTTTCTCCCCTCATAAATTATTTCAAAGTAAGATATAGTTACTGTTTTCTTTAGGTTTGTTTTTTTTTAAGTTACTTGTATAAAAAGTTATCCTGGACCAGTGGGATGTTGACAGTAAAGTACGAAAATACGCACTTTAATATCAAAAGTTGATAGTGCACAATCTTTTTCAGTCATAGGACATACATGATATGCTCCTAACAGAATTGTTTCAGTATGAGACCCATGGGACTTCAGGGTCAGAGTATTAGCGCTATCATGTGTTTTGATTACATTGCTTCCTAGAATCTTGGTAGCAACACTTTGTGATTTTTCCTTGGTTAATGCCTCTTGGTAGAGTAGAACAGTTCAGTCATATGAGGGATGTAGTGATGGGAATGAAGTCTGTTCAAAGAGTTGTTAAAAATTGTCCTTGTGGCTTAAGCAGGAACAAACTGGTGTTAGCCAGGTTAAATGAGACTTGAGCTGAGGCTGTAACAGGGACAGCAACTGGATAAGAATTTTAGGTGTGTGGACTGAGTGAAATATTTGTGTACAGGTCTTGTACAGATTTTTCATGAAGAAATTTAGGAAGTGTAATGATTCAGGGTTTTTTTTTTTTGTTGGGTCAAACCAATAAAATATGGGTTGCCTTGAAAATTATGCTCATATTGCCTTTCCTTGTAACTCAGTTATGTTGTTGTTCCTGGTAACTTAAGAAACAGAAAGCTTTTTGGGAAGGAGCAGAACTTCAGTGTTTTACACTTCTATTCATGATCAAGCATCTACAAAGAAAACTGAAAGATATGGTTATAGTTTATGGACACAGTTTACTGGGATAAGTAGGCAAGTGTGACAATTATGACTGTAGAGATACCTTCTAGCTTTCTGAGGTTCAAGAAAGAGTACATGGTAGTCTCAGAACAAAGCACTTAGTAAAGGAATAGAAAGATGGAGAAACAAAAATCTTCTCTGTTGTTTCTGTGGGATGATTCACTGCAGATGCTGGCCCATGTCATGAGTTCGGAATTTGTACTCTTTGAGATCTTTACTCAGAGTTCCTATTGTAGCTATTTCTAAAGTTGTTGTCTACTTATAACAGCCCAGAGACGCTGGGCTGTGAACCCGTGGTTTTGGTTTTGATGCAAACAGGAAAGTTTTTATTGGAATGGTTTAAAGAAAAAAAAAAAATCTATGCTTATACAAAACCTGTCTGGGAAAGCATCTATCTACACTTCCGGTTCTCCTGTCTTGAAGGGATACAGAGAAGCGTGCATGCAGGAGCAGTGGTTTGGCATATGAGGAACAGTTAAATGGATCAGGGCTGAAGAAGAGACAACAGAGGTCTTCAAAATAGAAAAAAAAAAACCAAACCTGGGTTTAAAATCTTCAGAGATTGGTTGGGAGAATTTCTAGAAGAGATAACCGCCAAACACCATTTTTGTCTCTTGGGGACTTAATGAGTCAGTGACTGGAGGCAGAAAGAATGTGTCAGGCCAGTATCACTGGCTGGTATACTTGCAGATGGCCCACAGAATCAAGGCTAATGTTTAATGGTCACTGCTGGGAATATAATTCACTTTCCCCCACACCCTACCCCTGTCTCCATCTTACAGTGGTGTTCTTGTTTCATGTTGTGTGTGTTCTGTGTAAGTGATAATAATGAAGGTTATTTTCTCTAGTGTTTCAGATTGTGAGAATTTGCATGTTAACATATTTCCGTGTCAGTTTTTGCAGTGAATAGTATAATTTTCCAAGGCAAAGACTGGTGATTAGTAAAAGCATTAGATGTATCTTACAGCAGAAAAGATCTGCCGATTATATACAGTTTAACACGATGGTAAAGGTACAAGGGGACAGGATTTGTGCAGGGACCAAAAAAATTAGTGAACTCTCCAATTCCATCACAGTACAAATCAGATTTTTGTTCTTGACAAAATTTGGCAATTTTAAATGACAAACTTCTGAGCTGAGGAAAACAATCAAATTCTTGCACATTGTTGAAATTTTGATTGATTTCATTCTGTTGAGGAGGAGTAACCACAGTTCCCATAATGTTGGCTTGCTGCAGAAAACTCTATTGGTTCCCATCATAAGCATATTCCATTGTAATGCATTTAATAGATCTTCCTTCCAAATTTTTGTTGGTTTGTACTGAAATTCCTAAATTTTAACGTATATTAGTTTAGAAATCATTTTACCAGAGTTGTCAGACCATTGAGTAGATTGTCAGGCTCAGCACAGATGTGTGAACTTCCAAGCAGAAGCAAAAAAACTGTTGCTTAAAAGTAACCTTAGCATTGGGGATGAAAAAGCTTTGCCAGTAGTCATGCAACACACTTCGAGTAGTTACAAAATGAAGCTAAGAAGATGTAAATAATGATTCTTCAGCCAAATTTCAGAGATGCACAGAGCCAACAACTTCTGAACCCATTGCCAGTTTCCACCGGATTTGACGGAAGGTCTAGAAGTCTTATAAATGATAATGTACTTACAAAGTACATGAAAACAGGCAGCTGGCTGGAAGAGAGAGACCTTGTAAGAAGAAATAAGGAGCAGAGGTGGCAAAACCCCCAAGTAGGTAGGAAACCACATGAGAACTCAGCTGTGAGACATAAAACTATCAGAAGCCAAGCATTGATAGTTTCAGTATTCACAGACTTTATCTCAACTGTTTATCTCAACAGTTTTATCTAAATGGGTATCCAAGATTCCTAAACCTAAATCTGCTTGTACAAAGTTACTTGTTTAGGTAAAATAGTAACTGCTGATTTGTAAGCTGATTCAGTGACATTACTTGTTATATTGAAAAGATTGTGATGGCTGCAGTTACTTGTGTGCTAGGGTATAGCAGCAAAACTGGTGATAACATGTTTCTGCTGACTAGTGTGTCTGTTCTTCTAGAAGATGTAGAGGCAAGTGGCCAGAAATTTGTGGCAGGCATATATTTTGCTCCATAAGGCTGCACAACAAAAGGCAGCCATGTGCTGGTTGAGATCCTTGATGATTGTAAGGTAGGAGAATTTAGGCTTTTAAATGGATGTTGATTTGGAGAGTTCATAGCCCTTGTTTAGAGCCTTTGGTTGGAAATAGTAATCCAAAACTGATCCCTTTAGTCTGAAGGGCAAGAATATTTCTTTAACTCTCAGCTGCTAAAAATCTCACATAGCATGTCAATTACATTTATGTGAAATAACTGTTTTCCTACTGAAGACTATGTGTGGTTCAGTGACTTAGAAGCTATTGTTAGTGACCCACACCTTTGTCAAGCCAGGAACTTGCAAAGAACTAGTAAACCCCAGTGGCTAATAAATGCTACAGTGCTCTTGGTAGGCTTACCACAGACATGTAAGAATAGTCTGCAGTTCCTGGTTATACTGTTGAGTATTGAATTTGAGTTAAGGGAGTCAGTGGTCTAGGTCCCAATCATTTGAAAGCTTAGCCAAACATTATGGGAGGTGGAAGGAACCAAGGTTGATCAGCAGCATCTTTTCTCTGGTTTATGGAACTGCCTACAGTTGAGGGTAGGCTTGTCAGCAGACAAAAAAATACTCGTTGGGGATGGACCAAATCCAGAGAAATTTTCTGTGACTAGAGTATACATCCTTGCCAGTGTCTTCAACAATAGATTTCTTTGATTTTGGCTTTTTTCTTTCCTCTTTTCCTTTTTTTTTTTTTTTAACAAACTCAGACTTTGATATATTTTCATGTTGTAAATTTAAAAACAAGATGGTAGTCTAAACTTTTTCTCTTTAGGGAGATCTCCTTAGGGCTGTGATGACAAATGGATGACATAAGTTAATCACATCGCTTATGGCACCATGGAAGGCTCATCTACAGTGCCCCTCTAGAGAACTCCATGTCAAGATAGTATTATTTCACAGCTTCTGTCTGCTCCTTGGGCTGAATGACCATTTGGGGGGGCGAAAGAGTAGGAGGGGGACTGGAGTGCCCATTTGGTGCGAAGTTCTAGTTAAGAAGTACAGAGAGATCTTTTCTTGCTTTTTCTTATATATTTGGCATGTTTGAGCTGTTGCAGGAAGAAGTACGTTTAGTTTGACCTATGCACTTTAAAGAATTAATTTATAGAAAAAGTAATATGAGATGGTTGGAGTGGAATAATATTTAAGTAGCTTCTGATCTTTCTGGTGTTGTATTTAAATTTTCAGGAAAAGGTGTACTAATGTTGTGGGTACTTAACAGAGGCCATATGAATAAAATATCCCAGTGCTCTGGAAAATTAATATCTGACCCAGATATGAAAACTGTACAGTGAATGTATCCTGCAGTTTATTAGGATAAGATTGTGTGCACTCACCAGTGTGAATACAAATAATTCCAGCTATTACAACTTTGTGGATGTGAAATTAAATAGCAACTTAATGAAATGTGAGAGTAACATAGAGGTAACCCAGTACCATCTTTTTATTATATTTAATTATTATTTTTAATTTTTTGCAGTGAATTATTAACTTTTCTGAAACCCAACCCAGCCAGTAAATGCTTAGAATCATAGAATAGGGTTGGAAAGGACCATAAGATCATCTAGTTCCAACCGCTCTGCCTTGCACTGAACCATGTCACCCAAGACTCTGCCTAATATGGCCTTGAACACTGCCAGGGATTAAGAATTCACAACTTCATTAGGCAACCCATTCAGGTGCCTCACCACCCTCACAGTAGATTTCTTGCTTATATCTAACCTGAATTTCCCCTGTTGAAGTTTGAACATACTGCCGCTTGTCCTACCACTACAGTCCCTAATGAAGTGTCTGTCCCCAGCATCCTTATAAGCACCCTTCAGATAGTGGAAGGCTGCTCTGATGTCTCCAAGCAGCTTCTCTTCTCCAGGCTAAACAGCCCCAACTTTCCCAGCCTGTCTTTGTATGGGAGGTGCTCCAGTCTCCTCCTCATCCTCATGGCCCATGTCCTTCTTATGTTGAGGACACCAGAACTGTACACAATACTTCCAAGCATCCCTGAAATGCAAGACAAAATTACTTTCTAGTAATCTAGTGATTGAGTACTGTTTTTCTTAAATTGTTCTGGAAGAACTCCCTTATTTTGGCTGCTGTATGCTTAGCAATCTCTACATGAAATGCAGACAGCAGGCAACAGGTTTGCTGAATTGCCACTCTTGGTGGGGTACCAGTGCATAAGCAGTTTTGGAGATGAGAGTTTGTCATAGGTTCAGCAGCAGCAGTCATTTTTCTCCTTCTTGGTAGCTGGTGCAGCGCTGTGTTTTTGATTTTGGGCCTGGGAACAGTGCTGATAACACCAGTGTTTCGGTTACTGCTTAGTGATGTTTTGGTCTGGCCAAGGACTTTCTGAGTTTCATGCTCTGCCAAGGAGGAGGGGAGCCGGGAGGAAGCAGAGACAGGACACCTGGCCCAAACTGACCAAAGAGGTTATTCCATCCCACAGCACGTCATGCCCAGGATGGAGAGCAGAGAGCAGAGACCCGGAAGGGTGGGGGTGCACTGCTTGGTCGGGTTTGGTTTTAGGTGGTGAGAAATTGTATTCTTTCCTTGTATTTGCCTTGTCATTATTATTATTGGTGGTAGCAGTAGTGATTTGTGTTATACTTTAGTTACTAAACTGTTCTTATCTCAACCTGTGGGAGTTGCATTCTTTTCGATTCTCCTTCCCATCCCTCCGGGAGCGGGGGGAAGAAAAAAGGGGAAAGTGAGAGAGAGAGAGTCTGCGTGAGTTAGTCTTAAACCACGACAGAGTTGTAGTGTATTCAGTAGGGAACTTCTTTTAGGTTGGGAGACTCTTGACAGCAAGCGTGGCGTTTCTGCCTCCCTATATTGATCCTGTTGCTCTTGCCCTCTCAAAGGTAAGAGCACAATGAGGGACACCTCAAGCATGCATTGGCATGCAAATACACTTCACACCTTTATGGGTAGCACGGGCCATCTATACTGTTCCAGTCCAGTTTCTTTCCTGTTTTTTAATCTTCATTGTACCCAGTTTGACATTGCTGATTACCAAATATAGTTCATCCTAGCATCAGTTTTGTCTTCTGGGACAGGAGCAGGAGGGTGGAGAAAATGGTACATAATTCTCTGTATGGGAAACTGTATAAAGTGGAATTAGGAACCCTGTATCACCTATAAAATGCATGCTCAAAAAGCTTTTCTAGTATGTCAAGGGTAAGATTCTTTCTCTGACAAAAATGTATTGGGTCAATTTTTCAATATAAATAGAGAAATACTAAATCAGAAATCAGTAGAAAGTATTTGGTGGTTGAAAGAGTTTAATGTAAGATTCTTCTGGGTTGTTTGGGGGGCTTTTTTTTGTTTGGTTTTTGATTTTTTTGGGGGGTGGGCGGGTTTTTTTTCCTGATGTTATCCTTAGCAATTAAAAGTGATGATTCCCTGTGGTAGCAGGAGACCTTCTGGGCCAAATGATGCTTCATAGTACTAAGTGCTTTTGATGTGTGGTATTAGCTTCTTGAATACTTTTTTTTTAATATGTATTCATATATATGTATCTGATTACAGACAGCTATGCACCTTACATTTTTTACTTGACTCCTCTTTATTTATCTTTACTGTAGTGATTCATTGTTTTCTATTAATGTACTGTACTGAAACTTTCAAATGAAAACACCTGGGAAAATATTTTCTTGCCTTTAATTGCTCTGTACAGATATCATGTTAACACTTCTGCAGACCTGACTTCAGAGAATCTTTCATCTTTTTCTGTGCTAATCTTTGTTTTACTCTTACTTTCACCTCTGTCCCAGTCTTCTTAGAGTTTGGCCCTTTGTAGAAAAATGGGTGTTACACTGTGGAGCCCTTTGACTTTTATGTGGGGGGGAAAAATTTAAATTGATACTCCTTTTAAGTACTTAAAGGTTCGAATAAGATCTTAAACTAATACACATTTCCAGTTACTTGTTACTTCCCCCCCCCCCTTTCTGGAAGAAAACAAAATTACCACACGATTTTCTGTCAAGGTCAGTTTCCAGTTAGATTGCGGGCTTCTTCCTCAGTGCTGTCACAAATCACACTTACTATTACTTATGGGTGAGGTACAGTAGCATCAGAAGACAAACAAAAACGTCTGATTATGCGTGGGGCAGAAGGGTCTTTTGGTTAGGTTCGAGTTAGTGATTTTTATATATATATATTTATTATCATTACTTTTTTTTTTTATAATGCAGACAAGTACCAATGTGTCTTTTAAATAAAAGGGCAATAGTTTTAGGGGTGCAAGATTACCTGCAGGTATTTTTGGAAGTCATGCGATTTGTTCCTGTGGTATCCCAACTGTACAATAATCAAGAGTTGTAGAACTGTTTGCTCAAGTGTTGTTGGTTGTTCTGAGCTGGGGAAAGTTATCTTTCAATTTATCCAGCATTTCAGTTACAAATTTTATTTTTATTTTTTAATGCTGCTCACCAATCTTGAAAGGCTTGCACAATTGAAAAAGATTATAGTGAGAAGGCTGCATGTTTTGAAGTATACTGATAAATTTTTCATATTTCACATGCTTGTAAAATTTAAAGTGAATATTTTGGTTGTAATGTGAGGCCATAATTTCAATCCTTTTTTTTTTTTTTTGTCTCCACTTACCAAATATGCATCCTTTATCCCTTTCCTTTAAGTTTTTTCTGCTCTGTGCAGTTACTTCAAATTTTTGTGTTGTGATTAAATAGTTATGCTAAACTGATTGAACAGTCCATTGTTGTGATGCGATGACTGCATAGGCTTTACATGTGCCTGTGATGTTTTGGATGATGAGTCATTTAGCCTTAAACATGCACCTTCAGCAATAAGAGAAACAACTCACTGCTGGAATTTGAAAATCTTAGAATCAGTTATTGTGGCATCTACTGGAATGCTCTTGCTTTGTTATTTGCTATGTTTTTCAGGATGCTTTAAGAATACAACCAGGCTAATAAAGTATTTATGTGGTATTTACTAGGTAATAGAAATTTTTGAAAGCTGAGTACTAGCTGAGAATCTGTACATTTTAGTAATCTTCAGGCATAGAAATATGTATTGGTTCATGTGATTTTCTAGGATATTGAAATCAAAATGGTCTTAGGCTTTCAAGTGTTGGATAAAAATATTTCTTGGCAATCTTTTTATTAGACTTGGAGATTCAAAGATAGAAAATTCATGTGATATGTGTTATTTTTATAAGCAGTTCCATATCATTAGCACAACAATTAGAATAATTTTATCATGGTTTTTAGAGGTGTCTAGTAAGTTAGAAGAGAAATGATTATGACATAAAATACTTTTTTTGCCTTCAAAACAACTTTTAGGTGGCAGTTGTTTCTTTTCCCCTGGTTATTGTTGCACCTACATTTAGGTTAAGAGGTCGTTTTGCCCATGATCCCTTTCCTGATCTTGGAAGATTTAACCTTTTGGAAACTGTATTTTTATATTTTCTGTTTTCTTTTTTTTTTTTTCTTTCTTATTTCAGATTCACTGGAAAGAGAATGAAATAAACATGGAGTCTTCTAAACTGGAATGTATTTCATGGGTCACAGTTAAAAATAAAAAGAAGATGAAACGAAATGGAGAACAGGAATATAACGCCTGTTAAGAACTTTCCATTTTTGAAATGTAATACAGCTAGTGATTTATAGGAATACTTAATTGATATCCCTGGAAGAAGAAGTCAGTTACTGTGCTATTTGCTTAATAAGAACTTCTAATAACTTCTTCACATGTGTTAAACTTATCTGGATACCTTTTGATTTTCTTTAAGTCTGAGAGTTAAAAACTTTATATATCTGTATTTTGACTGAGACGCTGATCCTGGTAGATGGCTGACAGTTGCTCCTGGAAAAGGACTTAAACCTGTGACTGGTAACTGTTGCACGGAGTTGAATGGAATGCCATGATTTTAGAGGAATTCTCATAGGACCTTCTTCTTTGCCTTACATCCATCGTACCCTTAATTAAGTGTAAATATTGCAATTATAAAGACTAAAAAATAATGGCATGGGTGAAATTCTTAAGAAAACCTGGGGGTAACCTTGGAAGAGTTTATCAGCCTGGAAGTATACTGTCCCTGGCCCCTACGAAAGGCTTATTAAATGAACCAGGACAAAACAGCTGCTTTCTCAATAGTGCTGTTCAGGTAAGAAAAAAACTTGATTTATTAACAGTTTTGCTTTCATAGCAGCTTAGATGGTCACAGTAGGGAAAGTGTTCTTTTGGCAATACTGTTCTTATAATTCATGTTGCAGTATGGGTATTCTACAGGAAATTTCAATAGTGTTAAATTCAGTTCTTGGTTAAACTTCTTAATGATTCCAAGTGAGACAGAATAGCATGTCTGTATGGAATGGCCTTTCCTAAGGCAAGGTGGGGAAGGAAATATGACAATTGTAGAAAAGGCTGCTCCATGGAAGTAATCATATTTAATATTTAATTTCAGGAAATTGACTGAGTATTAAATATTTAATTTTGCAAAAAATTACAGTGTTTTTTTGCTTGCATGCATTAAGAATATCAGAAAAACTTCCATTTTGTATTGGGAAACTCATGACTTATTAACTTTAAAACTTGCTGCTGAATTTTTAACCTAATGTTTCTGTCAAACATAAGTTTGTTACCTATCAAAATCTGAGATATTTTTTAATGTGAGGCAATCAGCACTACTATTTGTATTGAATAGGGCACTGTTTTTATTAAAATACTCTTTTCTTAAAATTAGCACAAGCCTGTTGTTCTGGGACGTCTCAGAAGATGCATGTATAGCTGAAAGCTTTGATTCTAATTGGAAAGACAATTAGATAGGAGAAGGGGGAATGGGTTTAAACTGAAAAAAGGGAAGTTCAGGTTAGATATAAGAAGAAGTTCTTTACTGTGAGGGTGGTGAGGCCCTGGAACAGGTTGCCCAAAGAAGTGATTAATGGCCCATCCGTGGCAGTGTTCAAGGCTGGATTGGACAGAGCCTTGGGCAACATGGTCTTGTGTGTGGTGTCCCTGCCTGTCACAAGGGGTTTGGAACTACATGATCTTAAAGTCCTTTCCAACCCTAAGCATTCTGTGATTCTGTGCATTAGAGTAGGAGATAAACTTTATACCAAAGAAATGTGATTTAGATTTCTTTTACTGTTTCTATGCATATGTATTACTCACCAAGTTCTTGCATGTGTTTGTTTACATACTGTTCTGAGCTGAAATTGAAAAAGTGCTGGCTCTTCAGATCTCTTGGGAATAGTGACAACAGCTGATGAAAAATTGATATTTTACAAGCCTACTTATGACAGGGAATATAGGGATCTACTTAATTCTCTGACAGAGCAATGCCAGTCTTTATACAGTCTGCAAATTGTAATACCAGGAACAACTAAGTTTATATTGTAGTCTTCTTTTAAATTTGGAAATTAACAGCAGCATGTTTCTGGACTCTGTAAATAAAGAGCAGAACAAAGTACTTTTTTGTAATGCTTAAACTTTGGACCTAAATGTTATCAAATGGCACAGAATTATTTACTGAACTGGCAAGGGCTATAAATAGTTGCATTGGCTTCCTTTAAAAAAAAAAAGGGGGGGGCAACAAAAAACAAACAGAAAAACCCCAAACAACAAAAACCCCTCTAGTTCTTAAAATCAGTATGGATTTAAACATAGGAAATTAGAAAGATCTCTACATGGTGTGTATAGTATCTGCATACACTTAAAATGCATGCAATAGATTTAGTAGAAAGAGTTTGTTGGTTTACATTCAGTGGGAACAGCCTGACCTATTTTCTCTTGCAGTTTTACTGTTTTCACTTAGTGTGCTCTAAAATTAAATTCTAAGTAATTTTTAGTTATAGTTTCAGAGAATCCCACTACTTCACATCCTATTGCTATTTGTCAAGCAGTGGCTGATGATTGGTGACTGCTGTTTTGTGAGGAGAAATGTGTTCCTTCTAGCTTATGTTCAACCTTTAGAACTGAGTTTCAGATATTAATTTTCAAATGCATCCTAATTGGGTTTTATATTTATAGATCGGATTGGGGTTTTTCACCTGAATATGCATTTGTTACTGTGCCTCTTGGAATTTATTTGGGGGGGGGGAGGTTTGTGTTTGTTTTTTTAATTCACAACTTTCTGAACTACTGCACAGATTATGTACTTAATACGTCAGCTACTGAAAATAGAGTGTATAGCCAAGCTGACATTACTGTTATACAGTGTAGTTACACAAATAAAAAGTAGAAACACACCTGATTAAGCCCCAGGGTTAGTTTGATATGTGGAAAAACAAATGCATTACGGCAATCGTTTTAGTAAGAGACCGTAAGAATGTAGTATAGATTTAACCCAAAATAATGCTTGCATTTTACCCAGCAGTTCAGTTTCCATATTTTTTTTATTTATTTATTTGAAAGGAAGCGCTAAAAGGGGAAGAGTGAGAAAGATAACCATAGCTACCTTCCTCTTTTGTAAAGCTATAAGAAGACTTAGAATCTCTGTACACAGTTTAGCTTGCTACTTGTTTCCTTGAGAATGCTTCACCTCTTTTTCTACACATGGTCTGCCATTGTTTGAAAAAGTTTAAACAGATCTTAATTTTGAGTGGTAAATGCAATTGCATTTCCACTATTCACCAAGCTAATGGAAAAGGACCATAATTCTTGTAGCAGTATGGTGTTTCAGTTGTACATTATGTGAAATTACAAAAAAAAACCAAAAAAAAAAAACAAAAAACCAAAAATGAAATTGTTGTTTTAAACATAGAACTTTCAGAACTCATTTCTTCTCTTCTGTGAAACTTTATTTTTATAGGTGTTGTGGCAGCTTGACATATTTCGACGAAGTTTAAGAGGTTTAACTGGACATGTGTGTCAGGGAGATGCGTGCATATTTTGTGCTTTAAAGGTAAAGAATAATTTTTGGAAGACTTATCTTTCAAAATGAGGGAAAAATAAGTGATTGTCACAAATTTATATTCTTCTGTATATGTCTGGTTGACTAAGTCGTTCTTGTGTGAATAAACAATTTAGAGTTAAGAATGCTTGAAACAAATACTGTGTTTAAAGAAGTTTTACAGTACAAAAATTTGTCTGCTTATACATAAAACTTTTTTCCTATTTAAAGACAGACTTATTTGAAAATTTCTACCTAGCCTCTTGGAGATATGTTTATATGCATATGCTCTTGTTCTTTCCTGTAGTGTTTGAAAACAGTTCTTTTGCAATAAATGTATTACTGTCTGTTAAGTGCTCAAGATTCTTTTTATCCAGTAGTTGATGATGATGGTGGAGAATATAATTCTTCAGTTTGGAAGTAATGAAAGGAAGGTAGTACTGGAAAGCTAATGAAAGCTGGTAACTTTTTTGTGTTTAGTGTAGCAAATAAGTCAGATCTGCTTATCTTTACTAGCGCATAAAACTTATGCTTCAAACCATTTTGCTAACTCATCTGAAGTCTGTCAAATTCTGTTATGTTCTTATTACTTTTACAGCACTGGTATTTGGCTGCCTGCAGTTACTATGGAAATAGCTGCAAGCATATCTCATTCATTGGGGTAAAAATACCAATGAAAAAGCATAGGGGTATGTTTTTAGTAGTATGCACTTTCTACTTTTACTGCAATTTGACAATAAAGGCACTTCTGGGATTCCTATACAGGACTGTAGAATGTTCTTTAAATACACTAGTAGATATAGTAATATACAAAACTGGGAATTGTTAATCTGTAGGGAGCTTAAAAGGAAAACATTATTTGAAAATGTAGCTAACTGAGGAAGTGGGTTTTGATGTTGCTAAATTGTAGGTGAGAATAAACAAAGTATTTTATTCTCAGGGAGTTTCACAGACTGAAATGTGTTACTTGTGCATATTCCAGATCATAACTCAGGCATTCCCGTGTTTTCAGAAAAAATTCTGTGTCTGTTGTGGGATAATATCTTCAGTTTCCTAGAGTTTTGTGTGTCGAGGGATTCATGTCTGTATCTGATATCATAATATGGAGTAAATTTTGTGATCTTTTCCTTTTGATTTGACCCATATTATGTGTGAAGTTCATACACAGTCTTCCAAGCTGCACTGTAACCACCTGTAGGAAATGAAGAGGGATTGATGCATGGCAATTGCTGGAATGTGTGTGTTACACTGTTTAGTCTTGATGACTAATCATATAACTGAAATCATAGTAAAAATAATGTAGCCACTTCAGTGTGCTCAAACATGAAGAAGGAAGTGTGGTGTTTTGCAATTGAACCTATTAGTAAGGAATTGCTCTATTCTAAGGGTGTGCTTGTGAAGGCCAGGTGCTGCTTTTTTTCAGGCTGAAGGTACCACTTGCTGTAAATAATGTCCTCTCTCTTCCTGTATTTTTTTGGCTTTCAGTATAAAGAAAGTTAAGGTTTTCATCACTTGAAGTCACTTTCCAAAGCAATACACTAGCTTCAGCTGCTTCATAAGGCAGCTGTAATTGAGGACTTGAGATTTTCTTTATTCTTTCAAGTATCTGTTCTTGAGGGATTGCTTACTGCCATTATGCATCTCCATGTGTGATTTGTCTAAACATCTAACTGTACCTGAATATTTTGCATTGCCTGAACAATCTTCCTATTTTGATCCATTCCAAAGAATGCTGTTAAGCAGTGGTATTGCTGCCTGTTCTGAAATTGGTTAAAATGGAATCAGTTATTTTTTTAATAGTATAGTTGTGATCTTTATAACTCCATGGCCAGTAGCCTAGGTACTGAACTCAAAACATTGTAGTTAACACGTTTGGAAGTATCTGTCCTCAGTCATTATGTCTACTGTTGATTTATCTTTCTTGGCTTTTTAGAGATACTGGTTGAGTGATTGTTCTGTGTTCAGAACCTGGGGTGTTTTGATTTTCATGCAGTGTATATACTGGATGAAGATGCATTTTGGTAACTTGCTTGTGACCTGGGTTGTATTCTGGCTTTAGTGTGGGGTTTTGGTTTGGGTTTATTTCTTTGTTGGCTATTTTAACCCTTCTTGTTCCCCAGAAAAGAAGGCTACTTTTTGTAAATCGGCCTTTCCTGTAAACTGCATAGCCAATAAATTCTGGTTGCCTTCAGTTCAGTACATTATCTTTTTCTTTCAGAAATTCAATATGCTCTTTTCTTTTCTGAATAACACTGGGACTTGGACAATGCAGGCCACTAAAATGAGTATACGTACCTGCATAACTGCTTACCTGTACTTTCCCTAAATCTGGACATGTAAGGCTCTGTTGCATACAAAAAATGACCTACCAGCCAAAAAGAGAAGTGATAAATATTTTAAAAGCAGAGTTAACTTGGATTATCAGATCTGTTAGAAACTTAATTTTGAATATTTACATGAGATGCCAACTGTAGTTTTTATGTACATGCTTTTTGTTACGGAGGGAAGTTTAAATATTTGACAGACACTTACCCTGGAACGAATCATGGTTAAAACACTACTTTGTGTTAACACTGAAACTTGGCTTATCTCTTGTGTCTTTGCCTTCTGTCCAACAGTTGTTTTTTTTTAACTGAGGCCTATGTGAAAAATGTAGATCTTCATTTATATTTCGTATGGCTTCTCTCTATTAGCTTTGGTTTTATTCTCTTCATTTTTTTTTTTTCTAAACTTTGAGTTAAAATTCTTGACAGTGGAATACACCCTTTAATATCTGCAAGTGTTTTCTCATTTGTTTAAGATCTTTTAACTTCCATTTTTTTCAAAATCAGCCTCCCTTACTTGCTGAATTATAAGGCAACTTGCATACATATCTCTGCCGAAAAGGGTAGTCGCAGCCAGCTACCTCTTCTGCTAAATTAATTAAAAATCAAGTGCAATTTATCCTCATGTTCTGGATCTGCAGATACTAACATTTTCTGTTTGTATTGTGTGCACTGGTTCAGCAGAAAGCTGAGCAAGGATTATGCACATTCTATCTAATTTATGTGAGGTTTTTTGCATATCCATAATTTAAATAAAGATACAATCCTGTCTGTAGTTGTTACTTTATAAGTGATGGGCGTTAAACTAATCTGAGTGGCATTACATTATGCCCCAAGAAATACACATCATCTGTAAAGATGAGATATGTATGCATGAACCACTATTCCAGAAATAGCATTAAAAAAGCTGTATGTTTCTGGACCAGGGCTTTTGTTGCTTCTGGGGATCAGTTATTTGCACTTCTATATGCTTCTATGTTGTTTTCCTGTTGGATCTAAGTTAAGTTTGGTGGCATAACTTATTATAATGGAACATAGAACAGAACAAGGAACCTGTGTAACCTTAAGATAAAGTGGTAGTTTCTAAAGTTGCATAGATTAATAAACATTTACAATATTTGCTGTTTAGGCATGCTGTGTAAGAACTGGTGTGTTTGTGTAGAACCATAATGTCTAGTCAAATGGCTACTAAAGCTAAGTAATCGTATTTCCTTCTAGGCAATATTTTCACAATTTCAACACAGTCGAGAAAAAGCACTCCCATCAGATAATATGCGACATGCCCTGGCAGAAAGTTTTAAGGATGAACAGCGTTTCCAGCTTGGATTCATGGATGATGCAGCAGAATGCTTCGTTAAGTATTCTTTGTAATAGTTGAATAGAATTACATTAGTTTTGTGAATGCCAAGCTGGCTGCTTTTGTCACTCCAGGCTCACAGGTGGGATACAAGTGATATAATACTACAAACCTCCTTTATGCCAGTTTAGGGGAACAGGCACATGGAGTAAAGTGTATGGTAATGTGGGATGGAGTAATCTTACATTTGCTCTGTATTCCCTAACTCTCTTGGGCAGAGGGATATGTGAAATATGGTTACTACAGGAGGTCAGTGAGGATAATGAGCTGTTAGTCACTACTAAAAGTTCTTGAATGGAGAGAAGGGTTATCTTCGAGGGAGAAGAGGTGTCTATGGCTTTGAATATATAGACTGTTCCTCCAAATGTTCTTTCATCAGTTATTGAAATACATGCTATTGCAACTAACCATCTTGTTTCTAAAGTCTTCTGCAGAAGATATTTACATTTTCTTACCCAAGAATGAACAAATACTTGAAGATCTTGACTCTTGCATGAAGTGTCTCCCTGAAAAACATAAGCTATTACTGTTGCAATAAAAGATGGCTGAAAATAGTGTAGAACACTGGTAAAGAGGCCTTTCTAAGAAGTCCTGTGTTAGACTATGAAAATTGTTCAGCATTAAAAAAATGGGATAATTTAAAAAAAATAAAATGGGATTGGGACAGGCTGGATTGATGGGCTGTGACCAGTGGTAGGAGGTTCAACAAGGTGAAGTGCTGAGTACTGCATTTGCACCACAACAACCCCATACACCACTACGGGCTTGGGAAAGAGTGGCTGGAAAGCTGCTTAGCAGAAAAGGACCTGGGGGTGCTGATAAACAGAGCTGAACATGAGCCGGCTTGTGCCCAGGCAGCCAACCACCATCCTGGTCTGTATCAGAAATAGTGTGGCCAGTAGGGCCAGGAAGTGATCATCCCCCTCTACTTGGCACTGATGAGGCTGCATCTCAAATCCTGTGTGCAGTTCTGGGCCCCTCACTGCAAGACAGACATTGAGGTGCCTACAGGGCGAAGGGCAGTGGAGCTTGTGAAGGGTCTGGAACATAAGTCTTACAGGGAACAGCTGAGGAAATTGTTTTAGTCTGGAGAAGAGAAGGTTCCAAGGGGGGACCTGAACCCTCTCTACAACTGTCTGAAGGGGGGGTCAGTATCTTCTGCCAAGTAACAAGGGATAGGACAAGAGGTAATGGCCTCAAGCTGCACCAGGAGAAGTTTAGATCGTATATTAGGAAAAATTTCGTCAGGCATTGGAACAGGCTACCCAGGAAAGTGGTGGAATCCCCATCCCTGGAAGTGTTTCAAAAACCATGTATTTGAGGCCCTCAATGATATGATTTAGTGGTGGTCTTGACAGTCCTGGAGTTATGGTTGGACTTGATGATCTTAAAGGTCTTTTCCAACCTAGTTGGTTCCATGATTCTGTGAAAAAAATGTATCACTGTTAACCTTCAGGCACAAAGTTGAGGTACCGAAAATATAGTTGCTGCTTTGAATACTTTCAGCTTTGGACATTCATGTGAGTATCCACAGATGGATACCTACCTGCTAGATGGGTTTTCACATACATAGAGAAAAACATAAGAACATGAAGAACTGAGAGGCCTAATCCAGAAAAATGTTTCAGCTATTGCATGCAATGACATTAATACCATATCTTACTGTAAGAACAGCTTTTTAATTTTTTCTTGATGATGCACTTCTTTCAAAGAAGAATGCACTCTGGAAGAACAGATGCATAACTGTTGTCTCATGCTGTTTTGTTAATGAATGGAAACCTTGAGTTGAAGAGAATTCTCATCTATTGGGCTGTGAATAGGAAGGTAATTAAATGCACATTAAACTTACAGGTGGACTATTTGGAGCCAAGGGGAGTAGTTGGAGTATTAAACTGTAATGTTGCTCCTATATTCTGACTTCACCAGTTGAGTTTATATTTACATTATTATTTCTATTTAGGAAAACATCCTTGAGAGGATCCATTTTCACTTAGTGCCTAACAGTGAAACAGATATGTGCACTTCAAAATCCTGTATTTCTCATCAGAAGTTTGCTATGACGCTGTATGAACAGGTCAGACCTTTATTTGATTGCTTTAACAAATAATTGGTTTCCACTGTCCTGAGTAAATATATTTTTATTTTTGTAGTGTGTATGTCGTAGTTGTGGAGCATCATCAGACCCATTGCCTTTTACGGAATTTGTGCGTTATATTTCTACCACAGCCCTGTGGTAAGAGCTTTTATTCTTGTATATCATTTTTGTATATACACCCTTTCAAGAATAAGCAAAGCATGCCAGAGAAATGCTGTAATTGTTAAAAAGGGATGTGTGTTCCTTTGTTAAAATGTTCATTTACGATATGGTCCAAAAATAACATTTGAATTTCAAACACAAGATTTAGAGAGTTTTTGACAAAAAGTATGTACTGCTACTGTTTTATCACTTTATCTTTCCTTTTTAGTCAAAAGATGTAGTTAAGATTTGACTGAAATCTCTTAAGAAGGGATATAAACAGTTATTTCCATTTATTTTTTTAACAGTAATGAAGTAGAAAGAATGGTGGAGAGGCATGAACGGCTCAAGCCAGAAATGTTTGCGGAACTGCTGCAGGCAGCAAATACTAGTGATGACTACAGAAATTGTCCTGTAAGTAAACAAAGATGTTGCATTACTTCAAGCTACAAGGGACAACTTTCTAGAGATAATAAATTGGACTAAAGTATTCCCCGAAAAGTAGGATTACCTGTGGCCACTTCTGCACAGCTCAACTTCGGGGAAAAAAATTAAATTTCTATTTTATTTTAATTTAAATTTAATTGTTCCAGTTACAGATAAACATGGTATGTAGGTTTAGATAGTTATTAGGTTTGTGTTTTATTCTTCATTTCATGTTCAGGCTGGTTAGTTGGAACAGGTATATTTCCTGAGTGAAGCTGCTTTAGCTCATGTACACTGACAGCCCAGCAACATTAATTTCTAATTGGAATAATTGTGTGCTTCTGTTGACAAAAATAATCTCTTTTAGCTTATCCTCTGTAATGTAGCTCTTTCTCTGCATAAATACTGTTAATTTAGGGACCATAGAAAAGTACACAAGAACACATAGAGTTAAGCTTGAATGACTAAATGGATGAGGAACAAAAGAGAAAATGTGATGGTGACTTAGATGTTTTGGAGGTTTCTGGTTTAAGATGGTGATTTGATGTGGAAGTTTAGCTGTAGTCTTCATCAGAGTATGTTTTTTTTTATCATGAATTTTATCCTTAAATTGTTAGAAACAAACACCATAATTTGAGAATTGAAAGAAGCTGCAGAGTTGTATTATTGCACTATTTCTTGTCTAGTAACTCACCTTTGGACTTCCATTTTTTTAAACATCTTTGTTTTCCCTCCCATCATATTTTTTCCCTTTTTCTAGAGTAACTGTGGTCAAAAAATAAAAATTCGTCGTGTTCTTATGAATTGTCCCGAGATTGTCACAATCGGTTTAGTCTGGGATTCAGAACACTCTGACCTGACAGAAGAGGTTATGCGGAATCTCGCAACACAACTTTATCTTCCTGGGGTATCTGATCTAAGATTTACTATTTGCTCATTCTAGATTTTTATTTTACATGTGTATTATGTATATGTAAATATAGTAAAAATAAATATATACATGTCTATTTTTTTTGAAAAACACAATTTAACTTCAAAGTTTATGTCTACTTTCACCATTTTATGATGTGCTGTTTAACTTGGTGTCTGAGGGGAAAAAGTCCAGTCAGAAGTATGGGTTTTTTGCCTTGGTACAGCATTGAATGTAGTTGAATTCCTAGTTGAAAATCTAGGAATATTATGTCCAGTTTGACATTTATGGAATTATTTCAGAGCATTATTGTTTTACCCTTTGAACTATGCAAAAAAAAATATTAAAATAGATCTAGTAAGTACAAAAATGATTATTTTACTGATGAAAAATTCTATAATGCAACAGTATATTTGATACCAATTGTCACACTGAAATGCCAGTAGTAGGTTTGGAAATTTAGGCTAAGTGTTTTACACATTTTGAAATACATAACCATCTTTATAGCTGTTTTATAGAGTTACAGATGAAAATGCCAAAAATAGTGAACTTTTTCTAGTGGGAATGATTTGCTACACAAGCAGACATTACTGTGCCTTTGCCTTTCACACCAAGAGTTGCAAATGGGTGCTGTTTGATGATGCAAATGTAAAAGAGGTAAATACTTGTTTTCCTGCTACCCAATTTCATGATCTTTACTTTTCTGTAATGCGTTCTTCCAACACCAAACTTGAAACAAGAGAAATGAATATCTTTAATAAAATTAACTTTTAGTTTTGTAAATGAGTTTCACAGATTTTAGGATTGACTTCACTATTTTCCAGTTCTGCCTCCCAAATACCAAGTATTTCAAAATATTAATGAATTTATCTACAGTTAATTGTATTTGTGCTTCTTTTCATGAAAAACAAGCCCTTATTACTGGCAGCAGTATTCACAGTGTTGATGTGGTTGTTAGCCGATGCAATACAGGTTCTGACTTTTTACTGCAATTTACGTAAAGTCTTGTGACAAATGTTGAATCTTAATGTACCTTTGGAATTAGGCATTGGAATTGCTTATAAATTATTCTCTCCATAACTGGGTTCAATGAGAATGATAAAGTTTTGGGGGGTTTGTGTTGATTTTTTTTTTTTGTTTGGATTATTTTAATTTTTTTTTAGATTGGAACAAAGTGGAAAGATGTGGTCTCCCGGTGCATTCGATGTCACTTTCAGCCACTGTTGCTGTTTTATGCTAACCCAGATGGCACAGCTGTATCTCCAGAAGATGCTCCAAAGCAGATTATTCACTGGTCTCAGTGTAAAGCAGCAGCAGGAAATAGTGAAGACTTGGGTAATTAAGTTTTTTGTTTTCAACTTTTTTTTTTTTCCCCAGTAGCTGTATTAACTGTACTTCTGTAACGGGGATTTAAAAGGAGAACATAATGGATTAGCTGCTTTATTCTTAAATACTTCAATCGCTAATTATCTAAAAGGTCTCAAAAGATAAGAGATTAGTGTACATATGCAATATTAGAGCTGTTTGGTTTGTATCTGATAAAGGAATGTAAATTGGGACTCATGGATAATGGGGAATAAAGAGTTTCCTTTGTAGATTGTTCATAGCTACTTTACTAATAATTTCAGAAATTCCAGAAGAAAAATGTATATTTGTATATGCAGATGTTATGTGTCTATTGATACATTTATAATACCTTTAAAAATGCTATAAAAAGATAAATGCTATTAAAAAAAAAACTTTGTACACATTGAGAGATCTATTTGGAGCATGTGTGTTTGTGTATATGTGTATATATTACATATACACAGAGCACAAGTCAAAATGTTGAGAAAAAATCAGGAGGAACTGCAGGGAACTTCTGTCCAAGGTTCATATAGTATAGGCCTCTGTGTAAGAAGCCAGTTCTGTTAGTTCTGTAGTTCTGTAGTTTGTACTGCTGCCTTGGTTGGTTTCGTGGATTTATTTTGTGGTGGTTTTTTTTTTTTTTTGGGGGGTGGGGGTTTGGCCTGTGTGGTGGTGGTATTTCTTGGGGGGAAGGGTTTATTTTTAGTTTTTTAATGTTAAACATAGCATAAACGGCCAGTTGAATTTGACATGTTCCTCTTTACATAATGAGTAACAATTGGACATAGACTGCTTCAGGGAAGAAAGAATTGAGAACCATATTTCACTATAGTCTACCACTGTAAATATGGCAGTATATAAAATACTGCAGAATCTTATTGTATACCATATTGAAATGGGGTGTGGTTTTCTGATGGGGGTTTTCTCTACTCCACAATTTGAAAGTTTTCTTTTTTTTTTTTTTTTTAATTTAGATATTGGCAACTTTGAATTACAAACTCCTAATTTCTAAAAATACTTTTGTTATTTGATAGGACTTGAAAAGTGTTATGCTCCTAAATCACACCAAATGAAGGAGAATGGAATCGGAGACCCCACTAATCAAAGGACGGATAAAAAACTTCAGCCAGATAATTCAGCATTCAGTAGAAGCCATATTCAATCTAGTGGTGGTAGAGGTACAGGTATGTATTACCTACTCCTGTCCCTGAAAAAAACCCAAAATGTATTCTGTTACGAAATACATCAATTGATAGAATTTCAGATATATGCTGGCCTCTGGACTAGAACTGTTTCTAAAGACAGAATTCTATCATTGACTTGCGTGACTCTTGGAATTGCAACTAGTGTTTGTTACATCTGCCATGGAATGTTAACTTTTCTTGGGAACTGTAAATGCAAATTTTTTTTTATTACCCCTAATTATTCCTGTACTGAAGTGGCTCTTGAGGCCATGATCTATTTCTCAGTCATCATTTGCCAGCTGCTTCAGGACCCGCGGATGGATTTCATCAGGTCCCATGGACTTGTGCACGTTCAGGTTCTTAAGATGGTCTTGAACCAGATCCTCTCCTACAGTGGGCCCAGGGTCTTCATTCTCACTGTCCCTGCATCTGCCTTCCAGGACTTGGGTGGTGTGGTCAGAGCATTTTCCGGTGAAGACTGAGGCAAAGAAGTCATTAAGAACCTCAGCCTTCTCCAAATCCAGGGTAGCCAGTTCTCCCGATAGCTCCCGGAGGGGGCCCACGTTGTCTGTAGTCTGTCTTTTATTTGCAATGTACCTGTGGAATCCCTTCCTGTCATCCTTAACATCCCTAGCCAAGTTTATTTCTAAGTGGGCCTTGGCTTTCCTAATCTGGTCCCTAGCTTCCCAGACAACGTCCTTGTATTCTTCCGAGGCCGCCTCTCCTTGCTTCCACCTTTTAGAAGCCTCTTTTTTCCTTCGAATTTTCCTCAGCAGCTCCTTATCCCTCCAAGGAGGTCTCCTGGCCCTCCTGCAGCACTTCCTTCTAGTAGGGATGTATCGCTCCTGAGCTTGCAGCAGGTGATCCTTGAATATCAGCCAAGAGTCTTGGGCCCCCCTGCCCTCTAGGGCTATATCCCATTGAACCTTACTAAGCAGGTTCCTGAAGAGGCCAAAGTCTGCTCTCTTGAAGTCCAGGGCAGTGAACTTGCTGCGCGCTCTTCTCACTGTCCTGAGGATCTCGGATTCAACCATCTCATGATTGCTGCAATCAAGGCTGCCCTGGAGCATCACATTTCCAACCAGCCCTTCCCTGTTGGTGAGCACAAGGTCAACCATGGCACCTCTCCTTGTTGGCTCCTCTATTACTTGCAGAAGGAAGTTGACTTCCACACAATTGAGGAACTTCCTGGATTGCTTGTGCCAGGCCATACCATCCCTCCAACAGATATCAGGGTGGCTGAAGTCCCCCATGAGAACAAGGGCCTGAGAGCGTGAGGCTGTTCCTATCTGTCTATAGAGCACTTCATCCACAGAGTCCTCTTGGTCAGGTGGTCTGTAACAGATCCCCACAATAATGTCTCCCATCACTGTTCTCCCTTTAACCCTGACCCACAAACTCTCTGTCGACTGCTCACCTCTCCCCAGACAGAGTTCCATACTGTCCAGCCTATCCCTAACGCAAAGAGCAACTCCTCCTCCCCGCCTACCGAGCCTGTCTTTCCTAAAGAGCCTGTAACCTTCTATTCCAACTCACCAGTCATAGGAGCCATCCCACCATGTTTCTGTGATGCCTATGATATCATACGCCTGTAGATGTGCACACATCTCTAATTCCTCTTGTTTGTTCCCCATGCTATGGGCGTTTGTATAGAGGCATCTGAGCCAAGCTCTGATTGAAGCCGGCTCATTGGCTGGAGCAGCTGGAATATCTCTACATTGCTCTGAACATTTATTATAGGTGCTGGCAACTGACTGAGTGTGTTGGGATGTAATGATGCCCCTCTCCCCCAGCACATCTAGTTTAAAGCATCCTTGACCAGTCTGGCAAGCCTCCTACCAAATCCACTCTTCCCTTTCTTTTTCAGACCAGCTCCGACAGCCACCAGTAGATCTGGCCTACTAAATTGAGTGCCATGTTCAAGGTACCCAAACCCCTGACTGTAGCACCACCCTTCTAACCATTTATTAACCTGGCCAATCCTCCTAGCCTTTTTAAGGTCCTGCCCTGTATCCTGGAGAATTGACGGAAAGACGCTACGAGCTCCAGAGCCCCTAACCACCTCTCCCAGACCTCTATAGTCCTTCTTTATGTTCTCCGGCCTACTGCCATCTATGTCAGTAGCACCCACATGGATCACCAGAAGTGGGTAATAGTCAGTGTTACCGACTAGAGCAGGCAGCCTCTCTGCAACATCCCTGATCCAAGTCCCTGGTAGGCAACACACTTCCCTTGAGCCTGGGTCAGGTCGACAGGTGGGCGCCTCTGCTCCTTTCATAGTAGCGTCCCCTACTACTACGGCCCTCCGCTTTTTCCTGGCAGCACCAGTAGTGATCTTCTTTACCAGTGCATCAGCTGGCTGTTCCTGGTGGGAGTGCGTTTCCTCATCAGCCCCCTGCAGGACAGCAAAGCAGTTCTGGGTGTGAACAACAGATTTAGGAGGAAGTCCCTTGCTTTTAATTATCCTTATCCTCTTCCTCCTTTTTTTGTTGTTTTTTTTCTGTTACTGTTTCCCAGCTTCCTGGGTTAACGGCCTCCTTTCCTGCATGAGCGACAGGGGATGCTTGACTTCACCTTATGTTTGGAAAGAATAGTAAAATAGTGGTCTTCTCTGTTGAAAAGTGTGTTCTATTTGTGCCCTAGACTTCCAAACAAATGAAGCTACAAGAAGTCATGAAGCGGTGACTTCTGCATTGCTTGTCAGAGTGACTTTGCTGTGAACTTCCCATATTTTCTAGGCTGAGAGATGCTGCTTTCTCTTGAGATATTTTTCCTCCATCTTTATTCTTGAATACCTAGATTTTTTTGAAACAGAATGCTTTGAAAAGGAATTATGGCTCAAAAATGGTCAGTATTTACCATTTCAAATGATAGGTGGACCACTCAGTGGATAAAGAACTGGCTGGATGGCTGCACGCCAAGAGTTGTGGTCAATGGCTCAGTGTCCAGCTGGAGACCAGTAATGAGCTGTGTCCCTCAGGGATCGGTGTTGGGACAGGTCTTGTTCAACATCTTTGTCGGTGCCATGGACAGTGGGATTGAGTGTGCCCTCAGCAAGTTTGCCGATGACACCAAGCTGTGTGGTTCGGTTGATACATTGGAGGGAAGGAATGCCATCCAGAGTTACCTTGACACACTTGTGAGGTGGGCTGATGCCAACCTGATGAAGTTTAACCATGACAAGTGCAAGGTCCTACACCTGGGTCAGAGTTATCTCAGACACAGCTACAGGTTGGGCAGAGAAGAGATTCAGAGCAGCCCTGTGGAGAAGGACTTGGGGGTGTTGGTTGATGAGAAAATGAACATGAGCTGCAGTGCGCGCTTGCAGCCCAGAAAGCCAACTGTATCCTGGGCTGCATCAAAAAGAACATGACCAGCAGGTCGAGGGAGGTGATCCTGCCCCTCTACTCTGCTCTCATGAGACCTCACTTGGAGTATTGTGTGCAGTTCTGGTGTCCTCAACATAAAAAGGACATGGAACTGTTGGAACAAGTCCAGAAGAGGGCCACGAGGATGATCAGGGGGCTGGAGCACCTCCCGTATGAAGATAGGCTGAGAAAGTTGGGGCTGTTCAGCCTGGAGAAGAGAAGGCTGTGTGGAGACCTCATAGCAGCCTTCCAGTATCTGAATGGGGGCTATAGGGATGCTGGGGAGGGACTCTTCATTAGGAACTGTAGTGATAGGACAAGGGGTAATGGGTTCAAAGTTAAACAGGGGAAGTTTAGCTTGGATAAGAGGAAGAAATTCTTTACTGTGTGGGTGGTGAGGCACTGGAATGGGTTGCACAGGGAAGTTGTGAGTGCTCCATCGCTGGTGGTGTTCAAGGCTGGATTGGACAGAGCCTTGGGTGGCATGGTGTAGTGGGAGTTGTCCCTGCCCATGGTAGGGGGCTTGGAACTAGATGATCTTAACATCCTTTCCAATCCTAACTATTCTATGATTCTATGAAAAGGGTTTTTATTTATTCTCATAAACTCTACTTTTCCTAAGCTGCACTGTTTTAATAAAAGTAAGCCTAGCCTTCCCATATGAAGACAGACTGAGAAAGTTGGGACTGTTCAGCCTGGAGAAGAGAAGGCTGCGTGGAGACCTCATAGCAGCCTTCCAGTATTTGAAGGGGGCCTACAGGAATGCTGGGGACAGACATTTCATTAGGGACTGTAGTAGTAGGACGAGAGGTAATGTGTTCAAAGTTAAACAGGGGAAGTTCAGGTTAGATATAAAAAGAAGTTCTTTACTGTGAGGGTGGTGAGGCCCTGGAATGGGTTGCCCAGAGAAGTGAGAAATGCCCTATCCCTGGCAGTGTTCAAGGCCAGGTTGAACAGAGCCTTGGGTGACATGGTTTAGTGGGAGTTGTCCCTGCCCATGGCAGGGGGTTGGTATTAGATGATCTTAAGGCCCTTTCCAACCCTAGCCATTCAATGATAGTTATGTTCAGACAAGATTAAACTGCCTTTTATTTTTTTTAGTGTAATTTCAGTATAAGTCATAAAATTTTGTGTAAATAGCACATGCTTTGAGTGGTATATGCTTTGCGCATTCAGTTTTAGTAAGAGGTGTTTAAGACATGCTTGACATTATGCTGCTTTGGTTCCTTTCATTAGCTCCACTGTGTGGATTCCATGGAGGTACCTACATGTATATACTGTATATATTGTTTTGTTAATTTGTGTTATGTAATTAATTAGCCTTTTTAAGTAGGAGTAATATGAAAAACATGGTACTTAAATGTATTGACATGTTTTGGTGATGAATAACTTTTCAGTAAAGATCTTTGACAAAAAGTATTTTTTGTAGCTAAGTTAGGTTATAGCAATCAAAAGGACAAGCTAAAGGACATATCCAGAGAGTGTGCTCAGAAAGCTGCTGATATGAAAAGCTTCTCATCTTTACGGAAAGATGCAGACAGAGGACCAAGGAAAGAGTCTGGGAGACAAAGAGGTACGTTCTAAATATGATCAGAGAATCAATGGGTTAAATATCTGTAAGAATCAATACTATCTATGCAGATTTTAAAATAATCTCCTTGAAGAGAACACCCCTCTAGGTTAGAATTTCTCAATTTTTGGTGTTCTAAAACAAACGTACTGAATTTGTTGAGATAGTTTAATAAACTTAAGTACTGTAACAACATCAGTTAAAAATTAATGAGAACTTTAATACAGCTTTTTTCTTTTTTTTTTTTTTTTTTTTCTTCCCTTCTAAGATTTGATGGGGGAAGATCGTGCCAGTGTTAAGTCAGGGTCTCCTCCAGTTGGAAACGGTCTTAGACACTGTGCTGATCAGCGCATACATAGCAGCCAGGGAAGAGACTCTTACAAGCATGACAGTACACTTCACCAAGCAAAGCTTTCTGTACAGGTGATTGGATCAAATAAAACAGAAGCTTGTCCTTCTGGGGAGAAACCAGTGATAAGGATCCGGACTGATGGTGTCACTGGCTATGATACAGACACCAGTCAAGACTCTAGGGACAAAGGAAGTATCAGCAGCAGAAGCAGAAGTAAAGGTTGGAAACCTATGCGGGAGACGCTAAATGTAGACAGTATTTTCAGTGACACTGATAAAAAACAGCATAGCCCAAAGCACAAGGCAAATCTGAACAGTAAATCTAAGCATGAAAAGGAGCAAAGCTTTAGCTATTGGCCAAAAGAGAACCAAATCCAAAAGGGTTTAATGACTATATATGAGGATGAAACAAAACAGGGTACAGGAAGTCGAAGTTCACTGGATTCAGAAGGAAAAGGGAATGCTGAAAAAAGCAAAGGATTTACAGAGAGAAAAATACATGGTGATAACTGGCAAAATCAGAAGACAGAATCTGGATATGAAAGCAGCGATCATATCAGCAATGGATCTGCAAATCCAGACTCACCTGTTATTGAAGGAATCAATCCGGCAGATGTCAAGAATGTTAGAGAAAGTGCTTTCTGCAGGTAACACTAATGCTCTTTGAACTTACATAGATGGTATTTATAGGTAAAGTAAGGTGTTACAATGCTTGTGTTTCAAAAAAAAATCAAGATAACATGCTTTGGAACTTCGTATGCTTGAGATCAGGTATGTAGAAAGCTAGCAATATATCTAGAAACAAGGGTGTAGACAATTAAGTGTTAAGTTTACATTCACTCTGAGTCTGCAACACTAGTTCCCTTTGGAAGGCACTGAGCTGCATTGTTACGGTGCTGAGCCAGAACTGCTAAGTCCTGACTGGGGGCAGGGTGTCTGAATTTAAAATAATTGCTACACTTATTTAATTGCAAGGTTTTAGACTGTGACCACGTGTAATGGAATACAAGTGTCTACATAAGTGGTATCTTTAACAGTTACACAGACAGGCCCCTGACAAGGAGATGGGTATGGCAGTAAGTGAACCTGGTACATAGTTGCTAAGTCATTGTTCTGAAATTCAGTTTTCTAGAACATCTCAGGTATATATACTCATCACTTGATAGTTTATTCACCTGTTTGAAAGAAACCTTTCAAAAAAAGTGTAAAATTACTAAAACTGTCCAAAAACTTAGTTAATAGCCAAATTTTATTAATCTACTAAGAATTGATGTATGCTAGTAACAGGTATGTTGGCTGGACACCTGGACATAGTCCTGGGCAGCCTGCTGTAGTTGACCCTGCTTGAGCAAGGAGGGTTGGACTAGATGATCTGCAGGAGTCCCTTCCAACTTAAATAATTATGTGGTGCTGTGAAATATGAAGTTATCAGCCTTCCACGTGGTGTTTCCTGTACTGAGTTTCTTAAACTGCATGTGAAACTTAATTCCTACTAGAAGTCATATATTCTTCTTTTGAATCTAATTTATATCCATTAAATGTAAAAGCACAGTTGTGAGACCAAACCTAGTCACACAATTGCTAGATTTAAGCAAATTTTTAGATGTATATTTTCATTAGAACTTATTAAAATAACTTTTAATGTGGTGAAAGAGAACAGCATATACCTGGAAATGAAAAGGCTTTGACTTCTCTAAAAATTTTAAACCAAAACAAAATGACTTTCATTATCAAAATACAAATGGCTTCCTAGAATTTTCAGAAAAATTTTTATACGAGTGGTAATTAGAGTTGACTGGCAATACCCACAAGCTCCCTTCTAACCTTTTATACTTTGTTTTATAAGAAACAGAAAATATAAGGGAATTACTTGAAAGTTCTTTTAGAAGGTGGAAAAAAAATTCAAGTGTTTTGTTTTCTTTCCCAGTTCTTCCTATTTCACTATTTTTCTCGTTTTTCTGTACTTTCAATAACAAGAGTTTCTTTTGTTTTGTTTATCTTAATTGAAAAATTGCCACGCTATCTTCTTCCCTGCTATACTGTTGGAGAAGTAAGGAACTGGCAGGGTGTTTGTCAGCTCCCTGTCTGGATTGGTAAGGCATGCTTTTTACTTAACTAAACCAGCAAGACATACTAAATCTGCTGATTTCACTTTTTCTCCTTTCCTCTTGGATTAGCTGCTGGAATTTTCTAGTTCTCATCGAGTTTGATAAAAAGTTTTAAAATGAAAATCTCTATGAATGAAAGACCAAGTGACAATTGCAAGAATGACTTTTGTTGTCACAACAAAGTATTAATGAATTGCAGAATGTTTAAGTAGGGAAATGGGCAAGATAGAATGCTAGCTAACAGGTTACATACTTAAGATATTGATACTGATGAGATGTTGGCATTTTTAGGAAACTTGAGCTTGTCTTAAGATATGTTTAACTTTGAAATATTGAGGGTATAGAACTATTAAAGCTGAAATATGTTTCAGATGTGGGTGATATTGATGATAAATTTGAAACCATATAGTACCACATGAGTGGTATTCTTTTGCCACAATAAAAGCGACAATTTTAGGTAAAGCCTACAAATAAATTTGAAATTGACCGCTGGTATCTATTCTATTTTTGAAAATCACTAGAGAAAATGGGTATTCAAATCGTCACATTTTCTTGGTGATCTCAGTTAATAAGCACTTAATGACATTTTATGAAATTCTTTAGTTTACAATGGGAAAAAGTGCAGTTGGTGGTTCTTTCTCACAGGTGACACATCATTTTTCTGTCGTTAATAACTCTGGGAACCAGCTCTTTTTATTAAGCAGGCTGATGTAATAATACCTGCATCAAGAAAATTTGCTTTTCAGATGCTGTATTTTGGGTATCCTGCTGTTGTAATCTAGAATAAGACTGGGATGAGTGGGTGTCTCCAGAATGAACTGGGAACACCAGCCTCACGCTGTATATTTTTTGTCTGTCCTTACCGAAGCATTCAGGTCATGCTAAATTTCTCTGTATCAGCACAGCCTGTTAACATGTGGCAGTGGTGTTGAAGTATTAAAGGGCCAGCCCTACTGTTCCGTGTATCTTCTGTGAAGTTTGTATGTGTTAGTAAAGAATGTGACAATGATGATAACAAGAGTCAGCTTTACATAGGCAAAGTTTTTACACATTTATGCACTTAAGGCAGTAAAGGTTGTGATCATTCATCATTGATTTAAGCCTTCAGATTGATTGTATGCTTCTTTTACAGTGAACAGAACTTGCCAACCAAAAAACCTGACAATGTGTTACCTACCCAACAGAGAGGAAACTTTTATGGTAAGGACTTTTAGCTTGTATAAGGAATATACCTTATACTTGTATGAGGTACCTTATACTTGTACTTATACTTGTGTAAGAAATGTAAGGAATATACTTGTATAAGTTTTCTAAAACCAATTTAGATCTAACAAAATTTAAATACTGGCTTACTGCTATCACAAAAGGGATGAACAGATTCCTGATCTGCCTTTTGTAATTCATTATTTTTCTGCATAAAGAATGTCAAATTTTGTTCTTATTCACGTTTTTAGCCTCTTCAGTGAGTTAAGACTGATCGATAAAGATGGAAAGTGTTCATACCCTATCTTGGGCCATTTTGATGGAAATGTGATAGAGCAGCAGTTCAATAACTGTCACTGTTTTTAGGGGCATTTAAAGCGTTCTGTTCCACGAAGCACCTTAATTTATTCAGTTTCTCGGCTCTCTTGCAGAGCAAATGTACAGTGTAAATGGCTTCCTAGCTATCTGCCATGGTATATGGGTTCCCAAATAAAGGAGTTGGTTTTTTTCAGTGCCCTACCATCATGTAAAGAGAATTGTTAATGCTATGATGATAGCAGCGGTAGGAGCTCCCTATGTAGGTGCTAAGTCATCAATATGTGTTTTGAGAGTTTACCTGTTCTTAGCATCTCCTTTTCGGACAGCAGTGGCAGTGTTCAGTGTGCTGAATCATGTAAAAGCATGACATGTCTCCCAAACAGTTGTTTCACATGAGTTCTAGCACCAAAGTGACAGGCTGAATGGTTTTGGTTTTGGTTTTGGTTGTTTGGTTTTTTTTTTTTTTAATGCTTGCATCTGTTTTAAATACAGTATTTTTGTGTGGAAAATACAACTGTCATTTTGGGAGGCCGTAGCTGTTTTATATAAATTGTTAGATAATCAGAATACAACAAGTCTTCTTGCCACAGTGGTCCTCTTCTGGTGTGTTTTGTTACAAAGCATTTTCTCTCAAGGTTGGTAGAGCAGTTTGTCCTTCCTTGTGTGTGTCATGTGCCACTGCCTGTTCAGGAAGTGGCAGGTGCGTAACTACTTCTGGCTGGTATAGGTTCTCTGTACAAAAAATGAAAACGCTTGTTCACCAGTATTGGTGATTTTACTGAGGTCTTTAGTGACCTGACAAGGGGCAACAGTTCTAAACTGAAAGAGGTTATATTTAGAGTAGATATTGGGAAGGAATTTTTTATGATGAGGGTGGTGAGGCACAGGGACAGGTCCAGAGAAACTGCAGATGATCTGTCATTGGAAGTGTCAAGGCCAGGCTGGATAGGGATTTGAGCAACCCGATGTAGCGGAAGGTGTCCCTGCCCACAGCAGTAGGGTTAGACTAAGGGATTCTTAAAGGTCCCTTCCAACCCAAACCCTTCTATCATTCGATGATTGTGAGATTTTTGGATGACTCTATGCTGGTGTAAAACATGCAGTATAATTAGTTTTCACTGGCCTTAATTGGTGTTTTTTTGTTGTTTGGTTTTTTTTTTAATCTAATTGAAATTATTAAATTAATCTCCATTTCTGTTGGTTAAATTCTGCTTTCAGAACATATATCTCAGTTTAATGTTTTGGTTTTAGGGTTCGTTTTTAGCAAGCATGTTTCTTTCCTGCCCCTCAAGCCAAAATAAACAAAAAAGAACAACGATGGTAATTTTGTTCCCTCCCAGTGTTTTTCCCGAAAGCATTTCCATGAACTTTCTTGGTGAATACTAAGGAAGATTTTTTTTTTTTTTTTTTCTCTAGTGTCTGGGTGGACTGTGGTACCATTTGTTTTTCTTCAAGATATGAAGCAGTATCAGAAAGAAACACAATAAGGAAATCTCTTTCCTCTTGCATAGTAGTATGTTTGTTGGGTTTTTATAAAATTGATAAATGCCTGGGCATATAAATATTACAGGTCAGCATGGGGCCAGCCAAAATTATTATCGACTGTTGCTGGAACAATGGGGCTTGTACAAAAAGGTGCAATAAATATCAGGCCACTTCCCCAGGAAATGTTTGATTTTTATAGATACCATACTTATTTGAAAAGAATGCATAATATAGTTTCTTTTAAGACTTAAATTGGAGGGGGGCGTGTCATACCACTCATGTCTTCTGGAATTATTGCATTTATTTTTTGGTTGTAGAGAGAGAACTAATTTTGTATTCATGTTTTTTGACAACAATTGCAACAAAAAAAACAAACAAACAAAACAAAAAAACCACCAACAAAATTCATATTGCAAAGATCTGGTTTTCCATGACACTGATTCTGCTTTAGTACAATACTTACCAGTGGAGAAAACCCCACACTTGGGTAGCAAAAAGAAGGGAAAAAAAAAAAATGCATAAAGGATTCTGTTGGAATGAAAAATAGGTTCAGACAGTGTTTGAGCTTGATAATGAGCAATCTCTGAAGACAACCATATACTTCAGTATACTTAAAGCTTTCAACATGCATTGTCCATTTTCTTTAAGAAAATGTGTAGCAATTCCAGGTGATCCTTGGAGTTACCATAAAACATTGATGATAAGATCCCATCTATTCAGTTATTCTAATTCAGTAACTAACTTTTGAATAGCTTTGTAACGAAAAAGTATGTATTTAAATCAAATGTCAAGTTCTCACATATGAGCGTATTTTAGAATAAAGTGATTAATGGACTGAAAAGATATCTGAAGAATTTGAAGAAATTTCACGAGTGTGTGAGGTTAGAGGTGTATTTAGGCTCAGGTTTTTTGGTTGCCTGAATGTCAGGACACCTTTAGCAAGGGCAAATAGTACTCATTTATGGGTATTAGTTGTATTTCCTTATATATCTCTGAATATTATGAATAAAACATGAATTGGTAGGTAAATACCAGACGGCCTCCCAGAAAATAAGACAGAAATGCCGAATCCTTTCTGAGAGAGGAACAGAATGTAAGAAATGCTTCTCACAGCAACTTGAAAAAATACCTCTGAGTGGGTTTTTTGTATGGAAAAGTTTCTTACAGAAATAATGTTGAAGTCCAAATTATGCCTACCATTTGTATAACAGTGCTTTATTGTTTCATTGCTTTTAACTGGAGATGAGTAAGTCAGTTCAGTAGTTGAGGAATAAAACTTTTTGTTAGAGCTTTATAAAGATAGTAACGTTTGATCACACAGTAGTTATGCAGATCAAATGGCTGCTTCTTTCTCTGGTAATAAATAGTAAATAACTACTACTGAAACAGATGTCCTGCAAGGCCAAGCCCTAATTTGTGTGATCAAATTTTCACAGGGAAACTTGGATATTCAGTGAGCAGATATAATAGCTTCAATTTATATTAATGAGGTAGTGTTTTTGAAGTTTGATGAACCTGTTGAGGTTATTTTTTTAATTTGTTTATAAAGAACATGTGGCATAAACAGTGAGAGGGCAAAACTTTGAACCTTACCTCTTCAAGTTGAAGAAAGATGACTAATTCTTGTAAGTTGCGAAGGGCCATAGAACTTTTAAATGGATTTTCTGAGCAATTTCTGTGCTAGTTATTAAGGATCATTTTCAGTCATGAAGTGATTTTGGTGGTTTTCATGACAACCCTCCCCAGTTCCGAAGGCACAAATGCCCTAATGAAATTGCCACTCAATAAAAGGCATTGCTTTTGGGAAGGTTAAGATGGGAGGAGGGGGAATTAAATCCTAGGAGCCCTGTTTTCTAGATTCAGCCCCCCTACCCCAAAGCTCAGAGCATTTCATTCTTGAGCTAACTTGTCAGTACAGCAAGCACTGTGATTAAAATTGGCCAAGTGCTTGTTGGCCTCCTGTTTAAGATGCAGTATTAAAAGCTGCCTGTTCAGTGATCTCAAAAGAAGATATACGTGGAATCAATACCTTAAATTAAAACTGCTTCTCCTTGAAAATAAATGCAAAATTGTTTTTGTAATATTACAAACCCAGACTTTTTCCCATTAATAATTATTCAATTGAATAGTATGAGACAACTCCAGCTGAAATCTAGAATCATTCTGAAGCTCTGGGGAATATGTAAAGAAGAATCCAAATTGCCTTCGTTTATTTTTCACTTCAGAAAACCCCACAAACAAGTCAAAATTCTGAAAAAGAAAACTTATTGCCTTAGGAAAATCATACATTTATAGTAATGACTTAAAATAATGTGAATATACCTAAGAAAATCTAGCTGTTATCTTTATAGTGCAGTCAGTATATATGATCTGTTTGAAGAACTGAGTAGAGAATTAAAGCACGAAGCTACTTAATTTACTTAATATGAAACAGAAAGAAATAAATGCTTTTTGGAGTGTCTTTAAATGATTAAAGATTTTGGTAAAAAATTTAAAAAAATAACCACCAAAAAAAAACCAACCCTCTAATACAAGTTTCAAGATTCCCAGATGTAATTAAGCAGCCCATGAAGATTGAAATGTAAAGTACTCTCGCATTTCCAATTCACTTCATTCATGTGAGAAGTTTACAATCAAAAATAGATGATGCAAAGGTTCAGATCTGTGTTTTAAAACTAAGAGCTGATGAACTTCTTGAGACAGCCAGGTCAGAGTGAAAGGAAGGGTGTTTCTTGGCAACTGTTGTTTCACTTCAGAACTTATTTAAATGCTTGCACACATGCAGATATGCACCACCCCACCCTGTAAAAAAAAAAAAAAAAAAAAAAAAACCAAGTGAAACTCGCATTTTAGTTTTCTCCAGATATTTAAAGTCATGGAAAAAAAGCAATGATGAATATATAAGAAATGTTTTGCAACTGAATGTTGCTCCAAACGAAGTTTCTTGAACATAAGGTTTTTTGGGTTTTTTTTTCTCCTAAAGATGGTCACTGGTTTGGTGTTATTTTTTTGTTTGGTTTGGTTGTGTTTCTTTTCAGGATAATATTCTATTTTGGACAAGTTATAATGTGTTTAATATTCCTTGTAAGGGTGGCGAGGCACTGGAATGGGTTGCCCGGGGAAGTTGTGAATTCTCCATTCCTTGCAGTATTCAGGGCCAGGTTGGACAGAACCTTGGGTGACGTGGTTTAGTGTGAGGTGTCCCTGACCATAGCAGGGGGTTTGGAACTAGGTTATCTTAAGGTCTTTTCCAACCCTAACTAATCTGTGATTCTATGACTCTTGACTGGGATTATGTTTCCACATTTCCAAAGCTTCCAGTAAGTTTGTCATGTCAACTGAATACAGAAAAATATCTTGGTTCAGAGAGAAGAATTTGCCACAGTACTTCTTCCCTTGTAAATACTTGTAAGTAGTACACCTTGTCTTTTTTATTGGAAACTTAGGAAAAAAAATAATTCTCAGGTAATCAAAAGGACAGGAAACATGGGGCTAAAACATATTGGAAGGAAATTTAATACTGGGCTGAGGGTTGGTCCTCTTTTTTTGGTTCCCTATAACACTGAGCTTTGCAGATGTTTGGAAATGTTCTGTATGTGTAAGTGAAGATATTAGAGGAGAACTTGTCTTGCCTACCTGTTGGCTATAGAATGGCTGTTAATCTTTTGAAAATCGAGATTGGCTATTCAGATGTAAAAATAGATGTTCATAAATCTTCAGAGCAGATTGGTTTGTATTTCAGGAAACAGTTATGCTGTATTTATTGGTAAGCTTCTTATGACCCATTGATAAGGATATCAGTCACCAGCTGAGCTTAATGCTTGTGTGTCCCATATTTAGGTTTGCAATGAACCTAGAGCCAAAATTCCCAATCGCATCTGCTTCTTGTTTTAACCATGCATGGATATCCTGTCAGCAGAAGAGAAAATAAAAATAACACATCTATTTTTAAGTTAGCTGGAATTCTGGAGGCACAAACCACCTGGTGTCGCTGAGCAGCTTTGGCTGAATGTGTGCTATGGTCACACCAGAGACAGCTGACTTTTGCTGAGACAGGGACTTTTGCTGCCGCCTTCAGACTAGCTTGTGCTGCTGCCTGTTGGGAGCTCCTCCTTAGGAGCTTGGCTTAGATTAAAGGTAAAATTAATACCTGTCCTCTTTGCATCAGGCAGTTTGGGGAATTAAGGTGCAGTTGTATGGGTAATGTATGTGTGGTTTCTCTATAGATGTACTCTCCTATAATAGTAGATATATTCAGAGTCTGAAGGTTAAAAGCACTAGCTTTGGACACTGTTAATGTAGCAAATTATTTAACTAATTCATTCCTAGGACTGTATCATAACGGGATAGAAATTAAATACTGAATTGTAAATAATCACAGGAAATAATGTATCAGAGCCTGTGCCTTTTTTTTTTCTTCAGTAAAGCGATTTACACATGATTAAGATCTGTAGCAGAATGAAACATTTTCAGTTTGAAATATTACCTTGATGTTAGTTAGCTCTCATGCCGTGGGCCACTGGAGCATTTTCGAGCTTTCTTGCAGATGAATTGCTTGTCCTTTGCCAGTTTCACACAGGCTCATTCAGTAACAATATTTTCCCATAAGTATTCTTTCTAAGGTTGTGGTATTGTTCATCATGCTGGGATAGCAAGATATTTTAATTATTTTCTTTTTTTCCTCCTCATTTAAAGGCTCAAAGGAAAGCCATGTGGGGGCTTTGTCTCTTGTGCTATGTGCCGTGTTAGCCTCTACAGCCTGTCGTGTTTGTTGAAGATTTAGTGTCTTTGGTCTTTCATCAATTAAAGATAAGACAGATACTGACCCTCAAAGCAAGTATCGCCCAGCAGCATCACCCAAAGTTTTTAGTTTAGTTCTTTTCTGTTGTTGGGGTTTTGACTTGCATGTTCACGAGTCAAAAGTTACAAGACTTTATTGGGGAAATAAGTAAATTAAAATATTTGATCTTGGTAAGGTTACATAATTTAAAAATAAGTACAAAATTTAGGTTGTGTTGATGAAAGTGTGGAACAGCGTGTGTTACCCCATTGGAAACTCTAAATACTGAATACAAGATTATTCTATTAGAAATTGGGCAACGCATGCTGCCTTTTTTCTTTTCTGTGTTTTGAAATAGGCTAAGTAGTTATCTGAATCTAGTCTAGATATACATAAGACTTCTTTGACTCGCTTCAGAACATGTGGCTCATTATAAACGCCCAGCTATTGTATTAGGAAGACTTGTAATATTTGTCTCCAAACAAAGACCATTGCTTGTCACTTGCCAAGAGAGTGCTTTATTCTGTGTGTTGTTGACATGGATACTTCAGTGCTTCCTTTTATTTACTGTTAACTAGAAGCTGCATTATTCAGAAATTGTGTGGTTTTAAGGAATGATTCTTTGTGAAGAACAGGAGCTTCTGGAGTGTAATAGTGCTGGCCCAGGCACACTCATACTGTGTGTTTAGAGCACATGACTGAGTGTGTTGTCTGTCTGCTCAGCATCTCTGTGAACTTTACAGTCTGCTGTAGGTTTGGTTTTAATTGGTTTCAAAGAATGCATTTATTCAATAATCAAACAAAACAAAACAACAAAACCCAAGCACAAACCCAACCCATGAACAACAAAAAAACCCCGCCCCCTAATCCCTGCAGTATTCATTCCATTTAGTTATAATTACATGATATGAAATTTCAGAAATGGTAAATAGTTTTTATTTTGTAATTTAAGTTACTTTGGATGTTTAAATAAACATGCTTTTATAAAAAGCTGCTTTTCAAAATCTGTTTTTGATTATATGAAATGTTAAGATGATCTTGGAAACATGAATACAGGACTTCTAAATTGTGGTGATTGCCTATATTCTGATAAGAAAAAAAAATCACCAAACAACAACAAATTTTCTTATTTCCTTCAGATTATTTTGGATGAATATAAGATTTTACCTTATGTGACAGATTGTCTTCAAAATGGTTATTTTGACCAATGTCAGTTCTTGAAAGGAATTAATTGTCCTGTTACATTGTGTTTTGCTTTTGTAACATCTGAGGAATTACAAAGAAGGAATTGGACTGTATTTCTGCTGATTTTGAAAGCATTTTTTTCTACCCCCAGACTTGAGGAAAGACCAGGTCAATTCAGAAGTTAACTACAGACCTCATGTTAATTCCCCAACAGAATTATATCTGCAGGTGCCCAGTCCTCCAGTAAAGAGGTAACTAATACCGGCATTAATTTACTGTGTAATAGTTTAAGAATTCTGTTATGTGATAGTAATCAGTATTAAGCATTCAAATGTTAAGATATTGACTATTTTTGACACAGCACTTTATTTTATATGATTGATAAGGCTAAATGCTCTGTCAATGGAATCAAATAGCTAACACTGTTTTAAACCATCTTAGCAGAGCAAAGGGGTTGAATAGTTTTATGTTTTTATTTTAATATACTGCAATGGGCAGCGATTAACTTATTTACAATTAGAGCAGTAACCCCATGAAATCTTGAGAAGTTTGCCTGGAAGGGGAGGAAGAGGTGATTTCTGATTGGAAGCTGATGCTATATATACCAGTTGTTTCTAATTTGAACTGTAAGTGCTCAGTACCTCCTAAAAGTGAAGAATCTAAATACAAATTTGGCACCCAAAAGTAACATCTAATATTTGAAAAGTGGATGTATCAGTCTGAGCCAGAGATGTTTTGAGGAAAGCAGGTCTTTTTTGATGTAGTTCTATATGTGGAAAGAATTTTTCTTGCCTTTCAGATATCGATGCTCTTGCAGACATTTTCTGGGGCACTTTACATTTCAAATGAAAGAAACTTTGGAGTGATTTAATACAACTTTTACTCAAATGGCTGTATGTTAAGCAGATTCCAGTTCTCTAGTCAGATGGAATATTTAAGCAGTGTTAACAAGGCTGTCTTTGGAAAAAAAAAACCCTTGGGTTATAGGAGCTCTTTCATATGTTTTTATGGGTACTTATATCTTGTGTGGTTTTGTATTTTAGAGCTGAAATGCCTGAGACCAATAGGAAACTTTTCCCATCATCAGCTCTACAGCCAATTCTTAAAGACGTTGTTAAGTCAGAAAGCAGAAACAAGTCAAGTGAACAGAATCCTTCAGAGTGGCTTAGTCCAGACAAGTTAGAGAAGGTCAGCATGCCAGTATATTGTGCAGACGGCATATCCCACCCCTATACAGAAAATGTCTGTAGAAGGAAGCTGATGAGCAACGATTCTCATTCCTCTTCCCAGCCGCAGCCTCATCACGTAAGAATGTTTGGTCCCAGGGTGGGGTTGTCACCTTGTGTGCTACAGAACCTGTCGGAAAGGCCCACAGTGTTTCCCCCTCACAGTGAGCATGCGGGGCACCCACTCCGAAGGGTGGATGCTCCTTGGGTGCCTGAAGCAGTGTACCAGAATCTTCCTCCACCTTTACCGCCAAAGAAGTATGCTCTGAATACTTTTCTAGTATCAGAAAATAACTTGGCAGCCAATACAAAGTCGACAGAGGTGTTGCAAAACAATCCATTGAGGCAAATGGGTACACCTTTAAAATCTGGATCGGAACCAAGCATTTTTACAAACGAACAAAGGCTTAAAGAGCCATTTCAAGGGAATGAACTGTTTGTTCATAAACCGGATTCTCCACCTTGCTTATCAGTTAATGATTTTTGGACTGTGTCTGAAAACTTTTTGAAGACAGGATCTCATCATACAGGACCAAGTGCTGGCTATGTGGATGGAAATGATAGTGTATCCCTAACGACTTATTTTTCAGTAGATAGTTGTATGACTGACACATACAGGATGAAATATCATCAGAGACCCAAGCTGTATTTTACAGATAGTGAAAACTTTCACAAAGAAAAGCATCCCCCATCAACTGGAGTAGAACTGAATGTTACATACCATGCTGCTCTTGAGCCCAGGCATTCCACATCCGAGCAACGGTACAAGACAAACATAGAAGGTGTACACTGCAGTAGATATTCTTAAAAAAAATATCTGGATCTGACTTTGGTATTTCATGTAGCCTGCAAATGGGCACAGACATTGAGAGTCTGTGTGATAACTATGTACCGAGTTTACTGTACTTTGGAGTCATGACTGTCTAAATGAATATGCAAATAGAGGTGAACAGAGGAGGAGAGGTGCTAAACTTAGGGTTCTTAAATTTGTTACTCTGGTTGCCTTAATGCTTGCCTTTGTTACTCAGCTTGTCTTTTACACTTTATACTAAAAACGGTCCCTTTGAGTGTATGCATCATACAGCAGTGGAATCAACTAGATGTTACTTTTTTGTAACAAAATTTAGTTAAGTTGCAATTTAAAAAGTGTTCCTTTGGACTGTGGTCACTATGTGCATAGACTAACAAAAGGGATAAATATGCTACCATATATAATACAATAAGTGTAGTTATAATTGAGCAGTATTTGTCCTGATAGATAGCAGAAGGTGACATTGGGCTTTTTCAGCTGACTTCTCTGAGAGTATGTGCTTTCACAAACCCTCAAGTGTCTTTAATACAAGTTTACCCAGATAATTTCAAAGTTTTTATTTGAAAAGCCTTAACAAGAATTCTTTAGAAACGGTTGTTCTGTCTTGCAAGTGTTAAGTAAAATTTTTCAAAAGGAATTCAAGGAAACTGCAGAAATAGCTTGTCCTATTAATACACCTGCTCTGTGTTAGTGTACATTTTAAACCACATTTATCAGATTTGTTCACCCTATAAGCTATATATAACTTATTAAAATTAAATTTAACCACATAAACTACAAACTGATATAGCAGAATAGGATGCCAATTTTAAAATAGTTATCATGCAAATATGAAAAGTTTAATTTTGTAAGGTTTTAGATATATTTGCTACTTATATTCAGTTCTGATTTATTCTACTATTGCATGCAAAGTCAATGCTGCTGTTATTGAACTTCCTATCTCTCTTTTCAGCTTGGCATTTCAAGCAATGTTTAATGGAGGTCAGACACTTGATTTTACTGATGCTTTTTCCTATGCAGAGCACTCCCCCACACACATATGTTCTGTACTGGCAGATCAGGCTGTCTGAACCTGCAGCCATTTATGCTGCTGTGGCTGAGGTGGCTAGAAAAGTGGAGGTTCCTCTCTTCATCTGCTCTAGCATTCTGCCCTGCAGTTTTGACAGCTCTGGCATTTGCCATGTCTTTTCTTCACCTGACTTATTCCAGTAACGAAAGTGGAGGATTTATTTGGCTTTTATTTGGTTAAATTGGTGCACAGAACTATGCATTTTGTTCCGAGGCCCAGCTCGTGGCCCAGTGACAGCTGGGGAAGAAAGCAGCAGCCCTGGCTGTTCAAAATTACCTGATGTGTGTTGTGGTGTCAGAGGGAGAGCCTTAAGAGTTCTGTTTCAGTCTTGTAACACTGAACAATATGTAATTTAATGTCAGAAAAGAATGACACAATCCAAAAAGACTAAATTTTGCCATTTCATATTAGTGTTAACTTCAGGTGCTGCTGGTTACATCTGAACATCGATGTCTTTTTGTTATGAAAATAATGCAAGAAAGTTAAATATGCGTAAGAAATGCTTATACTTGCACAGTTAGAAAAGTTTTTTTACATTTATAAACCTTATATACCTTATATGAGTTTTACTGCTTCAACCAAATGTTAGCAATTGTTTAGCACAATTGTCCAGGGTAGACATTTGAACAGTAGCTTTGGTTGTTCTGTGTCAAGGTCAGGGTTGGGTTGGTTTTTGGTTTTGTTTTTTTCTTTTTTAAACTACATGTAACTTATAGTAGAACTGGAACATAATATATGCAACATAATCTCAGATTAATCTTATTTCTATCTTGGTCAATCATTGTAGCACTTTGGGGAGGGGTTGGGAGGGAAATCTGTGATTTGTAGTGCAAATAATTATGCATGTGTAGGTATGGCTGCTGGTAAACTGTAAAAAAAAAAAAAAAAACTTTAAAAAAGTATCCTTTTATGAGAAAATCAGTTGAATACAGAAGAAGAACCCTGAAAATGTATCGACTTGGAAGATTCCTAATTGTAGTATTTTTGAGATATTTCAAAACCTGTAGTTAAACTTTTCTAGTTCATCTAGCAATGTTACATACTATGCATAGCCAGTTAAGTAGAACTGTCCTCTGATACTTGTGTAAAAATAGATTACTAGCATTTGTAAATAATGTAAAATTTGTAAAATGTTTTGAAAAAATCTTGCATTTGAAGTGAAAGTATTTTTATGTATGAATAGCACAGCAACAACTGTGGACACTTATTTTTAAACATGCATACTTGTGTACAATGAGCTATATGAATGCCTATTACCAATACCAATGGATTTGGCTTCCAGTAAGCACAGCTGGTAAACATCTTTTTAAAGTAGCTGTAGTAACATAGGCGTACTTCCAGTCTCCTTGCTTTGCTTGAACTGATCTTACCAGACAACTTTCTATGTGACCCATGTTTACCAGGTATTTAATTAGACAGCTAATTGAGGCACCTTTGGTTTTATATTTGACTCTGCACTCTATGTATGTATGTATTTAATAGTTGGTAACTAATATGTAATAACTTGTTTTAAGTTTCCTAGGGTGTCTGTTTATTTTTTTATAAATGTTCCCTTCTGCCTATAGATTTGTGGAAGAGCCTACACAATTTTTGTAACAGTAAAGACATTCACAAGTCTTGTGATTGATATATTTTTTCAGTCTTTAGAATTATTTTCTTGCAAAGTCCTCTTTGTTCAAACTATCAGATAAAAATTTAAAGTACCTTTCTCTCCTGTTCCTTTTGTATTCCACATTTAAAAAAAAAAAAAAAACAACCAAAAACTAACCAACCGAACAAAAAAAAAAAAAAAAAAACCTGAAAAACTGGAAAGATGGCTTTCCAGAGCTATATTTTTAAATAGTGATAGATTGATACTGCTACTAATGGTCTAAAATTTTGTGGAGATGATGGTTCAGTTATATTTTTTTCAAACAGTAAAATTCAACTTCTGAAGTATTTCTTTAGAAAGCTAAATAGGTTTATATCTATGAAATGCATAGGATAATCTTAATTCCGTAATCCTATAGCCTTGGGTAGCAACTGATTGACTAGTTACACAAGCTGTTTTGCTACCTTATGCTTTACTATGGATAAGTTAAATGTGCCTTGATGTATATATTCACATCAAATAGCTTGAGCCCAAAGCACCACAGAGCCTGCATTTCATTAGCTTTAAGTTTTCTGAGTTAAGTAAAACCTTGCATGCAAGATCTGTCTGAAGCAGAAAGTTAAATTTCCATGTATCTCTTAATAGTTTAGTTTTCTAAAGGATATTTAGACTTAATCTGTCTTCTGTCATACCAGAAGAGAAATGGAGCAACAGTACTTCCCTAATAGGTTATTCCCCTGGGATCTCCCTGGTGAAATTATGTTAGGGAAAAAGAGGGGGGGGGGGGGGGGGGGGGAAAGTGAGCTAATTGTAAAACCTGTTTTTCTATTGGTGAGAATGCAGTTGCAGTTCAGCACTCTTCCACACCATAAGCCAAGGTCCCAGCAGTCGAGATCATAAATGCTAGCATCTTTGACACTGAAATGTCAAAGCCTGAAATCTACTTTCTTATAATTATTTGTGAAAAACACCCAATAACTATGAATTGTACTTTTCAGAATTAGAAACTAGTATTCACAAGGGAAAAATACTCAAGAAAACCACACCCCCTCCTTCATCCATAGCTGAAGACTCTTCTGTAAAACCTGATGAGGTATAAAGCCTGCTCCATGCATTTGACTTCCTTTTCTTCCACTGGAGAATATGAGATACTCCTTGATTTAACACAGTTTTGAAACTCCCTAGAGTGAGACAAGAAATTTTGATATGCACCTGAAAGTTGAAACCTCTGTCCACTTAAAATCATCCATGGAAGGTGTATGGAAGAGGGTACTTTCCTTATCACCTGCCAGCTAATCAAGAAGGCTGCCAACAGAAGGTTGCTCCTTCACTCTATTTCAAATGAAATCAGAACCTGTTTTACCTTAATTAGTGAGTACAGTAGGCTGCTACTGCTGTTAACCACTAGTATGTTTCAGAAGGCAGAGTAACTGCTGCAGTAGAAAGAGAAACACATAATAGAAACCCAAACAGCATCAAACCCTTATGATTAACTTTCTGAAAGTATAACAGCTGGGTAAGCTTCCTCCACTGAGGGAAAGGGTCCGAGTTCCAGACTGAAGCTGTAAGAGCTGGATTTTATTCTCATCCATTCTACAGTCTGTCCTTTCAGTTGATTTTATTCAAACCGCATGGATGTTCATCTCTGCTTAATAAACCTTTAGGTACTAATTACAAAAGTATAGTCAGGCTGTCCTACATGACCTTTAAGATACAGTTCAGAACACAGAAACAGAATACAGGTAAAAACCTGAACTATAATACTCGGGATACAGCCACAAATATTGTAATGTATGTACATTACAATACAGATATACATTATGTATGTATGTATATATGCTTCCTGCATTCAAATAGAATAGTGTTTCCTGCTGTTTATACTGCACAAATGGGCCTCTTCTTCCTCGGCTTGTTTCTTAAGGTGCATCCTGTGATTAGATAGCGGCTCTACAGGGAACAGAAAAGCCCAGGTTACTTTTGCAGTACTACAAAACTCTTTTCAAAGATACAGCAAATGTGAGAAAAGCATCATCAAGCATACTTTCTGATGCAAGACCTGATACTCCTTTTTTTTTTTTTTTTTGTATCAGCACAAACAAGAAAAACCCAACCTGCTGTTTTGGAATTAGTTTTATGTTTCTTTAGGGGTATTTGTGCTCTCCAGGCCTTTTGAGGCTGGGCAGGGACAGCCAAGGCTGCGCCCAGGAGCCACTCCCCAACTAGCAGCGGTACCTTCACCTGCGGGCGCCTTGGCGACGCACGGGCCGTCCAACTGCTAGCAGCTGCAGCTCCCCGGCCGCCGGTCACCCCCTGGTCGCCCGCCGGGCCTCCTCCTCCGCCCGCCCCCAACCGGCTTCTCAGCGCAGCACCTGCTCGCTACAGCTCGCGCTAAAGGTTAGGGGAAAGCCCGCCCCGGACCGGGAGCTCCTCGCCTCGCTGCGAGCCGGCCAAGAAGCCGACCGGACGCACCCGTTCCCCGGCGGCGCCTGACCTGGGCCCGGAGTCCTTAGGGCAGCAAGTAGATGACCACGAAGAGCGCCAGGTCGAAGAGAAGGAAAAGCCACAAGTCCAGCCAGTAGGACTGCCCCGACAGCAACATCGCCTGCGCCCGGCTGCCATAGTCCGTCGCATCCCCCTGCTCCCGCCGCCTCGCCTCCGTCTCCATATCCCCGAGAGTCGCCTCCCGGGACGGCGATACTCACCGCGCAGGCACCAGCTATACTTCCGGGTAGGCAGCCAATGGGAACGAAGCACACGTATGCCGTCACGCCCAGCGGTCAACGCACGCTGGCACCACTCTTGCCGCCTCACGCAACGGTGCGCTTACCTTCTGCGGAGGGCGGGGGTCGGTGACTGAGGGGGCGTGTTTGCCGTTGTTTCTGTCGTTGCCCCTGTCGCGACTCCGTGGCGGTCCGGTGTTCTGCTCCTTTCTGCCAGCAGGGCTGCTCTTCCTCCGTCGTTGCTCTCTTGGGAGGTGCCGCCGCAATGAGTACTTCCCGCTCACTCCTCAGTGGCTAATGGCGGTGACCGGCAGGGATCGTATTGTAAAAGCGCTGGACATAGAAGGAACTCCAGCTTCTCTTGCTGGTTCTGGGAGAAGCGCTGCCTGTGGAGGCTGAGTTGGTGATTGACGTTTCTGCAGTAGTAGTTGTGTACCACTGATTGCCTTTCCATGTCAGGGCACTCGGTCGGGGGAGGCAGGTGTGGAGAAAAGCAGGTGGGCAGTCCTGGCAGACCGTGTTAGTCTTGTTCTGTGAAGCTATAGTGGGGCTTGTGTGGAAGTAGACATTCACAAGTTCTTTCTGATACAGTTTCTTGGAGAGCCGATGATGCCCTGGAAGAAACTGAAAGATTTTTTTAAAAATCCTGTTGTGAAGAAGTTGAGGAAAATTCAAATAGTTCCAAGATGTTTTTCTGTCCCTAAAGGTTAGGTTGACTGTACACTCTCAGTAAACAGGAAAGTTCATGTAGATAGTGTATACTGTGTGCTTTATTTACTCGATACATTGCTGCATAAGAACTTAAAAAAATTACAAAGTTGGACAAGTTAAACTGCATAACCTGATGCCATACTTACAGTTAGGATGTACTACTCTCAGTCACCCAGTACTCAGAATTGAAAGGAGTGCAGTTATTTTTCTTGTGTTGGGAAGAGAGACCAGCAATTTAGGACTATACTATAACCCTGCTTCCTTAATGCAGGTATTAACCTTCTTTAGCCTCATAGTAAAGGAAAACGTGGTACTTGTTGCAGAATGCAGAGCAGGTGTATCTGATCAGTTTAACTTCTCATAAACATGCACTTAGGGGTAGCTATTTTACTTAGTAAGTTCTATCATTAGAAATAAGGATGACCTTGAATTATGTAGAAAGTATGTGGTAAGCATGTGTGTGTTAGGTGAAGTGTATAAGATATTTTGGGGGAAAACAGTGACAGTACTTCCCCTTTAAGTCTTTATTGCTCATTTGAGCAAAAGGAACTCTGGTCTGTAGGCTTCCCTAAAGCAAATTATTTCCTATTAGGTTGCAGTGTAATGTAATTCTGAAATTACTGCTTAGGAAAAAAAAAAAGTCTCCTGCTCAAATTTAACTCATTCACATCTACCATAATCGTATTTGTTAGTTTACCAAATCTGTACCACTCCCCTCCATCTCTTTAATGATCTCAGTCTCAAGTACTGGAGACTAAGTCTTTAAAGACTTTTCCCTTATTTTTTTTAAAGTACACCTGCTGTCCAGATGTGCCTGCAATATTTGGAGTTGTTAAATACTTTTGCTATATCTTGGTTTTAGTAAATAACTATCAGTTTACTTTTCAGTTTGTAGTCTTGTATGAAGTCCAGAATGAACTAAATTAATCTCTCAAATATTTATCAAACAAAATACCCTACTGATTATGGGAGCCAATCAATCAAACAAATCTGATAACCTAGATCAAAATAACCATGCATCAGGGTGTTAGTGGGTTGGGTGTTACAGAGGTAAGTGCATTAATAGCAGGTGGTGGTAAGTATCCTCAGGGAAGGAGGAGGGAATGTATTCAGAAACTTAATACAGCTTTCATTCCACCCAGTAAAGCATCTAACAGAAAAAAACCGGCTTTCTCCAATTTCCTGAAGCCATTGAAATAATTAATTGCTAATATACTTGTGTGCAGTTTAGAAGCTATGATGACATGCAAATGATTGCAAAGGTCAATTTCTGTAACAGCACTTGGATGATGAGGGCTTCTTAGAGTTTAGCCTGCTTTTTCAGGGCACATAACTGTCACATAGTGACAAGCCATTATTCTTTGTCCCTTTCCCTTTTAAAGGCTTTAGTATCTAAACAAAATCCATATTATATGATGTTGGTTTTGTTTGATGGGATTTTTTTCTAGTTTTTCCTACCCTTGCTTTTCAGTTTTACCTTTCTGTACTTGAAGGACTCTTTAAAATAGGACTCTTCATCGTGATATGTGTGGTAAATCTACCACTGAAAGGTAATTATGTAAGAAAAAATTTACACTGGAAATTTTATACAATCAATATCTGGGAAAGGAAATCCAAATTCATAAACAAGGGTCATCTGTCCTACTTCTAACTCGAGTACTATTAGCGTCATGAGAGCATTTTGGCAGTAGAGGGAGCTGTGAGACGCTGACGACGGGAAAAACAGGCTGAGAGAGGAGGATTTAGTTACAAAAATAAGAAAAAAATTTATTTCTTTTTTATTAGCATATGGCCAGCAAAAAGTTAGTCAGAGAGAGCCGAGAGAACAGGGGAGTAAATTCTGTGAGGTATCTTAAAAACCCACTAAAATCATAATGACAAATATGGTTGCATCTGAATCTTTGTTTAGGCCTCAGGGCTGTCCTCAGGCCCATGTGGTATTGTGACCTTTTAGCAAAAAGCCTTACATGAATTAGCCTTTCAGGGCTTGCTTGTTTTCTGAAGGACAAGAATGCCGGCAGCACACAGGTTTGGCTTGCTGATGCATCAGAAGGGGTCCAGGGCCGGGAGGCTGACTTCTCTGTAGACATGGAGACAGGACTAGCTGACACTGGGAGGCGTCGTTAGAGGGACGCAGCAGATACAACTAGTGCTGACCCTCAAGAGGCAGTTTTATTGCAGCCCTAAGGAAACAGTGCAACTCAAAGGGTGTGAAGCTGGGTTGAAAATAACACAGACTGTACAGCATGAGCAGAACATGGGGTTTATTTGTCACCTGTCAGGAACACTAGTGTTTGGAGTCAACGTAGTTTGAATTCATTCCTTATCTTGTTAAGATCCTTTCAATATTTTTATTCATGTCTTAAAAGAAACTTGCTCAGAGCCTGCTAATTCTCTTCCTGACACAGAATTATTTGAATCCCTGATAAATGGCAACAACTGAAAATCTGTATGTTTAAAAGCATGGTCATACTTTTTGTAACAAACACAATTAAATTACTTTCTGTGAGATACCACTATATCATCAGTACATGCTTTACATTATTCCTATTGATTAGAGGAAGGTATTAATGGGATATCTTTTAAGACCGCCAAGTGAGCTGTATTATCACACCATATTTTATGTTTATTCCATTTTTATATTTACACAGCATAGTCTTAGAGACTTGGGTTCTGTGAGTTTTCTTTCAGGCTTTGCCATCTGTATTATATAATCAATACAGAGAAACTGTTTATCCATATAAATAGTATGGTAAGGAAACTAAGTTGTCATTTGAGAACTAATGCAAGAAATTATTTAAGTTCTGCTTAGAGAAAATAATTTCTGCAGCCTTTTACATTGTGGCACTGAGATAGGACTTGGCGCAAACAACATTTTAGCATTTGTATCAAATTATAATTGGATTTTGTTTATTCAAGGCAAAACAATAAACATAAGAAACTAGCCTATGTTTTCAACAGGGCTAAGTAATTGCCGCTTAAAAGGTGCTGTGAGGGGATAAAAATTAAAAAAAAAAAAAAAAGCAGAGGATATGTAGAAAAATGGTCTTTTTTCATTGTTTTGGTTTGTTGGTTTTTTTTTTTCTGGTGCTGTTCTGGTTGAAGTTCTTAGGCTCTTTTGAAGATTCTCTTGGCTTCAACTCCTTCATATATGTAAGTCTGTTAAGAAATTAGGAAGAAAAATCAGTGGCTGGTATTACAGTTTCATTTCACAGATGCTATTGAGAGATGGGCAGTAGTGATTTAATGAATTGTGACTTGTGGCTGTGAGGGGCCTGGCACTCTTGTGCAGGCTTTGAGGAAAGAATGTGAGAAAAGCAGCCTTTTGTCAGTAGTGCGAGCATTTGGACCACCACAGGAGAGCTTTTGGGGACTTCAGAAAAAGCTTAAAGTGTTAAAGTCGTGTGTTCCCAGTACCACTATTTAACAGGTTTCATCTGTGTGACTGTTTTTGTTAGAAGCACTGAAGGGTTGGACTGTTATGTTTTTGGTATCTCATATCTGAGAGCTGTCCATGAGGTTGGTGGTTTGTTTTTTTTTTTATTTTATCCTTTTAAGAAGCTTGTGTCCCGCTAAGGGAGAGCATCTAAAGCATTACGGTTCAGTTCAACTACCGAGCTGTGAAACATTTCCCTTTTGTTTCAGACTTAGCCCTCTATGCATTATCTCCTGCCCCAACACCAAACTTTCTTGTAAAAGGGCACTTATTGGCCATTGATAGCATTACACTGTAGTAAGCTGCTGTGGTAAGGCTTCCCAAGGCAGAGACTTGAAAAAGAACGTATCTACACGGTCGGTCTGTCTGTCTGTCTGTTTATATATGTCTTCTGTATACCGGTTTTATTCACAGGCCTCAGAATGCATTGATAATATACAGGTCACATGGGTAGAAAAACATAGAAGTCACAGGTTGTGAGTTTTATTTTAAATCTTTAAATTTTGATAGATTACTTGATTTGAGAATTTTAACTAAAAATATTTTAAATTATTAATTTAATATTTTAAATTATTTGGCTTGAAGAAAATATTTCCCAGTTTCAGAACAGCTTTTAATTTTTTTCAATTCATATATTGTAAAGTTGTATGTAAGTGACCACTTAACTCACCTGAACAAGTTCATCACCTATGATTTCTCTGTTTGCTTTGAGTACTTTTCCATTATCTTTTATAGTAAATGTTCCTACAAGTTTGTTTCCTTCCAAGTTCCAAGAGCCCTGTAATGGTGGAAAAAAAAAAACAACCCAACAAAACCAACCCTGCAAATGTTTTACTATAGATATGACACTGATTTGATTTTAAAACTGCAGGAATGCTTTAAAGTGGGAAGAGATTAAAACAATGTAATAATGCTGGTTTTTTTTGGACATTGAGAGAAAGGCTGTAAAAACGAAATTTTAATAAAACTACTAGTTAATTGCATAGTAGTCAAGCAAGATGTTTTTAGTGCTCAGCACTCCTTATTTTAATTAACTGCATCAACAGGGAGAAATTTCATATAAATACTGACTCTGCCTCTAGGTCCTGGACTTGAGTATTACAAGTAGTAAAATTGCATTTGCCTGGATTTCATGTTGTGAAAATTGCTACATACTCTGCTTTTTGGGCCCTCTGTGGAACCCCGAGTTTCATGGTACAGTGTTGAATCATTAAGACTATTGTCATGATTTAAACCCAGCCAGCTACTAGGAAGAAAATTAACTCTATCCCAGCCAAAACCAAGATAAATACCTTGTGGTTTTGTATATAAGCTGTAAGCATTCCTGAACAGTCACACTTTAAAAGTAAAATTTAAATTAAAAACTCGGAGACACTGTTCATCTTGAAACTGTACTTCATAAAGTTATTGCCATATGTAATAAATATAATGATATAGGAAGTATCTTACAGTAAGTTCAGTCCCATCAGCCAAACTGTACTCAAAATCAACTCCCAGTGTGAATTCAATGTCTATGGTACGGAAGTTGCTTGATTCTTTGAGAGTAAATTTTTTTCCATCTTGTTGAAAAGTGATCTTCAAATTATCATGAGCTCCTAACTTTCTTTTCATCATGTTAACACCTAGGAAAATCAATTAACATAAACCAGAAAAATGAAAGAAACAAAACCCACCAAAAAAACTGGAGCATCATTTTTGTCTCTTTTTAGTGTCTTTTATGTGGTGAAATGAGTTTATTCCAGCATTCTAACCCAAATTGTCATCCTTCATCACTTTTTATTGAGGCCATATTCACCAGTACAAACTATCCAACTGGAATGGTTGTGTTTATATCCATATAATGCACAGTTTGTACAAACTTAAAGTATTAAGATGTTAAAATTACTCAAATCATGTGTTTCTGTAGAACTGAAGAATGATTTCCTTCCTGTGTAATTTTAAAAGTAGTTTCATGTTATCAAATAAATATTCCTGCTGTAGAATTCTGCTGAAAGTGTATAATTCAGATTGTCTGAGCCTTTTACTCAAATGTAGACTTAGAGGATTTTTTTTCCTCTGCTGAAGTAAATCTGCTGCAGTAAGTTAAATTACTTGAGATTCAAATAATATAATTAAAATCAGAACATTTTGTAGTTTCCCCCCTCCCCCTTGTGATCTTCTGAAAACAAATGCAGTATACTATGCAAGGGCAAAGCAGCAAGCAGCAAAAGGACAGGCTAGCCAGAAGGTAGTTCATAGAAAGCTTGAGTTTTTATTCAGTGATAGTGGTATTATTCTTGTAGAAGGCATTGGAAAAGTAAGACTTACCCATTGCTTCCATGAACTTTTCATAGTTTTCATTTCTGTCTATTTTCCAAGTACCGTTAAATGCCATTTTTCTACCAGTTGGATTCTTCTGAAGTAACATACCTTTGCAAAGAGACTTTATGTACTAGCTTATCTTGACAGCAGTTTATAGGATGATGTGGCTGACTAAAGCTCAACTGATGCACTTACTCTTTTCAAGGAGAAGATTACCATACTTTAATCAAATTTCTAGTCATGACAACACTGCTTTGCTGAATCTCTTCCTTATTGCCCTCAAATCATGACAGTATCTTTATTGCTCATCTTAATAAAGAATTGCTAATCTATTCATTTTATTCATCATATTTGAGTTGTAGTGAAAATTATCAGTAAGGTAGAGAAAGGAGCCATACAGGGTGCTAGAAGTTGACCATGCGTTACAGTTAAAATCATTTTTTTCAAGGCCTTTTGGTCTTAAGATGGGATTTGATGCAAGCTAGTGTGTTGCAGTTGTGAATACACATGTTCCAACTACAGCTATTGCAGTTCAAGAAGACTTTCACTGCAATAGTTTGCAGAGGTTATCTTCAATCTGTCAAGGGAGCTCTTTGATGAGTGTTCCAGCTGCTGTTGTATGCCTTCGTCAAAGCTGTGGTCTTCCATCTTAGAAGTGCCTTTTTTTCTTCAATGCTAGGAAGAAGCAGCACCTGCCACTCTTCCTGTGCTTGCTACCTGTTCTTTCCTGTTTCTACCTCTTCTTGCAAGGTAAAGAAGCCTGCCAGAGGGAAGGTGTTCAGGTGGTTTACTGTTAGTGGTGATGAGGGAAGTATCTCACAATATCTATTTAAGAACACCAGTTAGGCTTTATTTTGTAGTTCTTACGTGATATTTTACATGGTTTTTACACACATATTCATGTGGTTTTCATCACTTTGACTTACATGAAAGTTATAAAATTTGCAAGGAAGCAGGCATAGTTTTAGTAGAGAAAAATACTGGCTTTATATAAATAATAGAATTCCAGAACTAACATTTGTTTGTGAAGGGCAAAATTGAAATACTGTATCTCACTGTGAACTGAAGCATTGTCTGCTATAGGCAAGACATTTCAAGATGTTTGACTTAGGGAAATATATGCATGCTAGCCCCTGTAATTGGAACTGGGTTAAAATTAGCTAACTCTAAAATGCATAGTTGTTTTAGCATGGTGCTAAATCCAAACTCAGTGTTTGAAAGTGTCAGAGCCCATGCCCAGTGCTCTGCTAATCACAGATGCCTATCTTACCTTTCAGGCTGCTCAGAAAATGGGCAAAATGAGTTTCTGTTAAGAGTCAGATTACCTCTTTTTATCGCACTGGGGTGTTTCTTGACCCTTGTAGTTATCATTGTCAATCTATATTATTTATTTGGTATGCATACATAAACAAAAATATCCAGTGTCTGGTTATAGTTTATCCAATTTATTGTTGCATAATAAAGTTAACTCTCTTTACAATCTGTGCAGAAGGGTTCTTTCTGGCAGTAAGTCAGTGTAGTGGAGTGCAGTGCAACTTTTGAACCACTTCTCTTGTACCCAGCAGAAAATTGAAATTCACATAATTTTAGGTATATATAAAATCTAACAAATAGAAAATTACATTTATTTTGAGCATTTCAAGAAAGCTTTTCTACTTTTCTGGTGGGTTTTGCATTCTCTCCAAGAACCTGCTAATTAATTTCATTTAAGAAATGCTATGTTATCTGAAGTAGTATTTCTATATTTAAACAAAACTAATGTTAGTGATTGCTTCCTAATTTGAATCCAGTCTGTCTTCTTAACCTTTGAGAAAATAACTCAGAGTAGTGACATTCTGCAGGTTAAGAATGAACTTCTACATCAAACTTATGTCAGCAGTTTTTCTGAACCTTAAAACAGGGGGAGGGTCTTCTGGAGCAAGTCCTCAACTAAAAGGAAGATCTCTTAGATGTATTTTTCTAGTCAGTTATCTCACAACTTGCCTTTCCCCCCTTGTGATTCTTATCTCCCTCAGAAGTCAGGCTTACCAAACTTTTTTACTTCGAACATTTTTACCATGGGAGCAGCAAGTAGCTGGGTCCTGAATTTAGCATCAAAACTTGTTGCTCCATTTCTATCCTATTTTTCTGTTCCTTAATTTTTCTTTTCGCTGGGCATGAATCCTTAGGATCCCGTTCAGATCAGCCCCACAGATCTGTCAGTTAAGTAGGAGTCTCCACAGGTTGTCAATATTTATGAGCTTCACAGTGTCTCTATGTTGGTGTAGCACTGACAGGAGAAAGAACTGTTCTTCTCTGAGGTCTGCTGGAATGTCAGTGCTAGAACAAGCAGCCATCTTTTTAATCTCTCACAATTTACATGAGTTACTTAGGACTATTAACACACTAAAATTTTACTTCAGTTTTCTTACCAGAATCATATGATACACAGTTTAATCAGAATTCTTTCGAGTTCTTATAAAAGCTGGGTTTACTTCTAAAATTATAATTAATATTGTGTTTGCAGTATTTTTTGTTTAATGTTGGAATATTCCACAATCTTTTTCCTTCTTCTGTCTATGTCATCTTTGTGTGGCTTTCAAAACTACAGTTTTTGCTTAGATGGTGCATTGAAAAATCTGGGGTTTAGTGTTGCTGGTCATGTAAGTCATAAAAGCTAAGGGTGTGTATTCTTGGCTTTGTGGCTTTCTTCATTGTGCAAGCTTCAGAACACTGAAAACAGAAAGACTTTTTAACTTTGAAGTTTGATCTTTAAATGAGGTGGATAAAAATAAATAATTAACTTACATGGTCATGCCAATCTGATCATGCCAGTCTGTGGTAATCATGCCAACCTGTATCATGATGTTAATGGACAGTGAGGGTCCAAAGATCAGGGTGACAAAAATGCTTTTGTAGTGTATTATATTCATCTATACCATTTATTTTGTGATTTGTCTTCAAGTTGTTCTGCCTAAAATTAACCAGGACAGTAGATCTCAGCCAAAACTCAGCTTTACCATGGAGTGGTTAAGGCCTGGTGCCAGCATAAACATAATTTGCATATGTAAATATTATTATATATAATATTGTGTATTAAAAAGAGATTAATCCCTGTCAAAATCATGCAGATTAACTGTTTTCTGTCTGGTAGCTGTGAACTGATTTGTCTATCTTTATATGTATGTGTTCTACTGCATGATTCTTCTGTATGTCTTGAGATAGACTGCAAGAATAGTTGGGCACTTTAATCATTCAAGTTCTCAGGATCCCTTATTGTGGAGTTTTACTAAGCATTTAAACCACAATACTGAAATTTCTGTTGATATGGTAAATAGGTAATTCTGTTTAAAAAATAGTTGGCCAGTAAAGCCAACTTTAGCATAACTATGGGAGGCCTAGCAGCAAGGAGCTCAATGGAACTAATGCCATCTCTTGGGTGAATAATTTCAAAGTACATATTTTAATTGGATGTTGTATTGCTGCAGGATTAGATCATACTTGAGCTAGATTTTGTCCTACTCCAGCTGCCTGTTTGCCAAGTTTCTGGTTTCATTTTCAATCAAGGAGAATTTCCTAGATACTGCTGATAATGCAGTCTGCTCAACATGAAGGTTCAACATTTGAAGATTATTTAGAAATTTCCAGTGAGTATAGATCCATTTCTCTAATTAGTTAATAGTGGGCTGTGAATCTTAAAACTTACTTTTAACTGTCTGTATACACTCCTGTGTAATGGCTCTGATCCATAAAGTGCTGCATGTTTTTGAGAGTTGATTATTGAACGCTACTGAAGTGCGTGAGCTTGTAAACTCCAAGTTAGAGTATCTAGAAGCAAAATACAGGTTTTTTCTTAAAGCAGTTACAACTCTGGTATTTACTTCATCCATTACTGCTTGCTAAAGTGAATCCTAGGATTACTTGGAATAGTAGAATCTACCCTAGTTTTAAAGAAAAGAGGGTGACAGTGGACAATTGCCAATAAAGACAAGTGTGCTTTTCCAATAAAGGTTATATTAATCTCTGAGTATTAGTGCCATTTGTCACTTGTCACATAGAGACGTATGTTGGTTGACCTGCTGTCATGGGTTCAGCAGCAGCAGTCATTTTTCTCCTTCTTGGTAGCTGGTGCAGCGCTGTGTTTTTGATTTTGGGCCTGGGAACAGTGCTGATAACACCAGTGTTTCGGTTACTGCTTAGTGATGTTTTGGTCTGGCCAAGGACTTTCTGAGTTTCATGCTCTGCCAAGGAGGAGGGGAGCCGGGAGGAAGCAGAGACAGGACACCTGGCCCAAACTGACAAAAGAGGTTATTCCATCCCACAGCACGTCATGCCCAGGATGGAGAGCAGAGAGCAGAGACCCGGAAGGGTGGGGGTGCACTGCGTGGTCAGGCTTGGTATTAGGTGGTGAGAATTGTATTCTTTCCTCATATTTGCCTTGTCATTATTATTATTGGTGGTAGCAGTAGTGATTTGTGTTATACTTTAGTTACTAAACTGTTCTTATCTCAACCTGTGGGAGTTGCATTCTTTTGATTCTCCTCCCCATCCACCCGGGAGCAGAGGGTAAGAAAGAGAGGGGAGTGAGTGAGAGAGCAAAATTGCGTGGCTGATTGGACTTAAACCACGACACCTGCGTACTTTGTGTCAGGTTTAGCTAAGGTATTAAAATGTATACTTTCTAGGCAAATAATAGCAGGCACATTTAGGGAACTAGTTTCTTCTGGTTCAGAATATGGAACGTGATCAAAGTGTAGGACTGAGTTTTAGTCCAATGAGCTAATGATGTTTAGTACGGAAAGTCTTCATCAGTCTTTTTGGCTTCCCCAAAATTTGAACTGGACCTCTAGTTCATTTCAGCATGGCTATTTGCTGATTATACACTTTTGCTCTTGATTATCATATAGCTCCAAACTCCACCAAATATTCTTTTGATTATCTGGATTACTGACTTGAATCATATCTCACCTGTAAAATAGTAAGCTTCAGAATTCTTTTGAGCTCAGCATCATAGCAAGAGAGCACCCTATATGGCTTATATATTTAAATATTTATATATCCAAAAGGAAAATATGTCTTCAAAACAAAACATTCATTTAATATCTCACATAAAAGCAGAATGGACACCAAGATCTTGGCTCTATTTCCAGCTCAGAGACTTTGTATGTGCCCTTGATCAATTTGATCCCTCTACTTATCTGTAAAATAGATTTCCCTTCCATTAAAAGCCATATATATCATAATGTGCCAGTGAGTTGATTAACTACTACAAAAAAGTTTTGTGAACTAATGCTTATATGTGAATGCATCATGTGTAAACTAGTGATATGATTTAACCAAGGATTTTACTACTAGTTTTTGTTAAAGATCTTTGATGATAAACATCATAAAGTGTAAATCTGTTTCTCAGCCATTATGAACCACTGGGTGGGCAGTAGCAGGCTATGGCTTAAGCTGATCATCCTCATATTTCAGCAGGAAAGAGGATTTTATCTTTACTTGATAGTACAGATTCAGAACAGAAAATAATGCAGCTGTTTAGAGAACAGTTCAGTCTTTCAGGAAGTGTAAAAATAAATTTCTGTCTTAAATAATAGCTTTGAAATAATGGGGGGAAAACATGCAGCCAGGCATTTCAACAAATAATGGATTGTAAATATAGAATCATAGAATAGTTAGGGTTGGAAAGGACCTTAAGGTCATCTAGCTCCAACCCCCCTGCCAGGGGCAGGGACAACTCCCACTAAACCATGCCACCCAAGGCTCTATCCAACCTGGCCTTGAACACCGCCAGCGATGGAGCATTCACAACGTCCTTGGGCAACCCATTCCAATGCCTCACCACCCTTACAGTAAAGAATTTCTTCCTCTTATCCAATCTAAACTTCTCCTGTTTAACTTTGAACCCGTTACCCCTTGTCCTATCACTACAGTCCCTCATGAAGAGTCCCTCCCCAGCATCCCTATAGGCCCCCTTCAAATATTGGAAGGCTGCTATGAGGTCTCCACACAGCCTTCTCTTCTCCAGGCTGAACAGCCCCAACTTTCTCAGCCTGTCTTCATACGGGAGGTGCTCCAGTCCCCTGATCATCCTCGTGGCTCTCCTCTGGACTTGTTCCAACAGTTCCCTGTCCTTTTTATGTTGAGGACACCAGAACTGCACACAATACTCCAAGTGAGGTCTCAGGAGAGCAGAGTAGAGGGGCAGGATCACCTCCCTCAACCTGCTGATCACGCTCCTTTTGATGCAGACCAGGATACGCTTGGCTTTCTGGGCTGCGAGTGCACGCTGCTAGCTCATGTTCATTTTCTCATCAACCAACACCCCCAAGTCCTTCTCCACAGGGCTACTCTGAATTTCTTCTCTGCCCAACCTGTAGCTGGGCCTGGGATTGCTCCCACCCAGGTGTAGGACCTTGTACTTGGCATGGTAAACTTCATCAGGTTGGCATCAGCCCACCTCACAAGCGTGTCAAGGTCCCTCTGGATGACATCCCTTCCCTCCAGCATATCAACCGAACCACACAGCTTGGTGTCATCGGCAAACTTGCTGAGGGCACACTCAATCCCACTGTCCATGTCACCGACAAAGATGTTGAACAAGACCAGACCCAACACCGATCCCTGAGGGATGCCACTCGTTACTGGTCGCCAGCTGGACATTGAGCCTTTGACCACAACTCTTTGCATGCGGCCATCCAGCCAGTTCTTTATCCACCGAGCAGTCCACCTATCAAATTGATGTCTCTCCAACTTAAGAGACAAGGATGTCGTGTGGGACAGTGTCAAACACTTTGCACAAGTCCAGGTAGATGACATCAACTGCTCTACCCCTGTCCATCAGTTCCGTAGCCCCATCATAGAAGGCCACCAAATTGGTCATATCCAAATGAAAATTTACTGTGTTTATAACGTGTGGTATGTTTCAACTTAACTTAAATTGAAATTCTAAAGTTCTGCACATGGCTAAGAAATGCCACTCTCTGAAGGGCTGAAAATATCAATGGCTGTCAGATTCCATAACTTTAGATCCTAAAGCTAACTACTGTAACAACTCACACATTTGAATTATTTCTGGAGAATCTTAAAGGGTGCTATTTCACAGGAATGTGAAATGCATGTCAGCAATAGCTGTCACCACTGTTACTAAAAAATATGGCTGAAGGAATGGGTTACCGTCTTTTCCATTTGTTAAAAAGGTATCATAGTTGTGCAAGATGTGGAAGATCAAGTATAATTCTCTTCTTCACCTTTTCAATAAAAATGCCCTGGTTTAAGGTTATATTCTTTTCTGGGCTGGTAAGAAAGGTATTAGTACTCCTGTTGAAAACTGCACCACTTCTCAGAAATGAATTCAGACATTCAGAAAGACTAAGCAGGAGCATGACTAGGTTGGTGAGTGGGCTGGAAAGATAGTAGTCCCAACAGCAAACGATTACCTGATCGATGTAGATATACACAGACAGTTGTTCAGTTGCACTCATAAACTGCAGTTGGTTCAAGCAAGCAGTGCTTGTGTTTTGTGCTGAACTGAATCTGCCCTTCATAATTTTTTGAATGAGCCTGTTGTTTGTCAGGGATGTACATACTTTTTGGTTTTGCCTACAGCTAAAAAAGTCAAGCCAGAAGTGTTGGTGTGGAGAACCTAATAGGCAGAGAAGAGAAATTGCCAGGAAACCCATTGGTCTAGAATTACTTCTGGGATCAGCAGCTCACACAGGATGAGGCTTTTGTTGTCAAAAATAGTTTTGTCACACTTTTGCTTAAAGGCACGGGGTTGACTATTTCCGTCTCTGTTATGTGCTACTCCAGGAATACTTGATACCTGGGGTAAGAGAATGGATCTGTATAACAGTTGTATTTGCTAGTTCTACTTATCCAATAAATAAATTGATTTCTGAACACTAGTAAGTGTAGTTGCAGTGCTCTCTGGTGGTTAGAAGCAGTGAATTATTTTTTGATGTTTTTAAGTGAGAAGTACTGTACACTGGCTCACTTACTTAAGTAGTACTTAGGCTATAAGTATCTTGATATTAATAGTGAAGTTTTTCTCTTCTGGATTTCTAGGACTGAGAGAAGCTATTATAAAATACACATTTACACAAGCAATTATTTGAAATAGGAAACAATGTTTTGTTGAAAATACAACCTCAATACTATTACTTAACAAACAGTAAAATTTGACATTGTCCTTTTTATTTTAAAAAGCATGAAAACAGTACAAAGACAAGAATGAGGAAATAAGTAATAAGCAGCAGTTTGACCTTAGAGAATAACTTGACTATATTCTTTTTCAGCTGTACGGTAAGTACTAATGATTCTCTTATGCAACTAGTTTTACTAAGCAGTCATAGGACAGAAGCAAGCAAGACCTCATAAGATTCAGAAGACTTTAACACTGCTTAAAGGCAAAACATAATATACAGAGTAACCCCCTTAACCTAGTACAAAAATACTGTGCCCAGAAACAATGTATCTGTTCAAATATTTTTTAAAAGTAAAAGAATACAAATAGACAAACTCAGTGGCTCGTGACTGTGATTTAGATTTTTATTAAACTATAATAGAAATATACATTAAAACTATTTACAGTGCGTTTCACACTACATTCTTTGAGACGCATGCAGATGTCTGCCATGTGAATAAATAGAGGGCTCAAATTCTAACTTCAGGTACATCTATAAAGTAACTCAGGCATCAGCAAGAATGGCTGAATATAGCAAAGAGCAGGTGAGGCAGATGTTACCAAGGGTAAGAGTTTTGTCCCTCTCTTATAGGTAAAAAAAAGGTGGATTTGACCCATTCCATCACTTTGTATACAGTTCAGTCAAACTCCCACAGACGTAAATGGGAATCGTCTAATCGACTTCAAATGAGCATTTGAGCATGCCTTAAGCCCTGGCATGACAAGATCATGTTGTGAAAGTTAGCGGAAATATTATTTATTATATTAATATTATAGCAGAAATATTATATAGCATTGTCACATAAATACACATTTACAAACAGTGGTACTTAGATATGTGTTTCTCTATGGAAACAAACTTCTTTATGTGGAAAATAAACTTTCCTATGCAATTTCCATTCATCTAGCAATGATAAAGATCAAATATCTTGCTGTCACAATTTGCTGCATTTAGCAGGTGTCACTGATTACCAGGCCAGATTCTATCACGTTTCTTGTTCCTGTGAAAATCCAAACCAAAAAATCCAGCCCTCATCATTTGTCATACTCTGGCTAGACTAATTTTGTTATTCAAGCTCCAATGTTCATGCTTATCTCAGAGCAGCCTTCCAATATCTGAAGGGGGCCTACAACGATGCCAGAGAGGCAGTCTTTATCAGGGACTGTAGCAGTAGGGCAAGGGGGAATGGGTTTAAACTGAAACAGGGGAAGTTCAGGTTAGATATAAGGAAGAACTTCTCTACTGTGAGGGTGGTGAAGCACTGGCACAGGTTGCCCAAAGAAGTGGTGAATGCTCCGGCCCTGGCAGTGTTCAAGGCCAGGTTGGACAGAGCCATGGGTGACATGGTCTAGTGTGAGGTGTCCCTGGCCATGGCAAGGTGTTTGGAACTAGATGATCTTAAGGTCCTTTCCAACCCTAACCTTTCTGTGATTCTGTGATCTTTCATATTAGTGCAAGTCCCTAAAGAAGTACAGCAGGAACTGTGAAATAAAGCTGAAACCTTGTGGAATATAAACTGCATGTGATCAGACATGAAGAAGAAACTACAGTGTCACAGAGCCAAGACTCCTAACTAAACCTAATGTAGAAATTTGCCTGAAATTCTAGGTCTCTATAAAACCTTAAAACATGTATGAATTTATTATGAGCAAAGCATTTTTTCCATCTGCTATATTCTTGTGAATAACTGTAAGGGGCACCAATCAGATGACTTGAGCAACATCTCCTAATTTTAAGGGGCTAGGGCTGACTCTTTGTACTCCTTCTGCATAATGGGTTGGAAATTCAGTTACCTAGTAATTTTGAGAAATCTGATGTAGAAATTAGACAGTGTTCTGATTTAGTCTGTGCCACTGCCAGCTAAAGTGCATTGAACTGGAGTTTGAAAGTTTATCTTTACACGCACACAGTTGCTGGAGGGTGATGCATAAAATGAGGCTTCAGTCCTCTCTTCTAAAGAGAGATCAGCTGGTCATCAGTGAAAGAGTATTCACTTTTATCACTAGCCCACCCATCTTCTGTGAAGATAAGAGAGTAATCTGCTCTTAACTTTAAACTGCTACTAATGAAAAATCAGTACTATCTCCAAAATCAACATTATGTTATGTTACCCCTCCATTCTTTTATTGTGAGAGATAATACAAAACCTAGACATTCTACAGCCAATATTAGATTGGATTGCTGGAAAAGAGGTACTACAACAGCTTAAGAGACTCACTGTTAATTTTATTTAGAATAGGTAGGGTTAATCAGTAATTTTGTATATGTTAATACATATGACAAATAATTTTTTCAGAAGGGGAACCAAAGCATGGAGCAAAGTGTACTTTAAGCATTAAACTGTGCTGTGGAGTGACTTTTAAAGAAAATATGTCCACATCCAAGAACAAATAGGCTACTGACTTAGAAGTCTTCATTGAGACAAGTATTACGAATTAATGAAACAAATCCTGTACCCGAAGACTTACATATCAAATTTCACAGTGGCTCTAATGGACTTAAAACTGAACTGACAAACCGATCAACTCCATTGGAGCTTGTTTCTTGTATGATCCACACTGATTGCTTTAGGTAGACAATGTAAGTTGGGGAGAATATGTTTGAGACCTTACAAAAAAAAAAACCAAAACCTCGTAATGAAATTAATGGCAGCTGTATGGCTGTAATCCATGAGCTAGGTTTGAAAATGTTGAATTCTGAAGGCAATGAATTCCAGGCAGAAAACAACCTGGTTTTTTTTTTTTTTTTTTCTTGTCACTTATTTACATTACGAGAGGACTGATCAGTTTCTGCAAACAGTTCACTCAAAGCTGACACAAAACCAGCATACTCTGACTTTGCCTTCAGGCCGAGTAAGACGCTAGATGAAGAATTAGATCACTCAGAAATTTTATTAAGTACAGCAGCCTATGCTTTTAAGGTTCTCAAAACAATAGTTTAAAGGGTTTGGTTTTGTAAAAATATATACAGGTATTATGAAATTTAAATGGTTCATTTACTAGGAACCACATTTCTATGTATGTTTCAGTCTTTGTAGCAGAAGAGATTCTGTGGGATAAATGTGTACAGATATGTAATTAAATATATGCACATAATGTAGAACTGTTAATTTTATGTGAACCTTTGAAAAAATGCAACATCATGTCCATTTTTTTCAAGTCACAGGTATGAGCCCAGCACTGCTTTGCAATAGCTATAAATTTATGTTATACTAAAGGTTTGCTGAACACACAATATAGGCAAAGAAATGCTGGGTTCTTAATGGAAATGACATGTCACTACACTGTAGTATCACTGTAGCTGATTTGCCATGCTGTCACTATGAATTACTAGTCTCAACTGTACTAGCTAGAATACACCTTTATATACATACACTTTAGTCATATTTATATTAAATATGTGTCTCATCAGTTACCATAATAATTACATTTCAGTATCTCAAGCATTCAAGGAAAACAATATACAAGGACCAGGCAAATCCTGAAGCAAAGTTTCCTGTTTATCAAAAAGTACCAAAAAAACTTCTTTCTGGGGCGTGTGTTGGGAGGACAGGCTGCTGTCATTTTTCTCAAAAGCTGTGACATACTACATACATACACTGTACCGTGTGTGCATATGGAGCACTGCATAACAGTAGCCCTGGAAGTCTATTATTGTTCAATTCCATTTTTTTTTTAATCTGGAAAATAATGAGAAATATTCTTTAGAGTTTTTTTTCCAAATTCAGCTGCAATAATATTGCATAATATAATAGTAATTACAATATTGGTAGTCATTAAGGAAGTTTGACATAGGATTTAATCAGTGACAAATAACAGGTTGGCAGAAATGCTGCAGACTATTGGAATACCTTGTACCTTGGGGTTGGTCTAATTTGTATATTATCTTGAATTGTCTCCCAATTAAAGACAATTTTTATTAGTCATCTTCATTTAAATAAAAAACCAATGTTACCTTTTTTACTAGTGCAAGTCAATAGGTTTCTTACCTTTCTGAACATTAATGGCTCAAATAAAAATGGCAAATCCCTGTAGCATTCTTGGCTGGTTTTGCTTTCAGTATTCTTTTTCTCCAGTTACTTTAAGGTATTGTGATTAATCATTGTTAACATTAACTAATGATAAAAATGTTTTTTAAAATATGTTAACATAAAACTTAGAGTGGTCATAGCCATTTCATAATAGCACTGGCCTCAAGAATCAGTTATTGATAGTCACCAGAAGTGTCACCATTTCTGCATCATTCTGATTCATCTCTTTCATCTCTGCTCTTTCAGTTATGTTCTCTTCTCCTATTCCTGCCCATGATTCAGCCTGTTGTTTATGATGATGTTAAATTCAACTTCCAAAGGAAGTTAAAACCAGCATATGCAAATGACCTCGCTTAGTTTCCGTTTCTCTGTGTGCTTCTTGCAGCTTTCTATGAGAGCTGTTCTTCCTGTCAGTTATCTTGTGACATTTCACTGACCTTCAAGTAATTTTCGTTATTCATGGTTATTTATGACACTCCTACCACAAAATTCCGAAGGCCCCCATTTGCTTAGTAATTCACAGGTTTTCGGGTTTCTTTTATTTCTCTAAATGTAAGACATTTGCTAAGATATTTCTCTAGTGTGAAAAAAACCTACTGCGTGCACAGATTCTGGGACTTTTTCACTCTAAAGCCCACTTTCATCTCCTGAAAGAGGTTAGCACAGTATGTACTGGATTAGGCTCCCCAGAGGTAGTCCCAGTCCTTCCTCTGAACCTCTGGGAAAAGGCAAGACTGCTCATTACTTTTATAACGTAATGCAACAAGACTGGAAGAGGAAAAAAGATGTGAAATGCAGCAGTCTTTAAGATACTGGCCACAGCATGATCACTAAACTATATACATCTGTAAAGTAATAGGCTCTTGGGGACAGTCGAGTAACTGCACTCGTACCTTCTCATGAATTAAGGTAGCAAAAAATACCCTTGCAGATCTTTTTCCATTTCCATCAGATGTAATAAAAGAAACACACTATCTTTGTATAACCTTGGCACATACATGGTCATGCTATATCTTGAAATGTGGTAAAATAATACAGCAGTGGCAAAACATAAGCCAAATTCATACAGTGTTTAGCAAAATGCAGAACTCCCCTATTACTATGTTTTCTATGTGAACTCAAGCTAGTGGTTGTTAAATCAGCATCTCAGTTCCGTTCGGCTTGATTGCTTTCTCCACTAATCAGATTCTTCTCTTGTTGTTCAGCTAAGGATTGCCATTTCTGCCTATTTTTTCTACAGCCATCCAGTAAAGGGTAGCAGGCCTCTGACACATGCGTTAGGGCCTGAAATAAATCAAGAATATGTAAAACGTATTAAATTTAACAACAAAGTAAGTGTTCTTAAAGATTACCATGAGAGACCAGAATGAATTAAATATGAGGTGTATATTTAATTGAAAATTAACATGTATTTTAAACTTCAAAAACTTTGCTGCATATCAAACGTGAACAAAATTACCTGGCACTAGTGCAGATTAGACTGAGGTATGGAAAGAGTGTCTGAGCCCGCTGATTCTGTAAGTACTATGACCAACTGCAAAGTACACAGAGAAGAATCCTGGCCCCTTTGCTGGTCACTATACAAAATGTAACATCAGTCAGAATTCTACATGCAATTCAGGTCTTGCTGAAATAACTTGAGGTAGCAATGTCTAGTTCTCCTGCTACTTTATATACAGACCCTACTGACTTCCCAGCTTGTATAAATCTCCATAGATCCTTCTGGTTTTATAGGCTGCTGCATTAGTTCCAGTAAACGTAATTGAATTATTGTTCATTTACACCACAAGAATAGGGCTGACATCTCTGTAGTTTTCCTGTTTTATTTATCTGTATATATCTAAACAGCATTTAAAAGTGCTAAATGGTACTTTTTCAATTAAAAAAATGGAAAGAATGAAACACATTGCTTTTATTTTTTCACTTAAAAGGAAGGCTTGTAGATCATTCAGTTTAACTGTACTGATTACCTAGCTAACACAAGCTGCAAAACTTCAATTCGTTGGGATCTGACCTACTCTGAATAACATGGTAAGTCACATATTTGCAGTGCTGTATTGGGAACTCATTTCTATTTGTGCTGTGTGTCACATTCCTACTGACTGGAGGAAAGCAAAGAAAACCGTGAAAAGGCTGTCATTACAACCCTTGTTTGTTTTTATAGCATTTGAATACTGGGTGAGTGAACTGTTTGCTTGTTCATTTTCAAAGTAACACTGAAGTTGTGTATATGTTTTGCCATTTATTACTCACTAAAGAAAACAAAAATCTGTGTAAGCAGGTAATATTCCCTACCTGTACTCCAGTCAAAAGAAACAAAACACTGGATCAGCTCAAACCATATCCCCTTCCTTGAATTTACCAGTGCTGTTACTGGTTTTGCCACTTCCTCCCCATAGGGCTCCCCATCCTCTTTAGTGTTCTCTGCCCTGTAGGTAAGTCACTGTCACTTATCTGTTGGGTTAGGACACAAGCTGGCATATTTTGAATCTATATAAAAATCCCAGACACTGTCAGCCTGCTGTGTGCTGTTCCAGTTCAAGTCAGACTTTGGGACAAGATGACAAGAGTGATACACTGAAAGCTTTAAGAGGCAACAAAAATGTTCTTATATCAAAATACATTGATCAGACAAATATACCATTAATTATAAATGCTAAAGTAATAATTTCTTCAACTGAATAATGAACCATATGCAATATATAACAAAAAAAACAACAAACAAAACCCAACCTTTTTTAACTAAGGGAGTAGTTTTGTACATGATTTTTATTCTAATTTTAAATATGCATCTGTCACAGGGTACCGTGAGCCGTTCTGGATTTAGATATTTGCAATCCTTGCTTAGGCATCATACCTCATACAGCTGCAAACAAACAGCATCTATGAATCCAACCTGCATGCTGGGAATTTTATTTTTCTTCTCTCTGTTCATTAGATCCTGCAGATAAGAAGCAAACAAGCTCTGTGTTTAAATGCATTAAATAAAACCCCAGCCAAAACCAAAGAGAAAGGCTGCAATTAAAAAGTGGCACCTTAACAGGCACAACAAGCTCAGCACAGCAGGGTATCAGTACATTTGTTACAATGGAGGTAATTTGACTGCATGACTTGCTTTAGATGATTGTCTTCAGAATGACAGAGCTCAAATAGCTAGATAAACAGACATGCTTACTGGGTTTCCATAGCTTGCAAACAGGTACCAATTTAGGAATGTATTTCCTAGACAACACTGATTTAGAAGAAATAATGCACTCTGTTCTTCTGGCTCAGAGGTAATGCCACACCATTGGTGCTTGGGAGCCACAGAAGAAAAGTGACTACTAGGAAGGAGTTGGTCCTATATTCTGGTCAGTGGGAGAAACTGTTGCTTTTGAAAGTAATGATGTGAAGTGCCATTTGTAGAAGCCATTTTGAAAGAGGTGATTATGCCTGATTTTGTCACTTACTGTTGGTTCTATGTTGAGTTCCTTCCGCTCTTTATCTCCTTGGTCAAAGAATTCAGTAGCTATAAGCTCAGCAATCTGTAAGAGATTTCACACATTGAGAGCCCTAAAAGTTCACTAGCTACCTACAATCAAAACTATTATTTCCTCTCTTTCCTTAGGATATATTGAATTGGGACCCCCCATAATGAAACTCTCCAGCTTAAACAACTAGCTTTTAGATTTCTTCATGCACACATCTGTACACAAACCAAACACCTGGTGTGCTGATATTTACTCTGACAAAGTGAAGTGAACAAAATGGCACATAGGCATCTTATCACTGATATCAGCAGCAATGATCAACACAGAAAAAGGTCAACTGATACTAAGGTGTTGTATCAGTTGATTATTGCCTTCTGGTAACACAGAAATGTTGGAAAGAACAAAGATTCCTGATTCACCTTTAGGTTATTGCTAACATGGTGACATAGCTAAATGCATAGATCTTGCTACAAAGACCTGAGAAAGTCTTCAGTCCACATACATCACTTTGAAGGAGTACTTCCTAGAGTACTTCCTAAGCATTCCACCACTGCTTTTGCAATAAGGACTGGATGGAAGGAGCAGAAGCTGTTATGCAGTGTTTGTATTTAGCAAATTTTAAATGAAGTATATACCCGTTGCTGAACTGGCCATGGTTTGGTTATGGCTGATAAATCACAGGCAGTCATCAGCATTGCTCTATAGAAAAAAATAAAAAACAACAGAAAAAACCCTATGAAATGTAGCCACTAAGTCAAGTGATTAATAAAACAATATAAAATTTCAAGGAACATCAAAGAAACAAGTCAAGTTAAAGTGAAGTTATAAAGGTATCCAAGCCTCAGTGATGCAGCAGACTTTGAATATTTGTGTGAAATGAGCACGCAGAAATGAGCAAAGCTGGACCAGCTTATTCAGTGGATTCACATCAAATGAACTGTTTCATTCTATTTGCTACTCGACAAACATCACATTTATTTATTTTTGACATTAGCAGTGACTGCCATTTTATTTACAGTAGGTGGGCCAAGAACTGGAATAAGAATAGATATAAAACATGACTAAATTAGACTGGTTTTTAAAGGCACTGAATTTGAAATATGGCATCTTTTCTTTCCAAGAGAGCCTATGTAAGCATGGTTTTCTGTAGCTGTGCATTACAATATGTCTCTGTTCTTAATGTTCTCTTTTCTTCACTGCTATCAAGGAATCTGCTTCAAAACAAGCTACCTGTCCTGAATCTTTAGCTACTGGTTTCAACAATTCAATATTGAAGTATAAAGTATCCACAGCAAAAGAACATGCTACATAGGCAGGAACCCTACACTCTCCTGGGAAGAACAGAAATGTTCATGGAGCCCTGTGTGCTACTTAACAAAGTCTATTGTACAGGTTGCAGTGTTTGTAATTCAGACCCAGGGAGTCATTCAGTGACTGGCCACTGGCCACTATGTGCTAGTGCCAGTTTGTACAAGCCCAGAGCACACAGATCTGCTGGTTTTAATGAAATTCACAGCAACATGGCATTGAAAATCAGGTACCTAGTAATGTTAACTGACGACTTCATCATTCTGCTTTTACTTACAAAAATAGCTCCTTCTGTGTAGGATCTTCCCAATTAAATTGCTTCTTCCTTAGAAGTTCAAAAAATTCTCCTCTTCTCCTTTAAGAGAAGTTAAGACAAAAGTTTTTGCAGCATACTGACACAATTCAAACATCCAGCAATGACTATCCAGCCAAACTTGCCTTTGACTTACTTTATGTATAGTGCTAGGTCTGTGGCAAGAATGGCTTGTTTTATCATTTTCAGTGTGGCCTTGTATTCTTCAATGGAAAGGCTGCTGAGAATCTGGTTTCCCTTTTACAAAAGAAAAAAAAAGCCAGTGTTATCAGTAAAATGGGCAACAGCACACCAGTTCACTAAAATGTCTCTTGGATACTAATTCATTATGAGTTGCTTGCTCATATCCGATGTCATTCTTTTACCCTCCTTCCTTTTGCACATTCCCCAATTTCAAAATAAAAATTCCAGTCTTCTTGAGTAATGGCAGAAAGCTGCACAGCAACAGCATCCTAAGCAACTATTACAAAACAAAATTGCAAGCAGAGCAACATCAAAGCCTTTTAGTCCATTCCATTCATCAAAATTAAGTTTGCTACTAGCTGTATTGTAGCATTTCTCTCTCATCTTCCTCCCAATCCTTCCCTGAAGCAGAGGAACTATAGCAGATTCCAGTACCTGTCTATACACCTCACACAAATGAAAAAAATTTCCTTTTATGAATCAATGTAAATAACAATTAAATTCTATTACATAGAAATATAAGCTCAGCAGCCCCCTGTTAAACCAAAGCACTATGGAGCTGGTGAAATAGCAACTTGCCTATACTTTAGAATTAGTTAATAATATAAACCAAGAAGAACTTAGTTTTACTTGCATATTTACTTTACTTAGGTTTGGCTTCACTTTGGAATGTCAACATTAGCAGTGTTTGGTTTGGTCTCATCAGGACTGCTTTGTGTATGTGTAGGCCGGAATGTTTTTTGAAATGAGAGCAAGGACTTGGGTTTGTTTGGTGGTTCATAAGAGGTCATGAAAATGGCAACATAGTCTTTTATTTCCTTTGGTCCAAGGAAGTAGGTACTCAAAAGGATATTAGCAAGGCTTCCCTTGTCAAGCAACATTTGGAAAGGTTTGGTGGCACTCAACAATGGAACTGTGACTTCAAAACTGCTGCATTTGCATTCTTTACCCAAAAAGGAATAAAGATCACTTAGGAATGTAAAGGGTGGGAATCTATCCAAAAGCTAAAAATAAAAAGTAAATTAGGGAATAGTTTCCTTCAGTGTACACAAAAATGTGGCACTCACTGGACTATTCAGGATCATAAGGCATTGATCAAAATGATGATGCTCCATGATCGAGTGGCAATACAGTTGAGCCAGCGGATGTTCACTTCTGCAGAGTAAAAAGACCCATCAGATTAAGAAATCAAATTAAACATACTGCTAGTCCAGAAATGACTTCCCTCTTAATGTTGTTTTCTCATTAACAGTTTTCCCAGCCCCACCAGGTTTGTTCTTAACCAGTTCCTTTCCCCTTTCTGTGTAAATTCCAAAAAAAGTGAATACATTTGGAAGGAGTAAAGGTAAAAAGACAATGCTGTTACTTTTCAGAGCATTGACAGCTCTAGTTTTCTGCCTTCTGTTATTTGTAGAGACCAGCTGCACACAAGGAGTGAGAATGTAATACAAGGTTTTATGAAGAGTGAAAGTTCTTGTATGAATGGGGAAGGCAACAAGGACTCATTCACAAGCAAAATCTAAGTGACGGTTTTGGGTTTTGTTACATTTTAAACACCTGCCTTGCATATTCAGTCAGTTCAGCTACTGAACTTGTAAGTAAAATGCAGATCTAATCTGAAGCCTGCTGATACCCATGGTAAATTTCCTGCTGACCTCAGTGGACTGTTCTGCAGGGCCCAAAAATGTTGATCAAGTAATTTCCCAGTATTAGTAACTGTACTGGTACTTCATTCATCACCACTCTCTTCATGACCAACTACTGCAATATTGTTACCTATCTTATGCCCAGGGTAAAGTCCAAAAGGGAAACAAGATGTTGGTTGTACTACAGGCAGAGAAAACCATCTGTGCCAATGCAGAATTTAAAGCTATCTTAGTCCAGAAAATAGAATTTACTGTTTGAGTAGCTTTAGATTAAAGCATAGAAACTTCTTCTCTCTGAGGGTTTCTAATTTTCCCTGTTCCTCATTACATAACATTCTTAATTTTTGCTACTGTATCTTCATTTTCAGACCCTGGTCCCATGTTGCTTATGTCATCTCTTCAAATAGATCTGGATTCTTTTGCAAGTCTGTTTGGCTGCTGATCCTGAATCCATTACTCTTAATAATAATCTGGCCTACAAGTGTTTAATCATGTCAGAAATTCTTTTTTAGCATATGGTTCCTTGGGACTTTTTGTATGGCTAAGGATCATTCATATGAATTAGTAGCTGCAGGACTGGGTCCCTGCGTAAGTGACTGCACACAGGGACTCAATAAAAGTCCTAAGAGGAGACTCTGGGAATTTCAGAAGCACAAAAATGTGGAGAAAAAGATGGAAAGACAAACTAAAATGAGGAAAGGAAGATTAAAGGATGCAAGCCCCTGAGGATTATGGGCTGACTGCCCAGTACCTCCTCTAAGACCACTGGAAATGGCATAGCAAATATGCTTGTGTGTTTCTGTAGTGACAAACTGTAGCATGGTGCCCATGCATGCTGGGTGAAAATTCCTATTGAGTTAAGTGGGACGCATACCGTGTCCCCTAAAGTTCATCCTGACTGAAGAGAGAAATATGTAAGACATATCTTAGTTTATCTTCCCAAGTTCTGCACCAAACTAGAGTTTGCTCAGTACTTACAGACCCTGGCTGTCTGGAAAGACACAAGTGCTGAAAATAAACTCAGGTCCTACTACTATAGTATAGTAGTATATACAGCATTTCTGTTAAACCACTGCGCTGAGTTAAAGGACACCACTGCCTTCTGAACACAGTGGTTTGATTATGCACTATTCATACTCTGGGCTTGCCTACTTTACACGTTTGGAAGAAAAAGAAAATAAATCCTCAGCCTATCTACCGAAAGACCTTTCAGCAGTTTCTTTCCTGTAATTTCTACTACCAGGGTCATTTTAATTTTTGAAACCCTGTTGCTTAAGAAAAAAATCATATGCTAAGTAGCCACAAGATACTTAAGAAACAAAAGGGATCCGTTCCTAGAAAACTAACTTTTCAATGAAATGAGGGATTTAAAAAACAAAATTCCTGGAACTTTCCATTGCAAAACAATTCTTAAGCTGTAATCATTACAGCTTTGCAGCATGTGCAAATGTTAGATTTTGCTGTCTATGATACTTTCCCAGGACATTTCTGAGAGAAGATGACACATCTCCAGATGTCTTCCAGGAAATTTATTTTTAAATAAATAAAGCAAAAAATAGCTAACTGGTTCCAATCACTGCAAGGTTACAGTTACTGCTGGAATCCCCTATTAAGAAACTAGAAAAAGGTTACTCTTTCAATTTTGGGGATTTTGGTTGAGTTTAATTTGCTTTACACATCAGTCTAAGTGTTATTCTGAACACATCTATATGAATGGCTGGAATTCTGCTTCAGCTTACTTACTTTCTGCCTTTCAGTATTCTCCACCTCGGACAAACTTTTTCTCCCCTAGTATCTTATTCTACACACAGTGAAAACAGCAGACCAGTTCTTCCACCCTCCAACTCTCCCAGAAAAAGAAAGAAGTATGCACTTCTGGGTATCTTTTCCTCATCTCTGGTCAGATCAGGACACATTGCCAAATCACAGTAATCACATTATACCATGTTTTTTAAGTCAAGCTATTTATTTAAGGAAAGACTGTATACTGTTACTTGAATACCAAATTCACTGAAAAACACATTTTGGGCAGATCTGAAACTACTGATATATTATAAAATACCTAAGTATTTTTAGTCAAAAATTAAAATATGGAGAAAATTTTAGAAGAGTTCAGATGTCCTATTTTGATAACTTCAAAGTAAAATATTTTGTTTAGTAAAAATATTTTGTTTCAAAGTATGTTTTGACTTTTTATGTTGTAAAAGTTTCTCTGTAATTCTAGAATTTGTCAAAGTTGAAGAGCACAGATAATACCAAATCAACTTAAAACAGTCATACATTTGTAATATGATCTTAAATATTAGCTTACCCAAATCAACTTACAACTCTGGAAAAACATGAGTTCAACATTGTAGGGAGACACCTTGGTATCAGATAGCTGTGGATCTCAGCTCAGAGACCCACAGGTGGTTGAGACTAGACAGGGAACAGCTGGCTGGGCAGGGAGAAATCTGAAAAGCTCCACATTTCCTACAAGTTGTCCCTTAGAAGCTGGGACCTTTTGCTGTCACTGTAGGGGAAATGGAAAATGTGACTTCTGAAACAGGAGCTTGAAGATACTGTCCCTGCACAGGCTACTAAGAGTTCACTTCATCTGCCATTTTAATTAGTCAACAACAGAGGCTGTGAATCTTTGCTGTGGATTCTTGAATGCTTCTGGCTGTTTTTGCACTTACTACTTTGTTAAAAACCTGCTCCTTTATGAACCTCACATTATCAAGTCAAATAGGTTGTACTTAGTTTAGCCCTGTGATTTTGGTATTCATTTGTTTTTACTTCTCTCAGACTTACCTCTGTATGTAAGAGTTGTTCACTCCCCTGTGATCCAAATCATGGCTTAGAGTTGCTATCAGCAAAGCCAGTGTTTCTAAATCAGTCAGTTTGCTCTATATGTAGACAGTAACATAATGAGTGAGTTAGCTTTGTGATGGGGATTTATTTTGCACAATGTGTTTCATATCTGCTGTCTTGGCTTTACCACACAGCAGATACAGTTCTAGCTGAAGGAGAAGGACATAAAATGGGATGCTGAGAATAAGGATTATCTCTGAAGTTGTGGTGAACACTAATAATCATTCTCCTACATCTCAATGCAGATATCAATGGAGACATCACCTAGCCCTATTTATACTGATGAGAAAACTGATATGAGAAAGTGGCTTGCATATCACCTGACAGTGAAGAGAGAGTGTGAGGAATCATTTGAAATTCTGACCCCATGACATTTAGCTCAGCTCTTCCGTTACCTCAAGGGAGTTAGGCTACATTCCAGGTATAAACATTTCTTATAAAATGTCCTTGGAATAATAAGAAGGAAAAAATTATATGCTTTTCATCGATTACTGGACAAATAAGTGAACAGAAGTTTAAAGCCCATGGAAGACAAAATTGAGCACTATCTGACTCATTATTTTGAGTTTCTTCTGGACCTCCAAAACAGATTAGTGGACAGGTTATGGTTTCTCTTTTGTGACTATTTCATATCTTTAATATTGTTCAGCAGAATTAGAAAGAAAATTTATTTAAATCTGTCCAGTAAGAAACAGAAGCTGGACAAAGCTACACTGTTGATGCAACATTTCATAATGGGACAAGAGCCACAGACACAAGAGTCAGTTCAGGAATTTGAAGAACAGGTAGTGACAGCACTGCCACTGGGGGGCCGCACCCTCTGTACAATCAAAGCCAAATTTTCTTTAAGCAGTTACAACTTCTGTAGATTTGCATCTGAAGCCTGTCCTTAGTGTAGTTAAAAGACAAATCAGCTTGGAAAGGACTGATTTTATGTTCCTGCTAGGAAGATGTGTCCCCCATTTTTCCCCCCAAGCTAGAGAAAAAATTAGAAACTTATGACCAACACCATTCTGACTCCAGAATCTAGGACACAAAAATCAGTGTGGGGTGAATGCAATGTAGTGAGGAATAAAGGAGTTTATGGAAATTACAGTGGAGACAGACAGGATTCCGAAAATAGCAAGCAAGCTATCAGGATCATCAGACCTAGACCACACACAGAGCAAAACTACCATGTCCACTGCAGTATAGAAGGAATATGAAGCCTTTGCTTTTGTCTCTTCCAGCACCTTTTGTCTTTTTTTTTTTTTTTTTGTGAGACAAGTTTTCAGAGGAAAGAAATGCCTCTTCATTATTGATACTAGATTTTGGTCGATAAGTAGGATTTATTTATTCTCTTAGAAGTGTTTACTGAAAAATAATATAAACCAACTAAAACCAATGGTCAGTAATCAAAGTGAAGAAACACGTTAAGACAGAATAAATAGACACATTCTCTTTTCTTCAAGAATATAAAAAATATCTAAAAACATATTTTGGAAAAATCTTGAATTGGTATTTTTCATATTCTGGGGATCATCTAGCTCTTTGATATTTGCACTAAAGATAGATTAAGTTGTTTTTTAAAAGATATTATATGTCTTTTAAGTGGAAGCTTGAAGCATTGTTCAAAAGCATTGAAATGAGCATTTAAATCTTGATTTCCAAAAATATTCTACTGTTTGTCTAAAGCTGTACTCAGCTCTGTTTGGACTTAAAAAATTTCCTGTTGAATATTATAAGGAAACATCCTGAAAGAGGGTCAGTCTTTTTCTTCTCCACTTTTCTGACTTGCTTGTAGCATAAGAATTAACTTTAAAAAAGGGCATAATCATGCATGTGTTTTATTTGAGATTTTCCCACTGTATCTACCTAATCATTTCCAGAGGATTTAACTGAAACTGGGTATATAACAAGACGACAGCAATTTCACAAATCAAGCCCTTAAAGCTGTAAACCTTCAGCAACAATATGTTGATTTCACTAGCAATGCCACAGAATGATGAACATCTTACTGACATGGCAATCAGAACTATGCATCATTATAAATTTTTTTTAGAAGAAAATTTTTACAAGATTCTTAATGTAGAAACAGCAAAATGTACCTGAATTTTACCAGATTTTAAAGCAGCAAACATGCACTGTGCTGTATTAAAGGCATGTCTCCAATTGTGATAGGCAACATTTTTCCGGTAGTTCTTCTTTACACTTAAAATCCATCTGCAGAGAACCTTTAAGAAACAGCATCACATAGTTAACTGTAAATGTATTTAAAATCTATTATTTCTATGAAAACAAATACTTATGTAATATTCCCGCTTGAAAACTCTCACAGCAAAAAAAAAAAAAAAAATAGTTCCTTTTAACTTATAAAAGTTCAAATGTAACATACTTGTAACTGCCAACATAGATAAGAATATGCTTACATCCACTAGTTCAGCCTTTCATTGAGAACATAATACTTGTGTGTTTGGGGTTTTATTACTAATGGCTAAATGTTAATATCAAATGCAGTGATGTTAATTCAGAAACTGAGTTAATTTGAGCTAACTGGGAGAAAAAAATCCTTGTTTGTAACGACATATTTGACAGAGAAAATGTATTTTTTTTAGTTACAGAGCTCTGTTAAGAGCTGTTTTGATAATGAACTTGTGGCTCTTCTCTCATATCAGCTTGTCAAAAGATAAGTAGAATAGGACTTCTGAAAGGAAATAAGTAAGACAGAAAGACAGCGATCACTGTATTGTTGGCTACTATTTTTTTTATGCAGGAAGAAAGTATGTCCTGGATGTTTTCCAAAACAATTTTACAGCTTGTGGGTTATACTTCTAAAAACATGAAAGGTGTGAAGATCAGATAGTAATTCAATGTGCACTAGAAAGGTCCCTTGGTTTAAATGAGTACAGGATACTGCTCTATGTTAAATGCTGGCCTTGGTTTGTTCAAGAAAATTTTTAGTATTTCTAGGGAAACATTGTGTACTTACAGAAATGAAAATCCAGTATCATTCACCCACATAAATGATTCCACACAGAAAAAGCAGCAGTGTTCTCTACCTTTCCACTTTTAAAAAAGGAGTGCTATGCTACTACCAGTTTTCTTTAGCTCTAGTATGGAAAGTTGAAAGCGTAGCTTCAAAGCTGTCAATGTTCTCTTGCTTCTATTGAGATGTGTGATTATGTGTCTATTGTCATGGTGTTATTTTGGTTTTGCAAATCCATCACAATTGCTGCACTAGGAACTAGAAGCCCACTGCTTACTGGGCAGTACAAGGTCTTGGCCTTACTACAAAGGTGAAAATAAGTACTAGAGTATTCAAGAGATCAGACTAGGTAATGCAGTACTCCTTTCAGCCCTTGAACACTACTAATTTAAACTGGCCTTAGTGTTATTCTGGTGATCTAGAAAATAAATACCTGTTTTCTTTTACTAATTTTTTTGCCTATGAAGTCCTCTGAATAAATCTTGCTTTCTGAAACTTTGTAAGTTTTGTTCTAAACTATATAAAAGAAAAAGTTTTAGAAATGAAGGGTTTTACAAATAGAAATTGTGTGTATTGACTGGAAGATGCCTAAAAGATTATCCTAGAGGTCTAACCTAGTCTGCCTCCAGGGCTGGGAGGAAAGTAAAAATACCTGGCTAGATGACTTCTGACAGACATATCTACAACTAGGTCTATTGGTAAAAACATTCACAGAAGTTTCCACAGCCCACATAAGTAATCTGTTTCAGTCTTTACTATCTCCACAAACTATAAAGATGCCCCTCATCTCTCATCTAATCTTTTGTGGGGGAAAGACTAAGCTAATTACTTTTATTACCCTGTACATAGAGACATTATTGTCAACTTTGTAACAGTCTTTCACTTACTGAAAAGTTCTGTTTTTCAATATTCTGTTTTCTGGAGAAAGCCAGATTAACTAATTCAAATTTTGCTCAATTCCTCAATTCTTATTTCTTTAAAAATTATTTTATATCTCTGTGTACCTCTTCAAATAATAGGCTACAATATAATTACTCCATGGGTATTTAATACCAATCTGTCAGGAAAGAATGAAATTTGCCCCTTTTTGCTGCTATGACACATTATTGACTTTTACACGGTTTCTAATACTAGTAGCTGTGAAGACTCTGTTACCACTTCTGTTTACCATTTTTAATTTACGCATTTGACTTCTTTGTCAAGTCTTTAAATATTTGTTCTTACTGATTTTGAAATATTGCTATATATTCTCAAACTCATTTGAATTTTAACTGAGTCCTCTACTTCCAATCCCCAAGTTTTCTAAAAGTGTTGTGCAGTTCATTAACTGAATTACTGATTATTCAGTAGAACCAAACTAAGGACACACTCCAGTACTGCCCACTTTACATGCCTTCCTAGTTTGCTAACTACTCTTTAATACATATTTCCATTTATATTTACTGTAGACTTATTCCACTATTCTCCTAATTTTCTAATACTTAAAGTTGTCTCTTTACGTGAAGCAAACATTTGACAACATTCATACCTCATGTTTCATTTGGAAATTTTGCACCAGGTTGAGGTCTGTGAACATTCGTATTGTACACAGTGTTGTTTCAAAATCTGATAGCTCAAAATCACTGAAGTTGAAGTCAGTTAGGTTGAGAGATTGTGCGGATGGTACTACAGCAGCCTAGAGAAGAATAACAGAACACAACTTAGACTAGGAAAGAAAAGCATAACATAAATATTGGCTTTTTCCACAGGAAAGTGGTGAGATACTCAATTTTAACTTCACATTACACTGAAACCTGATGATGACTTCTCATTTATCTTTCCTTAGCCTTTCTCATTTAATACTGCCTTATATCCTTAGATTTAACACAAACTTTGCCATAGATCAAAAGAATAAGGGAAGGATTGCCTGGTCAGCCTGTCACCTAAACTGCCAAAGGCAAATTGTAACTAAGAGTATGTATGAAACCAGAAATTAAGGCAGTGGAGTTTTACGTTTTTATGGATGTGCAGACATAAAAATCTGTAACTGTTTATATTTTTCTAAAAATGGTGAGGAAAGAGGTGTCAGTAGAACAGAATTCCTAACAGAATCCACATTCAGCACTATGGTAGTCAGAACATGGCCACAGGTAGAGCTTTCTCTGGTCTAGAAACCTGAAAAATTAGGCTTCACCTGTGATCCATAATCTTTAAAACCTTTGGACTGTGTTTTTGATCAAATCTGAATACAGTCATAAACCTTCAATATGAAATGTGAAATCATAAAGTACACAAAAAAAACCCAGCTCTATACTTTTACAAATCTATAACTTTTATTATCAGTAACATCTCCATGTATTACATGTATTACAACTTGGTTGTGATTGTTGACTTTCAACATACAGATGTTAAGGTTGCTAACACTACAGAACACAACTTAATATCTTTTTCTTTTCAGTAAAATAAAAGGTAGAGTTCTCAGTGCTACTTCTTTACAGTTGTTTCACTTCAATATGAGTGTGTTTTAAAAGAAGGTCAGATAAAACTGAAATGGTGAAAGAAATAAACCTATGTGTTCATCTTCTTCTTTGTAATTCTAGGGGAAAGACATTTTTCCAGCATGGGGAATTGTGTCCTGGAAGGCTGAGACACTGAAAAGGAAGCAGGTTTCATAATCTGCAATATTTTTACATGTAGCATACAAATCAGCTCTCCCCATAACTATGTCTACCAATCTCTGTTCCATATAAACGTGCTGTTATCTTTCCTGGGTGTCAATATTGGAAAGTCATGAAAGATTATGAAAAACAGGATTTGCACAGGAAAAAAAATCCATCATTCTTACACATTTCTTGTACCAGTAATTTTGTGTCCCACAATTTGGATTTATGTGGTATTTCACCTATGAGCATGTGAAAGAACCACGAGGCCAGTATGTTCAGTGGAAAATAAAGTGATCATTCACGAACTCTAATGACATAATCTTGAAAAACTGCAACTGCAGTCTGGTATTTCATGAGGAAAGGGGCTGGAAGGACACAGTAGGAACTCAACAGAACACCTCATGCCTGTGTTCTGACTTCATTCACAATTTATCTTTCCCTTCCTTGATCTCCTGCCTTTGACAGCCAGAACAGTAACTTTCATTTCAGATGAGCACATTTCAGCATAAAAAGCTGCACATTGAAATCATAGCTGTTCTTGAAAAGAAAGAGAGGTAACAACTACAAAGAAATCGAATCATTTAGATTTACAAAGAAAATCAAACTGCAAAAAAGCAGATCACTACTTTCATAATAGGCAACACAGTCAGAAAGTCTATATGCCATAGGGGATGTTTCAGTAATCAAAGTTGTGGAATGTAGCACCAAAGAAAGAATATAAGCTTTCTAAAGAAAAGAATAATGCCTAAAGAAGCAATTTGAGGAATGGTCACTGAATTAAGTATCTTGTACACAAAAGTACAAGGAAGAAAACAAATGACCAATGAAGTGGCTAGATCTGCACTGCTATATACAATAGGACAGGGATCATTCTCTAGCAGTGAGGTGAAAGGCTACAAACTGATTTGTCCATACGTCATAGCACTTGGTCTGTGATTTGCTTTGAGCAATATGTGGTGCCCTGAGGTTCCAAGATACCCTTATTTTTAAGGCCTGCTTTTCTTTTTTTTTTCCTCTTAAATTATCTGAACTGATCTGATTGCTCTGTTAAAATTCAGAGTGATGGTTTCATAGCATGAAAATCTTGCATCAATGAGCAACAGTGTGGTGGGACTGAGGTCCCAAATCTGTGTGACACTAACCATTCCAGAAATAATCTTAGTCTTGTGCCTTGTTCTGTGGCACCTTGCTTGTTCAGTCCAGTCCCATACTACCCAGCTTGTGGCCTTCTCTGTCTGCCTTCCTCTCCACCCCTCCATCCTTCCCATTTTTTTTCATGCTGCAGGGTGATTCTCTGGTGGCCTTCTATGATGGGGCTACGGAACTGATGGACAGGGGTAGAGCAGTTGATGTCATCTCCCTGGACTTGTGCAAAGCATTTGACGTTGTCTCACATGACATCCTTGTCTCTAAGTTGGAGAGACATCAATTTGATAGGTGGACTGCTCAGTGGATAAAGAACTGGCTGGATGGCCTCACGCAAAGAGTTGTGCTCAAAGGCTCAATGTCCAGCTGGAGACCAGTAATGAGTGGTGTCCCTCAGGGATCGGTGTTGGGTCCGGTCTTGTTCAACATCTTTGTCGGTGACATAGACAGTGGGATTGAGTGCGCCCTCAGCAAGTTTGCTGATGACACCAAGCTGTGTGGTTCAGTTGATATGCTGGAGGGAAGGGATGTCATCCAGAGGGACCTTGACACGCTTGTGAGGTGGGCTGATGCCAACCTGATGAAGTTTAACCATGCCAAGTACAAGGTCCTACACCTGGGTGGGAGCAATCCCAGGCCCAGCTACAGGTTGGGCAGGGAAGAGATTCAGAGCAGCCCTGTCGAGAAGGACTTGGGGGTTTTGGTTGATGAGAAAATGAACATGAGCCAGCAGTGTGCACTTGCAGCCCAGAAAGCCAACCGTATTCTGGGCTGCATCAAAAGGAGTGTGATCAGCAGGTTGAAGGAGGTGATCCTGCCCCTCTACTCTGCTCTTGTGAGACCTCACTTGGAGTACTGTGTGCAGTTCTGGTGTCCTCAACATAAAAAGGACATGGAACTGTTGGAACAAGTCCAAAGGAGGGCCATGAGGATGGTCAGGGGACTGGAGCACCTCCCACATGAAGACAGGCTGAGAAAGTTGGGGCTGTTCAGCCTGGAGCAGAGAAGGCTGCGTGGAGACCTCATAGCAGCCTTCCAATATCTGAAGGGGGCCTATAGGGATGCTGGGGAGGGACTCTTCATGAGGGACTGTAGTGACAGGACAAGGGGTAATGGGTTCGAACTTAAACAGGTGAAGTTTAGATTGGATAAGAGGAAGAAATTCTTTACTGTAATGGTGGTGAGGCACTGGAATGGGTTGCCCAGGGAAGTTGTGAATGCTCCATCGCTGGCGGTGTTCAAGGCTGGATTGGACATCGCCTTGGGCAACATGGTTTAGTGGGAGGTGCCCCTGCCCATGGCAGGGGGGCTGGAACTAGATGATCTTAAGGTCCTTTCCAACCCTAACTATTCTATGATTCTATGATTCTATTTCCCCAGAAAGTCTGCTCCAACAGAGAGAACTGAAGAGACTAAGCACAGGCTATGCTTTGAACTACACTTGAAATTGTAACTATAGTTATTCCTTACGCAGTGGTTTCTAAAACCAGAATTAAGCATGAGCAGAACAGGACACTGCACAGAAAAGTAACTGTAAAAATAATTAAAAAATAATTATCATTGCATTAACAATTAAATTCAGAATTTCTGTGTAAGTCAGTAAAGTTGCACCCATACTTGGGATGCTTGAAATGTACCGAAGTTACAAAATATACAACATTCAGATTTAGCTGCAGACAGAAGTGTTCTCAACATTTTTCTTCTGAAATACATAATTATTGTGTAACATTGCATCAGCTGTTACTGGCACTCAAACTCATGAGGAAGGCAGTTGGTATACTTCTGCTTCTCCTGTAAATAACTGCAGCTCTTTAGCCAACCTGTATCTCTCAATGCAACGTATATCTTTTATGTAATGTATTGATTCAACTCAGAAACTGATCAGTTTCAGCTTCACTGTCTTTTTTATTTCTGGAAGATGTGCTTCTGCATGTTTAGGGCTCACATCCATGCCTTTTGTTTTTCTATTAGTTGAGCATTTCTAAAGTAATAGTAAAAAATTCAATTACCACTGTTACCTGCAGCTCCCTTGTTTCCTCCTCAGCAGCAGAAGCATGGTATGAGAGAACCTACAGAAAGAGGAAAGTAGCCATTAGTACAAAGAAAAAAGCAATGTGGTGAAAAGGTATTTTTCCTAAAGCAGAATTCTCAGTTTGCAGCTGCACGGCTCTGCATTGCATTGCATTTGCTGATGAAATTTAGTTTCCATGCAGGACCCATGCTGGTTTTAAGGTAGCTCTCAGGAAGCATACGAGGAGATATCTGTACCTTTCAAAAATCTCCCACAGCACAGAATTTTCTTGAGATAATTAGTTTCTATAAAAGAGCAAAGAACTATGATTTTTTCTTTGAAAGTTTTTGTGCCCCATTTTCAAAGACAACTAATACACGAAACAGCTATAAATATGAGCCTGATATTGTTACCATAGTAATCCTTTCAGGAATTTCTTCAGACATAAAAGAAAGTTTTTCCCTAACTGAAACTTGGCAAAAAATCTGAAAGACAGTATGTTTGGTTTAAATTAACAAAATAAGCTGGTATCTTTTTAGTTGTTGAGAACCAAGGACATGAAAATGTTATGGAGGTTTTTTAGCAACTAGAGACTGACTTTTTATGAAAAGAAGCCATCTTATATACCAACCTATAACTTGCCTAGACTTTCTATGTTACCTATAAAGTGTTATAGTAGGAGAGAGAATTGCTAATTTGCCATATAAACAAACAACTCTTTTTTTAAGCACTGGAATGGTTTTGACAATAATTTTACCACCTTTTTATTTAACATGGCTTAATATAGGACTATTTGAGAGTTTTAACATTTCTTGTAAAGGCTACAGGGTACCTAATCCCCATTTAGGAATACTGTAAACACTCAGTTTACATAATGAATGTTAGGAGATCCAAAGTCTACAAATTTTGGACTTTCAGCTCCAAGTGATCACATCCAAGTAACTCAGCTTCTCAGACTGAAGCCTTCTTTAGCTATTAAACTTAACAGTAATCATTTCAAAGGCTGAGGCCAAATGACGTTCATCTTGATATGGTCTGATGGAGTCTGAGGAAATCACTGAAAACCTACAATAATGCCGCTTTTACTCCACAAACTGGTTTGTCTAAAGGACTGAGCCAAAATAATCACAGAAAACCTCAGACAAGAAAAGGAAGCCCTAATCCACCAAACTGTTTCCTCTTCCTATGCAACAGAACAAAGCCACTATTTTGCCAATATGTAGCCTCATTTAGAGGAAAAGACGCATTCAGCTCACCACAAAATCACATGAGTACAGTTAAAATACAATACCAAGTTAAATAGTCTGCTGGCAGATACAGAAACAAGCAGAAAAATTCCTGTGCAACTCAACAGGCCAAATGCTGTTCTTGTAGGGGAGAACAATTTCTGTTCAGTATCCATGCAAACAGCTGCACTTCTGCGTAGAACAGACAGGATCTTGGAGGAATTTAGGATCCATTTGAGCTAATGAAAGACCACCTAGATTTTGAGCTCACCTCTAATGTCACCATTTGTTTGGCCATGGCTCTTTCTACAGCTTCATACATCTGTGTATTCTGGATCCCCAAGCCACAAAAGATGACAAATGCTTCCAGGAACTGTTCATCATTTCTGTTGAAAGCCTTGATTTTGCCTGAATTTTCTTCCATCTTATTCACAAGTTGGCAAACCCCTATGCCAGGATACAGAAATAAAAAGATGTAAACCAGAGAACTGCCAACATATCACCTATTGTGTGGAACATCAAGAGAAAAATTGAGGCTACAACAGCTTAGCCTACAGTATAAACCAGCAATAGACATAAAGGTGACACACAGGAGGGCTATAGGATTTTCACAGGAGTTTTTTTAGAGTAATTTCACTGTATTGCAGAGTAAATGCTAAAACGTTCTATATTACTTAGTAGATTCAAAAGTATTTGTTAGGATTTGTAAACCACAAATGTAGGGCTTTACAGACATGATTATCTTGTGAAATTCCAGGGTCATTTTATTATTAATAGTATTCTAGATTGATTTAATCCCTAAAGACAATTTGTCCTTTAGAGGCTAATTAGACTTTTGTAACCATGCCAAAAGAACATTTATGAAAGTCAGAACAGTGGTACACAGAGCTTTCACTTCCTTTTTTGAGTCAGTACTGGAAATTTTTTTAAATAAGTGAACTAAACAGAGAATACCCAAATTGAGGCTCAAAGCTAAAGTATACTCGCCAATTCTATGAGGATGTGATTGAATTACAGCCTGTTCCAAAGACTGCTGAGCTCACTGAAAAGCATCTTACTGAATTTGACTTGTTAGGTTCAAACTTTGTTGATATGTTGATACTGAATTTGACTTGTTAGGTTCAAACTTTGTTAACTATGTTGATAGTTGCATCTGTTTATTTTTTATTTACAATTTCTGGACTTTGATGTGCACATGCCACTGACAGGTAACTTCTACCAAACCTTGCTGCAACTTAGATCCTTGACCCAATTTTTAAGCAGAGGGAAATTCACACATATACCTCACTTTAGTTTTAGGCAGGGTTTTTTTAGGCAGTTTCTGCTAAGAAATCAGAGTATTAATTAAAGCAGCTGCACTGTAAGTATACATTGTCTTTGGCCAAAACTGCTCTGGGGGTGATTATTCTCTTTTAAGTGAGTCCAAATGTTTTCTCACTCTCATGAGTATTAAGTACTAACAGTTTCAAGCATAAAAGCTAGCATTTTTCCTGGTCACATGCAAACTGTGTTTTTAGAAGAACACTGGTGTTGCATGTAGAAGTTTAATGTCTGTTGACAGTGAAACACTATCTTGTTTCCAAAGTACATTCTGTTTGGGGAACTTATTTTAGTGTAAAAGTCACCTCTAAAGAGATCAGTAAGAATATTTTAACTGCAGCTGTAAACTGTTGTGGCAGGGGTTGTGGTAAATGAATACTGAAAACAGGATTCTGAACCTTTTTGGAATGAGTATACACTTGAATAATAGTAAAAATACACAATCCCAGCAAATAAAGATTAACTAAGACCAAGATTAACTTTTCCTGGGAAAAAGAAGCTGACTTAAAAAACTCTATAGCAAAATGTCATGAGACTCACTTTCAGATCTCTGTTTAGTACTGTTTATGACATTCTAATTATTTCCACAGCAACTGTGATGTAATGAATACAAGATTAGGAGTCAAAAGTGAATAAGTCACAAAGCCGAAAGAATTCTTTAAAGACATAGTATTTGCACAATGTCTCTTAAAAAAAATAAAAATGGGGGAACTGCAAAAAATATACTATATAGTACTTAAGACCTTTTAATCTTTTCAGAAGCTTCCCCAAAGCATTGAGGGGCCCATACGTTACAGTTAAAGAAACTCAAAAGTCTTTTATTGGGACATAGTTATAAAACAGAAAAATTCTTTAGATCTGAGAGAATGAAAAAGTTCTTTTCATCTTTCTTGTCAATAAGATTTGATCAGTTTTGCTGGGGACAGTTTTTCCCACCCCATGCCCATCTGCACAGCACACTTACCAAATTCTGGTAAATGAAATGAAAATCTAAATCTTAAAAATGAAAAAGTAGACTTATAATAACAGTCTAACATAGTACATAGTATGCTAATGGAACTTCTGGGTATTGTCCCAAAGACAACTTCTTAACCTTGCCCTATTACAGATCTGAACATTAGGCAGGCTGTGAAACCTTAAAAGAATTTAAGGAACATTTCCCAGTGGGAATTACTCAGAGTTGGAAAACCCACCTAAATGGGTAGCCTGATTAAAACCTTCAGTTTTCATTTCCACAGTAAATAACAGGAGAAAAAAATATATGAGGTCAGATGTGACTGCCTTAAAAGCATAGTGAGATATCTCTAATTAAATTTCAACTGTTCAATATTTGTCTTGGTCTTCTAGAGTCTGGTAGAATATTTAAACAAAGTAATAAAAGAACTAATTAAAGAAGCTGATATCAAAAGAAATTTCAGAGAACTCCATCAGGTAAAGATGATGCTTCTCTTTCTGCTCCAGAAGTTAAAAAACAAAACAAAACAAAACAAAACAAAACAAAACCAAACCCCAACAAACTTAAAAAAAACCCCCAAACTTCTCTTCATGGAAAAGGGACCTCATATTTACTATATACATTGGATTATGCAGTTTTGCCACAATTCTCAGGAAAAATTATTTGAAGATCATTAAAAAATGCATTCTTGTAACTCTTTAACATTTACTTGCCAAATGTTTTTTAAGCTGTGGAAGCTGGATTCATGCTGCTATCTAGGAATCAGTATATATTATGATCTGCTTGCTTGTGGAACTACTGATGCCAGGAAAGCAGGCTGATACACATTCTGCTCTTCATGGGATTTGAAAGTCCTGGTAATTTCCAAAAGCATCATCATCCCTATGTTTAAGGTGAACCAGAAACTCCATGCAAGACTTAAGCTTAGACCAGCAAGACCAGATCCTCAAAACTTTTTAGGTGTTGTCTTTGAGGACCAAGACTACAGCCACCTAAAAGTTTTAGGGAACTAAGATAACTAGACTTCTATGTTTCCTTAAGCATCTAGGCCTAAGTGATGTCAAATTACTTCTGCAAATGCTACACCAGGAAACTATTGCCACTCTTAAAACAGAAGAAAAGTAGTTCTATCAAAATGAAGGAGATGCTGCAGAGATATTTACACTGGGTAGCTTTAGACACTTAAATCTATTGTCTTATGATAGGACTATAGGCTCCCAGTGTAATCCACAGATAGAAGTGGGCACACCCAAAGGGCAGTCGGTAGCACCAAAACTGGCACAGCAGCTGACCTTCTAATGTATGAAACTTTGCATAGTTAAGTCTCATTTGAGGAAACTGTCAATGTTTGTGCAGTTCAGACCACTTTTCCACATGCCATCACTGCTTCCTAAAAGCCCAGCACTACAGACAACTCAGGCCTGAAGGGTTTATTTGCTGATTTAGGTCTTCTCTTCCTTTCACTGCCTTGTAAAAAGGTCTGTACAAGCAATAGGGGTAACTGACTCTCTGAACAGGAAGCAATGAAAATAATTTTACTTACAGAAAATTTTTGATTGCAAGTATAAAACCAGTGAAGTGTCACAAGAGTGCTGCCCATACTTGGTAGCTTACTAGGTAAGCAATTTACAGTCAAGGTTGCAGTGTACGTAAAAACATGATGATTAAGGATCTTTTTTCCTGGGTTGAGATTCCATGTTGCTGAGATTCTATAGCGGAGCACAGAAATATTTCTATGAAATGTATAAAGATATTTTTTGTAAAGATACCTACCTATCACTTTATTTTTTTTCCCATTTTTTATTGGCGTACACAGCAAACTCTTTATGTGTTGACTTATATTTTCTGCAGTGTCATTCTGTTAAACAAACAAAAAACACAGTTATAATTTAAAAGACTAATATTCAAAGTGAAAAAAGTGAAAAAGCTGTAGAGCTGGGATCTACAGCTATTCTTGGCTTACATAGTCCTTCAAAAGTAAACCATGTGTTCAGAGAGTTTGCACATCTTTGGCTGGGCTGTGTAATAAACACTATATCTGATACAAGCTTTGGTGAATAATAAAATATGATGATGATAATCTTGATTCAGTAGGAGTTTACAGTGGCTTGTGTGATTGTGCTAACAATGTGCTAACTTTATAATAGATTATTTCATAAGAAGGTACCACCTCCATGAAAATTACAAACAGTTCCACTCAGTGCATCCGAAAAGAGATCAGATGGGCTTTAGGACACCTTTTTACTCTCATCAAGTGATGAGCTGTAAAAGGAATTGACCTTTCCCCTTTGCAGCTATCCCCTCACTTGCAATACGGCAATATAAGGAACAGAGAACAGATGTCATAAAACAAGAGTAACTACCTGATTTTAAGCTAACTATGCATTTTGTGGTTGTAAAATTTTCATTGATCCTTTTGGTTTGTTTGAGATCCTTTTATTAATCCACCAACACAATGAAAGGATGCTTAGGGGAGACCAAATTATGATCCAAAGAACAACAAGTAGGAAAACCACAGCTCTGCCTTGAGACTGCTCCTACACAGTGGTGGAGCAACTGGGTATTGAAAAACATTAACCAAAATTCCTGTGTAAGTAATCTAGATTACAGGGTAAATGCAAAAGAACTCTAACCCTGCTGACAAAGTGCAAGGCCTTATTTAGACACACAGTTGTCTGGATTACTCTCAATTTTACCTTAAAATGTCTTCAAAATAATCACCTCTTTCTTTATTGATCTATACAGTATATCTGCCCGATTCTGTTTTTATTTCTCCTCCTGCAGTTAACTTTGGGCCCTGTACTGCAAAGTGGTGAGCACTCAATTTCCTGTGTTGCTCAATCCTTCCTAGAAACCCATTCCAGAACACCCATGAAACCCTGCACATGGAAAAAATGGAAGAAATGCAGCTTCCCACCATGAGCCTGTCCCTTCTTTCCACTTACTGGAATAATCACACCAAACACTGACTTTTTTCATTGTGCATCTGAGAACAGAGTTAGGTAGAGGTATCTGCTGATCATAACAACTCCTCTCCCACATATTACCCTCTCTCTGAGCCCCTCTAGCCAACAGGCTTAAATATAATAAAAGCAGACATCTTTCTAATTTTGGCATTGACAGGAAAATATGGAATTACAAATTATATTTTTTTGTGTATGATGACTTTGAAGGCAACCTGACTGTAGTCTGAGTCTTGCCAAGTGACCTTCCCTCCTAACTCTCCAGTATCTGTGTGCTCAGTAGTATACCATATCGCAAGCGCACGCTTGATCAAGTGTGAAGCAAAAGCTCCCAAAGAAAAGTGGAGTTGTTCCGTCTCCAAAACAGCGAAGAACTTGCATCTATAACATTAATCTTTGCCAGAATAAGAAGAGAAAGGGAGGCTAAAAGGGAAGGAACTCATGGGAGTCTCCCAACAGTCACTGTAAACTACCGAGTATTACTATGAAAACTTCCAACTTTCTTCACTTCAGTGTTTTCCATAGAACATATTGCAAGCTCTCTACATCACACCGTCTATTTATTGAGAAAATAATGTAAAGCTTTTTTAACAATGGTTGTAGGGATAAATCCCCCCCTCTGCCCCTGGCCCACTGTGTGGGTACTGTACTGTTTCTTCACTGATAATTAATTTTAGCAAGCAAAGGTACCTTCCTTTGTGTTTGCGTAATTCTAACTGTGGCCATTAAATTAATAGAAATAATAAGAGGAAAATAAAAAAGGGTTGAAAGGTAAACAGAAAAACACATTTTCCATTTCCGAATTTTAAATCTAATCTTATTTTACGTACTGTCCAGGGAAATCTTCTGTCTTTGCAGATATCTGGGATGTTGAGAGGCTCCATCGTATCCTTGACATACTGAGCATACATATAATTGATTTTGCTTGTATCACAGTCCCTGAAGGATACAATATTATTATTATTTCCTTAGTGTGAAAATGGATCATTTCATTATGCAAAGGAGGTAATTGTAATATCCTTCCTGTATGAGGAAAGGATATAACCAATAGATACACAACAGAGTTGAGTTCAAATCCTGTATCTTAATCCAGCTGTCATCACAAAACAGCAGAGTCGATTGATTTATGTGTTCCACCATTTCTTTAATATTCAACAATGTTAACACTGAACACCAAACTTAAGAAATAAACAAATTAGTACAGTTTATACAGACGAAGGATAAAGAATGAACAACTGGGTTTATATTGAAATAAACAAATTTTTTTGAAAACAAACTCCATTCACAAATCTGACATACCTGAAAAATCAATACTGGATGAAATTCACAATTTTTTAAATGGAGTGCAGCAGGTAATGTTTGTGAATTTGCGGCTAAGTTTCAAGTTCATTTCAAATTTGTTCTATGGTAAAGGCATAATCAGTTGCATGGGGATTCTGTTACTGAAATAGAACTGTTTATTCCAAAAGAGGACATAAAATACCTTTACAGAATCAACCTACTTTTTTAGCCACAGTGTATTCAATTAAGGCATTTCAGTTCTCTTGGATCCTATGCCTGCTTTGGAAAAGGACATATGTCCTAATAATAAACCTATTCCCTTTAAGCTCCTGTAGTTTCCCTGTGACATTTGACTTGGCATTAGTGATCCTTCTGGTGTAAGGATGTTCACAGTGCTGGAGGAAGAAAATTGCTCTTTCATTATTTCACAAAGTTGGTTATACAGGGCAATGCCCCACAGTTGTGAAAACTAGTCTGATTTGGGGTTTGATTCAGGGTCCTTGATTAAATAATAAACCTGAAATTTGTCATGTAAAGTAGTACCTCCCATCTAATCCATGTCATTATATTTCTGCTATTGCCCGGAATCGTGCCCTTCAAGCATAGGGTTGTAACTCCAGTGGTTGACCCACAGTACAGTCCTTGGCATATAACTGTGATTATAAGATACATGTGATATATAAGATTCAGATATGCACTAAGCCTCCCAGATTTCTTTTCTATCAGTTATGACAAATAATTTACCGAGGGCCTATGCAACCATTAAATTACAATTTGAGTCCATTAACTGGTAACCATGAAAGGGATAATGAATAGGAAGGGTAAATTCTCTTTACCATTTCCATGGTGTAGAAGAGGAGGTAACCAGGAACTCTGCCTTTCACCTTGGATCTCACTAGCCTGTGGTACCTCTGTACTTTCTCGTTGTACATCGTCTAAAATTATTCTACAGCTCAACAGTTTTTAGCTGCTCAAGCCACACACTTTGGACATATTTTTCCAATATATGGAATTAAATTTGATATAACAAATGTTTACTGCAAAGAGATTGAAGGGGTACAGAAACCTCCATTTTCTCTCTGTACCCTATCTTTGAGTAGTCTATTTTTTATACAACTTTGTCTCACTCTTTTGGCATTATTTGAAACAACTGGTTTTGATGATAGAGAAAAGTAATGGAGACAGTAATTTTCGAACTTCAATACTGAGGTTCAGGCTAGATTTAGAAACTATATAATCTGTTTATTTCGATTCAACTATGCTTACATCTTTTCCTTCCTCCCTGTTAAACTTCATAATGGTTTCTCAAAAAAGTTAGAACTTTATTCTTGATTTAGTCAGTCTTGTTCTTTGAGTCAGTTTCACTATCCATGAAATAAGAGTAATGATTAAAATAATTGATTAAAATCAAATAGGATTTGTATCTATTAATGTGGCTACAACACAGTTATCTATACAGATTTCTTACAGATCAGCATTAGAGCAGCCCACCAACTTGGATTCTCACATCCTCACACATTCTGCACACATTTCCATAGTTTAGCCTTGCAATACAACTACGTACTTAGACCTGACAAAGTCATCAGGCCCTGAACTCCTATATTGCTCAGACCTTTTTAACACAATAATGCTTGTCTATGTACATTTCAGGGCAAAACCTGCTCTGTGAAAATAGCAGTAATATATGGTACTCAGTGGAAATAAGGTCTATTATTACAAAAAGAAAAAAAAAAAAACATAGTTTCTTCAACATTCTGCTGGGATGCACAAAAGCTTTAATTCATTGTTTTACCTCTTCAGATTTTCAGCTGAATCTTCTAACTCCTCAGATTCCATGTGAAAGACACTGGAAAATGAATCCTGGAATACCAAGAGGCTATATTAATATATATGAGTATCAGATTGTCATAAGTTAGAACAGTACTATTCATGAAAAGCTTGTTGCAGTTATCAAAACCTAATCTGTAACAAAGACAAGAATAAAATTACTTAACTTCATCTAGCAGCAAGCATACAGGATCTTACCACAAAAATACCTCCTGATACAACTTTAAATATTATTGAAGTGTCTTGAATCTCAACTGATCACTCTGAAAAGACGGTATTTATAGGCTATGCCAAATCTGACAACAAAGAACTTCTTTATTTCAACATTCTAGACGAGCTTTGCTTTGACAGGCAAGGACATCAAAACATTTTAAACATATTGACTGACCTCTTCTTTTCATCCAGCTTTTTTTAACAGTTGAGAAGCGTAAATGAAGAGAAAAATTAGATTTCCTCTGTACAAAAGATTCAAACTACAGACGGCAAACTAAGTGCTGGAGTTTAACTAACTTGCAGGGACAGTGTGAATAGGATAATACAAAAATTATCCAAATTCCTATTCTGTAACCTTGTGTGCACAAGTGACTTTTCTACAGTGAGAGATGGGATTGTGGCAGATGAGTGCAAGTATTGTGCGTTACTTCTGTATTACAGAACCTGGAAATGCTTCCTTACTTCCGGATCTTAGTATACCTGTATCTGTAACAAGAAGTAAAGGTAAACCTAGCAATGCCCATACAAGACTAAGGAATACAGCATTGTCTTCTGCTCCTTGTTCTGCTGCCTATTTTCAATAGAAAGGAAAGAGAGGTGGGAGAAATGCAAAGCAGTTTTGCTTTGTTTCAGTGAGCCACAGTCTTGGGACAGGTCATGATTATGTTTAGATAACTTGTTTGGATACTCCCTGCTTAGACATACTCAAGAAATAAAAAGTGCTATCAAAACTGATTCTGCACAGGAAGCAAAGGCTACATTGTTTTTCTCCCCAGCATTTTCCTTGTTTCCGTCATACACCTGTAGCCAAGAAAATGAGATATGAAAGAGTTTGAGAGAGCTCAGAGCCAGAGTGTGTCAAAAGGCAATGCAGAGTGGCTGCTTAAAATGGCAGTCTAGCCTACATAAAGACCAAAGCCTCCCAAGTCAACAGCTAACCTGAGCAGATACTGTAAAAGAAAAGGTAGAGGGCAAAAAGGCGACAGAACATACTATGGGTTTGAAATACTATTGAGTCAGAATGGAGGGATGCCTATGCTGCTCTGAGGGAATAAGCACTTCTGCTTTCAGAAAAAAAAAATACTCACAGTACTATCTTCATCCACTATGAAGATGGTACACCTCTGCACTTGCATGAAGGATATTATAGTGGCAGCTATCTTCTTCAGAATCACTTCCAAAGATTGCTGCTCTTCAAAAATCAGACTGGCAAGATCAAGAAGCACCTGGGGAAAAAGCCTTTTGTGAGATTTTGACTAATTGTGATTTAAGCAATAATTATAATTTCTACTGTCTTTGATTCTTTTCCTCTTGCCTGAATCACGGGAGTCAACATGTATGACTGTGCCCAAAATTAAGTTTTGGCTTTCACACAGCCTGTAAGGTAACAGTAAATAATAGCCAGTTTGATGCTTGATAAAAGAAATAAATAGCATAGGTAGCTGTCTGATGTCTTCAGTCGAAGAGAGAGAATAGATTTAAGCATTCACAGTTCATCAAACGAAACCTGAGAAATCCTGACAACAGAGTTATTTCTCCTTAGGAAACCTAACAGTTTCCTATGGCTCATGTGTGCATTCTAGAAACAGCAGTATTTACATTTCTTAGGAGTTTTGAACGTAATTATTATCTGTTGTAATTCTAACAGATCCTAATGAACTCATTTGGTGAAAACATCATTTACATAGTCTGCCGTATTTCAGAGCTGCCACTGAAGGACTCAGCTGCTTAGATGTGCACATATTATATTCTTTTTTTCCTCAAAAGAAGCATGGAGTCAATTTGAAAAGATTATCCAAATTTGTACTGATTTACAAACACCGATGGTCACTTGGAAACTCAGACCTACCAGAAATTTTTTAAAACAAGTGCTGCCTAGTTGTTTCTCCAAAATCTTTTCATACCGTATATAGCAGACATATCCTCCCATGAAGTCCATGGCATTAATAACCCATCAGTTATAAAGGTGGCTGCAAAATACAGCTACATTAATCAGGAGGAAATTCAGTTTTCCATCTGATCATTACTGAAAATATGGTTAGTGACTATTTATTGTTGTAGTAGACTAGAAGAGCAATCTGTATAACCTCTACTGTGCTGTAGGGATAATTCTTCTGAAATCTCTGTAGTATGTACAGAGTAATGTACACCTCTGGTTGTATAATACATATAGTGAGACAAGGGATAACTTCAGGCAATATCGAGCATATTGACATGAAATGAATTTTCTGACATGTGGCTTTACCTTCTTCCCAACACAGTCCACTTTTCACAGCCCAAGGTGGAATGTGCCCAGCTACTGCTCAGTGTAAGTTAGTTAGAGCTTTATCAGAGATTCACAGGTTCAATCACAATAATTGACAATAGCCAACGAATAGCTATCATATGAGAACTATGAGTAGCAGGCAGTGATTACTAGCCAACCACAATAATTTCTGTACTCTTATGACAAACCTGTTGACCATACCTGATTACGCCTGTTCTCAAGCAAAGATGTCTCATACAATTGAGCGTTGTGAAGAACAATTCCACAAAATGCCAAATATGCAGCAAAATCCTGAAGACAAATGAACATCAGACCTTGTAAAGATAATGTTTCACAGCATCTTAACTCTATTCAAAGATAAGCTACTGCAGTTTTTTGGTTTCACTTTGAAGTATTAATTGATACTTTTTAGTTATTTTTGGCAACCACACATTCAGGTTTGGGTTTTTTTCAGTTATTCCCTCAAGAATCTTGTGACCCTTTTTTACACAAATGATCTTCACAGTTTATCCTGGTAAAAGTAGGACTGATATAAGAAGCAGCTCAGGGGAATCAAGCAATAAAAAATATTCTGAATATTTTTAATATTCAAAATATGTTTTGTGGGATGCCAAGAGAGTTTGAATCAATCAACAAAAAAATATGTTTATTGAAATTTATGAATCTGGTTTATAGTACATCTTAATAGAGTAAGTCTGTGCTTCAGAGATGTATGAGAGATACTATGCTGATCCAGAAATTAAACTATTTCACATCCACATTTCTCATGGCCTCATAAAGAAATAAATCTGCAGTATTACCAGGCATTTTTATTTTTTCAGACATGTTTAATTTTTAATAACTTTAAAATGTATGATTGCAGCAAAAAGTAATAACACATCCATCCCCATCTTCCCTGGGAAAATAGAAGAGACAAATGTCCAGCTTTTATACCTTTTCATCTTGTTCCGTGAAAGTGCCGCCAGTTCCAGATTTCTTATTGATTGCTTGAGCCACACCAACAACCTAGTGTATTCCAAATGGAGTGATTAGGTAATTTTTAGAAGTCTGTTTCTGGATTCTATTTCCATACACATTTATAGAAGATAATAAATGATCATTAAAGGTATTTATTTGGTTGACATTTAGGTAAGATATTTAAGCCTGTTTTTTCCTAATGTACAGCTGAGCATGAACCTGATATATGTATAAAAAAAAAAAAGTGGCATGAGTCCGGGACTCATAAAGAGGGGTCAATTTGATCAAAAATTGATTCTATAAATTGGAGCAATTCCTCACCAAGAAAGACTATAACAGTTTATACGTTTGCGGTCAGAAGCCAGATCACGTAATAACCCTCTCTAAAGCTCATCTACTTGTGGGTGTAGGAAATACCCTTCCTGCTAGCTCTGACAGAATTTCCAAGACATAGCCTCCTTACCAGATCTGAAATTTGGCTACAGTGACCTTTTTGCATTTTGTATCTCTCTAAATCTGTCTGGATTTTCATCTGCTGAAAAATAGCACGTGAAGGTTGTATTCCTGCCAGACTCAAGTTTGTTATTCGAACTCAGTATGTTTTTAAAGGCAGGCTTTTACTAAGATGACATTAAACCAACACCAAGAAGAGACACTTTGTTGTGCTTCAGCTGTTAGTTAGACTGTCCTTGTCAAGACACGCTGATACTATGCTATTTTTAATTATTTTCCCTATGGAGCAGCTCATAAAGAAGAGAAGAATCCTGGTTTACAGGTAAAGAAGCTAAGCAAAGGGTAAAAAGTCATTCACAGGTCCTGCAGGATATTTATGGTAGACCTAAGAAGCAAACCCACATGTCCTGATCAACTTTAAAGGCTTTCTGTTAAGTAGTTCTTTCTGCTCTTGGCACATGGGTTAAGTCTGAGCTTTCAAATGTATAAAAACCATCATCCAAGAAACTTCATAAATTAAAGTTGCCCATGTAAGTAAATCAGTGCACAGAGAGTAACAAAGAGGATTTACCTGAACTAGGAAACAACTACTATGATTTACATACTAAGGACATCAACAAACCAGCTCCATTTATTTTCTTTGTTGGCTTGTCTCCTTTTGGATTTAAGTGGAAGAAAATGGAATTTGTGTGACAATAAACCACGCCAGATTACATATCTAGTCTTATTCTTACAAAGTTCTGTCTAAATCGTGTTATATTTCAGGTGATTCTTTTTAGTATAGAAACAATCTGTGATAAAATTTGATTTCAAATTTCTGGACATAATTCCATAAATTGGGAGATTAAATATGTTTTTTTCCCTTTAGGGACAGTCAATTAAAGTCCGAGCTACTGCTGCTTTTGTAACTGCAGCATAGTTAAGCAATAAAAATGATTTTTCCATCCAGGATGTTGGTTTAGATTTTTGAAAAAGTAAAATGAATGTAAGAGAACAACAGAGCTGTTTAAGCATGATGTTTTCGTTACTTCCAGTCTTCATGGAGTTCAATTCTGCACACTGGTGAGAGCCTCCCAGGAAACCAGTCTATCCTGCAAACCACAGAACTCCTTATAACAATGAAAGTGGAATTCAGATCTTTGCTTAGTACAAATTCCAGTTTCTAACGCAGGCTCTAGCTCTCAACATTTGGGGGAAAATGAAACTGGGTGGTTGCTTTGGACTTACTCTTACATACCTAACATAGATGTCATCTGTGGTAACTTGGATCTCTTTTTCGGAGCCCAAGGAAAGCAAACGAATTTAAAGAGAACTTTGTACAAGTCAGTATGAAGGGAAAGTGAGCATTTCTCTAAAAAAATAATTCACTGGGATAGTAATTCTGTAGATTCCCCAGTGCAGTTATTCAAGTTGTGTACTGGCAGTAATCACTCTGTCCTGTAAACTAGCTTAAACTTCTAGATTCTGTGCTTATCCTTGTACTTCTGTGCTTCTTCTCTTCTGAACCATAAATTAACCACATAATTCTACAGCAGACTAAAATTGGAAGGCTTTCAGGAAGAGAGACAGACTAATTTTAGTTGAGATCCCTGACCTTCTCTCTTGATAAGGTGAAAATTAGAGGCTTTCTAACTCAAACATTTTGTCATTCCATTAGAAAAAGTTTATTTAGTTTTATTTATTATACTACACATTACTAATGCACATTCTTGTTCTCTATTAAATCAAATTATTACAATAAGTGTTTCTATCTTATGCAGAAACATCTCCTAGATTATAGGATTTCAAGGCCTTAGCCTTTCCGTAATATAATTATGTTTCCACTTCTTTTGATACTTTGCAGTTTATTACTAATCTGACTTTAGGCTTTAAAAAAATTGGGGAAAGTATAGTTGCCTTGATTTGAAAAGTAAAAAAAAAAAAAATTATGTTCTGACTGTCAGTGAGTAATTACAGGTTTCTGTAACTGATCTTGAGAGTGAGGTGAACTCAATGCTGTTTATCAGAATGGATGTGAAATGGTACCTTCTGAGGAAGGTGCCAAGTGCAGGGCAGGGATAATTATGTCTGAGCCATTACTTATATTGGTACCCAGAAAGGAATCCCCCAGTTTGTGGTATCAAGCTGAAGAGCGGCACCTGGAATGGATATAGGTTAAGACATACCTGAAAGAAACAAGTAGCACCAGAGTGAACAGTGGGAGAAGGAGGCTGGAAACTGGGAGGAGCTGGAAATCACTCACTAAAACCCTGCACTTCCTTACAGTTAGACCTTTTATTTATTTAAATGGCTGGATCATACCTTCTGCTAACCTCAGTAAATCTGCTCTGTAGTAAACTCAGAGGCTAGAATGTGCTAGCACAGATGAAGCCCACCTAGACTTGTACAATAACATGAAAGATTACATGATAAGAAGCCATGAAGCGTATGCAAAACTTCCAATTCTTTTCAGATTTTTTGGCATATTTAAAACAAATTATTGACAAAGCTGCAAAGAACTTCCTTTGTTTGAGATCCAACAAATGTAACACCTGCGCAAGATGTGAATGACAGTTCTTTTTTCATCTTCCTTTTGGGGGATAAACGGTATCGGAAGAAAACTGTGTGGTGTGCAAATTTAAAAAGCTGTATTTAACTGTTAGAATCATAGAATCATAGAATAGTTAGTTGGAAAGGACCTTAAGATCATTTATACCATGTCACCCAAGGCTCTGTCCAACGTGGCCTTGAACACTGCCAGGGATGGAGCATTCACAACTTCCCTGGGCAAAAATCATTAATCATTAAATTCTTAATGGCTAAACTGAAGAAAGGCAAACAGTTTTATTTTTGTAATGGAAAAGAAGACAATTTACTATCTCTCAGCCTAGCCTTCCCAAAATACTGATGTTACAAATAAGGTCATTGTTTTGCAGTGTGAATCACTGCCAACTGTGGGCTAAAAAACATCTGTCTGAAATAAAGCTTAACTGTCAGCTCAATTCCATACAACCCAGCTTTTCGCACAGTCCACCTCTCATTTACTTCTGTGAGGAATATTTCTTATCCTGCAAACTTTCTTATTGTAGTAACGATGTACAACTAGTCTTGTGTACTTCTGTAGCAGCCTAAGAAATCTTTAGCCAGTCAATACATGTTTCTGTTAACCTACATAAGCAGAGTTCAATAGTTAGGCCTTTTCTCATACTACTGTCTTCTGTGGGTATTTTATTATATTTGCATTTTATCTTTTTCAGTTGTGATCCAGCATGAGCTAAGACAACTTTCATGAGGTCAGAAGCTCCTTAAGGCATCCAAAAGGTGAGTACTTTCATCTTTTATATACATATCCTCTCCATGAAAGGCAAGTCTGTGGTGCTTAAACAAAACTATAAAAAAACAGTTAAAGGACAATATTAACATAGCAGAAAGATGAATTAGGCACCCTTTGTTAGCACTACAGGTTTCTGATACATTAACAAAGTCATGTGTTCCAAGAGCATTTAGTTACTTTTAGATCTTTGTCAACATCTTTTAATAAAAACTTTTAACTGAAGAGGGAGGGAGTAATGAGAATAAACCCGCTAAAAATTCATGTTTCTCTTGATAATGATAAACATTCTGTGCAGATGCAAACCTTTTTGTTGTTTCAGTTGCATTCTAAGCTTTTGAAGACAACTTCGTAGTGTGTGCCATTTTTTTCATGCAGAACAGTTTTAAAAATTAAACTGGTCTAAATTCTGGCCTCATATACAGCAGTACAAATTCTAGTAAACTCCACTAAATTCTGCAGAATATGGCATAGAGACAGTAATGAGTAAAAGCTCAGATGGATATTATTTAGCCATTGAAGTCTTGCCTACAACCAGGTATTTAGGAGGAGATGTAGGAAACTCAAGAGGATCTCTTCCTGTTACTGGAGTAAATATGTAATTAGGAAAAAAGCAAATCATGTGGTAGCATTTTAGGCCATTGAGGACATATGCCTCTATTTTAGAGAATACTAAACATAGTATGAAACTAAAATTCTCATTTTTAAAACTTACTGTAAACAAATCTAAAATAACAGTAGGCCTCATCTCTGAATCTCTATCTGGGAATTATGTTCACACCAGCAGAAGATTTGAATCAAAGGTGCACTACTGCTCTGAGTTCAGCTATACAGAGAACTTAAGTCATCTAACAGGTACATAGAAAGTGCAAAATCTTTGTGGCAATAAACAAGACATATCTGAGATAAAGCTGGGAGAATATTGTAAAAAAAAAAGACAGTCCACTCAAACACCTGCTCATGAAAGCCCTGTTACAGTCTAACAAAGGTGGTTTTAAGTAACTTCTGCACAATATTTTATGTGTCTTCAGTTCTCTAACAGGCAGTCACCAACTGAACTTTTACGAAAGTTGAGTCCCGTAGCAATAAAGCAAAGATATGTATGTATGATTTCTTGTCATTCTCTTACTATGCCTACAGAATTAACCTGTGTATTTCTTGGTCACCCATGTCAAAACCAGTAGGAAAGAAAGAGGATAAAAACAGCTAGGGAAAGGGGATGACCACTAGAAAAGTTTATGGTAGAAGACTGGACTGAAATAAAACAAGACAAAGGGAGAAGAAAGACTGAAATAATTATCTGCTTATACTTTGATACCTGTGAGTTTATGACTTAATCCCTAAAGTAACCAGTGAGCTGTTTAGTGCTATGTGCTCTTTTTCACAAGCTTTACTCCCAGTCTGAGTAGGTAGGTGGGATTACAGAACAAGGTGTATCTATAGTAGTCAAGCAGCTCCTAACAAGAGCCTTCATCCAGGTTTGCCATATTGAAAACACGTAAGAGGGAGCAGAAAGGAACACGCTGTATGTAAAGTACCTTAGTGGTCCAGCTTTCTTTGAAGTCATTTGGAAAAATTCCCCTTGGGTCAGAAACCAAGTATTTTGGTATTTTTCATTCAGATCATGAAAGAGAGACATACACCATGAAACAAAAAGCAATTTTAATGATGGAATTGTTCCCTTACTATCACTTAGTATCTTACTATTACTTAATCCCAAGAAGGGAGAAAAAAACCCTCCAACAATTACTGAGTCAGTTCCACACCTTTTTACCACATCTGAGGTGGTAAAATTTCTAATTGCATTCCTAATTGCATTCTTGCTGGCAACACAGGTCATCTTCCAGTGTTGCTACTTGTTCTGTAATCTTTCTTCTCAGTCTGTACCAGTTATCCCATTTAATAAAGCCTGATCCACATTGCAAGGATTTTTTCTAATTATCAGAGCTTTATTTTTACTATTTTCTTGCAATAGCTGACTCCTGCCTCCAAAAGTAGCAGGCTACCTAGAGTACTACCCAGTAGGTGATGATTGATGACTTCAGTGCTGATGACTGTGCTCTGAATTTTATCTAGATTGCTTCATGCTGCAATTTTTTGCACATTATGATTACAGGCCTAACTCTGTGAAAGCTGTTCAGCTCTACAGGCAGCTAGTGTCCTTTATAGTTGTTTTTTACTTCAGCTGACTTGACATAAAAATGTAAGTAGTATAATTTTATTTCCTAAAAAGATATGGTTGGATTTTTATTTACTTGGCTGGCACATGAAGAAAAATTACAGTAAGCCAAGAAATGGTAACAGGAAGAGGGAAACTCAACTTGTATCCCATCTTAAAGATGGGAATGCACTTGAGAAGACAGACCAAGTGGTTTTAACTTTACTTTGCTCTCCTGGTCTTGCAGGGGTTTGACTCAAGCTTGTAAAATTATCCTGCAGGAACAGATTTACAGGCTTTCATTTTTAATCATGAAAACTTTCACATCCTCTTCTATCATTCCTGCCAGCAGTAGCCAGCACCATTTTCAGCAGTGAGGCTACATGTCTCAACATAATCTGAAAATCCACCCAAGAAGCAAATTACTGATCTCCATAATCCTGCAGCAAGAATGCTTCTGGAACTTGAGTCAGCTGCTTGAAGTTACAGCTGAGCCCAGGACAATTGGCTAGATCTATGCTATACTGCAGTGACTGGGATGTATTATACCTAAAGGATTCACTGTGGGAGAGAATAACTTACCTGGCTAAGAATAACATGCCTGGTCACATTTTATACAATAAGATTCAACAGGATATTTTTAAAGGCTGTTGTAAATAGAGCAGCACTCCTAATTTGTTGGAAAGAGCTTCCTAGTGACAGGAGATAAGACAAAGTAAACAAGAAACTAAACTATCGGAGTGAGCATTGCCAAAATAAAACATTTCAGTAGCCAATTAGTAGGAAGTTCAATTGTGCACACTCAGAGCCTGGAAGATTAGGTCTCAATTAATTCAGCTAAAAGTTCCCATATGAGAAATCCTACAGATTTGAGTAGAAATTAAACTGAAATGAATTTTATGGAAATTATTTTGCACAGCTGAAAAAATGAAAGAAATGAATTTAAGACCAAACAAAATCAGAAGGAAGTGCCACTGCACTCGCTGACTTTTTATTAAAGGAGCTCTAGAATGCAAATGAGTAGCATGTATAGCTTCTACAAAATTACAGGTTTAAGGTCACACCAGGAAAGAAAAGCTGCGTTTTGAGATACACAGTGCAGACCTGCCACAAACTTAGGTCTTCTGCCAGTAGTGGTAAGACTCTGTTTTCTATATAAGCACTGAAATGGTTAGCATTAACAGCTGCAGCTAAAACCTGTGGCCAGCAATACCAGTTTCTTCTTGCAAAAGAAATAACCACAATAACTCTGTGGTACAGGCTGGCTAATAGTAACTTTTAATTAGTGGCTTTTGTACTACTGAGGGTACAAATTCAGTCTGTTTTGAAGGGTTTTATGTGTTCTCTGATACATCTTGATAATCCAAGTAGCAAGTCTTACATACTGATGCCTAGATAAATATGAATCTGCTCTTACAGAAGAATCACCAGAAGAGAAAACCTTCAAGGATCAAAATGCAGTCTTTGCTATGGCTTCAATTCACCTTATGACAAATGTAAATACAAGAACAGATGATTAAATTATTTGACTTAGTATCAGTATGTTTTAATTGTTAAATAGAATACAATTCAGGTTACCCAAGGCCTTTCTTCCTCCTTGTTTTCTTCAACAGTGATAACCAGCAAATGATTCAGCCTTTCATGCCAGAAAACATCACCTGGTAATCCTTTCAATCCATACGATGGGATTGAAAAAATTTCTGTTTAGTTATTAGAGATTGTGTAGGAGGGGTTTACAGATATCAAGAGTCTGTTCAAAGCCCCTGAAGTGAGACGCAAAGCTCAGTCACTTTGCATTTGTAATTTTTCATGGGAAAATGGGAACTCTTCATAAAGCTGACACTATGCAAGCCTCTATGATCTAATCTTAAAGAACACAACCAGCAGAATTTTCTGCATCTGAAATGCAATGTGTCTGTGGCATTTCTGTCAGCAAGAATAGGTTGATTAGGGGATTAAGAAAAGCTCTTTTACTATTAAGTGAACATAATTCCATTCTTCATGCGTGTCTGTGTGGAGTTTAAGTCCTCTTATTGCACTGCTTTTTTCTCACTGATACTAGTTCCTGGGTCCTTTTTTTTTATGAGCTCTTCTGTGAATCAAACTGTTTTCTTCTTTTCATCTATGGAATTTCTTACTAGCTGTTATTTTTAAGTAAGACTTTTGTTTCCCACATGCCTCATGAAAATATAGGCAAATGTGAAAACCATCTACTGGGAAAACCTCCATACTTTAGTAGGCCCAGAGGATTTAATAATCAGCATGAGATTTTCTTCCTTTCAGTTACTCTTTTGTTTAAAAAAGAAACAGTATTTATACTAAACAAACACACACACACAAAACCCCAGTTGCTTCTCTTTCTCAGTGCTTATTTGTTTATGTGTTCCCAAATCATCTTTTGACTGTTGTTTCTGTCAACTTGGGCTAAGACAGCACTTACTAGTCTCAGCATTACTAGAGGGGCTTTGAAGATTTTTAAATCTTATCTTTTTATTTTATTTTATCTTATTTTTTTAACAGGGAGGAGCCAGTTTGGTTTTGCATTTTCTTGGGAGAGGTGGGGAGGGTGGGAGGAGAGAAGAGGTTTAAAGAGAAAAAGCAGCAGAATGCACATGGCAAATTAAGGACTGACTGACTGACTCCCACATCTCTCCAGAAATGTATCAGCCATTTGTTATGGTGTGAGAGGGAGAAAAAACTTCTGGTAGAGACTTTAAAATCAGAAAAAAAATTAAAAGTGCCATCCTTTCCTATAAGAAATATTATAATTTAGCCCCTTCAAATTACTTCCTATGAGTGGAGTGTTACAGGCTCCTCAAACTGAAGGTCAGCTGAACCTTTCAAAGTAAACCAACTCCTGCTTCATTTCCACTTGCTGATGCACTTAGGACTAGAAAGCTAGCTAAAGATACAGGAGGTTTATTCAGCCTGTAAGTCATGGTGTATTGGACCAACATAGTACAGCTCTTACTCCTTTCCCCACCTACCAGCATGACCCAGTGAGAAGTAACTACTTTCACACTGCCTGGCTAGCAGGATCTTATCATTCATTCCTAATCCAAACTACATACAGAATAGCATTTTTTTTAACAGAAAGTAAATGTGATTGAATAGGTGAAATTTAAAGCCTTGCATCAGCTTGACATGGATCACTGGTCCCCAGTAGCTCTACACACAACATCTGCTTTGCTATTCAGCTGGCCCAGGGCCAGCAGTGGCTGCTGCCAGTTAGAAAGGTGAAGTCCTTTAAGCAGGAGAGGATCAAGTGCTGTCCTTGGAAGAACTGAAAAAAATATTTTAAACCAAAATTAGCAGTTGGTGAAAAAAGAAAGTTCTGGCTGATCATCTGGGTCAGCTAGAATCTTAATTCAACAGACAAGTTAAATCAAGAGTTTAATCAATTTATTTAACAAAAAAATGTTCAGTGCAGTCAGAGTCAAGATGACACATTCTATAAGAAGAGTGAAAGATGGAAGAACAAGAAAAAGAAAGTATGATGTCTTCAAACCAATCTTGGCAGCATTTCTTTTTGGAGTTTGAGCTTTCTGGACACAAACTATAAGTACTCTGAAAAAAACAAAGGAATTACAGTAAAGAAACTGTCCATCTTAAAGCTCTGACACACCCTACACAGCACTTTACACTTTGTGAGCATTCTAAGAACTAGTGATGTGGCTGAAGGCTACTATGTTCAGGATCCCTAAGTAAAACAGTGGACCTCACTTTTTTTCTGTTCACTGGCTTTCATTGACTACACTGATTTCACATGTCAAATACTCAGTGCAAGAAGGAGTTATTAGTCCTTAATAAGGACCTCATGAAGTTGAAGCAAGCAAAGTGCAAGGTCCTACACCTGGGTCAGGGCAAGCTCAGGCACAGCTACAGGTTGGGCAAAGAGATTCAGAGCAGCCCTGCAGAGAAGGACTTGGGGGTGTTGGTACATGAGCTGGCAGAATGTGCTCGCAGCCCAGAAAGCCAACCGTATCCTGGGCTGCATCAAAAGGAGCTTGACCAGCAGGTCGAGGGAGGTGATCCTGCCCCTCTACTCTGCTCTTGTGAGACCTCACTTGGAGAACTGTGTCCAGTTCTGGTGTCCTCAACATAAGACAGACATGGAGCTGTTGGAGCAAGTCCAGAGGAGGGCCATGAGGATGATGAGGAGGCTCAAGCACTCCCATATGAAGACAGGAGGAGAAAGTTGGGGATGGTCAGCCTGGAGCAGAGAAGGCTGCGTGGAGACCTCATAGCAGCCTTCCATTATCTGAAGGGGGCCTACAAGGATGCTGGGGAGGGACTTTTCATTAGGGACTGTAGTGATAGGACAAAGGGTAATAGGTTCAAACTTAAACGGGGGAAGTTTAGATTGGATATGAGGAAGAAGTTCTTTACTGTGTGGGTGGTGAGGCACTGGAATGGGTTGCTCAAAGAAGCTGTAAATGCTCTATCCCTGGCAGTGTTCAAGGCCAGGCTGGATGAAGTCTTAGGGGACATGATTTAGTGCAAGGTGTCCCTGCCCATGGCAGAGGTGTTGGAACTAGATGATGTTAAGGTCCTTTCCAACCCTAACTATTCTATGATTCTATGATAATAAGAATTCTCCCTACAGCAATAGCATCAGACAGAAAGAGAGAACTTCCATAAGAAGTAGCATGGATGGGAAATACCTACAAGCATTCAATGATCAGATTCACATTGTTTTAAATTAGGAGTGATATAAGTTACATTACTTGTGGATGAATTTTCTGAATCACATTGATACTATGTGTTTTCCAATGCCTGATGCTAAGCACTTAATGTGTTTCTTAGCTCATAAGTAATAAATTTATAACATGTAAAACCCAGCCTCTTAGACAATGGTAAAACCCAATTTGTGTCCTCTAAAGAAATAACATAGACACAAGCTAAGCTGAAGTACAGTAACTCTTAATTGCAATCTGAGAATGCACTGAGATACACCAATAAGTATGCAGAGCTTCAATGCTGACAGATACTTGGTACAGGAACCAGGAACAGAACTTCTAGAGTTAAATATAGATATTCTACTTCTGCATCTGGGATTAAACTCTTCTTGACAATTCCCTTTGGCTTACATTACTGAAACTAGATATGATATTATTAAATTCCAAGCAAACATAAAAAAAAAAAGATGGTTTTATACTGTAAGATAATGACTGCCAGCTAATAGAAGTTTAAAGCATTAGTATATCTGAAAACAGTATTATATGAAGTAATCTCAATACTGCAACTTACCTCTTCCCTATGATTCTTTATTGGCATACAGAGAATACTCTGAGTCTTATACCCTGTGATCTGGTCAACTTCTGCATTGAATCTTGGATCCTGGTACGAGAAAAAGACAGTATTATTTGACTACTTGCCTAAAGACCAGTTCTTTTTCTTTCCTGGTTTAAAGGTTAAGAAAAGTACAATATTTGACTTAAATGTTACCCAGGATAACAAAGGTTCCCTTACTAGCTAATAATTATATAAAGTTGTTACTATCAGTGTGTTAAAACAACAACAAAAAAGCATGTATGTGGAACATGATTTCTTGTGGATAAATATAACAACTAGAAAGAACTGAAAAAAAACCCAAAACACCCAAACCCTAGGAGAAGCCTTTTTCAAGCCTAGACCATCATAACTGTATGGTTATAATAACTGTATACATGGACTAAACATCCCTGGTATAGCTTTTATCAAGAAGAAATTACAGAAATACACTGAAAGACATAAGTCCATAAAGGAACAAAGTTTCATGACGGTGGTTAGTGTTTTTGCTTTTACCAGAGATGCTTGTTTCATTTTTTTTTTCAGTGGAGTATTGTTATAAAATTCAGATTTATTTATATTTTTTAATACTTAATAAAATAAAACAGACTGTTTTTAAAGGCTGCTGTTCTTTCTCTGGTAAATAATTTCAAGTTGAGCATGATGGACCCAATTCAAGAATGAACTTTTAAACCACCAGTACAGGTGATGTCCTGTTGGAAGCAGGCACGAAGCAATTTTTTAGTCAGTTTCTGAGGCAGCAAACAAGCATTGAAAATAATCCCAAATAAAATCAAAGTGCTCTTTTTTGCTTCTGAAAAATCCACGAAGTAATGTTACCAAGTTCTGTAAACATGCTCAGATTAACTGAGATATGAAACAGTAATATTCAGCTCTTTATGCCTTTCTTAATTAATTAATTAAAATTACCCTAAATTCAAAATACATTGTGAGCATATCCAAAGAGCCTCGAATGAAGAGATGTTAAGCTGAAATATAAGAGGTATCCTCTCCCAGTATTGGATTCTCTTCCTTTTTTCATCTGGCCTTATATTAAATAACTCAAATTGCAGAGTGTCATTTCATTTGGGAGACCTCTATAGAGTTCAAACTCTTTACCTGGTTCTTGGTCATTCAGCTCCTATTCTTTGTATCTCAGGTATGATAGAATTCTCTAAAGTATTTTTAGTCACAGTACTCCAGTTTTGTAGACAACTACACTCACAATTTAATTCATTTTGGTGCAGAAGCATCTTACATCCTTACACATGCAGAAATGTAATCATTTAAGCGTCCAAAGATAAAAATGCAAATATTGGTGTGCACTGAGCAGGTTCAGATGGGACTGATATCTGACTGCTAATGTCAAACTTATATAATTTATTTTGATGTTAGCTAGTCATAGCTACATATTTCTGTATAAGCATGTATCTATTATACATACATTCTAACCATTAGCATGGTATCACGTTTGCATCTTGACTGGTTTAAGTCACTATAAGTCCAAATACATGTACTAAAATGTTTTTACCACAACAGCTGATAATATGGCCTTTTCTTTTTTCAAGAATTGTTCAAGATAAATTTTCTTGGTTTACCTCATAGGCATTCTTGATGTTCAGAGGTTGGCCTATAGCTGCCACATGACCAACAATGCCCTTGTTCCACTCCAGGCGAATGCAGCTGTTGGAAGCTTCTTCCAGGGTAGAGCCTTCTGCCACATCAAACAGTCGGCTTACAAGAAACTTCTCATTAGAGCTGTCCTCACAGACCAAGAAGAGAGAATAGCGATCAGCTGCTATAAGCTCATGAATATGTAGGAAAATTTTATGGCACAGCGCTGTGACATCTAAGTGACTAGAAATATCTTTCACAAGCTCTAATAGTCTTGAGCACTGATCCCCTGCACTGGTCTCAATTCTTGGAGATTGCAGAGGCATCTGTTCCTTCTTTTCAGAGCCAGAGAGGAAGCTCACTGCTCCTACAGAGTCCTTGACAAAAATCGGCCTTAAGGGTCTGTCAAATTCAGAAGCAGAGATTTTCCTCACTGGGGCACCAGGGTTGGTGGTCTCGGCACAGATAGGCTGGTGACAAGCACAGAATTCACTCTGGGATTTGGTTCCTTCCTTGCAGACTGGGATGGTGTGAACTCTCTCAGCAAACCATGCATTAACCATTTCTCTGTAAAACGAAAATAAAAACACAGTGAATGATGCCCAGAATTGTGCAAATAAAAAAGAATCTCTGTGAGGAAAAGATACCAAGCGTTCAGGTGCATGAAGCATGTGGGATGTCGTAAATTTTACTGAATCCAGACTTGAAGAGAAATATATACATATTTTATGAAAGTCGGAAAAATTTTCACTTTTGACGAGAGTAAAGGAATTCTCTGTGATTGTTTTTGCAGCTGCTTCTTTTCTGTTTATAGATAGTGGCCTGTTGCTTTCCTGTGATCAGAAGTGTAGATCAGAATTTCTACTTTTATTCAAAATTTCCGGTACATTATTATATTGAAAATTAGACTGAAACATTCCATTAATGGTTTATAGTGAAAAGTTCTGACCACACCACCCAAGTCTTGGAAGGCAGACGCACGGACTGTGAGAATGAAGACCTTGGGCCCACTGTAGAAGAGGATCTGGTTCAAGATCATCTTAAGAACCTGAACGCATACAAGCCCATGGGACCTCATGAAATCCATCCACAGGTCCTGAAGGAGCTGGCAAATGAAGTTGCTAAGCCACTGTCCATCATATTTGAAAAATCATGGCAGTCAGGTGAAGTTCCCAATGACTGGAAAAAGGGAAATATAACCCCCATTTTCAATAACGGGAAAATGGATGAGCCGGGGAACTACAGACCAGTCAGTCTCACCTCTATGCCTGGCAAAATCATGGAGCAGATTCTCCTGGAAGGCATGCTAAGGCACACGAGAAATAACAAGGTGCTTGGTGACAGCCAGTATGCCTTCACTAAGGGGAAATCCTGCCTGACCAATCTGGTGGCCTTCTATGGTGGGGCTACGGAACTGATGGACATGGGTAGAGCAGTTGATGTCATCTACCTGGACCTGTGCAAAGCATTTGACACTGTCTCACATGACATCCTTGTCTCTAAGTTGGAGAGACATCAATTTGATAGGTGGACCACTCAGTGGATAAAGAACTGGATGGATGGCCGCATGCAAAGAGTTGTGGTCAATGTTTCAATGTCCAGCTGGAGACCAGTAATGAGTGGTGTCCCTCAGGGATCGGTGTTGGGTCCAGTCTTGTTCAACATCTTTGTTGGTGACATGGACAGTGGGATTGAATGTGCCCTCAGCAAGTTTGCTGATGACACCAAGCTGTGTGGGTCAGTTGATATGCTGGAGGGAAGGGATGTCATCCAGAAGGACCTTGACATGCTTGTGAGGTGGGCTGATGCCAACCTGATGAAGTTTAACCATGCCAAATGCAAGGTCCTACACCTGGGTGGGAGCAATCCCAGGCCCAGCTACAGGTTGGGCAGGGAAGAGATTCAGAGCAGCCCTGTCGAGAAGGACTTGGGGGTGTTGGTTGATGAGAAACTTGACACGAGCTGGCAGAGTGCACTCGCAGCCCAGAAAGCCAACCATATCCTGGGCTGCACCAAAAGGAGTGTGATCAGCAGGTTGAAGGAGGTGATCCTGCCCCTCTACTCTGCTCTCATGAGACCTCACTTGGAGTATTGTGTGCAGTTCTGGTGTCCTCAACATAAAAAGGACATGGAACTGTTGGAACAAGTCCAGAGGAGGGCCACGAGGATGATCAGGGGACTGGAGCACCTCCCGTATGAAGACAGGCTGAGAAAACTGGGGCTGTTCAGCCTGGAGAAGAGAAGGCTGTGTGGAGATCTCATAGCAGCCTTCCAGTATCTGAAGGGGGCCTATAGGGATGCTGGGGAAGGACTCTTCATTAAGGACTGTAGTGATAGGACAAGGGGTAATGGGTTCAAACTTAAAACAGGGGAAGTTTAGATTGGATATGAGGAAGAAATTCTTTACTGTAAGGGTGGTGAGGCACTGGAATGGGTTGCCCAGGGAAGTTGTGAATGCTCCATCGCTGGCAGTGTTCAAGGCCAGGCTGGACAGAGCCTTGGGTGGCACGTTTTAGTGTGAGGCGTCCCTGCCTATGGCAGGGGGGTTGGAAGTAGATGATCTTAAGGTCCTTTCCAAACCTAACTATTCTATGATTCTAAGTTAAAAGTCCTCAGGAACTAATACATATTTGAAGAGGACACTGCAAAGATAGTAACTTTAGACCTTTTCATACAGTGGACATGAGTACATCTTTAGTGCTCCCCTATATCAATATTCTCATATTTTACATAGCACTTAGCCTAGATTAAGCAGTAATGGCTTATGCCCCATAAAAAGGAATCTATTTCTGCCTAAATGAAACAGCTGAATAGGGCAGAGGAAGACTCCTTAGACTGTGGCTGTCAGGATATACATAGGAAGTTTACACTGTAATATTGCACTTGAAAAGTTATGGTCCATACCATTGCTAAGATTTGGATTTCTGTGTACGATGAATATATATTCATATGAAGACAAAACTTGCTGGTTTAATTCTTTTTTTCTAGACCATTCCTAACTTTTAAAAAGTCAATTTTGAACCTTAATTGTCTCTGTCAAATCACCTGCAGCCCCTGCTATTTTTATGTCACCTATACACTATTTTTATGTTAACTTCCTCTGCTCTCTCAGGGTTAATGAAAAATGCTGTTTTGACTCAAAGCATAAAGTTTTGCTTGAAAACTGTCAGGCAGGAATATGAATATTTCTAATTCAACCCCCCTCAAAATAATGAAAAGACAGGCTGTTTTCATGCAGCTCTCCTCTTTTCTTTCCTTGCAGATGAAACTCATGCCTTATTCAACCCAAAATACTGAGTACTCGCAAAATTACACATTTGAAGAGTTTGTCATTGAACTTTAGTTTTTAACTGAACTCTAGTATTTATTTATCAAATTAACTTAGCACTAGAATGCCAACCCTAATAATATGCTCATCATAATAACTAAGTACAGCATATCTAGAATTATTCGTAAGCACATATCAATAACATGAGTATACTTTTTTCTTATCACCATAATATTTTCTTGCCAAAAATCTGTTGGGGATTTTTTTGTTTGTTTGGGGTGGTTTTTTTTTTGGTTTCTGGGTGGGGTTTTTTTGGTGGTGATGGTTGGTTTTTGTTTTCTTCAGTTTTGTTTGTTTGATACAGGGCTTTTTATTTCATTTACTCATTGTCAAGGATCTCTCAGAGCATATGACTGACTTTCAGAAGAAACATTTGTTTTCTGAATTACATAATGTATGGGCCTATGAACAGCAAAAATCCTATTAAAAGTCTTATCATTTGGAAAACTTTATGGTGGCCATGTTTAAATTTGGGATATTTTTTATTTGCTCATCTGACCACAGGAATTTCAAGAGCGAAGGTGGATGAAACCATGGAAATTTGTCAGGTTAGTCAGCTGCTGATCAGTTACATGTATCAACATATGTTCAGTATGAAAAGCACTGTACATAGGCTTTTTTTCCTTACAGAACAGCTTCATCTATGTTGTAGGATGCAATAATACAAGTAATTAACCATTAAATTCAAAGTAAAGTAATCGATTAAAATCTAAAATCCATCAATATAATTTTATTAGCATGCAATCCACAACAGGAAACTTGCTTGTCTTCTATTAGGAAGGTTTGAAAGAATTGTTCAGATTTTACAAGCATGCATCATTTGGAGATCTCAACTGTAGGCAAACATGCTATGAGACACTGAATTGATTTGCAAAATCATGTGAGGGTAATGGGAGCACCTGGGCAAAGGCAAGTCATGCTATTGCACCCATTCCACTTCAGTGCTAGCTACCTGGAAATTTTTTTCCCCTCAAGAAGTCTGACTGAAGTAAGTATCACTAAGTGTAGCACTGCAAAACCAAATTCTACTCTTATTCACACAAGTGCAACTCCAAATAAATGGATGACAGCCTATTTTTTATTTTGGCTTCTCTCTGCATGCTGTGGTCCTGATCATGCAAAACCTGATGTACACAGTATCATTTATAGCCCCAGTGCTCTTCAAGGCTGATTGGTCAGTGTGTTCACATAGGACATTTGTGGATATTCTGATGAGTCGAAAACCACTGAATGAAAAATTGGACACAATTAAGGTGATGGGAGCTTTGCTCACCGTAGAGCTAGGATTTCATCTCATGTTTTCACTTTTTCCATGAAGCTCCTGGAGCAGTGCTTGCTGTAGCAATAATATACCTCAATCGGCATCTATTATAAATTTTCTAGCAATCTAAAGCAAGTCCAGTTGCTGGAAACATGGTGCCAGAGAACACAATGAATTCCACTGTTATTCTGGAAAGAGTTTTGGTTCATTGTTTAGCTACTTATTTTTAAAGGAAGCTCTGACTTTTAAGTATATTAATAAAACCTACCAATGATCCTTCCTTATTACAGTAGGAATATGTATTTTTTGTGGAGTTACCTAATCCAAATGTTCTGCACCATAAAAAAGCATAAAGAACAATTATATATTATTTAACTTTGACTTTAATAAGATTACTTTCTACCACTTAAACAGGATAAATATTAAATGTGGAGACTGTGGCCATGTATTACTGAAATATACAGTTTGCGTAGGGCAATATCACATTTGCAAAAGCTGTTTCAATGACAGCCAAAGTAAGAAGCTAGCATTTGATAATCTTTGAGATTTTCATTTATTAAACTGAGAAAGCAGAATCAAAATTTGTGATGAAAATTACCAAAAGTATCATTAAGAAAAATGAAAAGCCTAAAATGCAGAAGTTTATAAGTAAACACAATACAACCTCAAAAATCGGTGCTGATACTTTTTGTCCTCCTATGTGCTATGTTTATGTTGTATGTGGTTTCTTTTTGTTTTACCCTCCTCTCCTCAAGAAAAGCAATTACCTGGAGATCTTACCCTTTTCTACACAAGATTTAGCATAAAGGCTGCAGAAAAGAACCTGAAAATGGGAGCTGGGTGTGTTTGAAGCCTCAGACACCAGAAGGTAGATAGAGAATAATTACTAGCTGTAAAAGAAGGTTTGTGACTTGACCCAGTTCTATGAGTGTGTGCGCTGACTTGATTTTTTTCGCAACATTGAGGATTGGCATTAATATACAGCAAGATTTAAAAGTAAATGTAATAGCCTGCTATCGATGGTGAGCATTCTTAAACTCCAAGTGACTAGGCATAGGAAGCTGTGTAATTTGTCCAGGCATGTTTGAAAATGCACATGGGTGAACCTGTACTATTGTGGAGTGACAGCTATTTGTAGAGCAATCTGAACGACTGTTTATTTACACATGAGGAAAGGAGAATATACAATGCTATCTTTTCACCTAGCTCTCTTTTACGCTGAATTTACTATGGAAAACAAACATTCATTTCTCTATTTTATGGAGGTTATTGAAGGATGTGGAACATAACTGTAAAATCATTTACATGAAAGTAATTACATTTCTTTCATAAGAACTGACTACTTGTTAGGTATCTGCACTATTTATGAAGCACTTTGACACTGAACAGAACTATACGTGGAGCTGCATAATTCTGAGTAACATATTCCTGTCCCCTTTAACGTCTCTTATATGACAGTCCAATAACTTGCCAACATAGAGGGCAATTCTCAAAAAGCTCTGTAGGTTAACAACAAATCCTTAACTATACTGTTTAAAGCATGGTTTTCAACTTCCAAGCATTTAGGCATTTTTATTTGGGCAACAAGAAAGCCATTCAAATTCAACTGGAATAAGAACAGTGTTCACTGGCCTTTACTGAATGCCTCTTCTAACAAGGAAACTATTTAGCTCATCTTACTCACATGCAGATAGAAAACCTAGTATTTCACATTAACTGATGTATTTGAACTATTTCAAATCCATGAAAGACTTGACATACATTTGCTTGTTGATACTCAATCTTATTTAACAATGCATGACAAAAAGAGTATTGTTACTAACACAACTACTTTCTCAGTACAGAATTAACTTGACAGATACATACCAGATACATACTGAACCACAAGTGAGGTTACTGGATATGAGTAACAAGTCCTATGTATGATTAATTAAGACATTATTTTTAAAGGACTGCAGGGAGAAACAAACACATGGGACTATTCTATTCATATAAATAGTCCTCAGGCACTGACATCGTCAAAAGCTGATTGTAAGAACAAGATGCTTACTGTAGAATTAAGTTTAGAAATTGAAGGAGTGTATTAAACAGGAGCAGATACTGATAGTGATCTACACAGATAGTTAAAACCAATGCAATGTCTCCATCCCAGCACAGCAATTGCTGCATGTTGAGGTGTCACATGTTGAGGCATCAGCATCCATTCCTGATGAACTGCATGCACCCTGTACTGCACTATGAACCTTTACTGCAGTGTGAGCCTCCACCAGAGAAAACTGTAATTTATCCCAGAAAATAGTTGTATATGAAGTAACCATTTTTTAGCCATTTCCATCAGCTAAATCCAGTCTTTCCTGTATAAAACACCCTACAAAATTTCAAAGGAGCATGACAATAGTGACTGCTGAATTTGGCTGGTGACCTCATCAGCAGATCCCAAAATTGGAAAGGAATTTTAAAGAGATAGGGATGAGAATGGGATGAAAATACAATGTCAGGTAAAATATTTAAAGAAAAAAAATTGTGTGATCCTCCCCTCTGTAATACTTGTATACATATGCACTTGTATATATATGCACATTATCTGCACTCCATGAGAAATCAGAAACTTCAGAGGAATTAAGACTCTTTGGCCCTGACAGGTTAAACACTGTACAGAAACTAGACCTGTCCCTAAAGCAGGAAGTTTTCAGTATGAACAGGCAACAAAAATAGAAAATCACTAAGTGAAAAAACACAGGCGCAAAGAAGCAACACAGTTTCAGCCAAGTCACACAGAACAGCACAAGTAGACCTGAAGTCTTCAGGTCTGTGACCTGATGAGAATCTTGCTTTATTTCCTCTGCTGTATGTATCAAAACATGCTGACCTGACACTAATTATTATTCTAGTCATACACTGGGCATATTAAATAATTTATTGTATCCACCTTTTCTTCATTATGATTATCTTGAAAACACACAGCATACTTCTGAAAAAAAAACCCAAACAAAACCAAACCAGTAAAGATGCTTAAAAAGTAACAGCCAGATTATAATTATAATGCTCCCACATGTAACCCTACTACATACGTAAGACAATAGCAATGTGAACCCGTAGCAGGTATGTGGTATCTTTGGAGAAAATGTGCAAAAACGATAAAAAAAGTAACAATGAGATGCAGCAATGACAATATACTACATCTTACTTATCTTGCACAAAGAATGCATATTACTGTACCATAAAAGTAGTGAGTAATGAGTAGCTTTCAGGGAAACAAAAAATAATTCCCCATTTTCTCTGTTGCTTATAAGTATTTTATATATACAATGTGCAACCTTTCAGCAGTTGTGTGGCCTATTTGCTAATCTGTCAGGCAAACCAGCAGCTACCGAAGACACACTTCAGAAGACGGATTCAATCCAAGCTTGCCTACTAGAAAACACCCACTTTCAAGTATCTGAATTCCTGTGGCCTAATCCTGTCAATGCTGAAATCAATAATATTTCAAGCTCAGCTTCATAATTATTTTCTTAGTTGCTTTCCTTAAAATAACCACTAGATGTCTTCAAATTTCTTTCCCACATCTTGACACAGAAATTATTTGAAGCATTAGCAACAGCTTGAAAACTATTCAGTTTTAACAAATGAGTTTGAAAGTCAGTGTCAATTGAATATTATACTTGCCTTCCCATTTTCTTGCCAGTACATCCTATTCCACAATCATGTTTTAAGTGTTTTTGTTTCCCCTCTGGCCATGGAAAGATTTAAATAAACTGCGTAAGGCCTCAATTGATGGGAATAGTAAACTGACTGTAAAATAAATGTTTTCCGGTTAACTAAAGAAGTAGATTGACAAAGTCAACAGTTGTTATTCCTTAAAACCTTTCCAATTGTAGTTACTAGAGATGCTATTGCTAACAGTGGTAGGCAAAGAGTTTTTAAAGACAAAGCATAACTTGAAGTCTGTGTCAATTTTTTTGCACAATGCAGTCAAATATATAAGCATACATTTAACTTCAAACATTTTAAGTGGCCCAATTGACTTCTGTTTGAATACAGATCTAAATTAAGAACTCTAATTCTTGATTCAAACCATGCTTGTGAAAGTGAAATACAACTTTCTGGAACTATGAAACAATGTAAATCTTGTCTGAATGCTCATATTATTTTTTAAAATAGGAGGCAGAGGTTCCTTTATTATTTGAAGCAAAAGTATTTGAAATGGAGGGTGACTACTAACAGGCTATTCATGGTTATTTTCAAGTTTTCTTTAACAACCAAGCTGCAAGTTTAGCCTTTCACAAAACAGCTTTCCTCCAAATAAGGGACTTTCTACTCACACTATAAAGACAGAATTCTTGGGGATTGAAGGTCAAATTCTAAAACACGACCTTTATTTCTCCTCCTATTTTTGAGCTTCTTTTTCCAAGCTCAAAACAATTAAAAATAACTATGTACGTAATGATTTTGTTGTGGAAAGCAATAGGACAATGCTGATGGTTTTGGTGAAAAGATGGATTAAAAGTTAAGTTCATACCTGCCTTGAGACCTCACTGAAGTCAGGCACTACTTCAGCTCCATTTAAATTCCTAAAATATGGGTTAAGTAGGACTTAAGTGGTGCAGAGGCCTTAGGATGGCTCTCAGTGCTGGGTTGAATTCAACATAATGCACAAATAAATGGGAAAATATATATCTTTTACTAAACAAATATATTTTGTGGCTATATTTTCAGTGCCAGAGCTAATACAAAATTACAGTCATTGAGCCCTTGTGTAGAGAGCTAGCACCATGTCCACACATCATGAAAGTCTCACTTAAGCCTCAAAGTTAGACTCATCAGTGTTTTCATTTTATATATGTGGTCTTGGTCCTAATCCCATACAAAGACATGAATTTCCTCCTCATGTGATGGTTCATCAACAGATGCCCAACACAACTTTCATGAGTTTCTACAATTTAGAAATATAAGATAGATACCGAACTTTCTCATCACTCACAGAGTCAATGTATGCCTCAGCTCCACTTATCTTCCTAGTTGCCAGAAATTTGACCCTGTCCTCTGAAGTGTTCCTAGTAAGAGCAAAAAAATGGAAATGAGATTTCAAACGCTGTTGGCATTATCAAAAGTACTATAATATGAAAACAAAGTTACCCTGAAATTACAGAAAGCAAAAGGACAGGTTAACTGTCAAAGTAGTTCACCCCATATTATTTTGTACCTGTTCTCTAAGGTTTACCAGTTGTACTTAAATTCATGTATTGTGCATGCACATTTATTTATTACCTAGGGCAAATGTTAGGTAGTGAAAGCACATTCTCCTTGTAACTGCTCAGTACTATCTGCTGACTAGTGTATCTTCACACCACAAATTCTGTGTAGGAGTTCAGCTTTTGGGGAATTAAAGATATAAATTGCTAGTAAGCTAGTAAGTGATTTTTTATCATTTCTCAAATGAAAAGTTTCTTCAGTCTATAGTAATTGGTTTAGAGAGTGTTTCCAAAATAATCCAGCACACTGCTAGCTCTATTTCCAAGAATAAACGCCAAAAATACTTAATCACATTTACAACTTCATGAATGTGAGTAACATTCCTTACTTTCTTGATTGCTTTTTGAATCTGGTGTTCAAAATATTCTGGAAGGATCTTAATACTTTGCAGTTATGAAGAAAGGCATAGAGACATAGACACCTTATTTGTAAGTGGTACAATTATGGAGATCGCTAAACCAACAAGAAAAATTTCCAAGATTTCATGGAAATCAATTTTTTTTCTGTACTTCATTCTTGGAATAGCTCTGTAAGCATCTAATAAAAGCAAGTAAGTGGGAGAAAATATTCTGATCCCTGCATTAACACCACTACTTCCTGTGGTTTTCAAGGCATGGTTGGAAGAATCAGCGGTCTGCAGTCCTCTTGTATATGCTTTGCTCAGGATAAATTAGAAAAGCAAGACCCCTTTCAGCATATTTGAACAATTTCCATAGGATTCTGTGCCTCTACTAGAAAATTGTTAGTGGTCCTTCAATCACAGAAGTTTAAAACCCACTGCCTACTTACTAAGGTCATGCTAGGGATGAATATGGCTCATACCTGTCTATTTTTAGGATTGTTATTTGTATGTCAGCAATATCTCTTGAAGAAAAAATACAGGCCAAAACGCATTTCAATGCGGAAAATCTTCAATAGCTGTCTTTGAAAATCCGAATCTTCACACACTTACTCCAAAAATTAATTTTCTTTCAATTAGAAAAAAACTTAAGCACATGTATATTACCAAACAAAACAATAACATAATGCATATGACATATAATATTTATGAGACTGAACTTCAAATAGCTGGCTCAAAATGAAAGACCTTTTTTAAAAGCCCTTAGAAGGCAAATATCCAAAATAATTTAGTACTCTAGACAGCACATTACAAACTGGTTGTCCACCTGCCATCAGGAAGAAAATAAACCCAAACAACTGTACTTGAGATTTCCCAAAGTAATAAATGTAACTGATATATTCAAGTAGTGCAATCTCTGAATTCCAGCAAAGTACAGTTTTTCCAGTAAATGCCACTTCTGGAATCCTAAATTAAGCACTATGAAGTACCATGCTGTTAAGGACATTTTTTTTTCCAAATACAAACCCACCTTAATTCATTTGTAAATATTTCCCAACCTTGCTAATAAGCCAAGATGTATTTATAATCAAATAATCTTACTCCCAGTGAAAGGCATACAAGACCTAGATTAACAATTTGTGTCTATCATGCCATACATACATTTAGGAAACCAAAGAAAAACTGAAACTGCAGTTGCCACTAATCGAGAGAACTTTTACTTTGGCGATTTTGGCAGTCTGCTTCTGATCTCAAAGAGCACTAAGAGAGAATCACTCCCATATTTTTAAGAGTAGGGACAAAGAAGATGTTAGAAATGCAGAAGTATTCCATAGGGATTTAAAACAAGTATTATGTTTGAACATGACAATGCATGGATTATTTTTCTGAAAGAAACATAAAAAGATAAAACTTCAGGAAAACCAAAAGAATGTTGATTCAGTCATAAATGCCATACAACTTTGGCACAAAAAAAAATCATGTATTTATAGTGTCTAGTTAGAAAAATTATATTTGTAGCAGCAGCTACAAAGAGCCATATAACAGTTGGGTAAACATAAAACACAATCTAAAAGAAGAATCATTTTACTTCAGAACGTTTCTGCTTTCCAGGAAGCCAGACCATGATAGCCAATTCTAGAACTTTGGAAGGGGACAAAAATAGCAAGAGGAGCTGGGGAAAGAAAAAAAAAAAAAAAAAAAAAAGGGAATAAAATAAACAACTAAAATTTAGTAGAAGCTAGGTATTCAGAAATGCTGGAACCCCTAAGCATGCAGTACCAAACTCTCCAGCCAGGTTTGTCAACCAGCACACACTATCACTTAGTCGACCAAATACAGCTGGTCACCAGCGTGTGCTGGTGACATACTTCCTCTTTGCTTTTCCGCACTTTGATCATACTGTAATAATACCAAATAAATTACAGCTATTGATATATTATCACTGTATTTCACTTGTATCCCTGCTACAAAATAAAGTAATAACTGCTTCGGTCACTTCCTACTCAAGGGATCACAGTTTATTCTACTCAAAGGAGGGAGCAATGTAAAGCTATTCTCCTGGATTATATGGTTGTAGGATTGCAACCTTGTGTTGTACAGGTGGAAGTCAGTCACCATAGGTTTACCGCAGAATATGTCAGCGCAGTTAGCCACCAAAGACTTGAGGAAGGCACTGATGTGGCCCGCCTGTAGATGCTATCAGACTCGAGGCATTGCAGGATGAAAATACAAGCATATACTTTTCTTCTACAACACCTTTTAGGGGAGAGGAGGAAAGCAGAAACAAATTTGTTAAGTAGACAACCTGCAGCCCTTCTCCCAAAGAATCCAGAATATGGATTTTTCTAATTGCTGTCAAGTTAAGAACAATAGCTAACACAGGCTAACTGTGAAGGAAAAGAAACGTTTTCTTTTGAAGTACCACCTTGGCAGAAAATACAATTTTTATCTAAACCATGAAAACTGATACTAATATCATTGACCTATGCAAAATGGAACAAGAGGTTCCATTTAGAAGAAACAGAACTATACTATGACTGCATGACATGATCTGACCCCTATACTTAAAAATAAAAATAAAAAAAAATCCACAAAAAAACACAAAATCAATAAAACAAATCTGCAGCATAAGAGCACCCAAAGCATTTCTTTGATAAGTATTATTTAGACACCTAATTAAAACATTTTGTGGGAATTAATAAAAGAACTACTGTATAAAACACTATGGGAATTAATTAGTTGCAGAGAAAAAAAATAATACCTGTCATAAAATTGCTAAATTAGGCTCTGATTCAAAGTTCATTACTATCAGTGGAAAGGGCTTTTACTACTCTGTAGTAAACAGTTGCTCTGGTCATCTTTTCCTATTCCTGCGTATAAACATTTGAGAAACAGAGACAGAAACTATCCATTTGCAATTGTGCCTTACAGTATGAAGTAGAATACGCCTCTGTGCTCTGAAAGGTACCAAATTCACTCTCCTTTTGGTCTATTGCTTTTAGCACCCATGAGGACTGAGAAGCAGTAAATTAAGACTAGAAAACAGCTGAAACTAGTTCAAAAAAACTCTGCTTTACTTGACAGAGTAAATATAATGTCAAGTGACAAAACATTAACAGCACAGTCTTTGTTCAATGTATTGCCATTGTAGAAGGATTCCACTAAAACAAAGCACAGCATTAAATGTTTGGGCATTTAACATGAAATGTTAACATTTAGCACTAAATGTTTTCATATTCTAAATAGCACTACAGTATAGAACATTCAACCTTTTGTAAAGTACATCAATTCCTTCAAACTGCTCAGCTGTACAGCATTTAGTGGATAAAATCTAGTTATAGTTTTCTATTTATACCATAAAGGCAAAAAAAAAAATCCAAAAAACACCCCAAACCATCCATGCAAGACAGCAGAGAAGAGATTTTTGAGACAAATGCAATGTTTCATCACTTCGAAAACATCCTAGAACTGTGGCCAAGCAAGAACTTCGTCAAGAGTTTTCCTGTAGAATTGAGAGCATCGCTATCACAGAGACATGCCCGAACTGTATTTGTGACCACTGCCTGTTTCAGACCCACGCAAACAACAAACTGTGTCTCAGTATTAAAAAAAAAAAAAGAAAAAAGAAAAAAGAAAAGAAGAAAAGACTAACCAAACCTCTCTGTGGGGAAACAAATCTGACACAGTGCATACTATTAATGAGCATTCCTATTTGTTCAATGCTACTTCTAGTTTCCAGAGGAAGTGTGACAGGCTGAACTAATAAAATGCAACTTCTCAAAGCTGCTAACACCCTATTTCCTGCGCAAACAAGCTACCTTTCAACTACACACCATGCCCTACCGTTCTGGAGAAGATCAACGTTAACTACTTTCATCTATACACCCAACACCTATGCACAGCCTTTAAAACCCACCAACATTAAAAGGCATTTTAAATGGCATCTTTATTACTTTTCTGTCAAATTAACCTAAGAAAGAGAGGAGACTGCATGACAGATGGTCACAAGAAAGCAAGTGACCCCTGAAGCTTTCAACCTTGCTGCGAGTCAATTATTAATGGGGATTTCTCTTCTTACCACCCCATCCCATGCAGAGAGGAGCAGCAGCAAAACCCCGCTCTGAATGCATCCAGCCAGCCCTGTTAAGTGATCTGGGACAGCAGGAAACCAGCATCGGTGAGCAGATGGTGCCAGCGGCTCAGAAGCAGAAGGGCAGAGCAGAGAGTAGAAAAGCGTGTGCGAGGAACCAGCCAGAGGACTTACAAACCCGGGCTCTCAGCTAAGATGCACCGTGGGAGCTGCAGACCGCCGGTGCTCTGCATCCCCACTGCTTTGTTTATCGGAAAATATTTAAAATTGAAACCTGACTCCACTTCTAAAAATAGCGGAATTTACTCAATTTCAACTTGAAGTCCCACTGCCTAAGTGTGACAGCGGTTAGCAAATACCTCGTCTTATCTCCAAAAGGCAACATGTCAAGGCAGGAGAGAAAAGCCCAGATGAGCTCTCCAGGTCTTTCCATTAGGTTCTTTGCGAGAACCAGCACCGAGGACAGGCGCAGCGCAGCCTCTCCCCCCTCTTTAAACCCTCCCGCCCAGCGGCGACCAGCAGCTCCGCCTGCGCCGCGCTACCCCCTGCCGGGGAGCCTCTGCCCCTAATGAGAGACTGCCCTTCTGCCCCTACGGCAAGCCCCTGCCCCTACTGGGAGGCTGCCCCCTGCTGGGGACTCTGCCCTTCTGTCCCTGCCCGCGCGTCCAGGGGCAGCGATCCCCAGCTTGCTGCCCTTCCCCAGGGCTGCAGGAAGAAGAGGGGAGTGGGGTGCAGCCCCGGGGTGTAGCACGATGTCCCCGGCTGCAGGAGACCGACCGCTCCCCTCAGCGGCTGTGCTTGCCCTGCTCCTCGGCAGAGCTCGGCTCTCCAAAGCTCCCCGTGCGGCGCCAGCGGCCGCGCACGGCTCTTCAGCTCCGGCGGCGATAACGCACCGCCCCCTCCTCCCGACGGCCGCCGAGAAGTCAAGAAAGGTGACGAACCCGCGGGGCGACTGAGCTCTTGAAGAGCAGCGCTTTGTTCGGAGAGAGCAGAGATACAACGCGCCCTCCCGAAGAGATGTTATCTGAGGCTTTGACATGTTTAGTTGGCGGGACAGGGAAAAACGTATTGCTAGCTACTCGCAAGAAGTTAGCTATGTCTGTTTTAAACCACGGAGACCGCAAAATAAATAAATCGAACCCCGGGCAGGGGACGTTGCGGACCCCCGAGGGCCGCGCTGGGGCTAGCACTGCTCGCAGCACCACGGCGGCTCGGCCCGGGAGCCCGCGGCATGTGCCCGGCGGCGGCTGGAACTGCTGCTCGGTTTCAGTTTTTGCGCTTTTGGTGAGGGGGGGAGGGGGAAATCTGTTTTTTCCCCCCTTTATTTTCTTTGTAGACATCTAAGGTTAATGGAAGAGCGACGTTTTGCTGGGAAGAAAGGGTCTGCCTTTATCCACTGCCGTTCCTGTCTTACCTCGTAGCTTTCCTAACAAAGTAAGAGCGGGTGAAGTCGCCGTGATCGTCCAGCCACGCTTCCACCGCTTCCTGCTCCGGCGGCGGGGCGCAGATGCGCTCCATGCTCCACGCCGCCGCTCTGCCGCCTCCGGCCGCTGCTGCGGCTGCTGTGGTCGATCTCCCCAGTCTCAGTTTTACTCCTGTTGCCGATGCCCTCGGCCGAGAGGGCCAGCGCCCCAGCTCCTCTCCCAGGTGCACGGCCGGCAGGAAGCCCGGCGTCCCGCCCCAGAGCCGCGCCGGCAGCACCACCTCAGCGTATCTCCGGCCTGTCCGCCTGTCCCACAGCGGACAGACTGCTCCAGCGGGAGCTCCACCTCCGCCGCGGCCTCGCAGCCTCCCGGGGGGCTGCCACGCCCTGGCCCCGCCCCGCCTGCCCCTGCGGTGCCCAGCGCGGTGGCGGGCGAGGGCAGACCGGAGAGAGGCTGAGGAAGGAGGTGGGTCCGCGGCCCGCGGCTCTCGTGCGCTGAAGTCGACCGCGAGCGTCGGCCCAGGCGGTCCCCACAGGGCTGGGGAAAAAAAGCGATGAAGAAGTAAATTGCTCTCCCGCAGTCTGGCAAAGGGATTTTTTTTTCTCCCATCCCCATTTCACAGTAATTTTCTTTTCAGCCTGCTTAAAAAAAAAGTGGTAAATTGGATGTCGCTATAGAGTATTTCACTGTTCGGTGTCAATATATGATCTTGGACAGACCTCAGCTGGGCTATGAGTACTGAAGCCATGGCTTTTCAGTCCTCATGCCTACGCTGAGGCTTTTAGATCTATTTGGGACATTTAATAAGCACAGCCTAGTTTGAGGATGTTCAACTCACAAGCCCATACTTTCTCTACTATTAGGCAGTAAGGATTGAAATTTTGGTTAATGCTGAGCATCACTTTCATGTATTATATTTCCATTCTAAGATATACATGTGCGCACATTTATAATAATTTGCAATCTGCATTTACAAAAGACCTTGCACAAAGCGTGATACGCATGTTTGATTTCCTGTGTCATCACGTGCAGTCTCTTTGAAGGTAAGATAGCAATAACAAATAGCAGCATGTTTCTCGGGAAAGGGATAAACAGGGTATTTAAAATTATTCTGTGTAATCAGGTGAGTAATATCATATGAAATGTTTTTTGCTACTCTTAAATCCCTTTCAGTGCATGCAAGGCAGTGCACTTCAGACAGAGCAGCCATCCCTGTATACCTTAGCAATTTTGTTGCTGTACTCATAAAAGACTCAGAGAGAGGTGGGATTCTGCAGCCTGAGGAGGGGCAGCAGCAGGACCTTCACAGCAAAGGGATTAAGAGCCTCTCCACGAGCTTGTTGAAAAGTTTTCTCTTCTGCATCCGTGTGTCACATCTGTTCATAATGCTCACTTGGACATGTGTGTCTTTTGGCTGTAAGAGTGTACAACGTGAGACACACAGAAATGGAAGTGTTACACGAACATTACTCTGTTATAAAAGGAGTCTCAGGAGAAATATGCATGGTGACCAAAGAGCAAATGCAAAGATAAAGTCTAAACCAGTTAAGACATACTGCAAGAGTCAAGCTGCTCTTCAAGACAAAAAGAAATCTTTCAGCGGGGAAATACAGAATTACTGAGCAAGCTGCATAAGCAGACAACATGTCAATAAATGAAGACCATGTTTAGTATCAAAACCTGGGAGTGTGGTATATTAGAAAAAAGAAAATAAACCAGTCATGTAACTCAGGGATTTCAAAATTTCTGTTTCATTTGAGGAAAAGGATTCTGAGGCTACAGTACACATGGCAATAAAAGCCTCTAAGATAGGCAACGCTTTTGGAAAATAACATACATTAGAATGCTTAAGAGGTATAACAAAACTGTAAAACATACAATTATAACATGCAGATTTTATAACTGTCCAAAATGTCATTCTCTGAACGGTCTCATAAGGAATATTGATCCTAGTACTGCTCATGCCATCTCAAAAAGCAATAGTAGAATTGTCAGAGGGGATTGAGACAGGAAAAATAAGAATAACAACATGTATGGAAATGCCTTTTCTGTAAAGAGGCAGAATGAGTTTGTTTGCAAAAGGATGAATGCAAATATATAATTTAATTACTGGTATTTAAAAAGTGAGAGGATTTTCTCTGTGTCTCATAGGAGAATAACAAGGTAATAATGAAATTAAGTCAGCTGCAATACATAGCACCTAATTTCATGTAATTAGTAGTAGCACTAATAGAAATAAGCATTGATACTGGAGTAACATCCAATAAGCCCCACAAGAACAGATATTGTACTGAGCACTGTAAACATGTAATATTAAACACTAAGCTAGCTGAGAAGCATGCAGCATCTGTGGACTTCATGCCACAAGGTGCTGGGTGGTGTTGGGTGAAGTTGCCTCTACTGTGGACAGCTGCCCAGGCAGGGCTAGTGTACAGAAAGGCGGGGAAGCTGGGCACTGCCACCGTATTGTGTGCTTTGGCTGGGGCTGACAGCCACACTATTACTTAGCCTACAGATAAGAATCTGTAAACCCAAGGCAAATTACTGTCTTCCTGTGGATTCAGTGGCAAGACAGCAGTTCAAAAGATTGTTACCCAAGCAAAGAATAGCACAGTCTTTCCCAAAATAAATAAAAATGGAACAGCTGGGGGGCTAAAGGGATACCTTCTCTGTATCTGATGGATTTCCATGAATAATAATGAACATGCTGTTTTCATTTTGAAGGTGGCAGGAGGGGATGGAGGCCAAGCATAACTTAGTAATGAATGGTAAAAGTGGAAAAAGTCTTCCATAAGATGGCTTCCAAAGTGCTCTGAAAATGTTCTGTGTATCTTAGCTCACACCCAGCTTTCCAGTTTGATTCCAGAACACTGATGACAGAATTGATGTGCAGCAGCTATAAACCTGAAAAGGATCTGTAGTAATGACATACAAATAATTATGTCCAGTTCAATTTTAAAAGCTGCTTGTAGCAAAGCAACATGCTTTAGAGCTCAGTTTGGAAGCCCAGATGCTTTTCCTGCAGCAGGCCATTCTATACAGGACTGGTTGATGGGAAAGCTTTTTTGTCAGAAAGACTTTACCTCAAGTCCTTCATTTGCATCTTTCAAAAATACTGTCATGTAAGGAGGTAAGAAAGATCAGGGGTTTTGTCTGTGCCAGGCGCTAACTCATGATAATCAGTAAAAACAAATATGGAAGTATGCAATTGGAGAAGTTTGTATGTGATATTTTATGCTCAAAGAACTGTATATTTGTTTCCCTTTGAAAGAGAAGGCTTTAGTCTTCTAGTTGACTTACTTGTCTGACTTACTAGGTGAATTGGAGTAGCATTTAGCTTTGCGAAGAACTGGGAATTGGCTCTAATTCTATGAGAATTTAAATCTGGAAAAGAGTTGGTCCATTTTGGTTCCTAAAACAAGTTTAGCTATGTCACGGTTTAAGCCGTAAATCATGCAGTTTGCTCACTCACTTCCCCCTCTTTCTTCTCCCCAGCTCCAGGAGGGATGGGAAGGAGAATCGAAAGAATGCAACTCCCACAGGTTGAGATAAGAACAGTTTAGTAACTAAGGTATAACACAAACTGCTACTGCTACCACCAATAATAATAATGACCAGAGAAATACAAGCAAAGAGAATACAACTGCTCACCACCCAATACCAAGCCTGACCCAGCCGCAAACTGAAATCTTTCACGTTCCTGCCCCCAGTTTTTTTACCATCCTGGGCATGATGTGCTGTGGTATGGAATACCTCTTTGGTCAGTTTGGGTCAGGTGTCCTGTTTCTGCTTCCTCCCGGCTTCCCCTGGCAGAGCATGAGACTCAGAAAGTCCTTGGTCAAACCAAACATTCTAAGCCGTAACTATAAACACTGGTGTTATCAGCGCTGTTCCCATGCCAGAAGTCGAAAACAGAGTGCTGCACCAGCTACTAAGAAGGAGAAAAACGACTGCTACTGCTGAACCCAGGACAAGCCAGTAATGCTAGAATATAATAAGGTAGAGGAAACTATTCTGCTTCTTTTATTAGCCAGCACTTTAACATGCATATGCGGACACACATGCAGTGGAAGAATCCTAATATTAGTAAAGCAAGTTTCTATTTCCCTTCCAGTATTTAAGTTGCATGATGAGAGTGAAATAGTAACGAAATGCAATTAATTTAAAATCTAATTGTTACTTTTAGTGATTAAAATACTAAACCACAAGAATGTCTTATCAGTTTATTCTCTTAGTCCAGTCCAAATAATTACTGGAAATGCTTCCCAAATAAACATAGCTATGCTGAGCTGCTCACACATTGCATAACCTGCCTTATCCTCTGGGATAACATTGCATGTGTCCTGCAGGAAGCCATGTAAAGTAGTAGCTTCCTTCTATTTTTATTTGAATGTGAGTGAGCATTTGTGTCAATCAAAGTACCATGAAAAATTATTGTTAAGCTCAGGAAAACAGCAGCTTCTCAAAGTTGTTTGTAATATGCAGGTATTTGTCTGGAAAATACCGTCTAACTTTATCTCACAAAAAAAAAATTTAGAATTTGAGTTTAACATGTTAGCATTTCATATGTCAGATGAGCATTATGCTCAGATTTTAACCTTTTCTACTTTGTATTGGAAGTCTCGGGGTAGATTTGAAGACTGTCATCAAGTCTCTTAGCCTTCTCTCCTTTAAGCTAAGCAGTGCCATATCTTTCAATTCTTCCTTGAACATTATGTTTTCCAACCCTCTGATCATCCTTTTTCATTTTGAACAGATTTTCCCAGACTGTCTCTATCATTTCTGTGGTGTCTCACCAACCTGGGTCAAGTAATTCAGCTGAACGTATATCAGTAATAATGAAGTGGAAGGGATATTTGAAGTACCTTGTAGGCTATGTTCCTGCTAATATAGTCACCCTTAGATATGCCATCTTGGCAACAGCCTGGTATTATAGAATCATAGAATCATAGTATAGTTAGTGTTGAAAAGGACCTTAAGATCATCTAGTTCCAACCCCCTTGCCATGGGCAGGGACACCACACACTAAACCATGCCACCCAAGCCTCTGTCCAACCTGGCCTTGAACACCGCCAGCGATGGTGAGCCATTGAGCACAACTGTTGCGTGTGGCCATCCAGCCAGTTCTTTATCCACCAAGTGGTCCACCTATCAAATTGATGTCTCTCCAATTTAGAGACAAGGATGTCATGCGGAACAGTGTCAAACGCTTTGCACAAGTCCAGGTAGATGACATCAACTGCTCTACCCCTGTCCATCAGTTCCGTAGCTCCATCATAGAAAGCTAGCAAATTGGTCAGGCAGGATTTCCCCTTAGTGAAGCCATGCTGGCTGTCACCAACCACCTTTTTGTTTTTCATGTGCCTTAGCATGCCTTCCAGGAGAATCTGCTCCATGATTTTGCCAGGCACAGAGGTGAGACTGATTGGTCTGTAATTCCCCGGGTCATCCATTTTCCCCTTCTTGAAAATGGGGTTTATATTATTGTCCTGGGTTGAACAGCAGCAGTCATTTTTCTCCGTCTTAGTTGCTGGTGCAGCGCTGTGTTTTTGACTTTCAGCATGGGAACAGCGCTGATAACACTGCTGATAACACCAATGTTTTTAGTTGCTGCTCAGTAATGTTTACTCTGACCATGGACTTTCTGAGTCTCATGCACTGCCAGGGAGGAGGGGAAGCTGGGAGGAAGCAGAGACAGGACACCTGACCCAAACTGACCAAAGAGGTATTCAAACTGACCAAAGAGGTATTCCATACCACAGGACGTCATGCCCACTATGTAAAGTGGGGGCAGTTACCCGGAAAGGTGAGATCACTGCTCGGTTGGGCTGGGTATTGTTCCGTGGGTGGTGAGCAGTCGTATTCTCTTCCCCTGTTATTTCCCTAATCATTATTATTTTTGGTGGTAGTAGTAGTGGTTTGTGTTATACCTTAGTTATTGGACTGTTCTTATCTCAACCCATGGGAGTTACATTCTTCTGATTCTCCTCTCCGCCCCTCCAGGAGCGGGGGAAGGAAGGGGGGGAGTGAGCGAATGGCTGCATGGTTTCTGAGTGACAGCTGGGCTTAAACCATGACAATTATCCTTTTTCCTGTCATCGGGAACTTCACCAGACTGCCATGATTTTTCAAATATGATGGACAGTGGCTTAGCAACTTCATTTGCCAGCTCCTTCAGGACCCACGGATGGATTCCATCAGGTCCCATTGACTTGTGTACGTTCAGGTTCTTAAGACGGTCTTGAGCCAGATCCTTTCCTACAGTGGGCCTAGGGTCTTCATTCTCACAGTCCCTGCATCTGCCTTCCAGGACTTGGGTGGTGTGGTCAGAGCATTTTCCAGTGAAGACTGAGACAAAGAAGTCATTAAGAACCTCAGCCTTCTCCAAATCCAAGGTAGCCAGTTCTGATAGCTACTGGATATTGTTGGCTTGTGGTGACCAGCTGTACTCCGTTCCGTTTTTCTAAATATTTTCCATGCAGTCAGGCATTGCCATACACATGCTACTTCTGCCAAACTGTATTTTCTTGCTGTTGAACTTTTTTCATTTCATCCTATGCTTGCAAACCATTTCTCCAGTTTCTCCAGATTGTTTTGAGTTTTATGCCTTCCCTCCAGCATGTACCTGGCCTCTCTGAGCTTAGTGCAAATATGCTGAAGGATATAGATCTGGACAATGATTAGGTACAATGCGAGTAGGTGAAACTGTGGGTGGACTTCTCAGCGTCATTACTGGTTTAGCTGGCTAAAGCTTCTGGTGCTTAGATGTGAGAAGCTCCTCTTCAGTGAACATGCACACATCTCTGATCTAAATGGGGAGATCACACCATGGCTGTACCATGTGGGGCAACAACAAACGCAGTGCGTTGACTGGGTCAGGAGGGCTACAATCTGACCACCCATGTAGGCTGTTTCCAGTTGCATTCCAGAGTCGCCTCTGGGCTTCTAACCCAGTTGCAAACTGAAGCTGTGATCAACCTGTTCTTTCTTTTAATGTTTACATAGAGGTTGGCAGAGTTTGCATAGGAGGTAATAGGTAAGTAGGAAAATTGTGTAAGCCAGATTTCATTCCAGGCCCTTCTCAAGTACAGAACAAATCCTTTTATTTTTATTCACATGATATATGTAGCAACTACTGGCTAGTTAGTTGTTTTCAATTAGCAGTTGCCCTTATTATTACTTTTGCTCTTAATTGTGATTTTGAATTATTGCTTTTGTACTTCTACTTACAGATACTTATGAAGTCAAATTATAAATTGTTTTTTTTTCCCTAATAGTGGTCACTGGGAGGAGACTCAGTGATGAACTACATAAATCAAAGATGAATCAGATGTTTTTTCATGTGCATATCCTCACAATTTGAACTGTACTGTTTAAGATTGTATGGGCTGCTTAAGCATGGGTGAGGAGGAGAATCCTGACTCCACTGGAGCTTCACCCATGTCAATGGATCCAGAATTTCATTTGATTCAATTCACAGCTTCAGTGCCTCTCTGCATTTTCAATTGACAGTTAGAAAGAATTGCCCTAGTGTGCAGTAGCTAACGGCATCGCTCCCATCACCTTGCAGCTCTATGCTGGTCTTTTTTCTTTTTTTTTTATGTTTCTTAAACATAATGCTGCTTCACTTAAAACTTTGCAGCAGAGAAATTCTGTAACTGCAGAAGAGAGCAGGATATGTACACAAATCTGTTGAGGATCTGACCAGCGCTGGCACAGTGGGCAGCAGGATATACAGGTCAATGTTTTCTGCTGCGAGTATTTGCATAACATAGACTGCCAGAAATGGAACAGGGGGAGAATACTCTTGTGGAGAAAACCAAGAAGTAAATCCACAGCAGTTTGAAATACAATACATGATGATCTTGTCATGTTTTCCTAATAAAAGGCTATGGAGCCTCACCCAGCAGTTCAGCATTGATGCAAGGTTTTAGAAAGACATGTCCCAGAGTATGCTGCTCACATAGTTAGTTTTCTTTGCTGCTGAATGTTTCTTCTGGTTTTGCTTTGCATTTATATGCTTTTTGCAAAATGTATGGAGCCTACGATGTTTATTTCCAATACATGAAAAAGTCATCTGCTGTCCCATTTCTGTATTCATAGACCATAATTCTCTGCTAAATATCTTACATACTTTGAGTTTCTGTAGACTCCCTATCATCACAAATTATTAGTATTGTTTCTCTTAGGAAAGCTTTTGGTTATTTGGAGGTGTTTTGCGTTTTTTTCAGCACATTTTCCTAGTATCGATATCTCTGAAACCACATAGAGGTGTTACTAGCAACAATGACTCCTACCAGCTATCCCTCATGCTGTACAATAAGAGCAACTTTTGCCCACTCTTTGTTCTGAGAGCATGTGTCTGCTTGGGTCTTGTTTCTTTTCAGTCATTGCTTTTCAATAGTCTTTGTTCTTTTAACAAACAACTTTGCCTTCTCTGTGTTAAAATCTAGTCCAGACTTCACTTAGTGATCTTAGTTGGTCTCTTTTAATGGCCTGCCCCTCTCATTATTTACCTATCATTTTTGTAATCTGCAGCTTTTTCCAGCAATAATTTTGTTTTTCTTTAGATCATTCAGAATGGTTTGGGTCCATTTAGTATTGACCACAGTGATAGCATACATTGCTGGGGGTCTTACAAAAAATGATGTAAGGTTGTGAGCTAAAGCCCTACAGAAATCCTAGAGAAGTTTCCTTTATCAAACTAATTCATAATCTCATGGGAAAATAGGAAGTCGGGGTTTTTTTCTGACAAAACTAATTTTCTGTGCTGACTGGCATTACTTGTACTATCATCCTTTAATTGTACACTGATTTCTTCCTGTACCAGCCTTTCCATCAGTTTTCCTGACATTGATGCCAGGCAAAATGATCTGCAATTTCCTTATTAAATAATGGAATAGTGCTTGCTTATCTTCTGTCTTCGGAAACTTGTCTGGGATTTGAAGACATGTTTTTCTTAGTTTGGTTCTTTTTAATTTTATCTTACTGGGTGTAGGGTTAATACCTGTTAAGCAGGTATCATTTTACTTCCTGATATTTTGGAATCTTAGTAGTGAACATATGTATTTCTGCTTTGACAGATCACATGAGGAATATCTTAGTAGCACAGAGCTGATTAATCTTTCTTGTACTGTTTGTTACTATCACTATGAAATCTTCATAATCCAGGATATAATATTCATAAAAGTGTATATGCAGTTAATGTCATTGTTTTTTGTTTCACCGTAATACGCAAAACTGGAAACTCTGTGAAGCATCCTCTGTCTAAGCATACACTGTCTAAGGTGCCCAGAAAATATGTATCACAGTACGGTCCTGCTACAAATAGATAAAAGTAATAAATTTGCCTAGAGCCAAAGTTTTAAAACATTTTATGAATCTAAAATTATGCTCTCACTGAAATTGTTTACTTAGAGTAACACAGGACTTGATCTTGTCCAGACCCCAAAGTAATTAAACTGTTGAACATTTTCTATTGATCTATGTGGAAGACATTTTTGAAAGATGAAGTGTTTCTTTGACTCAGTTTGCACTGTACTTAACTGAATAAATTAACTCTTTCTGACTCATGAGGAGGAAACACTTTTGTAGAACTGTGATCTGATTTACTCAGGAGAACAAATATCACTGGTATTCTATATGCATGGTTGGTTCTGGAAAAATTATTATGAATTAAAATCTTCACTATACTTTTTAAATGCCACAGCTGAGTCAGAACTTCTTTGTGCTGGAAGCTGTACCTCAGATATATCTCTTGCTTGGGTGGGTATATGTCATGGTTTAAGCCCAGCTGGTAACTCAGAACCATGCAGCCACTTGCTCACTCACCCCTTTCCTCCTCCCACTCCAGGAGGGATGAGGAGGAGAATCAAAAGAATGTAAACCCACGGGCTGAGATAAGAACAGTCCAGTAACTAAGGTATAACACAAACCACTGCTGCTAACACCACTAATAATAATGATAAGGGAAATAACAAGGGGAGAGAATATAAAACTAAAAGGGGAAAGGGAAAGAAAACAATAAACACAAGTGATGCACAGTACAATTGCTCACCACCCGCTGACCGATACCTAGCCCAACCCAAGCAGCAATCTGGGCTTCTGGGTGACTCCCCCCAGTTTATATACTGGGCATGACATGCTGTGGTATGGAATACTGCTTTGGCTATTTTGGGTCAGGTGTCGTGTCTCTGCCTCCTCCCAGCTTCCCATGCCCCTCCTAACTTACAGAGCATGAGAAACTGAAAAGTCCTTGATCAGAGTAAGCATTACTTAGCAACAACTGAAACATCTGTGTGTTATCAGCATTGTTCTTAGACAAAAGTCAAAAACACAGCACTGCACCAGCTACAGAGAAGGAGAAAAATGACTGCTGCTGCTGAACCCACGACAGAATGCCATCAAATATTCAAATATTTTTTTAATGTATGGAAGGAGGAAGGGGAATGGAGAAATTTGTAACCTAAAGATATCACAAAATCTTTGCTCTTCTGAACAAGCAAGAGAAGTATGTAAGAGATTAGTTTGTAACTAAAGCTAAGGACAGCACTGCTAAATGGACTTGTATGGGATTTCAATTGTATGAGATCAGTCAGGTTGAAAAGAGGCTACTATACACAAGTGTGTGTCTATTTCTGGATCCCATTTAATTTATTTTTTTGGAGGGATATGGCATACTCAGGATCCTTCCATTTTCTCCTTCAGTTTTCATGCCTATCCCTCAAGACATCTGTGGTGTTGACATTTGTTCAGCCAAGGGAGTCTGAATGAGTGCACTCACAACATACTATTGCTGATCCCGAATCAACTGCAATCTGATGAAGAGGTGTTCCCCACAGTGGCTGCTCATGCTGCCTCATCTCTTTTTTTCTCTAAAGCTTTGGCTGACTTGAGGATTTTGAGCCTTCAAAACCTTTTGGTGCTAAGTAACTAGTTTCTGTCTAGTAAATAAAAGAAGGAAGCTATTAGAGCAAATCAGCAAAATGGATCTTTAGACTCTCCCATCAAATAGCTTGGGGTCAGCACCACCCTGCCTTTCTGAAGCCACGTTGTATTTCTCAGGAGAATAGGGAATGATCCAAGAGCCATCAGGTCAAAATTATTAAGGCTACATAACTTTTCACACTTGGTGCTTTGTTTCTGAAATGGCTACTTACATTTAATCACTGTCAGGCTCACACATTTAGGTGAGGCAGGGGTTGCCTGTGGCAGTGTGTTTCTGCAGCATTTAGCATAGCCAGTACTTCATGTACTGCTGTAAAACCAACACAAATGACAGAGTAAAACAGTTTTTGTTGGAACCCAAATACCATTTGCATCTCTTCAAAGCTTTTCTATTAATCAGTGTCTCTCGATATTAGATCAATGAAGACAGCAATAGTTGTCACTGGTCCTGTGCTACAGATGGCTCTAACAAAATGGAAGGTTGATGTGATTTCACTTAAGCTATAGAAAAGGTTCCTGACATAGCTAAAATCACATCAAATGAGTCACTTGTTTTTAGTATTGTGTTTAGTCTTCTAAACCACTGGGGAGCAGTTTTTTCATCTATCTGTACTTTCTATAGCCATGTAGTTGCACAGCTACTTCTGTCAGCTTATACCATGTCCTAGGAGAGACAGAGTTATGTCAACAGTGTGGCAGACCTGATTTGACATCTTTGTTCCTAAATACAAGCCTTTGAAAGCAGCACATCCGTCACTGGTGACTGCCTGATCTGCTGGCCTGTGGGCAATCGGTGAAGGAGAAACTTGGTCACTGAGCCCTGAAAACAGGTAGCTGGCTTATCCCTGAGCAGGGCCAAGCTCATAGGGGTGCTCTGAGGGAGCTTGGCAATAGGCAATTCTGGAGTATAATAGGGATTTAGTGCCTGAAAGGGGCAATGGTGTGGATGTAGGTGGCTCTGTTCATGTCTGAGCATTTGGCATTTGGCTAGATACCTTCAGTTTTAAAATGCTAGCGGTGCCTTATGTAAGTACTCCTGGAAGCCACAGCCAACTATCAGTGACCACCTACCTCAGATTTTTCACTTTAAAAATTCAGGGATAAATTTATTTTCTTAGAGTATGAAAATGTGAATTGTGGCTTTCATCCTTCAAAAGCAAAAAGTTTAATTTTCCACAAAGGAGGCAGATACCTTCATGTTAGCTGTTTTGGCACCACTATACTTTCAGCACAGATTTTAGATCAGGGAGAATCAAACTGTGTGAGAACAAAGCTGTCAGAAAGAGCTAGGTACACGGGACAGTGATATGGAAATAAGTACATCATTTTGCTAAACTGTTCCAATTCAGAAAAACAATGTTAAGGAGACTCTCGATGAGCCTAAAACTCCTTCCAGCTGCTCATGAGCTACCGGCTGCACCTGACATTCCTGCTTTCTGGCTGCAAAGTCTGGTCTCTTTTTAGAAACCCACAGAAAAAACATTAAATTTTTATTTGAGTTTGTTGAATTTATTTTAATCTTATTTATTTTCCAAGTAAAATGGCTATGAGGAAACAGAATTTTGTGTGGTGTTCTCATGGCTCAAATAATAATACAAGCACCCTTGAGGAAATTAAATGTGACACAGCATGGGCCAGGCTGTGAGGAATTCTGAGTACTTGCAGTCTACAGCCTGGCTTCTCAGTCTCTCCTGCACCAAACACATTCATATTCCTTGCTATTTTCCTCCTTTCCATAGAATCATAGAATAGTTAGGTTTGGAAAGGACCTTAAGATCATCTAGTTCCAACCCCCTGCCATGGGCAGGGACACCTGCCACTAAACCATGCCACCCAAGGCTCTGTCCAACCTGGCCTTGAACACCTCCAGGGATTTCCATATGAGAGTGGATGACAGAGGGTGCAAAGTGGACTGAGAGGCAGGATTTTTGTGTGTGGTACCTGCCCTTTACCTTTTGTTTTACTTTCCTTTGTTAGTGATCTAGAAGAAGGACTTCTGCTGGTTTATAAGAATCTTGTGTTACCAAGGGTGCATGGTACACACTGCCAGTACAGGAATATTAACAGGTAAGAGCACATGCAGAAAAGAATTGCAGTATTTGGCTATAAATAAAGTACATTTATACAGACTTCAGACTCATTTAGACAGTGTGAACTGAATTCACAGTGCATGCATTTCAGTTGTAACTGCCAAAATCTATTTTATCTATCTTTGACAGCTGACTTTATGAGGTTTGTGAAGAAAAAATACTACTGATTAAATTTATTGTCAGGATTGGATTCTGTATTTGCAGGAAAATGGCTACTGCAGGCACCCTTCTGTTCCTCTGCTCTTACTTCAAGGTCCTAAAAACGCAGGATAAATTGGGAAACATTTGCCACTGTATGTTCTTTCAGCGTAAAGGAAACCTGCCATGTTATTGGTAATTGAACAGAATAGTTCTTTTGAACTATAGTCTTCTCTCAATATGTTGCTTAAGTGTCTTTCAGACATGGACTGATTTATTCTTCTAGCATTTCTGACCCAGGCAAAATCTTTTTGCTAGTTTATAGGACATAAATCACAGCTATTCTGTCTAGTTACTTAGTGTCTGACTCTTAATTTCTTTATCTTTTTCTCTGTGTGAATAAAAATATGACCTTATTTTGCTACTTGGGGAGATAAGAGAATAGAGTTCTATGGAAGGAAAACTAGCAAAAGGAAAAAAAAACCCAAGCAACAAATCAGTCTTCTTGATGGTTCTGAATTTTTAGTGAGTTGATGGATATTAATTTTATATGGATTAATATTTTCACTGATGCATGGAGTCTAATATTACTACTAGAAAAAACAAATTTTGCCATTGCTGTAATCTTGTATTTCGATTGCTTGCTATAGTATGGATAATTAAGATTGAAAAAAGTATAACTAAAAGGGTATAAATATGTATGTAAAAACAAAAGGAACAGGAATTTAAATTCTATAATGCTCATAGTTACTAATAAGGAAATAAAGTAGACATAAGTTTTTCTTAAATAAATCAGTAGAGTTGAAAGTGAATGCTGCAATTTCTCTCAAGTGCTTTCCAGCCATGAAAACTTGTAGAATGCAGATTTTAACACAGATGCAACTCTCTGAGCACTGAGCTAAAACATGCATGGCATTATTGTTTTCATTTGCTAACAGTCCTTGAAGGCTTAGGCTGTTTTTATTCAGAGTGGCTCAAAGCATTAGGCCAGTTTCGTCACTTTACATCTCAGTAGGAAACCTTCATATTGAAACAACCTCCCCCATTCAAAAATAAAGCCTCTTTCTTTTTTCTTGTCTTCTCCACTTACCTCCCCCTCCCCCCAGTATTTTTGCTGTTTCTCACTAACTGTTCTTATGAATAGTATTATAAAACACTTGCTGAAGCTTTTACTACTAGTTATTGTGGGGGGAAAAAAAAAAGTGTGAAATATCTTTCAGTTTCTTTGTCTTTGAATATCTGCTAGTTCCTTTAACCTCAGGATCCTTCAAATCCATTATCCAGCATCAGGCAAATCTGGGGGAAAGATGAAGATAAAATAGTTTGAACACCTGAAAATTAAAAAAAGAGCCCCATTGAAAAGAAACACAGTGTTAAGGCCCTCATTGAGAATTAGGGTGTCGCTGAAGATCTTGTGAGAGGACAGTACCCACACAATAAAGCTTCACAGCCTGTGGGCACTGAAGCTTCAGCTGGAGCTCTGTACTGTCCCAGATGGGTGTTAGTTAAGTCTCTCCTGTGCGGGTTCTTTGTTCTCTGTGGTTTTGTTAAGGACACCCTGAGCCAATTAAGGGTGACAATATCAAGTTTTATTGTCAGCAAGCGGTAAGCAGACAAAACAGCGCTGGGTGCGTGGGGAGTCTCTGCTCCGCCAACACGCACACCAATTCGTCTTCTGATTGTTCTTTTATGCAGTTTAGTTTCGTTTTCCAGGTAGTCCACTCCTCTCCTCGGAAAGTCCATCCCCCGTTGATTTCGTAACTTGAGCATGCGCGGTTTCATCCTCTTGAGGGTCTTGAGGGTCGTGGAGATGAAGCTAGTAGTCTTCCTCGATGACCCTTAACCTACTTTTGAGGTTGAACTCTTTCTCCTCTCTATCTCATGCATGCGTATCAGTAAACACCCGTATTGTCTTCCTTATCTGGGAGTTGCAGAAAAGCTGAACCTGTTAACTTGTGGCTTCACATTGTGGTTTAACGCTTGCAGGCATATCACACAGGCCTCGCTTAACTTAGCAAACTACTTACAGAGTTTTATTACAGCCACACCATCTTATCTGATGAACAAAATCTCCACATATTACAGTTTTAGGATAATTCAATTAAAATTCTGTCAGTCACAAAGTACATATTGAAAAAAATGCATCTGGATTTACTTTGATGCTTCTAGAACAAATGGCTCCCCTGCTTCAGGCTGGAATCTACCTGCTGTCTTGCTTCTTTCTCTCACCTAAGGTTGACCTTAAGCATTTCTTACCCACAAGTTCAAAAACCAGTGTGGAGATAGTCTAACTTTCATTTGCCCTCCTATTTTTAGCTTCTTTTGGGAAGGAATCGGAGAAATGTCCCTCTGTATATTCCCCATCACCCTGTAAATATGCCTCCAGATTCCAGGTCAGGAGTGAAGTTATTTTCTGGCATCTCTAGTGTTTTCACCACATTTCACTATATTCCTTTTTGTTTGCACTCTTATTCTCACCAGTGCTTGAAAATACCTTACACTCTAGTGCAAAAGCACAATATCCTCTCCTAATCTCCCTCAGAAAACTCCCTTTATAGCATTTAGGAAGACAAGTCAATAGAAGTAGAGAGCCATCATTATCTGACTGTGCACTTGGTTCTGGCTTCTTGCTGCCCTTTTGATCTTCCTGTACACCGCTCGCAGATCTGTGCTTCCTAGTAAAGGTCCAAGGGACATCGACCAGGCCTCTGTGTTTTGTACATAGCAGTGTTTCTCTTCCCTGTCTGCATGTCTTGACCAAAAGCAACTCAGCCTGTCAAACTGCGTTTTGTTTGATTTAATCAAGAATCTTATTCAGAGATAGCAAATCTGTTACAGGCCTGAGATTCTCTCTGCATGCTCTTCATGCCAGACCAACTTTGCCCACACTAATGTTCACGAATCTCAAATAAAAAGAGCTATAAATACAGAAGAAATGGCTTTCAGAAAGATGAAAATAAGCTTTACTTAATATTTATTTTCTTTCTTGTTGACAAGGTTAATCTGTTTAAATTCCAAAAATGAGAAAAATATAATTGATCTGTTATTCCTCAGCAGAGCAGATTAATCAGCGACCAAGCACAACACGATGAAATGAAACAATTTAAAGAAAGCCACTAAAGGTAAAAACATCTGTGTAATCAACAACAATGTTCCCTTCAGTACAGGGCATCACAAGAAAGCTGGCTTTGTTTATTTTTACTGACTACAAAGTAGAATAGAAACTTTCTACATAAATCCTTAGGTGCTGATACAGGAAGGTAGCTGTGTAATCTGAGCTGCCTGACCCTGGCAAAGCAGCAGACTGGAAACTCACTGCCTAAAGAAGTTACTACAGAAAACAGTGCTGGCAGGAGAACTTGCCATTTTAGTAATGTTTATCAGATTAAAGGATTGAAATAACTGAAGCAATATGAGCAGTACCTAAAAGCAGGGAGTAAAAGGAAAAATTGCTCCTGAAGTGTGCCGTAGCCCCTCTTAGAGAGCCTCTCATGGATCTCCCTTCCAATTATCCTGTCAAATAACTGGCATGGTGTGTGCTCTGCAGGCAAATGAGCAGCACCATTCATACAGCTGTGCTATCTGGAGCACAGATGCTTTCATTTGTGCTTGGTAGCTCCTAGCCAGCTTCCAGAGCTTTGGCAGAATCATTCACGGATGTTCGACATACAGAGATCAGACAGAAATTCATTAAAAAGAGATAAGAAGTTAATATATGGACTTACTTTACAGTGCCTTTATCAGATTCCAAAGTCCATCTCTGTGGATCTGGTAGAAAATGATATATTATCATTGCATTACAATTCCTGAAAAAAAGTTACATATCTCAGAAATTAAGGAAAGAAGCCTTTCCTGTTTTATTTGCTCATAAGACTTCTGATGCGCTTGTGAAAAGCCCTGACTTATCACTGCTAGGGCTGAGGTCCTTATCCACAGAACACGGGACATGTCTCACTCTTCAAAGAGCCTTTTACCTACAGTGTAAACAGTGGCTTAGATTTCCTTGTCCTAGATGAGTCTCTGCCTGTTCATGTCCCTTGGCTCTCTTAGGTCACTGCAGGTTTGCCAATAGCAAAAGAAGTAATGACTTCCTTGTGTTAACACTGTCTACTGGAAAGGGACTGGAATAAAACCTGTCAGTTCTTGCACGCTGCCAGACAGCCGCCAGATGGGTGGTGGTATTAGTTCCTACTAACGAGAAGATTTCATTGAAGGAAGGAAGCTAGAGCCAGCACATACATGCTCTTTATGTATAAATTGCATGTTTTCTTACTAGTTGTTGTTTAACTCATTCGCTGTGCCTGGCTGCTCTGCAACCTCTGGTGCTCTAATTCATTGCTGCTGCTGGGCATCTCAGCAGCCTTGCAGAAGCATAAGGCTGGAGTAGCATCCTTCTCAATACCACACATCTGCTGTGGGTGGTTGACTAACCTTCACATCAAGAGCTTTTGCCCTCAGGGCAGTTGCACAGAATACTCCCCAGTGCTTTTCAGCATTTCTATTAGAGTGGTAGGAAAGTTGCTTGGGGTTAATGCCAGCACGTGAGAATCCAGAATTTAGACCCAAGACCTTTCTCATTATTTCTAAGGACTAAACCTGTCCCTGTAGAAATCAGTGGAAGCAAATGTGGGCCTGAGCATACATTTATAGGAAAAGAGAAAAACAAACCAGTGATAGACCGCAAATGTTTTAACAAGAGAATCTATTTGTACCATTTTCCCCACATGCTATGCAATGTAAGGTGGAGCACTGTATTTGCTGGCAAAGGAGGGAAGTCTGGGGAATCTATTCATTTTCCTCCACATTTAAACAAACACTTTCTCATAACCATGACCAAGAAAGGAAGCAGAAGTACTCAGCAGACTTTTATTAAGTGCTCTACCTCAATGTTTATATTTTGTTCCTGAAAAATACAGTGACTGTATTGATAGCATAGTAGCGTTCAGCTCCTGCAGTCTGATGTGGGAGAGTGCTTAGAGAATACTTTTTACCTTGTATGGAAACTTAATTTTGTTTTCAAAATACCTGCAACTCAGAACAGCCTGAGCCATTCTGAAGCAAAATTTGTGGCCTTCAAAGAAAGTTCATACCACTCCCACAGGGTAATCCTGTCTGGGAGTAAAAACCCAGTAGTGTCCAGAGATAGAACTCCTTCTGAGGAAATTTATCACTTCCTCTAACTTTCTAGCATTTTGTTAATGTGGTTGGAAGATAGAGGTCTTATGAACACCAAGGATACTCCTGTAGGAATGTGATTTCTTTCAACTAGAATACTGTCTTAGATTAATTCCAAACCACTATGCAATGCCACTGCTAGCTAACATTTTATAGATTTGCATTTGATGGATAAATCTGTGATTTCACTTGCTAACCTGGAAGCTTCTGAAGACAAACACCAATGTTGACGAAATTGTACTCTATTTCTGTAAGTCTGTATTTTCAGGTATCATGACAGAAGTTCTTACTTTGGGAAATGTAAATCAGATTTTAAATATGTGATAAAAAAAAAAACTTTTGTATTGAGAAGGAAAAATATTTATATTTTGCTTACATTTTATTCTCAGCTTATTAATTTTGGACATTTCATGCTACAGTTCCCTTGTGTGTAAGCAAACTACTATTAGTTAAGGATGAGCTGCAGTTTTCAAATGCAATCTCCAAAGAAAGAGGAAAAATAATGAACTATGGCATATTTTAAAAATACATCTAAAAGATTTGAATAAAATATTTTGATTTCTTTCCAGAACTTATCATCCCAATTATTGAAAAAATGGCCCTGCTGCCACAGAAAGATAAGTCATAAGCTGCATTGCATGGCAGATCTTGTATTTTTAATGAACAGAGTTGTCATTTTGTGGCTTCGTTTTCTTCAGGGAAGTCCACATCTTTTGCAGAGTTGAAACAAAATGTTTTGCTTTTACTTATTAGCTGCCTTGAAATAAATTACATTAATTGTAATAATGAAAAAAGAGGAATTGTGGAAAACACTTTAAGGCAAGAAGTGGCTCATTGTTTCTTATGTTGGTGGTAATGATAGGATATGATGCTTTGATTTGTGCCTGTCATTAACCTCACCAAACACAGTGATGCAGGCAAAACATCAACGGTTTAGGATGAAAAATGGTCGCAGTGATACCTGGATTCATCTTTGATGCCCTCTTCACTGTCATATTCTCATCAGTACTGCAAAACTAAATAAATTTGAGAAGCACAGTCACTCTTTTTGCTGATGGTCAAATTGTTCTATTTCCCCTACATTGTATATTTTGAGTGACTCATTTCACTGGGGTTTGTCTAGTAGTGAAAAGTAGAATCTTATTCAAAATGACATTTTGTCCTCTTTCAGAGATTTGCACCAGAAGTAGTGTTTCTGTCAGGACTGTAAGGAAGCGCCAAATGTGGGTAGTGGAAATGCATTTATTTCACCTTGGTAATTTTGCTTTAAAACCATAGAATCACTGAATGGTTTGGGTTGGAAAGGACCTTAAGATCATCTGGCTCCAACACCCTGCCGTGGGCAGGAACACCTCACACTAGATCATGTCGACCAAGGCTCTGTCCAACCTGGCCTTGAACACCGCCAGGGGTGGAGCAATTACCACTTCTTTGGGCAATCTGTTCCAGTGCATCACCACCCTCACGGTAAAGAACTTCTTCCTTATATCTGACCTGAACTTCCCCTTTTTCAGTTTAAACTCATTCCCCTGTGTCCTATCGCTAAATTCACTGATGAAGAGTCCCTCTCCAGCAACCTTGTAGGCCCCCTTCAGATACTGGATGGCTGCTCTGAGGTCTCCATGCAGCTTCTCTTCTCCAGACTGAACAGGCCCAGTTTTCTCACCCTGTCTTCATACAGGAGGTGCTCCAGCCACTGATCAATCTCGTGGCCTTCTCTGGACTTGCTCTAGCAGCTCCACGTCCTTACACTGAGGACACCAGAGCTGTACACAGTGCTCCAAGTAGGGTCTCACAAGAGCAAGAGTAGAGGGGCAGGATCACCTCTTTCAATCTGTTGGTCAAGCTTCTTTTGATGCAGCCTAGGATATGGTTGCCTTTAAAAGCTGTTACTATTTTTTTTTTTTTTACACTACCAGATTCAGCTTTGTCTAAAATGAAATTTTTGCTGCTTGTGTACCACAACAGTTTACAGAAATAGTTATGGCTCTCTCTCCAGTCTGTCACGGGAATACTTAGTGCTGTCCATCAGTCTGAATATCTCTGAGGGACTAATACAAGGGATGAGCTACATCAGCCCTATGGACTTTGCTACCATGCAGGGAGTACAGTAATGTTCAGCAAGAGCTCAGTGAAGATGTAGGTTATCTGTGTGGTCAAATTAAGTAAATAGATAATCTCTGGATTCAAGAATATTTGTTCTGATGTTTTAAGGACCTTATTCTCCCTAACTTGTGAGCTGAACTCATTTTTACATTGGAAATGAGAGGAGATTCAGGGCATTTGTGCTCAGAAATAACAGGTATAAAAAGAAAAACAACAAAGGGTCTTGACAATTCTTTCTCGGCAAATCCAACTTCCTGTTAGAAGCAAACATGCACACATGGGTTTGTTGTTTTTGTTTTGTTTGGTTTTTTTTTTTCCAAAATGACGCAGATGTCTCCTCACACCATAGCCTGGAAAGATGCAGATGGACTCATGTTTTGAGAAAAAGAAACAGGCAGCCAGTCTTGAGAGGAAAAACAGGCTTTGATATTTTGTGGCTGTTATATTTTGATAGAGGACTGCATATGCAGTCAGCCCTCCCACAAGAGGGGGACAGCCAGGTAGCGCAAGCACTTCACCCTGAATCAGCATCACAGCCAGTGCTGGTCTGAGTCAGAGTGTGCTCTGTTGTGCATGGGTGGGATGGGGGAGAGGAGAGCAGCCATGGGCTGGGTGTGATGAGACCTGGCCATCACCTCTGTCCACACAGTTGGGCTGCCAGGATAGCAGAAGGCAATACTTGGACACAGCCAGAGGCTTGTGATGTGGAGGATTTAGCGTGAACCAGGAGCACACGTCTTGCTCTGCCTGCCCTTCTGTTTGAATTGGCTTCTTCAGGGAAAAGAAGAATTTCCATCTCACAAATTTATCTATGGCTGCAGTGCAGAGCCTAGCAATAAAATACCTGTGGAAATGTGGGGTGGAAAGCTGGAGCTATGAACCAGAGAAAGATGCTGAGTACCTTAGCGGCTCAAGATCTCAGTTTCACAAGCAAGGTTTCCAGCAGTGCCATTAGTTCCCATATACAAGCAGGGGTTTAGTCATCCTTTCTTTTGATTTTCTGTCATTTTTGCCTAATTAGCTAATTTTTAGTGGCTCAATATAGCAAAGAGTCAGAATTCCTCATCTCAATTTCTACCACTGTCATAATCTAGGATTATTTTTGTTTTGATAATTTTTTATAATAAATTATTAATTTATTTATGGGCATAAATAAAAAATAGTCCTTGACCAAAATGGTCCATAATTTAACATAAATAATTTACATTGTCTATTAATCTTTGTCTCAGATTAATTCAGCAGCAAACCAGGTACAAAATATTTATTTGAATTTGAAAAGGCATTAGAAGCTTTCCTTCATGACCAGGAATCAGCAAACTGTCAAACAAGGGTTTATTCCAGTTGCTAAAGCAAGGATTGCATGTTTCAACATTTCCAACTGGGAAAGAATTTTGTCCCCTTTTGAAATTTCCTGTACTGTTGGTGATACCAGGCAATATTTACACCAGTGTAAAAGAGTATAAGGGGGGAGATCAGAGAAAGGGAGAAAAGGGTTTGGTCAGTATCAATTCTAAACAGCAGAAGAAGAGAGGCTGTTACATCATCAATGGATTAGATAACACTGTATGTGACCCCTGAAAGACTCCTTAAGTCTTTTATCCAAACAGGCAGTGAAAACTCATGTATCTCTATACCTCTATAACTACAGTGGTCAGGCATCTTGCCAAATGATAGCCTCTTGGCACAAAGTGTGGCCACCTTGTATGTCAGCTAGGTTTCTGCCTTGTAAAAGGGGAGGTGGTAAACTCCACTAATACCTTATCAGGGAACAAAATGGATCAGAGTACCTTAGCACTCCTTCCCTCAGTGTTCTAAGGGTTTTCTGTAATATGGCAGGTCATATTCCTACTGGAAAAGAAGACTTGTTATGCCTCTGCTTGTCATAATGCTTGTATTGCCCTGGGCAGTAATTTTACTTAAAAAGTTCTACGCTAAAAACAGGTAGATAATTCACAGCAGAAAACGGTGGGTTGAACCAAAGTGACATGGTTAAAGATCTGAAACTATTCAGGGAAATAGGCCTGATTACATGCAGTGTTGTAGAGAAGGACACTTTCCTGACTCGTTTCACATCCTAGATGCAGGATTTGTTTCTGTCAGATGGTGGGTTAGTGAGGCTGCTGAGCTGGGTCCTGTTCAAACTCCAGCTGACCGGACTGATAAGGTTAGTGCCCTCCAGTACAGTTTAAAGTTTCGCATCAAGACTTACCCTTCTTCCAGAAGATGTTATTGATCCCTAAAATTTGGTGCCATTACTATTCATGAAATCTGTGCTAAACACCATTCAATTAGAGAAGAAAAAGGCAACTCAAACTACTCTTAGCAGTACTTAAACTAACCTAGATTATTTTGAAATATGTCTTAAGAATCTGTGAATTATATCAACAAATGTAAGGAGATGGTAACGTAAAAGTCAGATTATGACAGAAACCTTTTCATCCAGTTGATGTGCAGCCAAAAGAAGACAAGTGGCTTCTTTTCCAAGGCCTTATGGTACTGTCTGTTTGAGAAGTAAAGCTTCTCTGAAACCAAAGATAGGCAGAAAAAAAGATCAATTTAATTTAAAATATAATTTCGAATTTTATTTAATGCTGAGATGGAATTCTGAGAAGCATGATAGTAATATAGCTGAGGGAGGGTGAGATAAATAAGCTTGCACTAATGTCAGCACTAATAAGGATCCTGTTTTCAGCAGCTGAAGTAGTGTGCTTAGAACTGGCTCAATTATGTCTGTGCTGTACTACAGCATGCAGTGCAGATAAACTTAAAAAAACATTGTTGTGTCTGAAGGCTAACTTTCATGGCAACACAATATTTGAAATGATTCTGGATGTGCTCATGGGGAATTTTCAGAAACTCTTCTTTTCATCTTGCAAGGAAATACATAGCTTTCTTTTAGTTACTTAGAAGACAGTTTTAAAGAATAACACATAAGGATGTGAGTCTCATTTCAAAAGCTGCTACAGTTTTCATGATAATGTAGGAGTCAGCATATTCTGATATGTAGTGCGCTGGGTTGGATGTCAATAGAGCTGCTTTCTAATATTTCATCTCTTGGAGCGTTATTCTTCTACCACTAGTCTGATAGGAACTAACAACCTTAATCTACAAGGCAGCCTTGTATTACAGATATTGTACAGTTCTAAATACAGTGGGAACACATCATTCAGGCTCTCAAGGGCTATTGTTAGACATAAATAATATTAAACAATACCTTGAGAGGTCACTTTTCAGTTTTATGGTGGGAACATTAGTTCCACAAGTGTGGCATTCAGCTGTGTAGATAAAAGCTCTGGAGGCTTTAAAAGTGCTAGTTGTTTTAAAACTGTTACTTCACTGTGAACTTGCAGGCATTTCAAATAAAATGCTTTATTCTTTGAAGGTGTGTGTACATGGATATAATTGGTCAAGCATGTACAAAAGCCCACCTACAGAACTTGTCTCTGTACACATTTATGGAAACAGAGAAATTGTTTCTATAAATAATAATAAAATGTTCAAATAGTGTAGAAAATTATAAACATTGTGAAATGTAGACTGAAAATTTCAACCCAGCACTAGATACAAATTGACTTGGAATTCCAAGATTACACATAAACATGTTTTTTCCTCTCTAGATTTATATAAGCTGCTCTAGATCTCCACTAATTTCCTCTGAGTCCTCAGGGCTGTATTTATATTTGGTTCATTTGGCCTACTCAAGCATCCTTTTCCACTGCTAGTGCCTAAGTTTGATTTTCAAATTCAGTCCTCTTTTGGAGGTGCTCAGCACATCAGTCCCTTGAGGGCTAAATTTGGAAAGCATAGGATCAATTGTTACAATTAACTGCCTTTAGAGTATATTGTAGTATGAGTGAAATGATGGATTTCCCGAAGCTTCCTAAAGAGCCATTTCCTACTCGGGGCCAGGGCACATGCCCTGCTAGCTGTTTAATCAAGTGACAGAAGGAACAGCCATAGTCAAATACCAGTAGAGGAACGATTATCTAGTCAGATAATTTGAACATCTTAAAAAATTGACTCCACAGCACAGTAAAGTATAATTACATTTTCTCCCAGACATGAAAAATATTAATGACAAGTCACTATAAATTTTAAACAGTACATGTTCAAACCAACCCAATTGCAAACTTGTTTTGGTGAAATTCTGAAGGTCTACTTTAGTCCTACATAAATGATTTTTGTCCTGATACTGTGCTGCCTTTGTAATTCCTTTGGTTTAATACCAGCAAAGAGAAGTAGGAGGCTGGGTAGCCATTATTCTTCGCAGCAGAAGCTGAAAAGATCAAGAAGGACTCTCAATGCTATCTTTAGAAAATAAATAGGCTGAGTTCAGGAGTAATTGGAGGTGAGTTATTTCATAACTAGTTTGGATATCTTCCACAGGTTGGTTAGAGACAAATGATATCATTCTGAAGCAATAGCAGAGAAAGCACAAATAGCAAATTATTATAATGAAAGCTTTTGTAGGCAAAGCCTTTCGTTATAGCTGTTCAAAATGGACAAAAGGGCAAAGTGACAAGTATAAATAGATTTTGCTTTTTTCTTTGAAGCAATGCCCAGTGTTACTCGAGCTTCATTTGTTCAAGTAAGTAGGAATATAGTGACACAAACGGAGCTGGTGGTTGCTGTTATCAGATAACAGATGTTCTCTTATCCCTGAGATTATGCAGTTAAATGTAATGCATTTATAGCCAGGCTGTGCAAAATGCTGAGCTTCCTCAGCTCCCATTAACTGCCAGGGCAGCTGGAGGGGCTTGGTACCTCCCAGAAAGTGCACAGCACCAAAGAGTAAAGGGCCTTATTAGCTGAACTCTTCACCTATACACTTTCTTTTGAGATGTCCTGATCCTCAGTTCCATTGAAATCACTGTTCAGCATCTTTGGGATCATTCTCCAGTAACCCTCATTAGGCCTGGAAAAAAAAGACCATCCCCTCTTTTCAGCAAATTGATCAAATGCTAAGGAACTGTGTCTAAAATGGTCACTCGATGCCATTATGTGAATGTAGAAATCCCAGTAAATGGTGACCTTGTCGAACCACACCTATATACATAACACAGCGGTAATAAAGAGAGGTAAAACAATTTTAGCACTCAGTAGAAAATGCTCAGCAAAAATTAAACAGTTCCAGATGCTGGACAACCTCCCCTTGAACTCAACATTTTTGCAGTATCGAAGTATTGGGCGAGCAGTCTAAACAGCCTGGATCCGAGTGCCTTGAGCATGGCCATTCTGGAATTACCTGAGAGACTTTTTTCTCCTTCAAAGGAGGTTTCCTTTAAAATGGCAACCAGCATTTTTGAATTTATTAATATGGACCCTGAGATGAGGCTGGAAAATGCATAGAAGTCAAAGTCAGATTTAAAGAGCCACTGTACAAATTTATAAAAGGGAAATACAAATACTGAGTATGCATATAAATATACTCTTCATACATAATGCACAAATAAATGCACTTTGCAAAGCAGGGCTCTGGCAATCTGTGTTTATTAAAGAGGCACTTAAAATTGGGATCACATTGTGAGAAGCATTTGTTGAGTTATTTTTCCTAGATTTTGTGATCTCAGTTTTACATGACTTCTCCAACTGCTAACACCCTTGCAATCCCCCCAGCTAGCACTGAGTACTCCTCATTCCCACTGTCACAGCATCCAAGCACTGCACACCAAGTCCATGTAAGAAATTCTTTACTAGTGATAATTTCATTAGCATCCATTAGTAGGAGTTTCTTCGTGGTTACCACTTACCAAAATGAAATAAGTGAGAAACTAGCTCTTCATTATTTTAGGGCTGGTTGTGTAGCACAATCATAGAATCATAGAATAGTTAGGGTTGGAAAGGACCTTAACATCATCTAGTTCCAACCCCCCTGCAAGGGGCAGGGACAACTCCCACTAAACCATGCCACCCAAGGCTCTGTCCAACCCGGCCTTGAACACCGCCAGCGATGCAGCATTCACAACTTCCCTGGGCAACCCATTCCAGTGCCTCACCACCCTTACAGTAAAGAGTTTCTTCCTCATATCCAATCTCAGCTTCCCCTGTTTAAGTTTGAAGCCATTACCCCTTGTCCTATCACTACAGTCCCTCATGAGGAGTACTTCCCCAGCATCCCTATAGGCCCCCTTCAGATATTGGAAAGCTGCTATGAGGTCTCCACGCAGCCTTCTCTTCTCCAGGCTGAACAGCCCCAGTTTTCTCAGCCTGTCTTCATACGGGAGGTGCTCCAGTCCCCTGATCATCCTCGTGGCCCTCCTCTGGACTTGTTCCAACAGTTCCATGTCCTTTTTATGTTGAGGACACCAGAACTGCACACAATACTCCAAGTGAGGTCTCACGAGAGCAGAGTAGAGGGGCAGGATCACCTCCCTCGACCTGCTGGTCACGCTCCTTTTGATGCAGCCCAGGATACGCTTGGCTTTCTGGGCTGCAAGCACACACTGCCGGCTCATGTTCATTTTCTCATCAACCAACACCCCCAAGTCCTTCTCTGCAGGGCTGCTCTGATCACCCATTCTTAACTTCTGGATGTTACTGCATATTCTATATGCATCCAATTACATAGCAACTTTTAACATACATTAAGAAAACATGCCCGAGGGTTCACTCATCCCTGCCTTTCTAGATTCGTGCTGAACCTCAGCTTTGACTTTCTCTGAATAGAAACAGGAGATAGTGACTTCAAAGTTAATACATTTTCTGGGTAACAGAGTACCTGACCAAGTTTGTATTAGCACATAATATAACATTTTTTCAACAGTTAATTCCAATATTATTTTGTTTTGTATATTAGTGTTACAAATGTGATGATTCTTTTGTATAAAATTGTAAATTTGATTTCTCTTAATGATTCTCTGCATTTTGAAAAGCAGATTTCCCTTTGTAGCCTATGAAATACCGTCTTCTGAAAAAAAAAATCTCCAAGTAATTGCTGCTTTTAAAAAAGTGGATATCATATACCAGTACTCTCTAAATTTTTCTCTTTTTTAAACAGTGTTGTACTTTTGTAAACAGTGCTGTACTTTTGTGTAAGCAGTATGCATGTTATACACTTGCATGAAAAATATGATGTGCATACCGAAATTCATTTATTTCTTGACATAACAATGTAAGTTAAAAAACCACAGTAGTTTGTAGGAATTATATTATGACATAAACCAGACTATTTGTGTCAAGAGAAGGAGACAATTTGCAATTAAAAACAGAGATGAGGACTACCTACATCGTTCATGCAAATCTTATGTGAATTGTATGGAAGTATGAAAGTGACTCACTGCGTCCATGTGACAAAGTGCAGAGTGTTGTCATTCCAGGACAGATCACACCAACAGTATGGAGTACTCTTTTGTTATTGAGGAACTTAAATACTAAATGTAGTAAGTAGACAAAACCCATTGCTTATGGAAGTCCTGGATGTGTGTCATGGGTTCAGCTGTAGCAATCATTTTTCTCCTTCTTGGTAGCTGGTGCAGTGCTGTGTTTTTGACTTTCGGCCTGGGAACAGCGCTGATAACACCAGTGTTTTCAGTTACTGCTTGGTAATGTTTTGGTCTGACCAAAGACTTTCTGGGTCTCATGCTTTGCCAGGGAGGAGAGGAAGCCGGGAGGAAGCAGAAACAGGATATCTGACCCAAACTAGCCAAAGAGGTATTCCATACCACAGCATGTCATGCCCCGGATGTAAAAACGGAGGGCGGAGACCCGGAAGGGTGGGGGTGCACTACGTGGTCAGGCTTGGTATTAGGTGGTGAGCAATTGTATTCTTTTCCCTTGTATTTGCCTTGTCATTATTATTATTGGTGGTAGCAGTAGTGGTTTGTGTTATACCTTAGTTACTAAACTGTTCTTATCTCAACCTGTGGGAGTTGCATTCTTTTGATTCTCCTTCCTATCACACCGGGAACGGGAGGAAGGAAGAGGGGGGAGTGAGTGAGAGAGCGACTGCGTGAGTTATAGAGGCTTAAACCACGACAGTTCTTTTTGGTGACCAACGTGGGGCACGAAGGGTTGAGATAACGACAGGATTAATAGCCACTCGTCACAATGCTGATGTATTGGCTCTCAAAGTTGTTGCTCTTGATTCTCTTGACTTCATGGTTTCAGCCTGTTGCACCTTACTTACAGCCGGTATTTGTTATCTTAGCATTTTTCAGACATGGGTTTTGGGTTAAAGTTCTTGTTTAATTGTACTTTATTGGAATGGCTTGTAATACGGGGGGGCTCCAGAAGCCGGGGGAGCGGATGTGGACGTGGACATGGACTTGTACCTGGGTGCCCGGCTCCTCTTCACCGTCCTGGCCCTCGTCCTTGCCTCCCTCTTCGTCTTCGTGAGGCTGTGGGAAGCAAAGGGGGGGCCGCCCCGGGCGCCGCCGGTGGCAGAAACCGCCCAGGAGCACGGCCCCGGGAACCAGCAGCCGAGCCGTGCGGCCTAGCCCAGCCCCGCGGCAGCCAAGAGCATGCCCTGGCAGCCACCCGCATTGCACTGTGAGCCTGAGCCCCAGGAAGATGCAGGAGACCACACAGCACTCCCCAGCAAGGCAGAGGAGGAAGATCTGGACTCAGACAAAGAGAAGCTGGTGGTGAGAGAGCTGGCAATCACAGCAGCTACACCAGCCCCAGGGACAAGTACAGCAGCAACATTTGAGAGTTCTGAAGGTTTTGAATGGCCTTTGGGTACCCTTGAGAACTGCCTGCTGATTGTGATGGGGATCAGCATGGTGGCATGCATACAGAGTGTGTTTTACCCACGACCATTTTGTCTGGTCCCGAGAGTTAAGCAGAGTGGGTTGTGGGCCTTGTCTGGGGTTAGACTACGATGTAGGATGACCAAGAGATTTTCCCCAAGGCTGGACAGTCACGAGTGGCAGGGTGTGTGGGATAGTATGGGCAAGTGTCTAGTCCACTGGGCCCCTCCAGTGCTTTGGAAGCGTCGCAGATGGAAGGCAGCTTTATGGAGTCCCCAGCGACAAGCTGCAGAAACTGCTGGAGGGAAGGGTGAATTATTTTGAGCCTGGTGGGCCCATGACACCTCAGGCCGTCAGGGCAGAGATGCAGCATAGAGATGGACTCATGATTGAGGGGTGGACTTAGCAATGGACACTATTGCCCAGGTTATCCATGAGTGTGAACACTGCACACAGCCTCCCCTGCTCTGAAAGATTGTTACAAGAGATGGAGCCCGACATCACGGACCGAATGGACTCAGCAGCTTTATAGGGATTGGTCCATGCCCTAAGGGATGATCTCTCTCCCTTTGTGTGCATGTGTGTGGATGTATATATATATGTATGTGATGGTATATTGAAAATGTGGGATCTGAGCATGGCGTGAATGGTATGGAATAAGGGGTGGATACTGTCCTGGGTTCAGCTGTAGCAGTCATTTTTCTCCTTCTTGGTAGCTGATGCAGTGCTGTGGTTTTGATTTTGGGCCTGGGAACAGCGCTGATAACACCAGTGTTTTCAGTTACTGCTTGGTAACGTTTTGGTCTGATCAAGGACTTTCTGGGTCTTATGCTCTGCCAGGGAGGAGGGGAAGCCGGCAGGAAGCAGAAACAGGATACCTGACCCAAACTAGCCAAAGAGGTATTCCATGCCACAGCACGTCATTTCCAGGATGGAAAAACGGAGGGCGGAGACCCAGAAGGGTGGGGGTGCACTGCGTGGTTGGGCTTGGTATCGGGTGGTGAGCGATTGTATTCTTTTCCCTTGTATTTGCCTTGTCATTATTATTATTGGTGGTAGCAGTAGTGATTTGTGTTATACCTTAGTTACTAAACTGTTCATATCTCAACCTGTGGGAGTTGCATTCTTTTGATTCTCCTTCCCATCCCTCTGGGAGCGGGGGGGAAGAAAGAGGGGGGAGTGAGTGAGAGAGCGACTGCGTGAGTTATAGAGGCTTAAACCACGACAATGTGGAAATGCTTAATCACCTCCTGTGACCTGCATGAGGTCTGGGGCTGAGCTCACTGGCAGCACACCATTCCTTGTTTGCAAAGTGGGGAGATCAGTTACTCTAAAACTTTGACACGGGTAGGAGTTACAGCATCACATTAAACAAAATGTATTGTCTGCCTGAACTTAACGACATCATTTCAGGAGGGGCAGGTCAGCATGAAATAAATATTTCAGGTTCAGTCCGCTTCAGGCAATTTGCCCAAAATAATAGACGATGGTTAAAAATAATATTTGTTTTCCCAATACTCATCCAAATGCATTCCGCTTGGCAGCTTGACAGAATAGTCAGTTTTTACAGTTTTATACTGTTAAATGAGAGGTTGCAGAAAGTATAACTATCCGAACTAATCATTACTACCCAGTGCCTGTAAAGGGCTTTGTTTCCTGTCAAGATGCCTTGACACTTTATCATAAATACTGTAATTCTTCTCCTTGACCAATCCCTCTCTTCCTCCACCCCAACCCTCACACAAAGTGGCATTTAAGTAAGACTCTTCACACTATGTCATAAATATTAATGACACGAATCTCAGGACTTCTTATTTTTCATTAATAGCCCTCTTCATCAGTGCTTCACACCTGGACTGTTGCCAGACCCTATGTACGTGGCTGTCATTTTTTTCAAACAATGTTTATATTGAAGTGAAACAAAATACTGAGATAATTTATCATAAATTCAAATTGTTGGCAAAACCTTGTTACACATTGTGTGCTTGGGATGTCATTTGGTATGACTTCTTGAACAATGCCCATGTTGGCTTGGCATGGTGTGACTTGTAATTACAGTCTATGCCTTTCAGCTACTCCCTACAACACCTCCAAATGAGCTGTGGGTGGAAATTTGATACAACACATGGACTGTTTTGGAAAAAAGAGCACATTTTTCCTTGCGCTCTAACTTTTCTAGTCATCTCCATAAAAGGATTAATGACACTGTTTGTATTGCAAGAAAATTCCTTTCTTAGTTCCTGTAGTCACTGACATCTTTTCTGTCCTTTCAGTTGGAGCTATACCAATTGCTTGAAGCTGTAAATTAAGATATTTAGGACAGTGTTCAAGATGTAATTTTCTGTTTTCTATCTGCCTGAATGAAATACATACAGCTCATTCTCCTGAACAACACTGACGGCTCAATCCTACAAGATAATGAGGTTTCTGAACAAGCTGCCAGATATCAACATTCTTCCTTAAACAGAAAGCATGTGTTGTTCACATACTTCTTGTTCACACACTACTTCATGTAGGCTTCTACAGCAAGCCTAGGTTGAAAAGCTTTTCTTGCCTTTCATTGTTTGCCTGTATAAGGACTACAATGTTCACGTCTATAGGCTTGAGCCTTCGAGTTTCTAGCTCTCCAGTGAGAAGCTGGTGTTTCAATAAAGCAATTGGTTCAAATGACAACAATGCTAATTTGTCTTTTGCCTTCTGTTGAAAGTGAAAGTAGAAGGTAAAGAATCAGAAGTAAAATGTATTTCACAGTGTGGTGTATGTCATGACTTGTAGTGCTTTGAATTAAGCAGTATAAAGAGCAAACAGCAACTATAGATCATAGGGCTAGATGAAAAATTCAAGTCACCTAATCCAAGGCAAAGCAGCAACCTTTGAGTCCTTCATGAAAGGCACTTATCAGCTGGCCTTGAAATCTTCAGGCACAAGCCCTCATACAAACTCTTCTGCTGTTCATGGCCTTTTCATTATAAAATGTTTCTGAAGATGTAATCTGAATCTACTTAGAATCATAGAATCATAGAATAGTTAGGGTTGGAAAAGACCTTAAGATCATCTAGTTCCAACCACCCACTAAACCATTCCACCCAAGGCTCTGTCCATCCTGGCCTTGAACACCGCCAGCGACGGAGCATTCACAACTTCCCTGGGTAACCCATTCCAGTGCCTCACCACCCTTACAGTAAAGAATTTCTTCCTCATATCCAACCTAAACTTCCCCTGTTTAAGCTTGAACCTGTTACGCCTTGTCCTATCACTACAGTCCCAAATGAAGAGTCCCTCCCTAGCATCCCTGTAGGACCCTTCAGATACTGCAAGGTTGCTATGAGGTCTCCACACAGCCTTCTCTTCTCCAGGCTGAACAGCCCCAACTTTCTCAGCCTATCTTCATACTTGCTTGAATTTTAGCCTGTTACTTCTGTAGACACAGAAGTAGCCTTCTGAATGACTGATATCAAGGCCTTCCTTGCTCTTTCGGGCTAAAAATCACACTTTTCCAATATTTTATCGTAATTCATATTTTATAGACCATTTATCATTTTTATTGCTATCTCTGGAGCTGTCTCTGACCAGTTAATAAATTTCTCGAAGTGTGGTCCCTGACCTAGGCTCAGTAATCCAGTTAATCTTATCAATGCTGAGTAGAGCGAATCGGATATTCCACTAACTTGTAAGCTGTGTGCATTCCAGAGTGACATTTCTGCGTCGGCGGCAGCATGTTGTTGTTAACTCAGATCCGGTCTGTGGTCACCTGTAATTTCTATACCCTTTTCTCTATGAATTTCCTCCTCCTTAGCTCTACCCCGTTTTGTTTCTGTGCAAGTTACTATTCCTGAGTGTGGTGCTTGCACTTGTACAAGTTGAAAACTACCTGAAGTTCTCCTGTTTCTCATTACAGGCAATGTATCTTCAAAAGCTTTATTATTTAAAAACACAATGCTGAAAGATTTTGCTTGACATGCATTAACTGAGTAACTTTCGAAAGCACAACAGCATTTTAGATTGCTTTGCTTTTCCTTCAACATATAGAATGAAAATATCAGGAAATATTATTTTGGTGTTTGGGTCTGGTTTTAGTGATTGCTGTTACAGCCCAAGAGCCTTACAACACAACTGCAAGCCTAAAAACGCTGCTTGGAAGTGATGTCCTCATAGATTTGGTTTCAGAGAAAGGTGGATGTGTAAGGAGCTATGCCTTGATACCATGCCAGATTTACTTTCACAATTAAAAACTAAAGATGAGATCTTCTTGTGTGGCTAAATAAAAACAGTATCCTCTCACACAACTGAGGGTCTATGCAATGTCTTAGACTCAAATCTTCACCAAGAAAATGTTTCTAATTAAATGGGTATATGTTGGTCAATTGTTTATTACATTTTACTGCTAGTATATCTTACAGAGGACTGTATAATAAGACAGAGCAACAAAAACATTATAGGAAAATATTCATTATTTTCCCAGCAAATGCTTGCACTCATTTTTACTTGCTTGTTGTGACAACATGTTTGCAGGAAGTGATTATTGGACCTTAAATTGAGATTAATTTAATGATGAGATAGAGTTTGTTTCAAACAAATTTACTCTGGAAGCCTGTCCAGTCAGGATGAGGAAACAGCATCAAGGAATTGAGATGGGCAAACAGCTCAGACACTTCAATTGTAAATATTGAGCACTCAGGGAAGTTTCATTGGGGTTGACATTGATTATTTTGTCAAAATGAATAATGAATAACTTTTTAAATTAAAAAGGCTGGCTGGTACATTGACTGACATCTCCTCAATCTGAAATTCAGCTGCCTCTGCTGCCTCTCTGTTTTGCTCTTCTCACTCATGCTTACTAGTGTTAATACTTCATAGAGTATTTCATTATAATTAATTGGTTATATTAAACAAATTGTACCTAGCTAACTAAAGGATAAAGAACATGATTTTGACACTGCCTTCATTCTTCATTGTCTATGTCTACCTCTAACTATAGAAGTATCCTATTTTCCAATTCCTGCATAAATGAAACTCACATAAGCAATGCTCTTGTTGCACATTCCCTTGGTCTGTCTTGCAAAATCACTATGACTATGACTTCTCCACAAAAAGGAATGCAGAATGCAGTCTGCTTGTAAGTTTGTGATTCATGCCTCCTGTCAGAGCTACCAAACCAGTAAAAACACTGGAATGCAAAAAAATAAGCATGATTATGTATTTCAGGAAAACAATTTTCTCAAGAATGTTTCTGGAACATATCTTCAATGTTTAGCTATTTCTAGCTGATATTTTAAGGATGGAATGCCTACTGGCACCAATTTGTTCTATGAGATGGTCCCACAGGACAACTCTTGGCTTTAGTGTGTTTAAGGTGTCTTTTTTTGGATTCTTGTAGCAGCAAATACTTTAGCAGCTCATTACTTAATAGAAACTAAACAAAGCTTCTTACAGGAAAGAAAATGTTGATCTCTACCACTCCATAGTAAACTTCTTTTCTTAAATACATAACACATGCTTTTGGAAAATATCTACAGTTTAATCTGGACACTGTAAACTCCAAAGGCAAAACTACATCCTCATTCACCCATCTTGCATACCCCAAACCTCAAAACTTTCTGGGGAAAAGAAAAGGAAAGGCAGAAAATACTTCTTTGGGTGTGTCTATAGAAGTCTACTTGTGTGTTATGACCAGACTTTTGTCTGTCATTCCCATTTAAAATAGCAACCTACATAACTAAGAACTCAGGGGCAGGCTCTTATACATAGGTCTTTTTGTAGTACAGTATGTAATTCAGACTTAAAAGCCATGACATGAGTAGCTGATAACTTAAACATTGGTTTTGAAAAATACACAGCAATGACACTGATCTTTGATCATGAATACTATACACTTAATGTACAGTACTTAATAATTTAGAGCACCATGGTATCAGGAGGAAGGCTCTGCATCAGGTTTTGCTGCTGCTGTCATCTGCAAAGACACAGCGCACTGTTTTAGTGGACCCATACTGGAGGTGTGCTGCCACACTAGCTATGGCTTATGCTTTTGCAAAAAAAATATTACCATTCTTTCAGCAGGAAAGTGTTTCTGCATAGAATAGAGCAACCATAAAGCATAATGCCCTGAGTCTCATGCAAGCAATGAATAAGAGAAAATTACAAGCTATTTTGCAGATGTATTTTGGAAACATGCTTTCAAAATGCTTGTTCTTTCAAAGCATTAAATTACAAGATTTTGTATCTAGTCGTTACTGTTCTGACTTTACACTGTAGACCTGTTGCTCCATTTGTCCTCACTGTATCAGTGAGCTATTCCCACTGAAGAAATTTCAGCATGTGGAAAAGAAACTATTCCTGCAATCAGAGAACTCTGTTTTAAACAGCCAAAGCAAGTTGCTCCTGTTTCTCCTCCCACTTAACCCATAATTCCTGAAAGTATACAGTTCCCAGATATAAATGTAGAAACCCTGAAATTAAAACCATATCACTTGCTTTTTCTTTTGAGGACTATGAAATTTCATACAGTGTGTTTATAGAGTAGCTACTATCTAAATGCAGAATATATAGCAAAATAATGCTTAGTCCTTATGCCAGGTTTTTATTTGTGACTTTTTTACTCTGAAGTAATCACTTGTGATTTATAGCAATATTTGTAATAAAATAGGACACAATATTTTCTATTCTAAAGAACCTATGCTTTGAAATAAGTGAATAAGTCAAGCAAATAATACACCAGATCTGCTACGTGAAGTCCGCTGCATTCACTTCCAAAGTTTTGTACCAGTTCCTGGATTGCATTCAGGTAACTGAAAGACAATTTGCTTAGTGCCTCTAGCAACAGTTTGGGTTTTTAGAGGAGGCAGTTTTCTTTTTTAAACATTACGACCAGATCAGTCTAGGTTTCTCTGGAGGTTATGCTAATAATTGATGCTATTTTTGATTACACTTCTTTCATTGGTTTAACATTGATAGCTTTTCAGTTCATTAAGTTTAAATATAACATTTAAATACATGGTATGATTATTTGCAACGAGTAACATGCACAGAAAGTAAATTAGTGTTCATGTTGGTTATATAGAATTATAAGGTTTCACGAACATTATGAAAGTCATAGTGATATGAATAGGATGACAAGCATCCAGCGCATGTGCACCAAGTCATGAAATATCCCCCCAAATTCAGATGATCTGATCTCTTTTCCATAATTTGTCTGCAGTATCATTCAGCAAGGTGTTATTACTGCTTATAGCATGTTATCATTGGAAAAATACTATGGGTAAAGGGCCAGAAATAAACTTTTAGCTGAATAGCTCTACTTTATATTTCATTCATAGTTGCTTTCTTTTTAATTAATACTCCTTATTTTCTCTCCTGTTTTTTTCATCCATCTCATTGCTTCTTTGGCTTTCTTCTCAATTCACTATACGAGAACAAATACCTACATGTAAGGTCTTCACTAGCAGGACTATGTATAGTGCACAATTGCAAGATCCCACTTTCTGTCTTCTTCTCTAGAAGAAAAATCATCCACAGGACAGATTTATACTAAATAGCTGTCATGGTTTAAGCCGTAAATCACGCAGCCCATTCTCTCACTCACTCCCCTCTCTTTCTTCCCCCCGCTCCCAGAGGGATGGGAAGGAGAATCAAAAGAATGCAAATCCTGCAGGTTGAGATAAGAACAGTTTAGTAACTAAAGTATAACACAAGACCACTGCTGCTACCAGTTGCATTCTTTCCTTGTATTTGCTTGTTAGGCAAATACAAGGAAAGAATACAACTGCTCACCACCTAATACCCACCCCAACCACGCAGTGCACCCCCACCCTTCCGGGTCTCTGCCCTCCGTTTTTACATCCTGGGCATGACATGCTGTGGTATGGAATAACCTCTTTGGTCAGTTTGGGTCAGATGTCCTGTTTCTCCTTCCTCCCAGCTTCCCCTCCTCCCTGGCAGAGCATGAGGCTCAGAAAGTCCTTGGCCAGACCAAAACATCACTAAGCAGTAACCGAAACGCTGGCATTATCAGCACTGTTCCCAGGCCGAAAGTCAAAAACACAGCACTGCACCAGCTACCAAGAAGGAGAAAAATGACTGCTACTGCTGGACTCATGACAATAGCAAAGACAGCCTTTTCAGTCTAGCTGGAAATACCTAGCAAAAAAGAATATTATGCAAAAAATTCAAGCCTGTCTGGCAATGTCAAGGTTATAGCCATCCGCTAAAAGTATGAGAACTGAGTGTCCAGTTTGCATATCTAATCTACCAGAACGTGTCTTAATAATAACTGATTGCTTTCTTCATAACTTTCAGTAACAGAAGGTGTTGAAAACTGTACTAAATTGGGTGCATTTCACTTAGATTTCTTGCCTGATCCTTGTCCATTGGCAGACACCTAGATTCATTACTTCACTGTCATTCTCATGGCCTTCAGCACAGATTTAATGCCATGGTTATGTGCACTAATGAGGCATGAAAACATGGGAAAATACCATGAAAAATTAGCCAAATGGCCCATACGGTCAATTCTGTTTTATGATTTTGTAGCTGGTTTTCATTCTATGTACCTGGCTTGCCAGAAATCAGGATCATTCCATAATATATGATATAAAATTTTCAGGTTGGGATTATAGAACCTTTTGTATCGGCACAGAATCATAGAACAGTTTGGGTTAGAAAGGACCTTAGAGATCACGCAGTTCCAATCCCCTACCACAGCAGGGACTATTTTGGATATTTTTTGAAAGGGACATTGAATGCTGATCAGACACAAGTCTCATCACTTAATCTTGCCTGAGTCTTATGAATCTAAGTATGATTCCACAAAGTTCAGGGAAATGTCTTCAAAACAGAGGCCTTACAGAAAAGAAACGGAGAGAGCACCAATAGAATAATAACTGTTCAAAGTATCCAAAGGAGAAAGACATTTTTCATGGGTTTTTTTTGTATTTTAATGATTGTGGGGATCTCTTACAGACCGCCTGGCCAAGAGGACTCTGTGGATGAAGTGCTCTATAGACAGATAGGAATAACCTCACGCTAGCAGGCCCTTGTTCTCATGGGGGACTTCAACCACCCTGATATCTGTTGGAGGGATGGTATGGCCTGGCACAAGCAATCCAGGAAGTTCCTCGATTGTGTGGAAGTCAACTTCCTTCTGCAAGTAATAGAGGAGCCAACAAGGAGAGGTGCCATGCTTGACCTCGTCCTCACCAACAGGAAGGGCTGGTTGGAAATGTGACGTTCCAGGGCAGCCTTGATTGCAGCGATCATGAAATGGTTGACTTCAAGATCCTCAGGACAGTGAGAAGAGTGTGCAGCAAGCTCACTGCCCTGGACTTCAAGAGAGCAGACTTTGGCCTCTTCAGGAACCTGCTTAGTAAGGTTCAATGGGATATAGACCTAGAGGGCAGAAGGGCCCAAGGCTCTTGGTTGATATTCAAGGATCACCTGCTGCAAACTCAGCAGCAGTGTGCTACAGGAGGGCCAGGAGACCTCCTTGGATGGATAAGGACCTGCTGAGGAAACTTCGAAGGAAAAAAGAGGCTTCTAAAAGGTGGAAGCAAGGACAGGCAGCCTGGGAAAAATATAGGGCTGTTGTCCAGGAAGCTAGGGACCAGGTTAGGAAAGCTAAGGCCCACTTAGAATTAAACTTGGCTAGGGATGTTAAGGATGACAGGAAAGGATTCTATAGGTACATTGCAAATAAAAGACTAGGGACAATGTTGGCCCCCTCCAGAAGCTATCGGGAGAACTGGCTACCCTAGATTTGGAGAAGGCTGAGGTTCTAAAGACTCCTTTGCCTCAGTCTTCACCGGAAAATGCTCTGACCATACCACCCAAGTCCTGGAAGGCAGACGCAGGGACTGTGAGAATGAAGACCCTGGGCCCACTGTAGGAGAGGATCTGGTTCAAGATCATCTTAGGAAACTGAACGTACACAGGTCCACGGGACCTGATGAAATGCATTTGCGGGTCCTGAAGGAGCTGGCAAATGAAGTTGCTAAGCCACTGTCCATCATATTTGAAAAATCATGGCAGTCAGGTGAAGTTCCCAATGACTGGAAAAAGAGAAATATAACCCCCATTTTCAATAACGGGAAAATGGATGAGGCGGGGAACTACAGACCAGTCAGCCTCACCTCTGTGCCTGGCAAAATCTTGGAACAGATTATCCTGGAAAGCATGCTAAGGCACATGAAAAACAACAAGGTGCTTGGTGATAGCCAGCATGGCTTCACTCAGGGGAAATCCTGCCAGACTAATCTGGTGGCCTTCTATGTTGGGGCTATGGAACTGATGGACAGGGGTAGGGCAGTTGATGTCCTCTCCCTGGACTTGTGGAAACCATTTGACGCAGTCCCACATGACATCCTTGTCTCTAAGTTGAAGAGATGTCAATTTCATAGGTGGACCACTTTGTGGATAAAGAACTGGCTGGATGGCTGCACGCAAAGAGTTGTGGTCAACGGCTCAATGTCCAGCTGGAGACCAGTAATAAATGGTGTCCCTCAGGGATCGGTGTTGGGTCCAGTCTTGTTCAACATCTTTGTCGGTGACATGGACAGTGGGATTGAGTGTGCTCTCAGCAAGTTTGCTGATGACACCAAGCTGTGCGGTTTGGTTGATACGTTGGTGGGAAGGAATGCCATCCAGAGGGACCTTGACACGCTTGTGAGGTGGGCTGATGCCAACCTGATGAAGTTTAACCATGCCAAATGCAAGGTCGTCCACCTGGGTCGGAGCAATCCCAGGCACAGCTCCAGGTTGGGCAGAGAAGAGATTCAGAGCAGCCCTGCAGGGAAGGACTTGGGGGTGTTGGTTGATGAAAAAACAAACATGAGCCGGCAGTGTGTGCTTGCAGCCCAGAAAGCCAAGCGTATCCTGGGCTGCATCAAAAGGAGCGTGACCAGCAGGTCGAGGGAGGTGATCCTGCCCCTCTACTCTGCTCTCATGAGACCTCACTTGGAGTATTGTGTGCAGTTCTGGTGTCCTCAACATAAAAAGGACATGGAACTGTTGGAACAAGTCCAGAGGAGGGCCACGAGGATGATCAGGGGACTGGAGCACCTCCCGTATGAAGACAGGCTGAGAAAACTGGGGCTGTTCAGCCTGGAGAAGAGAAGGCTGCGTGGAGACCTCATAGCATCCTTCCAATATCTGAAGGGGGCCTATAGGGATGCTGGGGAAGTACTCCTCATGAGGGACTGTAGTGATAGGACAAGGGGTAACGGGTTCAAACTTAAACAGGGGAAGTTGAGATTGGATATGAGGAAGAAATTCTTTACTGTAAGGGTGGTGAGGCACTGGAATGGGTTGCCCAGGGAAGTTGTGAATGCTGCATCGCTGGCGGTGTTCAAGGCCGGGTTGGACAGAGCCTTGGGTGGCATGGTTTAGTGGGAGTTGTCCCTGCCCCTTGCAGGGGGGTTGGAACTAGATGATGTTAAGGTCCTTTCCAAACCTAACTATTCTATGATTCCACAACAGATAGGAATGTGTGTTTAGAAGATCCCTTATCAAATTTAAGTCTAATTTGGTTAGTTGGTGGTCTAAACTATAAAGAAAAAATAGCAAACAAAAAATAAAAGAAACAGCTGATATTTTAGAAAAGGTAACTAATGGGTACTGCTACAGAATTAAGCCCTAGTGTATAATTCAACACCTTTGATTCAAACCCATTCTTTAAGAACTGACATCAGAGTGCTCATATTTCAGCACTTTGTCATCCCTATAAAAATTCCAGATGCTGTTGTTTTTTAAAATGCATAAACAATTTGTTGTATAGCATCTGCACTGCTCTGCAGCCCTCACTGTTTTGCTAGTCACAGTTGAAGTGCATGATTACCTCCTTACTAAGCTTTGGGAAATCTGTTGCTAATTGTACATGCAGCACATGAAGAGACTAAGATAGAAAAATAAATAAATAGATAAATAAATCTTATTTTCCTGCTGTCAGCAAATGCCTTTTGTTTCACCCAGTACCAATATCCTTCTACAATGTTGGTTTTGTTGGGTTTTTTTTTCAGAATACCCTTAAGGTGGGTATGGGAACAATGATGTCAGAAAAGCAGAGGCTGTAATGCTGCTTGGATCTGTTATCTAAATGCTCCAGTTAACCAAGCATCGCATTACAACAGGCATGATGTTGAAAAATGTCAGACATGTCCAACGAAAATAACGTGAGGAGAATAGGATAAGCGTTGTGTGCTATGGGGGTGAAGATGTGCTACAGCTTTCGTTTTGTCCTTTGGCTTTCTGAAGGACTTTGCAGCATGTCCTCCTTCCCCAGTGCCATAGTGCACTGCTATGCCTCATGTTATGAAAGTACTGCTGAAACTCAGGCGATCCCTCTCTGTTCCATTACGTTTCCTGGCAACAGCCAAAATTGGAGACATTTAATTAAATTTCTGGAATGTCAGGTGGAAGTTAATAAAAAATCACATGGCAGCTTACTATTATGTTTCTCTGTTTATCTTTTTCAGGTCTTTGGCAGATCTTAAAACTAGTGATCACCCAGACCCATCAGTAGCAAAGACAGAGAAACAATACTAAGGGTCAGGAAAATAAGGTTTGCTTAGGAAAGCCAGGAAAACAGGTAGGGAAACATATTGCTCTTCTACATGCTCTTCAGTCACTAAGGGAGCACCAGTAACCTGGCTTCAGGACCAGCCCCACTTTTTGAAAACAATAAATGCAGAAGACAAGTCTTATAATTTAAGTCCTAGCTTCTCAATTTTCCCTTCTTATATCCTGGTAACAAGAGGGAAGGAAGCAGAAGGGGGGAGAAAAAGCTGCAGAAGAACTGGGGCAATTAGAGGGGTAAAGAGATAGATGCATAAGCTGTTTTTCTTTACAAACTTGCTTAGCTCAAGCCATGGTCCTAAGAGTATCTTCAGCTATCCTTGATTTGTAAAAAGCCTCGTGTGCTTAGTGGTGAACATTTCTGTTTCCACATTCCCAAATTTTTAGTGTTTATGACTCTTTAAGGACATTGTAATGCATCAAAGTTCATCTCTACGTAAATAGTTAAGGCATGTGGCTGGTTGTGTCTGTATCTAATTTTTGTAAAAAAGCAGGGAAGAAACCTAGGGCGCTAGGTCACTTGTCTCACCATGTTTAGTCATGGCACTCATTAGCTTCAATAATAAATCCATTTCGGGTAAGTGTCATGACTTTGACACGACATTATCCACAAAAATGTTGATTCAAATTATTTGCAATTTTCTGTTTGCTGTAAAAATAATCCTGCTAATTAAATTAATTAACTAATTAATAACTAATCCTTTACCGAAATTAAATTTTATTGCAGAATTCTGTAGGTCTGTACTAGCTTAAATATTAAATTTCTACCTCAACAGCTTCACTACACAGGCTGGGCCAGATGTGCATCTGTTATAAATTAACATTGTTCTGTTGATGCTATAAGAGACAGGAAGATTTCTATCAAGCAGTGGTTGGTTCCTATATCATTAAACATATATTATGTCATGCATTTGAGTATAAAATGCTTTTGAATCAGGATTGCTTTGCAACTGCTCTGCACTTCATTTAGCCTGTATGTTGTAATGGTTATAGAAGGGATAAAGCACGGACCCGTCAGGCCTCTATGTCCTTAGCAATACATACTCAGCTGGGATGGGGGAGAGAGGAAGAAGGGTGACTGCGTCGCAGTGTGCTCTAAAGGTATCTCAATGGGAAAGGAATGTTAGAAAGGCAAATAGGTGGCTAAGAAATTGAGGGGACAGTATTTTACTGCTTATGATGAGAACTAGCAAGGATTCAATGAACAAATCAAACAGCTGGTTAAAAATAAATGAAAAGGAGCTGGTTTTCGCACAGCTGTGGGAGTCATTGCAATTGCATGTTGTGGAAGTCAAAAATAGAAAGGGGTTCGTAAAACATCAGCAAACGTCATGAGAGCAGGACTACCAGTGGGTACAAAGTATGATGACCTGCATGCCAACTGTGCCTTGAGAGGTCACTAACTCACTAATTGCTTTTTGTAAAGCTGGAACCCTACAAGAGAAAGCTCACCTGATCCATCTGTATTTTCTTATGCTTCTCTCCTCAATACCCGTGAGTGGCCAAGGCTGAGGATGGCTATTGGGCCAGCTCTCGTGAGACTCTTCTCAGGCTCTATTTTAGTGCTGTTCATGATGTGTGCTGTGTTGGTAGATGTATATATATGGATGCAAATGCATCAGAATATGATGCAGTGGAACAGATCATTGGCTGATGTTAGTAATTGCCTTGATTTCAACAGAGATGTGCTGGCACCTGGCAGCTGAGGAACCGGCTTGGGACAAGCTCGTCTGTTCCAGGAATGATCCACCAGTGCGTTATTTAGTTACATGCTGGTGTAGTACTGTTAAAGTTAATGCAATTATAGAAATGTAATAGTGGAATAATACAGTCAGGAATTGCAATCTTTATGGATTATACTTTGCTCTTTATAGTAAGCTCAACTAAAATATGTCTCACTTAGCTTTAAATCCTCTTACTAACGCTGTTGAAGCATCTAAAAGTAAAGTGAAACTGAGAAAGAAAAATGAGATTCAAGCTGAGTCCTACATGGAACAAGTCATGAATAATGAGAAAAAAACAATGTCGTGTTCTGCCCTCTTCTATAACACTTTTAAAGCGTATATTTACTGCAAATGGCTAACACACGTCAAACTTCGTAGAATGAAAAGCGTGGTGCATCAAGCTAGAGTACTGAAAAAAGAATTAAATATTAAAGTATGTATGATAAATGATTGTAAGATGATTCATGTGTATTAATGCCATAATGCTACTCTCAAAGGAAATGATTTGTCATAAAGTTTGCCCCTATGGAAATATTTTCAAACATATGCATTATGCACCAAATAACCTCAGTGCAGGGCCATGACACTATTAAATAACCTCAGGCTGTTCTTTGAAATGACTTTCACCCAAGAAAGTAGGTTTCTCTGAGACTGGTCAAGTGTTTTGTTTCAAAATGTAGAAAGTGAAAATTTGAATTTGAAACTCTGCTTGAGATTAAGCTTGATTCTATTCAGTCAAAACTTCAGTGTCACTAAGTGACATCTAGTGTGATCAGTTGGCCAAAAATTCAATTATTTACATATTTCTACTCAAGCTGTTCAAAAACTTGTTTACTTGATATTGATTTCTACATCTTCTATAGATTATCTACTCAGTGGATAAAAATGGGCATTTATCATATTTATTATCAGCTTAGGCCCTGACCCATAACTTTTGGTTCTGATCTAGAGTAGCAACTTCATTCCACAGCAGACAGAGAAAGTCTTTAAGGTTCAAATCACAAGGATTTTCATATTACCCTATAAACAGAGAAGATTACTGTAAAACATGGCACAACTGTGCATAAAAGATTGACAGATTTGTTGAGACCTGCTTTATAATAAAATCTGAAATGAAGAAAGTTTCACCAGATTTCTGGATTTCTTAGAAAATATTGTAGAAGATCTACTGTCCACAGTTTTCCACTGATTTCCTGTCAGACTTCTGAGGTCTCTTCAGAGCATCATTAGTCCTTTCCATTAAGCAATCTCTGGCAATAGTTCGGGTCTAAACTTTTCCTCTGAAATAAGTAAATATAATTTTAATAAATATTATAAATTAACATTATACCACTCTTCTAAAATACTCTTTAAAATGCTGTGCCTCTCCCTCTTTTTTATGCTTAATGGTCTTCTAGACCTTGATCTAATCTTCTCGTTTTTCATTAAACAGTACCTACTGCTTTGTTTCTTGTTTTTTTCCAAATGTGCCTGGTGCCATAGCACATTTGGGTTCCCCTAGCAACACAAAAACACACTTTTCCTTGGAGCTGCGTCTCTGTCATTGAAAGCACTTAAATCATGACCTTTTAGCTACAGCTTATTCTGAGGTTAATTTACAGCATTTAGAAAAAATAACGATAAAGTTTAGCACATTCTTTGATTTGCAGAAAACTAAAATAAATGCTTGTATTTGCACTCACATACAGGGGACAGATCTTGAGCTTTCTACACCCAGATTTGCACTGAAAAGGCTTGCATCCTGGACCCATGTGTACACTCACATGGAATTAGACCCTTGGTTTGGACTTTACATTCAGTTTTGTTAAATCCTGTCTTTACTGAGGTTGGCACTATGAGGATACACAAAAGTTTTATCTAAGGACTATCAACTGCAATGAAATCTGTTTATACAGTTATGCATTTATTCTCTGTCACACTACGTCACCTCTTCAGAGTTATTACACTCTCCATAAACAGAAGGATGTGAGTATGCACACACTTGAATTTGCTGAAGTTTACCCAAGCCTAACTGCACTGAAACATAACAAAGAAAATGGGTTGACATTCAAGATCTGTTTAGGTTGCCACTAACTCTTTCCAACAGCAGACCTTGGATGCCTCCACTAAATCCTTTTCAGGACATTTGTCTCTTTCTCCTTTAATGGAAAAAATTCTTAAGAAAAAATATCCAATCTGAATAATTTGATCTTAAAATATTTACCTTAAAACAAAATCACAATGAGAGAGTGCAAGTAGGGAAATGTAGGTTTTCTTCATTATGATAAATTCCTGAAAATTACCTTTTCAAGATATTTTCATCGCAAAATAAAAACTGTCAGCTTTGCTTCTTGCAGCTTTGCTAGAGTTTGTAGCAGGAGAACTTCACTACGATTCTGCCAATCTGCAACAGGACTCTCTAAAGCCTGGCAGATACTTGTCTTTCATTACTTTCCTCCATCATTCTTCCTGATGTATCATACTATTTGTTTACAGAAATCTGTGCATATCCTACCTTTTTATTACTTTTTGGCAAACTTATTCAAACCAAATTTCAAACCACTGATTTCAGAATGGGCTCTCAAAACCAGGAAGTAATAATCAACAGTTGTTTGTAAAACTTTCCAGGATGGGGAAAAGGCACTGACTTATCAGATAACTATGAACTGCTCTTTCCTTTTTTAGTCCTTAGTATCATCCTTTGTTACTAGGCAGTAAATATTCAAAGCTCTGGATACAAATAGTCTCTGATTTTCTCCTGTAGTGAAGCAGATGGATTTGTGATAATCTCATTTTTTGAGGTAGGCAAATGTAGCTGAAAGGTAAGTTTTCTTATGCAAAAAACGTAAAACTTCCCAGTATGGTTTTAACTTTGCTCTTTGGTCCCTTTCTGGAGGCAAACCCAGTTCATTCAATGCCACCTGACAAAAAAAAAAGCTTTTTATCTTACAAATTTGGGTGCTTTTTCAAATCTGGGAGTGTTACGTATGTCTGAGTGCCTGCGCACAGAGGTCCAGCTGTAGAAAAGCATTCTCATTTGTGAACTTTCGATGACTGAGTTTTTACTTGCAAGCTTGTGTGTTCAAAGCAAAAGAGCTCTGGATTTCCATTTGAATAGATGTGCAAGGAGGATATCTCCAGAAGCAAACCTTCATCTTCTCTTGAAATACTGTTTTATTTACACAATAGATTAATTGAACAGCCATAGAGCTGCCACTGAAGGATTTGTGAACAATCTATGGAAATACTTTCTCTAAGAAAGCTCAATCCATTCAGTTAGAAAAGAGATGATATATAACTAAGAAACATGTCAGGAAAACTTACAGAATTAAGTTCTATGAATAAATGTGAAATTATTGTACTAAATAAAATAAATAAGGACCACTTATAGGCCGCTGAAACTTATAAGTGATAATTAGATTTTATCTTTCTGGTATAATTTAGCTGGTAAATAGCTCTCATGTTTCTGCTGCATATGATTTAATTTTAGAATAATCACAGTCTCATTACAATCACAAGCAGAGAACGTTTTCTTAAAAGAAAGTAGATAACATTTGTTTTCTACCTTTTTGTAACAGCTTTTTAGAAATGAAACTTTTAAACATAACTGACAGAATTTTGCGCAAAAAAATTCCATTTGGAATAAATCTCTGAGCACTCTGTTCGGAACATTGATTTAGGATTAAAGGAATAAGTAGAAATAACTGAATGTATTTACTCATCTACGACAAATGTTACTACTAAATCCTACATCTATTTCTGCTTGCCATTCTTCAGTAAATGTTTTTGTGATTTTCTGTGGCAGTTTTGTTAAGAAAGGATGAATGACCATGTTCTGAATAACTTCAGAGAAAAGTAAACTAAACTCTTTATTGTACTTAAAAATAAATAGACAACAAGTTATCATGGTTTGGAGACAGAGAAGATAAAGTGAAGGTTTCAAATATTAATTTACCAAGTCTGATCAACAGACAAAGAGCATTTCCAGTTTGATTCAATTTGTTATGGATATTTCTCGAAACATTCTTTCATTATGGTGAGGGGTGCTACCAATATGAAAAGAGCAATGATGAATGGTAAAAAGCATGAGGGATCCCACCCATACTTTGTGAAAGCAGTTCTATAAATATGTGAGGTGAAGAGTGAATAAATCTTGGTGTTTGTAGCTAGTGCTAGTAATATATAGAATCATAGAATAGTTAGGGTTGGAAAGGACCTTAACATCATCTAGTTCCAACCCCCCTGCAAGGGGCAGGGACACCTCCCACTAAACCAGGCCACCCAAGGCTCTGTCCAATCCAGCCTTCAACACCGCCAGCGATGGAGCCTTCACAACTTCCCTGGGTAACCCATTCCAGTGCCTCACCACCCTTACAGTAAAGAGTTTCTTCCTCATATCCAATCTCAACTTCCCCTGTTTAAGTTTGAACCCGTTACCCCTTGTCCTATCACTACAGTTTCTCATGAAGAGTCCTCCTCAGCATCCCTATAGGACCCCTTCAGATACTGGAAGGATGCTATGAGGTCTCCATGCAGCCTTCTCTTCTCCAGGCTGAACAGCCCCGACTTTCTCATCCTATCTTCATACGGGAGGTGCTCCAGTCCCCTGATCATCCTCGTGGCCCTCCTCTGGGCTTGTTCCAACAGTTCCATGTCCTTTTTATGTTGAGGACACCAGAACTGCACACGATACTCCAAGTGAGGTCTCACGAGAGCAGAGTAGAGGGGCAGGATCACCTCCCTCGACCTGCTGGTCACACTCCTTTTGATGCAGCCCGGGATACGCTTGGCTTTCTGGGCTGCAAGCGCACACTGCCGGCTCATGTTCATTTTTTCATCAAACAATGCCCCCAAGTCCTTCTCCACAGGGCTGCTCTGAATCTCTTCTCTGCCCAACCTGGAGCTGTGCCTGGGATTGCTCTGACCCAGGTGTAGGACCTTGCATTTGGCATGGTTAAACTTCATCAGGTTAGCATCAGCCCACCTCACAAGCGTGTCAAGGTCCCTCTGGATGGCATTCCATATCATAATCCGTAGACTTAATCCAAGGTCCACTAAGTCAGGGGAAGTGCTCCACCAACTCATAATTTGTGAAACAGTTCCTATCATGAATTTTTATGTTGGTTAGACTTCTTTCAGCCTGTTGGCATCTCGTCCCATTTTTGTGTTGAAAAATGAGCTTTCTTGCATTTTCTTTTGATATTGTTCCTATTCTAGGTGAGAAAGTACATTTCTCGCCCTGTGTCTAAAGCTAGCTGTTCCTTTCCTTCCAAAACACTGCCAGTGCTGCAGGTGGGCGAAACAACTTAGGCTCACCTAGCTGCTCATAGCGTGGGTTTAACTCAGCTCACATAGTGTCTGATTTCTCACCCCCGCTATATTGTTTGTGTATATGTAGAACTGATTATATGGTTATGATTCCTTTCTTCAACATATTACTCATCTATACAGCAATGGGTTATCAGCTCCAAAAATTGGTTCTACTTTTGCTCAAAGTACACTTTAAGTCTTTTCTGATACTTTACTCTGAGGATGCTTTAAAATGCTACACAAGTACCAAAGCAGGCTGTTTCTATCTCTGAAAGAATAAACTGAGGTAGAAAAAAAAACATAAGTCAAGAAAGTTTCCAGTAGAGAAAGCGAAAAAACTGGCTGTTTATTCATAGCCAGATGTACTTGTTTCTCTGCATTAGTCCTGGCTCAGCTTTCTCCTTGTTTGTGGTTTGCAAGTATGAATGAATATTATGACACGCTGTCTACCCATGGTCCCATGTAAATAATTATGAGGAAAGCAGAGGTAGATTTTAGCAGATATTCTGAAATTTCATACCTAGGCAAAACATAGCATACTGCTTAATAGGTGTCACTGCCTTCATTCATCCTGCTACCTTTCTGCTGTGTGTAACAGGGATTGTGGCAATCAGTTCCAAGCTGGAAAGGAGAGATTATATCCAGATGAATGAATGAATTGTTTAGAAAACACACAAAAGGCAATTTTGGTTGCATATTGTGAAAAGAAGAAATGAAAGGCTACAATTAAGAAAAGACCAAGTTATGCGGAAGTTCATAGTTAGATAATAAATATTTTAATGAATTATTAGAGAATGTCAAGCTTTCAGTTAGGAGCTCTGAAAGGTACTTGAGAGATAAACAGCCAAGCAGCACTGAACTTTAAACACTAACAGGCTCTTCACCTTCTATAATGTTCTGGAGTAAAAGCAGCTCCAATAAGAAGTGAAATGCCAACATGCAGATATGGCCGCGTTGCATGACATGGACTTTCAGTGGGGCCAAAAGGGACAGTAACCCCCCCACCTGATGAATTTGTGCAGGTAGCCACTACCTGCCCTTCTTCAAAATCTCGGACTACCTGGAAAGTATTTGAATTCATGTTTCTCACACCTCTGTGATGTAAAGAATCACCATTTTGCAGATGAGAAGTCTTGAGCACAGCCTGGTCTTCAGAGTTAGTGGAAGAGTCCAATCTATTCTGAAGAGAATAAGGCTCATTAATATTCAGGAACTTTGCAAACTGAGAGCCTGGGAGCGAGGAGCAGTGCTCAGAGGCTGCCCTTGGAACGGGATGTTGTTCTGATAATAACAGTTTTAATCACAAAGCGTTTCCACTTAAACAAAATGAGACTTGGGGGTGATACGGCAAAAAGATTGGCTCCTTCATTTAACAGATTTCAAAACTGATTAAGTTTGTGTTTGACGGGTTATTTATACACCTCTGGAAACTCATGGAAGGCTGAAGAAGAGCTCAGTAGAAAATGTCATTTTAAGGAAGTGAGAACTTCGGTCAAGTGATATTGAGATTTGGCTGTAGTGCTGAATTTAACCAACTGCATAAATGCAAAGACCATCTGGCTTTGATTAGTTATTTAACAAATTTGAATATTGGGACCAAGCTCTGACAGCAGGCTAAATATCAGACAGGGGTGTCCAGAGCTTCTGAAGAGTGCAAGCAGGGACTATGACTCCCTGTCTAGTAAGTGCTGTCCCACTGGAATGATGTAGAAGACCCCTCTAGTTACTCAGCATATTGGACAATGAGATCAGTGGTTCTTCCTGCCCTTTCTCCCTGCGTGGTCCTGTCTCGCTCGGATGCCATCTCTTCAGCCAAGGTAAATGACTGAAGTAATGATGTTAGAAAAGTGTTGGCTGATTTCATGAGGTAAGAATACAGGTCCGAATTGACTGAAGTTTACTTATTGTTGACACAAGAACTGTGTTCCTTACACATTGGTACTTCACATCTGATGAACCATAAAATGTTTTTCCTCAGGAGAATCAGAGCTCAATTTTACGCATTTGAAATGATAATAGTTGCAAATATCACGCGCTGCTTTGCAGCAGGTGAAAAATGTTATGTTACAGGAAGCAGCTGTTCATATTCTTATGAGAATTTTTTCCACTGTCAGTGCAGGATAGCTGGATAATGTTATGTAGAGTGTATTTTGACTCAAACCTGCGCTGATTTCACCTGGTGATTGATACATCAGGTGAAAAAAAAATAATTAAAGCTTCCTTATAGGAACTCAAGTATATTCTCATAATTCTGAGATAAAACATCTCTGTATGCATAAAGAACAAAAATATCTCTAGAGCGTACCCAGACTTCATTTGCTATGCCCCCAAACAAAAGAACAAAAATATCTCTAGAGCGTACCCAGACTTCATTTGCTATGCCCCCAAACAAAACTTTTCCTTTGTGCACAGCTATGTAGCTGCGCATATTCCTGTTAATTAATCTTTCCTGCAGTAATCTCTACCTCTCAGCTTTATACACCCAGCACCTGGGTCAAATTTGACCTGACAGGTTTGTCCTTGAATATTTTCATTTACAAAGTCCACATTAAAAAAATATCCGTGTGTTATCAGAACTGCTACATTTTATCAAATATCTGCCACCAGCCCTTGCCTGAAATAGTTTATTTGCAAGCTCTTGCCACTGAGCTGTGGAAATCAGCCATTAGTCAAAAGCTTGTTTTGCTCTCTTTTTTTTTTTTTTTCATAGCAACAGTAAATGAACTGCAGATGGAGCACTGTTTATACTTTCCCATCATCTCTGGAGTGCCTGGAACTGTGGCTGTGATGTCATTACTTTGGGGCATGATATACAGAAAGCAGCAACACTGGAAATACTTATTTACTGGGTTAGGGCTAGTTTGACTTGTACTACAGGAGAACATTGAAGTGCTTGAAATGGAAGTCTACATGACTTCACCTTCACCTAGAGTGGAAACACCACACAGAAGAAAAAAGTTTGATATGTTTACTGATCAAATAGAAAATACAAAGAACTTTTCCTAGATCTTACATAGCTTCATGTCAGAAGGAACTTCTGTTTGTTTGGGGCATATATCTGAAATCTGTCACTGAAATATTGGCCCTTCTGGCAGTGATGGATGAGATCAGTCAGATTAAGGCATATGGTTTGTTAGATTCCCAGTCTCTGGTGTCTACCTACCCCATCTTGCTGCAGAAATTACACTGCAAGAATTACAGAAGTGAATGATTTCAGTTCAGTTTGCCAAACTGCAAATTACAGAAGCTGCAGGACTCTACATGTTCACCATGGGGTGATCACCTCTGGCAAAGAGGTGAGTGGGCAGCTGAGAGTAGTAATGCCTTGAAACATTATAGCTGAATCTATCAGTGCCTGTCCATCCCAGACAGGTGGAGATAGCAGATATAGATTCAAATATGTGATGTTCTATTATTCGTATGATGCATTACTGGAGTACAACTGTCTCACAAACCCTTGTGGTGGGCCAGTCCAGGGGAGTAGGAAGTGAGGATAAAGAAGAACTAAACAGACTGCTGCAGCAAACCGTACTGTCCAATTAGCCAGAATTGTGTGGCAACAGTTCTCAGCACAGCATTTCTGTTGGCCTATATTTCAGGCAGAAATTCACAGAAAGGCAGCACTATGGCGTTGGGTGGATTGTTTCTTACCGTTGTATTGATAAAATATAATTGATTTTATGTATTATTATAAAGTTTTATATTAGGTACTGCACATTTAGCAAAACAGTCTTGTCTTCCACATGGTGCTGCAGCACCTCTACTACCTTGCTCTTGAGGAGGGTGCAGGACATTGCCAACTTATACGTATTTGAACCATGTACTTACATATGCAAGATGGTGATCTTTGCTTGATAAAAAAAGCATTGTGATATGCTCATATGGTTTGTCTGCAGCTTCTACAATTGTTAGTACAAACCACTTGCTAAACAATGAGGAAGTTCTACTGTAAAGGAACTTTGTTTTCTGGCCAGGCAGACAAAGTTCCTTTGGTGATACCAGAACCTTCATTTGTTTTCTTTATCACTGCTTGTGAGTTTTCCAACTCTCTTTTGTTATCAGGCTTCCACAGTGGCTGTCTCGGTTGCTGATGTAACTTACAGGGTTTCTGCTGCAAATATGAATTAATGGATAAAGCCGGGTATAAAAAGCAGACAAGTCTATGATTAATTTCCTGAATTAATGCTGCTTTACTTTCTGCACAACAAATACCAGCTGCTTTAAATGACTACTTCCAAATTCTCCAATGAAGGAAAGGTCCCCTCAGGATATAGATCGAGGATGGCCAGTTCCATAGAAGCCCATTTGCAGTCCTGGCTTAAAGTGCTCCAGCTTAGCCCTAGGCAAGCTGCTGATAGATGGATTAATGCCAGGTGGCGAAGATACCTAGCAGGTGTCTGTGATTTAGATTAACTGCAAAGCTGATCTCTCTCCAGTGCTAACTTTAGCAAGCCTGGGGGGGATGCAGCTAGATTAGCTGATATCTGCACCACTGCAGTCATTTGTACCTGGTAGAGATAGGCCCTTTGATAATAGTAAGGATTGTGGAAAGGCCTAATCCCAGGTGAGAAGTTAAGGTTTGTATAGTGTTGACTGGTAAAACAGTGAATGTTTAGGTAGATATCATTCCCTTCTCGCTAGCAACTTCCAACAAGCTTTTCATTTTATTTTGCTTTCCTGAGACCTTTCAGCTCGGATAAACAGTCTATAATATAAATGTGAAAATGAGTTCTTCATATGGCAACCTGTGAATAGTGGACATATGTCCTTTGTTTTTATTTGAATAGAATATTGTTAAGGCATCTATGATCTGACTATAGTGTTTAGTACTCCATTTCATTGCTGTCTGTAGGAAAGTGGCTTATTATGTGTTTAATAGTCAATTAAGACTTATTTAAAGGTTTTATTATGGTATGCTTTTTTTGATAGTGCACAGCTTATTTTTGGAGAGGATCTGCTGTTCAACTTGTGCTTAACTGATTTTTTAATTTTACTTTCTTATTTTTTAAAGGAAAAGGTGAAAATTTAAAGATGTTGCAGTATATCTAAGTATTTATGTTGAAAGGGATTTCAGGAAGCGATTTAGTCTCACTCCCCTGCTCCAAGCAGGGCTGAGGTCAACATTTGAGCAGGATACTCATGGCTTTTTGCAGTCATGTTTTTTGTGTCTTGAGACTTGAGGTTTTGCAGCCTACTCAGTGCGACTAGTAGGAGCCACAGTGAAATGTGCTTAGTGTAGCCACTTGGTTCGGCTGCCAGGCAGCCTTGGAAAAAGTTTGCTAGAGATCCTGGTGTTGTGACAGTGGTCACAACACCAGGAAGCCTGTCTGCTTCTCTTTGGTTTTCCTGTATTGAACTAATTCTTCAAGGTAGAGGAAAGTAAGCGTTCAGTTTGATGCCACAGGGAGAAAGAACAGCGTGGGTTATAACTCACTAAAGGTCAGGAGAGGGAGATATGGGAAGATGCTTTGGCAGCCAAAACAATCATGAACTTGCTTTCTGTTGCCCTGATCTAGTTTCTTCTGTTCCTGCTTCACTGTTATTAATGTAATGTCTCATTCCACAAATAGTTTGATTTACATTAGTCCGTCTGGCCTTGGAAGGAGGAAATCCTGCTTCTAAAAGGTATAAAAGCACTAAAGCATATACAACGCATGTTTTCTACTCATACTGGTTTTGGGTTTTTTTTTGGTTTTTGTTTCAGTTTGTTTGGGTTTTTTTGTTTGTTTGCTTTATTTTGTTTTACTGCAGAAATACTTGTTGACTTTCCAGACTCAGAAAATTTAGGTTATTCTGCCCAGTGGGTTTCTCTGCCTAGCTGTAGGTGTGTGCAATTAGAATGCAGGTAAATGAGATCATATGGGAAAGCTGGGAGAAAAGTTTCCTTCACTGAGCAAAGTCCCACAATTAACTAGGATGGTGAGAATCAGTTGTCCACTGTGGTTAGAAGGACCAAGTCATAGGAATAGGTGACATCAGGGGAACACGCACTGTTGTGCAGCTACAAACCTGCACAGAGAGGGGACTACCCTGCCTAATTTAAAAGATTTTGCCCTTGGACTAATTTTTCCCTTGGACTAGATTCAAATTTTGGCTATGCTAGGGTGAGTTAGGCATAATAACCTCACTGACATCAAAGGCTCTGGTGAAGATGATACAGTTTTGTGTTCTTGAAACTGAGGTCAAACCCAGTAAATTTTCTGGACAAGTTCTGCTCAAAATGAATGGATGGAGCAAGGTCAAACCTATGATTGTATTCCTTTCAGTGGGCACTTGCACAGCTTGGTATTTGCAGCTGGCTTTGTTTTCTAAAAGACCATTTTTTTGGCTTGTGAACTGGCAAGTGTCTGACCACAGTTATTCAACTGCCCTGCTCTTAGGGGCTTAGGGGTAGGCAACCTTGAAAAATAAACATGTAAAGGAGTATGAATTAATTTTTATGGTTCTGTAAGAAAGCTATATTGGATTCTAGGGGTCGTTCCAGGCTATTATAAAAATGGAGCTTGTTCTTAGCCTGGACAGATTTTCTTCTTGCACTTTAATTTTTAGTGAGCCATATCTACAGCAGAGATGAAAGTCCCAAAATACATGCCTGTGAATTATTTTCAATAATCCCTAGCATTTTTCTTTATGATAAAATGCAGGCATCAGGCAACTGCTGAGATACAGAACCAATTTCAGGTGGCTGTGCTTAGCTACGTGGCTTTCCTAAGCTGGAAGGATGTATCAAGGGTCCTAACATAGGACATTTCTAATATGCGGAAATCTAGCTGCTGGTTTTGTGTCTTACAGCTTTTTTTGACTCCGGGGAAAAAGAATAATAATTTTCAGTCATGTTCACAAACCCATGAAGCTCAAGCTGCTCGTGTGGGAGTTAATTGCATTCACATGCAATGTTATGGTAAGGGACTGATCTTAAAATAATGAGTAAATTAAAAATATACCCTCCAGAAACAATTTAACCACTCGAGTAAAGGTTGAACGTCTTAAATACTCATAGCCACTAGGTGGCAATGAGATGTGGCATTGTAGCTGGAGACATGTAAGGACCATATGCAAGAATGTATGGAATTGGATGCGCCATATTCCTATGAAGTGACCAGCACTGTGTATTAGGGCTTCTGACAGATCTCGCCTTACTGACAGTGACTGCACTTTCACATAAGACACAGTAGGTATGAATCTGTTTTCATTTCCTTGATTTTTTTTTTTTTTTTTTTTTTTTTTGGTCCTTTGTCACTCAGCAATTTCATCTGTAGTATGTTTTAACATTCTCCATGGCCTTTGGCAGGCAACCATGTTCTGTTATTTCAGCTGTGAGCTGATAATTTACTGAAGTGATGATGGCATTTTTAAAGAAAATGATAGTTATCTTGTGTAGTTATGATGAGCTCAAAATCTCCTCAAGTCGGTGTATACTGTTTCCAGCAACAAGAAATAAGAGTGTATGGGGTACTCTGCTTACCTAGCAAAGAGATATTTTTAAAATTAGTTGAGAGAGAAATATTTTTTCCTGGCCTATCCTGTGGTTGTAACTTTTGAGAAGAAAGGCGTAAAAATAGTCTACCAGGATTCTTTCCTATTGAGGCAAGATTATTACCCGCAAGAGCACCAGCAGTGCTCAGCAGCAATTGTCTCAACTTGCTGTAAGGTAGGCATTACAAAAAAAAAAAAGTCTTAATTTTAATGGATGATCTGTTTGTAGTGGGACATTGCTCTGTAGGTATCACATTTATGCAGTTTTAGGAGTAGTAGAATACAACTTCAGCAGCAATAAAGGCTTCATAGCCATTTCCTTAACATCTAAGAAGAAACTCTTTCTGAAGGGAGCCCCAGGCAGTGTTCTTCACATCACTTCCCACTTCTAGTTCCTTATGGGGCAATCTGAGTCAACCGAATTAACAAACATGCTCTGCCTGCATGAGGAGTAGTGTTTGGTAGTATGTGTTGCAAGTACTTGTTACAAAAATGATACTAAAAGAAATTGCTGTAGCAAAGTCAAACACAACTGGCAGTTGTAGATGTTAATGCAAGTTTAATTTCTTCCGTTTCTGTTACGGTATCAGTCTTATGTGATCAGTCCTATAGTCTTCTCCCATTTTCTGCCCTTTTTTTTTTTTTTGTGCAGGAGACAAAAGTGTGTTCAGCTAAAGCTCTGAATGGAACACACAGAAATAATGGCACTGTTATGAGCATAATTTCTTGTATAATCAGGTTTACTTCCAATCACTTTGTATGCATGTGCAATAACAATATGCTTTGGTTAAGTGATGTGATCTTATCGGGTAAAGATGAGAAAACCCCATACAACGTTTAAAAAGGGCACAGAGTTAAAAGCCAGGAAAAGAATACTGTAACAGTGAAAAGATTGAATGGCATACAGAGAGCGTCAGTCTCAGCATGCCCATTGCCGAGCCAAGATAAACCACACAATAAGTTACTGTGTAAACAGAGAATCATGAAGTATGTGATCCTTTAATCTTGAGATGGCATCACTGCAGTTCTGTTCTAGTTACGTTTATTATGGATAGGAGAATCTAATATGGTTCCAGTTCTGGAAGAGGTATGTTAATTTTTAATTGCTGGGAAATAAGCATGAATGTGAAACCATAGAATTATCTTTCAAACTCAGCTGTCAGATGTATTTCTATTTAGCTATGGTTTGGAAGGTGTTTAAGGAGAAGGGCACTTTAAGAGAGCATCTGGATCTCACTGAAGACCTGGTTTTTGTTTCTTAATATATTGTTACACCTTCCAGCTAGGCTGATAGAGGCACAAGGAGGACAAGACATTGCTTCAAGTCACAAAGCAAATTTGCACCTCAGCTTAAATTTCAAAGCTTTATCTTTCCTTGTGCTTTAAACATTAACTGTAAGATCTTCCAATACTGCTTGGCAGTATTTCTGCTTGGCAGTTGAAACTCAACTTGTCAAATGTAATAACATTCCTCCTTCTGGAAACAACTTTCAAGAGGTATTATAGAAGGCTTTATTTTTGTCAGCTTTGCTGGGTCTACTGATGCATTTTTGTAGAAATAGTTGGTTTCCATTTTCTTACTCAAGGTTTTGTGTCTCATTTGATAAGACTCCTGACTGTATGCAGCACTGCTTCTGTGCATCTACATGTCAGCACATTGGGATACTGCACTTGATTACAGATACCCTTGTGCTGGAAGTAAAAAGTAAAAAGCCAAACCTGGAGCTGCAGTGTGAAATATATGTTAAAGGTTATCAGTGCCTGATTCTTAATACAGATAGAGAAGTAGTTATGAGTCTTCCTGCTGGCTGTCCATCTTCTTAGTATCTATTTTCCCAATATTTTATTATCTGAAACATTTGCTTTCAAAACAAAACAGAGCTGCAGTCGCATCCATGTTCTGATTGTTGCCTGCTGTATTCCTTCCTCACAGGGCCATTTACCTTCTTAAATTTGTTGTCCTACCACTCAGTTAAACTGCCAAAATGCAGAATGTAATTGAGAAATGTCTTAGTCCTCTTGTAAGGAAATTCAAAAGGAAATTCCACTTGTAAGCCTCTTCAGCACTGTTACGCAACCATGCATATAGTTTGCCTTACTTAAAGGGGAAAACCCAATCCTAGCCATTTAGTTGAAGAAATTTGTAATCTTGGCTGTGCTGGCTGTATATTACTTAAGTAAGTTAACAGCATTTCTGACATCTCTATGTCATACTCTTTGGAGTATTGTGTAACCTGGCCAAATTATTTCAATGTCTGAAGTGGAAAGAGAAATTTATCCTAGGGTTTAATCTGAATGCAGTACATAATTTTACAAGGGATATGAAGAGGGCTTTTGAGACAGCAAATAGAAATACATCAAGGAGCAGCCATTTTGAGGTTATATTCATGTTCACAGATCTAGTTACTATTAGTGAACTAGAAAAATCCATATTGGCTCAGCTCTTTAACACACTGTTGATCACAGCTATATAAGCCAATAAGTGAAAAAACAAAGAACTTGGCAAACTCCAAACACTTTTGCTGAATGGATCATGAACAAAAAAAAAAAAAAAAAAGAAAAGGCAAGGGTGATTCTAATTTATTTTTTATCATGTAGATGAGAGCAGGTCATCTCTGACTTGCAGAGCAAGGTATTTCCTAATACAAATTACATCAGCCACATGGATATTTTATCAGAGGAGATGTTCTTCTAGTTGATCACTGGAATACTACCTGCTCCCTTTCCTCCTGCCTTACCCTTTGAATGGCTCCTGCAATCAAGTGATAGAACCATAAACCTGCAGGAGTGTGAAGGAGCCTTGTGAGGGACGTAGGTTTCAACCACTGTACATAACCTATGGTTCTCTTATGTGCAGCTGCAAGTGTGATGGTTCCTCATCAAATCCCTGCTTTTATGCAGAGGCATATACATTCCTGCAGCTCTGACAGCAACAGCATCGCAATATAATCCATTTGGCTGTGTATCTATACTCTCTTGATTAAATTCCCACGCTCTAACCCAAGAGTCACATGTTTCTCACTCACCTGGCCATACTTAGAGCTTTGTCAAGATTTGAAACTTTATAAGTCACAAGGAAATCATCAGTAAATACACTTTTTTTTTTTTTTTTTTTTTGCTTTGGAGAACTCCTTGAACACTGTTGAGATGGATGTCAGCAATCTCAGCTGTATTAGCCAAAAAAGCAATAGACAAATACAAAGATAAGAGCATGCTAATTAGTGCTGGAAAAAAATAGTAGGCTTGGCAAATGACAGCATGCAGAACATAGTGCTTCACAGAATGGTGGAACTTGTTGATATAATGTGCTGTGTTTTGAAGGTTTTTGTGGAGCGGTTATGGCAATGGAGACAACAGTGACGGGGAGCTAAAGATAAAGCTTGCATGTAGTCTTCAGTTTCAGAAATTTTGAAGCCTAAATTGTTCTGGGAAAACTTTCAGTGCCAATTATGTTCAAACAGAATTTGAGGCAGACTGCCCATCCAATCTCTCTCTTCTTGATCTTCTAAAATAGCAAACTGATTGGCTATTTCCATCCTTTTGACCCAGTAAAAAGGTAATTGAAAAGGCAGTGGACTGTCCTGGGAGTTGGGTTATGGATTCTAGCCAAAAGCATGGAAGCTGTAATTGGTGTGAAAGATTTTTCTTCTCTTAATCATGCCTTCATATTTGATCTCTTTCTAGTCTTCCCAAAGAACAAGTCATTAGCCACTCCTTTGGAAGAAAAAAGGCTTGAGGCAGCATAGCTTGAGATTTGTTTGACCTTTCAGCTCTGCTTTCCATTGAAACCAGCATTACTTCTGCTGTATGCAATTTGGATTACACAGGGATTCCAAACATCTGAGAGAGTGAGGGAAATGACAGTTCTAGGGTCAGACTTTTGAAGCAGCCTGGCTCCAGTGACTGAGACAAGGAATGAGACTTGTGGGGAACCCCCATATACTTGCTGTTACGTTTTTTCAGAAAGTTTAAGTGTCATCAGAGCAGTTGCTGAAGCTAATTGCATGAAAATCTGAGGGGCTTGAATGGAAAGGGAAGCTTTGAGAAGTCTAGCTGCTAACAACAGGTCTTACCCTGTGTTACATGTCAAAGGCCTGCTTGCATCAGAAAAATATTGAAGAAAAATATCAGTATGTAAAAGGAAAAAGTTAAATAATACAAAAAAAATTGAGATGTTCTTCTTAAAATGCAATGATATCATACCAGAAAACCCCCTACCAATCATAGTATAGAATTATTAGCATCCTGACTATTCAACCCATTTGTAACCTATTATTAATACAGCTAATCCATATCTTATGTAAGCATGTTGCATCAATTACTATGTACTTGTTTGATGGTGGAAATAAACTGAACTGTCGTGCTTCTTGTTGAAGGCTTAGGGCTATTTTTGGTATACTCACAACTTCTCTTGGCAAGATCATCTCCTGGAGGAATGAAAATCAGTGGTTCAAATCACTAGATATTCCTATGGAAAATATGAAGTTCTGCATGGGGTTGTTTCAAAACATCTGGAGCTGCCAGACTGTGCCAATGTCATTTGTGCCGAATATGCTGCTCTTCTCTACTTTTTCATCATTTTGAAGGGATCACCAGCAATGCTAGGCATCTGTGTAACAGTTAGGGTGCATGACTTTCATTGAATTACCTGTTCTCAGCTTGCATTATAAGGTTATTTTTCTTCCAGAAGCATGCATAAGAGAATATGCCTCTGCCTAGGGAATTCAAATCTGTTGTACAAAGCCTATGATTAGTGTCAACTGGAATTGCCAAGAATAGCCTTTTTTTTTATTGGGGTTTTCCTTTGATGTGTATCCTGAGGAAGCATGCAAACCACATTTCTGGTTTATCTGACCTCTCTGTGGTAAGTTCCAGTCAGATGTAGTTTTCATTTAACTACAAAAAGTGCAGGATTTTAAAAGCTCTAAGTCCAAATTAGTCCCAGCGCAAACCCCAAACAGCTGCATTTTGTGCTGGGAAATGCCTTGGAGGCTGAAGGAGGGATCCTTCTCTCCAGGCTGTGTTTACAGCTGTGTGTTTTACAGCTGTGAATACGGCCTTGATGTTATAGGCACTTCCTTGGAGAATCCATCTGTATACGGGCTGGCCAAGCAATCCTTGCAGTTATGATTCATGACCTTGACCTGTTCTTCCGAATGCCTCCCTGTGGAGGGAGGAATGTGAATACTGGGGATCTGCACATCTTCACCTTCTGAGGCCCTGCTTTCAGTACTTTGTCACCTCACTTTACATATAATTAATATTTTTTGAAGCCCTGCTAAAATGTATGGCCAAGCGTGGCTGATCCCAAAGTGAGCGTGCCTGTGTCTGGGAAGCAGCGTATGCCTGCCTGGGTGTCAGGTGCTGAGTGGTCTTATTAACCATGCAGGGAAGCAGAGGAGTCTTGGGCTGGAAACTGTGCTGACTCAAGTGCCTTGGGCAGAGCTTTGCTGACACTGTACCGATCCACTAAGCTCTGCTCTAATGCTGTTTAAAAACAAAATAATTAACATGTTGTTTCTGCTTTATTTCTAAACTAAGCATATTCAGGAAGCTTCCCTCTTGCACATGATTGCTGGTGAGGGTAAGGTATCTAGCGGCAGCTCAAATATAATAAAGTATTAAATGCATTTTCATATTGTATGCATTGTATTTATGTATTATTCACCAGAGACTGCATATTTGCTTCAGAGTAATAAGCAGGAGTGGGATGAGTTCTTTTACCGGTAACAAAAGCAAGATACAGAAGGAGATATTTGACCTATAGTTCTTCCCTTGAGGAACTTTTCATGTAAAAGATATGAGGAAAATAAAATACCAGGATTTGATCTATTGTTGTTTATGTGAGAAATGCACAGGAGAAAGTCAAGACTGGAATTTTTTAAGAGGGAAAAGTAGGGAGCAAAATGTATCCTCAAAAATGAGAATTTTCTAATTTATAAGAATAACAGCAGGTTTTATTAGTAGCTTATGAACAAGACTGAAATCTAGTAGTGACAATTAAGAGCAACCCACAGCTTGTTAAGTCCATGATAGAAGGTTATAATTCCTAAGCCATCTGGACGTGGCAATTTTGTTGAAAGCAGCACTTGAAATGAGCTGCTCACTTGGTGTTGAATATTCTTCTGCAGGAATGCTGTCTCAAAGAACAGCCACAGAAATGGGGGGGCAACAATTTGCGGAGTAAGGAGTGATAAATTCTGCAAGGGCAGGGGGGTGACTTTATTTTCATCTTTGACTTATGAGTATTATTCTGAGTTCAAGAGTTTCAGTTAGATGCAGAAGTATGGATGATTTATGGCTGAACCATGTTTGCTGAAGAAGAAGGAATAGGAAAGGTGGATAGTGAACAAAGAACTCTTAGAAGCTTTTATGGCAGAAACCTAAACCAACCAACCAGCCAGTATTTAGTGAGTAAGAGGAGAGAAATGAAATTTGGAGATGTAACTGCAAAAGTGGTGGTTCTCGGGGTGGGGAGGGGAGAATATACATCCTTCTCTCTGTGGACTTGTATGGCTTTTCAGCATCTGAAGATACTCTGCTTGCATTTGCATTCTGGGCTGGTTTTGACAGGATAAGCCCTCAGTTTGCCTACTCTGACTAGTCACCCCCACGCTTTGCTAAGATGTGCTGTCAGCTGAGAGTTGTCCCATTAGTCATACTGTTGATTCTGCTAGTCATCCCAAAGTCTGGGCTATGTTTCCTATCAGTTTCTTCCTTATGTATTCTTTTCTTCCAATTATTGCTGATCTAGCACTGTATTAAAATAATTCTGTGTACATATTTTATACTAATATATGTGTTTGCTTATTTTGATGAAGACTTTCAGGAGTAGCCTTTAAAAATGCTGTACTTACTAAAATTGTACTTGCACTGAAAACACTGGGACTTTCCTAAAAGATCACTGAATTCCACAGATTAAGTTGCTACAGAATAGTTCCCTTAGCATGACAAAGATGTAAGAGATACCTCAGTTTAAGCTCGGGTCAGAATGAGACTTTTTAGTACACCTGATCCATACTGTTGCTCTTTATAGGATCAAAACCTATTAAAATTGGAGCTATGAGGACCTCAAAGTCAATTAAACCCTTCTTGAAGGTTTATTCATAACATTTATTTAGGATCACTGACATTATTAGACCTATGAGGATCTGCTGAGAATTATAAGTTCAGTCATGCTTAAAACCAAACCTTATAGATATATTCTCTACAAACTTGAAGCCAAGAATCAAACATAACTCTGTTTGATATTCTGTGGGTTTTCCAGGTCTATTTGTTTGGTTGGTTTTTGGTGGTTTGAGTCGTTTTGTTGTTGTTGTTGTTGTTGTTGTTGTTGTTGTTTGGTTTTTTGGTGGGGTTTTGTTTTTTGGTGTTTTTTTTTTTTTTTTTCTTTTTTGAGACATGTCCCAAGGTTTTTTCCTCTTACATTTAACAAGAAAATGACCAAAAAAAGAAGTATTAAACTACTATTATGGTTTGTATTCTGCTTTATTTTATACTACATTATTTTATATGGTACATGATCAAGAACAGCCTGATCAAAAAAAGTTGCTGAAACCATGGTCTTACAAGGCAAGTGGAGAATATCTCATAAATTGAAAATCACTAATTTGGAGAAGTGATATCTGACATCTTAATGAAAAAACAGGTCTTTTTGACATGCATTCTTGCTATCTGCTGATCTTGGCATTTAAGAAAGTTTCAGAATAGGACAGGATTTAATTAAAAGAACTTGGATGAGTAATTTCTCTCATGGCTCCTTAGGAAGTTATAATCTGCATAAAAACTGCAGTTGTAAGCAATCTCTTCTACTTAGAAGGTAGAAAGGGAAAACTAAAAATCTACTGCACACATCCTCCCATGTGTTAGCCAGGTTTCTCTGAGGTGGGGAGAAAACTGGAATGGTAATTGGTTTTTTTCCATAATGGTGCAAGAATTTTGTGAACAGATGCTGCCTGATTCCATTCTGTGCTATTGGACTGGTGGCTCTCTGAGTGTTTGTTCAGGGCTGCCAAGTTATGAAATGTTTGATGTACAAGCTGAGTGTGAATAAAAGTTTTATTACTTGAACAAAACAGCTCAAAAGTCCCTTGCTTACACTTACATGATACTAATGACCTGTTAAAGGTGGATATAAAAATGTCAGATGGACTAAAATGGATCAAATATCTTTTTAGTTTTGCCCTTTACATATTTTATGGTTAATATCGCTAGGCTTCCCTCCTCTACTCTTGATATGTGTTTCCTGGTTGTTATATGATCACCTTTTTAAATACAAAATAAATCCACAAGTTGTCTGGCTGCTTTTATTGTCATTATTATGAAGAGAGTTGTTGCCTCTGCTTTCATAGATGGAGTAGTTTCTAAATAGGGTATGTGCAGAACTCCTTATTGTAATTTTCTTTATATTTAATGTGTCTCTGAAAAATAGTGAACTTTCCAGGATCTAGTATCTTTCAGCTAGGCAAGGAGACACTGCAATTAATAAATTTTAGATCTAAGTCTTAAAATGATAATGTTGGTGTATTCTTAAAGTTCTAGATTGCACCTGCACTCTTGCCTGTTTTGTTGGATTTTTTTAGAAAGACTTATAATTTAATCTGATAATGATTAAAAAATCAGTGATATGATAATTTTTTTTTTCTTCTCACAGTGTGTTTTTTGTAAGTAAAGACAAATAGAAAAGGTGCATTTTACAAAGGAAATGTGTCTAAATACAATGAAAGAGAAAATGATGTTTCAATGTTTTATATTAAATATTTTATCATTTTCAACAAGATCTAGTTGCTGATATTTAATCATGATATTAGGTAACTACATAATATTTCCAAAATAATAACTAGTGCTAGAAATTACACAGTAAATTCAAAGTGATTTTATTTCAAAAGAGATGCTTTAATCATGCAATTGCAGTGCTGCAGTGTAAGTCTGTAGAATGTCCTTACATCCGTAGATGAACTTAAGGGAGGGGGAAAAAACCTTACTTCAGAAAAAAGAGGAAAGTGGCACTAGATGATAGTAAAACTATAAATGATGCCCAGATTTACTTGAATTCATGGAGCTAATATCTCACCTTGCTGCCACACCGTAGTCATAGAATCATAGAACAGTTAGGGTTGGAAGGGACCTTAAGATCATCTAGTTCCAACCCCCCTGCAAGGGGCAGGGACAACTCCCACTAAACCATATCACCCAAGGCTATGTCCAATCCAACCTTGAACACCGCCAGTGATGGAGCATTCACAACTTCCCTGGACAACCCATTCCAGTGCCTCACCACCATTACAGTAAAGAATTTCTTCCTCATATCCAATCTCAACTTCCCCTGTTTAAGTTTGAACCCGTTACCCCTTGTCCAATCATCACAGTCCCTAATGAAGAGTCCCTCCCCAGCATCCCTATAGGCCCCCTTCAGATATTGGAAGGCTGCTATGAGGTCTCCACACAGCCTTCTCTTCTCCAGGCTGAACAGCCCCAACTTTCTCAGCCTATCTTCATACGGGAGGTGCTCCAGTCCCCTGATCATCCTCGTGGCCCTCCTCTGGACTTGTTCCAACAGTTCCATGTCCTTTTTATGTTGAGGACACCAGAACTGCACACAATACTCCAAGTGAGGTCTCATGAGAGCAGAGTAGAGGGGCAGGATCACCTCCCTCAACCTGCTGGTCACGCTCCTTTTGATGCAGCCCAGGATACGCTTGGCTTTCTGGGCTGCAAGCACACACTGCCGGCTCATGTTTGTTTTTTCATCGACCAACACCCCCAAGTCCTTCCCTGCAGGGCTGCTCTGAATCTCTTCTCTGCCCAACCTGGAGCTGTGCCTGGGATTGCTCTGACCCAAGTGTAGGACCTTGTACTTGGCATGGTTAAACTTCATCAGGTTGGCATCAGCCCACCTCACAAGCGTGTCAAGGTCCTTCTGGATGGCATTCCTTCCCTCCAATGTATCAACCGAACCACACAGCTTGGTGTCATCAGCAAACTTGCTGAGGGCGCACTCAATCCCACTGTCCATGTCACTGACAAAGATGTTGAACAAGACCTGTCCCAACACCGATCCCTGGGGTACACCACTCATTACTGGTCTCCAGCTGGACATTGAGACATTGACCACAACTCTTTGCGTGCAGCCATCCAGCCAGTTCTTTATCCACAAAGTGGTCCACCTATGAAATTGATGTCTCTCCAACTTAGAGACAAGGATGTCGTGTGGGACAGTGTCAAACACTTTGCACAAGTCCAGGTAGATGATGTCAACTGCTCTACCCCTGTCCATCAGTTCCGTAGCCCCATCAGAGAAGGCCACCAGATTGGTCAGGCAGGATTTCCCCTTACTGAAGCCAAGCTGGCTGTCACCAAGCACCTTGGTGTTTTTCATGTGCCTCAGCGTGCCTTCCAGGAGAATCCACTCCAAGATTTTGCCAGGCACAGAGGTGAGGCTGACTGGTCTGTAGTTCCCTGGCTCATCTGTTTTCCTGTTATTGAAAATGGGGGTTATATTTCCCTTTTTCCAGTCATTGGGAACTTCACCTGACTGCCATGATTTTTCAAATATGATGGACAGTGGCTTAGCAACTTCATTTGCCAGCTCCTTCAGGACCCGCAGATGGATTTCATCAGGTCCCACGGACTTGTATATGTTCAGGTTGCTAAGATGGTCTTGAACCAGATCCTCTCCTACAGTGGGCCTGGAGTCCTCATTCTACTGTCCCTGCTTCTGCCTTCCAAGACTTAGGTGGTGCGGTCAGAGCATCTGCCGGTGAAAACTGAGGCAAATGGTATTTAAAGAACTCCAATAACCTCTATGCATAGAAGTAACTCTGCTGTTACTCGAAGCCTGTATACCCTTTTCTCCTCCTCGTGTGAGGAAATTAATGTGAGAACCAATCTGACTGTTGATCTAAAAAGACTTCAAAGTAGTAGCAACCAAGTCTTGCTGGCTCCTAGGCAGTAATGCAGAACAAGTTGTGCTGCAAGTGGCATCATATTTTATTGTTCTTGTCAGCTAAGGTTTACAAATGCTATAGAAATTCTTCTGTTTCTGATCCTTCTCATAATATTGTTGTCTGATTTTATAATTGTACATGAGTTGTGTCAGCATCCTATAAGCCAGCATCTGGAAACTATTAAAACTCTTCATACAGTAAAGAATGTTGCAGGAGCAAGTGATGCATCTGGAAAGGTCAAAACCTTTCTTTTGTGCCCTGGTAGAGTAGGTGATTAGCATGGAAAAGCTGGGAATCTCTCAGGATGCTTCAGATGGACTTCTGGTAAATATATATGTATATATATTTACTTATACATGTGCAGGGCTGCACGCATAGTATGACCTGGTATGTAAATATTCCATGTGAAAGGGATATGGAACATTGCTCTTTTGGTTTTGTTTTGTTACTATTAGTTGGGGTTCAGCCTGTAAGATGTAACAGCTACCTCTGTATGGATAAATATCACATCTGAAACCAAGTATTTTGAATCCATTTGCATGTCTTGCATTTGAGTTATACATGGGCACAATGTCTCTGTGGCATACAGCATGAATCATAAATAGGACATTTGTCACATGTGACACATATTATACAGTAGTATTTCTTCCATGATGCTGTGATTTGTCTATTCGACGTTAAGGAGCTCACTTAGCAGGGCAACCTAATTTTTCATCTTTCCTTTCTTCTCTTGTGGTAGTAGCTTAAATTCATTATTCAGTTCCAGTTCAAAACCAACTATTTTAAATGCATGTCTTGTGAGATGATTTATGCAAGGCCATTTTTGTCTGGTGTTATATATTTACCACAGAAATTAGAAAACTCATCTTAAAATTCAAGATTAACTGTAGCTTTTTATTACTACTTTTTCAGGACTCTTAGTAATATCGTAACTGGCAACCCTCATCGAGCTCCCTTGATTCTCATGAATCCAGTAAGAGACTGAAAGTACATGTTCTAAGAATAGGAAGACAGAATTTATTGCTGTTAGAAACTCTTTTTAGGTAGAGGTTCCCTTTAGTTTGGTACCAGTATAATGTTCCCTAAGTTTCAGAAATGGTTCCTGAGATTTTATTTAAGATCATCCTTATTAAAATACAACAGTTGGTTAAAGGAGGACAAACAGGAATAGCACATAATAATTTTGGTATGTGGCTTTCTGAGAGTATCGGATAACTTATGTCTGGAGTCTGTGCTGAGTAAAGAGAAAGACTATGCACATAAAGAACTGGCATGAGAGATTTGAAAAATGTTCGGTGTTAAGTATGTGCACATGTGTGTCTGTATATGTTCATCCCCATATGTATGCTAATAGGGTTAATGATAAAGTCTTGCAAAGAGCTTCATGTGGGCAGAAGCTTACACTTGTGATGCCAAAGTTAGTACTTGGGCTGGATGGAACCAGTCCCAGGGCCCAAATAAGTAGCTTTAAGAACTTGGGCTTACATTTCTTTTGTGATACCATAGCCATGCAAAAATAGTCTTCTGGAAACTGAGAAACATTAAAAATGCTTATTTTCAGTATGAAATACTTTCAGATGTATATATCATTCCTGCCTGTAGAGGGAATACAGAACTACACCAGAACCTTGCTGAGTATATCTGAAGTCTTTCATTCCCTCATGCCTTGGAAGCCTCTTCTAGTCTATCCAAGCCTTGGTTACAGAAATGAATGTCTCACTTAGAAATCTTGTGTTTTACTGCTGAAGATGGTTACCTTAACTGTAGAATGAATGTAACTGATGGTTCCATATAATGTCTTACTAAAATGTTGGCATGTGTCCCCTACTTAAACATCCTGGGGCTGTGCTCATACCCATATTTTGTTTTCAACTCTGTCCTGTGGACTAAATGGTATTGCTCTGGTTTATCCATCTTCACTGCAGTGAAGAATGAGGTTAATCATCTGTTGGTGTTAGCATACCACAGTGCTTCTTGAGTTTTTACTTTCAAGGAGAAAATGCTGAGGCTTTTGGTTATAGGGCCATTATCTAAATATAAGCATGTAGCTTTAAGTTAAAAGATTAAATAATTCAATGGCTGAGAGACAGGGTGGGTTTGTAAGGAAAAGATGTAATGAAATAGTAACAATCCAGGGGAAAGGTAGGATGCAAGCAAAGCTTAGGGAGATTGAAATGACCCACTAGCAGAGCAGATGGGTCTAAAACTGAGAACCAGCTCAGCTGCAGTAAGTATGAGGGAAATCTGAAATTGAGAAGGCAAATCTCAGATCACCCTGGACAGCTGGACTGTTGCTGACCCTTAGTAGCATTTCCTATCAAAGAAAAAATATACTTCTGGGAAATGCAAGACAGCATCACACTTACAATGGTCCATAGAAATTGAATGAACATAGAATAAAATTATTATTTAGGCTTTCCTTCATTTCAGAGTAGAGATGCCTCAAATTGCCTAATGAGCTGCAAGTTAAATGTCTTCAGGTGAGCAGTCACTGGTTGGCACCAGTGGCTTGAATAGAGACTCTTGGTGGAGCCATTGGCCTTGTGGGAGCAGCCTTCCTCCATACATACGTATTATCAAATCCATTTAGTGATGAATATCAACACTGGGTTTTCTTCTACTAGCCTGGCAAACAAGAAAACAAGAAGATAAATTGTATTTTCACTGAGTTCTAGCAACTTCATCTACCTGATGTACAGATTACAAGCCTACATGTCACTGGATTCTTATTACTGGTGACAGCATGTCAAGCTTGGTGTTTTCAGAGTCCAGGCTAGAATCTTGCTGGGCTCTGAAATCATAAAACATGTTTTGAGTTGTAACTTGAATATATCTGACAAACAAATAAAGCAAACTGAAACACAGGAGGCTCCTTCTGAATATCAGGAAACACTTTTTTTACTGAGAGGTTTAGCAAGCAGTGACAGAGATTGCCCAGAGAAGTTGTGGAGTCTCCATTCCTGGCAATATTCAAAAGCTCTCTGGATGTGCTCCTGGCCAACTGGCGTTAGGTGGTCCTGCTTAAGCCAGGGAGGTTGGACAAGATGATTTCCTTAAGGTCCTCCCAGTCCCAGCCGTTCTGCTAAATTGCACCGAAATGAAGCTTCTGCATCTGCTCATCTTTTAAGAAAGAAATGCTTTTCTGCTATGAAACTACTGATTATCATAATCTCTTGCAGGCTAAGTAACAACGTATAGGCACTGAATTATTAGATGGAGTTCAGAGATGTCATATTTTCCTATTGTTCTGCCAAAGCTATTGAAATTGCTCCTGAAACTAACAATTCTAAACAGGCAATCTTTGGCTTTTCTGTAAATCAAGTCCTGCTCTTCAAAGTCTATTTGTGGACTGCTGTTCGTAACCAAAAAAAAAAAAATCTGACTTTGCACAACTCTTCTTTAACATGCAGTTATAACTGGTTTATGCTTTGTATTTAACACAAAGTGCAGAAGACAAGTGATACAGGCTTTTTTTTTTTTTTTTTAATAGATGCTTGCAGCTGTAGTTTTCCACTCAGTAAATTTTTTGGCCTAAAGGAATGAAGACTATGCAGATGCTCAGAGAATGAGTGATACGGATGTAGGAAGATTTTAAGACCTGTAGTGCATGACAAGGTAAAATCCTTTACAAACAGATTTACAGGTAGATTATTAGTTATGCTTGATGAGATTTCTGAGGACTTGAAAATTCTTGGTGGTTCAGAAGAAGAACTTAACCTTGTAATATGCCTCATGTTCTGTCAGCAGAGACAATGGAAAACATTTGTCAAAACAGATGGCAGTACTAGCCCCCTGCCATTGAATGCAAATGGTAAGTACAAGGTCCACTTAATGGCAGGTGAGCAAAGAAACATTTGGAGATTTAGTTTAACTCTGAATATACCCCAAAGAATACACGATTACAATTCCAGGACTTCTTGACTATAGCCAAAACACTGAATACTGCAAGAACAGACATTTCACAGTTTACGCTTCCAGCCAGAATGTATAACTGCTGAGGTGCGTGAAAACTGAGATGTAGCAGTTAACATGGCTTTCAAGATTTTTGAAAAGACATGTTTGACAGCTGGTTCAGCTCTGCAGAGCAGTTTTGGCCAGTGCTTTATGATAATCTGCTGTGCCATTCAGTTGCTTTTCATATACTAGAATAAATACTTTAATGGCAATTATGTGTATAGAATATACTGAGGCTAAATGTGTTAATACCTGTTTTCTATTTGAAAAAAAAAAAAAAAAAAAAGCTGGCATGTTACACTAAGCTTTACAGAACAGTTAGGCAAGATGTGGAAACTGTCATCTGCGTAGCTAAAGTGTTTGTAATTGCTGGTGGCATAACTACTCTGCAGCTTTGTTTTGCTTTTAGATGTTGTCTTACTTGCATCCAATGAAATGGATACTGGGGTAATCTGTGCTGATTAATAATGAAAACTTGCTATGATTTAAACAATTGATTATTAAATAAGCAGATGTTTCTTGTCCGAGTTTGAAATATGAACATGGAAAAAGCTCCTATAAAATGTTTACAGTAGTGACATCAGTGCATTACATTGACCCTAATCAGGATCCTAGTTATTAATCATGTAATATTCTGTAAAGGTCGAGGGTTTATTTCCTGTGGAATGGATACAATGGAAGGATACAATGCTAGTCTCTCCAATACAATCTTATACTGATTGAACCATGCCTGCATCTACCTATGTATCCTTTGCCTGTGTGTTAGGAATTGGGCATAGAAGACTAGAAGTGTAACACTGTTGAAAACATAAATTATTAATCTTACACACAAGTGCCTATCATCAGGTTCAAAATGTTTCTTCCCAGTCATACCTTGCTTCACTCCCTTCTGCACACTGCAGAGAATTTGCATCCTCAACTTCAAATCAAGAGCAAGGTGTGAAAGGTAACTGACTTGCATGATAGCTGTCAGAGTATCCGTATTTGTTTTCCTCAGCTTAACATTACTGACTTCATAAGGATTAGTTAAGGGTACCAGGCCTGCTCTATTTTTTTTTTTCTTCTAGAATTTCTTGAATTTATAGGATAGACTTTGAGTGAAACACAAGTTACTCTTAACTGTATCTTAAGGTAAGCTGTTAAACATCCAGTGCCATTACTTTTCAATTTATTTTAGAGTCATAAAGAAGTGTTTACATGCACTATACCCTGTGTAACTTGTGAGTTTGGAATGATGGCAAGTACTTAGTTTCAATACCTGTGATTTCAAATTGGACCTACAGACCATACTTAAAATCCAACTAATCTTATAAAGATGTGAAACTCTTCCTTCTCAAAAACCTTTTAATCTTTATGAAATAAATTTGGCCAATATGCTGCCATTACTTCTTGTAAAGTAGAATTTGGAGATCTGTGGAAGAGCTGTTAAGTTATCTCTTGAGAATTAGGCACTGAATATGAGTTCATGAGCAATGTGCCGATGTTAACTGCATATTATGTTAACACACCTCAACTGAGTAAAACTCGACTTTCAAAACTGTGTATGTTACAAATAACTGTGGCAGATGTACAATAAAGTACATAGAGATATGGGAGATATCATGAATACTAAAGATTTGAGGAACTTCACAGCTAACAGCTTGAGTTGCAGCTGGCTCAGGAGGATTGATTGCTGTTACTTGGAAGCAGCACACTTTTATGCCTCCCTTCTTGACAGTACCTGGGATTAATTAAGTCTGCTGTTATCTAAATATCTCTACAGGCAAGGCTCCATACAGCTGCAGGGGTCCAAAATGAATAGCAAAGAATTATGGTTGCTAAACTTGTTTACACTATTTATTTTTTTTTTTAGTTGACTTTCATTGTGTAGTTTGACACTGACAAAAGTGATTCCTGGAATGAAACATCTGGAATCAGTATAAGAGAATGAAAATTGATGCATGAAACTAGAAAACAACTCTATTAAGTATATCCATAATTTAAAATGAAAAATACCTGAATTGTGCTTTCAGAAGTCTGGCTGATGAACAAGGTATTCCTTGGTTTTGTGATAGTGTTCAGTACTGTACAAGCAAAAGAAAGGTTCATTCCCCTTAATACCTCTATAAACTTAGGATCTTTCACTTTAATATTACAATGACAATAATTCAACATGATTTTCTGTGGCTATTAATCTTCTGAGCTTAATTGTCTTGTTGAAACACAATTGAAATTTAGCACCCTGCCTGCTTGACCCTCCTAATGAAATTTGTCCTCATTCGACAGGATACCTTTCTGATTTTGGTTTATTAAATTGTAAGAAAGAGCAAATGTGGCCTCCTGTTTCTCATTATACAGAACCAACTGATCAGATAACTCAAGGTCTGATAAAATCTCAGCGAATTCAGCTGCATGCAGTAAGCATTACTGTCATGAGGACATCTTAAAATGAGAGTGCACTGCAATTCTTTCATAAACAGCAACAATACGCTATGCTTTGCAAGTACCTCTTTCTCCTGTAGAACATAGTTTGGATTTTGTTTTGAATTTTAGAATGTGCCATGTCATTTTAAGTTGCTAAATGGTGTGATTTATTAACTGCTCTTGATAGCTTGTGTTGGCACCTCATGAGGACAACATTCTAGCTTTTTCCTTAAAGTCAGTTCTAAGAAACCAGCATTATTCTTGTGAAAACAGCATTTATGGATTTCTCTTGCATGTTTATCCTCAGTATCATCTTACTGGGAACATGTTTAATCTGCCAGGAGATCTTCTGAACTCTGACTGCGAACCATTCTGTAGTCCAGATTTCTCATGTAAATACCATATGACTTCAGGTAGTTAGAGAACTTCAGGTTCTCTAAGCACATTATCTGCAACCAACTTTACAGTTTTCTGAGCCTTATGACTGATGCATATTCAAAGCACTGTTCACTTATTGTACTTGTTACCTAGTTAGACTGTATAACTTCTATTTCGTCAGTTTTCTTTCAGTCTTACCTCAGTATTCACAACCTCATCTTGCTGAGAAATCTTACCCAGGCTTCTTATCCTGAAAATTCGGTGCTTTTTATTTGTTTAACTTCCATGGCTTGCAAGTAATCTAGTTTTTGTTCAGTCGGTGTTCTGTAGGCTGGTGCATGCTTCAGCACTGCTGGGTTTTCTTTAATATATGGACGATAATATTGTTTGTTTAGAATCTGATGTCATGGGAAAAAGTGTTGCTAGAGTCAGTTTGGAAACTTGCCCAGGTATGTTCATGTTTTCTTCCTTGACTGTAGTATCTGCTTGAAACTTGTCTTCTAATGGTTATTCCCGTTCATCCACAGGCTATTTCCTGTCCAAATATAGTGCTACTTGATTGAAAAAATCCAAGAAGCAGTTCTTTTTGGCATGTGTTTAACAGTCCTGATCAAATCCCTTCTGAAATGCCATGGTCCAGTCTGTTATAGAAGGTCACAGGCTTGCTAGGGCTGTCCCTCCTGACATTTCAGAAACTTCTGTGTCTGCACAGCTAGAAAAAACTGCTGAAATCTGGAACGTTTTTCAAGCCCTTTTTCCCCCTTCCTCTAAAGTTGCTGTCAGGCAGCAGTGACCTGGGGTACCCTTCTGAAACTTATTGACCCACAGTTTGGAATGTGCCCCCAGTTCAGCTGTCTCCTACATCAGGGTCCTCTGTTGGGGGTTGTGTGTGTTACATTGAAGGAGCCCTTCAGGTAATATTTGGGAATACTTTGAAAACATAGCCAAAGTGATTTTATTTGCCTGGCTGCTTAATTAAAGTATGTTAGTCAGGGAAAACTAATGTAACTCCCCTGATGTTAATAGAAACACTGAGTTATAAGTGTACGGAGAATTTAACAAGCCCTTAAATTCTGGGGAAATTATACAGAGTGAGCTTAAAAGGCTCTAATGCTGTCTACAGCACATAAGTTGTGTTAAGAATGTTTAATACCCAACTAATTTCTAATTAGCTTTTTTTCTTGTTAACTTTTCTATGATACTTTTTTCTGTTGGTATCATAGTTTTGCTGTAAGAAAACAAGAGCTCTGTTCAAGATAAACCTGTCCCAAGCTGTACATTCACATGTGTAGTACCTTGCCCAGGACATACAGCTCAGCAGGCTTCAGGACTTGCATGTTCCTGTTGAAATGTTCAGAATATCAAAATGTAACGGTTTGTTTTGTAAATACTAGGATTTTTCTGTAAATTTTAACCAGCAAAAAGAAGATACTGTTTCAACTGGAGTGTTGTGTTCATGCCAGATTTCAAGCTCCTGTTATAAATCATTATGGATCTTCAGAAAAGACGAAAAATATGAATGTTGGCAAAACCGTCCTTCACTAAGTTTGTTTCAAAAATGGCTGAACTATTTTTATTTTCTGTCAAAATAGAAAACGGAGATAAAAAATATTCCAGGGTCAAAGAAGAAGAAATTTCAGCCTGGCTGGTTGAAGTTTGACATATTTGAAAATTAAAGTATGTAATGAAGTAGTTAGTCAGACTGAACTGTCAGTATCACACTGTGCTCATCTTGTAAAAGTTGCATGAAGACTACAGGGAAAGGTCAAGGTATGTCTATTCTGTTTCTTTCTAACAAAAGGTACTTTGATAGACAGACAAGATCCTTGAGCAGAGCTGGATGCTATAGGCCTTAATAAGTGGATTCTGGTGGCGGAATTGTATGTAGTGCATGTGGAGTTTATTAGTCAGCTACCTGGATGTTATTGGAAAATTTTAAATATACAGAAAAGAAATTCTGGGAAGTGTAATCAACACTTTCAAAGTTGGTTTACTTAACTTTTTCCAGGATGCTTGGTGACATGGTTTAGTGTGAGGTGTTTTTGCCCATGGCAGGGGGGTTGGAAATTGATGATCTTAAGGTCCTTTCCAACTCTAACTATTCTGTGATTCTATGTAGACAATTTGTCTGTCAGTTTTTAAATTATATTAAAAAAAAATCTTTGATTTCACTAAAAAACAAACAAAAAAAAACCCACAAAAAACACTCAGAAGTTATGTTGTTAATTACTTTTTAATACTTTAGTTAGGTGTGCCTCAATGTCATCTGACTAACCACTCTTTGTCAGTATTAGAAATATAATGTGGCTGGCTGAGGACCTACTTGTAGGGAGATCTTTGGTTGCTTTTAGCTGGATTTGGAGAAACTGCTGAAGACTGCAAAACTTAAGCAGTGAAAAAGGGCTAAGACATCCCAGCTTTTCTTGGGCAGTACTCATCAGAGAGGGAAAGTGTGTAATTTCATAGAATCATGGAACGGTTAGGATTGGAAAGGATCTTAAGATCATCTAGTACTAATCTCCTGCCATAAGCAGGGACACCTCACATTAGACCATGTTGCCCAAGGCTCTATCCAGTCTGATCTTGAACACTGCCAGGGATGGAGCATTTACCACTTCTTTGGGCAACCTGTGCCAGCGCCTCACTAACCTCACAGTAAAGAACTTCCTTACATCTAACCTGAACTTACCCTGTCTAAGTTTGAACCCATTCTCCGTCATCCTATCATTACATGCTCTTACAAAGAGTCCCTCTCTGGCATCCTTGTTGGCCCCTTCAGACACTGGAAGGTTGCTCTGAGGTCTTCGTGCAGCTTCTCTTTGCCAGGTTGAACAGCCCCAACTTTCTCAGCATGCCTTTGTACAGGAGGTGCTCCAGCCCCCTTATCACCCTCATGCCACCCTCTGGACTTGCACTAACAGTTCCATGTCCTTCTTATGGAACTTCACAGAATGATTAAAAACATGCTTATATATTATTGAAAAAATGCATTTTCTATTATCCAGTCATTCTGGAATTCAACTCAATGGGGAACTGGGTTACAAACCAGAGATGTGGATGAAGTCAGTATCTTCTGGACACCCTTAAGTTGCAATGAAGACGACTGTAAATTTTAATCTACAAATGGACTCAGAATAATCAACAACTTGAATGCAATCATCCTTTTATTCAGGATCTAGAGCTGTGCTTTTTTTGTTATCTTGTTTCATTTATTGCATTTCCAGGCCATCTATCAGCACAGTTATCCCTTTAGCTGCTCCTCTGTATATGATGAGGAGAGAGAAGCCAGATAGAGAATGCATGGGCTACCACGACAACTTTTTTGCGTTCAATGATTTTTGCTGAGATAAAAGCATCTGGCCCTTAGGAACACCACCTGGCAATGACAAATCTGCTTGTGTTCTGATATTCAAACTGAGGGATCATGGTCTGAGATTTTATCTTAGTTACTAGTCTGTATGACAAGTGTTTTTGAAATAGTGGAGGCAATATCCAGGGTATTTTTGCTATTATAATTCCCATTGCTGCAACTCTCTGGGGATGATTAGATCAGATGACTTAAGTGGTGTGATAACTATTGACATAAATAACTTCCCAGAAGATTTCCTACTGACTTCAGAGCAAATTAGCCAGTAAGAGAAACATTTCTGAAGCTTAGTTCCCTAGCTATTTTCTGAAAACCACAGTAGGCATTGATCTGTGTTATGGAAGAGCTATAAACCTTTAAAAGCTAATCCTTGAGTGCCTAGGTTTTTCATGGAAAAAGCCCCCCCGACAACCAAAACAAAAAAACTCCCCTCAAAAATCCCACAAAACCCAAACAACTAAAATCAGTTATCAAACACGTAGGTGCCATTTTCAGGAATCTCAGGTTTCTCAGTTTCTTAAGCATTTTTGAATATTGTGCTTTCCGAAAAGTTTAGAAAAAATGGAAGAAATGTTGACCTAGATGAAGTCAAAGTAAACTATATGTGTTCCTCAGTCATCAGAAACAAATAGTGTAGTTCAATGAATAGCTAGGGGTAATCTGGTGAAGAGACCTATAATTATCCAGAACTGTCCACTTTAGAGCATACCTAAACTTCTGCTGTTGGAAGAAGCCTTTCCTGTGAGGCTTCCAAAGTTTCCTGGTTTCAGCAGAGAAAGGAATAGTGGAAGGAATGCCTCTTGCTCTATTCTGGTACTTTTTCATGAAGAAGGGAAGCAGAGGCATAGTGTGTGTTTGAAAATAAATTAACAAACTTCTAATTGCTCTTTCATGTATGTCTACTTCATTCCATGTCTTGGAATAAAGATTTGCTTCATTTATTGAAAACACAGACTGGCAGCAAACCTTCAAGGTGTTTTTTGAGATCACTGCAGCTCTTTACCTTAGCAGAATAAAGTTAGTTAAACATTATTCCAATACAAAATGCTTGCCATATTGTGACATGCAGTTTGCTGTGGCTGTGTGGAAACACAGGTGTTCTTTAGCTCAGTAGTGCTCCATACATCTCAAAGCTTTTCTGAGCGACAGCCCTGCTTTTCTTGGAGAATATTTTTGAAGTGTTTTGGAGCCATCTAGAATTGGAAACCTCCATAGTTATGAGCTAATCCTTTGACCAGGGATCTATGAATATATTTACAGTTTAGTAAACCCTCTAAGACTTGCTGAAGTAACCTAATTCTAACCAGTCAGCAAGACTCTGCAGAGTGGGAATAAGGCTGGCACCATGTACTTGCTGATGCCGAGGGAGTATGATCCTTACTACAATCCTTGCTTGTGGTGGTAAAATTAGTAAGTTGCTTAAGATATATGAACTGCAATGAGCCATTCTGCAAAAAAAAAGATAGTTATTCTTATCTGCATAATGTCAGTGTAGGGGATTACTTACTGTACTTATAGTGAAATAAGTGTGTTGCTGTGCTGAATTAGATCAGTGGTCTGTTCCCATAGATGGTAGTGACAAGTAGTGAATGCCGAGAAGCGTCAGAAATGCAATTGTAAGATCACATGCAATAACTTACTCGTAAGTGAGTGCTTCCCTTAATTAGAGACTATTTATAATTTGGAATTATAGACTTGCATATTTTCAAGTCTCTTCTTTCTTATTTCTAGTTTAATCTAGATTATATTGATAAGTCTCACTGTAAACACTAGGGGATGCAACCATATCTGGGGGAAAGAAGAAAGCTTCATTTTGTGAGATATTGCATGCTAAAAGTCAATTATTAGGTGAACTGGCTATAATATAAAAGCTGGCAAAAGTAAAAGGTATCTTGTGTAATATTGTAAGAAAAGTAATTCAATTTGTTCTTGCATCTCCTGCAGCCTGAAAGCTGCCTGAGTTCTAGCCTTCTTCTGTAACCAAAAGTTCCTCCCTGATGTTTCTTCAGGACACAGATAAAAAGACACATGCCTCCAAAAGCATATATCACAATTTCAGTCTTCACTTTCAATTCTACTCATTCTGTCAACTAAATGTGTAAAAGTAGCGTTGTCCCCTTCATTTTTCCAGCCCTCAGTTGCCTGCACATTTCGGGTTACTTCAGCTGTGAGGGGAGCACACAGTGTCCATAGAAACACTGAGCTAATTCTGTTTCAAAACTTGGTTGGTGTAATGAGCTTAAAAGCTCTCAATTTCAACCCCTCTAATATGTATTAATATGGGTATCATTACCAAAGGAGGCACTTCTCATGAATATATAACAAGTGTGTTCACCTGATTTTACTTTATCCACAAATTCTGTCTTTTATGAATTACTCTAATCACAATTGTGGTGTCTGCTTCTTAAAATATTTTATTTCCTTGTTGAAGCTGCTGATTAATGTCGCTGATTATTATGCACTGGGGTTTTTTATCAGGTTTCTACATTGATTGCCACAATATGCCTAATATCTTAACTAGATCTTCTGCCAGGACTTGTTTAACTATCTCTCTTCTTCCCATCAAACCAGGTACTGAATGAATGAATTATTCATCTGAGATCATCAGGTACTGCCATGAGGAAAAGTTCTCCAGCAGATCTGTAAAAGGATGATGGGAGACACTTTGCCAATAGATTATATTCCCAGTCAAGTGTCATATTTGGGCATATTTGACAAGGATTTCTCCACTGGAAATAAAGGGTTTAAATAAAGTGGTGAGCTGAGACACTGTGAAGACAGTTCTTTGCTGCAGAAAACTGGCACTGAGGAAACTTCCACTTGGCAGAGTGGTGTTGCTACCTCCTTTTTCTGTGCTGCGGCTGCTGCTCCCATGTGCAAGGGAGAGGTCATGGTAGAAATCCATAATTCATTACCCACGTTGGGTACTCTTTTTCTCATGTTTGCTCAAGATTGACTGTGATAATGGCAGAGAAAAAAACCCAGTAACCTGCTATCTGTCCTTGTAACAGATTTTCAGTCCTCTGAAATTTCATACACTTCTTTTTAGATACTTTTTCTATGGAACCATCTAGGTTCCTCAGAAAAAAAATCCTGTTTTTCAAAGACCAAATCTAAAGGTAACCCACTTCTGCTGTTCTGCTTGATCTGGATTTACCGCTTCAAAACAAAAAACAAAAAACAAAAAACAAAAAAAAAAAAGCCTCACTTCTACAATCTGTATGACTCTAGAGGGCGTAATTCCCTGTAGCAGGAATGTGCTTGTTCAAATTCAGTTAATTTTCAACATTAAAAGCTACTCAGAAAGAAAATATAGTAGAAGAATGAAAAACCGAACACTATATTCCCACTTGAGCTCCAATGAAAATTCACTTTCATGTCCTGACTTCTGATGCAAGATTCTTTCAGATTCAATGTAATAAGTTGATTATATTATGCTTAAGCTTCTGAAGACACTATCTTTGTTCCCTATTTTTGATCAGAGATACCTTTCTTATTCAGGAAAGAAAAGAAAAAGCAAATAAATCCTTCATGGTCAACTGCTAGAGAAAACAAAAAAAAAGCTTTGAAAAGATGTTTGAATCGCAAATAGACAGCTTTGCTAATACATTCATAGTGCTGCCAGGCTTGAATTGCAGATGGGCACTGTTTGAAAGCTTATCAAGTTACTGTTTCATCCCACTAGCAGATGGTGAAATAGTAAAAGGCAGGTCTCACTTTTCAGGGATCTGTCCTCTCCACTGCCTTGACCACAGATTAGGGAATGAAGGTCACCCTGTGGAAACATAGCAGGCATTTTTCACTTCAGAATCTGGGTCTGTGTTCTGGCTCTGACATTTGGAGAGAAATCACAAGATGTTTGTGATAAAGGTCCAGTATGCTGTTCTTGGAGGGTCTGGGAAGATTGTCCCTCATCTGAGCTACCATCATTTCTTCAAAAACTGACCCCTGTACAGAACTTTCTTGGGCTATAGAAAGTAAGATATTTCTGAGAGATAAAATTGTCTTTTGCTTTGTCATGGGTATCTTACATCATGTGTGCCCCTCTAAAATGTCTTAGTCATAGCACTTTAAATGATGGTGAATGACAGATTTCACCCTGGTACTTTAAATATATGTGATGTGTCCTTTCCTTGCTTCCTGTAGGTAACTTTATTGTAAATTAGCAAACAAATTAACTGATGCCGAAGCCCTTTGTTGTATCTTTTTCTATGAGCCCTTTGTGCTGTGGTGTGTGGGTTTGATTTTTGGGCTTTTCTAGGAGACCTTATTAAAGCATTAATAAGTTACTACAAATACTACAATGCTTTCTAGGCTTTGATATTTACATTGGTAACCAGGAGGTCTGAATAGCTGTGGCATGTGTGCTCTACTGTTTATATATGGAGAAAACAACTATAAGAATGTTGGAACATTGTTTGAGGAACAATTAACTTCAAATTGAAGGTAGTACTTTATTATCACTTAAGCTGCTAAGCCTGGCTTTAAGGGTGGTTTTGCTCTGAGGGAGACCTAAAAGCAGAGCTAATAAATACACAAATCTTTTCTTCAGTGCTTGTAATTTTGATCACGTTGTGGACTGGTGGCTGGTACATGATCACCAGTTCTTTGTGTCTGTGCTCTTGCATAACAAAATAGCTGAATTCAGATGTATTTTTCATAGCCACCTCTCCTGTTGACACCATACTCATTTGCTTCTCGTGCTGGAAAAAGCTGGCACATCATTACATTTTTGTAGAAGTAATGAGCTCCTCTTGAAAGGGTAAATCAAAATCATAATTAAACACAACTGAGGCAGCTGCTATGTTTTAAAAGCAGCTAAAACTGAAATGAAAAACCCTTCAAACTTGTATTCTCAAACTGCTTCAACTCTGCTGCCTGCACAAATGTCGTAGGAATTACCCTGTGGTTGTGTTTACTCCAAGACAAAAACCTCTTTGTGAAAGTGGATAGTTTACAACATGTGTAGTGCTCCACATGTATGTATTTGAAATATCTTCACACTGCAGTATATACAATACAATACTTTTGCAGCATATTTCTTACTGTGGTTTAACACCTTTTCAACTCATAGAATCATAGAACAGTTAGGGTTGGAAAGGACCTTAACATCATCTAGTTCCAACCCCCCTGCCAGGGGCAGGGACACCTCTCACTAAACCATGCCACTCAAGGCTATGTCCAACCCAGCTTTGAACACCGCCAGCGATGGAGCATTCACAACTTCCCTGGACAACCCATTCCAGTGCCTCACCACCCTTACAGTAAAGATTTTCTTCCTCTTATCTAATCTAAACTTCCCCTGTTTAAGTTTGAACACATTACCCCTTGTCCTATCACTACAGTCCCTCATGAAGAGTCCCTCCCCAGCATCCCTATAGGACCCTTCAGAAACTGGAAGGCTGCTATGAGGTCTCCACGCAGCCTTCTCTTCTCCAGGCTGAACAGCCCCAACTTTGTCATCCTATCTTCATACGGGAGGTGCTCCAGTCCCCTGATCATCCTTGTAGCCTTCCTTAGGACTTGTTCCAACAGCTCTGTCTGGGTGCCTACATTGGCCACTGCCGGGGCAGCCAGATCAGAGCTCCCAGACTGAGCCCTGGTCATACGGCGAGTGCTCACCATCCCGCTCGAACTGCTGCGCAAACTGCCTTGAACCCGCCCTGTTCGCCACGCTCCTGGTCGCTCGCGCTCCCTGGGCCAGGTTTTTAACCAGTGAGAACTGGTGCTGCTCCTCCTGGCGCCGCCCCCTCGAGTCAGCTGCTCATGTCCGCTGAGCTGCCGGCTCCGTGACAAGACTTGTCGAGGACTTGAGGCTCCCTCGGTGCCTGTTGCTGCTCTGAGTTGAAACTCCTGGACGCCGAGCCTCCCCCCGATCAGGCACTGCAGGCGTCCCATCTCGAGACTGTCAATTCAGTGGTGAATTATTTTTGTACTTTCTTGGATATTTTTTCCTTCCTTTTAAAAGAGTATATTTATAATATCTATACATAAGTCTTAAAAATTATGGAGCTTATAAAAGCTCTTGAAATAATTGGAAGAGTTTTGTAAATGAAATGAATGCAACAAAGTCAGTTATTTAGAATTCAAATGTGTGCAAGTGCTTTAGGCTCTAATGGGGTCACGGTTCATCTGCAGCTCTTTCTGAGACATTTTTGAGCATCTTATAATTTCAAGAGAATGAATAGTGGCCTTGAAACACCTTTTGATTATAATACAACTGTAAGTTGTTTGCTGCCCTACTTTGATTCTCATGACAATAGCTTTCAGGAAGGTCACTTGGTTTTAAAAAAAAAAGCCTTTAATACATAACTAAATGCCTTCAGGTACAGAAGGGTGCTTCTGTCCTTGTGTAAATGGGCAACGACAGTAGCAGACAGGAGAGGAAAACTTCAGGATGAATTGTGGGAAATCTCTAGGTTCATTCTTCTTTTCATGATTGCTTAATTGATGTGAATGGAATTCAAGGTAGATACTTTGTCAAGTTCTTTCTAAAAGTGAATAGCTGTAGTGCTTACATGAACTACATCAAATGGGTTTGTTTAGGTGCTTTAATAGAAGTTGTTGGATACCAGGCTTTTCTCTAAATGTGGTCCTAAGTCACTGTAGTTGTGAAAAAGGATTGAGTCGATCAGGTGAATACAGACACTGTTCATTCCAGTAATAAAATAACACTGCTTATCTGTGAGCAGTCTGAATAGGGTTAACTTCATAAATAGGAATGCTACAAAATAAATACAATAAGAGTTGGTAGTTCTTGTCACAGGATAGTGGCCTGTGTAGACCCTTGTGTCCTCTCTAGAAATTAAGAAGCAGGTAGAGGGTGGCTATGCCTTTTATGTTTAAACATAACCTCTGTGTTTCCTTCCTTTATCTTGATGATCTAACTATATAAATAAGACAGAATAACTAGTTACACATTTGTTAGCTTACCACTTTCATCATAGCCTGGAGTATCAGATACGTGTGACAGCAGCTAAGGCTTTGTGTCATGATTTCTCATTGTGCAGCTGCCAGATGCTCGTAAATTTGTTGTCTCACAGTTGACAATAAAAGCATTCTGGGAATCTACTAAAAAATCTTGATTTGTTTGTTGATTTTAGACATAGTGTTAGCTATTTTTATACACGGCTATTTAGAAGTTAGTGAGCAAAAAGTGAGGGCACCCAGAAGTAATTATTGCAATGGTTAACCTATTCCTAAATGCCATGCAAAAAAATGAAGGATAAAGTTAAATTTACAAATATAAGTACAGTGTGCAAGGATAAATTATTTAAATTTATTATGAAACAATAGTAAACTGATACTCACTCTTATAATGCCTATTAAATAACTTCAGGGCACCAGTAAGATAATGCTTGGAAGAAAATAATCTCAGCAGTACCTCCACAATTAAGATTTCAGGTCTCAGTATTGGGAATGTGCTGTCACGAATCTAAACACTGTTTTCTGATACCCGATACTGTTGTTTCGATGTAAGAGGCAACTTGACATTCAGCTGGAGCAGTGCAAATGATAATATAGTATAACAAGGTTGTTCTTTTAGCAGATAGTTTGTACCTCTAACAAGGAAAGTTTCATGAAATTTGTATTGGCTTGATTTACAGAAAGTGAACCCATTTAGTGCTTCATTTTGACACAACTTTTCTATATTACGTTACTGCTCACTGCATAGGAACAGAATTATTTTTTTCCCCTTTACTTTATTTTTCTTGCTTTTGTCTTTAAAAAAGCTCCAAAGAATTTCTGTGTACAGTTGCATTTGAAATAGAAAAAGATATTAACTTTGAACAGGCTTTTTGTTTTAGTAAATATCTATTTCAGGATTCTTGTGTATTTACTGGTAGGAATGGCAGAGCTTCAAAGGATAAATACTTCATCTTTAGAGTTGAAAATTACCTACTGTCAGCAGAAAAGCTTTTTGAACTGCTTAGAGCCTGGTTCTGAGAAGTTATTAATTTCTGATGTCTCTTAGGGTATCTCTCTTTAACTTGCTTTACTGAATATCACTTGCGACAGCCAGAATAAATGGTATCATCTTGCCCTGAGTGGGAACCTTGGGGCAGGAGAGTGTTGGCACTGCATATGCTGTGGGCTGTGCCCAAGTCCCAGGCTTGTGCTGTGTCACAGTTGGGTACCCAAAGAAGATATCTGCCTTTCAGAGGCATCAGTGTCTTACCTTTGCGGTTGCTTACAGATCCCTGAATTTTGGTGTAGAGGTCTAACACCTAATTTACAACCTTAGGAACTTAGGTGTGGAAATTTTGCCTTAACCTTTTTTAGAAGTGGCAGTGCCCATCTGCACACCAATGTGAAACCTAACCTTTCTCAAACAACCTTTTCCCAAAAGTGAGCTGTAGATAAAAATTTGACCTGAAAAGATGTCACCTATTTTATTAAAATGCTTTTCATGGTTTTAAACCTTTTTGTTTTACCAAGTTTAGGCTAGGATGTGAAAATCAATCTTTGCTCTATCTGGCTATTACACACACGCACACATACCCCCAAGAAAAAATAATTTTGCAGCCTATGCCGACAGTATTGTGTGAGGCAGATAAGCTTTAAGCTTCTGGCAGTCACACAGTCCCAACAGATGATGTTGCTGGAAGAAAGTCATTGACCGGGGTGACTGACTACAGAGAAGGAACTCTCTTTCTGGTGCAACTTTGATTCTACAGCAAAGACCAAGCTCTTTCCTCCAATTGGGTTATCTTCTGGTGAGTCCAACAAGGGTGCTATGTGTCCAGCACAACTTGCAGTGAAACTGCTTTCTGCTAACACTCCAGGAATATTCTTGCACTCTGAAATTCTCCTTTATTTCTGTGATATGGACCATATCCTAGAGATGCTGGTCTGTCCTGCTTGCTCCTGTGATGCTTTCCACCCTTCACTTCCCAGGTGAAGAATAGGAATGATGTATGTGTAGCAATTGCATTAAAAAGTACTTGTGTATTACAAACAGGCCATTTGGGGGATGGGAAAAAGAAAGTACGGCATTTATTTTGCTGCTATTTTGCTCTCTCCTTTTGTATGACTCCATGTCTCTTCCTGAGGGCAAGGAGGAACTGAACTGCCCAGCACCATGGGAAATTGGCTTGGTTGTGAAGCATCAACAAGTGCTGTATGGGTCAGTGTTTGGAAGCAGACTAAACCAACCAAACAAAAAATTACATATTGGAAAACATTCATCTATATTTTCTTCCTGTCCAGCTCCCATTTCAACTGTTTGAGCAGGACTCACAAAAGATCATTTTTGAAATTACGCTCCTGTTTCAGATTTGACATCAGGATAACACAGTGACAGTTTGTCCATCTTAATGGACTTAATCAGTTTTCCTCTGGGAAATGTTTAATATTATTCCTTACAGTAGAATGAGCTGACAGATCACAGAATTGAGTGATGCTTTCTATAATATTATGTTCTCTGCTTCTGAGGAAATACTGAAGGCAAAATGCTCAGCGTATTTATCCTCTCAGAATCTCTACTGGGCTCAAAAGACTTCCACAGCTGAGGGGATAGGAAAACAGCCATTCAAATTTTAAGTTCAGATGCCTCAATAAGAATAAGTAACAATCTTTCATTCATCATTCAGCAGATTTCTAATCCTTAACATTTTTCTTTAACATTGAAAAATAGCTTAATGTAATACCCTATTTGGGTAGCTTACAGAACTGAAATATCACAGTTCTTTCCTTTTTTTTTTTTTTTTTACTAGATTCTACTTGAACTAAAACAGCGATAAAAATAAGCAGGATCATATTCCTGGTTTTAACAGCGAGGGCCTTAACATACCCCTTGAAAATGTTTTTATAAAGCTGAATTGCTTATAGAGGTGAAAATTTAGTGGAAAATATCTAGCATGAAGCATTTTTGTACCTATATTTTTCATAATTTTAGTGCCAGTTGGAAGCCCAATACCTTGTATTTCTTTCCCATGTGGAATCTTTTCAGCAGCTCGTAAGACAATAGGCTTAGGTCTTGCCCAAGACCTCAGACAAAGGTTGTATTTACTGCAAGTTGTTTTTTTCTCTCCTAGTCTAACTAAATTAACCCTTGTGAAATAGAGCCTGAAACATGAACTGATTTCAGATTTTTCTTCCTGAAAAATAAATGCACTTGTCCTGGGTTCAGCAGTAGTAGTCATTTTTGTTATTCTTGGTAGCTGGTGCAGTGCTGTGTTCTTGACTTTTGGCCTGGGAACTGTGCTGGTAACACCAGTGTTTTCAGTTACTGCTTGTTAATGTTTTGGTCTGACCAAGGACTTTCTGAGTCTCATGCTCTGCCAGGGAGGAGGGGAAGCCAGGAGGAAGCACAGACAGGACACCTGACCTAAACTAACCAAAGAGGTATTCCATACCAGGCCCAGTAGGCGGGGAGGGGGAGTTGCTATTTATGTTAGGGATAGGCTGGAGAGTATGGAACTCTGGGGACAGGTGAGCAATCGACAGAGAGTTTATGGGTGAGGATTAAAGGGAGAACAGCGATGGGAGACATTATTGTGGGGATCTGTTACAGACCGCCTGACCAAGAGGACCCTGTGGATGAAGTGCTCTATAGACAGATAGGAACAGCCTCACGCTCACAGGCCCTTGTTCTCATCTGTTGGAGGGATGGTACGGCCCGGCACAAGCAATCCAGGAAGTTCCTCAATTGTGTGGAAGACAGCTTCCTTCTGCAAGTAATAGAGGAGCCAACAAGGAGAGGTGCCATGCTTGACCTTGTCCTCACCAACAGGGAAGGGCTGGTTGGAAATGTGATGCTCCAGGGCAGCCTTGATTGCAGCGATCATTAGATGGTTGAATTTGAGATTCTCAGGACAGTGAGAAGAGCATGCAGCAAGCTCACTGCCCTGAACTTCAAGAGAGCAGATTTTGGCCTCCACAGGAACCTGCACAGTAAAAGTCCATGGGATATAGCCCTAGAGGGCAGGGGGGCCCAAGACTCTTGGTTGATATTTAAGGATCACCTGCTGCAAGCTCAGGAGTGTTGCATCCCAATTAGAAGGAAGTGCTATAGGAGGGCCAGGAGACCTCCTTGGATGGATAAGGAGCTGCTGAGGAAAATTCAAAGGAAAAAAGAGGCTTCTAGAAGGTGGAAGCAAGGACAGGTGGCCTGGGAAGAATACAGGGATGTTGTCCAGGAAGCTAGGGATCAGGTTAGGAAAGCTAAGGCCCACTTAGAATTAGACTTGGCTAGGGATGTTAAGGATGACAGGAAGGGATTCTATAAGTACATTGCAAATAAAAGGCAGACTAGGGACAACGTGGGCCCTCTCCAGAAGCTATCGGGAGAACTGACTACCCTGGATTTGGAGAAGGCTGAGGTTCTTAATGACTTCTTTGCCTCAGTCTTCACCGGAAAAATGCTCTGACCATACCACCCAAGTCTTGGAAGGCAGAAGCAGGGACTGTGAGAATGAAGACCTTGGGCCCACTGTAGGAGAGGATCTGGTTCAAGACCATCTTAAGAACCTGAACGTATACAAGTCCACGGGACCTGATGAAATCCATCTGCGGGTCCTGAAGGAGCTGGCAAATGAAGTCGCTAAGCCACTGTCCATCATATTTGAAAAATCATGGCAGTCAGGTGAAGTTCCCGATGACTGGAAAAAGGGAAATATAACCCCCATTTTCAATAACAGGAAAATGGATGAGCCAGGGAACTACAGATCAGTCAGTCTCACCTCTGCCGGCAAAATCTTGGAGCGGATTCTCCTGGAAGGCATGCTGAGGCACATGAAAAACACCAAGGTGCTTGGTGACAGCCAGCATGGCTTCAGTAAGGGGAAATCCTGCCTGACCAATCTGGTGGCCTTCTATGATGGGGCTACGGAACTGATGGACAGGGGTAGAGCAGTTGATGTCATCTCCCTGGACTTGTGGAAAGCATTTGACACTGTCTCACATGACATCCTTGTCTCTAAGTTGGCGAGACATCAATTTGATAGGTGGACCACTCGGTGGATAAAGAACTGGCTGGATGGCTGCACGCAAAGAGCTGTGGTCAATGTCTCAATGTCCAGCTGGAGACCAGTAACGAGTAGTGTCCCTCAGGGATCGGTGTTGAGACCGGTCTTGTTCAACATCTTTGTCAGTGACATGGACAGTGGGATTGAGTGCGCCCTCAGCAAGTTTGCTGATGGCACCAAGCTGTGTGGTTCGGTTGATATGTTGGAGGGAAGGAATGCCATCCAGAAGGACCTTGACACGCTTGTGAGGTGGGCTGATGCCAACCTGATGAAGTTTAACCATGACAAATGCAAGGTCCTACACCTGGGTCGGGGCAATCCCAGGAACAGCTACAGGTTGGGCAGAGAAGAGATACAGAGCAGTCCTGCAGAGAAGGACTTGGGGGGGTTGGTTGATGAGAAAACAAACATGAGCCGGCAGTGTGCGCTTGCAGCCCAGAAAGCCAAGCATATCCTGGGCTGCATCAAAAGGAGCGTGACCAGCAGGTTGAGGGAGGTGATCCTGCCCCTCTACTCTGCTCTCATGAGACCTCACTTGGAGTATTGTGTGCAGTTCTGGTGTCCTCAACATAAAAAGGACATGGAACTGTTGGAACAAGTCCAGAGGAGGGCCACGAGGATGATCAGGGGACTGGAGCACCTCCCGTATGAAGATAGGCTGAGAAAGTTGGGGTTGTTCAGCCTGGAGAAGAGAAGGCTGCGTGGAGACCTCATAGCATCCTTCCAGTATCTGAAGGGGTCCTATAGGGATGGTGGGGAGGGACTCTTCATTAGGGACTGTAGTGAGAGGGCAAGGGGTAACGGGCTCAAACTTAAGCAGGGGAAGTTTAGATTGGATATGAGGAAGAAATTCTTTACTGTAAGGGTGGTGAGGCACTGGAATGGGTTGCCCAGGGAAGCTGTGAATGCCCCATTGCTACCGGTGTTCAAGGCTGGATTGGACATAGCCTTGGGTGGCCTGGTTTAGTGGGAGGTGTCCCTGCCCATGGCAGGGGGGCTGGAACTAGATGATGTTAAGGTCCTTTCCAACCCTAACTTTTCTATTCTATGATTCTATACCACAGCACGTCATGCCCAGGATGTAAAAACGGAGGGCAGAGACCCGGAAGGGTGGGGGGGTTGCACTGCTTGGTTGGGCTGGGTATCGGTGGTGAGCGATTGTATTCTTTTCCCTTGTATTTCCCTGGGCATTATTATTATTATTGGTAGCAGTAGTGATTTGTGTTATACCTTAGTTACTAAACTGTTCTTATCTCAACCTGTGGAAGTTGCATTCTTTCAGCTCTCCTTCCCATCCCTCCTGGCGTGGGGGGAAGAAAGAGAGGGGAGTGAGTGAGCAAACTGTGTGGCTGAGAGGCTTAAACCACGACAGTTCTTTTTGGCACCCAGCGTGGGGCACGAAGGGTTGAGATAACGACAGGATTAATAGCCTCTCATCACAATGCTGATTTATTGGCTCTCAAAGTTGTTGCTCTTGATCCTCTTGAGTTCATGGTTTCAGCCTGTTGTACCTTACTTACAGCCTGTATTTGTTATCTTAGCATTTTTCAGTTATGGGTTTTGGGTTAAGGTTCTTGTTTCATTGTGCTTTATTGGAATGGCTTGCAATACGGGCAGGCTCCAGAAGCAGGGGGGGAAGGATGTGGACGTGCTCTTGTACCTGGTCATCTGGCTGCTCTTCACCATCCTGGCCCTCGTCCTTGCCTCTGTCTTCGTGAGGCTATGGGAAGCAGGGGAGGGCTGGACCCGGGAGCTGCCAGCAGCCAAAACCGCCTGAGAGTGAGGCCCCAGGGACCAGGAGGCCGAGCCGAGCCCCACGGCAGCTGAGCAGTGGGAGGGGGTGGTGGAGAAGCCGAGCCTCGAGGCCAAGCCCTGCCCGGCAGCGGCCGAGAGCATTCCCCAGCAGCTGCCTGCAGAGCCCCGTGAGCCCAGGCTCCAGGAGGATGCAGGAGACCATGCAGCACTTCCTAGCAAGGCAGAGGAGGAAGATCGGGACTCAGACAAAGAGCAGCTGGTCGTGAGAGAGCCAGTAAGCACAGCAGCTACACCAGCCCCAGGGACAAGTACAGCAGCAACATTTGAGAGTTCTGAAGGTTTTGAATGGCCTTTGGGTACCCCTGAGAACTGCCCGCTGATTGCAATGGGGATCAGCATGGTGGCATGCATACAGAGTGTGTTTTACCCGCAATCATTTTGTCTGGTCCCGAGAGTTAAGCAGAGTGGGTTGTGGGCCTTGTCTGGGGTTAGACTACGATGTAGGATGACCAAGAGATTTTCCCCAAAGCTGGACAGTCATGAGTGGCAGGGTGTGTGGGACAGTATGGGCAAGTGTCTAGTCCACTGGGCCCCTCCAGTGCTTTGGAAGCGTCGCAGATGGAAGGCAGCTTTATGGAGTCCCCAGCGACAAGCTGCAGAAACTGCTGGAGGGGAGGGTGAATTATTTTGAGCCTGGTGGGCCCATGACACTTCATGTCATCAGGGCAGAGATGCAACATAAAGATGGACTCATGATTGAGAGGTGGAGTTAGCAATGGACACTATTGTCCAGGTTATTCACGAGTGTGAACACTGCACACAGCCTCCCCTGCTCTGAAAGACTGTTACAAGAGATGGAGCCCGACATCACGGACCGAATGGACTCAGCAGCTTTATAGGGTTTGGTCCATGCACTGAGGGATGATCTCTCTCCCTCTGTGTGTGTGTGTGTGTATTTATATATATACATGTGATGGTATATTGAAAAAGTGGGATCTGAGCATGATGTGAATGGTATGGAATAAGGGGTGGATACTGTTCTGGGTTCAGCAGTAGCAGTCATTTTTCTCCTTCTTGGTAGCTGGTGCAGTGCTGTGGTTTTGGTTTTGGGCCTGGGAACAGCGCTGATAACACCAGTGTTTTCAGTTACTGCTTGGTAATGTTTTGGTCTGTCCAAAGACTTTCTGAGTCTCATGCTCTGCCAGGGAGGAGGGGAAGCCGGGAGGAAGCAGAGACAGGACACCTGACCCAAACTAACCAAAGAGGTTATTCCATACCACAGCATGTCATGCCCAGGATGGAAAACGGAGGGCGGAGACCCGGAAGGGTGGGGGTGCACTGCTTGGTCCGGCTGGGTATCGGTGGTGAGTGATTGTATTCTTTTCCCTTGTATTTGCCTTGTCATTATTATTATTGGCGGTAGCAGTAGTGATTTGTGTTATACCTTAGTTACTAAACTGTTCATATCTCAACCTGTGGGAGTTGCATTCTTTCGATTCTCCTTCCCATCCCTCCAGGAGCGGGGGGAAGAAAGATGGGGGAGTGAGTGAGCAAACTGTGTGGCTGAGAGGCTTAAACCATGACAGCATGTGAAGTGTTCTTTAATCATGTATCAACCAGATTTTTTTTAATGATCAATTCAATAAATAGCATCTTTCTTTGAATTTTTTGTTAAGGGTGTCTAAGGTAGTTTATTGGTAGGTATATACACAGTAGAGAACAACAATTTTTTTTGTGACTTACTGGGTGTTGAAACAGTTGAGCAGAAACCTTAAGAAAAAGGTCAGTTGAAAAATTCATGGTTTTCCAGAGTTACAATCAGGAAGACAAGAAGCTGTTAATGGTAAAAGAATAATAAATGTTTGATCTAAGGAATGGAATTGTAGTTTGTGGCCTTGCAGAAGGCAGTTTCCATTAAATGCATGCTGAAGGAGCTAACAAAGAGCATTGATATGCTAATGCCAGTGAGTTCAGGTGTTTTGGAAGACAGATGCATTATTTAGTTCTCTTTTGTAATAACAGAGGAAGCACATCTATCTAGGAAAGGTGAGGTGCAGTCCAAATTTGTTCATATTGTCAATGATACTGGATTAATTGCAAATGCAAATGACAGATAATGAAGAATGATGGTGATAAGGGGGCAGCTTCGGCAGTATGGACTGTAGGTAGGTCAAAGACCTCCAGCTGTGATCCCTACTATTCCTCTCTTGAAGGATGCAGCTTTTCTTCACACTCATCAGTAGACTGGGTGCTGAAACACTTCAACACTCTTCCACCGGCCCCTCCATGTGCTATACTTTTGTCACTGGTGCACAAATTACACTATTTTGGTGTAGCTGAAATATTTAACGGGCTTGCAAAATATTTAGTTGGAAAGATCTAGGACAGAGACCTTCGTCAAATACTAACAGAGTGATAAAAGATGTCTTCAGCTAGAAAACAGATGTTTCAACATAGCTGTTTCACAGAAAAGTTTGAAAGGATTTATTTTAATTCCTCATTGAAACAAAAACAGGTTTTGAAACCTTGAATGCAATCACAAGATGGCTTGTTCCATGGCCAGCTTTGCACTTCAGCTTGACACTGGGTGTTTCTGCTGCCCCCAGCTTAGGTTTCCCTGTCCATCACATCCTTTGCTTGGCAGCCATGGGCAGTCCTTGGAAGCGATGCTCCTCACAGTGCAGGGAGGAGAGGGAAGACAGCTTTTCTTATGCTTCTAGTAGAAATCAAGGAGCAACTCTCTTTACAACTTCAGCTGAGAGGTTTTCAGACTATGAAAGGGGGATGGTAAGGACGCATGGATCTTGGTGATGCTGCTTTTGTACAAGATGACTTCTGTCATAAGAACAGGGCTGTAAGACAGGGCTGATGAATTACAGGGATCTGTTCTTCTGAAGTTTTTGCTGAGCTCAGATATACATCCTGTACTCAGTCAGAAAGGTGTTTTGACTTCAAAAGGGAAGTGCAGGACAGGTATCTGCTGAAGAAAGGGCAGGACAAGTCGTGGAAAACAGGGAAACCAGTATGGGAGTAAATTGAAAGTAGCAGCGCAAATTAGCTACTATTAGCAGTTTAATATCTGTAAAATTGTTGCTTCGCTTCCTAAATGAGATCCTGCCCTGATCCCTGGCGTGTTCTGTGGAGATGCTGACGTGTTGTCAGTAAAACCTAACATAAGGCCTGGGTGGGTGAAATGCCTTGGGCAGACATTTGATTCGACTCGATTTAGACCTGCTCCTGAGAGCAGCCCTGCTGGGCATCAGACCTGGTCATATGGGCCCACTTTCTAGCTCAGTACTAGGAAAAAACAGCCTGGTCTTTGATTATTTTCTTCTTCCCTACTCCTTTTTCTCCTATTTATATTCTCATAATTAATCCACCTACTCTATTATCCTTCTTTCCTTTTTTTTTTCCTCTGTATTTCCCACTCTCTTCTCCTCCTGTTTTCCATATGCTTTCGTTTCTGCTTCTTTTTTCCCTTACATTCTTCCTTCAAGCCATGACAGCTTTTGGTTACAATGAGAAATGACATATTGTGAAGGTGCTGTATTTTCCAACCTCTTCCCATACTCACACTGTGTTGGGAGCAAAATGTTCCTGGTGTGCTGCCAGCTGAACCTCTTTCAATGCTACACAGCTGGCTCCCTCCCATGCGTGTACTCCCGGGATGCTCTCTCACAGCATGGGCTGTTTGTCGGCCATTTCCTATGTGGCTGGCCTTCTCTTCCGGCACAGGAGTGAGCATTTATAAATCAACTATGTAGAAAAAACTGTCCTTAAAAACCAGAGATAGCAAATCTACTTATTATAACCTGCATCTTTCTGGAGAAAATGGCAAAACCTCTATTACAGTCAAAACATATGTGTTATTGCCTTATATTTAGCATGGCAGTTGGACCTATTTGAGACAGCAATGTAACTATTGTATTCACTTTTCTGGATGGCTTGGGATGAAGTGTCACTTTCTTTGCTTTTTCTTTCAACTTGAAGTTTTTATGGGGATTTAACTATTGTCTGTTCATGTTAACCAGGGAAACCCAGACTGATTTCCTTATAATACATTGAGAAAAGTCTTAAGACTTTATTCTGCTGCAACTTCTGGCCTCTGTTCAGCAGTTGTTCACATCTTTTATTTTTAGCTCATAGGCTTGCTACTTGACATTTATTTACAAAGAACAACAGATACCACCTGTTATCCTGCTTGTCTTGAATTACTTAAGCCTTTGAGTGTATTTCTTCAATTTGTAAATTTTACAACACAATTTTCTCTCAAGTGCATTCTGAAATTGTGGAAATTCTACTGCTTTCAGCATTACTCTGCAAACAAAAACCACGCATACTTGGGGGGGAAGGTATGGTAGAAACAAATAGAACACAATGAAAAGCAAACACTTTGTTCGTGTGAATGCTAATTTGTAGTTTCAAATCATGAGGTATTGGCCCAGTTGCTGTCTTTAAAATTAGATTCCTTTTACTATATTGAGGCAGTAAGAGGAAGTGTTTCATGGTGTTTGTCAGCAAAGGGGAAAGCACAAACCCCTGGTATTATATAATGCTTCTGTTCATACAGTACTTTAGTAGTACATCTTCCTCCTTTTGCTGAAATTGCAAGCTTGAAGATCTATTCCTTACAGCGCAGGCAAGCGCTGCTTTACCTCTACTGTACTGTCAGTTTTGAGGCTCTCCCAGTATGTCCTGCTCTTGGCTATAAGCATAGAGAGGTGTTCAGGGTGCAGGAGAGTTGAGTCCAACATCTTTACTGGACTTACTGCCACAAAAACTTTGTCTTTGGTGTTTGGATATTTTGGGAAAAGTTTAACAGTTTATCTTGGAGTAAAAGACATACTTTCAGTGAGCACCTTATCTCAGTTTTTCATTTTGTTTATTTCTTCAGGGGTGTTGCTTTTACATGTACAATAAGATGAAAGAAAATGCAAGCCTGTAAGAAGCAGCTCTAATCTCCTCTTCCAGGCCCAGCTGTGAACAGCCCTGGTTTGTCTGGGCAGGACAACGTTTTCTCTCCCATGAATCCATTCATGTGCTTGGGGTGAAGTGACACAGCAGGCAATTAGTGTTGCACACTATGTTTGTGGTAAGCCAGCAGTGCTGCCCTAACAAGACCATCCTTCCACCTCCCACAAGGCCCTAGAAGGTGGGCTGGCAGGGGCCCTTAGCAGTGCTGCCCGTAGTGAAGCAGCCCAGTGCTTCCTGCTCCACTGCAACAGAGCATCAGTGCTCTGTTCTTCACTGTCAAAGTGAAGGGTCCTAGCTGAGCATAACTGCATTTACTAAGCAATAGAAAAACAAGATACCTAGTTCATGGAAACACAAAAGTTTTGTGCAGCTCCAATTCAGCTCTCTGAGCAGGACCCACAGAAGACCATTCTTGAAATCAAGTTCTGTACTGCCTGTGGCCAGATCCAAATTGTGACCATATGGTACTGTCTATTAATTCTTTCAATTATTCCTTCACAAGCTTCTGACTGCCAGGTTGGCCAATGCCTTCTCCCAGCCATGCACTGGCGCTAGCACAGCTACTTACAAGTTAATACTTACTTACTTACTAGCTAGGAAATTCTGCGTCACAAGCCACCTAGTTTTAATTGTCCATTTTCTCTCTGGAAATTCAAACCAGAGAACACTAATACATAAAGCAAGAGTGTGTGAAGCAAGAGGGATTTAATTTGATCACATTTCCAGTATGCTTGTAATTAATTTGCTCTTAAACAGAGGCAACAGTCCACATGTGTGCTCAGACCTTAAATCTGGCTACTGAGAAGAAATGCAGGAAGGAACTGTAGCTGAGTCTTACTTTTATGCCCTTTAACTCTAGGCAGACTGGGCATGTTCTGGCCTCCCTGTTTCAAATTTTTCAAATGGGACATATATCTATCTATTATTTTGTTCTGTTAATTGTTAGTTTCAGAGCATGCAGTTCAGCCCTTACAACTTTGGGTTGTTGCAAGTTAAGAGCAGTGGACTAGAGGAACTCCTCTTCAGTAAAAAGTGAGGTGCTGTTAGTACAGGAACTAGCTTCACTTCTGCAAGGAAGCTATTTACATGTAGACAAACATTTCATTAGCTGTTATGTAAAGTGACATCCACTCTAAATAGTAGTAATTCTAGTTAAATTTAGACACATACCAAGATGGCATGTTAAGTAACCGGAGGAATAGATGCGTTTAGACACCATCAAGTTATATTTAAACCAGCTTGTGCCTGTATTTGCAACAGCAACAGTTCCAGTACTTCTGGCTGAGAAGCGGAGAACTGCCCAGGTTACTCCTCTAATGAAAGTGCACAAGATGAACCGCTGACTCCCTGTGCCATCCCCAGGGGATTTTGATTATGCCTTAGGGGGTAGATGTCCGTGGGCATTTTATCTGTGCCAGGCAGTCTTTCCAGCATCCCTGATTGGTGTTGTGAATGTCAGCACCATCTTCCACCTAGAGGCATAGCTTGAAGTTCCAGATTATGAAACAAAACAAAAACCTGGAAAACTAGGAAGGAATCTCCCTTTTGTTCTGTAAGCAACTTGGGTCAAAGACCCTGCAGAAATCTCAATTATTGTGATTGTTTAGTATTATTCTTGGTAGAACATGTGGGCAAAATCCTTTCAAACAGGAAGTTCTTTTATGGCTATCTTATGAGCAGCTCTAATTGCATTATTACATTTTCTCCCTCTTCAAAGATCCCAGAAATATCTTTGTTTATGTTTAAGTCTGGATGTGTTTGTTATGTTGGTGGTAATTTACTTGCAAAGCATAATTATGGGAAATTCTTACAGCTTGTGGTTAAGTGCACAGAACTAGTCACCACAGCAGGTTTTCCTTGGTTTCAAGTGGCCCATGGGTCATTCAGAGAAGTCAAGACCTCTCCTGGGGAAAGAGAGCTCTTTGCCAGTGATTGTTTTTTTTTTGTTTGTTTGTTTGTTGTTGTTTTTGGTTTGTTTTTTCTGTTGCTGTTGCAAAGTTGTTTTCACTTGTTGTAGAAACATTTGGGAATTGGAGATCCATTTCTAAGGATGCTTCTTCCATGTTTTCTTGGTCACTTTTTGGTTTTTAAACTGTTGCATACTACTTTTAACTGGCAGAGCAATGACTATTAACTATTTTAATGAAAAGAACCCTGTAGTAGCTCTACAAAATTAAACAGTTGTATAAGAGTTCATAGGAGTTTAAGCATGTTACAGTTTACAGCTCATGCATGTTTGTTAGGGACATAATTGGTTCCACCATGGAAGCAAGAGGATCATTTTTATCGGCTGAGGTGCTGGCTCTGCATCCTTGGCAGGCTTCTGTGGACATCTATTCTTTCTCTTCTCCCTCGGCGTGAATTTAGGGTCGCTACCAAACAAAACGTCATTTCAGCTATGTGAGTGTGAAAGTGTTTCAGAATGTTAAATAACAGTGTTGCTATGCTATTGAGTAGGCAAAGTGAAGACAATAAACAATATTAAGCCATAATCCAACTTTAATATGATTGTGGAAAAAACTAAGAGGAGCAACTATGAGACTTAGTACAGCAAATATTTACCTACTGTATACAATAAATTTGCTTGTACTAGGCTAGGATTCCACTGCCTGCTGCTTACAGTGGAAAGGGAGAAGAAATGTGCAGTTCACAGAACATCACAGTTAGTAGCTTAGCTGTCAACAGAGAAAGGAAAGCAGTGAAAGGAAAGAGTCCTAGCTGAGCATAATTGCACTTACTAAGCATTTGAAAGACAAGATACTTAGTTCACGGAAAGACAAAGAGAAATGTCTGTGAAAGCACTGAGCTCTGCTGAGTTCACTGGTGCCAGTGCTGCAGTCACTGTTCCTGCCACGAGCTGGCTGTTGCCGGATTCATGAGATCACCTGTGCTATTTACACTTAATTTTACACAAACTAGAGCATCTAGTGCATAGTAAATTCTCTCCCAAGGAACTGCTTAACTTGAATTTTGGTAAGGTCAAGAGACTAAGTTTATAAAAAGTAGCATGTATTAAAACAAACAAAAGGAAAAATTTCACAAAGAACTGAGACTATCCTGATAAGTAATAGCTTTTTAAGAGTGAATAATTTTTAAGATAAGTTTAATTGCAGTAACGTATCTGTGGAAATATTTTCTGATTTAAGGATTTAAACTTAAACTTTTTTTTTTTTTTTTGGTCAGTAATAATGAAAATACTACTAATAAGTAAGTGTAACTTAAAGTTCATTTTTTACAGAATTAACATGGGCCTCCTGTTGGGAAGAACACAAGTTCAGCTGAAATTAGGTTTTTGGGTAAAATGTTTCCATTTTAACTGTCCTTTAATAGCTCCCTATAAAATTAATATAAAGTTTTAGCATACTTCTATTTCTTTAGCCCTTTTTACAGTTAGTATCACAAAGATATAGCACTTAAGGACAAAAATTAATGAAATACAAGCTGTCAGAATATGCAACCAGATCTTTTTCACCTTAAAGTGCATTTGTGATAGCAAGGGCAGCTCTATATAGAGGATTGGTGCCATTTCTGATTCAGTGGCCCTGTCAAGAGAATGAAACAGGAAATTTCTATGAAAGTGTTCAGATACCACCAGCATAAAAATGATACAAAAATATGAAAAGCCCAACAACCTCCAGACCCCTCTCAATGAGAAATGTTTTGTAATTCTACCAGATTGGATTTGGAGAGAGGGGAAAGCCTGAACCCAAGGCTCTGAGAAATGCCTCCAGGAGAGGCGCCAGAGCCCTAAGGGAAAGAGGCAAGTGGTACACTATCTTCCTGCTCAGCTGTTGAGGCTGAGAAGAAGTGACCACTTCTAGACATCTGGGGATGAATCCCAAAAGGTTTTGAACCATGCACAGTCAAAGGTTTTGGATCCAGGCCTTGTATAAGCTGTAAAATATTTAGGGATAATCTTCCTCATTTTGATCAGAGAACAGTACACTGACTCTTGCTTTAATATCAGCACCCTATTATGTAATGCAGTTGTCTGCTTAAACATCCTTATTAATGAATGTATGAGCTTACTCCGCTAACAGGCATTCACTGATATTTTTATGTACAAAAATTGTGCTAATATTCTCATGTTTGTCATGTATAAGCCTTCCACTACAGATAACCTGTTTAATTTCTGACAGACACCTGAAGAAAAAAGGCATAAAATGAATGGCCACCAAAGTAACGCTCCCCTCGGTTTCTTACCTATGCCCTATTTTCTCCAGTAAATTAATTTGCATTGGCATGTGTTTTGCATTTCAGAAACCTAGTATTTCCAGTTTAATGCCTCTAAACTGTTGCATTTGCACCAGTGGTAATTATTATTCTTAATGTATTCTGGGCATGTCTTCCAAAGTGTATGAATGAGATAAATTCTAGAAACAAAATAAGCGTCTAAAACTCATTAAAGCTCAGGGGAAGGGTAACTTAAGCACTAGATCTTAAAATAATTTGGAAGTGATGGGAGTATTTCATGCCTTATGAGCAGCAGCTGTAGGACCTATCAAGTAAACAATCAACAAAACAGATACTTTGTTTGAAATTGAGTTAAAAAAGAAGAACAGGAAGAATGTTTCCCTTTGTATGTATTTTTGTGAAAGACTCTTTATGACCACGTAGGAAATGACATGAAGAGGAGTTTCTTACTGGCAGTAGTACAGTTTCCCAAAGTGTACCACCCATGCAGTGTACCACTCTTGCATGGTACCACAGTGGTTATTAATGCCACTGCTTTAACAAGAATATGAAATATTTGGAGAAGACTGGTAACTGGTAAAGATGTATGGTTCTTGGTGGTGCTGCTTTTGTATAAGATGACTTCTCTCACTAAAGGAGGGCTGCAAGAAAGGGCTGCTGAACTGCACTGGATCTGTTCTTCTGGAAGCTTCTGATGACCTCATACACGTTCTGTGCTCAGTCAGAAAGGTGTTTCGACTTCAAGTGGGCACAATACTTTGACTGATATTGCATTCCTTATGCTTGCAGGCACCTCTCCAGTGCTTTCCCCCAACTCATCCTGACTGCTTCCCTCCCACTCCTCATGCCCAGAGGTCATGTACTGCCCTCAGCTCACGCTGGTTTGATGGCAGCTCATGCCTCTGCTGGATGTTGTTTAGCAGTCAAGTCTTGTACCTTTTCACATGAAATTTAAATTTCTCTCCATGGCAAAAGAAAGGGAGTGTTGCTGAGGGCAGCGTGAAGCCAGGTTATAAAGGCAAAATGACCTGAGTGGTGGTTACTAGAGGAGTTGTGATGACTGTGAGAACAGCCTATGCATATGGAGAAAATAGACAACAAATAACTCATGGTTAAAAGCAGAGAAACTAGTTAATAACAAGTGAGGATAAAACATCACTGCTGCATAGCTTTTATAGCCATATGGGCTTTTATCAGGAACAGTGATCACACATACCATATGTGCAGCAGCATCTAAGCCTAGTGAGCTGGAAGTTTTAACTACAAATTTCCTTATGGTTAGTGGTGTCAGTATGAGCCAAAGTGATATTAATTTTAATTAGAGTAGAATAGAAAAAAAATTCCATTAGTTCCACTAAACTCCACAATCTTCCCTTTTGGCTCCATATGGAAAGCCTTGAACTTTCCAGTGAATTTGTTTGTAGAGAGAAAAAGTGGTGGAAATACCCATGTGTACTGGCAGAAGTATTCATACTTCTCAGGTAGATGTGATTATTCCAAATGAAGCTTGTAAATTTAGTGGTTTGTAAACTGAAGAGAATCAACGACTAAAACCATGCATACCTGGACAATGCAAATTCAGAAAAGCAAACCTTTAAAGTGACATGAAGAATTCATGATCTCTTCATCATCTGAAGTATTTTTATTTAAACCCTCCTGTGGGTGATCTGTAATAATAAAACACCACTAAACCTAGGTGTCTATTCAGACCATTACAAATAGATAACAGGGTTGCATTCCAGTAGTGCCTTCCAGGTTTTGAACTATCTATGAAGTGAGTGCTTCAAATTAAATCCTTATCTGGATCAAAATGAAATACAGGGTCTACAGCATATACTTGGGCTATACAGGTATATGCTGCAATGTAGTCTGTGATCCTTCGGCCTCACTAGGATGTGGCAAGAATATTTTGCAGCTCTTTCCTGACCAGCATGTGCACTTTTTTTTTTTTTTTTCCTCATGTAGAAAGAGGTTATAAGTGGGAGCAGGGGAGGGGTCTGTGGCTTTACCTGTCCGAGCTGGGCACAGCTATGGCATGTCCTCAAAACTAGGGAGATCCTCCGGCAGCCTCTGCACGGGCACTTCTTCATTGACCCATGTTCCTTCCCTCCAGCACAAGAAGTAAGATCACATCAGAGCAGCACATTTTGATTATCTGTTATGCTTCACCTTGTTATCTTCAGGCTGAGTCCTCCAGATAATGTGTTTTTCATTTGAGCTTATCCTCCAAAAAGGTAGCCAGTCTGGATTTGAAGAGAATGAAAGATGGAGAAGCCACTACTCTCCATGCTTTCTTTATATTAGATTTTAAAGTGTTTCTGAACAGAGATTTTAAGATTTTGGAAAGGGGTGAATTTGAAGGTATGTATTTCCATTTTGCATTGCCTATGTAAATGGCTGTGAGAAAATATTTTTTCTTTGAGAGGGAGATATTGAAACCTAAGTTGAAACACTTATATTTAGTACAAAAATACACCAAGCCTTTCTACATTTGCTATAATATTAGGAAATTGGCTACTGTCTTTAGGAAGACAGAAGAAAACGCCTAAAATAAAAGTACCAGCACATATATAAAGTAGGTCAGGTTTTCTCCCCTCCTGCAAATATAAGGGCCTTTTCTCCCTTGATAAAATCTACCTGGCTAATTAGCTTTGCCTCTTCACATAGCGCTCTTATTAGGCAGTGACTTGACAAAACTGGTTTAAAAAAAGGTGTGTCTGTGTCTGCATTTTTCAGATATAACTGCAGTGTGTCAGAAGCTGAGATGGAAGATACTGTTTTGAGAACAAACCTTCATTTGAAGCACACCTGCAGCCAAATGATGTCTTTCACTATTGAGGTTGTGTACTGACAGGAAGGTGCATATTCTTGCTATTAAAGAATAAAAAAAAGAAAAGATGATGAATCTTTTCCTTTGTCTATATATCATATCAAAAATAACTTAGTGTAATTAGCATGTGTGTGGGGAAAATTGAAACAAGCAAGACACACTTGTTATGCTGCTGATTGCTATAGAAATGGGACACAGTTTTTTATTAGCTCTTCTTCAGTATAGTCTCTTGAGTTAGAAACTCTTAGATATGAATACTGTGTCTGATATAGAAAGGTCTTGATCCTGCTGGGGGTTGTGGGAAAACTATTGGGGAAGAAGGAAGTTTTGCCAAGCACAGCACAGAGAAGCAGCATAGTTGCATTGACTTTTTGTGGTTTATTCCTGTGTAACGCATGCCCCTCATCTTATATCCCTGTATCACTAGGCTGAGCACTGTGAAAGCTGTTTTCTTTCAAAATGAGTGAGCATCACCCCTCAGTCTGATCTGATGACTGAGTCTCAGTCTGTCAGATGATTGACCAATGTTAGAGCTGCAAGGATGACGCTTCAAGATGCTGGAACAATTGGGCATCACTTGCTGGAAGTGCTCTCCTCAGCTGTGATCCAGACAGTGGTACCTGAAGCTAACTAGCTCATTGATCCCCTTCTTGCTAATTTCTTCTGTTCTCAGGTTTTTTTGGCAAGCTTTCTCATTCTTCTAACTTTCAGACAGCAGGGATAATAGATCATCGCAAGAACAGATTCATTTATCCAAGGCTGTTTAAAGATCTGAAAAAGATGCACTTCAAAGGCAGGAAAATGGAATGCAGTACAGGTGTAAAGGAGACAAAGACACGCAGTCAGATTAAATTAGCTGTTCTTCTACATGCAAGCAAGTAAACCCATTTCTGTCTGCCTTTTCAAGTGCTTTGCTATAACAGTAAGGGAGAACATAAAACGGGATAGATCTCAATTAAAATGGAAGGTTTAGAGCAGAGCTAGCAGAAAGGCCAGATCCACGGAAGAGGGGAGGAGGTGGATGGTGATGGACAGCTGGGATGTGTAACTCTGCTGCTTGGCAAAACTGGCTTATAGAGATGGGTTTACCAATGCCGAGATTGCATGCTTCTGCTGCAGATACCTAATCTGCCATAATCTGAATGCAAGGAAAAATGCTTCAGTTGCACATGTAACCACTGTTGCAAAAAAGTGTGGAAGTCAGCACAGAGTCCCAGGTAGGACAAACTAAAAATGTAGTCTGTTAGGAAGCAGCAGCAGTCATCTGGACTTTCTCTGCCATAGGAACAGAAACTGCCTCTATTTTATTTGGAGGTGTTACAGATCTAGCTGTGAGATTAAAATGACAGGATGGCATAGTTTATGACATGGGATTATCAGAAGGGTTTGAGACCTGATATATACCACAACCAAACCTGAGGTGTGTATACAAATGTCCTTTTAATATCCTAAATCAATGTATCAAAGAAAAGTTAGGCAATTAAAAGGTGACTTGGCATTCTTTTGAAATGAGGGCCTACAACTGTATTTCTTTTCTCATCTCCACATAAATATAAATATTTAAAATATTGGAGGATAATGCAGGGCCATTTGTCTCCTATGTGATTGATTTTGTTAAGTTTGTTTTTTCTTCTTTTTATAGACTTGTACATTGTTGGAAAAAGAGTTTGAGGAATAGCATTGGTATTTTTCTTATTTCTGGTTCATCCCCAGGGCTTCGATTTATTCCTTTTTAGCAACCTTTTTAATTGTTTTATCTGTATTAGGATCAGTGTGTGAAGGGTTTAGGAAAAAAAAATGGACTGAATGTTGTGAAAGAAACATCTGCAGCCATTGTAGGAAAAAATGGAGTGCATGCCTACTATGGGAAATAGAATGGTAGAGATAGAAAGAATACTGCAAAAATTAATCTGTTCAGGAATTGAACTGGATAAATTTCATTATACAGCCAAAATAGAATCATAGAATCATAGAATAGTTAGGGTTGGAAAGGACCTTCAGATCACCTAGTTCTAACCCCCCTGCCAGGGGCAGGGACACCTCCCACTAAAGCAGGCCACAAGGCTATGTCCAATCCAGCCTTGAACACAGCCAGCGATGGAGCCTTCACAACTTCCCTGGGCAACCCATTCCAGTGCCTCACCACCCTTACAGTAAAGAATTTCTTCCTCATATCCAATCTAAACTTACCCTGTAAGAAAAGTAAAAATATAGTCAAAAGTGCTACAAAACATGGTTTATGAATGCTCTAGGTTGTGTAAGACGTTTAAATGTTGCACATAAGGTAGAATTTTCGAATTACGTCTTGTATTCACCTGATAGTTACCCACTTGAAAGGTATTTTGCCAAGAGCACCAAAGAAGGAACTATCAGTATTTGAGAATGCAAAATGCTGTATCTGCAGGGCCAGCTCAATATTGTAAATGAATCTTCAGTCTTTTGCAGGAAAAGTATCTTCACAGGAAATGGCATGTAAACTTGCACCTTCATAATATATAAATGGCTGGCAGATATACCATATCAATAGTCTTCTAAGACTCAGGAGTCTATGACAGGGCCAAGGGATTCCTCTCATAATTTTTGATTCACCTCACCTTTCTCAGAATCCAGTGGCTGTGTCTTAACTAGAAGTTCATGTGCTGGAAAAAACAGTTATTTGCTGTGAACCTGCCTCCTGTTACCTTCATCTGAGGTTCCTTACCTCTTGTGCTGGAAGAAAGAGGGAATAAGTACCCCACCATTTATGATTTTACAGACAACTTTATCTTCTCTCAGACACCTTTGTTCCAGCCTGAGGGTCCAGTCTACTTAACTGTTCCACAGGTGAAAACTACTCCATATCTTTGATCTTCTTTCTTTGAATCTTTTCTAGGTCTGCCTTGGGGAGAGGTGGAGGGAGATATGGGATGGACATACGGGATAGACAGATGGAAGAAAAAGGACTGACAATAGCTGTAGCATTTAAAATGTGGGTGTAAGGGGCTACAGTATATAATGATGGTCTCTGCTTTGCTCTTTATCCCTTCTCTAATAATTTTCAATTACTATTCTATTTGTTGTCCTAAGCATGGAGCTGATATTTTTATTCATCTATAATAATTCCAAAATCCTACTCCTGGTGTTATTAATTAGCCTACAGCCCATTATTTCATATATAAATTTGTGACTCATTGCTGCAATTTTATTTACTGATTTTTATCTGCAATCTTACTGCCTTAGCACTCAGCCTTATAAGGGTCTTCTGGGCCATGAAGAGAACCCTGCAAATACCTTCTGCCTTCCCTTGGTCCTGCCATCCATAGGCAGCTCTGAGCAGCTGGGACACAGCACCTTTCTTGGGATAAAGCTATGGGTTACTGCCTACATCCTTCAGGCTCTGTGCTTCATGCTTGATATTTCCTGGTCAAATACAAACGTTCTGTGTCTTTATAGAGATAAGGCAGTTGTCACAGATAATTGCAGGCAATATAAAATATTCCAACCAGAATGTTCCCTGCGTAAATTTACAGAGAAAAAAGTGAGATCTTGATAGCCCTATTGCCATGCACCATTATAGCACTCAGAACCTCAGCTTTGTTTAGACCTCAACAGTGCAATCTACAGTACTATTGGCCTGTGATTTTACATAAATTACTGCAGATCACTTCTCACTTATGGTGTTTTAATCCGCTTTTGAATTTACTTCTGCCTGAAACAACAGCTTCTTCACCTAGTCTCCTGAACTTGTTAAAAGATTTTATGTGACAGTAACCAGAAACTTTTAAAAAGGAAGAATAATGTTTGGTTTCTTTTGTTTGGTGGGTTTTTGTTTGTTTGTTTGTTTTGGGAGCTTTTTTGTTGGTGGGTTTTGTTTTTTTTTTTTTTTTTTTTGGTTGTTTTGTTGTTTTTTTTTTAAAGATAACACTTACTATCCACTGCCCACCACCACTGTATCAGAATAATTGACATTTAGGACAGAAAACGCATCTGGATATACAAAGCATTTCTTATTAAGTTGTGTACACTGAAATTATAAACTTCTTAATTAGGTTATTCCATTCCATGTCTTTTTATGGCTTCCTACTCTGTAGTATTTTTATGAATAGTTCATGCTGTGGTGTACTTATTAATATGCTTCTGCAACCTAAATAGCATAATTATCATGAAGGTTCAATTAAAAAGTTACCTAGTAGGAGACAGGATTCCCAAGTACTGAGTCTGGGAAAGGCACCTATTCTGTTCTCACTGTCTTTCATCCCAGACATTATTCAATCAATCTTTCTCCCAAATAAAATGTAGCTTTTCATCCCTGTGAAGGAATGAGAGAGGTCATAGAGACCTGTGAAGACCATACATAACAATGTCTGTTTTTATCTCCACTTTTCTTTAAAGATACAATTAAATTTGTAGTGCATTCACATTGCAGACACTCTGTATGCAGTCTTATAGACAAGACAGAAAAAGAAATTATTTTCACTGCAGTTTATTGTAACTGAAAAAACAATTTTTCTGTTTCAGGTTCATTAATCAAGCCTTTACAAGTACCTCAGAAGCAAGATGAAATTAATTAACATTTAATTTCTTACAAGTGTTTCACTTTGGAAATTTGTAAATATGTACCACCATGCTCCTAGAATATGTCAGAACATTTTTGACAGATGTAAATCTCTAATTTGATATTCTTAAGCCCCACATATATTTTCCAAGGACAGTAATTGTGAACAGTGTCGGGGTTTTATTAGTAGTCTGCTTTTCTTCTAGCGAAGTATTCACAATAGTTATTGTTAAATCAAGCTTTCAGAGCTATAATATTTTCCATTAATGCTTGCAAATGAATTGCACTAGAGAAAGAACAGACATAATGGCAGTAGAATTTACTGAAAAATCTTGGCCAGCCTCTCTGGGGCTGTGCTAGAGGGCTTAGGCATGTGTATGTGGGAAACTCCCCACATGAAAAAGTATTTTATAGCTGCCAAGTCTTTGCTTCTCACAGAGGAGGCAGCTTGAAGAAGACAAGCCATAAATGAACAAGCACATGGAGCAGTGTAATGGGTTCAGCAGCAGCAGTCATTTTTCTGCTTCTTGGTAGCTGGTGCAGTGCTGTGTTTTTGATTTTGGGCCTGGGAACAGCGCTGATAACACCAGTGTTTTCAGTTACTGCTTGTTAATGTTTTGGTCTGACCAAGGACTTTCTGAGTCTCATGCTCTGCCAGGGAGGAGGGGAAGCCGGGAGGAAGCAGAGACAGGACACCTGACCCAAACTGACCAAAGAGGTTATTCCATACCACAGCATGCCATGCCCAGGATGGAAAACAGAGGGCAGAGACCCGGAAGGGTGGTGGTGCACTGCTTGGTCGGGCTTGGTATTGGGTGGTGAGCAGTTGTATTCTCTTTCCTTGTATTTGCCTTGTCATTATTATTATTGGTGGTAGCAGTAGTGGTCTTGATTTATACTTTAGTTACTAAACTATTCTTATTTCAACCTGTGGGAGTTGCATTCTTTTGATTCTCCTCCCCATCCACCTGGGAGCAGGGGGAAGAAAGAGAGGGGAGTGAGTGAGAGAACGGGCTGCGTGATTTACGGCTTAAACCACGACAAGCTGTAATTTCATGTTCAGTCCTACCAAGTAGGAGCGTGTGCCTCTTGAGAGATGCAGTGTTCCTCTCTCCCACAGATAGTCAGCTGTGGCCCAGGACAGCAAATATCCCAGAGTGGGAGAGCTTCAGAGTTGTCTGTGGGGCCAGAGAAACCAGGGGTTGTTCTCACAGAAGTAGGTGCTTGCAGAATGGAAGCATTAGCTACAGCACAATGAGGGAGGCAAGCAATGGGATCTTGCTGCAATGGGTGTGTAATTAATGATCACAGCATTGTAGTAAGTGGAGAGTTATTTTATTTACTTAGTTGAATCCATTTATAACATGCATATTGCACAATATTTAGAAAGTAGTGTTTTAAATGATACTTGGGTTAGAAACCTAATCTTTAGAAAAATAAAAATATGCATCTATCCATAGCTGTTCACAAAAATATTTTTATTAAGAGTTAGTCTATCTTCATATGATTTTTATTTTTCATGAATGTAAGTCTTGGACCACCCAGCTTTTTTCTCTGTTAAACATTGGTTTGAGCATGTATAGAGTAGTTCCTGGGCCTCCTTCCAAATAATATAAGCTTTTTCCTTAAAAGATCTGAAAATGGGCATAATTAAAGATCACAAGGTATTTTCCTCATTAAAATGTTCCCAAGATTAGATTACCGTTTGGCAAAATGAACAAAGTTTAATGCTTTCGCTATTTTTTTAGAGAATCACTACCGACTGATTTCAGGTTGGGGCACGGTTTACTGGTGAGAGTGATAGATTTCAAGAGTGGCTTTGGCTGTTTTGAGACTGCACACAGTGTCAGTAGAGATTTTGTGTGCTTTGAACTGAATTTTATGGGGTTTTATACTATTCTGTTATACTGATAAGATAAAATAAGGCAAGAAGTTTCATGTCTTTAACATCCTACCTTACCTCCTGATTTAGCTTTTGCCCTTTGTTACTGTACCCAGGCATCCGCTCTGAAACGCAGGCACCAATTCTGCAGTCAGGTCAGCATCATCCCTCTTCTTACTTTCGCTATAGATTGTATCACAGGAGCCCTAAAAATCTGCATGCAAAAGTGAGTAAGGTCTTGACATACTTTTACCTGTATTTACACTTAGTTATGTTTACATTTGTTTACATAAATTCATATATACACATTTTATATATTTTTATATTGATTCGGAGAAATTTCCGGGAACTCCCCAACAAAGTTTAAGTTGACAAGCAGGTATTTTTTATTGCGGCACCGGGAGACACAGGGGATAGCTCCTCCTAGTGTGTCTCTCCGGATCATCAACCAGGCTGCGATTATATTGCCCTTAAACATACATATGCATTGAGTTACTTATACATTGCATCATAAAACATTGTACCATGCCTTCATCACATCATTTTAGGACCGTTGTCATGTCAGTAACCAGCAGGCTGGCTCTGGCCAATTCTTGCGCAGCGCTTATCTTAGCCATTTTCTTAGTTGCTAACAAAGCTAATGTCCTTGAAGTTACTAATTTACAACCCCGTTCTTCAATAAATGTTTGTGCGCTTGACTAGCAACACGTTGCTACGTTTTCAAGCTGCATTATGTGTCAGTTTCAAACTGCAGATCAAATACCAGTCTGAATACTGTGACAGCTTCACAGGCATGCTGCCTTGGTTTTTTATTTAAAGAAGCATATGTCTGAGATACAATTATGGAGCTATAGCAGTACAATATATCATATTACGCTTAACTATCCACTCATTACAGAAATATTAAGAAAAGCTGCAACATAAGAACCATAACTGGCAGTATCTAAAGCACAGTAAGTACAAAGAAAGGGCTGCAAATTTCTCTTGCAGTAGACATGTCATAACAAATTTTTTTTGGGATGTAAACTGTTGTCTAGAATTACAAACTTCAGAAATTGAACTGCTATCACTGCACAACTGTAGAAAGAGCCTGGCAATGTAGATGACTAGAACTTTGTGCACAACTTACTCCTACCACATCCTTGTACATGTTGTACAGTTCAACATCAAAAACCAATGGTCTGTACACCAAACAGCAAACATCTCAGCTGATGCAAAGAGATGAACATTCAGATACCTTCAGAAAGCTGGGCCATTGGCAAAATGGAAGCAAGGATTTAAGCTGTGGCTGAAGTCCACAGCTATTTTCCTACTGCAGTGAGAAAATAATCTTGATTGTTTAATCTACACCCATACAATAACAAAATAAAGCAATATCATCTCCTTTTGTGAGATTCATGCCTATCAGCATGAGTTTGCTATGTTTGTATTTTCTAATGTCTTTGCATTTGTATCCACGAATAACATAATAAAAATAAGCATTAAAATATATGACACAAAATTCCAGGCTAAATTATCACAACAAAATGAAATTAAAAGCCATCGAGACACAATTCTAAAGAACATGAGTCATGTAAATTCTACAGGGGAACAAAAGGGAGGTGACCTGCCTTTGTTGTCTTTTGTTTACTCTAATGTTCTAGGAGTCCCAGGCATAATGAAGGGACCTGCTTTTGGCTATCTCTGCGGGACCTAATGATATTGTAGATGCACTGTGAAGAGTTTTCAAGACAAGGTAGGGAGGAACTGTGGCAGTAATCTGTGAGTGTGCTGCAGCAGCACTCCAATATGGACCAGTGTAATGACAGCAGGGTCACTTTCTCATCTGTAAAATATTCCAGGTTTTAGTTGTAAAGGCAAACAACTCAGACAAAGCTTTCTGAGAGGCGCTTTTTTTAAAAAAAAAAAAAAAGGTTTTCCATTCCAGGTAAAAACCTGCTCATTCGGGAAAGATATCTATCTGCAGCATTTGAATTTTGATCTCTATTCAACTTTTCAAACACGATCTCCTCACAACAGCATAAAAGACCTGCTGCAGCTAGTATCAAAATGTAACATGCTTTGCTAAGCATTATATTCTATTATTTTTTTTTTTTTTAATGAAAGTGCAAAATGCATCTATGGAGTACAGGATAAAAATGGCTATAGTCTACTCATGAAAAGATGCATCTTTCTTTATGGATGACTTATTTCTCATACAATGCATTCAATTTTGGTCCTTAAATGTGACCTCTGCCTTCCCCTCTGACCCTCCCCAAACCAACAGGCCTTTTAGAATTATGTAAAACCTTGTTTTTAAAAATAATTTCTTTGGGTGGGTTCTGAGACTTATGTGAGATGCATTGGTGAAGACTGGAGGAAATACACTTACATCGAGCTTCATCAAAAATACTGATGGGGAGCCACTAACTGGTTTGTGAAGTCATTGGATGACAGTGATTGAAAGGAGCATGACTAGACATCCAGGTTTTTAAAAGGATTTTATCTATCATTATGAATGATCAATGAACTAGGAGAAATCATTTAATCCATCACTGATGGATTAAATGATGTATCATTGGTGATTATTGTAAGTGTGAAGTCATTAAATTTGTCTGTAACAGTTCATGAAAATCTCATAAAATGTCAGGAAAAGGCCTTGTCAAGAAAAAAGGAGAGAACAGAATTTCAGTGCTGAATGTCAGTTTACAACAGCTTGCTATCTAGGAAAGTGATAATATTTTTCTTGAGTAACCCTGCAAACAAGGACATTTGAGTAGTTATTCATTAACTATTAGTTAAAATTTAACAAGTCAGCCTGTGAATGCTGTGTGACATTTGATAGCAACAGCAGCTGAAATATTTACTTATTGTTTCCTTACCATTACTAATGAAATACCTAAGTTCCATGTTGCTTTTCCCTTCTGTCAAACAAAGCACATCCATTTGTAGAATTAAATGGGCCACACTTTCTGTCATGAGCTACCAGAAATTTCAGCTATTTTTACATGGTGCAACTTACCCTAATGTTAGAGGGAAATTATGCAGCTGTGGATTTGCTTCTAATTTTCTTCAGTGCAAGTTTCATATGATTTATTTCATAAGCTTGTTGTTTTCTGTCTCATAATCCAAAAGACTGCATCAGAGAAGTTGACAGGAAGCTGGGTTTGGTCACACCATGGGGTGTGTTTTTGCAAAGTATATATGTATGTGCTTGAGCAGGTTCTGGAATGTGGGATCATGTTTCTAAATACAGATATTCAAGTATCAGGTGACAAAGTAGAAGTGGCCTAGTTGGACAGTATTGTGAAGGTTTGCAGCTTCACTGAAGTAAGCAGCTAAAACCTGACATCACTGAGCTTTCTAGTAAAACACTCAAGCTCTCAGCTGTTAAATTGAAGAGGAAACTATGGTTGGTGTAGATCAAATAGAGGAGAAAGTACAGGTCCAGTGTACAGGTCAGGTACACATCCCTCTTCTACCCTACATGATAAAGAGGAGGCAGCAGAACAAGAATACAACCTCATCAGATGCAACAATATCCCCTTAGTGTGAGGCTATGGCACCATCTATGGGTGAGATTCTTGTCCAACCCACTTGCCAGACTCCCCTTCGACAGTCCTGCACAAGAAATCCCCATCCCCAGTCCCTTGCTCCATAAGCACTCTGCTCTCCAGCCAGCTAGAAATGCTATGTTGACTCCTCACGAGTACCTGCTGCCTCAATGGGGAGGTCATCTTTCTTTGTGCTTGTCATGGGCTCAGAAGTAGCAGTCATTTTTCTCCTTTGTAGTAGCTGGTGCAGTGCTGTGTTTTCAACTTTCAGTCTGGGAACAGCGCTGATAACACCGATGTTTATAGTTATGACTTAGAATGTTTTGGCCTGACCAAGGACTTTCTGAGTCGCAGGCTCTGCCAGGGAGGAGGGGAAGCCGGGAGGAAGCAGAGACAGGACACCTGACCCAAACTGACCAAAGAGCTATTCCATGCCACAGCACGTCATGCCCAGGATGTAAAACTGGGGGCAGGAACCTGGAAGAGTTCAGTTCACAGCTCGGTCATCGAGTGGTGAGCAATTGTATCCTCTTTCCTTGTATTTCCCTGGTCATTGGTGGTGGTGGTGGTGGCAGCGGTGATTTGTGTTACTGGACTGTTTTTATCTCAACCCATGGGAGTTGCATTCTTTTGATTCTTCTCCTCATTCCCCTCCCCCCCCCCCCCCCGGAGTGGGGGGGAAGAAGGAGGGGGAAGTGAGTGGTCAGGCTTGTATTACAAGGGGTGAGCTATTGTATTCTTCCCTTGTATTTGCCTTGTCATTATTATTATTGGTGGTAGCAGTAGTGGTCTTGTGTTATACTTCAGTTACTAAACTGTTCTTATCCCAACCTGTGGGAGTTGCATTCTTTTGATTCTCCTCCCCATCCACCCGGGAGCGGGGGGAAGAAAGACAGGGGAGTGAATGAGAGAGCAACTGTGTGATTTACAGCTTAAACCACGATAGTGCTCTACAGGACCCTGGCCACATTTGAGATCCTTTCCTCAGAAGTGGCTGTGACCAGCTACCCACCTGCACTTCAGATGTGCTGTGCAGCACACGAGTCCTCACTTGGGTCTACTTGCACCTTCAGGCAGGACCTGCTGTTTGGGGCAGGACTTGGAAGCCACCAGGGAGGAAGAGAAAACTGACAATTTCTCCTGGTGAAGATCCCTAGGGCGTTCTGGTGAGAGGCTAAAAGACAAGCTTTTCCTGAAAAAGTTTTTTTTCCCTCCTCACAGGCCTCTGGTGTAGTGAGACATCTGTCTCAGATCAGAAGAGTTAGGGAGGACATGTACACCCCAAGAGTGACCTTTGGACATGGCCACAGAAGTTGCTGGGGGCAACAGCCTTGCAAGCCTGTTGTTTCTATTCCTCCGCACTCACAACAGGGGTAACACTGGCCTTGATACTTTTTAAGTGGGGTGAAGCAGCAGTGGGAAGGTGCTTAGGGCCTGAAGTGCTGTCAAACATGGATTCTATCTTGCTCCCACAACACACGTAGCAGGTCCAAGCCTGATGCACAACTTCCAGCACAGCCACTCTGGCCAGCTGTCCCGCTGCCACACAGCGGCCAGTATTTCTGCCTGGTATTAGCGAGATGTATGGGAGAAGGGAGCTCCTACCCTGGTTGCCTCCACAATGTCACTATAGCATGGGCAGGGGCTGCCACACGAGCTGGAAGAGCTGAAGGGACTTACAGATAACACGTTTTAAAAATTATTTTATTACTATTTTTTTCCCATCCAGCATTCTTTCGGAGCTCTGAAGCGAGGCGGAGAAGCACCTGGTGCCAAAGCAGTCCCTAATGAGGCAGGATGGCTTTCCAGGGTTCACCGTTAGCTTTTAGTCTTTCAAAGAGCCGCCATTCCCCCCGCACTCCTTCGCGCCGACACAGTATGGTCTGGATAACAAGGAGCCAGCTTCCCTCCCTTGCCTGCCTCCCTTCTCAGGCAAACGCCTCCGTGCACTTCAGGTTCATTGGACAAAGGACGGGAGGAGCCGCAGAGCGCCGCTAGGAAGCCATCACACTGCCTCGGCGCAAGCGCGGCAGTGGCAGCCGGGCAAGATGGCGGAGGAGGAGTGAGTGTGGGGTGGCGTGGCGCGGGGAGGGTGTCCGCTTCCATCCGCGGGGACTGCGGCGTGGCAGGGCCGGGGGCAGAGGCGTGGTAGCTGCGGCGGGTCGGGTGCGGCGGTGTTGGATGTGACCGGCTTCTCCCTCCCCGCAGGCCGAGGCGGCGGATCCCGCTGGTACCAGAGAACTTGCTGAAGAAGAGGAAGGCCTACCAGGCCATCAAGGCCACCCAAGCCAAGCAGGCTCTCCTCAACAAGCGCAAGGTAGGGGCTCGCTGGAGGAATGCGGGGCGGCAGTCCGCGGCCCGGCGGTGGAGCCGAGAGCTGGCGGCGTGGAGGAGTTGTCGGCTGGCGGCGGGAGCCTGGCTGTAAGGAATTGCAGTCCAAAGCAGATCTGCAGCGCTGCTGCAGCCATCTGTCCATGTCTTTCGGAGGAGGAAATGGTGATTCCCTGCAGGCGTACAAACGATCTGAGTGATGAGCTTTCTCTGCTGGTGGGCAAAAGCTACGTGCTGACACTGCACTGATAGCATGATGATCCTTTGGATTATCTCTTGAGGGGAAGCATGAGCCCATTTCTTAAGTGGTTGAGCATTTTCTCCGTGTGTCTCTGAGGCCTGTAAAGAGAACAAAACTTTCTAGCTTGTTATACTGAAACACGAGCTTAATGAAGACCGAGTTATTCCTCTGAGATCAGTGCTTACTTTGGTGCTTGGGCGTGCAGCCACGCATGATAAAATGTAATACTTCTGAGTTGTTTTGTTGCCATGGGATTAACACTCTCTGAAACTAGTTCGCCTTTGCACCATAAACCTTAATGGAGGAGGTGTGTTTTTTTGGAGCACATTTAGGGTTATCTATCTGTCATGAGCTAGGTAAATCTGTTAGAGCATAGGTCATCATGAAGCCTTTTTATGCATGTGGGGTGGCACGTGTTTCTAATACAGAGACTTCTTGCGCACAGCATGTGGCTTCCAGGCTGGCAGAGCACAGCAAACCTTTATATTTCAGAATTGCTGAGAAATGTGCTGCTATATCTCAGATAATATAGCAGGTGCCTGTCTTGGAAGTGATTTAAAGCTTTCCCAGTGACTCTGTTGTGTGCATTTGATGCAGTTATGTGCAAAACTACAGCCATTTTTGGTAGATACTGCATTTGTGTTTTTGAATGTCTCAGTGGTTTGCTGTATTTCTAAGGTGGAAATGGAGGCATAAGCAATAATATTAAATAGCTACATGTAAGATTCTCATTAGAAAAATTACCTTAGTGATGAGACTTTGAACAGGGCTTCTTGTTTTGAAAATTCAGAATAATTTTATAAGTGATATATAAGGTGAAATAGAGGACACAGAACATCAGATCCTTTAATTCAAAATGGCATAATAATTTAGCCAGTAGTGTATGTAAAATATTATTAGTTGAATATATAAGGTAGTTACCATATGATTGCCATGGGTTCAGAAGTAGCAGTCATTTTTCTCCTTCTTGGTAGCTGGTGCAGTGCAGTGTTTTTGACTTTCTGCCTGGGAACAGCACTGATAACACCAGTGTTTTCAGTTACTGCTTGATAATGTTTTGGTCTGACCAAGGACTTTCTGAGTCTCATGCTCTGCCAGGGAGGAGGGGAAGCCGGGAGGAAGCAGAGACAGGACACCTGACCCAAACTGACCAAAGAGGTATTCATACCACAGCACGTTGTGCTCAGGATGTGAAAAATGGAGGGCAGAGTCCCGGAAGGGTGGAGGGGTGCACTGTGTGGTCAGGCTTGGTATTGGGTGGTGAGCGATTGTATTCTTTTCCCTTTTATTTCTCTTGTCATTTTTATTATTGGTGGTAGCAGTAGTGATTTGTGTTATACCTTAGTTACTCAACTGTTCTTATCTCAACCTGTGGGAGTTGCATTCTTTCGATTCTCCTTCCTGTCCCTCTGGGAGCAGGGAGAAGAGGGGGGAGTGAGTGAGCAAAACTGTGTGAGTTATAGAGGCTTAAACCATGACAGTGATTTAGGTGGATGTACTTGTTCCTGAGCTAAGGATAGGCATTTAAACATCTTTAAAAAACAAAAAAGCTCTAAATTTTTCCATAATTCTGGATATTTTTTTTTAAGTGCTCTGGATGTTCTGTATTTAAGTTAGTGATACCTAATAGTTATTTGAGTGCTTGGATGTTATTTCTTTTGTTGCATGTGTGACTTAATAGAAGAGGACTTTAAAGCTGGTTTTATTCCGTGGGATGGTAATTTTGAGTCACACTAGGGTATTGCTGTAGCATCTGTTCTGCAGACACATGTTGTTTCTGGCTCTCTCAGTGATTGCCTGAGCTGTGTATGCAGTTGTGAAGATCTGTCTTGTTTGTGGCTGCAGATGCTTCCATTTTATTTCTCCTATGCCTGGAAGTATTCTAGATCTTGCTCTGTTTTTTCTAATGTATTTTTTTCTTGGGGGAAAAACTGTCAGTTCATTGTTCATGAATTCTACCTAGCTACTTGTAAATTTGTATGTTGTTCCTCAGTTCTGTCTCTTTTGGACTTAGATTACCAATTTTATTTTCTTCTTACTTTTCTCCAGAACTGGAAGAGTGTAGTTTCTCAAGTTCTGAATTTCACTTGGCCTTTGGAGATGCAAACCCCTGAGACTGCTGGGAAAGGTGGTGACCTTTTATTCTTTTGCCTTTAGCATCAGAAGGGAAAACAGCTCCAATTTAAACGCCTGGAGGCATTTGTTCGAGATTCATGGCGCAAACACCGAGATGACACCCGGCTGAGGCGCATGGAACAGAGACCTGCGCAGACGGCTGTACCTCAGGAGCACAAACTAGCCTTTGTTGTGCGGATTGCAGAGTAAGGAACTTGTGTGACTTCTTACCTTTATTACTGCTACCATGTGTAGCTGTTATATTATGTCTAAGGAAAGGAAGCATGATCAACCGAGACATATTTCCTTGCAGGTAATCGGGGGCCTTTTATTGCTGTATTAGAGAAACCTGGTTACTAATAGCGTTTGTTTTCTGACTCAGTATTAAGGGGGTGAGTAAGAGAGTAAGAAGAGCGATAGAGTTGCTGCGGCTCAGAAAAACCTTTACTGGAATATTTGTTAAACTGACTCCATTATCGCTGAAGATGCTGCAGATTGTGGAACCATATGTGGCGTGGGGGTAAGTACCAGTCCTGTGACTTGGTAATAGTTTGCATATAAAGGTCATAGCTTTTTGATTTTCTACTTGGTATCACAAATCCATAGCTGGCTTTTTCAGTAATGGCCCAGACTTCATCAGCTTTGTACCTAAAACTCACTATTGTCCCTTTTCTCATTGTTCTAAATATAACTTAAGTCACTTTCCCACCCGACAAGTAGGATAGGCTTTCCCTGTGTCTCATGTCTCTTTGTTAAAAGATCTGAATTTTCTTTTGTACAGGCACCCTAACCTGAAATCCATACGAGAGCTCATCCTGAAACGGGGCCAAGCCAAGATTAAGAAAAAGAGGGTGCCTCTGACAGACAATATGCTGATAGAGGAACATTTAGGTGAGGAGGAGAATGAGGAAATGAATCGAGGAAAGAGGAGGATGTTATGAGTTTGCAGTGTGACCTAAGAGGGAGGGAGAAAAAACTTGCAATACCTGTATATGGAGGAATGGCAATTCTGATGTAGTGTGAGGAGCGATAAGACAGTTGGCATCTTCTGTACATCTTGGGGGGGGGGGGGGGGTGGGGAGGAGCAGGAAGCTTTTTGGTATTTTACTGTTTTCTGATTGGTTGTTTTTTAATTGTTTTTTTCCCTGCAGGGGACTGTGGTATTATTTGCCTGGAAGACCTTATTCATGAGATTCATTCAGCTGGGAGGCATTTCAAGAAAGTCATGAATTTTCTGTGGCCATTCCATCTGTCAGTGGCTCGCTATGCTTCACGTAACAAAGTAGGTTTCCTCAAGGAAATGGGTAAGCCTGGCTGCAGAGGCGAAGCAATCAACCAGCTTATACGTCAGCTGAACTAGTCAGGTGAGGAATGACTGTTGTGTAATTTCTGAGTCTCATCCTTTATTGAGTTTCCTAAGGATAACTGCCACAGGACAAAAGGGGGCTACTTTTTGATTCTTCACTTTACAGAAGTGATGTGTATGGTAGGGAAAATAATGGAGTGTGGGTCCCATTAGGTGTCAGCAAATCTGTTGGATACCGCCATAAGGATTTGGCTCCTGGGAGACTGCATTCATGTGACTTCTTTTTTTTCTTTGCTGTTCTGCAGGGTCTGTGTGAAAACTTAAGGATTTGGACCCTGTTCCTTCTCACGTATAGTTCTTATGGATGTTATCTCTGTCCAATGATATGCTCTAGGTCTTGACTATATTTATTTTTATATATGTTTCTCTCTAAATAAAAAATACATAGATGGTTATGGAGGTGGGACTTTGGGCTGGTCCTTCTTAAAGCATATAAATGGTCTTTGGTACAAGGAAGAAGTGACTTGAACTCCCTGGAGCAATCTGACTTCTACATCTCTGCAAAACAATTTTTTTAATATTCATTACTGCTGGCTCTTACACCTGTCACTTCCTGATATCATATCTGGTATAAAGCAGTGGTTGCCAGTTCCTGATTTAAATGTGGTACATTTGATTTCCACTCAGACCTTCCATCCTGTACTCCCCAGTGGAAACACTTGAAGCTTCATGCCTTGAAGTGCACTCCTTTAAGGGTAAAGGTGTGGTGCAGTCATCTCTTTAACATATTGCTGGCAGGCAGAAGGAAACAGGAGATGTTCCTCTGTTGCTGCAGTGCAAGCCCTAGTAGTGAACAATGTAACATTTTATGAAGTACCTAGATTGTATTTATTTTAAAAAGCAATGATTTTCATGCTAGTGATTTACAGAAGGCTGCATTTTCACTTGTGCTAGATTCGCACTGCTGGAGAGAACTATTTCCTGATAAAGAGCTCAGAAATGTTGTAATGGAGTGGTAGAGTACATGTTTAAAGTTGTGGGTTTTTTTTTTTAATAAACTTTTAAAAATACAGTTACAGAAGGAAGAATTGTGTGTATATGACTCTAGAAGAGTGGAAAGAGATGAATACTCTGCTTCAGCAGAGATTGGTGAAGGACATGAACAAAAAAACACTGAAGAGCCTGAACATTTGGTTTTAAATCTCTAGTTTCTTTTAGTGTAACACATGAGGAGCCCTGTTTAACAAATATGGAAGGCACTGTGCTGAATCATTAGGTCACTGTGACTATACTGTTACTTGAAGACTTAAATGGGGGCAAACAATCCATGAATGGATTGCAAAGTGACTTCACAGCACTCATTTTGAGACTGAAAGGAAACAGTTACAATGCCTTTAGGGGATTAGTTATTACAATGCCTTTAGGGGATTATATTAGTTATAACTAATATAACTATATTATATATAATATAACTACAATAAACTTAATGTAGTATTCATAAAACCATCTAAAGGATGAGGTATTGCAGACTGAATTAGAGAACACTATACAGTTTCAAGCTTTATTTTGTAGAAAAATACAGACAGACAATGCTTGACAGACATCAGAGACATATACATCCTTAGTAAAACACCATCCCCCAATCTAGTGCCCAACAGTCATCAATATACAAGGCTTCATCTGTAAGATTTTCCTGATAAGCTGCTTTCATTGGTAAAGAGGTACACTTTGGAACTGTTCTGCCAATTCATTTTAGGATAGTTTCTGGTAATAAAACAGGCCAGGCTTTTACACAAAAAACTGGCATGTCAGGAGTGAGGTTTTCTGAGAGTGAACTTAAGCCTGCTAACAGATTTCAGTTTATAAAAAAATACTGAAGTAGCAGGACCTGAGGACAATTCTAGCAGTTAATCTCAGATTCAGGCAGTTTTCCTATTAATGTGCATGTTTAACATGCTAGTAATTTAGGTCATACGTTTAACAGTTGAAATATAATGAATATTTTATTTACACCTTTAAAAACAATGCCAGCTTGGTCTAGTGTTACCCCACATCATCACAAACACATTGCCTTTTTTCTGTATCATCAGCAAAAGCAACAGTAATGATGTGTTCATGACTTAGCTGCCCTATAAACAGAAACTATACAAGGTAACAGGGTATGTACAACCCCCTGTCCCACATCTTATGGGAAGGAATCTTTTTTGTAAGCCACTGTGCTGTTCACTTTGTGGATTGTAGTAGTGAAGGAACGAAGACGAACCTCTTCTGAATTGGCTATGAACTGTGGTCCTGACTCCTCCCACTTTTCTGGAACTTCCAAATCTTTATCTGTGTATATCAGCAAATCAAAGGCACCTGTAAGTAAGTGGGAACAAATTAACTCACGCATAAGAAGATGGCATATTTGAGAGAAAAGCACATCTTCTAGAGTTGAGATGTGTACCAAGGTTTGCAGAAATTACGCTGATACTAGTTCTGGAAAAAGAAATAGTTGAAACATGAAAACAAGTCCTGGTTATGTTCATATGTAGCCATTTTAGTTTTCTCAAGCAAGTGTGATGCAAGTTTGGTTTTTTTTAAAAAACGTTAAAATGTTGTGGAGCGCTTCATATGAATTCAAGAGTTACTTACACAAGCCTGTCCACAGCTAGCCACAAAATAATTATTTATGAAAGCTTACATTCCTCAGAGTACATATACTAGTTTATTTTAGTTAAGCTACTCTTGAGTTCTGTCCTCAGTCTAACAAAATGCTGTCACAGAAATGTGGTATATGACATGTAATAATTAAAAAGCCTCAAAGCAGAAAATATTTTCTAAAGTAGGAAAGTTTAGGTTTCTAGAAGAAATAACCGATTTCTTTAGTGAAGTCAATACTCACAGGCAGTTTCCAACAGTGGCAGAAAAGTTACTGTGGCAGTGATTTGTCTGATAACAGATCGAATTTCATCCTGAATAACTTTCTGAGATTTTTCTCGTGGTTCACTGGAAAAATAGGAAAACTGTTAAGAAAGAAAGTTTCTACCATGCTGACAGTTTTCTTCAAATATAGATTTCCTAATTCAGCTCTGTTGGTCTGTTTGTTACAGATTTTTTTATAGTAGTGACTAAGGCCTAGGATAGGTAGGCTTAGAAAAGTTAAGTGATAGTTTACCTTTACTGCTGTGAAGCTTCACAGTATTTGTAAGGAACTATGACATTTATTCTCAGTCCAGAACGGATAAAAACATTTTGATGTAACAACAGCAAAGTAGTAGTACCTGAGGGTGTATACCTGGTATGGGATTTTATATACTTCGTTGAAGGTTAAAAATAAAGTTCTAATCTGATACTTTACAGGAAAAAATATAACGTGAGGATTATGTTTGCTTCATTCATATAGCTTACAGGTTACAGACAAATAAAAGGATGAGCAGTAAGAAAGAAGGAAGGCTTTGTAAGGTTTGAAGACACATCTCCCATGCTCAGTGAGCAACAGCTGTCTCAACTGCTCTGAGGAACCAGAACAGCACAGATGCACATGGCATGTCTCATATCTGCACAGCTACTAGATACAGGGAAGAGCAGACGTAGAAGAACACGGTTACTCACTTCTCATCCTTTGCAGTTTTGTCACACTCGATATCAAACTGCCACCGCTCCAGAACCTCATTGTTTTCAATACTCGAGATGACCACCACCAGGCGCTGCACAATGCACTTGTACAGCCACTCTGCAAGAACACACAGCAGTTACTTCCAGCGTGCGAAAGATGAGAAGCACTGGCAGAAACACGACAAGAAGGGCACAGCAGCCTTCTGCCAGCAGTACTAGCTTGACAGCCTGAAGAACCCCCCTCAGCTCCCCGGCCCAGGCCTCCGCCACCTTTCATCTGCTCCACCACGTTGTTGAGATAGTTCTTCAGCTCAGGGTCGGTGGTGATGAGGAGGGTGAGCCCATACTTCTGGACGCGGGTGAAAGTTTCGGGGGGATAGATGCCCCGCTGATAAAGGATGCTGTTGATTCCATAGGCTGCAACAAGGAGAAGGGGAAGGGAGGGTGGGTGGGTGTGGGGGTGCGTGTGTAGTGACAGAGAGAGAGGCAGCCGCCACCCCCCTTCCCTGCCGGCGGCCATGTCACCCTACATGAGGCCTATAAGCCGCCAGTCCATTCTTTTTCCCAGCCTGGTCCCGGAGCCCCCCGCCAGTCCCTTCTGGCAGCCCCTTACAGAAGAACTCGGCGACGATCTCGGCGCTGCCCCTCAAGGTGATGCCCTGCTGGTCCCGACCCACTTGCTTAGCCATAGCAGCTGAGCGGACGCTGCTTCCCCGCCGTCCGGTTCAAACCGCGCCGTGCCCCGCCCCTTCCCGGCTCCTCAGGCGGCGACTACAGCCGCACACTCCCCTACACCTTCCTCCTCCTCTCGGCTTGGGCACGACCGTTGGGCAGCGGACTCTTAAGGCGTGCGCGCATGCGCGGGGTTACTATTAGCGGGCGTGGCGTGTGGCAGTGTGAGGGGAGGGGGTTAGAGGTTCTTGTAGGTTATTTTGTGACGGGGTGGGGCTGTGGCGCTGTGGCGCTGTTTGCCGGCTGAAAGGGCTGTCGGGAGCTGGTTAGGCAGCAATCTGTTAGGGGGTAAGGGTCTTCCCGTGTTAAACTTTGCATCAGCTGGCGGTGCTATTGAGTGGAGCGGAGGGAAGCACAGTGTGTGAGTGGAGTGAGTCGTTGCCGTGGAAATGCTGTGGAAGGTCGGTTTCAGAGGCTGTTCGTATGCATTCGTCCCTGTGAAGGCACTTCTGAACTTAAAAAATGATACTTTACAAGTACAAATGAAATGAAGAGAGTACTTCTTTTAAGGGTGATTTTTTGTAGTACTCACTGTGTAAATTGGGCAGTAGCTGTCTAAAGTAGAAGTGGTCTGTTCTGCAAATGCTGTCAAAAGGCAGGCAGAGAGAACCTCGAAAAGCTGGATGGAGCATGCCTTTCCCTTAAATCTGTAGGTTAGCAGGTAAAATGAAAGGGTTTAAAAGGCATTTGGAAATATAGGGAACCCACAAGCTCAGGGCACATCCGCCCTTGTGGTGAGGCTGTCACAGGGCGATTGCTAGTTGGTAAAAGCATCTCAATCGTGTTATTACAGGGACAGTAAGGAAGACACGGCAGCTAGCCGTGACTGTCACACGGAGGAGACTGTCAAAGGTTAGCAGGTAAGAGACAGAGTGAAACAGCAAGTACATGTGAAGTACTTAAATATTTAAATAGAATCACGAAGAGGGGAAGCTGTAGTGTGCTGGGATAGTAAGTATGTGGCCAGCCAGTCAGCTGATAAATCAATAGGCAAATAAGTGAAAAATGAATGGATTTGTTGGGAATGGAAGAGATGCAAATTAAATCCTTCACTGAATACGATTTTCTGAAGGTTCTGGAATGAGTAGACATTATCATCTGAGGCATACCTGTATTAGATGTCCTTATTGACCTCAAAACAAATGGATCAGAACAGGCTTCAAATGAAACTGACATTCAAAACTGATACTTAAGCCTAGGATAAAAACTGTATGGTCATTACATACTTCAGTAGACCAGCTACTAAAGAGTGAGTCAATGCCACAATTGTTTATTTTGTCATAATAAAAGGAAAAACAAACCAAAAAGGTAAGATTTTATGTTGGTTCCAGTTTTGGCTCTAAGAGGAATTACAGTTTGTTTCAGTGTTCACTGTGCTGTTATTAAAACCAATAGTATATCCTGAAATCATGCTGAAGTCTGAATAATTTAGTTATTAACCTAGAGGACCTTTATCCTGGGTCTTGATCATTAGTGGTTGTGTTATATGTTAGTCTTCTGAATAAAATATTTTGAGTGTTGTATTTCGAAGCCTTACAGTAGTAGAAGCATTTTTCATCTGAGTCACAGCTTTTAGAAGCTAGATATAGCTGGGAGTATCAGCTGTTTTGCTTCAGACCTTACGTACTAGCATGCTACTCTTCATCTGTTCCAAAATGATCTCATCCTTCCAGCCCCACTTTTTTTTCTTCCCCCCCCACTTGAATTTTCATCCATTTTGTTTCCTCTTTAGTTTTTTGGAGAGCTGCTCATTTTTGATTAATAATTACACATTTGTCCTCTAGCTGTTTTACTGTTAAAACCAAATGGAAGAAAAAAAGTCAAAATACTTCTTGGTTTACTAGATGTATTTTGCCACATTTCAGTGTAGATGGCTTAAAGATCTGTTGTTCATGTGACTGGGCAGATACATTTATCAACAACAGACTTAATTGCATCGTCTTTATTTCTGCCAGCAGTGATCTGACAGGTATTGAGAACTGGTGGTGATCCCCAGTACCTCTGTTAAAATTCTGAGCTTCCTTCAGTGAACCTGATGTGGTATTTCAGGTTTGTATTGGTTCTCTATCCCTAGTTGTGTATTACAGTTAACACTGGTTTCTCTCCTGATGTCTGTGTGTTCCCCCCTGCCTTCAGCAACAACTAAAAACCCAACCAAATACCAAAACACAGCCCCCTCTCCACAAACACCCAACAACCCTAACACCTTTGCATTTTTTGAATTTTGGTTTTTCTCTCTCTTTAGAGAAATACATTATCCTTTTACGATGTTTTAGTACTTATATATGCTGCAATGTAATGGCAAGAGCTGCATATTTTCAGTACGTCTCTCTCCTCAGCTCCTAGTATTTCCCTTTGTCTTTTAACACATTATTTTTCCTTGGCCAATTAATTAGTTTTGAAAAGGTCAGTCTTTGAAGTCCACTAAGTAGTGTCTTTCTTAATCTTCTATTTCTTCTATTATTTTCACCTCTTCTACTTCTCGTGTCGTCAAGATGTTCCTCTACTTTCCCCTGCCAATAATTCACTTGCATGAAGATTTAGTTATCTGACAGTGTGTTTGCTGCTTTTTCCCTTTGTGTTCTCCAATTATCTCATCTTTTTCCTGTTGCAAGTCCTAAGATCCACAAGACTTATCTTTATTTTGTCCACTTTGTTTAGGTTGGTGTGACTCAGCTTCTCTTCCAGGTCAATCCAGTATCCCCCAACAGAAGCACCCAGGTACTGTGCGTTTATCTATCGTGTAACTAGTCTGCAGTTATCACCTGATCATAGCCCAGACAAGTGTGACTAGTACAAGTGTATGTATGCATACTCCTTGTGATGGTGACCAACCTACAGTTTGTGTTTAGGGCATGTCCCAGTACACAATAAGAGGAAGGCTGCAGGGAGACTGCTGTGTCTTAGTGAATGATGTCTGGCTGACAGCAGGCTTCCTGAACAGCTCTGAGGGACTCCCGGGAATGAAGATGACAGGCTGAGTTATATGTTCTGGCACATCAGGAGCTGGCTATCCTTGCTTTAATTATCTCATTCTAAAACCTTAATTTTCATCAGGAATGTGAAATTCTAGTTGTGTTTCATTTAAATCTTTTACAATTCTCTAGTCATTGCTCTGTTTCTCGATTATAAGTTGATGTTATGGCATTTTTATTTTTTTTTAATCCTCTTTCTGTGGAAGACAATGTCCCATGTTTTGCTTGGCATTTTTGCAACATTTAATGCAATTGCTTCCCCATGGCAACTGACAGTGAGCCTGGGACAATCCAGATCACTGGTATGCCTTCACTCCTTTTAAAGAAATCCAGGTCACATTCCCATAGTTGTTCAGCAGACTAGAAGACATAATCCATTTGCGGAGTTCATTCCCAGTTGTTGTTGTTTTACCCTCAGGATGATGTGGACATGTCTCTCCTTCCAGCATAGCAAAATGGTCTATAAAATGAATGTTCTGTTTGCTACAAAAGCTCTCGTATCACATTAACAAATTGTTATGTTAAGCCTCAGTAAAACTAGTTTTTCCTGTGCAGGGAAAGGAAGCCTTACTTTGGCCAGCAGAGCCTTAGTGCTTCTCTTTTTCTAGTAGATCTCGAGCTCTTCTGAGTAATTTCTTTCTACATTTTAGGAGGCGATTCTGAGCTTTTGAGCCCATAGAAATAGCTAGCCCTTTTGCCTTCTTCCCTATTTTCTGTGCATCACTTTAATTCTCCTTAGTCTTTCAGAATGCTGTTTATCCCTGTTCTTGCCAGCACTCAAAAATCAGGGTAGGTGTTGGAGTTCATTCTTTTTTCTGCAGGTTGGATGTTCTGCTCCCTCGCTTCTTCAGCCCAGCTTGTGGAGTTTGTAGGTCATATGCTGGGTGTGGCAGTTATCAGTTGGCAGAACTGCCATGATTTTTTAGTAAACCATATTTTCCTCTATTAGCTGTTTAGGTTCGGTGCTATATAGGTTTTGACATTTGGGTGGTTCCCAGGAAAAGCTTTTCCTGGACATAGGGTAGGCCACTAGCGCAGCCAAGTACTGTCACTGTTCCTTTATGTCAGAGTTATTTTTAAATCTTCCAAGTCTTTAAATCACTTTCCTATCTTTAAACCACTTTGCTGTGCATGAGCTTCTTTACTGCCTTCCACTGTACCTTCACAGCTCTCATCCAAAATTCCTTTGGTGATTTATTATTATCTGGAATTAACTCTCTAATGAATGTAAAATACTGCACTTTTTGATAGGCACTGTATTACAAAACTAATTTTCTTTGTTGTTGAAATTTGTTTCCAACAGTCAGTAGTATTAAGTTTGCAGGGTAGGTGCAGGTACTTTGTATCAACTGTCAAAATAACTATAACATTTCTTTTCAATTTGGCTGGTGCTATTTTTTAGAGCATGAGCCACAGAATATTATTACAAATAGCAGTACTGTATTCTTTCACCAACAGCAGCAAAAGAGTGGTGCAACTAGGAAGGCTTGTCTTGAATTTTAAGTCTTAATTAAAAGAATTTTTTTTAAAGTAAGTATGGGCTAATAAGCTGCACTATAACTTCTAATACGATGAGTAGACTTTGCAAAGGGACCTGACATATTTCTAAAGGATACGTAGGAAAAAAGCTTAGCAAGATATTTGTGATGGTTTTACCTCTAAACTACCTTGAGATGGCACCAAACACGTTATCTGTGCCCTTTCAGACTGGTGTTGAACTGGAGTGAATTCATTTTACTGTTATGTGCTTTATTTAGTTTAGACAAGGTTTAGATAAATTTATTTTTGCTAGTTTTAAAAACATTGTTCCAAAATGAAAGAAATACTTAACTTGATGCCAGGTTTTGATGTTTACCTTGATAAACATTTAGTGCAACCTTGCTGTTGCACTAAAACCAATTTAACTGTTGAACACTTATTTTTAATAAGTGTTCATTTTCAAATGAAGACAGAAATTCTGTTTCCAAATCAGAAAGGGCAGATATTGATGAGTTTTCCAAGCCTTGAAAACTGTATAGTGCTGGATGATGTCATGTTGCAGTGTTAACAGGTAAGAATCCAGCTCTTTATGACTTAATCTCCCACCTGAAGGATGACAATTTGAAAAGACAAATATTAATCCAGTTCGTTAGCTCCTGTTGCAGCTGAAGTTTTCCTGTTAATAAATTAATGGAAAACTAAGGAGTTCTCAGGTAGTTTAGACTTACTAAGCCAGTATACCACACTTCAGCTTTAAATTCAGAAAGGGTCTTCTAAAGAACAATTGGACAAATTTATCAGTGGAGAATTAGACTGTCAATGGGTCATCAGCTACTGCAAAGCAAAAGGGTCCAGAAGATTGATAGCATAGTCAATATACCTAGATAAGGATTATTGATTGTTGCATAATCAGAGCATGTTAGATGACAATTGTTATTTCATGATTGCTTTCTAATCGTGTCATTTCTGGTGTATAACCATGATGAACTTTTTAGTTAATTGTGTTACAAGGAATACAGTACAGCTTACACAATGCCTAAGACGTATGATGGCTGAAGAGGTAAATATATTGTGAAAAGTATATTATTAGCATTAGAAATATTTTAAGCAAAAATATGAATAATTCCTTGATTTAATCTTGAAAATTAGAGTGTTTATAAATATTTCTCTACAGTTGGATCCCCAGACAAGTTAGGCACCCTGTTGTCAGAATGATACTCATTACTGAAAGCAGGCATACCAAATATTCAAATTCTTTCTCCTGAGTATTGGACAGCTTAAAATGGTGAAGGATGACTTTGTAAATAAGTTATCTATTCCCATATGGAAGGGGGAATTCTTCAAAGACTGCAGTTTATTTCAAGAAAAACATAATTTTTCATGTGTTTTGAGAAATTTATGCATGCCTTTCTTCAAAAAAAAAGAAAAAAAAAGGAAGACCAAAGGGTCACCAATGTGTCATGACAATTTGATGAGCTAAAATATTGTATGAGGCACCCAGGCCACCTCAGGACCCTGAGCCATTCCTCCCCCCTCCTCTCCACTACCTGCACTTCTCACTCCGCACTGCTGCTTTGGGAAGTCAAATCGTATAGCATGGAGACAAATGCCTGACTTCTGAACTTTCTGTGATGTCTTCATCAGAACTCCTCTGCTCTGCTGGTTAATAGCAGAAGAAACATGCACAGTCTAGGAGTAGCATGGATTGTTAAAAATTGAGAGCTTTAAAGCAATTAAGATGTCTGCACAAGAGCTAGGCATGGGAAGTATCAGGTACAAAACCAAGTTTATAGAATTCCAATTTAAATGCAAAGAAGCTCCTCTCAATTCATCACATAGATCACATGTAAGGTGAAAAGACCTAATTATTTTTTATATCACTCATCAAATCAGTACTTAGGTGTTAGAGTTTAATCATTGATTCAGCCACTTAAGAAACCAGGGAAAACTATTTTGCGTTCCATTGGCCTTTAAAAAATCACTTATGGGCAGACAGTAGGAAGATCTTTAAAATAGCTAGGAAAACAAGTGAAGAAAGGATTTGTTAGTACAATTTAAATAAAATCCCTTTGTTTTCTGTGTCATTAGTGAGCCCAGAAGGACTGCTTGTTGTGTTAGTTAGCACTGGCTATTTTTTTAAGAGAAAAATTAGAAAAGAGCAGAACAATACTTGAAAATTCATGCTAGTTATCTGTATCTTCTGCACAATGGATGGCCTCATCCAAAACTCATGATCTGATGTTGCTTGGTGCATAAAAATGTAAACCAGATGGCTTGGTAATTAGAATAGCAGCTTGATGCTAATTATTCTTTACAGTCTCCCCTCCTTGAAATCTGATTTGAGTGAAAACATGGCTTTATTGCTCAAGGTAGGCTACTCCTTGGTTGTAATCTGCCAGTTGGTGGACAGGTAGACCAGGAACAGATATTTAAAGGTTAACGGCACTCTTGCCACCAAGGAAAATTCACTGAGCTAAAGCACATCTTTGATCTGATATGTTCCTTTAAGCCTTTGAAGATGTTAGTGAAGAAGTCCATAGACTTACATGTAATGAAGTAGCAACCTAAGCAATGATCTAACATTGTCTGAGAAAATTAAAGAAAAATATAATAAATATAGAATCATAGAATAGTTAGGGTTGGAAAGGACCTTAAGATCATCTAGTTCCACCCCCCTGGCATTGGGCAGGGATGCCTCACACTAGACCATGTTGTTGGGCAGACTAAGGCTCTGTCCAATGTGGCCTTGAACACTGCCAGGCCTAGAGCATTTACCACTGCTTTGGGCAACCTCTTCCAATGCTTCATCATCCTCCCAGTAAAGAACTTCTTCCTTATATCTAACCTGAACTTCCCTTGTTTAAGTTAAAACCCATAACCCTGTGTCCTATTGCTATAATTGCTGATAAAGCATCCTTCTCCGTCATCCTTGTAGGCCCCCTTCATATACTGTAAGGCTGCTATAAGGTCTACATGCAGCTTCTGTTCTCCAGGCTGAACAGCCTCAACTTTCTCAGCCTGACTTTGTACAGGAGGTGGTCCAGCCCCCTTATCATCCTTGTGGCCTCCTCTGGATCTGCTCCATCAGCTCCATGTCCTTCTTATTTTAAGGGCACCAGAACTGCACACAGTACTCCAAGTGGGGTCTCACGAGAGCAGAGTATAGATAGATACTTTTTGTTAAATGCAGCATTACTGCAGTTTTTGCAGAAATGCAATATAATCCATTAAAACAGGAGAGAAAGGTGGAGAGAAAGACCTGCTGCATGAGAAGAAGTCACTGGGTGGTAGCTGGTTACTTGGTTACATTGAGGGATCCTGTCATTGGTTTGCTGTGCATTTTGCTTAAGCAATATGTTGGCCCAGCGTTTCTTTCTTTTGTTACAAGCTTGCTGCAGGGACCATGCTGGGTGATTTTAAGAAGTTTTGCAAGGTGATGCCATCCCATGTGGCTGCTGCACTTGGAAGTTGGCACTATTTCATTTGCTTCCTTGCTTGCCAGGGACTTTGTATTAACTTGGGCTAATCAGTTTAGATCTAGGTTTCCAACAAAGGATTTGTAAGTCCTGCAGCTTAGGTGCATTGTATTTCTGCAACTTCTACTTTGGAGATGCCTTGCTCGCTGACATCCTTTTATTTTAAAGAACAGGAAGGTTTTACTTTTTTTTCCTAGAGATGTGATAGTGATGATGCCCACACTCACTTATTTAATACTGTAATATGAGAATAGTCATCTAGCATTGAAAAAATTGAGGTTCAGTAACTTTTGCACCCAGAAGATATCCAAAACCTTGTCTCCCATGCCCAGAGAAGTCTTCTAGTCATCAAGCTTTAGGCTAATTTGTCTGGGCAACATTCTTCAGCCCATCTGTTGAAACTGTGCCATGGAACAAAAGGGAATTGAAAATGCATTTGAAGACAGAAGGGAAAGGAAGAGATTGAGTTAATGGTCAGACCCGGTAAAGAGTGTCCCAGAATCACAGTCCAGCTGTCAAATTATTTTGTGTTTCACATACTTTATTTTCCATATCATTTCACTTTGCATAAGCTTTTCAGTAGTGGTAAAATTTAAACTTACTGAGATCTCCTGCTCTGAATTAAACTCATAACAGAAACTTTCTTTTAATACTTCTTTTTAATGACTGATGCATTTGTTTACATGACATTTTCATTGTAAGCAATGTCAAAAAACCCGCAAAACAATATTAGTAGGAAACAATAATAGAGACATGCTGCCTTAGTGATCACAGTAAACTGCAGACGTACATGTCCCCTGTTGTTATTACCTAAATAATCTTGTAAAATGCTGCAGAATGATTCATCATAACTGCTTGCTGCCTGTGCTAATTTGCCAGGTAAAATGCCCTGCAGCTTTTTGTGTTCACTTCAACATCTCCAGAGTTGCGTGTAGCTCTTTTCCACTGAACACCATGACCAGATTGCTGAACTCTGCCAAAAGCTTTATCTCGCTGTGAATGGCTGTCTCCAGTTATTGCCACACATGCGTTTTGCATTACACCAGTGATACTTAGATTTAATCTCTGTAGCAGCCTTAACCTTCCTCTGTCCTTAGGCACATTTTGGCCAACCAGGTTGCACATGAAGTTAGAAATGGTAGTAATCTGTGCTGACCTGCAGGCTTTTACACATTACCTTGGCTGATTTCCCATTACGTTTACCAAAAAAATGGCACTGTTATTCATAAAGAGGGAAAAAGAATCTGCCAAAGTTCTCTGCAGGCAGTCGAGGACACGTACATGACTACTCCATCTCCAGTGACAGCTGTGCTGATATGTTGTGGAAAATATGAAAAAAAAAAAACCCACTGATAGTAACAAAGCTGGACCTAGATTAAATCAAAAACCTGGAGGAAAGTATCAGTAGCAGACATGTTACATAGATATTCTCCAGCATTAAACAGGATGCTGTAGAGTCGAAGGACATACCTAACTGTGTAAGCATTGTAAACAACAGCTTTGTGTAACACCTTAAAACATGAAGTTAACAAAAATAGTTTGACAGAGACGACTTCCATATGGATGCATTCTTAGGAGTAGTAAGCAAGAAACTAGAGCTCAGGAAGGACAAGATTTACTTTCATGTTCTCATTTGCCCATGACTTGCTGTGCCATGTTGCCTCTTTTTTACCCCTGATTCCATTCTTCAATTTCACATACTTCCAGATGGGGTTGCAGTAGTCATGGTACCATAAATAACATGGATTTGTAAACGATTCCATGATATTTCTATGGGCATCGCTCATCAGCCATCTCTGCTTGAGAGAGTTGTTCTGGTATGTGTTGTTAGTATAAACTGAATTTACAGCTGCTGCGGATAGCCTGAACTGGAAAATGATTTGGTCTAAACTTGCACAGAGACATCACAAATGAGACGCTACTAGCTGCGCAGGATTTTGAGACTTCCTGAAGACGTAGGCAAAATTTAGAGGGCCCCATTTCCTGAGATGATGAATTAAGATGGTGAATCATCCTTATTAAGGATGATTTAACCAACTTTCAGTATATTAAAAGCTCATAAAAATCGTCTGTACCTACTTACAAGGCAGCTCAAGTCAGAGCTGTTGTGACAAGGGGATAACTTGTTTTTGTGTGCAGATGACAGTGCAGACCTTCTGAGAAGGTGTTGACACGCTTTTCACCTTTAAAATTCAATTCTTATGATTTTAAAAGCATTTTGGAAAACTTAATCAAGTTCTAATTCACAAACAGCTCCTGACCCATGTAGTAATGAATAATGACTAAAAGTTATATACTAGCATGTATTGGTCTCAAACAAAATACTGACTTATCTAGTGCAACTTCAGCTTTTCTTTATGCAGAGTATTTCTGTTGTGTTAAATGACTCTTGGTGTTCCTTAAAACTGGCAGTATCAGTCCCCACTCAGTCCTGTCATGACCCTTTTTTTAACCCCCTTTCTTTTTCTGGTTCTTTCTCATTGTCTTTAAGTGGAGGAGAAGGACATGGTCTGGGAATGTGGCATTAGAACTGCATGTCTCTCTTATTTCCTCTTGAGATTTGTAGTATGAAAATGCCAGTATCTCTAATGGCATTAAGGTGAGATTTTATAGAGCCAGTCTTTTCTTGTGTCTGGTAAAAGTGCTGCTACTTATCTACATGCTTGAGAACGTATTTTCTTGTATTTGGTTTATTGTATTATTAAGTGGAGCAATAGAATCCATGCTTATGTTGGAAGAGGGCTGCCTTTTATAACTGGACTCTGTTTTGTGAAGCAAAATAATTGCTCCTAGAAAAACATATTCCTTCCCCATCAGTCCTCCATTCTATTTGACACACTGGCTGTCCATTCTCTGGGAATTTAAAAATATTTTTTAGTGATTTATGGTTTGCTTTTGGTAATATTTCAGTCGTTCAATTTAAAGTTTTTCCTCAGTGCCCAATTTTTGTGTTTAAAAAAAGCAAAATGTCAATTAAACTAAAACCAGGTCTAAATAATGTATATAGTGAAATTTGCCACAGCTTGCTGTCAGAATTTATAAATCATCTGCATCTGTCTATATCTGAAGAAAACAAAAAATGAAGTTCTGAATAATATAAGGAACCAGGGAAGGTGTAAATTTACATGGTGTGTGGCAGTGAAATATTCATAAGTCAAGTTTCAAGTATTCATAAGTCAAGTTTCAAGTATTCCTAATTTTTATTTACTGTGTTTTATGCTTTTGTATTACTCTATCTCAGACATGGTTTTATATATGTATACTTGCTCTTGTGGATTTGGTTTCCTTTTTCTGTAATGATATTTTCAGGTAATAGAAGTGAAGTGAAAAGCTTATACGTGTAATTCAACATGTACTTATTCATAGCACGTTATTTTTAGCACTTTGAAGGAGATACAGAACCGCAGAATGGTTGAGTTTGGAAGGGAAGTCATCTTGTACAATCCCCTGCTTGGCTGGAGAGGTCATCTTGTCCAGCTCCCCTGCCCAAGCAGGGTCACCCAGATCAAATTTCCTAGGACCATGTCCAGATGACTCTTGAATACCTCCAGTTATCGAGATCTTCTCTGGGCTGAACAGTCCCAGGTCTTTCAGCCTTTCCTCATAGGCGAGATGCTTCAGTCCCTTCATAATCTCAGTGGCCTTTCTCTGGACTCTTTCCAGTAGCTCCATTTTTCTCTTGCTGGGGAGCTTGGAACTGGACCCTGCACTCCAGACGCAGCCTCATTAGTGCCAAGTAGAGGTGAAAGATTATCTCCCTCAGCTTGCTGTAACACTCCTTCTAGTGCAGCCTGGGATACCATTAGCCTTCTTTGTGCCAAGGACACATTGCTGCCTCATGTTCAACCTGGTGTCCAGATCCTTTTTTGCAAAGCTGCTTTCTAGCTAGATGGATCCCAGCATGTCCTGGTGCATGGGGGTCATTTTATTCTTCCACAAAAGGAAATCCCCTTGTTGAACTTCATGAGGTTCTTGTCAGCTGTTTCTCCAGCCTCTTGAGCTCCTTCTGGATGGCAGTATGGCCCTCTGATGTACCAGCCACTCCTCCCAGTTTTGTATCATCTCCAAACTTGTTGAGGCACACTCTGCCCCATTACCAGATCGTTAATGAAAATGTTGCAGAAAAGCTCTGGATAGAGAGCTTACCAAACAGTTTTTTCTCCAAAGAGGAAGCTTCAAAATCCTAGTAAATTAATTGGGTCTTTTTATGTTGTGTCTCCTCTATTATTGTGGTTTCTTTGGGCACTGTGTACCGTAGGCATCTTATGCACGCTGGTACTAAGCAGTCCTCTTTGTCTTTTGTCAGTATTAGATTTCATAGCCCCAGCCATCTCCTACGCATCATAGTAAGACTTGAAATCTCTTAATTTTCCTATGAAATTTGGCAGAACAGGGGATACCTCAAGGAACCACAGATGTGTTAAGCCTGCTAGATCCATACATTTTACTTTTCTTTTCGGATAGGCTCAGTGACCTCTTCTCCATCAGTGATAGTACAGTGGCTCTGGTGCTTTTAGTGCCTGGGGATGGAAAGGTCGGCAGCAAAGTTTGGCATATTTGTAAAGTGAAGACAACATTGGTTATTTCCGTCCAAGAAAACAAAACACCTAACAGAGCAGTGTCTCAGTAGTGGCAAGAATCCTAACTGGTAGGGTATGCAACTGGGTGTCTGATCATGGGGTTTTGAGTTTGACCATGTTCTGTCTTTTTAAGTCTCTCTTTTCTCCTGAACACTTGTGCAAGTTAACTCTGCCAGTATAACACTGCATGTGATTAATAAGGAGTGAAAGGCTTCAGCCTAGTCATGACATGCTAAACCCCGCATCAGAATACCTTCAAGAATGATGCTTAGTAACTCATTTGTCCCCTGTGGGAATGTTCAGCAAGGCAAGCTTAGTTAAACAATGAAACCAGTATAGTTACACCATCTTTATATTCACAAAAATGGGAACAGGCTTTGGCACAATACCTATGAAGCCAGATGTCTCTCAGTAACTCACAAAAAGCAACAAGAATACAGGATATGTGTAATGTGATACTTCTCCTACTTTTTAATGTTAACCAAACTGGATGCCTCAGTAAATGTATTTATTTTTCAATAAATCATTTTGGTGCTCATGTAAAAGTTTCTGTTTACAATTGATTGAAACAGCAGCTTTTCTTCAGTAATCAGCCTTAGCAAGTAAGCCTGCTTTTTTACAGTTAATGCTATAAAAGCTGTGTTAAGTATTTCCTGCAGAGATTTTTCTTGTCCCTTTATGTTCATCTTGTCTCAGTGTATTTTATCCTAGAGGGGATAGGCTCCTTGGTAAATCTATTGAACTGTTAGTGCTGAAAGGGGGAACAAGAATAGAGGCATTCAGATAGGAAGAGCCTCAAACTTAGTTTTTATTAATGCAGAGCACAGTCTTTTGGGCTGTTTTTATTGAAGAAGGGTTAAAAAGGAGGTAAACCTTTGATTCAGCTTATCGGTCAGTGTTAAAATTATTTAGAAGTCTTTGCTGCCCTTGCAAAGCCTATTACTATCATAGCGTGGTACAAAGCCTCTGCTAAAGTGGGGTAAATGAAGCAGTCCAAGTGCAAGGTATCTCTAGTGCCAGGTAGTCCCAGCTCAGCACTAACCCTGTACTGTGGTGATTCGGAGAAAACTCCAGGAACAAACTCGCCAACAAAGTTTTAAGTTGCCAAGCAGGTATTCTTTATTGCGGCGCAGGGAGACACGGGGGTTAGCTCCTCTTAAAATGCGTCCCCGTATTGCCACACAGGCCATCCTTATATAGTCACTTAGGCATACATGCGTATTCCTGAGGCTACACATGAATTACATCATTTTCCAGAAAGTTTCCCGCATACATACAAAATGTGATGGTGGTCTTTGAGAGTCATTTACTTCTTCCAACAATCTTCATCACGCCTGGCAGCCTTTGAAGCACCAGCTTAATTAACATAACAAACATAGCAATCATCCTGTCCCTCTACTTATCAGGTAGCTTAACTGCTCCCATTCTGGACATTTGCTAGTCCGGATACTCCCCAGTAGATGTCTATACCAGCTTAATGGGTTCATTAAGGCCGCAAACGTAGCAATCATCCTGTCCCTCCACGCATCAGCCAGTTTAACTGTGCCCATCCCCAGGTCCTGTTTTTCTGTTTTATATTTCTTACACTTTTTGTACTAAGGACCTATGGACCTAAAACTATCTTCAAGCACCCCCATTACAAAGCCATCAGACTTAACCTTACTTAGAACTGATTACCTTTTGTGCTTTTGTGCCTCCTCCTTTCAGTGGAGTCCCACTTCCTGCCAGTGTTACTCTAGTCTTATTCTGAGCCCCACCCTAGATGCCTAAAGTATTGATTAGGAGAAAACTCCATGAACTCGCCAACAAAGTTTTAAGTTGACAAGCAGGTGTTCTTTATTGCGGTGCCGGGAGACACGGGGGATAGCTCCTCCAAGCATGTCTCTGCTAAGCATCGACCAGGCTGTGATTATATTGTCGTTAAACATGCATATTCATTAGATTACATACATTACATCATACTTTTGGAGAATGCCTCCTTGTATGCATGCTAAAATGTGGTAGTGGGCTTTCGGACCCCTGGTGGTTATTTCTTCATTGCTTTGTTTTAGGATCGTTGTCATATCAGTAACCACCAGGTGGTTCTGGCAAAGCTTATCTTAGTAATTTCCTTTTCTCTGTAGTTGCTAACAAAGCCTAACATCCTAGAGGTTACTCATTTACAACCCTCTTCTTCTATCAACCCCGTTGTTCAGTATGCACAGCTTCTTTTCCCTACATGGCAATAGCTGGTTTACAAACCAGCAGATAGCTGTCCTAAAATAGACATAGGGATCTGGTCTGGATCAAAGTGCTGTATTGTTTGGAAACCTAGTTCTGTCATTTGGTTGCTGGCTGCTACGTAATTTCTGCCCCTTCTAGTTCAGTTGTTGAGTTAATCTCCTGAATTATGTGTATTTGTCTTTGCAAGGATACTGTTGCTGTTCCTTTGCCAGGGGTGTGCTTCCGGAGGGCACTGTCTTTTTCACATATGTTAAGAAGCAGCCTGCTCCACAAAGGTGGTCTCCTTTCCCTGTGTGAATGATTTTTTTGTTAAATGTTAGCAAGTTCTGTAGTTATGTTGTGTCCATGTGTTCAGTATATCTTTCTTACACTGTTTAATCCCCTGTGCGTTTGCAACTTTTACACAAGGACTAAGTTTGCTGGAAGAAAATTGAATTTCAGCAAGTTGGTATTCTTTCACTGTTCACTTACTTTTAAAGTCCATTTTGTTGTTTTGCTATGAGAAACTGAATTATAATAGTAACCATATCAAACAAATCTGAATTACAATAATTTGAATTCCTATTAACTCTGACTCGCTTTTTTAACTCAGTATGAAAACCAGATTATCTGTAAAGTACTCCTTTTGACAAAAAGGCTACCCCAGGGGACTCTTGGCAGACCTCCCTGTTGATCTGTTTTACAGATTCCTGCATGCAGAGCTGTAGTAGATGATTGGTGTAAAGCCACACCATTTGTTGCTGTGATACTTCCCTTAAATGAGTTTTCATAGCAATGCCACCAAATGAGTCATGCACTCAAGTCCAGAGTATAGTCTGGACCACAACAGAAGAGTAGTTGTGCATACTTAGAGATAAGGAGGAATACAGAATTAGTATTTCTGGTACAGTTCACAAGATATACCAAACAGTTAAGAACATCTTCCCTTTCCAACCTTGATATTCAAGCCATTGTTTTTCCATTACTTACTGTACCTCAGTCAGGCAGCTGGTACCAGTGAAATCTGCTGCATGTTATTTGTGTTCTCTTATTTGGCATGCCTGACAAAGCAGAAGTGTGCAGATGGTACTGCTCGGTACTTCTTTTCAAACAGATTGTTTGCATAATTTCTTTTTCAGTTTCAGCAATAGACATCATTTTTACTTTGATTCATCTTAACTCTCTTGAATCTGCATATGTTCACTTTTGTAGAGATGAATGTTTTGTTTCCCACAGAAGAATTTTTTTATAAGTAAGCACGATGTATTTGTTTACATGGGGGATAGACTATATGATTCTAATGCTTTTTGTATCTTTCCTAAGAAGGCAAAAATGTCAAATTTTGTGTGTTTTCTTATGTATGTTTTTCTTCTGATTCCTTCTTTCGTCCTGTGGGAAGCTGTGTTTCAGTAGAAAGCTATTTGAAAAATATAGGTTAAAGAAAACTGATCTTAAACTAATCCTTTGAGTCAATTAAATAATACTGATCTCAGTAGAACATCTATTAGTGTACATGTGATGTTACTACTAATACAGCATGAATTTATTACAGCCAGGGGTAGCCCAATAAATTCCAGATGAATTCACAGTAGCTGGATTCTTAAAATGCTGCAAGGTTTACTTCAGGTTTTCTGTTTCCATGTGTAATTAGTACCAGAACACAGCACTGCTACCTGCTCCTGTTTGAAAAAAATAAAAAGAAAATAATCATGTATAAAATCAAATTGGAAACCTGAAAAGGTGTACCTGACTCTTGGTATTGTTAATCTCAAATAAAGTTTTGGAGCACCTGAAGACACTGACTTTACAGAATCAAAAGTCGTTATTTGTTTATCTCCTTCAGCACAAATCCAAACAGCCCAAATACTCCACAAACTATTTTATTGTAACTAGCTAGATTAGTAGATTACTTGAAAAAATGATTCATATCATATTTAGGGATACTTATGTGTAAAAGTGGCTACTAAGTTATGCTTCAAGGATATCTATGAAAATAAAATGTATTTTCAAAGATTTGCTTGTCAGACAAGCTAATCCCAGGTCATAATAGTGGCAAAATCTGTTTGAATTAGTACTTCTTGTAAAGAGGCTGGAAACTTGCACAGTTTCACACCATCAGTCGTTAAGTTGGTGTTTTTTTGTTGTGGTGGTTTTTTTTTTTTTTTTTTTTTTTTTGGGGGGTGGGGGGTTGAAGTGTCTAATGGTTGTCAGAAGCTTTACCTAATGAAGTTCAGCGTTTCAGGTGGAATGTTAAGTTTCACACTGGAATCTTCTGTTATGTTTAGACCTATGTAACATCACACATTTTTGATTACATTATTCCAGCTTGGTACTGACAATTACCAGAATCAGACCCCCAACTTTGGCAAATGTATTTAGGTTTGAAGATTTCACTGGTCTCCTTTTTTTCATCAGCCCTTACCATGTAGTTCACACAATGTTTCCATAGCTTAATAGACCAGATGTGTTTTGTGCACACTTCATCCAAAAGCAGTGCGCCAAGGACTCCAGTAACTGCTTAATGTATTAGTTTTATGATGGTGTAAATCAAATCATGGAGCCATGAGGTTGTTTCTTTTCCTGTAATGTAGAGGACATGCACTGTGAGACAAGGAGGCACAAAAGCACAAAATGGAATGTAAACCTTTGTAACGATTTGGAGAAATCTCCAGGAACTTGTCAACAAAGTTTTAAGTTGACAAGCAGGTGTTCTTTATTGCGGTGCCAGGAGACACGGGGGATAGCTCCTCCAAGCATGTCTCTACCAAGCAGCGACCAGGCTGTGATTATATTGTCGTTAAACATACATATTCATTAGATTACATACATTACATCATACTTTTGGAGAATGCCTCCTTGTATGCATGCTAAAATGTGGTAGTGGGCTTTCGGACCCCTGGTGGTTATTTCTTCATTACTTTGTTTTAGGATCGTTGTCATATCAGTAACCACCAGGTGGTTCTGGCAAAGCTTATCTTAGTAATTTCCTTTTCTCTGTAGTTGCTAACAAAGCCTAACATCCTAGAGGTTACTCATTTGCAACCCTCTTCTATCAACCCCATTCTTCAAACCACCCTATTCTTGGGTCAACACCATTCTTCAGGAAATAAGTGGAATCAGTTTTAAGTAAAGTTAAGTTTGATGGCTTTGTAACAGTAGCAATGGAAAATAACTGAGGCGCATGAAGAGAAACCGTTGTAGTTGACATAGTTTTAGGTCCTTATGACCTTAGTACAAAAAGTGTAAGAAAAACAGGATAGTAAAACAGGACCTGGGAATGGGGAGTGTCTGGGACTAGCAGATGTCTAGGATGGGAGCAGTTTAACGGATAAGTAGAAGAATGGGGTGGTTACTATGTCTGTAGTGTTAACGAACCCATTAAGCTGGTGTAAACATCTACTGGGGAGTATCTGGGACTAGCAGATGTCCAGGATGGGTGCAGTTAAACTAACTGATAAGTGGAAGGACAGGATGATTGCTATGTCTGTAATGTTAATTAAGCTGGTGTAAACGTCTATTGCTTCAAAGTGTGCTTCAAAGGCTGCCAGAAGTGATTAAGATTGTTGCAAGAAGTAAACGACCCTCAGAGACCACCACCACATTTTTGTACGAACTGGGGAGACTTTCTGGAAAATGATGTAATTCATAGGTAGCCTCATGAATATGCATGTATGCCCAGTGACTATATAGAGGACGGCTTGTGTAGCAGTACGAGAACATGTTAGGAGGAGCTATCCCCCATGTCTCCAGGCACTGCAATAAAGAATGCCTGCTTGTCAACTTAAACTTTGTTGGTGAGTTTATTCCTGGAATTTTCTCCGAATCAACTGGTAGTGGGGAGTGCCACAGCAAGTTAGGACAGGCTTTTTGTTGCCCTCTGTATATGTTAGGAGAAGGGTGCTTGTATCTTAGTTGTGAAACTAGCCATTTTTTACTTCCAGCTCTCATCCCAATACTTCAGAGCGCTGTAGCACTGAAGTCAGATGTTTGTTTACAACAGTACTGTTTTTTGGAAGTTTGCTTATCTCTGACAGTGAGGAAAATTTACCAAGGTCCCCTCAGCTTTGAGATTCGGTCTGATGACAGCTTAGGGAAGCGAATGGCAAAGATGTATGTAAGATATCAACAGACTGACAAACGGTCCCCCACTGCTGAATGAGAACACATTTGCCACAAGCATTTAACAGTTGGTTTGCAGCTCACAAGTAGGGGAAGCACAACACACACTTTCTCCTTACACAACCGTAGTGTGAGAAGAAAGGTCACATCAAGGTATGTAAAATAGTGCTGACTGACAAAGATTTTGTATTAGCATTTGTATCCCTGGGACTTCCAAATATGCATGAAAACATAGGTCTTAGCTTTTCCTCCACTCTTGGTTAGATTCAACCACCTCCTGTGTGAAAGCTCAGGACAGAGCTGGGTGAGAGGCTGATACAGGGCTTTCAAACATAAAGAACATTGCACTAGGATGTGATGCTCACAGGCCCCTATCAGTAACGATGGTGTTCTGTTACTTTTTATTTCTCTTGAGAAAAAGGCAATGCATTGAGAGGTTTAGAAGAAATTTTTGTGGCTGTGTTTTGGTGCAGACAGAACAGATATTCCATCATATTCTACCGTGGGGCCATGCACTTTATGCCTTCTTCATCAAGAGTGCTACGGTGTCCACTTTCAGAGCCAAAGGACCTTTTCAAAGCAGTAAACCCTTTTTTTAAAGAAAAAAAGATCAACAAAACCACCTGCAACCTTTTCCAGATACACTGTTTTCTTTCGAAGTATTGTATTCATCATGGGGCTTGGTCCTACATTTCTGGTTTTAACATGCTTAAAAATAGTCTTTGAAGGGGCAATGAAGAAGCACTGAATGAAGATAGAAACATTAACGAAAGAATGTAAAAGGAGAGCATAAAGGAGGCAAAGAGAGAAGTGAATGAAGATGGAAGATGAAATTAAAAGAGAATCCACACAACTACTTAGAAAGAAAAAGGCAAGATTGAAATTAGGTTTTTATACATTCAGATTTTACATGTGGTTGGTGAAACTTAGACCTGATATTGCTGGAAGTTAAGTCCAATTGGACTAGTGGATTTGTACCTCATTACAACAGGGCAAAAAAAAGTAGCTTTTTTTTTTTTCTTTTTTTTTCTTTAGACAAAATGTTCAGTGATTTATGAGCTAGTCTGTTTTCAGAAAGGAGTTGGGAGTATCAGGGTTTCACTGAGACTTTGGTTCCTGAGTGCCTGTAGCATTTTAAGAATTAAGCTTAGGCTAAATCTGGGAGGTGTTTGTCAATGAGGAGCTTAAATTTAATGAAACATTTGAATGTTAATGCTTTTGAGAACAGTATCCGTTGAATTTTCTAGGATCAGTGAAACAACCAGGAAAGAATAATAATTGTTGACTTGAACAAGAGGAACTTTTGCTTACCGTGCCTGGCTGGGATGCTGTAGGTGGAGAATGTATCCACATTTTTGTTTAGTACAGCTATTTAGCAAGGTCATTCTTATTCTACAGATTAAGGATGTTCTTTGCTGTGTTCTGCAAAGAATAATTTTATCACCTTTACAATAGCAGTACAGTTGGAAGGACTCTTACTAAGCTGTCTCATTCAGGGCAGTATATACAGGTCTTCTATAAAAGGCCTCATGAGTAATTTAATGTAAAAGGCTACAGAGTATCTTTTCCTGAAGATAGTCTGACAGTCCTCCTCCTGTTAAAGGAGTTTGTAGCTTTCTCTGTATAGGTGTTCCAGAGTGTCTATTTACATGAAAAAAAAAAACCATTCAGAATTCCAGGCTGCCCAACATATTCCTTCACAATACTGTTAAAAATATTTCTCATTTTAATGTATAACCCCCTCAGAATTAGCGACTAAATGTATCACTTGGAAATGTGAGCTCGTGATATTCTGGGTTGGGAGTTTTTCAGTCAAAACCACAAGCACATAAATTTTTGTGTCAAGGTTGGGCTGCAGAGGGGATTAAACACTCAACAAAAATCGCTTCAGCAAACATGAAGATAGAAGAAAGCAAAGGCATCTGAGTTTTGTGGCTTTATTCTGCCATGCTGGAGGAATGAGCGACAGCCTGTTGATTTAATTGTGCTAAGTGCTGTGGGCTTTCAGCTATGTTAATCATTTTCTGTGCAGAGCAGCTGCATGGTGCTGTGCACTCCCACTGGGAAGCAAGCCCTGATGCATCCTCCTGCTGCTTCTGGGGCTGTGGGGGTCAGGCTAGATGGCATTTCAAAGCAGAGACCTTTGCCTTAAGAAACGGCCTCATTTTCTTTAATTTTATACCTACTGTAAAATCAATTCCAAATAATAATATCTAACCTATTATGACTCTTTGTTACAGGCAGTGAAAGATGTTTGTTCATAAAAGCTACCTAACAAAAGAATAGTTAAGCGCTTGCTAAAAGAAGGAAGACTGGAAAATTCGGATAAGCCCTTGCTCCTCAAAGCATAACATAAGGGGCATTGAGCAACTTAGCCAGGAGAGACAGATAGGCAAATTCTTGTGAATTTACACCCTGCTCAAAGGAACTAGATCAGATAGAACCAGCGCCTGGAGAGTGATAACAGGAAAGCCTGATACACACATACGCTGAGACAAGGAGGTAAAAAGTTCAACCCCAAAAGTAGGTAAAAGGTCATCGAGGAAGACTACTAACTTCATCTTCACGACCCTCAAGACCCCCAAGAGGATGAAACTGCGCATGCTCGAGTTACGAAATCAACGGGGGATGGACTTTCTGAGAAAGGGGAGGGAATTACCTGAACTGTATAAAAGGACAAACAAAAAGCGAATTGATGTGTGCCGTTGGTGGAGCAGAGACTCCCCGGCCACTCAGCGCTGTCTTTACTTATCGCGGCTTGCTAATTGTTTGATTGACAATAAAAGTTATTATATCTTTAATTCGAGTCCATAAATATAACACTCTTTATCCTGTGGGGAATAGCTGGTTTTAACTATTATAACCGACCACTGATTTTCCCTTGGCCCTCAGGGCCTCCTGTTTCCACTGAGGGAAATGTTGCTAATAAACGCCTTCTTCAAAGTGACTTTTCCAGCTGAATTGGAGGGATTCCAGTCACTCATTTGATGGAGCTTTAGCCAGAAACGTGTTGGACGAATTAAATATGAGTTAGCCTCTTGCTCTGGACTGTATCAAAAGCCTATAAATGCAAAATGTTTGAGTCACAGAAGATCGTGTTTTGTAATTAACTATTGTAACTCTCTTTGCATATCAAAAGCAGCTTAACCTGTGGAGTTCAGGATGTCAGGACATGGGTACTGAAATGGTTTAGAGAAGGAAAAGGAGGGGGAAAGGTAAACAAGATTTTGCATGCATGTATATTACTGTTAGCTAATATCAGGAACCTTGAACTTCTCACCTTGTAATGGGCGAGCAAAGAGCTAAAGTGTTTCAATGTGTGGACTCACATTTGAGTCAATATATAATTTTTCTCACTGGGGAAAAAATAAAGACCTTCAGACTTCTGCACTTGGAAAATGATGATGATCTGGAAATGTTGTGCAAACTAGATACACTGTTGTTTCTTTCCTTTGGGCTGCTCCTGGAATATTTTCAATTTAGTTGAAAAAGCTAGTCAGTGGGCTATTTGACAAGTTGAAAATGGCAAGGCAGATGTCAGCAAGTGTGACAGAGTGAAAAACGCAGAGGTTGACTCTTAGATTTCAGTGTAGAAGGAAAGATTTTTTGATGTGGACATCAGGTGGCTTTTGACAAGTTGAAAATGGCAAGGCTGATGTCAGCAAGTGTGACAGAGTAAAAAAGGCAGAGGTTGACTCTTTTCAGATTTCAGTGTAGAAGGAAAGATTTTTTGATGTGGACATCAGGTGGCTTTTTTCTGTCTTTAGTCAGGAGGTTAATGTTTCGAAACATGGGCTCTTAAGTGATTTAAAGAGAGAAAAAGGATTTGATGAACAAATACTGAGTCTTATATTTTTATCTGGGTCAAAATATCATTTTATTCCAAGTACAACAAAATATTTATGAGCATGCTTATTGAAGAACTTCTCTCAAGTCCTGTCTCAACATTAATTGTAAATGTGCTATAATTCTCCATGCCTCTTAACAGCCGTCTTCTGGCAAACATTTGATGTTGATCTTAAGTAAATCTTAAATCTTCAGTTGTCACCAGGTTTCTTGGAAAACTTGTGAAAATGCAGTTTTCAGTGGTGCTCATGCATGTGTATTTCATCAGCAATCAGTATGAAAGAAATAAGACTTAAATTCAAGCTGATATGTTATGATACTGTTCGTGCAGAAAAAGCTATTTACCAAAGATGATACCTCTTTGCTTATGTCTTAATTTTCAAATACAAGTAGCAGTCAAAATAGTACAAAGAGTGACAGAATAATCTTTTTGCATAAATGTGCTTTGTAAGCTAACTTTTACTTCCTTCATTAGAATGTCTATGACAACATTGTATTGTGTCCAGTAAGAAATGAAGAACTGCTTGTTTACTTGTGGTTCATACATAGTTATATTTCTAAATAGGATAAATATTTTTTGTCTCTCTCACTTTGCTGTAGTGGTTATATCAAATATAACTCTGTGATTGCGTAAGACCTTGTATAATGTGGTGGTTCATGACTGGAGCTCTAAAATGTGATTACATTATCAAGAGTGAGAATATCTTTACCATTTCTATCATGTGGTATATTAGTCTTAAGACCTTTTCACTTCCTAAACAGGAGAATTAAAAATAGAATTATTTTTTTAATCTCCAATCTGTCTGATTTTTTTTTATTAACATTATTCACACAGTTGTTAGGCGAAAGGGATCAGCTAGCTCTCTTAACTTTGTAAACTCAAGCCAACCACAAGGATAGCAATCCAAAGCATTAGAGAGGAAGTCTTTGTTCTCAGAAAAATGGAAGAATAACTTGAGGTTTGTTTCATCTTGTCCTTCCCACTTAGAGTGTATAGAGATAGGGCAAGTGGAAGGCTCAGTGAGGAGATAAAACTGAATAACTTTCTTCTCCTCGGTCTAGAACCACTTAGTGCTTTTTAGAACACCATGATATTGGTAAAGGACTTCCATATCTCTGGCCAGAAAATCAGGGGCAGTAAATATAAGTGTATGTGTGACTTGTGCAAGTGAATCTGGTGCATACATTCAGGGGCCAGGATGATTTTCAAATGCCTTTTTTTTATTAGGCAAAGTTTACGTTTATGATACCACAGGTTTTTTCATTTGGGAATACATCTAGAAGTGATAAATATAAAGCCAAGCTGGTTTTACCTAAGTTCTGTGGGTTGCAAGGCAGGACTTCATTTGAAAACACTATTGTCAGCTCCTTCCCCTCATGGTTTTTAGGCATTATCTTTGTCAGCATTGGTATCTTCAGTGAACAGATCTGGGAGAGCTGAGGAAAGACAAATACTGTGGCAGACTTACCTGAATCTTTCTAAATCTTCATGGAAAGAGACTGGGCCCTTGATATGGATCATGTATTGAACTGGTAGCTCTTGCAGGGCAGGGAGCAATGAAGTCCTGTGTTCTTCCATCTGCCCTCTTCACATCATAAGCTCACAGCTAATTAATCAGTTGTAATTTCCAGATGGCCTTTCAGATCAGCCTAAGGCAATGCAAACTTCAGCAGGGAAGCATGACAGAGCTCCATTATCAAAGTTTCTCGTGAAAGAAACACAAGACATTGTTTTCTACTGTACTTAGAAGGCTGAAAAACTAGGAGCTAGAGAGAACACATTGTTCAAACATAAGTAAACTAAGGCTTTCAGCAGTGATACTTGTAATGAAACACCATTTACTGAGATGTGCATACTTTCATAAATAAGCTTTTCTAAAGGACTTGGAACAGAGGAAAAAGAACTTTCAGTTTCATAATAATAATAGAAAACTTTTCATCTATATTTTTATTTCCCTACACTGTGCCATACTATGGATAATTTTGAAAGAGCAAGCTACTCATAGTTCTCAGATTACCTTGGTAATCAATTACTTTGTTTGGATCATGAGTGTGATAGATGGTTGCTAACAAGTAAAAATGCTAAACCCTAAGCTTCAGTACAATTACAGTTAACTGAAAACTGAACCTTAGCACCTATAAACTTTGGCTTCATTCAAGTATTTGAAGAGTATCTACTACTGTAAGAAAACCTGTCAAATGTGGCACAGTACGAATGGGTGGACATTGCAGATAAATTTGGTTTAATATATTGTCCAGAAACAAGAATTCGTTCATGGAAACAAAGGATTTTTGAACATTTTGTTGTATTTTACGATAACTATGGTGTTTGATGCTACACATAGAAGGCGCTAGTGTGAACAGTGGTTTTTTTTCTCCTTTGCAAAAGGATGGGCTTATATGCTGGAATCACTAAGATAATCTTCACGTTATCTTTTTTTTTTTAGAACTATTGTTATGCAGAGTATCATAAGACACCAAATTCTGTGCCTCTCAGTGCAGGTGAAAAAAAGGATTCTTTCTCAGAAACCTTTTAACAAGTCTTGTCTAAATAATGGCGCCAAATCCAGCTTTTATTAAACTCAGCACCATGGAAAATTTAGGTGAGATGTAGCTGAGAATATTCATAATAAGAATAAGGGTTTGTGTGAGTTTTTGAAAGTTAGATGTGTGGGATGCAAGCTCCCACAGATACAGAATTAAACAGAATGTTTGCACAAGCTCTTGTAAAGGAAAGCCACCAAGTCTGAACAGCTCTGTTGCATAGCATGAATATTTCTATGATCTTCCTGTGTGTGCTATTTTATTCATGCCAGGACAGTTACGGGCCTTCATTCCTTGCATAATATAACTATGAGAAGACAGGAAACTGGAGAGGTTCTGTAAAGTAGCTTTTTTCTTCATCCATGACCTCATGAGTGGAAATAAGCATTTTAAATTGAGTTTTATCTGATTGGAAACCCAAAGCTCTTTATAAAGTCTTGATTTTCAGAGCAAAAGTACCCAGCACTTCTGAAATTATTTTTTTTTACGGCGTTTGAAGTAATACATCATAAAACTGAGCTTCTCTAAACCATTTTTAAACTTTTTAAATCTGTAATGGTAAACAAACACAGCAACATGATTCAGGGAATTGAGCATTTAAGCTCACATAATATATAATATTATGTGATCTTTTTGATCTTTATATAGTAACAGGGACTTCATCATGGCTTGGCTTCACGAACGAAGATTTGAGAAGGGCTTTACCCGCACTTACTACAAGCATGCTGATGGCTAAAAAGACCAGTGCAGGATAGCAATATCTTAGCCTTGGCCATATTGACTACCATCAGTGGTCCACCCTGGCCTCCAGTCGGGAGATCTGGAGACACATCATACATAATGCTGCTGTCTCTTTTGAGAATACATGCAGAGTCAGTCTTGAGGAGAAAAAACAATGCAGAAAGAACCGTACCTTGCCTGTACCACCTAAGGAGACCTTCTGCTGTGCTTTTTAACAAGGACTTACCACATTAGTAAGTATCAATACTGACGTGGATCCCTAAAGAAGCATATTTGTGCTGATGCTTTAATTGTGGCATAGTGGTAAAACTTGAGGGAAAAATAGAGGATCTATCCTTGTGTCCTAGATTTAACATTAGAAAATCAGTGCATGACCAATAGATAATGTGAAATTGCAGAGTTGGTGAAGCTTTATAACCTATTGCAGTAATACATAGGGACCTCACAAAACTAAATTGCAAAAAGTGGCAGAAAAGTCTTAGTGTAAATTACTGGCAGATTATGCATGTAGGAAGAAGTAAACTGTACTTAGATAATCCTGGGCTCAGAACTGGAGGTTATAACTCAGGAAAGAGAGATCTTTCCATCATTAGCAGCTCCACTAAACCATTGGTATAATGTGCTATGGCAAGTGAGCCGGTCAGCAATGTGTCAGGCATCCCTGAGAGAATATTGATGACAAGACAAAAGATGTGATTATGCTGCTGTACAAATGGGCCCACATCTTCACACAAAGATATGCAGGTAACCACACAGTTGATATATTGGATGGATTTGCTGCCATTCAGTGGGACCTTGATAGGCTGGAGAATGAGGCAGAGAGAAACCTCGTGGAGTTCAACAAAGGGAAGTACAAAGAAATCATCCCAGACACTGGTACAAGCTGCAGGCCAGCTGGTTGGAAAGCAGGTCTGCAGAGAAGGGCCTGGGCATTCTGGTGGACAGTAAACTTTGCAGCGAAGAAGGTGAACAGCCTCCTGGGCTGTGTTAGGCAGAGTATTTTTAGCTGGTGATGTCCCTTGTATTCAGTACTGTTGAGACATATCTGGAGTGCTGGGTCCCATTCTGGGCTCCCCAGTTTATGTGTCTATGTGGACTTGCTGGAGCAAGTCCAGTGGAGGGCTACAAAGATTAAAGGACTGGAGCATTTCTCAAATACAGAGAGGACGAGAGATCTGCAACTGTTTAGCCTGGAGAAGAAAAGGATCAGGGATCTTAAAAACTGGCCAGGTTTACCTGCTGTCTTGTAGTGACTGTCCTGGTTAGCATACTGGACAGTGTGGGCCCTTTGTTCTGAGTCAGTATGGCAGTGCTTATATCCTTCTGTTTATTCCATACATTGAAACCCACCTTGTTACTGCATTTTGTGCTGCATTTTGGTTCTGATCTGTTCCTACTGTTATGTATCTCTATGCTACATCGAGCCTTGGTTCCTTTTGTCTTCCCCTGGACTCTGCTTATCCGTAAGCCATTTTTTCCATCTGGCATCAATTACCCTTTAGTCTTATAAACTGTCATTATTGTATGGTTTCTGAAGTCATGTAGTAGAGCAAGATGAAATCTGGCCTGTGGCAATGAGCACCAGCAGCATGAAGCATATGAAAATGTATGTTTGTTTACTGTTGCTCAGCTTTTATCCAAGTCTGAACTTTCTGCCCCTTAGGACTGATAAGTAGACTTTGCCTAACTGGAGCAACTTTGCTCACTTTGGGTTAATCTTCTGCTTGGTAAGAGTGCCATGTTGTGAAGGCGCTCAGAAGTAGACACTCATCTGGTGAAGTCAGCTGACCTATTTTAATTTCACAAATTAAATTGGTAAAGTAAATTGATTTACTTCATTTACACTGGGCCTATGTGTCTTATAACAGTTGTTTCCTTTTAGGACAAGATGCCCAGAATTAACTCTCTGGGCTACTCTACAAAACCATTTCATTTAATAGAGAAATTTACTTTTTCCTTATGGTATATGGTTTGTGAAATAGCTGTCTATTTTGGAACTAAATAACATGTTTCATGAAAGCTTTTGAGGAAGAAAAGTTTGGTTTCTTATGGTCTTGCAGCTGTCTAAGGAACTATTACAGATTATGAACTCTTTGTGCATTTTGTGACAGCTGGCAACATTGCTCCTTGCTCAACTGTGTATGGAAAAACAGACATTAAAAAGAAAAAAAAAAGAGTATGTTTTCCATGAGCGTGCCTGGGTGTGCTAACGCTACTGCTGTAAATGATAAAACTGCCCTTGGATGCAGTGTGGGTGAAGGGTTTTGAAGTGGAAGTAGAATTTTTTGTTGCTTGTTCCTTCTGTGAGTAGAAAACAACAGAATTTGAATGTCTTTATCTCCCTCTTTGTTCAGTAACTCATAGCTCACTGTAACTGAGATAGGAAGAATGTAAGTATAGAGCAGTGGAACATACTAGACAGTGAGATTTGCTCATCCTAAAGAATCAAAACAATGTAGTGAATATATAATCACCCAGGATATTTAGTATGCATAATGAGAGAACATTAGTATTACCGTTTATAAAATGTTGTAACATCTTTCTAAGCTCTTCATATATGGATGGATTTGATGTATGGCTGAGAATGAAATGTTTTAGAAAGGAAACTTTCCCATTGGGTTTCTTTTTTTTCCCCGGTTACTGATAACTGTTCTCTTCTATTGTTTTTACAAATGACATATGTACAGTAATTTCTAGAAGGAGGGATAGCAGCTACCAAGGAAGCAGCCTGATTAAGAGACTAAGGAAATATTTTGGACCATGACATGAAGAATAAACATCACAGATCAAATCTGTAGTAAGTAGTTAACTCTGATCTGCAGAAAAAGGATGAAGAAAACAATATCTGGCTTACTCATGGATTTACCTGTGGCACAAGCAGTGGTGTGAACACCCGTTTATTTCCAGGCATCAGTGCTTGGCTGGAGTGAAAAAAATTTACTAAACCGTGTTCAAAGATTTTTGTTTAACCCGTGTTTCTTTTGCAAACCAGGGTCCTACTGTTTAATCATAAAATTGTTCAGTACTCAGTCCTTATATCCAAGAACAACAAGAAAAATAGATGATTTTCCTGTACAGTTGATTTTGTTCCAGTGAGTTCCAGTAATTAAATATGGTGCTTATTTGAGCCAAGTCTTTGCTAGTGGTTATGCAGCTGCCTCATAATTCGTCATGTCTGAAGCTCCATCCAGAGTTAGCCACATCTCTGATCAGTGTCCCTGCTTATCCCCTTTGACCCATCCAACTACACTTGCCTGCTTGAGATCATGTCTGCTCTGGCTGCTATGCCTCTGTCTTCTCCTGATTTCTCTTCTACCTCCCTATTTATTCCTCTCCAGTTCCTTCCTCCTTTTCTGTGGGGTTTTGTGCCTCTGATTTCTTCCTCTTGTGTGTTTTTTCTAAGTTGTCCTTCATGTTTAGAAGGATCTCCCCATAAGTTAGCAAAGGCACTTCAAAACCCTTCTTCAGCCTCTGATATTTCTACTTTGTCAGGAAGTCTATGGAAGTATTGAAAGCAAGTAAGTATACAGATAATGTGCTGAAATGATTGATCATATTATTAACTAATCTTAGTTTTTGTGATTGGTTTTTTTTTTTTTTTGTAATATTATCTATTTGTCCATATTTGGGGGTAGCAACTGTATACTTTGTATTTGTTTGGTTAGCAACTGGAGCCTCTCATTTTAGACCATGTCCTAAGTAATACAAATAATTATTAATAATATTTTTTTTATATATTATGGTGTTGATTAGAGGCAACAGGAGTTACAAATCCTAGGGTATCACATAAATTACATAGAATGGAGAAATTTATTTTCACCCATGCAGAAATTCAGTACATGCTGAACACTTTCTGTATTCCACATGACTTTAAGCTTTTATTTATGTTATCTCTCATTGGATACTCTGCTTTTCCTCCACCCTTATACTCTGTACAGTTGGTGGATACTCTTGCGGGGGCACAGTGTATTGCTTTCAGGTTTTTTACTAATGGCTTTCACTTTCCTTTCAAGTGTTTTTATTCACTGTCTTAAATCTACCTCTGTTTTTCCTTAAGCCTCTTAACAAAATGTCTGCACTAGTCTTATTAAATTTGTAAGCCAGTTGGAGAATGAACTTTGCCAGATCTTCCTAACTGATTTATAGAACTGAAATCTCCCCATTCTCTAGGGCATACACTCTGATTTTTTTATGTAGAATAACCGTATTTACATTGTTCTTTCTTACTTCTGGCCAAGGAATTCTCTTATTCTCCCAAATGGAGCGCTATGAATGCTAGATCACAGTGTATCTTTTTCAGTTGGCTGGCCTTTTCGAGATCGAGATGTTCCTAATCACAAGGGTTTTATGAATGATTAACAAACAACGCATCTGTCCTTTGGACTCCTTTGACTGACAAATGCTCTACTAAATCCATCTTTGTTTCCTCTATCTGCACAAGATTATTCCCATTGAAGTTTCTGTATTTTTCTCATCTACTTAATTTCAGGAAAAATGGAATGTGAAAGGAAGTGAAATTTGGACTAAATTTACATTAGCCTAACAGTTCTGTTGTTAGAAATGACATAATAGAGAGCAGTATTCTTCAAGGAAGCAAAGTAATTTTTGATCCAGAAACATGGGCTATTGAAGACAGGAGCAGCAGTGGTGCTGAAGGAGAGGCTGAAACTGTAACCGAATGAGAAAAGCATTTTATGAGTAAATCCAGTCTAGTGGACTACTGAGTTCCTACTTTATTAAACCTGAACACAGGCAGGCTCTTTTTGGGCTTTAGTGATCTTTAAATCTCCTTTGTCCCATTCTCTCTTTTGTAAAGGGATAATGATAATAAAATTACTTTATTCCAGAAGAAAAGATCTACCACAAAAATCCTGAGCCTTTTTTACCTGTGAAATTGAGATTTTGGCATTTTATCCACCTCCAGTACCAGTGGAAAGAGGGGAAAAAGAAGAAATAGGATAAAGGAAGTGTCGGCAAGGTGGAGAAGGCAGTGAAAGAAGACAGAGATGCTGAGTGCAGAGAAGTAGGGGGCCAAGTTCTATGTTAGTGGTTATTTTCACTGGGTAAGAAATGCAGTGTACAGTGTCACTACTGTTTATATTGCTGCAGAATGCTGATGCTTGAGCTGAAACCTGTTTAAGTATCATACCTGTAGTAGGTATGAGAAGAAACAGAAAAAGTGTCTGTTGTGGTTTAAGCTCAGTCAGCCAGTAACTCAGAACCACGCAGCTGTTCCCTCACTGCCCCCGGCTTCCTCCCCCCCCCCCCCCCACCTGCACTCCTGGAGGGATGGGGAGGAGAATCGAAAGAATGTAACTCCCATGGGTTGAGATAAGAACAGTCCAGTAGCTAAGGTACAACACAAACCACTACTGCCACCACCAATAATAATAACAATGATAAGGGAAATAACAAGGGAAGAGAATACAACTGCTCACCACCCACTGACCGATACCCAACCCAACCCCACCCCAGCAGTGATCTCACCCTTCCAGGTAACTGCCCCCAGTTTATATCGTGGGCATGATGTGCTGTGTTATGGAATACCTCTTTGGTCAGTTTGGGTCAGGTGTTCTGTCTCTGCTTCCTCCCGGCTTCCCCTCCTCCCTGGCAGAGCATGAGGCTCAGAAAGTCCTTGGTCAGACCAAACATTCTAAGCAGTAACTGAAAACATCGGTGTTATCAGCACAGTTCCCAGGCCGAAAGTCAAAAACACCGTGCTGCAGCAGCTACTAAGCAGGAGAAAAATGACTGCTACTGCTGAACCCATGGCACCATGCTACCTGGAACAGAACTTACTACATAAGGTACTGCATTACCACAAACTCCTAAATTCGATACCAAATAATGCATTTTGGTTGCTTAATGAAGAATGCAAATTTAGCATCACAAATACTGGTCGTTTTGTCAGGCCTAGCTTGCTGCCAGTGCTGAAGGGTGTGGCATAATACTTTATCCAAACAATTCTCCTACTGAGTTAGAAAATATAATAAACTTTTTATGAAAACACAGATCAGTGCTCATGATGTTTCAGACCAACATGAGTAAACACTCTAAATTATTAAACCAATAAAATTACAGAAGAAATCAGTGTCTTACACTAAGGACTGTGTCACTGGCAGCCCACACTGCTTGCTTGCATTCAAGATTAACTTTTCTTCATCCAATAACTACCATGTTCCTCATAGGTATTCTCATGCCACTAATCTACCCTTAACAGGAGCAAACTCAAACACCTTTACTCACGAGGGGAGGTATTGGATCAGCATGTCCCATCACCCCTTTTTCCTAGCTCAGAATTCCCAGAGTAGTATCATGCTAAAACTGATGGTAGGATTGAAGTATAATTCTTTCTAGGTACGTATAAGTGCCAAAACGTGTGCTTCTTCTTCCATTATTTTACTGTGTATGTTGTGGTAACATTGCTTTCAAATTTTAAATGTCTATGTCATATTTTAAAAACCCAGTTTTTATCTAGTCCAAGTAGTAGACAGTGTCCTGAAAATTTATTGGAGGCCTGTAATTTAGTTCATACCTGACTCAGATAACCAGATGGTTCGAAGTGAAAGTTAAAAATATGAGTAGAGAATTCTAATGTTTGTATTGGTGTTCCTAGTGAAGCTGTGTAACATGAAGTGTACAATCTAAACAGATCTCTCATGTCAAAAGTACTACATTAGTTGTCCCATGTGCATTAATTCAGAGAAGAAGAATGTCTGAAATGTATATCACTGAAATGTATATCACTGCAGTCCAGCCTGAGAATCATTTCATTAATGAAAAAGGAATCACAATTTTCTTGACTCTGTAATCCACTGAGAGTAGTACTGGAAGTGTAAGTTGCATGTCCCAGCAAAAAGGCCATTTTGTTGTCATAGCCAGGTGAAAAACAAAGATTGAGTCCAAGTTCCAATCTGTTGTGGCTAGGTATGGAGCCATTGACTTTACTCCAGGACTTACTAGCTTATATTCACTGAGGAGCTGAGTCTGTGTGGAGCTCCAGAAAGTGATTTCAGACAGTGTGACGCAAAGAAGCTATGAAAATTGTGACAGGCACAATGACCTGGTATCAGAGGTGGTGTCTCTCCATGTGTTACTGCTGTGGTTTAACCCCAGCTGGCAACTTAACACCACACAGCCACTCATTCACTGCTCCCACCTAGCGGGATAGGGGTAAGAATTGGAAGATTAAAATTGAGATAAATCATTGGTCGAGATAAAGACAGTTTAATGGCACAGAAAAGGAAAACAATGACAATAATAATAGAATTAAAGTATGCAAAGCAAATGATGCACAATGCAATTGCTGACCACTTACCAACTGATGCCCAGCCAGTTCCTGAGCAGTGGCCTGTGGCCAGCTTTGTGTGCTGAGCATGATGCCACATGGTATGCAATATCACTTTGGGTATACGGGATCAGCTGTTCTGGCTGTGTTCCCTTCCAGCTTCTTGTGCCCCTGCAGCCTCCTCACTGGCAGGGCATGAGAAGCTGGGAAGTCCTTGACTTAAGTTTAGAAACAGCTGAAAACATCAGTGTATTATCAACATTATTTTCATACTAAATCCAAAACACAGCAGTGCACCAGCTAGTAGGAAGAAAATTAACTCTATCCCAGCTGAACAGTTATACAGACTCACTGGGGAAGAGGCTTGAGCCACTGCTTTTTGTTTCAAGTCAGTAGGGTTAGTGGAAGAGCTTTGTTCTTCCTCTTTTGATTTCATTTGACTGTCTCCAGTACAGCTTAAACCCTTTCGCTTTCTGGCCATGGTTCAATGATGTCCAGCTATTTGTATGGCTGTGTGGGGATATCTGAAGTGTATGAGGGCACAGTTGATAGAGCGGTTGAGAAAGCTGAAATGTATTAACTTGTATATTCCTGACTTTTTCCTTGAGATTGGGTTTGGGTTTGGTTTTTTGTTGGTGGTGGTTTTTTTCTTTTTTAAAATGTTTATTACTTTTCTGACTTTATTAAGTTTTTATTCAATTGTTCCAAATTATACTTTAAGGTTCTGGAATTTGGTTTTGTTATAGTTTTGTATCTGCTAATCCAAAAATAATGAATGCTTCACAAGAGACACAACTGTAACTTTGTTCTTTTACCACTACTAGGTTTAGCTAAGCATATACAGTACAGTCATGAATAGCTTCCAACCATCTGAGAAGTGCTTACCTGTCAGAACTTTTGCAACTGCATGGGCTTTTGCCACGTTTCATCCAGGAACACCAGGATTGAATTTGTACTATACTGATGTTTATACATTTGGAAGCTTCCAGCAAAACAGTTGTATATGATACTTGGAACCAAATTTGGGATGGTTATGGGCATGATTGGGTTAGAGCTTCTAATTTTGCATCTCTGAACAGTAGTATTACCTAGGGCCTATAGAGTGCATGCAGATAATTTGGCTTTCAAAATTTCTGTTGAAACTGAAGCTTGAAATATTTTTCTGCCTTTGTTATAAGACTCAAGAGTGTTTTGGTATGTGTCCTCAGGTGTGAATGACCTCTCCATGTTGGTGCACATTGTCCATGGGGCAGTGAACTGACATTCTGACAGGTTAGAAATGGTTTGTTCTAGGACACTTGTTGTCAAGGACAATTCTGGAAAAAAGAGCTTGATTTTTAACAGCTTTAGTTGAAGTCTTTTGTAAGCTTCACAATGAACTTCCTCCAGAGTTGTTTTTGGTTGTGTGTGGCTAAGAGGTCAGCAGCATTAGAATAAATTGGGTACCAGTATCCTTAATGATAAGGCCTCAAATGGGATACAACGTGTGCACAAGTCAGTCATTTCAGGTGCACAAAAAATGCACCTTGATCACCACAGACATGTTGACATAAAATCATAGAATCATAGAATAGTTAGGGTTGGAAAAGACCTTAAGATCATCTAGTTCCAACCCCCTTGCCATAGGCAGGGACACCTCCCACTCATTCTGTCAAGTAAAATGTCATTGTGATTGATTCTCCTTGTAGGAGTTTTGGTACTTCGTACAGTCATTGAAATACTAGTGTTTGACTCGCTTTGCAACATGTGGGAAGGTATCATGTATACGTTGACAATTTTTGCTTTAATTTGATCTCAGCCTGATTATCAAGATGCTATTGCAGCATGCAAGATATCTTGAAAACTCTCCAGAGTTTTCTCTTGCTGGAGACTCTGGGAAGCAGTGAAACAGTTCTGCTAGTTGGGACTATATTTCAGTGTCTTAAGAAGAGCCCACTAGCCACTGTAGTAGTATGAGTTTTGCCTTTCCTCTCTACAGCGTTCTTAGCGGTAGTCTAAGTGCTTGATATTTTATTCTTCTCAAAACCCAAAATCTGTTCAGTGCTTTCTCCAGAGAAGAATGTTTGGAGGTGTGATGACAGTTGCAGGTGGTACATTGTAAGTACATAAGCTTGAGGATTTTAATAGGTTTGGTATTACTAGATTTGAGGATATTGCATCTTGCTTTGTGTTGTTTTGAAGGTACTATAAGTTCAGATTTCTGTATTAACATCATCATGTGAGGCAGAATTTATGATCGCCACATTTTTCCAAATGCTGCTTTTGATTTTTTTTCCAGTTTCTTTTTGCATGAACTAATTAAGTGAAACAACTTTGGTCTGTTAGTCTAATCTATACCTTTGAATACCTATAAATCCAGCCATAGGGAATATGGCCATTATTTTATGACCCTTTGGTGTGGTTTTGGTATGACAGACTAGAAGAGCACAGCTCAGTAGAAGAGGGCACCTTGCTTTCTTCTTTGATCTGTCAGGATCTTAATTCTGGTGATTTCCACTCTGAAGCGTAGATGAAGATTATATCCTCTATCTGTTCATAGTGATTACTAGATGGTACAGTGCTAGCTCTCTGCTTGATTGTCTTAAGTCTTGCATGCATTTTATAGGATATGGTCTACAAACCCTAAACAGCTCACCAATCAATATGAATTTTCTTTCCTTTTCCCCACTGTGGTGGTTCCCCATATTCCCACTGATGTCAAGAGCCGAAGCAGTAAATGTCCCATTTCTGAAAAACTGGAAACTTGGCCAGTATGCCTTGAGAGACTTAAAGAGATAGACATAATCTGAGTTAGGCTATATTTGAGATTCAATTACATATTAGTCCATAGAAAGGGAGAATAGTATTAAGTGACTCAGTGGAGTTACTATGATAAAAAAGGTGTGAGATCAGTAATCAATCGGGAATTCAACCAGTCATGATATGTGTACATAGGAACTAGTTAAAAATAATTTATTTATTCTTTCCTGTAAAGCACTTTAATAACCAGCTTCTATGAAGTGACATTTGTGCATTTTGGCCAGTAATTTCCACAGGTAGATGCTTAGCTGCTTCTTTTCTGCTGCTTGGAGATTTGGAGTGTATTAACTTCATGAACTTCATGGAAATATTATTGCTTTTTAGAGGGATTATTCAATTACCCACTTCAGGCAAAATGCAATAAATCTTGTGTTACACTAAAGCCAAGCATTAATCAGCAGTCCGTGCAAGCATGAAGGCTCTGGTCTTCTGAATGTCCAGCAGGCTTAAGACAATATTCCTTGTCTTCATTTCGTTGCTCAGAGGTATAGGTGATCAATTCTTACTGTTCTGCAGCATTTTTTGCTTCCTAACCTCTGTCTTGATTTTCTGAATTTGTTGTAACCCTGAAGTTGTCCTTATGCATTCTGATAGTTAAAATTCTGTTCCCCTTTTAAGCAAGTTCTGTATAAATATACAGAGAAAGGCAAAATATTTCCTATTTTCCCCTTAACTCCTGTACTTTGAAAATTTTTAGGAGCCATTTTCAATATTTTTTTAAAAATATTTTTGTACGAATATTGTTCTCTGTTTGAATACTGTAGTTTTCACTAGTGGCAAAAATTTATGAAACTCAACTTTGGTCCTCTCCAGTAACCATAAAAACACATAAAAAGCTGCCATTTGTTAAATTTTTATTTCAACATATTTTCAACTTAAATGTCAACTTACCATTTATGGTTTGCTTGTTAATGCATGGCGAATGTGTTCTATCTGGAAAGGGAGAATGACTATTTAGAAAAGCAAGAATAAGAAAGCTGTTTTCTAAAATAAGTCTTCGTGTGAGAAGGTTTATTTGTTTTTTTTTTTTTTTTTCATATTTTAATGGATTTTGCACAGCCAAGAAAACTCCTGGCAGTTACACTGAAATGGCTTGTTCCTCCTCAGTGTTTGTGTGGTGAAGAATTGCTTGCAAAGTCAGTGCAAGCGACTTTTTATTTATTTATACTGGTTATCTTACAGACTGGAAAGATCCCATTACATTATATCATTGCAGTCTGATGAATGTCAACAGTAATGTGAAGCTAAGAAAATGTTTTTCAAGGATGTAAATTAAAGCCTTCTTGGTGATGATAAAATAGAAATATTCACACTGCAAGAAGAAATTAGGGCATATTTCATTGGTTAACATATCTTTTCTTGGTCTTGTAATCCAGGCACTTTTATTGACTTTTCAGTAGATGGTGCCAGAGTCAAAGTAACCTCTCTTCACTCACTGAAAGACTATTTTATGTTTGCTAGTGGTGTTAAAATGTAATTAAAAATGCTGTTAGTGGACATACACAAGGAAGAGGTTTTGTGTCAGAAAGCTCTTTTGGTGAATTTCAAGGTACTTGGTTTAATCTTTAAACCCTTGATATAAGCTTAGAAAGCGAAGAGCTGGTATGTAACAATTTTGAAATAAGCTGGCGCTGAATCTGCTTTGCCTGATAGCTCCAGATTTTGCATGAGAGGGCAGACCTGCAGGAAAGAGAAGGAAATACAAATCATAAAACACAAAACTGATTGTGAAACAAAACACCACACAGAGATAACACTTCCAAAGCCCCCTTAGCTTTGAACATTTCACAGTATTCTTGTGGCAGCTATTAATATTTATTATTTCTACTACTCACACATCTTTGCCCTAGTTTGTTGAAACATTTCTGTGCCTTGGAAGAGGAAAGAGAGATTAGCAGCTCTGTTTCTTGAGGTAAAAATTGAAAGTCCCCTAATTAGCAAAAAGAGCTGAGGCCTTTGTATTTGATGTTTCCATTTTACTCAACAACACATTAAATATTATACTTGCAAAACAATGGCATATTTTATTTCCTGGTTCACAAAAATGTGTGAGATTTGGAATGATGCTTTTTGAAAATAGTATGTGAGGGTTAAAGAGTGCAGGAAAGATAGAAATCTCAATGTAAGAGAACAGGAGATTTGAGAACAGCAACATCACACGCTTCAGAGGCTTAAGGTGAGAATTGAGAACAATTAATAACATTAGTCAAAGTCATGTTCCCTGAAGTATTGCTGTGGATTTCCAAAATAAATTTTTCAACTAATTTAGTAATGTTTAACTGAGGGGGAAAAAAATCCAAAAAGATTAAAAAATTTATTTTTGTCAGGAATATGACAATATAAGATGTAGGAGACATTTAAACATGCATTTCTTTATCTGAGTTTGTCTCCCAGTCTTCTCAACAGATAGCTGGTTCCTGTGGGTTCTGAAGCTGCCCAGATCTATCTCAAGGCAGATGTTTCAAACTCATCTACTAGTTTGTATCTGGCTTTGCTTGGCTTTTGGGACATCTGGAGTCCTCAGGATGAGACCTACAGTTCAGAACCCCTGAAATGGCATCATCCCTAATGATGGAGCCAGGCCCAGTTCCTCCAGAGGAAATAAATTCCCAGCTTTGAGAAATTTCACTTACTATTGTCCCTGAAGTCTCTCAGAGATATCCTCTGGCAAGGTTTCTAACCAGCTCTCATTGGAAACATTCCTACAAATATAGTCTACTATTCTGAACCTCCTGCTTTTCATCCATATGTTGTCTTTGCTCCTGGTCTAATTTTGAAATTTCTTTTGCTATTTATTTGCTTCTGTCCCTAGATGACATTCAGCTCATCATTCCAGCTCACTCTGTATTAGGGTGAAGATCCTAACCAAAATATAGGTCTGGATGCAGTGGTACAGATAGACCAGTTCTCACTGAATTTGTCATGCTGCATTGCATCCAGATGATGATCATCCATTTGCTTTGGTAAAAGGAAGTTTCAACTTTTTTGTTTGCTAGCTGTGTTAAGGCAAAAGGATTTTTTAAACTGTAACACCAATTGAGGGAAGATCAGGTAGCTACCTAGGTTTTTTTTCTACATTAAAAGGTCAGTACTTTTGTGGAGGAGTGTAAACATTAAACATTTTTAGCGCTCAGATGCCTGCCAGGCTTTTCTCAGAGGGAGAGAATACAATGTGATGGCTAGGTCAGCAACATCACTTCATCATGTTGGCTTTCTGCTGTGCTTGTGATTACGGAATGTCTATTTGTATAAGCTTGATTGGTAAGCCTGCAGACTTCAGCTTTCCAGTATTTGGGCTGAGTTAATGTAAGGCAGGACAAGCAGTCGAAGACCATCAAACTTGCTATAGCTTCAGTCCTGTTCAGGCACAGCTGTGCTACCAAATATTGTTTCAGTGTAGTAGCTTCAAGTCCGGTGATGTTTGCTGTACAGTATCTCATCTGTCACCTCTGTGGTAATGATCATTTCAGAAACTATGAAATCTTGCCATATTCCAGTGCTATATACTGCCTTCAGGATGGGAGAAAGGATATGGATTGCTGGCTATGATCCAGTTTTTATCTCGAACAGACAACATTGTTTTGTTATCCACTTTGAAATGCAGTTAAGTGACTGGCCTAGTTTATTATACATTGCAATGGAAATTTCAGTCTGGGAATTGACTGACAAAATGTGTGACTAAGTCAATATTCTGAAAGCAGTAAACTATGTGAACCATTTTCATCGTAACTTGTATATGTTGTGTTGTGTGTGGTTCCCTCTAGAAGTATTACTCAAATAGCCAGTCAGGAGCTATTCACAGCTCACAGCTTCACAGCTGTTTGATCAAGTGAATTGAAGCTGTATGCATTACTGCATATAGAACCTGTATGTCAATGTAAGGACTTAGAGAGGTGTATACAACTACTGAAATTTTTTGGTATCTTTCTAGTCAGCCTCTAACACACTAAGGCAATTCATTCATCCCTCCAGGCATGTATGTAGATGCCTAGAAAAAGTTAACACTTTTTGTTAATTTGCTAAGTTTACCACGGTTACATAACATTAGTTGGTGACAGGTAGAATCAGCTTTGTCCAATAAAACACTGTTTTTGACTGATTACAGCGGCACATTTTTAAACCTTCCTGCAGCTTAGTAGAGTGTGAAAAGTACAGTATGCTTTAATAATAATAATGACATTTTATGTACAGCTTCCTACCCTTAAATAACTCCACACTTTGCTAACAGAAGTAGTAACATGAGGAGGAAAGTGATTAATCCAAGACTTTTGTTCATCAGCTAAGCAGCAGTTCCTGGACTAGAACTCCCTCTCCCAAACCAAATCCCTTTTAGTTACCCACAAGGCAGTTGCTGCTCCAGCCATAACCAGGTAGATGTATAAGAATTTATAAATAAAATATCCGTATGCTAATGGATATGCACTGATCAGATCATTTCCCTGTCTGAAGGGATTTGGATACAGGACTCTGTGTGATTTCTTCACATCTCTGTGTTCAGGCTGTGTTTCCATTCTTGCAGAACATTCAGAAAAAAGGGAGAACGATGCCCTCAGCATACATGTATAGCACTGTACAAAGTAATACTAAGATAATTAAACAAATCAAGCAAATACTGTATTGCAGACTTCAGAGTCAATGACAGTCCAAATTACACAGAAAGGTAATCTCTCTACAGTGCACAGTAAGTTGCAGTAATGTAGCAATATGGCTACTCAAAGACATTTAGTTCAGGGATGGATTAGCATGGTCAGTTCCTGAGAGTCCAGAAAAGCTTTAACTGGAAAAGATCACCCAGGTCACCAGCTGCAGTCTCTTCAATCACTGGAAACCACTCAGGAGCTGAATTATTTCTAACATCCTCAAGCAAAATTTAAACAGTAGTGAAAGGTCAGCAGCCAAACCTATTCTCAGTCCTAGCAGGAAACAGAGCAACCCAGATGACTCTGTGCATTTCATCTTGAGCTGTGGCATGTGACATGGTATATTCTTCATTGTTTTGTGAATAAAATCGGTTGGGCTAGATAAAAGTGACTGAAGAGCCATAATCACCTAAAACCCTTTTAGTCTCCTAGGCCTGGAACCTTTGTCGCTGTAATAGTCTAATGGAAAATATTTGAGGACTGGTTAATTTTATGGCTCTTGTAAGTGAAGATGAAAGAAATTTTTAATAATATGTTCCTGCTGTTGTCCAGCACATTGCTGCCTGTATGAATGCATGTGGAGTCCTCTCTGTAGACAGTGGAGGTAACTTAGTGCAATGGGATGGGAAAGAGGGTGTCATTCGTTATAATTCAATTGTCACAGAATGCCTGAGGTTATTCCAGCAGACACTGTACAGCTTCAAGATCTGAAAGCACTTTGGTGATGTGAAACATGCAGTTGCTAAATGCTGGATTTGATTTGTTTATTGGAAGCTCAGAATAGAGGATAACTTTAAAAGGGGTGTTAATTCTTTAGCTAGGAACAGTTGCCATTTCACCAGAGGCACATGTGTGTAGGATTAGCTCCTCTCCTAAGCCTTTGAAGCTGATCTGTAATATAAAAGTAAAATTTTGTAATATGCAGGATCTGTGCTGACCTCCCATATGAGGGGTAAGACTTGGCAGTGACCATGTGGGTGGTAGAGTGGAAATTTCAATAAAGTATGGGTGGGAGCTCCTCTAATAATTTACATTTATACTGGCTCTAGTTGCAGGAAGTTGTCTTATTGGCAAGGTTGATGCACAATGCATGACTTGTTCCTGCTTGTTTGTTTGTGTAACCTTATTTTGGGCATCTAAAAGTAACAGCTCTTCTTAATAGAGTATGACTTCAAGTAGGGCTGGTATGAAGCAGACTGGGATGAAAGTTTATCTTACTATCGGTGTCACTGCCATGATCATTCACTTTGTAGTCCTAGCTGGTTTTGGAGACATGGAACCAATATTTAGGCCATGTTAGAGATGGCAGTGTAGCACATGCTCATCAGGATGTGTACACACCACGGTGGAGCAAAGAGTCATCTATGAAACACTGAGAACAGGTTCACAGTGCTGACAGATGAAAAGAAGTCCTGGTTTCCTGTGCGTACATTGCTGCTTCGAAAACCAGCGTTCCTTAGCTGTCATTACAAAATCTTACGGGGGAAGCATTGCTTTGAAAGATGCAATCCACAGATATTCAATGTGGGCTCAATATTCCTCACATAACAATAAAGTTGCAGATGGAGTATTTCCACTTGTTATTATTCACAGAGAAAATGGGGGAGGAAAAAATAATCTTTAAGGGAGAAGTATCTTTATATGAGATTTTTAAAAAAAAAAGTTTACTTTCCTTTGTCTTATCCAGATTTCCATCTCCTCAAGTACATATACAGGTGTAGTCAAACTTACTCTGACTAACTTTGAACCTGTTTGACTATTATAAGTGTGAAATTGTAATGGCACAAGTTATATTAATGCTTTGCACAGGAGATTCTTGTGTGAGAGAAAAATCAGATGCATATATGAGGTGAAAATGGAACCAGTTGAAAAAGATTGGAAAGAAATGAGGGAGACAGAATAACAATAATATTCTGTGTGTAGCAAAACACAGAAGTTCAGTTATCTTGACCATTTTCTAGTCTAGCATTTGTGACTACATCACAAAATATCTCAAAAAAGCTATTTAAAAGATAACTGAATTACTCTTAATAGAAATATCATAGTGAAGGCTTTTAATGTAGAGTCAGCAAAATGTTGTAAACTTGAGCTTGACTGAGAAACATACAAATCAGACCTTAAGACTATCAAAACTATGGAAAAGTCACAAGCTTTTTCCAGTCTTGTTACAATAGAAATAAAAACTTTGTATGTAAACCAAGAAAAAGCTGAATTTCACTATATTCTGAAGAATAGATCTATCTCCTTTTGTCCATCTATTTAAACATAAACACACTTTGTGCTGAAGTTATATATGCAGAAAGAAGTATTTAAAATTTCAGATGACCTTTAGGTTGTTGGATATCTTCATACTGTTTAATTTTGCAGGTCATGTCTATCTGGTGTTTTTTTTTAAATTATTAAACTCATTGCATCTGAGAAAGGCTCCTGCATGCTCTCACAAATCCACATTTCCCACAATTTTTGCAACTTGGCTTTTGAATGGTTCTGGTACTACACACATTTTGAAATGCATCTATTATCCGGAAACCTAAGTCAATTGCTCTTTTCTTTCTGCTCCTTAGAAGCTTTTTTGAAGATTAGCCTTGATGATGGTTTAAGCTACATTTTAATTATCGCATTGCTAGTACATGCTTTGAGTGTTTCCCCGCCAGCATAGTTGCACTTAGGTTTTGCAAGCTGCCATGGAGCAAGGCTTTTGGAAGCCCTCAAAACCATTATTGCTTTGTAAAACGTCAGATGTTCTGTAAAATTACTGAGAAAGGAAAAAAGAGAATCAACTAATGTTTAAAGATGGGCAAAAATAAGAATACACAAATCAATACTTTGAGTCTAATATTTTTCTTCATGTAAACAAAAATAATTGGGAAACATGCAAATGAACAGCTAATTTTTATTTCTTTTTTGTTTTTTTAATATCTGAAGGAAATACCCAGTAGCCCTCAGACATAGACAAGGATGACCCTTGAGCATCTCACTTGCTTAGGGCATAGTTCTGAGACTTAGACAAGTCCAAGGTAGCCTTCTGCAGAGCCTGCTGCAAGCAGAAAAATTGTATTTTTAGCATAGCAACCACATTTTGCTGGAAAGTCCTGGCATTTTTAAGCTTTCCAAATACAGAATTGTAAGGAAAAGGGAGAACATGCAGAGAGCTGGCTTCCAGGCAGAAGACAGGGATGTGACTAAAAATGTTTTTCTTTTTTCTCCTTCTCTCCAAAATGTAGCATGAAGCGAGGGCAGTGACTGTGATAATAAAGGCAAATGATAAATGAAAGAAGGGACGCCTCAACATAATCTAGATTAACAGGAAAATTTTAAATGGACAATTTAACATGAGAGTCTGCATGGAATTATTTTTCGTTAAACAATCAAAGCCTGTGATAATGCAAATGAAATCCATTTTTAGCTGCAGGAAGTTTTGAGAATTTCAGAGGAATAAAAAATATGAGAATAATAATATCATGATGGTAATTCACAGTAATTATAGAAAAGCATAATTACACAACACAAGCACTAATCAAAGCTCGGAAGAGTACTTTGGCAATCATCAGGATTTCAGAGCTATTAGCATTTACTTTTGTCATTGGGCATCACACAACAAGCATTATTAATTTCATGTCAATCTAGAGCATGATTTCCTTTATCAAATATCAGTTCATAATAACTAGCCACAAAGATTATCTTATCTGATATTGACTTTCGTGAAGTGTTTCAGGAAGAAAGCTTTACTGGTGATTGCTTTGGAAGTAGCAACGTTGTCCTTGATGTTAGTTCTGTTTCTCAGGGTTTGGGACTATCCTGTATGTGTACAAATTCCATCAATTTATTTGCATCTACTGGCCTAAAAAAGTTTCAGAGCATTGTCCATGCTTTCCCTGTTGATATTTTATACAGGTAATTTTCTGAGCGTCATACCTCTGTGTTAATAAAGTGTTATTGAACTACGCATGCATTTTGTGCTGCTGTGGTACATACATATCTCATCATTTGTGCTCACTCTAACTTCTAACATGATGTACAGCTAGTTCTAAATTATTCTATGTATAGAATTTGTCTCATTTATTCTTTTTGTGCTTCCCTGCTGAACAGGGGTGCTTTTACTCAAACCTGCTCTGACTGCCTAGCATGAGGAAGAGAACATTTTCAGTTCATATCGTACAGGGATGGAGGTGAAGGGAACATTTGAGTAATTCAAAGTTGAATTTAAGAAAGAAGAATATGGAACTGGAAAAGTCATGGTGTGCTTGTGGAGAAGAGATAATCAATCATTATGAGAGAATATGGTTTTCAAAAAAACTGGAGACAAATAAAGGTACAAATAAACAGTTGAAATCAAGAAGTTTGAAACTGTGGTTTGGAGAAAGGATATCCTCTAGTGAATAAAGCCATGAACAACATAGGTTTTTCCCTAGTAAAGAATTGAAATTAACTAAAGCACAGACAACTACAGCATAATTATTTATGCTGGTTTTAAATATAAATATTTAGAATACACATAATGTTCTCTTAAGTTCACTAGACGAAAAGCTGTATCTGGTACAATAAAAAACAAAAGCAGGTCTTTAAACATGAAATGTGACTATGGGCTTTCATGGTTCTTTTCATAACCCTCTTTATGCATTTATTTTTTTTTAATTGAATCTTTTACTGACGTTTACAGACTTAAAAAAATCTATACCATATGTATAGCTTTTAAGGGGAAGGGTTGTGTATAGAAGATGACACTGGCTTATAAGTAAAAGTGTATTTCAATTTGTTGTTCAATAAAGCAAGATGCAACTTACCAACATGCAGGTGGGGTCATTTCATAGTGTCAGAAATACTGAGTATCTTTTCCTTTTCTCAGTTGTCTCGCTGTCTCAGTGCTTTTCTGTGGCTTGTGGCAGGATTGTTTTTCTGTTAGCAGCTTATTTTTTAACACACCATTCTGACATCTTGACAGTTCATGTGCTAAATCAAACTTTACTGTTACTGGCAGGCAGTTATTAGATGTATTGCACTTAATTAACTTTGCACCTAATTATAAGCGGTGCTGGTCGATTACAAAGAGCATAAATGTATTAGTGCCCTAGCTGTCACGTCATGAAAATGGCTGTTTGAACAAGTCAAGCAAAAGCAATTACCACATTGTGTGCATGTGAAGTAGCAGAGTGCAGAAAGAGCAATGAACTGTTTTACTGTTTGTGGGAATTTAATTTTGCACTTCGCATTTCAGGAGACCCAGATGAGCAAAGAGTACCAGGAAAGATTTTCTTTTGTTTATATAAATGCTTCAGGAGTGTTTCATGTATGTGAAGGGAAAACAAAAGTTGCATGATAAGAGCTGCTTGGGTTTTGTTAGCTATACACACTGTGTATCTGTAGATGAAAAAGCATGAGGATTACAGCATTAAGGAAGAAAAGTGGTCTAATGTGAGGTACATTCAAGAGATCATAAGCAAAACTTGTGATTCAGAATGACACTGTGCAACTATTACTTATACAGTAGCTGCCAAAATGAGAAGGAAAGCAGAATTTGGTCTAGTCTGTAGAGGGATATATTGTAAAGAGCAAATGTTAGCACTCAGCTGGTGTTCTGTGGCAATCTGGCTTGCGTTAGCACACGAAGGAGACATCTCTCCTGGAAAAGTAAGCAAGACATTCAGAACAATATTTAAAATTTCAGAAGTGGCTTTGTAAACAGAGTCTGTGTCAGAGAGATATTTCCTTCTGTATGAAGTATCGGTTCTGACCACAACATGTTCTCTTTTGTGTGGAAAAACGTAGAGTGTTACAGGTGGTTTAACTACTTCTTGTTGTGCATATAGCCATTGAGGGATGTTGTCTTCGTCTTACAAGAATCCCGTCTGAGGAGAAAACCCAAGAACTGTTAAATATTGTAATTTTTTTTCATTCCTTAAAGATTTCCTTTTTTCTGCTTAGCCGCAGAGTAGCCCCTGAATTAGCAATGTTTTGCAACTTAACTAAACAAAATGTTTTACTTTTCAAGAAAGCTTAGTCCCACTTTTAAGTATTCAGCAATGCATAGACAAACCAACTTAAGCCCAGTCGTAGGAATTTTATGGTCAACAAACTGTAATATTTGCTTTGTACAAGACAGTGCTTTGTGCAAAACAATACTGAGGTCACTCAAACCAGTTTCATAGATATTGGCCAAAAAATGTCAATAGAACTAGTACTTGACTTTGCTTGAGACAAATGGAGACAAAAAGAGGGAATCACAACATGGTGCTAAATTAGTGGCTGTAGGGCTTGTAGGATGTTATTTACAAGCTCTGAATAAAGAGAACTGTGAGGATGTATGTCAACCTTTCCCAGCCCAGAACAGCCATTCATTGTTATTCACTTTTAAACAGGCTGCCTGTTTTGTTTCTGATAACTCATGGAAAAGGTAGGTGGCCTTCAACAAAAGTTTTGGATGCATTTGCAGTTGTGCTTTCATGAAGAGGTCAGTTGACTTTTTTGTGTGGAACAGCATTAAATAGAAAGTGGGGAGATACTGTGTTTTCAAATACAACATTACATCACTGCTGAAAACATTGCTAAATGTATTAAGACCTTGGGTGACCAGCATTTTTTACCCTGTATAAAATAAAAGACATTGCTGTAGAAAAATAAAGCTGTGCAGGAATGTGTCCTGATGGAATGAGTCAGGGAGACAAACACTGTCGTTCAAGTAGCCTGTGCAAGAGCACTTCAGCCCTTTAGCCACTCCTTACTAGAAGAGTCAAGAGCTCAGCCCAAGAGAGATGTTAAACCAGTCAAGAGTTCATGTAAAGCTCTAATATTTCATTTTTTCCAGGGCAAAATATATGCCACTAAGCTTTTCATTGATGAGAAAATGCAGGGTGCAAGGAATTAATGTGAAATAATGTGGATTTGACTCTTCTCGCACACAGTGTGTTAAGATGTCACTTTCTTAATTAAATGCAACTGGAACCAGCAAATAATCTCTGAGTAATATTGAAAAAAATAACAGTAAATCTAAAGCTCCATGCATTTGAGAAAAATCAGGTAAAACAGCAATGAGAAATTATTCTAGCAGAATATGTCTGTATCTTATGTGCTTGATTTTTTTTCTGATGTTGATGGTCATAGAATAATAGAACCATTCAGGTTGGAAAAGACTCTTATGATCATCAAGTCCAACCTTTAACCCAGCACTGCCAAGTCCACCTCTAAATGATGTTGCTAAGTGCCACATCTAAACATCTTTTGAATACCTTCAGGGAAGGTGAATTGTCCTTGCTGCATGGTTGCTGCTTTGATGCAATTGCTATTAATTGCAATATTCAACCTGAATTGTCAGTTTGTGTGTGCATGTGCATATATATATGCACACACACATGTATGTGTGCTTTCTTATGTTGTATCATAAGCCTATGGGGGAGGAAATGGAGACACATGCAAAGATGCATATCACCACTTCTCAATTTTGGAAGAGGATATCATAACTTCTTTGTGCAGCACCCCTGTTTGGGGTGGGATGCAGGGGGTTTTATGTACAAAGGGCCAAGAGACTGCTAACTGGCTGTTGTATTAAGTGCTGATCATGTAGCAACAATTGCCCTATTTTATTCCTTTCCCCCCTGCCCTTGAGAATAGTGGAGAAAAGTCTGGGAAGTCAACTGTGGCAGCTGTTTTGCCCACTTGCAGAGTATTTCATTAGCCACTGTGGAGTCCTTAGCTTTTCCATACTTAACGATATTTGGACTAACAGAGCATATAGAACCGTAGAATCATAGAATAGTTAGGGTTGGAAAGGACCTTAAGATCATCTAGTTCCAACCCCCCTGCCATGGGCAGGGGCACCTCCCACTAAACCATGTCACCCAAGGCTATGTCCAACTTGGCCTTGAACACCGCCAGCGATGGAGCATTCACAGCTTCCCTGGGCAACCCATTCCAGTGCCTCACCACCCTTACAGTAAAGAACTTCTTCCTCTTATCCAATCTAAACTTCTCCTGTTTAAGTTTTAACCTGTTACCAATGGTCCTATCACTACAGTCCCTAATGAAGAGTCCCTCCCCAGCATCCCTATAGGCCCCCTTCAGATACTGCAAGGCTGCTATGAGGTCTCCACGCAGCCTTCTCTGCTCCAGGCAGAACAGCCCCAACTTTCTCATCCTATCTTCATACGGGAGGTGCTCCAGTCCCCTGATCATCCTCGTGGCCCTCCTCTGGACTTGTTCCAACAGTTCCATGTCCTTTTTATGTTGAGGACACCAGAACTGCACACAATATTTCAAGTGAGGTCTCACGAGAGCAGAGTAGAGGGGCAGGATCACCTCCCTCGACCTGCTGGTCACGCTCCTTTTGATGCAGCCCAGGATACGCTTGGCTTTCTGGGCTGTGAGTGCACGCTGCCGGCTCATGTTCGTTTTCTCTTTGACCAATGCCCCCAAGTCCTTCTCCGCAGGGCTGCTCAGAATCTCTTCTCTGCCCAACCTGTAGCTATGCCTGGGATTGCTCTGACCCAGGTGTAGGACCTTGCACTTGGCATGGTTAAACTTCATCAGGTTGGCATCAGCCCACCTCACAAGTGTGTCAAGGTCCCTCTGGATGGCATTCCTTCCCTCCAACGTATCAACTGAACCACACAGCTTGGTGTCATCAGCAAACTTGCTGAGGGCGCACTCAATCCCACTGTCCATGTCACCGACAAAGATGTTGAACAAGACCTGTCCCAACACCGATCCCTGGGGGACACCACTCATTACTGGTCTCCAGCTGGACATTGAAACATTGACCACAACTCTTTGCATGCGGCCATCCATCCAGTTCTTTATCCACTGAGTGGTCCACCTATCAAATTGATGTCTCTCCAATTTAGAGACAAGGATGTCATGTGAGACAGTGTCAAACACTGCACAAGTGCAGGTAGATGACATCAGCTGCTCTACCCCTGTCCATCAGTTCCATAGCCCCATCATAGAAGGCCAGCAAATTGGTCAGGCAGGATTTCCACTTAGTGGAGCCATGCTGGCTGTCACCAACCACCTTGTTGTTTTTCATAACTGAGCTGGTTATTCTTTTTATTCTGTAGATGAGGCATTTTTCAGTCATAACTTCTGAAGACCTATAGTTTTAGCACACTCTTAAGACAGCAGAGGCTTCTAAGATCCAAGGATGTTGTCTTGCCTAACTTTAACCTTTTTTGGAAGCTTCTAAATAAAAACTGAAAATTGCAGTGATATATGAAGGTATGGAAAAGCCCTGTTAGATTTTCCATCCAAGTCTGCTGTGTTCACTGAAATGCATTTTTTGTAGTTTGACTTTTACACTCTGTTGTAATGACTCTTTCCACCTGAGTGCATAGTACTATAGGCAGCTAATTGACTTTGACTTCTCTGCTGCTGTTCTCAGTGGGATAATGACAGTTGTAATTCTTGTACTGATTGTTCAGAGCAATTAGCGGAAAACAAATTTCTCCAAAGAACAGATAATTTGGTTTTGTGGCTCTCTACCATTAATGCTTAACAATTTGTTATTTAAAAAAAAATAATAGGAAACAGGTTCCATCTGTTTATTAGCTGAAGAGAGACAGGTACCTCATCATTAATGTCATCAGTAATTAGTGCTCTTATGCTGCCACCATCTGCACCAGTGGCTGGCAATCTGTCAGCAGCATCAAATACCAGGGCTGATTGTGTTTATCTGTACCAAACAATGGGCAGACTGTATGTGATCCTGAAATTTGTAAACAGTAGTTGGCTAATGTAATTTAACTCGGCAGTTTCATTGCATGTGTCACTAATACCCTGGGAAGGACATGGGACTTAAAACCTCCAGGACAATTCCCAGTCACTGGGTCACTAGCACCTTGCTCAGAATTCCACTCTGAATTGATCAGATTTCTGATGGTTGCAACTGGTTTTTGTTTCCATTTGGGATGAAGTCTGGAAAGGCACTGTGGTCAGAGTGGCAGGACCTGCACATTCCATCAGCATCACTGCCCTCCATGATAACCAGCAGATAAACCCTCACATCTCACAGATGCTTTGTTAATCAAAAAGGCTTCTTAGTTAATATATAGTAGATAACTTTTTGTTCTAGTCTGGATTGAAAGGAATGGATTTTATTTTATACCAGTTGAAGTTTCTTCAAATTTAAAGAAAAAACAAGCAACAAAAAACAGGGAAAAAGGAAGTAGTTCTATAATATTTAGGCATTAATCTTAGTGTTTCACTGACTTTTTGTTCTGTTATTCTTGATCAACAAAATACACCCAATTTGAGTTTGATTTTGCTGTTTTATTTTGAGCAGAAAAAGATCCTAAAATGCTGACTGCCTGATAAAATAGCTTCCGAGGGTCAGAGAGTCTTGAGATCCTACACACAGGGATCTGAAAGCTTATATAAGAATACATTTGTAGGGGTGGAGAGCTGTCTGCCATGCTTAAATTTGCATCATTGTTACTATGTTAAGTACTCAATGAGTTACTTGTTTAGTAATTTTTCATTGATGCCCTCCTGTTCTATGCATTCAGTCATATGAATAATGTTTACAACTACAGGTGGAAGTTAAATGCTTTCTTTGTCATATGGTTTTGAAGCCTACATTAAGATGTGTTACTTCAGGTGTCATGTCATGGAATATTAAGATTAGAGAGTATCTGTTAATAGTGCATATTGCTAATACGTGGACATTTTCCTCTCCAGAGCTACTGGATCAGAAAGTTATTAAACCTGCAAGGTACCACTGGCATTGCAGAAAAATCCATTTCATACTTGTATGGTAGCATACAATTTCCAAGGGATTGCTAGATGGTCATGTTTGATGCATGAAGCTTAAGTATGTTCAAGGAGTAATCTTTTTTTCTGATGTGAGAACATGGGGCTGCCATTGAAAACTCTGAATCTCAGTCAAAAGTGAGAGGAATAATGAATTTCAGAGAGTCCATTATAATGCATTTCTAAAGGTCTGGGTTACCAGAGGTGCATTTGAATTAGTTGATCTCTTAAAAATGGGTAGGGATAGATTATTAGAGGCAATAGCAAAATAGGGAAGAGTATGAAGCATACTAAATAAGCTATAATGTCTCAATGTACTAAGTTCCTCTTTGTGGAAAAGGATCTGTTTATATCTATGTATATCTAGATATATAATTTGGAAGGTGTGTAATGTAAGAAAGGTCATATTATAATGAACAGGAAAGTAGGAGAATTTGACAACTTAATGTTCAAAAATGTTTCTGTACAAAAGGTAGTTTGCACTTGTGGACTGATCCAAAGCAACTTGATTTGAAATATTCATTTGGGTTTCATTAGGTTTTAGGCTTAGCTCATCTGTGTCAGTGACACTAGATAATGATCCGTGGTGAAACACACAAAAATAGAAAAGTACTGTCTGGCACAGGTTGTGGGAATATAACCTTGAAAACAGGGGAGTTAACACCACTGTTAGCAAAAGGGAATCTCATACCAGTTGCAAGACACATGAGATAATGGTCTGTGGTGGCTCCTCCCTGAAAATCCCCTAAAAGTCCCAACCCCCAGGGTCTCTTTTTGTATAGCTGGCTACTCCTTCCTATGTAGGCTGGCACACTGTGTCAGAATAAGGGTCCTCTTTCGCTAGCATAAAAGACTGAGCCTCATGCAATGTGAAGAGGCAGACCCTCATACTACCCATATCAGCATTGCCTCCGTGGGGATGCCCACTAAGGTTGAGCCTGCCACCTTGCACTGTGATGATGTCTCTCGAAACTGGCTTCCTGATCGTCATCACATGGTCTTTGGGGTTGGTAAGATAAACGCTCACCAAAAATATCCATCACTGTTTCTTTTACCCTTTGCCAGTTCTTTCTCCCTGTCTTTTCCTATGGTAATAAACTAGTTGTTTTTTATCCATTGTGTCTCACCTCTCTCTCAACCTGGAATCCTTGAACTCTGGAACATAATTGGCAATGAGGGTGGGATTCCGGGTCTGAGAGACTGTGACAAATATTTGGGTATAGCAAGCATTAGTAGGGCTGGGTGGCAGGGTACACAGCCACCAGGTTTCACGTCTTACATCTTTGCGTGTTGTGGGGCCGGGTAGTGAGTTTCACACTGGGTTCCATGCCTTATGTATTCGTTTGTTGACATATTTGGGTCTACTGAGAATGGGTGGGGCTGGGTGGTGGGCTATACAGCCCACTGGTTCCACATCTTCATCTTTGTGTATAGTGGGGCCTTGTAGTGGAGTGCGCAGCTACCGGGTTGCACCACGCCTAATTTGTTTAGTTGTTAGTTGTGAGTAACAATGTTTAAAAAGAAGTCACCCTCCCATTCGGCTCGTGGCACCCGAACAACTGGAACAGCCAGGATGGACACCTGAGCTGTGGAGTACGTTGTGGGATAGGTGGGAAACCTGTAGTCAGGTGGGGCCAGAGCCATGGAGTGAAACATGTCCGCTCCATCTGTTCAAGTATTGGGGACAATTTGTGGAAGTCCCACAAACAAAGCCCAAAGAGTGCAGGCAACACTCGGGGAGCATGGGAGGAGCCCTACTTAGTGTGTTTAAAGTTACATGGGGGTGACTCCAAGAGCTGGAGAAACAGGTAGATTAGTTGAAACAAGAACTGCTAACTGGAAAAGCGAGAGGGGTAGTGCAACAACAAGCTATATTAGTCACCACTTAAGCAGCATCAAGGTGGCTGAAAAAAAAATAGAGAAATTGGCGACATTGTATGCCATGTGTACTGCACGGCGGTAGCCGAGACACCTAAAGCCCAGCACAGTAATGGGACCGCAGGTACCGGCAGTAGTAACCCAACCAGGCTGGGATCCCGAAACATAGGAGAGAGACATCTGGCGTACATCAGATAGTGGGGAGGATGGAAACGAACGGGAGAAATATGTAGAAATTGCTTTGGACCGTGTCTCCTCCTGTGGAGTGGCTGGAATGGATCCAGAAAGCATGGAGCACGTTGCGAGATAAAATAAACAGTTGCACTAATGTAGGACCTGAACCATGGGGACTAAGGACCCCATGAGAGTGTTAAAGTATTGGGGTGAGTTTGTAGAAACACCCATACCCGCTTGAAGGAGCAACTGAGTCATGCCAGACACATGACAGGCTGTTTGCTACTTGCCTAGAAAGGCATGGTAGATAAGAACATGGAGTTGGAGCATCAAATAGCAGATTTACATTCTGAGCTAGAAAGGGTTAAAGTAGAAGCACTGTTGCAGAGGCAGGCATTTGCAGCCAATGCAGAACAGGGTGAGAGATGTAGGGGGAAAAAAAAGAAAAAGAAAAAGGTGCCACCTTTGCAGAAAAGTACACTGTCTATGTTACCAAAAAATGGAGCAATAAAAAGGATACGAGGGCAGTGAGGCCACGGGTCTGTGCCCTTGTGTCTGATCCTGACTGGGATCCGGCGACATGGAATGGAGATATTTGGGATACCAGTGAGTCAGAATCAAATACTGAAGCCAAAGCAGATGTGAAAAAGGAAGGAGTCCACGCATCTCCTGTGTTTAAACGTGAGATGATTACCAGGGTAAATGGACAAGTAAGAGCAGACAAATTGACAGACTATAGTCCCAAGGAGATTAGTAACTTCCTGGATAAATACAAGCATAGACCAGGAGAGAAACCCCAGAACTGGCTGGTTCGCCTCATGGAGGGCTCATTTTCACCTTCCTAAATCTGGGACAGAAGCTTCCAGAACCAAACACATGTGCCTTAAGCTAAGGGGGCATGGAAATAAATTTTCCTGCTGTGTATCCTGACTCCGACTTCGTCAGACCATGACAGCAGGCCGCGTGAACTGCGAGGTCCACAATTGCTCAACTTCATTCCATAATAAAACCTTTAAATAAGTCTTAATTGACTATTAAACACATAATAAGCCACTTTCCTACAGACAGCAATGAAATGGAGTACTAAACACTATAGTCAGATCATAGATGCCTTAACAATATTCTATTCAAATAAAAACAAAGGACATATGTCCACTATTCACAGGTTGCCATATGAAGAACTCATTTTCACATTTATATTATAGACTGTTTATCCGAGCTGAAAGGTCTCAGGAAAGCAAAATAAAATGAAAAGCTTGTTGGAAGTTGCTAGCGAGAAGGGAATGATATCTACCTAAACATTCACTGTTTTACCAGTCAACACTATACAAACCTTAACTTCTCACCTGGGATTAGGCCTTTCCACAATCCTTACTATTATCAAAGGGCCTATCTCTACCAGGTACAAATGACTGCAGTGGTGCAGATATCAGCTAATCTAGCTGCATCCCCCCCAGGCTTGCTAAAGTTAGCACTGGAGAGAGATCAGCTTTGCAGTTAATCTAAATCACAGACACCTGCTAGGTATCTTCGCCACCTGGCATTAATCCATCTATCAGCAGCTTGCCTAGGGCTAAGCTGGAGCACTTTAAGCCAGGACTGCAAAGGGGCTTCTATGGAACTGGCCATCCTCGATCTATATCCTGAGGGGACCTTTCCTTCATTGGAGAATTTGGAAGTAGTCATTTAAAGCAGCTGGTATTTGTTGTGCAGAAAGTAAAGCAGCATTAATTCAGGAAATTAATCATAGACTTGTCTGCTTTTTATACCCGGCTTTATCCATTAATTCATATTTGCAGCAGAAACCCTGTAAGTTACATCAGCAACCGAGACAGCCACTGTGGAAGCCTGATAACAAAAGAGAGTTGGAAAACTCACAAGCAGTGATAAAGAAAACAAATGAAGGTTCTGGTATCACCAAAGGAACTTTGTCTGCCTGGCCAGAAAACAAAGTTCCTTTACAGTAGAACTTCCTCATTGTTTAGCAAGTGGTTTGTACTAACAATTGTAGAAGCTGCAGACAAACCATATGAGCATATCACAATGCTTTTTTTATCAAGCAAAGATCACCATCTTGCATATGTAAGTACATGGTTCAAATACGTATAAGTTGGCAATGTCCTGCACCCTCCTCAAGAGCAAGGTAGTAGAGGTGCTGCAGCACCATGTGGAAGACAAGACTGTTTTGCTAAATGTGCAGTACCTAATATAAAACTTTATAATAATACATAAAATCAATTATATTTTATCAATACAACGGTAAGAAACAATCCACCCAACGCCATAGTGCTGCCTTTCTGTGAATTTCTGCCTGAAATATAGGCCAACAGAAATGCTGTGCTGAGAACTGTTGCCACACAATTCTGGCTAATTGGACAGTACGGTTTGCTGCAGCAGTCTGTTTAGTTCTTCTTTATCCTCACTTCCTACTCCCCTGGACTGGCCCACCACAAGGGTTTGTGAGACAGTTGTACTCCAGTAATGCATCATACGAATAATAGAACATCACATATTTGAATCTATATCTGCTATCTCCACCTGTCTGGGATGGACAGGCACTGATAGATTCAGCTATAATGTTTCAAGGCATTACTACTCTCAGCTGCCCACTCACCTCTTTGCCAGAGGTGATCACCCCATGGTGAACATGTAGAGTCCTGCAGCTTCTGTAATTTGCAGTTTGGCAAACTGAACTGAAATCATTCACTTCTGTAATTCTTGCAGTGTAATTTCTGCAGCAAGATGGGGTAGGTAGACACCAGAGACTGGGAATCTAACAAACCATATGCCTTAATCTGACTGATCTCATCCATCACTGCCAGAAGGGCCAATATTTCAGTGACAGATTTCAGATATATGCCCCAAACAAACAGAAGTTCCTTCTGACATGAAGCTATGTAAGATCTAGGAAAAGTTCTTTGTATTTTCTATTTGATCAGTAAACATATCAAACTTTTTTCTTCTGTGTGGTGTTTCCACTCTAGGTGAAGGTGAAGTCATGTAGACTTCCATTTCAAGCACTTCAATGTTCTCCTGTAGTACAAGTCAAACTAGCCCTAACCCAGTAAATAAGTATTTCCAGTGTTGCTGCTTTCTGTATATCATGCCCCAAAGTAATGACATCACAGCCACAGTTCCAGGCACTCCAGAGATGATGGGAAAGTATAAACAGTGCTCCATCTGCAGTTCATTTACTGTTGCTATGAAAAAAAAAAAAAAAGAGAGCAAAACAAGCTTTTGACTAATGGCTGATTTCCACAGCTCAGTGGCAAGAGCTTGCAAATAAACTATTTCAGGCAAGGGCTGGTGGCAGATATTTGATAAAATGTAGCAGTTCTGATAACACACGGATATTTTTTTAATGTGGACTTTGTAAATGAAAATATTCAAGGACAAACCTGTCAGGTCAAATTTGACCCAGGTGCTGGGTGTATAAAGCTGAGAGGTAGAGATTACTGCAGGAAAGATTAATTAACAGGAATATGCGCAGCTACATAGCTGTGCACAAAGGAAAAGTTTTGTTTGGGGGCATAGCAAATGAAGTCTGGGTACGCTCTAGAGATATTTTTGTTCTTTATGCATACAGAGATGTTTTATCTCAGAATTATTAGAATATACTTGAGTTCCTATAAGGAAGCTTTAATTATTTTTTTTTCACCTGATGTATCAATCACCAGGTGAAATCAGCGCAGGTTTGAGTCAAAATACACTCTACATAACATTATCCAGCTATCCTGCACTGACAGTGGAAAAAATTCTCATAAGAATATGAACAGCTGCTTCCTGTAACATAACATTTTTCACCTGCTGCAAAGCAGCGCGTGATATTTGCAACTATTATCATTTCAAATGCGTAAAATTGAGCTCTGATTCTCCTGAGGAAAAACATTTTATGGTTCATCAGATGTGAAGTACCAATGTGTAAGGAACACAGTTCTTGTGTCAACAATAAGTAAACTTCAGTCAATTCGGACCTGTATTCTTACCTCATGAAATCAGCCAACACTTTTCTAACATCATTACTTCAGTCATTTACCTTGGCTGAAGAGATGGCATCCGAGCGAGACAGGACCACGCAGGGAGAAAGGGCAGGAAGAACCACTGATCTCATTGTCCAATATGCTGAGTAACTAGAGGGGTCTTCTACATCATTCCAGTGGGACAGCACTTACTAGACAGGGAGTCATAGTCCCTGCTTGCACTCTTCAGAAGCTCTGGACACCCCTGTCTGATATTTAGCCTGCTGTCAGAGCTTGGTCCCAATATTCAAATTTGTTAAATAACTAATCAAAGCCAGATGGTCTTTGCATTTATGCAGTTGGTTAAATTCAGCACTACAGCCAAATCTCAATATCACTTGACCGAAGTTCTCACTTCCTTAAAATGACATTTTCTACTGAGCTCTTCTTCAGCCTTCCATGAGTTTCCAGAGGTGTATAAATAACCCGTCAAACACAAACTTAATCAGTTTTGAAATCTGTTAAATGAAGGAGCCAATCTTTTTGCCGTATCACCCCCAAGTCTCATTTTGTTTAAGTGGAAACGCTTTGTGATTAAAACTGTTATTATCAGAACAACATCCCGTTCCAAGGGCAGCCTCTGAGCACTGCTCCTCGCTCCCAGGCTCTCAGTTTGCAAAGTTCCTGAATATTAATGAGCCTTATTCTCTTCAGAATAGATTGGACTCTTCCACTAACTCTGAAGACCAGGCTGTGCTCAAGACTTCTCATCTGCAAAATGGTGATTCTTTACATCACAGAGGTGTGAGAAACATGAATTCAAATACTTTCCAGGTAGTCCGAGATTTTGAAGAAGGGCAGGTAGTGGCTACCTGCACAAATTCATCAGGTGGGGGGGTTACTGTCCCTTTTGGCCCCACTGAAAGTCCATGTCATGCAACGCGGCCATATCTGCATGTTGGCATTTCACTTCTTATTGGAGCTGCTTTTACTCCAGAACATTATAGAAGGTGAAGAGCCTGTTAGTGTTTAAAGTTCAGTGCTGCTTGGCTGTTTATCTCTCAAGTACCTTTCAGAGCTCCTAACTGAAAGCTTGACATTCTCTAATAATTCATTAAAATATTTATTATCTAACTATGAACTTCCGCATAACTTGGTCTTTTCTTAATTGTAGCCTTTCATTTCTTCTTTTCACAATATGCAACCAAAATTGCCTTTTGTGTGTTTTCTAAACAATTCATTCATTCATCTGGATATAATCTCTCCTTTCCAGCTTGGAACTGATTGCCACAATCCCTGTTACACACAGCAGAAAGGTAGCAGGATGAATGAAGGCAGTGACACCTATTAAGCAGTATGCTATGTTTTGCCTAGGTATGAAATTTCAGAATATCTGCTAAAATCTACCTCTGCTTTCCTCATAATTATTTACATGGGACCATGGGTAGACAGCGTGTCATAATATTCATTCATACTTGCAAACCACAAACAAGGAGAAAGCTGAGCCAGGACTAATGCAGAGAAACAAGTACATCTGGCTATGAATAAACAGCCAGTTTTTTCGCTTTCTCTACTGGAAACTTTCTTGACTTATGTTTTTTTTTCTACCTCAGTTTATTCTTTCAGAGATAGAAACAGCCTGCTTTGGTACTTGTGTAGCATTTTAAAGCATCCTCAGAGTAAAGTATCAGAAAAGACTTAAAGTGTACTTTGAGCAAAAGTAGAACCAATTTTTGGAGCTGATAACCCATTGCTGTATAGATGAGTAATATGTTGAAGAAAGGAATCATAACCATATAATCAGTTCTACATATACACAAACAATATAGCGGGGGTGAGAAATCAGACACTATGTGAGCTGAGTTAAACCCACGCTATGAGCAGCTAGGTGAGCCTAAGTTGTTTCGCCCACCTGCAGCACTGGCAGTGTTTTGGAAGGAAAGGAACAGCTAGCTTTAGACACAGGGCGAGAAATGTACTTTCTCACCTAGAATAGGAACAATATCAAAAGAAAATGCAAGAAAGCTCATTTTTCAACACAAAAATGGGACGAGATGCCAACAGGCTGAAAGAAGTCTAACCAACATAAAAATTCATGATAGGAACTGTTTCACAAATTATGAGTTGGTGGAGCACTTCCCCTGACTTAGTGGACCTTGGATTAAGTCTACGGATTATGATATGGAATGCCATCCAGAGGGACCTTGACACGCTTGTGAGGTGGGCTGATGCTAACCTGATGAAGTTTAACCATGCCAAATGCAAGGTCCTACACCTGGGTCAGAGCAATCCCAGGCACAGCTCCAGGTTGGGCAGAGAAGAGATTCAGAGCAGCCCTGTGGAGAAGGACTTGGGGGCATTGTTTGATGAAAAAATGAACATGAGCCGGCAGTGTGCGCTTGCAGCCCAGAAAGCCAAGCGTATCCCGGGCTGCATCAAAAGGAGTGTGACCAGCAGGTCGAGGGAGGTGATCCTGCCCCTCTACTCTGCTCTCGTGAGACCTCACTTGGAGTATCGTGTGCAGTTCTGGTGTCCTCAACATAAAAAGGACATGGAACTGTTGGAACAAGCCCAGAGGAGGGCCACGAGGATGATCAGGGGACTGGAGCACCTCCCGTATGAAGATAGGATGAGAAAGTCGGGGCTGTTCAGCCTGGAGAAGAGAAGGCTGCATGGAGACCTCATAGCATCCTTCCAGTATCTGAAGGGGTCCTATAGGGATGCTGAGGAGGACTCTTCATGAGAAACTGTAGTGATAGGACAAGGGGTAACGGGTTCAAACTTAAACAGGGGAAGTTGAGATTGGATATGAGGAAGAAACTCTTTACTGTAAGGGTGGTGAGGCACTGGAATGGGTTACCCAGGGAAGTTGTGAAGGCTCCATCGCTGGCGGTGTTGAAGGCTGGATTGGACAGAGCCTTGGGTGGCCTGGTTTAGTGGGAGGTGTCCCTGCCCCTTGCAGGGGGGTTGGAACTAGATGATGTTAAGGTCCTTTCCAACCCTAACTATTCTATGATTCTATATATTACTAGCACTAGCTACAAACACCAAGATTTATTCACTCTTCACCTCACATATTTATAGAACTGCTTTCACAAAGTATGGGTGGGATCCCTCATGCTTTTTACCATTCATCATTGCTCTTTTCATATTGGTAGCACCCCTCACCATAATGAAAGAATGTTTCGAGAAATATCCATAACAAATTGAATCAAACTGGAAATGCTCTTTGTCTGTTGATCAGACTTGGTAAATTAATATTTGAAACCTTCACTTTATCTTCTCTGTCTCCAAACCATGATAACTTGTTGTCTATTTATTTTTAAGTACAATAAAGAGTTTAGTTTACTTTTCTCTGAAGTTATTCAGAACATGGTCATTCATCCTTTCTTAACAAAACTGCCACAGAAAATCACAAAAACATTTACTGAAGAATGGCAAGCAGAAATAGATGTAGGATTTAGTAGTAACATTTGTCGTAGATGAGTAAATACATTCAGTTATTTCTACTTATTCCTTTAATCCTAAATCAATGTTCCGAACAGAGTGCTCAGAGATTTATTCCAAATGGAATTTTTTTGCGCAAAATTCTGTCAGTTATGTTTAAAAGTTTCATTTCTAAAAAGCTGTTACAAAAAGGTAGAAAACAAATGTTATCTACTTTCTTTTAAGAAAACGTTCTCTGCTTGTGATTGTAATGAGACTGTGATTATTCTAAAATTAAATCATATGCAGCAGAAACATGAGAGCTATTTACCAGCTAAATTATACCAGAAAGATAAAATCTAATTATCACTTATAAGTTTCAGCGGCCTATAAGTGGTCCTTATTTATTTTATTTAGTACAATAATTTCACATTTATTCATAGAACTTAATTCTGTAAGTTTTCCTGACATGTTTCTTAGTTATATATCATCTCTTTTCTAACTGAATGGATTGAGCTTTCTTAGAGAAAGTATTTCCATAGATTGTTCACAAATCCTTCAGTGGCAGCTCTATGGCTGTTCAATTAATCTATTGTGTAAATAAAACAGTATTTCAAGAGAAGATGAAGGTTTGCTTCTGGAGATATCCTCCTTGCACATCTATTCAAATGGAAATCCAGAGCTCTTTTGCTTTGAACACACAAGCTTGCAAGTAAAAACTCAGTCATCGAAAGTTCACAAATGAGAATGCTTTTCTACAGCTGGACCTCTGTGCGCAGGCACTCAGACATACGTAACACTCCCAGATTTGAAAAAGCACCCAAATTTGTAAGATAAAAAGCTTTTTTTTTTGTCAGGTGGCATTGAATGAACTGGGTTTGCCTCCAGAAAGGGACCAAAGAGCAAAGTTAAAACCATACTGGGAAGTTTTACGTTTTTTGCATAAGAAAACTTACCTTTCAGCTACATTTGCCTACCTCAAAAAATGAGATTATCACAAATCCATCTGCTTCACTACAGGAGAAAATCAGAGACTATTTGTATCCAGAGCTTTGAATATTTACTGCCTAGTAACAAAGGATGATACTAAGGACTAAAAAAGGAAAGAGCAGTTCATAGTTATCTGATAAGTCAGTGCCTTTTCCCCATCCTGGAAAGTTTTACAAACAACTGTTGATTATTACTTCCTGGTTTTGAGAGCCCATTCTGAAATCAGTGGTTTGAAATTTGGTTTGAATAAGTTTGCCAAAAAGTAATAAAAAGGTAGGATATGCACAGATTTCTGTAAACAAATAGTATGATACATCAGGAAGAATGATGGAGGAAAGTAATGAAAGACAAGTATCTGCCAGGCTTTAGAGAGTCCTGTTGCAGATTGGCAGAATCGTAGTGAAGTTCTCCTGCTACAAACTCTAGCAAAGCTGCAAGAAGCAAAGCTGACAGTTTTTATTTTGCGATGAAAATATCTTGAAAAGGTAATTTTCAGGAATTTATCATAATGAAGAAAACCTACATTTCCCTACTTGCACTCTCTCATTGTGATTTTGTTTTAAGGTAAATATTTTAAGATCAAATTATTCAGATTGGATATTTTTTCTTAAGAATTTTTTCCATTAAAGGAGAAAGAGACAAATGTCCTGAAAAGGATTTAGTGGAGGCATCCAAGGTCTGCTGTTGGAAAGAGTTAGTGGCAACCTAAACAGATCTTGAATGTCAACCCATTTTCTTTGTTATGTTTCAGTGCAGTTAGGCTTGGGTAAACTTCAGCAAATTCAAGTGTGTGCATACTCACATCCTTCTGTTTATGGAGAGTGTAATAACTCTGAAGAGGTGACGTAGTGTGACAGAGAATAAATGCATAACTGTATAAACAGATTTCATTGCAGTTGATAGTCCTTAGATAAAACTTTTGTGTATCCTCATAGTGCCAACCTCAGTAAAGACAGGATTTAACAAAACTGAATGTAAAGTCCAAACCAAGGGTCTAATTCCATGTGAGTGTACACATGGGTCCAGGATGCAAGCCTTTTCAGTGCAAATCTGGGTGTAGAAAGCTCAAGATCTGTCCCCTGTATGTGAGTGCAAATACAAGCATTTATTTTAGTTTTCTGCAAATCAAAGAATGTGCTAAACTTTATCGTTATTTTTTCTAAATGCTGTAAATTAACCTCAGAATAAGCTGTAGCTAAAAGGTCATGATTTAAGTGCTTTCAATGACAGAGACGCAGCTCCAAGGAAAAGTGTGTTTTTGTGTTGCTAGGGGAACCCAAATGTGCTATGGCACCAGGCACATTTGGAAAAAAACAAGAAACAAAGCAGTAGGTACTGTTTAATGAAAAACGAGAAGATTAGATCAAGGTCTAGAAGACCATTAAGCATAAAAAAGAGGGAGAGGCACAGCATTTTAAAGAGTATTTTAGAAGAGTGGTATAATGTTAATTTATAATATTTATTAAAATTATATTTACTTATTTCAGAGGAAAAGTTTAGACCCGAACTATTGCCAGAGATTGCTTAATGGAAAGGACTAATGATGCTCTGAAGAGACCTCAGAAGTCTGACAGGAAATCAGTGGAAAACTGTGGACAGTAGATCTTCTACAATATTTTCTAAGAAATCCAGAAATCTGGTGAAACTTTCTTCATTTCAGATTTTATTATAAAGCAGGTCTCAACAAATCTGTCAATCTTTTATGCACAGTTGTGCCATGTTTTACAGTAATCTTCTCTGTTTATAGGGTAATATGAAAATCCTTGTGATTTGAACCTTAAAGACTTTCTCTGTCTGCTGTGGAATGAAGTTGCTACTCTAGATCAGAACCAAAAGTTATGGGTCAGGGCCTAAGCTGATAATAAATATGATAAATGCCCATTTTTATCCACTGAGTAGATAATCTATAGAAGATGTAGAAATCAATATCAAGTAAACAAGTTTTTGAACAGCTTGAGTAGAAATATGTAAATAATTGAATTTTTGGCCAACTGATCACACTAGATGTCACTTAGTGACACTGAAGTTTTGACTGAATAGAATCAAGCTTAATCTCAAGCAGAGTTTCAAATTCAAATTTTCACTTTCTACATTTTGAAACAAAACACTTGACCAGTCTCAGAGAAACCTACTTTCTTGGGTGAAAGTCATTTCAAAGAACAGCCTGAGGTTATTTAATAGTGTCATGGCCCTGCACTGAGGTTATTTGGTGCATAATGCATATGTTTGAAAATATTTCCATAGGGGCAAACTTTATGACAAATCATTTCCTTTGAGAGTAGCATTATGGCATTAATACACATGAATCATCTTACAATCATTTATCATACATACTTTAATATTTAATTCTTTTTTCAGTACTCTAGCTTGATGCACCACGCTTTTCATTCTACGAAGTTTGACGTGTGTTAGCCATTTGCAGTAAATATACGCTTTAAAAGTGTTATAGAAGAGGGCAGAACACGACATTGTTTTTTTCTCATTATTCATGACTTGTTCCATGTAGGACTCAGCTTGAATCTCATTTTTCTTTCTCAGTTTCACTTTACTTTTAGATGCTTCAACAGCGTTAGTAAGAGGATTTAAAGCTAAGTGAGACATATTTTAGTTGAGCTTACTATAAAGAGCAAAGTATAATCCATAAAGATTGCAATTCCTGACTGTATTATTCCACTATTACATTTCTATAATTGCATTAACTTTAACAGTACTACACCAGCATGTAACTAAATAACGCACTGGTGGATCATTCCTGGAACAGACGAGCTTGTCCCAAGCCGGTTCCTCAGCTGCCAGGTGCCAGCACATCTCTGTTGAAATCAAGGCAATTACTAACATCAGCCAATGATCTGTTCCACTGCATCATATTCTGATGCATTTGCATCCATATATATACATCTACCAACACAGCACACATCATGAACAGCACTAAAATAGAGCCTGAGAAGAGTCTCACGAGAGCTGGCCCAATAGCCATCCTCAGCCTTGGCCACTCACGGGTATTGAGGAGAGAAGCATAAGAAAATACAGATGGATCAGGTGAGCTTTCTCTTGTAGGGTTCCAGCTTTACAAAAAGCAATTAGTGAGTTAGTGACCTCTCAAGGCACAGTTGGCATGCAGGTCATCATACTTTGTACCCACTGGTAGTCCTGCTCTCATGACGTTTGCTGATGTTTTACGAACCCCTTTCTATTTTTGACTTCCACAACATGCAATTGCAATGACTCCCACAGCTGTGCGAAAACCAGCTCCTTTTCATTTATTTTTAACCAGCTGTTTGATTTGTTCATTGAATCCTTGCTAGTTCTCATCATAAGCAGTAAAATACTGTCCCCTCAATTTCTTAGCCACCTATTTGCCTTTCTAACATTCCTTTCCCATTGAGATACCTTTAGAGCACACTGCGACGCAGTCACCCTTCTTCCTCTCTCCCCCATCCCAGCTGAGTATGTATTGCTAAGGACATAGAGGCCTGACGGGTCCGTGCTTTATCCCTTCTATAACCATTACAACATACAGGCTAAATGAAGTGCAGAGCAGTTGCAAAGCAATCCTGATTCAAAAGCATTTTATACTCAAATGCATGACATAATATATGTTTAATGATATAGGAACCAACCACTGCTTGATAGAAATCTTCCTGTCTCTTATAGCATCAACAGAACAATGTTAATTTATAACAGATGCACATCTGGCCCAGCCTGTGTAGTGAAGCTGTTGAGGTAGAAATTTAATATTTAAGCTAGTACAGACCTACAGAATTCTGCAATAAAATTTAATTTCGGTAAAGGATTAGTTATTAATTAGTTAATTAATTTAATTAGCAGGATTATTTTTACAGCAAACAGAAAATTGCAAATAATTTGAATCAACATTTTTGTGGATAATGTCGTGTCAAAGTCATGACACTTACCCGAAATGGATTTATTATTGAAGCTAATGAGTGCCATGACTAAACATGGTGAGACAAGTGACCTAGCGCCCTAGGTTTCTTCCCTGCTTTTTTACAAAAATTAGATACAGACACAACCAGCCACATGCCTTAACTATTTACGTAGAGATGAACTTTGATGCATTACAATGTCCTTAAAGAGTCATAAACACTAAAAATTTGGGAATGTGGAAACAGAAATGTTCACCACTAAGCACACGAGGCTTTTTACAAATCAAGGATAGCTGAAGATACTCTTAGGACCATGGCTTGAGCTAAGCAAGTTTGTAAAGAAAAACAGCTTATGCATCTATCTCTTTACCCCTCTAATTGCCCCAGTTCTTCTGCAGCTTTTTCTCCCCCCTTCTGCTTCCTTCCCTCTTGTTACCAGGATATAAGAAGGGAAAATTGAGAAGCTAGGACTTAAATTATAAGACTTGTCTTCTGCATTTATTGTTTTCAAAAAGTGGGGCTGGTCCTGAAGCCAGGTTACTGGTGCTCCCTTAGTGACTGAAGAGCATGTAGAAGAGCAATATGTTTCCCTACCTGTTTTCCTGGCTTTCCTAAGCAAACCTTATTTTCCTGACCCTTAGTATTGTTTCTCTGTCTTTGCTACTGATGGGTCTGGGTGATCACTAGTTTTAAGATCTGCCAAAGACCTGAAAAAGATAAACAGAGAAACATAATAGTAAGCTGCCATGTGATTTTTTATTAACTTCCACCTGACATTCCAGAAATTTAATTAAATGTCTCCAATTTTGGCTGTTGCCAGGAAACGTAATGGAACAGAGAGGGATCGCCTGAGTTTCAGCAGTACTTTCATAACATGAGGCATAGCAGTGCACTATGGCACTGGGGAAGGAGGACATGCTGCAAAGTCCTTCAGAAAGCCAAAGGACAAAACGAAAGCTGTAGCACATCTTCACCCCCATAGCACACAACGCTTATCCTATTCTCCTCACGTTATTTTCGTTGGACATGTCTGACATTTTTCAACATCATGCCTGTTGTAATGTGATGCTTGGTTAACTGGAGCATTTAGATAACAGATCCAAGCAGCATTACAGCCTCTGCTTTTCTGACATCATTGTTCCCATACCCACCTTAAGGGTATTCTGAAAAAAAAACCCAACAAAACCAACATTGTAGAAGGATATTGGTACTGGGTGAAACAAAAGGCATTTGCTGACAGCAGGAAAATAAGATTTATTTATCTATTTATTTATTTTTCTATCTTAGTCTCTTCATGTGCTGCATGTACAATTAGCAACAGATTTCCCAAAGCTTAGTAAGGAGGTAATCATGCACTTCAACTGTGACTAGCAAAACAGTGAGGGCTGCAGAGCAGTGCAGATGCTATACAACAAATTGTTTATGCATTTTAAAAAACAACAGCATCTGGAATTTTTATAGGGATGACAAAGTGCTGAAATATGAGCACTCTGATGTCAGTTCTTAAAGAATGGGTTTGAATCAAAGGTGTTGAATTATACACTAGGGCTTAATTCTGTAGCAGTACCCATTAGTTACCTTTTCTAAAATATCAGCTGTTTCTTTTATTTTTTGTTTGCTATTTTTTCTTTATAGTTTAGACCACCAACTAACCAAATTAGACTTAAATTTGATAAGGGATCTTCTAAACACACATTCCTATCTGTTGTGGAATCATAGAATAGTTAGGTTTGGAAAGGACCTTAACATCATCTAGTTCCAACCCCCCTGCAAGGGGCAGGGACAACTCCCACTAAACCATGCCACCCAAGGCTCTGTCCAACCCGGCCTTGAACACCGCCAGCGATGCAGCATTCACAACTTCCCTGGGCAACCCATTCCAGTGCCTCACCACCCTTACAGTAAAGAATTTCTTCCTCATATCCAATCTCAACTTCCCCTGTTTAAGTTTGAACCCGTTACCCCTTGTCCTATCACTACAGTCCCTCATGAGGAGTACTTCCCCAGCATCCCTATAGGCCCCCTTCAGATATTGGAAGGATGCTATGAGGTCTCCACGCAGCCTTCTCTTCTCCAGGCTGAACAGCCCCAGTTTTCTCAGCCTGTCTTCATACGGGAGGTGCTCCAGTCCCCTGATCATCCTCGTGGCCCTCCTCTGGACTTGTTCCAACAGTTCCATGTCCTTTTTATGTTGAGGACACCAGAACTGCACACAATACTCCAAGTGAGGTCTCATGAGAGCAGAGTAGAGGGGCAGGATCACCTCCCTCGACCTGCTGGTCACGCTCCTTTTGATGCAGCCCAGGATACGCTTGGCTTTCTGGGCTGCAAGCACACACTGCCGGCTCATGTTTGTTTTTTCATCGACCAACACCCCCAAGTCCTTCCCTGCAGGGCTGCTCTGAATCTCTTCTCTGCCCAACCTGGAGCTGTGCCTGGGATTGCTCCCACCCAGGTGGACGACCTTGCATTTGGCATGGTTAAACTTCATCAGGTTGGCATCAGCCCACCTCACAAGCGTGTCAAGGTCCCTCTGGATGGCATTCCTTCCCACCAACGTATCAACCAAACCGCACAGCTTGGTGTCATCAGCAAACTTGCTGAGAGCACACTCAATCCCACTGTCCATGTCACCGACAAAGATGTTGAACAAGACTGGACCCAACACCGATCCCTGAGGGACACCATTTATTACTGGTCTCCAGCTGGACATTGAGCCGTTGACCACAACTCTTTGCGTGCAGCCATCCAGCCAGTTCTTTATCCACAAAGTGGTCCACCTATGAAATTGACATCTCTTCAACTTAGAGACAAGGATGTCATGTGGGACTGCGTCAAATGGTTTCCACAAGTCCAGGGAGAGGACATCAACTGCCCTACCCCTGTCCATCAGTTCCATAGCCCCAACATAGAAGGCCACCAGATTAGTCTGGCAGGATTTCCCCTGAGTGAAGCCATGCTGGCTATCACCAAGCACCTTGTTGTTTTTCATGTGCCTTAGCATGCTTTCCAGGATAATCTGTTCCAAGATTTTGCCAGGCACAGAGGTGAGGCTGACTGGTCTGTAGTTCCCCGCCTCATCCATTTTCCCGTTATTGAAAATGGGGGTTATATTTCTCTTTTTCCAGTCATTGGGAACTTCACCTGACTGCCATGATTTTTCAAATATGATGGACAGTGGCTTAGCAACTTCATTTGCCAGCTCCTTCAGGACCCGCAAATGCATTTCATCAGGTCCCGTGGACCTGTGTACGTTCAGTTTCCTAAGATGATCTTGAACCAGATCCTCTCCTACAGTGGGCCCAGGGTCTTCATTCTCACAGTCCCTGCGTCTGCCTTCCAGGACTTGGGTGGTATGGTCAGAGCATTTTCCGGTGAAGACTGAGGCAAAGGAGTCTTTAGAACCTCAGCCTTCTCCAAATCTAGGGTAGCCAGTTCTCCCGATAGCTTCTGGAGGGGGCCAACATTGTCCCTAGTCTTTTATTTGCAATGTACCTATAGAATCCTTTCCTGTCATCCTTAACATCCCTAGCCAAGTTTAATTCTAAGTGGGCCTTAGCTTTCCTAACCTGGTCCCTAGCTTCCTGGACAACAGCCCTATATTTTTCCCAGGCTGCCTGTCCTTGCTTCCACCTTTTAGAAGCCTCTTTTTTCCTTCGAAGTTTCCTCAGCAGGTCCTTATCCATCCAAGGAGGTCTCCTGGCCCTCCTGTAGCACACTGCTGCTGAGTTTGCAGCAGGTGATCCTTGAATATCAACCAAGAGCCTTGGGCCCTTCTGCCCTCTAGGTCTATATCCCATTGAACCTTACTAAGCAGGTTCCTGAAGAGGCCAAAGTCTGCTCTCTTGAAGTCCAGGGCAGTGAGCTTGCTGCACACTCTTCTCACTGTCCTGAGGATCTTGAAGTCAACCATTTCATGATCGCTGCAATCAAGGCTGCCCTGGAACGTCACATTTCCAACCAGCCCTTCCTGTTGGTGAGGACGAGGTCAAGCATGGCACCTCTCCTTGTTGGCTCCTCTATTACTTGCAGAAGGAAGTTGACTTCCACACAATCGAGGAACTTCCTGGATTGCTTGTGCCAGGCCATACCATCCCTCCAACAGATATCAGGGTGGTTGAAGTCCCCCATGAGAACAAGGGCCTGCTAGCGTGAGGTTATTCCTATCTGTCTATAGAGCACTTCATCCACAGAGTCCTCTTGGCCAGGCGGTCTGTAAGAGATCCCCACAATCATTAAAATACAAAAAAAACCCATGAAAAATGTCTTTCTCCTTTGGATACTTTGAACAGTTATTATTCTATTGGTGCTCTCTCCGTTTCTTTTCTGTAAGGCCTCTGTTTTGAAGACATTTCCCTGAACTTTGTGGAATCATACTTAGATTCATAAGACTCAGGCAAGATTAAGTGATGAGACTTGTGTCTGATCAGCATTCAATGTCCCTTTCAAAAAATATCCAAAATAGTCCCTGCTGTGGTAGGGGATTGGAACTGCGTGATCTCTAAGGTCCTTTCTAACCCAAACTGTTCTATGATTCTGTGCCGATACAAAAGGTTCTATAATCCCAACCTGAAAATTTTATATCATATATTATGGAATGATCCTGATTTCTGGCAAGCCAGGTACATAGAATGAAAACCAGCTACAAAATCATAAAACAGAATTGACCGTATGGGCCATTTGGCTAATTTTTCATGGTATTTTCCCATGTTTTCATGCCTCATTAGTGCACATAACCATGGCATTAAATCTGTGCTGAAGGCCATGAGAATGACAGTGAAGTAATGAATCTAGGTGTCTGCCAATGGACAAGGATCAGGCAAGAAATCTAAGTGAAATGCACCCAATTTAGTACAGTTTTCAACACCTTCTGTTACTGAAAGTTATGAAGAAAGCAATCAGTTATTATTAAGACACGTTCTGGTAGATTAGATATGCAAACTGGACACTCAGTTCTCATACTTTTAGCGGATGGCTATAACCTTGACATTGCCAGACAGGCTTGAATTTTTTGCATAATATTCTTTTTTGCTAGGTATTTCCAGCTAGACTGAAAAGGCTGTCTTTGCTATTGTCATGAGTCCAGCAGTAGCAGTCATTTTTCTCCTTCTTGGTAGCTGGTGCAGTGCTGTGTTTTTGACTTTCGGCCTGGGAACAGTGCTGATAATGCCAGCGTTTCGGTTACTGCTTAGTGATGTTTTGGTCTGGCCAAGGACTTTCTGAGCCTCATGCTCTGCCAGGGAGGAGGGGAAGCTGGGAGGAAGGAGAAACAGGACATCTGACCCAAACTGACCAAAGAGGTTATTCCATACCACAGCATGTCATGCCCAGGATGTAAAAACGGAGGGCAGAGACCCGGAAGGGTGGGGGTGCACTGCGTGGTTGGGGTGGGTATTAGGTGGTGAGCAGTTGTATTCTTTCCTTGTATTTGCCTAACAAGCAAATACAAGGAAAGAATGCAACTGGTAGCAGCAGTGGTCTTGTGTTATACTTTAGTTACTAAACTGTTCTTATCTCAACCTGCAGGATTTGCATTCTTTTGATTCTCCTTCCCATCCCTCTGGGAGCGGGGGGAAGAAAGAGAGGGGAGTGAGTGAGAGAATGGGCTGCGTGATTTACGGCTTAAACCACGACAGCTATTTAGTATAAATCTGCCCTGTGGATGATTTTTCTTCTAGAGAAGAAGACAGAAAGTGGGATCTTGCAATTGTGCACTATACATAGTCCTGCTAGTGAAGACCTTACATGTAGGTATTTGTTCTCGTATAGTGAATTGAGAAGAAAGCCAAAGAAGCAATGAGATGGATGAAAAAAACAGGAGAGAAAATAAGGAGTATTAATTAAAAAGAAAGCAACTATGAATGAAATATAAAGTAGAGCTATTCAGCTAAAAGTTTATTTCTGGCCCTTTACCCATAGTATTTTTCCAATGATAACATGCTATAAGCAGTAATAACACCTTGCTGAATGATACTGCAGACAAATTATGGAAAAGAGATAGATCATCTGAATTTGGGGGGATATTTCATGACTTGGTGCACATGCGCTGGATGCTTGTCATCCTATTCATATCACTATGACTTTCATAATGTTCGTGAAACCTTATAATTCTATATAACCAACATGAACACTAATTTACTTTCTGTGCATGTTACTCGTTGCAAATAATCATACCATGTATTTAAATGTTATATTTAAACTTAATGAACTGAAAAGCTATCAATGTTAAACCAATGAAAGAAGTGTAATCAAAAATAGCATCAATTATTAGCATAACCTCCAGAGAAACCTAGACTGATCTGGTCGTAATGTTTAAAAAAGAAAACTGCCTCCTCTAAAAACCCAAACTGTTGCTAGAGGCACTAAGCAAATTGTCTTTCAGTTACCTGAATGCAATCCAGGAACTGGTACAAAACTTTGGAAGTGAATGCAGCGGACTTCACGTAGCAGATCTGGTGTATTATTTGCTTGACTTATTCACTTATTTCAAAGCATAGGTTCTTTAGAATAGAAAATATTGTGTCCTATTTTATTACAAATATTGCTATAAATCACAAGTGATTACTTCAGAGTAAAAAAGTCACAAATAAAAACCTGGCATAAGGACTAAGCATTATTTTGCTATATATTCTGCATTTAGATAGTAGCTACTCTATAAACACACTGTATGAAATTTCATAGTCCTCAAAAGAAAAAGCAAGTGATATGGTTTTAATTTCAGGGTTTCTACATTTATATCTGGGAACTGTATACTTTCAGGAATTATGGGTTAAGTGGGAGGAGAAACAGGAGCAACTTGCTTTGGCTGTTTAAAACAGAGTTCTCTGATTGCAGGAATAGTTTCTTTTCCACATGCTGAAATTTCTTCAGTGGGAATAGCTCACTGATACAGTGAGGACAAATGGAGCAACAGGTCTACAGTGTAAAGTCAGAACAGTAACGACTAGATACAAAATCTTGTAATTTAATGCTTTGAAAGAACAAGCATTTTGAAAGCATGTTTCCAAAATACATCTGCAAAATAGCTTGTAATTTTCTCTTATTCATTGCTTGCATGAGACTCAGGGCATTATGCTTTATGGTTGCTCTATTCTATGCAGAAACACTTTCCTGCTGAAAGAATGGTAATATTTTTTTTGCAAAAGCATAAGCCATAGCTAGTGTGGCAGCACACCTCCAGTATGGGTCCACTAAAACAGTGCGCTGTGTCTTTGCAGATGACAGCAGCAGCAAAACCTGATGCAGAGCCTTCCTCCTGATACCATGGTGCTCTAAATTATTAAGTACTGTACATTAAGTGTATAGTATTCATGATCAAAGATCAGTGTCATTGCTGTGTATTTTTCAAAACCAATGTTTAAGTTATCAGCTACTCATGTCATGGCTTTTAAGTCTGAATTACATACTGTACTACAAAAAGACCTATGTATAAGAGCCTGCCCCTGAGTTCTTAGTTATGTAGGTTGCTATTTTAAATGGGAATGACAGACAAAAGTCTGGTCATAACACACAAGTAGACTTCTATAGACACACCCAAAGAAGTATTTTCTGCCTTTCCTTTTCTTTTCCCCAGAAAGTTTTGAGGTTTGGGGTATGCAAGATGGGTGAATGAGGATGTAGTTTTGCCTTTGGAGTTTACAGTGTCCAGATTAAACTGTAGATATTTTCCAAAAGCATGTGTTATGTATTTAAGAAAAGAAGTTTACTATGGAGTGGTAGAGATCAACATTTTCTTTCCTGTAAGAAGCTTTGTTTAGTTTCTATTAAGTAATGAGCTGCTAAAGTATTTGCTGCTACAAGAATCCAAAAAAAGACACCTTAAACACACTAAAGCCAAGAGTTGTCCTGTGGGACCATCTCATAGAACAAATTGGTGCCAGTAGGCATTCCATCCTTAAAATATCAGCTAGAAATAGCTAAACATTGAAGATATGTTCCAGAAACATTCTTGAGAAAATTGTTTTCCTGAAATACATAATCATGCTTATTTTTTTGCATTCCAGTGTTTTTACTGGTTTGGTAGCTCTGACAGGAGGCATGAATCACAAACTTACAAGCAGACTGCATTCTGCATTCCTTTTTGTGGAGAAGTCATAGTCATAGTGATTTTGCAAGACAGACCAAGGGAATGTGCAACAAGAGCATTGCTTATGTGAGTTTCATTTATGCAGGAATTGGAAAATAGGATACTTCTATAGTTAGAGGTAGACATAGACAATGAAGAATGAAGGCAGTGTCAAAATCATGTTCTTTATCCTTTAGTTAGCTAGGTACAATTTGTTTAATATAACCAATTAATTATAATGAAATACTCTATGAAGTATTAACACTAGTAAGCATGAGTGAGAAGAGCAAAACAGAGAGGCAGCAGAGGCAGCTGAATTTCAGATTGAGGAGATGTCAGTCAATGTACCAGCCAGCCTTTTTAATTTAAAAAGTTATTCATTATTCATTTTGACAAAATAATCAATGTCAACCCCAATGAAACTTCCCTGAGTGCTCAATATTTACAATTGAAGTGTCTGAGCTGTTTGCCCATCTCAATTCCTTGATGCTGTTTCCTCATCCTGACTGGACAGGCTTCCAGAGTAAATTTGTTTGAAACAAACTCTATCTCATCATTAAATTAATCTCAATTTAAGGTCCAATAATCACTTCCTGCAAACATGTTGTCACAACAAGCAAGTAAAAATGAGTGCAAGCATTTGCTGGGAAAATAATGAATATTTTCCTATAATGTTTTTGTTGCTCTGTCTTATTATACAGTCCTCTGTAAGATATACTAGCAGTAAAATGTAATAAACAATTGACCAACATATACCCATTTAATTAGAAACATTTTCTTAGTGAAGATTTGAGTCTAAGACATTGCATAGACCCTCAGTTGTGTGAGAGGATACTGTTTTTATTTAGCCACACAAGAAGATCTCATCTTTAGTTTTTAATTGTGAAAGTAAATCTGGCATGGTATCAAGGCATAGCTCCTTACACATCCACCTTTCTCTGAAACCAAATCTATGAGGACATCACTTCCAAGCAGCGTTTTTAGGCTTGCAGTTGTGTTGTAAGGCTCTTGGGCTGTAACAGCAATCACTAAAACCAGACCCAAACACCAAAATAATATTTCCTGATATTTTCATTCTATATGTTGAAGGAAAAGCAAAGCAATCTAAAATGCTGTTGTGCTTTCGAAAGTTACTCAGTTAATGCATGTCAAGCAAAATCTTTCAGCATTGTGTTTTTAAATAATAAAGCTTTTGAAGATACATTGCCTGTAATGAGAAACAGGAGAACTTCAGGTAGTTTTCAACTTGTACAAGTGCAAGCACCACACTCAGGAATAGTAACTTGCACAGAAACAAAACGGGGTAGAGCTAAGGAGGAGGAAATTCATAGAGAAAAGGGTATAGAAATTACAGGTGACCACAGACCGGATCTGAGTTAACAACAACATGCTGCCGCCGACGCAGAAATGTCACTCTGGAATGCACACAGCTTACAAGTTAGTGGAATATCCGATTCGCTCTACTCAGCATTGATAAGATTAACTGGATTACTGAGCCTAGGTCAGGGACCACACTTCGAGAAATTTATTAACTGGTCAGAGACAGCTCCAGAGATAGCAATAAAAATGATAAATGGTCTATAAAATATGAATTACGATAAAATATTGGAAAAGTGTGATTTTTAGCCCGAAAGAGCAAGGAAGGCCTTGATATCAGTCATTCAGAAGGCTACTTCTGTGTCTACAGAAGTAACAGGCTAAAATTCAAGCAAGTATGAAGATAGGCTGAGAAAGTTGGGGCTGTTCAGCCTGGAGAAGAGAAGGCTGTGTGGAGACCTCATAGCAACCTTGCAGTATCTGAAGGGTCCTACAGGGATGCTAGGGAGGGACTCTTCATTTGGGACTGTAGTGATAGGACAAGGCGTAACAGGTTCAAGCTTAAACAGGGGAAGTTTAGGTTGGATATGAGGAAGAAATTCTTTACTGTAAGGGTGGTGAGGCACTGGAATGGGTTACCCAGGGAAGTTGTGAATGCTCCGTCGCTGGCGGTGTTCAAGGCCAGGATGGACAGAGCCTTGGGTGGAATGGTTTAGTGGGTGGTTGGAACTAGATGATCTTAAGGTCTTTTCCAACCCTAACTATTCTATGATTCTATGATTCTAAGTAGATTCAGATTACATCTTCAGAAACATTTTATAATGAAAAGGCCATGAACAGCAGAAGAGTTTGTATGAGGGCTTGTGCCTGAAGATTTCAAGGCCAGCTGATAAGTGCCTTTCATGAAGGACTCAAAGGTTGCTGCTTTGCCTTGGATTAGGTGACTTGAATTTTTCATCTAGCCCTATGATCTATAGTTGCTGTTTGCTCTTTATACTGCTTAATTCAAAGCACTACAAGTCATGACATACACCACACTGTGAAATACATTTTACTTCTGATTCTTTACCTTCTACTTTCACTTTCAACAGAAGGCAAAAGACAAATTAGCATTGTTGTCATTTGAACCAATTGCTTTATTGAAACACCAGCTTCTCACTGGAGAGCTAGAAACTCGAAGGCTCAAGCCTATAGACGTGAACATTGTAGTCCTTATACAGGCAAACAATGAAAGGCAAGAAAAGCTTTTCAACCTAGGCTTGCTGTAGAAGCCTACATGAAGTAGTGTGTGAACAAGAAGTATGTGAACAACACATGCTTTCTGTTTAAGGAAGAATGTTGATATCTGGCAGCTTGTTCAGAAACCTCATTATCTTGTAGGATTGAGCCGTCAGTGTTGTTCAGGAGAATGAGCTGTATGTATTTCATTCAGGCAGATAGAAAACAGAAAATTACATCTTGAACACTGTCCTAAATATCTTAATTTACAGCTTCAAGCAATTGGTATAGCTCCAACTGAAAGGACAGAAAAGATGTCAGTGACTACAGGAACTAAGAAAGGAATTTTCTTGCAATACAAACAGTGTCATTAATCCTTTTATGGAGATGACTAGAAAAGTTAGAGCGCAAGGAAAAATGTGCTCTTTTTTCCAAAACAGTCCATGTGTTGTATCAAATTTCCACCCACAGCTCATTTGGAGGTGTTGTAGGGAGTAGCTGAAAGGCATAGACTGTAATTACAAGTCACACCATGCCAAGCCAACATGGGCATTGTTCAAGAAGTCATACCAAATGACATCCCAAGCACACAATGTGTAACAAGGTTTTGCCAACAATTTGAATTTATGATAAATTATCTCAGTATTTTGTTTCACTTCAATATAAACATTGTTTGAAAAAAATGACAGCCACGTACATAGGGTCTGGCAACAGTCCAGGTGTGAAGCACTGATGAAGAGGGCTATTAATGAAAAATAAGAAGTCCTGAGATTCGTGTCATTAATATTTATGACATAGTGTGAAGAGTCTTACTTAAATGCCACTTTGTGTGAGGGTTGGGGTGGAGGAAGAGAGGGATTGGTCAAGGAGAAGAATTACAGTATTTATGATAAAGTGTCAAGGCATCTTGACAGGAAACAAAGCCCTTTACAGGCACTGGGTAGTAATGATTAGTTCGGATAGTTATACTTTCTGCAACCTCTCATTTAACAGTATAAAACTGTAAAAACTGACTATTCTGTCAAGCTGCCAAGCGGAATGCATTTGGATGAGTATTGGGAAAACAAATATTATTTTTAACCATCGTCTATTATTTTGGGCAAATTGCCTGAAGCGGACTGAACCTGAAATATTTATTTCATGCTGACCTGCCCCTCCTGAAATGATGTCGTTAAGTTCAGGCAGACAATACATTTTGTTTAATGTGATGCTGTAACTCCTACCCGTGTCAAAGTTTTAGAGTAACTGATCTCCCCACTTTGCAAACAAGGAATGGTGTGCTGCCAGTGAGCTCAGCCCCAGACCTCATGCAGGTCACAGGAGGTGATTAAGCATTTCCACATTGTCGTGGTTTAAGCCTCTATAACTCACGCAGTCGCTCTCTCACTCACTCCCCCCTCTTTCTTCCCCCCCGCTCCCAGAGGGATGGGAAGGAGAATCAAAAGAATGCAACTCCCACAGGTTGAGATATGAACAGTTTAGTAACTAAGGTATAACACAAATCACTACTGCTACCACCAATAATAATAATGACAAGGCAAATACAAGGGAAAAGAATACAATCGCTCACCACCCGATACCAAGCCCAACCACGCAGTGCACCCCCACCCTTCTGGGTCTCCGCCCTCCGTTTTTCCATCCTGGAAATGACGTGCTGTGGCATGGAATACCTCTTTGGCTAGTTTGGGTCAGGTATCCTGTTTCTGCTTCCTGCCGGCTTCCCCTCCTCCCTGGCAGAGCATAAGACCCAGAAAGTCCTTGATCAGACCAAAACGTTACCAAGCAGTAACTGAAAACACTGGTGTTATCAGCGCTGTTCCCAGGCCCAAAATCAAAACCACAGCACTGCATCAGCTACCAAGAAGGAGAAAAATGACTGCTACAGCTGAACCCAGGACAGTATCCACCCCTTATTCCATACCATTCACGCCATGCTCAGATCCCACATTTTCAATATACCATCACATACATATATATATATACATCCACACACATGCACACAAAGGGAGAGAGATCATCCCTTAGGGCATGGACCAATCCCTATAAAGCTGCTGAGTCCATTCGGTCCGTGATGTCGGGCTCCATCTCTTGTAACAATCTTTCAGAGCAGGGGAGGCTGTGTGCAGTGTTCACACTCATGGATAACCTGGGCAATAGTGTCCATTGCTAAGTCCACCCCTCAATCATGAGTCCATCTCTATGCTGCATCTCTGCCCTGACGGCCTGAGGTGTCATGGGCCCACCAGGCTCAAAATAATTCACCCTTCCCTCCAGCAGTTTCTGCAGCTTGTCGCTGGGGACTCCATAAAGCTGCCTTCCATCTGCGACGCTTCCAAAGCACTGGAGGGGCCCAGTGGACTAGACACTTGCCCATACTATCCCACACACCCTGCCACTCGTGACTGTCCAGCCTTGGGGAAAATCTCTTGGTCATCCTACATCGTAGTCTAACCCCAGACAAGGCCCACAACCCACTCTGCTTAACTCTCGGGACCAGACAAAATGGTCGTGGGTAAAACACACTCTGTATGCATGCCACCATGCTGATCCCCATCACAATCAGCAGGCAGTTCTCAAGGGTACCCAAAGGCCATTCAAAACCTTCAGAACTCTCAAATGTTGCTGCTGTACTTGTCCCTGGGGCTGGTGTAGCTGCTGTGATTGCCAGCTCTCTCACCACCAGCTTCTCTTTGTCTGAGTCCAGATCTTCCTCCTCTGCCTTGCTGGGGAGTGCTGTGTGGTCTCCTGCATCTTCCTGGGGCTCAGGCTCACAGTGCAATGCGGGTGGCTGCCAGGGCATGCTCTTGGCTGCCGCGGGGCTGGGCTAGGCCGCACGGCTCGGCTGCTGGTTCCCGGGGCCGTGCTCCTGGGCGGTTTCTGCCACCGGCGGCGCCCGGGGCGGCCCCCCCTTTGCTTCCCACAGCCTCACGAAGACGAAGAGGGAGGCAAGGACGAGGGCCAGGACGGTGAAGAGGAGCCGGGCACCCAGGTACAAGTCCATGTCCACGTCCACATCCGCTCCCCCGGCTTCTGGAGCCCCCCCGTATTACAAGCCATTCCAATAAAGTACAATTAAACAAGAACTTTAACCCAAAACCCATGTCTGAAAAATGCTAAGATAACAAATACCGGCTGTAAGTAAGGTGCAACAGGCTGAAACCATGAAGTCAAGAGAATCAAGAGCAACAACTTTGAGAGCCAATACATCAGCATTGTGACGAGTGGCTATTAATCCTGTCGTTATCTCAACCCTTCGTGCCCCACGTTGGTCACCAAAAAGAACTGTCGTGGTTTAAGCCTCTATAACTCACGCAGTCGCTCTCTCACTCACTCCCCCCTCTTCCTTCCTCCCGTTCCCGGTGTGATAGGAAGGAGAATCAAAAGAATGCAACTCCCACAGGTTGAGATAAGAACAGTTTAGTAACTAAGGTATAACACAAACCACTACTGCTACCACCAATAATAATAATGACAAGGCAAATACAAGGGAAAAGAATACAATTGCTCACCACCTAATACCAAGCCTGACCACGTAGTGCACCCCCACCCTTCCGGGTCTCCGCCCTCCGTTTTTACATCCGGGGCATGACATGCTGTGGTATGGAATACCTCTTTGGCTAGTTTGGGTCAGATATCCTGTTTCTGCTTCCTCCCGGCTTCCTCTCCTCCCTGGCAAAGCATGAGACCCAGAAAGTCTTTGGTCAGACCAAAACATTACCAAGCAGTAACTGAAAACACTGGTGTTATCAGCGCTGTTCCCAGGCCGAAAGTCAAAAACACAGCACTGCACCAGCTACCAAGAAGGAGAAAAATGATTGCTACAGCTGAACCCATGACACACATCCAGGACTTCCATAAGCAATGGGTTTTGTCTACTTACTACATTTAGTATTTAAGTTCCTCAATAACAAAAGAGTACTCCATACTGTTGGTGTGATCTGTCCTGGAATGACAACACTCTGCACTTTGTCACATGGACGCAGTGAGTCACTTTCATACTTCCATACAATTCACATAAGATTTGCATGAACGATGTAGGTAGTCCTCATCTCTGTTTTTAATTGCAAATTGTCTCCTTCTCTTGACACAAATAGTCTGGTTTATGTCATAATATAATTCCTACAAACTACTGTGGTTTTTTAACTTACATTGTTATGTCAAGAAATAAATGAATTTCGGTATGCACATCATATTTTTCATGCAAGTGTATAACATGCATACTGCTTACACAAAAGTACAGCACTGTTTACAAAAGTACAACACTGTTTAAAAAAGAGAAAAATTTAGAGAGTACTGGTATATGATATCCACTTTTTTAAAAGCAGCAATTACTTGGAGATTTTTTTTTTCAGAAGACGGTATTTCATAGGCTACAAAGGGAAATCTGCTTTTCAAAATGCAGAGAATCATTAAGAGAAATCAAATTTACAATTTTATACAAAAGAATCATCACATTTGTAACACTAATATACAAAACAAAATAATATTGGAATTAACTGTTGAAAAAATGTTATATTATGTGCTAATACAAACTTGGTCAGGTACTCTGTTACCCAGAAAATGTATTAACTTTGAAGTCACTATCTCCTGTTTCTATTCAGAGAAAGTCAAAGCTGAGGTTCAGCACGAATCTAGAAAGGCAGGGATGAGTGAACCCTCGGGCATGTTTTCTTAATGTATGTTAAAAGTTGCTATGTAATTGGATGCATATAGAATATGCAGTAACATCCAGAAGTTAAGAATGGGTGATCAGAGCAGCCCTGCAGAGAAGGACTTGGGGGTGTTGGTTGATGAGAAAATGAACATGAGCCGGCAGTGTGTGCTTGCAGCCCAGAAAGCCAAGCGTATCCTGGGCTGCATCAAAAGGAGCGTGACCAGCAGGTCGAGGGAGGTGATCCTGCCCCTCTACTCTGCTCTCGTGAGACCTCACTTGGAGTATTGTGTGCAGTTCTGGTGTCCTCAACATAAAAAGGACATGGAACTGTTGGAACAAGTCCAGAGGAGGGCCACGAGGATGATCAGGGGACTGGAGCACCTCCCGTATGAAGACAGGCTGAGAAAACTGGGGCTGTTCAGCCTGGAGAAGAGAAGGCTGCGTGGAGACCTCATAGCAGCTTTCCAATATCTGAAGGGGGCCTATAGGGATGCTGGGGAAGTACTCCTCATGAGGGACTGTAGTGATAGGACAAGGGGTAATGGCTTCAAACTTAAACAGGGGAAGCTGAGATTGGATATGAGGAAGAAACTCTTTACTGTAAGGGTGGTGAGGCACTGGAATGGGTTGCCCAGGGAAGTTGTGAATGCTGCATCGCTGGCGGTGTTCAAGGCCGGGTTGGACAGAGCCTTGGGTGGCATGGTTTAGTGGGAGTTGTCCCTGCCCCTTGCAGGGGGGTTGGAACTAGATGATGTTAAGGTCCTTTCCAACCCTAACTATTCTATGATTCTATGATTGTGCTACACAACCAGCCCTAAAATAATGAAGAGCTAGTTTCTCACTTATTTCATTTTGGTAAGTGGTAACCACGAAGAAACTCCTACTAATGGATGCTAATGAAATTATCACTAGTAAAGAATTTCTTACATGGACTTGGTGTGCAGTGCTTGGATGCTGTGACAGTGGGAATGAGGAGTACTCAGTGCTAGCTGGGGGGATTGCAAGGGTGTTAGCAGTTGGAGAAGTCATGTAAAACTGAGATCACAAAATCTAGGAAAAATAACTCAACAAATGCTTCTCACAATGTGATCCCAATTTTAAGTGCCTCTTTAATAAACACAGATTGCCAGAGCCCTGCTTTGCAAAGTGCATTTATTTGTGCATTATGTATGAAGAGTATATTTATATGCATACTCAGTATTTGTATTTCCCTTTTATAAATTTGTACAGTGGCTCTTTAAATCTGACTTTGACTTCTATGCATTTTCCAGCCTCATCTCAGGGTCCATATTAATAAATTCAAAAATGCTGGTTGCCATTTTAAAGGAAACCTCCTTTGAAGGAGAAAAAAGTCTCTCAGGTAATTCCAGAATGGCCATGCTCAAGGCACTCGGATCCAGGCTGTTTAGACTGCTCGCCCAATACTTCGATACTGCAAAAATGTTGAGTTCAAGGGGAGGTTGTCCAGCATCTGGAACTGTTTAATTTTTGCTGAGCATTTTCTACTGAGTGCTAAAATTGTTTTACCTCTCTTTATTACCGCTGTGTTATGTATATAGGTGTGGTTCGACAAGGTCACCATTTACTGGGATTTCTACATTCACATAATGGCATCGAGTGACCATTTTAGACACAGTTCCTTAGCATTTGATCAATTTGCTGAAAAGAGGGGATGGTCTTTTTTTTCCAGGCCTAATGAGGGTTACTGGAGAATGATCCCAAAGATGCTGAACAGTGATTTCAATGGAACTGAGGATCAGGACATCTCAAAAGAAAGTGTATAGGTGAAGAGTTCAGCTAATAAGGCCCTTTACTCTTTGGTGCTGTGCACTTTCTGGGAGGTACCAAGCCCCTCCAGCTGCCCTGGCAGTTAATGGGAGCTGAGGAAGCTCAGCATTTTGCACAGCCTGGCTATAAATGCATTACATTTAACTGCATAATCTCAGGGATAAGAGAACATCTGTTATCTGATAACAGCAACCACCAGCTCCGTTTGTGTCACTATATTCCTACTTACTTGAACAAATGAAGCTCGAGTAACACTGGGCATTGCTTCAAAGAAAAAAGCAAAATCTATTTATACTTGTCACTTTGCCCTTTTGTCCATTTTGAACAGCTATAACGAAAGGCTTTGCCTACAAAAGCTTTCATTATAATAATTTGCTATTTGTGCTTTCTCTGCTATTGCTTCAGAATGATATCATTTGTCTCTAACCAACCTGTGGAAGATATCCAAACTAGTTATGAAATAACTCACCTCCAATTACTCCTGAACTCAGCCTATTTATTTTCTAAAGATAGCATTGAGAGTCCTTCTTGATCTTTTCAGCTTCTGCTGCGAAGAATAATGGCTACCCAGCCTCCTACTTCTCTTTGCTGGTATTAAACCAAAGGAATTACAAAGGCAGCACAGTATCAGGACAAAAATCATTTATGTAGGACTAAAGTAGACCTTCAGAATTTCACCAAAACAAGTTTGCAATTGGGTTGGTTTGAACATGTACTGTTTAAAATTTATAGTGACTTGTCATTAATATTTTTCATGTCTGGGAGAAAATGTAATTATACTTTACTGTGCTGTGGAGTCAATTTTTTAAGATGTTCAAATTATCTGACTAGATAATCGTTCCTCTACTGGTATTTGACTATGGCTGTTCCTTCTGTCACTTGATTAAACAGCTAGCAGGGCATGTGCCCTGGCCCCGAGTAGGAAATGGCTCTTTAGGAAGCTTCGGGAAATCCATCATTTCACTCATACTACAATATACTCTAAAGGCAGTTAATTGTAACAATTGATCCTATGCTTTCCAAATTTAGCCCTCAAGGGACTGATGTGCTGAGCACCTCCAAAAGAGGACTGAATTTGAAAATCAAACTTAGGCACTAGCAGTGGAAAAGGATGCTTGAGTAGGCCAAATGAACCAAATATAAATACAGCCCTGAGGACTCAGAGGAAATTAGTGGAGATCTAGAGCAGCTTATATAAATCTAGAGAGGAAAAAACATGTTTATGTGTAATCTTGGAATTCCAAGTCAATTTGTATCTAGTGCTGGGTTGAAATTTTCAGTCTACATTTCACAATGTTTATAATTTTCTACACTATTTGAACATTTTATTATTATTTATAGAAACAATTTCTCTGTTTCCATAAATGTGTACAGAGACAAGTTCTGTAGGTGGGCTTTTGTACATGCTTGACCAATTATATCCATGTACACACACCTTCAAAGAATAAAGCATTTTATTTGAAATGCCTGCAAGTTCACAGTGAAGTAACAGTTTTAAAACAACTAGCACTTTTAAAGCCTCCAGAGCTTTTATCTACACAGCTGAATGCCACACTTGTGGAACTAATGTTCCCACCATAAAACTGAAAAGTGACCTCTCAAGGTATTGTTTAATATTATTTATGTCTAACAATAGCCCTTGAGAGCCTGAATGATGTGTTCCCACTGTATTTAGAACTGTACAATATCTGTAATACAAGGCTGCCTTGTAGATTAAGGTTGTTAGTTCCTATCAGACTAGTGGTAGAAGAATAACGCTCCAAGAGATGAAATATTAGAAAGCAGCTCTATTGACATCCAACCCAGCGCACTACATATCAGAATATGCTGACTCCTACATTATCATGAAAACTGTAGCAGCTTTTGAAATGAGACTCACATCCTTATGTGTTATTCTTTAAAACTGTCTTCTAAGTAACTAAAAGAAAGCTATGTATTTCCTTGCAAGATGAAAAGAAGAGTTTCTGAAAATTCCCCATGAGCACATCCAGAATCATTTCAAATATTGTGTTGCCATGAAAGTTAGCCTTCAGACACAACAATGTTTTTTTAAGTTTATCTGCACTGCATGCTGTAGTACAGCACAGACATAATTGAGCCAGTTCTAAGCACACTACTTCAGCTGCTGAAAACAGGATCCTTATTAGTGCTGACATTAGTGCAAGCTTATTTATCTCACCCTCCCTCAGCTATATTACTATCATGCTTCTCAGAATTCCATCTCAGCATTAAATAAAATTCGAAATTATATTTTAAATTAAATTGATCTTTTTTTCTGCCTATCTTTGGTTTCAGAGAAGCTTTACTTCTCAAACAGACAGTACCATAAGGCCTTGGAAAAGAAGCCACTTGTCTTCTTTTGGCTGCACATCAACTGGATGAAAAGGTTTCTGTCATAATCTGACTTTTACGTTACCATCTCCTTACATTTGTTGATATAATTCACAGATTCTTAAGACATATTTCAAAATAATCTAGGTTAGTTTAAGTACTGCTAAGAGTAGTTTGAGTTGCCTTTTTCTTCTCTAATTGAATGGTGTTTAGCACAGATTTCATGAATAGTAATGGCACCAAATTTTAGGGATCAATAACATCTTCTGGAAGAAGGGTAAGTCTTGATGCGAAACTTTAAACTGTACTGGAGGGCACTAACCTTATCAGTCCGGTCAGCTGGAGTTTGAACAGGACCCAGCTCAGCAGCCTCACTAACCCACCATCTGACAGAAACAAATCCTGCATCTAGGATGTGAAACGAGTCAGGAAAGTGTCCTTCTCTACAACACTGCATGTAATCAGGCCTATTTCCCTGAATAGTTTCAGATCTTTAACCATGTCACTTTGGTTCAACCCACCGTTTTCTGCTGTGAATTATCTACCTGTTTTTAGCGTAGAACTTTTTAAGTAAAATTACTGCCCAGGGCAATACAAGCATTATGACAAGCAGAGGCATAACAAGTCTTCTTTTCCAGTAGGAATATGACCTGCCATATTACAGAAAACCCTTAGAACACTGAGGGAAGGAGTGCTAAGGTACTCTGATCCATTTTGTTCCCTGATAAGGTATTAGTGGAGTTTACCACCTCCCCTTTTACAAGGCAGAAACCTAGCTGACATACAAGGTGGCCACACTTTGTGCCAAGAGGCTATCATTTGGCAAGATGCCTGACCACTGTAGTTATAGAGGTATAGAGATACATGAGTTTTCACTGCCTGTTTGGATAAAAGACTTAAGGAGTCTTTCAGGGGTCACATACAGTGTTATCTAATCCATTGATGATGTAACAGCCTCTCTTCTTCTGCTGTTTAGAATTGATACTGACCAAACCCTTTTCTCCCTTTCTCTGATCTCCCCCCTTATACTCTTTTACACTGGTGTAAATATTGCCTGGTATCACCAACAGTACAGGAAATTTCAAAAGGGGACAAAATTCTTTCCCAGTTGGAAATGTTGAAACATGCAATCCTTGCTTTAGCAACTGGAATAAACCCTTGTTTGACAGTTTGCTGATTCCTGGTCATGAAGGAAAGCTTCTAATGCCTTTTCAAATTCAAATAAATATTTTGTACCTGGTTTGCTGCTGAATTAATCTGAGACAAAGATTAATAGACAATGTAAATTATTTATGTTAAATTATGGACCATTTTGGTCAAGGACTATTTTTTATTTATGCCCATAAATAAATTAATAATTTATTATAAAAAATTATCAAAACAAAAATAATCCTAGATTATGACAGTGGTAGAAATTGAGATGAGGAATTCTGACTCTTTGCTATATTGAGCCACTAAAAATTAGCTAATTAGGCAAAAATGACAGAAAATCAAAAGAAAGGATGACTAAACCCCTGCTTGTATATGGGAACTAATGGCACTGCTGGAAACCTTGCTTGTGAAACTGAGATCTTGAGCCGCTAAGGTACTCAGCATCTTTCTCTGGTTCATAGCTCCAGCTTTCCACCCCACATTTCCACAGGTATTTTATTGCTAGGCTCTGCACTGCAGCCATAGATAAATTTGTGAGATGGAAATTCTTCTTTTCCCTGAAGAAGCCAATTCAAACAGAAGGGCAGGCAGAGCAAGACGTGTGCTCCTGGTTCACGCTAAATCCTCCACATCACAAGCCTCTGGCTGTGTCCAAGTATTGCCTTCTGCTATCCTGGCAGCCCAACTATGTGGACAGAGGTGATGGCCAGGTCTCATCACACCCAGCCCATGGCTGCTCTCCTCTCCCCCATCCCACCCATGCACAACAGAGCACACTCTGACTCAGACCAGCACTGGCTGTGATGCTGATTCAGGGTGAAGTGCTTGCGCTACCTGGCTGTCCCCCTCTTGTGGGAGGGCTGACTGCATATGCAGTCCTCTATCAAAATATAACAGCCACAAAATATCAAAGCCTGTTTTTCCTCTCAAGACTGGCTGCCTGTTTCTTTTTCTCAAAACATGAGTCCATCTGCATCTTTCCAGGCTATGGTGTGAGGAGACATCTGCGTCATTTTGGAAAAAAAAAAACCAAACAAAACAAAAACAACAAACCCATGTGTGCATGTTTGCTTCTAACAGGAAGTTGGATTTGCCGAGAAAGAATTGTCAAGACCCTTTGTTGTTTTTCTTTTTATACCTGTTATTTCTGAGCACAAATGCCCTGAATCTCCTCTCATTTCCAATGTAAAAATGAGTTCAGCTCACAAGTTAGGGAGAATAAGGTCCTTAAAACATCAGAACAAATATTCTTGAATCCAGAGATTATCTATTTACTTAATTTGACCACACAGATAACCTACATCTTCACTGAGCTCTTGCTGAACATTACTGTACTCCCTGCATGGTAGCAAAGTCCATAGGGCTGATGTAGCTCATCCCTTGTATTAGTCCCTCAGAGATATTCAGACTGATGGACAGCACTAAGTATTCCCGTGACAGACTGGAGAGAGAGCCATAACTATTTCTGTAAACTGTTGTGGTACACAAGCAGCAAAAATTTCATTTTAGACAAAGCTGAATCTGGTAGTGTAAAAAAAAAAAAAATAGTAACAGCTTTTAAAGGCAACCATATCCTAGGCTGCATCAAAAGAAGCTTGACCAACAGATTGAAAGAGGTGATCCTGCCCCTCTACTCTTGCTCTTGTGAGACCCTACTTGGAGCACTGTGTACAGCTCTGGTGTCCTCAGTGTAAGGACGTGGAGCTGCTAGAGCAAGTCCAGAGAAGGCCACGAGATTGATCAGTGGCTGGAGCACCTCCTGTATGAAGACAGGGTGAGAAAACTGGGCCTGTTCAGTCTGGAGAAGAGAAGCTGCATGGAGACCTCAGAGCAGCCATCCAGTATCTGAAGGGGGCCTACAAGGTTGCTGGAGAGGGACTCTTCATCAGTGAATTTAGCGATAGGACACAGGGGAATGAGTTTAAACTGAAAAAGGGGAAGTTCAGGTCAGATATAAGGAAGAAGTTCTTTACCGTGAGGGTGGTGATGCACTGGAACAGATTGCCCAAAGAAGTGGTAATTGCTCCACCCCTGGCGGTGTTCAAGGCCAGGTTGGACAGAGCCTTGGTCGACATGATCTAGTGTGAGGTGTTCCTGCCCACGGCAGGGTGTTGGAGCCAGATGATCTTAAGGTCCTTTCCAACCCAAACCATTCAGTGATTCTATGGTTTTAAAGCAAAATTACCAAGGTGAAATAAATGCATTTCCACTACCCACATTTGGCGCTTCCTTACAGTCCTGACAGAAACACTACTTCTGGTGCAAATCTCTGAAAGAGGACAAAATGTCATTTTGAATAAGATTCTACTTTTCACTACTAGACAAACCCCAGTGAAATGAGTCACTCAAAATATACAATGTAGGGGAAATAGAACAATTTGACCATCAGCAAAAAGAGTGACTGTGCTTCTCAAATTTATTTAGTTTTGCAGTACTGATGAGAATATGACAGTGAAGAGGGCATCAAAGATGAATCCAGGTATCACTGCGACCATTTTTCATCCTAAACCGTTGATGTTTTGCCTGCATCACTGTGTTTGGTGAGGTTAATGACAGGCACAAATCAAAGCATCATATCCTATCATTACCACCAACATAAGAAACAATGAGCCACTTCTTGCCTTAAAGTGTTTTCCACAATTCCTCTTTTTTCATTATTACAATTAATGTAATTTATTTCAAGGCAGCTAATAAGTAAAAGCAAAACATTTTGTTTCAACTCTGCAAAAGATGTGGACTTCCCTGAAGAAAACGAAGCCACAAAATGACAACTCTGTTCATTAAAAATACAAGATCTGCCATGCAATGCAGCTTATGACTTATCTTTCTGTGGCAGCAGGGCCATTTTTTCAATAATTGGGATGATAAGTTCTGGAAAGAAATCAAAATATTTTATTCAAATCTTTTAGATGTATTTTTAAAATATGCCATAGTTCATTATTTTTCCTCTTTCTTTGGAGATTGCATTTGAAAACTGCAGCTCATCCTTAACTAATAGTAGTTTGCTTACACACAAGGGAACTGTAGCATGAAATGTCCAAAATTAATAAGCTGAGAATAAAATGTAAGCAAAATATAAATATTTTTCCTTCTCAATACAAAAGTTTTTTTTTTTATCACATATTTAAAATCTGATTTACATTTCCCAAAGTAAGAACTTCTGTCATGATACCTGAAAATACAGACTTACAGAAATAGAGTACAATTTCGTCAACATTGGTGTTTGTCTTCAGAAGCTTCCAGGTTAGCAAGTGAAATCACAGATTTATCCATCAAATGCAAATCTATAAAATGTTAGCTAGCAGTGGCATTGCATAGTGGTTTGGAATTAATCTAAGACAGTATTCTAGTTGAAAGAAATCACATTCCTACAGGAGTATCCTTGGTGTTCATAAGACCTCTATCTTCCAACCACATTAACAAAATGCTAGAAAGTTAGAGGAAGTGATAAATTTCCTCAGAAGGAGTTCTATCTCTGGACACTACTGGGTTTTTACTCCCAGACAGGATTACCCTGTGGGAGTGGTATGAACTTTCTTTGAAGGCCACAAATTTTGCTTCAGAATGGCTCAGGCTGTTCTGAGTTGCAGGTATTTTGAAAACAAAATTAAGTTTCCATACAAGGTAAAAAGTATTCTCTAAGCACTCTCCCACATCAGACTGCAGGAGCTGAACGCTACTATGCTATCAATACAGTCACTGTATTTTTCAGGAACAAAATATAAACATTGAGGTAGAGCACTTAATAAAAGTCTGCTGAGTACTTCTGCTTCCTTTCTTGGTCATGGTTATGAGAAAGTGTTTGTTTAAATGTGGAGGAAAATGAATAGATTCCCCAGACTTCCCTCCTTTGCCAGCAAATACAGTGCTCCACCTTACATTGCATAGCATGTGGGGAAAATGGTACAAATAGATTCTCTTGTTAAAACATTTGCGGTCTATCACTGGTTTGTTTTTCTCTTTTCCTATAAATGTATGCTCAGGCCCACATTTGCTTCCACTGATTTCTACAGGGACAGGTTTAGTCCTTAGAAATAATGAGAAAGGTCTTGGGTCTAAATTCTGGATTCTCACGTGCTGGCATTAACCCCAAGCAACTTTCCTACCACTCTAATAGAAATGCTGAAAAGCACTGGGGAGTATTCTGTGCAACTGCCCTGAGGGCAAAAGCTCTTGATGTGAAGGTTAGTCAACCACCCACAGCAGATGTGTGGTATTGAGAAGGATGCTACTCCAGCCTTATGCTTCTGCAAGGCTGCTGAGATGCCCAGCAGCAGCAATGAATTAGAGCACCAGAGGTTGCAGAGCAGCCAGGCACAGCGAATGAGTTAAACAACAACTAGTAAGAAAACATGCAATTTATACATAAAGAGCATGTATGTGCTGGCTCTAGCTTCCTTCCTTCAATGAAATCTTCTCGTTAGTAGGAACTAATACCACCACCCATCTGGCGGCTGTCTGGCAGCGTGCAAGAACTGACAGGTTTTATTCCAGTCCCTTTCCAGTAGACAGTGTTAACACAAGGAAGTCATTACTTCTTTTGCTATTGGCAAACCTGCAGTGACCTAAGAGAGCCAAGGGACATGAACAGGCAGAGACTCATCTAGGACAAGGAAATCTAAGCCACTGTTTACACTGTAGGTAAAAGGCTCTTTGAAGAGTGAGACATGTCCCGTGTTCTGTGGATAAGGACCTCAGCCCTAGCAGTGATAAGTCAGGGCTTTTCACAAGCGCATCAGAAGTCTTATGAGCAAATAAAACAGGAAAGGCTTCTTTCCTTAATTTCTGAGATATGTAACTTTTTTTCAGGAATTGTAATGCAATGATAATATATCATTTTCTACCAGATCCACAGAGATGGACTTTGGAATCTGATAAAGGCACTGTAAAGTAAGTCCATATATTAACTTCTTATCTCTTTTTAATGAATTTCTCTCTGATCTCTGTATGTCGAACATCCGTGAATGATTCTGCCAAAGCTCTGGAAGCTGGCTAGGAGCTACCAAGCACAAATGAAAGCATCTGTGCTCCAGATAGCACAGCTGTATGAATGGTGCTGCTCATTTGCCTGCAGAGCACACACCATGCCAGTTATTTGACAGGATAATTGGAAGGGAGATCCATGAGAGGCTCTCTAAGAGGGGCTACGGCACACTTCAGGAGCAATTTTTCCTTTTACTCCCTGCTTTTAGGTACTGCTCATATTGCTTCAGTTATTTCAATCCTTTAATCTGATAAACATTACTAAAATGGCAAGTTCTCCTGCCAGCACTGTTTTCTGTAGTAACTTCTTTAGGCAGTGAGTTTCCAGTCTGCTGCTTTGCCAGGGTCAGGCAGCTCAGATTACACAGCTACCTTCCTGTATCAGCACCTAAGGATTTATGTAGAAAGTTTCTATTCTACTTTGTAGTCAGTAAAAATAAACAAAGCCAGCTTTCTTGTGATGCCCTGTACTGAAGGGAACATTGTTGTTGATTACACAGATGTTTTTACCTTTAGTGGCTTTCTTTAAATTGTTTCATTTCATCGTGTTGTGCTTGGTCGCTGATTAATCTGCTCTGCTGAGGAATAACAGATCAATTATATTTTTCTCATTTTTGGAATTTAAACAGATTAACCTTGTCAACAAGAAAGAAAATAAATATTAAGTAAAGCTTATTTTCATCTTTCTGAAAGCCATTTCTTCTGTATTTATAGCTCTTTTTATTTGAGATTCGTGAACATTAGTGTGGGCAAAGTTGGTCTGGCATGAAGAGCATGCAGAGAGAATCTCAGGCCTGTAACAGATTTGCTATCTCTGAATAAGATTCTTGATTAAATCAAACAAAACGCAGTTTGACAGGCTGAGTTGCTTTTGGTCAAGACATGCAGACAGGGAAGAGAAACACCGCTATGTACAAAACACAGAGGCCTGGTCGATGTCCCTTGGACCTTTACTAGGAAGCACAGATCTGCGAGCGGTGTACAGGAAGATCAAAAGGGCAGCAAGAAGCCAGAACCAAGTGCACAGTCAGATAATGATGGCTCTCTACTTCTATTGACTTGTCTTCCTAAATGCTATAAAGGGAGTTTTCTGAGGGAGATTAGGAGAGGATATTGTGCTTTTGCACTAGAGTGTAAGGTATTTTCAAGCACTGGTGAGAATAAGAGTGCAAACAAAAAGGAATATAGTGAAATGTGGTGAAAACACTAGAGATGCCAGAAAATAACTTCACTCCTGACCTGGAATCTGGAGGCATATTTACAGGGTGATGGGGAATATACAGAGGGACATTTCTCCGATTCCTTCCCAAAAGAAGCTAAAAATAGGAGGGCAAATGAAAGTTAGACTATCTCCACACTGGTTTTTGAACTTGTGGGTAAGAAATGCTTAAGGTCAACCTTAGGTGAGAGAAAGAAGCAAGACAGCAGGTAGATTCCAGCCTGAAGCAGGGGAGCCATTTGTTCTAGAAGCATCAAAGTAAATCCAGATGCATTTTTTTCAATATGTACTTTGTGACTGACAGAATTTTAATTGAATTATCCTAAAACTGTAATATGTGGAGATTTTGTTCATCAGATAAGATGGTGTGGCTGTAATAAAACTCTGTAAGTAGTTTGCTAAGTTAAGCGAGGCCTGTGTGATATGCCTGCAAGCGTTAAACCACAATGTGAAGCCACAAGTTAACAGGTTCAGCTTTTCTGCAACTCCCAGATAAGGAAGACAATACGGGTGTTTACTGATACGCATGCATGAGATAGAGAGGAGAAAGAGTTCAACCTCAAAAGTAGGTTAAGGGTCATCGAGGAAGACTACTAGCTTCATCTCCACGACCCTCAAGACCCTCAAGAGGATGAAACCGCGCATGCTCAAGTTACGAAATCAACGGGGGATGGACTTTCCGAGGAGAGGAGTGGACTACCTGGAAAACGAAACTAAACTGCATAAAAGAACAATCAGAAGACGAATTGGTGTGCGTGTTGGCGGAGCAGAGACTCCCCACGCACCCAGCGCTGTTTTGTCTGCTTACCGCTTGCTGACAATAAAACTTGATATTGTCACCCTTAATTGGCTCAGGGTGTCCTTAACAAAACCACAGAGAACAAAGAACCCGCACAGGAGAGACTTAACTAACACCCATCTGGGACAGTACAGAGCTCCAGCTGAAGCTTCAGTGCCCACAGGCTGTGAAGCTTTATTGTGTGGGTACTGTCCTCTCACAAGATCTTCAGCGACACCCTAATTCTCAATGAGGGCCTTAACACTGTGTTTCTTTTCAATGGGGCTCTTTTTTTAATTTTCAGGAGTTCAGACTATTTTATCTTCATCTTTCCCCTAGATTTGCCTGATGCTGGATAATGGATTTGAAGGATCCTGAGGTTAAAGGACCTAGCAGATATTCAAAGACAAAGAAACTGAAAGATATTTCACACTTTTTTTTTTCCCCCCACAATAACTAGTAGTAAAAGCTTCAACAAGTGTTTTATAATACTATTCATAAGAACAGCTAGTGAGAAACAGCAAAAATACTGGGGGGAGGGGGAGGGAAGTGGAAAAGACAAGAAAAAAGAAAGAGGCTTTATTTTTGAATGGGGGAGGTTGTTTCAATATGAAGGTTTCCTACTGAGATGCAAAGTGACGAAACTGGCCTAATGCTTTGAGCCACTCTGAATAAAAACAGCCTAAGCCTTCAAGGACTGTTAGCAAATGAAAACAATAACGCACTCTCCCAGCCGTCCTGAATCCGAGTGTGGAGTGCATGAACGATTGCTCTCTGCTCACACAGACAAAAAGCCAGGACTGAAAGAAGCTGCTGGATCTCTTCAGCAGTAAGTAAGCTTTGCAACCGGGCCACCTCTTTTACAGTCACACCTTCCTTGCTTATATGAAAGTGCATTTGAACCAACCTTTCCGGTACCCAATCTCGGACATCCTGCTGCTGAGTGAGTAGAGCAAGTATGTTTGGCCTCTGATCCCTCAGACGATGATCCAGGTCGGAAAGTTGCTACTGGAAATCTGCACACAGCATGTTTCAGAGAGATGGTACTTGCATTGCAGTCGCTCCTTGGTTTGCCACCTCGATGTTTGTTCGTATAAAACAGCTGTGGTGCCCTCCCCAGCCATCCTGAATCCGAGTTTGGAGTGCACGAACGATTGCTCTCTGCTCGCACAGACGAAGAGTCAGGACTGAAAGAGTCTGCTGGATCTCTTCAGCGGTCAGTAAGCTTTGCAGACGGGCCACCTCTTTTACTGTCACACCTTGCTTGCTTATATGAAAGTGCATTTGAACCTACCTTTCCGGCACCCAATCTCAGACATCCTGCTGCTGAGTGAGTACAGCAAGTATGTTTGGCCTCTGATCCCACAGACGATGATCCAGGTCTGAAAGTAGCTACTGGAAATATTGTAAGCACAGCATGTTTCCGAGAGGTGGTAATTGCATTGCAGTCGCTCCTTGGTTTGCCACCTTGATGTCCGTTTGAGTACAACATCTGTGGCGCCCTCCTCAGCTGTCCTGAATCCGAGTTTGGACTGCACGAGCGATTGGTCTCTGCTCACACAGATGAAGAGCCATGACTGAAAGAGGCCGCTGGATCTCTCCTGCACACAGCAGGATTTGCTACGGTGACACTTGCATTGCAGTCGCTCCTTGGTTTCCCAGCTCCAATTCCGCTTGAGCACAACATCTGTTGTGCACTCTCCCAGCCGTCCTGAATCCGAGTTTGGAGTGCACGAATGATTGGTCTCTGCTCACACAGACGAAGAGCCAGGACTGAAAGAGGCTGCTGGCTCTCTTCAGCAGTCAGTAAGCTTTGTAAACGGGCCACCTCTTTTACTGTCACTCCTCGTTTGCTTATCTGAATGTGCCTTTGAAGCAACCTCTCCGGCGCCCAATCTTGGACATCCTGCTGCCGAGTGAGTAGAGCAAGTATGTTTAATCCGTCAGATGATGATCCAGGTCTGAAAGTAGCTAGGGGAAAACTTCTGCACACAGCATGTTTCGGAGAGGTGGTACTTGAATTGCAGTCGCTCCTTGGCTTTCCGCCTCGATGTCCGTTTGTGTTCAACATCTGTGGTGCCCTCCCCAGCCGTCCTGAATCCGAGTTTAGAGTGCACGAACGATTGGTCTCTGCTTGCACAGACGAAGAGCCAGGACTGAAAGAGGCTGCTAGATCTCTCCTGCACACAGCAGCATTTGCTACGGTGACACATGCATTGCAATCGCTCCTTGGTTTCCCAGCTCCAAGTCTGTTGGAGCACAAAATCTGTGGTGCACTCTCCCAGCCGTCCTGAATCTGAGTTTAAAGTGCACGAACGATTGGTGTCTGCTCGCACAGACGAAGAGCCAGGACTGAAAGAGGCTGCTGGATCTCTTCTGCACACAGCAGGATTTGATACGGTGACACTTGTTTTGCAGTCGCTCCTTTATTTACCAGCTCCAAGTCCTTTTGAGTACAACATCTGTAGTGCCCTCCCCAGTCTTCCTGAATCCGAGTGCTATAGTGCACGAACGATTGGTCTATGCTCGCTCAGACGAAGAGCCAGGATTAAAAGAGGCTGCTGGATCTCTTCTGCACACAGCAGGATTTGCTACGGTAACACTTGCATTGCAGTCGCTCCTTGGTTTGCCTCCTCAAGGTCCGTTTGAGTACAACATCTGTGGTGCCCTCCCCAACCGTCCTGAATCCGAGTTTGGAGTGCCGAACGATTGGTCTCTGTTAGCACAGACAAAGAGCTAGGACTAAAAGAGGCAGCTGGAACTTTTCTGTGCACAGCAGGATTTGCTCTGGTAACACTTGCAGTGCAGACGCTGCTTGGTTTACCAGCTCCAAGTCCGTTTGAGCACATCCTCTCTGGTGCACTCCCCAGCCATCCTGTATCTGAGTTTGGAGTGCACGAACAATTGGTCACTGCTCGCACAGGCAAAGAGCCAGGGCTGAAAAAGGCTGCTGGATCTCTTCAGCCGTCAGTAAGCTTTGCACCCAGGCCACCTCTTTTACTGCCACAACTTGCTTGCTTATCTGAAAGTGCATTTGAACGAACATGTCCCGCACCTATTCTCAGACATCCGGCTGCTGAGTGAGTAGAGCAAGTATGTTTGGCCTCTGATCCCCCAGACGATGATCCAGGTCTAAAAGTAGCTTGTGGAAATCTTCTGCACACAGCATCTTTCGGATTGTTGATACTTGGATTGCAGTCGCTCCTTTGTTTGCTACCTCGATGTCCGTTTGTCTACAACACCTGCCGTGCCCTCCCCAGCCATCCTGAATCCGCATTTTATAGTGCACGAACGATTGGTCTCTGCTCGCACAGAAAAAGAGCCAGGACTGAAAGAGACAACTGGATCTCTCCTGCGCACAGCAGGATTTGCTATGGTGATACATGTTTTGCAGTCGCTCCTTGGTTTCCCAGCTCCAAGTCCGTTTGAGCACAAAATCTGTGGTGCCCTCCCTAGCTGTCCTGAATCCGAGTTTTGAGTGCACGAACGATTGGTCTCTGCTCGCACAGACAAAGAGCCAGGCCTGAAAGAAACTGCTGGATCTCTTCTGCACACAGCAGCATTTGCTACAGTGACACTTGCATTGCAGTCGCTCCTTGGTTTGCCACCTCGAGATCCGTTTGAGTACAACATCTGAGGTGCCCTCCCAAGCCGTCCTGCATCCAAGTTTGGAGTGCGCGAACGATTGGTCTCTGCTCGCAAAGACAAAGAGCCAGGACTGAAAGAAGCTGCTGGATGTATTCCGCGCACAGCAGCATTTGCTACGGTAACACAATTTTTGCAGTCGCTGCTTGATTTACCAGCTCCAAGTCTGTTTGATTACAACATCTGCGGTGCCCCCCCCAGCCGTCCTGAATCTGAGTTTGGAGTGCACGAACGATTGGTCTCTGCTCCCACAGGCGAGGAGCCAGGTCTGAAAGAGTCTGCTGGATCTCTTCTGCACACAGCTGGATTTGCTGCGGTGACACATGCTTTGAAGTCGCTCCTTGGTTTACCAGCTCATAAGTCCGTTTGAGCACAACAACTGTGGTGCCCTCCCCAGCCGTCCTGAATCCAAGTTTGGAGTGCCAAACAATTAGTCTCTACTCGCACAGACAATGAGCCAGGATTGAAAGAGGGCGCTGAATCTCTTCTGCACACAGCACCATTTGCTACAGTGACACATGTTGCAGTTGGTTCTTGGTTTACCAGCTCCAAGTCCGTTTGAGCATGAAATCTCTGGTGCACTCCCCAGCCGTCCTGTATCCGAGTTTGGGGTGCAAGAACGATTGGAATCTGCTCGCACAGACGAAGAGCCAGGACTGAAAGAGCTGCTGGATCTCTTCAGCAGTCAGTAAGCTTTGTAAACGGACCACCTCTTTTACTGTCACTCCTTGCTTGCTTATCTGAAAGTGCATTTGATCCAACCCCTCCGGCACCCAATCTCGGACATCCTGCTGCTGAGTGAGTAGACCAAGTGTGTTTGATCCCTCAGATGATGATCCAGGTCTGAGAGAGGCTGCTGGATCTCTTCTGCACACAGCATGTTTCGAAAAGGTGGTATTTGCAATGCAGTCGGTCCTTGGTTTCAAGGCTCCTTGTTCGTTTGAGCACAACATCTGTGGTGCACTCTCCCAGCAGCCCTGAATCCGAGTTTGGATTACACGAATGATTGGTCTCTGCTCGCACAGAAGAAGAGCCAGGACTGGAAGAGGCTGCTGGATCTCTTCAGCAGTAAGCAAGCAGTGCAACCGGGCCACCTATTTTACTGTCACACCTAGCATGCTTGTCAGAATGTGCATTTGAACCAACCTCTCCGGCACCCAATCTCAGGCATCCTGTCGCTGAGTAAGTAGAGCAAGTATGTTTGATCCCTCTGACGATGATTCAGGACTGAAAGCAGCTCCTGGAAATCTGCACTCAGCATCATTAGGAGAGGAGGTACTTGCATTGCAGTCACTCCTTGGTTTGCCACCTCGATGTCCTTTTGTGTACAACATCTGTGGTGCCCTCCACAGGCGTCCTGAATCCGAGTTTGGAGTGCACGAACCATTGGTCTCTGCTCGCACAGACAAAGAGCCATGACTGAAAGAGTCTGCTGGATCTCTTCTGCACACAGCAGCATTTGCTACAGTGACACATGATTGAAGTCGCTGCTTGGTTTTCAAGCTCCAAGTCCGTTTGAGCACAAAACCTATGTCGTCCTCCCCAGCCATCCTGAATCCGAGTTTGGAGTGCAGGAACGGTTGGTGTCTGCTTCCACAGACGAAGAGCGAGCACTGAAAGAGACTGCTGGATCTCATCTGCACATAGCAGCATTTGCTGCTGTGACACTTGCTTTGCAGTCGCTCCTTGGTTTGCCACCTCGCTGTCCATTTGTGTACAACATCTGCAGTGCACTCCCCAGCTGTCCTGAATCCGAGTTTGGAGTGCATGAATGATTGGTCTATGCTCGCACAGACGAAGAGCCAGGACTGAAAGAGGCTGCTGGATCTCTTCTGCACACAGTAGAATTTGCTACGGTGACACTTGCATTGTAGTTGCTCCTTGATTTGACTCCTCAAGGTCCGTTTGAGCACATCATCTGAGGGGCCCTCCCCAGCTGTCCTGCATCCGAGTTTGGAGTGCGCGAACGATTGGTCTCTGCTCGCAAAGACAAAGAGCCAGGACTTTAAGAAGCTGCCGGATGTATTCGGCGCACAGTAGGATTTGCTACAGTATCACAATTCTTGCAGTCGCTGCTTGGTTTAACAGCTCCAAGTCCGTTTGAGCACAACATCTGTGGTGCCCTCCCCAGCTATCCTGAATCCGAGTTTGGACTGCACGAACGATTGGTTTCTGCTCGCACAGACAAAGAGCCAGGACTGAAAGAAGCTGCTGGATGTACTCTGCGCACAGCAGGATTTGCTACGGTGACACATGTTTTGCAGTCGCTGCTTGGTTTACCAGCCCTAAGTCTGTTTCATCACAACATCAGTGTTGAACTCCCCAGCAGTCCTTAATCCGTGTTTGGAGTGCACAGACGGTTGGTGTCTGCTTGCACAGAGAAAGAGCCAGGATTGAAAGAGGGTGCTGGATCTCTTCAGCAGTCAGTAAGCTTTGCAACTGGGCCACATCTTTTACTGTCACTCCTTGCTTGCTTATTTGAAGGTGCATTTGAACCAACATCTCCATCACCCAGTACCAGACATCCTGCTGCTGAGTGGGTAGGCAAGTATGTTTTATCCCTCAGACAAAGATCCAGGTCTGAAAGTAGCTACTGGAAATCTTCTGCACACAGCGTCTTTCGGTGAGGTGGTACTTGCATTGCAGTCGCTCCTAGGTTTGCTACCTTGATGTCCGTTTGTCTACAACATCTGCGGTGCACTCCCCAGCCATCCTGAAACCGAGTTTGGAGTGCACGAACGATTGGTCTCTGCTCGCACAGGTGAAGAGCCAGGACTGAAAGAAACTGCTGTATCTCTTTAGTTGTCAGTAAGCTTTGCACCCGGGCCACCTCTTTTACTGTCACTCCTTGCTTGCTTATCTGAAAGTGCGTTTGAAAGAACGTCTCCGACGCCCAATCTCAGACATGCTGCTGCAGAGTCAGTAGGTGAGTATGTTTGCTCCCTCAGACAATGATCCTGGTCTGAAAGTTGCTACTGTAAATCTTCTGCACATAGCATCTTTCGGAGCGGTGGTACTTGCATTGCAGTCGCTCCTAAGTTTACCAGCTCAAAGTCCGTTTGTCTACAACATTTGTGGTGCCCTTCCAAGCCATCCTGATGCCGAGTTTTATAGTGCACGAACGTTTGGTCTCTGCTCGCACAGAAGAAGAGCCAGGACGGAAAGAGGCAGCTGGATGTATTCTGCGCTCAGCAGCATTTGCTAAGATAAGAAGTTTTGCTGTCGCTCCTTGTTTTACCATCTCCAAGTCCGTCAGAGCACAACATCTGTAGTGCCCTCCCCAGCCGTCCTGAATCCGAGTTTGGAGTGCAGGAAGGATAGGCCTCTGCTCGCGCAGGAGAAGAGCCAGGACTGAAGGAATCTGCAGGATCTCTTCAGCAGTCGCTAAGCTTTGCAACCGGGCCACCTCTTTTACTGTCACTCCTTGCTTGCTTCTTTGAAGGTGCATTTAAACCAACCTCTCCGGCACCCATTCTCAGACATCCGGCTGCTGAGTGAGTAGGCCAGTATGTTTGATCCCTCAGACAAAGATCCAAGTCTTAAAAGTAGCTACTGGAAATCTTCTGCACACAGCATCATTCGGATAGGTGGTACTTGCATTGCAGTCGCTCCTTTGTTTGCTACCTCGATGTCCGTTTGTCTACAACATCTGCTGTGCCCTACCCAGCCATCCTGAATCTGAATTTTATAGTGCACGAACGATTGGTCTCTGCTCGCACAGGAGAAGAGCCGGGACTGAAAGAGGTTGCTGGATCTCTTCAGCAGTCAATAAGCTTTACGACCGGACCACCTCTTTTACTGTCACTCCTTGCTTGCTTATCTGAAAGTGCATTTGAACCAAACTCTCTGGCACCCAATCTCAGACATCCTGCTGCTGAGTGAGTAGAGCAAGCATGTTTGATCCATCAGACAATGATCCAGGTCTGAAAGTAGCTACTGGAAATCTTCTGCACACAGCATCTTTCGGAGAAGGGGTACTTGCATTGCAGTCGTTCCTTGGTTTGCCACCTCAATGTCCATTTTTGTACAACATGTATGTGCACTCCCCAGCCGTCCTGAATCCGAGTTTGGAGTGCACGAGTGATTGGTCTCTGCTCGCACAGGTGAAGAGCCGTGACTGAAAGAGGCTGCTGGATCTCTTCTGCACACAGCAGCATTTGCTATGGTGACACTTGCATTGCAGTCATTCCTTGGTTTACCAGCTCCAATTCCATTTGAGCACAACATCTGTATTGCACTCGCCAGCCGTCCGTAATCCGAGTTTGGACTGTACGAACGATTGGTTTCTGCTCGCACAGACGAAAAGCCAGGACTAAAAGAGACTGCTGGATCTCTTCTGCACACAGCAGGATTTGCTACGGTGACACTTGCATTGCTGTCGCTCCTTGGATTACCAGCTCTAAGTCCGTTTGTCTGCAACATCTGCGGTGCACTCCCCAGCCATCCTGAATCCGAGTTTGGAGTGCATGAACGATAGGTCTCTGCTCGCACAGACCGAGATCCAGTACGGAAAGAGGCAGCAGGATGTATTCTGCGCTCAGCAGCATTTGCTAAGGTAACACGTTTTGCTGTCGCTCCTTGTCTTGCCAGCCCCAAGTCCGTCTGAGCACAACATCTGTGGTGCCCTCCCCAGCCGTCCTGAATCCGAGTTTGGACTGCAGGGAGGATAGGTCCCTGCTCGCGCAGGAGAAGAGCCAGGACTGAAAGGAACTGCTGGATCTCTTCAGCACACAGCAGGATTTCCTACCTTGACACTTGCATTGCAGTCGCTCCTTGTTTTACCAGCTCTGAGTCCGTTTGAGCACAACATCTGAGGTGCCCTCCCCTGCTGTCCTGAATCTGATTTTGGACTGCATGAACGACTGGTTTCTGCTCGCACAGACGAAGAGGCAGGACTGAAAGAGGCGGCTGGATCTCATGCACACACAGCAGGATTTGCTGCGGTGACACTTGCATTGCAGTCGCTCCTTGGTTTCCCAGCTCAAACATACTTGCCTACCCTCTCAGCAGCCTGATGTCTGGGATTGGGTGCCGGAGATGTTGGATCAAATGCACTTTCAGATAAGCAAGCAATGAGTGACAGTAAAAGAGGTGGCCCGGTCGTAAAGCTTACTGACTGCTGAAGAGATCCAACAACCTCTTTCAGCCCCGGCTCTTCGTCTGTGCAAGCAGACACCAATCGTTCGTGCACTCCAAACTCGGATTCAGGACGGCTAGGGAGGGCACTGCATATGTTGTGCTCCAACGGACTTGGAGCTGTTAAACCAAGGAGCGACTGCAATGCAAGTGTCACCGTAGGCAATCCTGCTGTGTGCAGAAGAGATCCAGCAGCCTCTTTGAATCCTGGCTCTTCGTCTGTCGAGCAGAGACCAATCGTTCGTGCACTCAAAACTCAGACTCAGGGCAGCTAGGGAGGGCACAGCAGATGTTGTGCTCAAACGGACTTGGAGCTGGTATGCGACCGTGGGGGAAGCAAGCAGCCGAACCAATATGGTTGATAAAGCAAGCTTCAATTTATTCAGAGAATACGCTGACTTATATAGATTAAACCATCAATTGTTTCATACTTGTTATCATATGATTGGTTACAAGCTATTCATGTTACATTTTCATTGCTTAAAACTATCTAAGAATCATTACTAAATATATTTCTCTTGTGGTTACACCTTGCAATTCTCTTCTTCAATTCAAGTTCCTTGGTACTTTCCATACTGTCCAAAGTCAGGCTGTTCTTGCTGATGATAGGTCCTCTCCAGCTGTGTAATTAAGGTTTCAATGCCTATTGTTGGTTTGTTGACACTGCTGGGCACCTGGGCGCCAGACTGTATTTTGTCCTAGAAAAACTTCTGCTCACAAAGCGATTTCAGTGACCCGTTACCTTGCTCAGCGAGCAATTCTCCAACACTGGTAAACCAAGGAGCGACTGCTAAGCAAGTGTCACCGCAGCAAACGCTGCTGTGTGCAGAAGAGATCCAGCTGCCTCTTTCAGTCTTGGCTCCTCGCCTGTGCGAGCAGAGACCAATCGTTCATGCACTATAAAATTCAGATTCAGGATGGCTGGGTAGGGCACAGCAGATATTGTAGACAAACGGACATCGAGTGAGCAAACAAAGGAGCGACTGCAATGCAATTACCACCTCTCCGAAAGATGCTGTGTGCAGAAGATTTCCAGTAGCTACTTTCAGACATGGATCATTGTCTGATAGATCAAACATACTTGCCTACTCACTCAGCAGCGGGATGTCTGAGAATGGGTGCCGGAGAGGTTTGTTCAAATGCACCTTCAAATAAGCAAGCAAGGAGTGACAGTAAAAGATGTGGCCCGGTTGCAAAGCTTGCTGACTGCTGAAGAGATCCAGCAGCCTCTTTCAGTCCTGGCTCTTCGTCTGTGTGAGCAGAGACCAATCTTTCGTGCACTCCAAACTCGGATTCAGGACAGCTGGAGAGGGCACCACAGATGTTGTACACAAAAGGACACTGAGGTGGCAAAGAAAGAGAGACTGTAATGGAAGTACCTCCTCTCCGAAAGATGCTGAGTGCAGATTTCCAGGAGCTGCTTTCAGTCCTGAATCATCGTCAGAGGGATCAAACATACCTGCTCTACTCACTCAGCGACAGGATGCCTGAGATTGGTGCCAGAGAGGTTGGTTCAAATGCACATTCTGATAAGCATGCCAGGTGTGACAGTCAAATAGGTGGCCCAGTTTCACTGCTTGCTTACTGCTGAAGAGATCCAGCAGCCTCTTTCAGTCCTGGCTCTTCGTCTGTGCGAGCAGAGACCAATCATTCGTGCAATCCAAACTCGGATTCAGGACGGCTGGGGAGGGCACCACAGATGTGGTGCTCAAACGAACAAGGAGCCTTGAAACCAAGGACCGACTGCATTGCAAATACCAACTTTCCGGAACATGCTGTGTGCAGAAGAGATCCAGCAGCCTCTCTCAGACCTGGATCATCTTCTGAGGGATCAAACATACTTGGTCTACTCACTCAGCAGCAGGATGTCCGAGATTGGGTGCCGGAGGGGTTGGATCAAATGCACTTTCAGATAAGCAAGCAAGGAGTGACAGTAAAAGAGCTGTCCCAGCTATAAAGCTTACTGACTGCTGAAGAGATCCAGCAGCCTCTTTCAGTCCTGGCTCTTCATCTGTGCGAGCAGAGACGAATCGTTCATGCACTCCAAACTCAGGTTCCAGTCGGCTGGAGAGGGCAGCACAGATGTTGTACAAATGCGTACATCGAGGTGGCAAACTAGGTGAAACTGCAATGCAAGTACCACCTCACCAAAACATGCTGTGTGCGGAAGATTTCCAGTAGCTACTGGATCATCGTTTGACGGATTAAACATAATTGCTCTACTCATTCGGCAGCAGAATGTCCAAGATTGTGTGCCAGAGTGGTTGGTTCAAATGCACATTCAGATAAGAAAACAAGGATTGACAGTAAATGAGGTGGCCCGTTTACAAAGCTTACTGACTGCTGAAGAGAGATCCAGCAGCCTCTTTCAGTCCTAGCTCTTCGTCTGTGCGAGCAGAGATCAATCGTTCGTGCACTACAAACTTGGATGCAGGACGGCTGGGGAGGGCACCACAGATGTTGTACAGAAACAGACATCGAGGTGGCAAAGAAGGAGAGACTGCAATGAACGTACCAACTCTCCGAAACGTGTTGTGTGCAAATATCCAGGAGCTACTTTCAGACCTGGAATATCGTCTGAGTGACCAAACACACTTTCTGTACTCACTCAGCAGCAGGATGTCCGAGTTTGGATGTCGGAGAGGTTGGATCAAATGCACTTTCAGATAAGAAAACACGGAGTGAGAGTAAAAGATGTGGCCTGGTTGCAAAGCTTACTGACTGCACAAGAGATCCAGCAACCTCTTTCAATCCTGGGTCTTCGTCTGTGCGAGCAGAGAGCAATCGTTCATGCACTCCAAACTCGGATGCAGGACGGCTAGGAGAGCGCACCACAGATGTTGTGCTCAAACGGACTTGGAGCTGGGAAACCAAGGAGCGACTGCAATGCAAGCTTCACCTTATCAAATCCTGCTGTGTGCAGGAGAGATCCAGCAGCCACTTTCAGTCCTGGCTCTTCGTCTGTGTGAGCAGAGACTAATCGCTCGTGCAGTCCAAATTCGGATTCAGGACAGCTGGGGAGGGCACCACAGATGTTGTACTCAAACGGACATCGAGGTGGCAAACCAAGGAGTGACTGCAATGCAAGTACCACCTCTTGGAAATATGCTGTGTTTACAAGATTTCCAGTAGCTACTTTCAGACCTGGATCATGGTCTGCGGGATCAGAGGCCAAACATACTTGCTGTACTCTCTCAGCAGCAGGATGTCCAAGATTGGGTGCCGGAGAGGTTGCTTCAAATGCACTTTCAGACAAGCAAGCAAGGAGTGTCAGTAAAAGAGGTGGCCCGGATGCGAAGCTCCCTGACTGCTGAAGAGATCCAGCAGCTTCTTTCAGTCCTGGATCTTCATCTGTACAAGCAGAGACCAATTGCTCATGCACTCCAAACTCGGAGTCAGGACGGCTGGGGAGGGCACCACTGATGTTGTACACAAACGGACATCGAGGTGGCAAACCAAAGACCGAGTGCAATGCAAGTACCACCTTCAAAAACATGCTGTGTGCAGTTTTCCAGTAGCTACTTTCAGACCTGTATCATCGACAGAGGGAACAAACATACTTGCTCTACTCACTCAGCAGCAGGATGTCTGAGATTGGGTGCCGGAGAGGTTGCTCCAAATGTTCTTTCAGGTAATCATGCAAGGAGTGAGAATAAAAGAGGTGGCCCGGTTGCAAAGCTTACTGACCGCTGAAGAGATCCAGCAGACTCTTTCAGTCCTGGCTCTACATCTGTGCGAGCAGAGAACACTCGTTCGTGCACTCCAAACTCAGATACGTTACAGCTGGGGAGTGCACCAGAGATTTTGTGCTCAAACAGACTTGGAGCTGGTAAACCAAGCAGCGACTGCAACACGTGTCACTGTAGCAAATGGTGCTGTGAGCAGAAGAGATCCAGCGCCCTCTTTCAATCCTGGCTCTTTGCGCGAGCAGAGACTAATCGTTCGGAACTCCAAACTCGGATTTAGGACGGCTGGGAGAGTGCACTACAGATGTTGCACTCAAACGGACTTTTAGCTGGTAAATCAAGGAGCGACTGCAAAGCAAGTATCACCGTAGCAAATGCTGCTGTGTGCAGAAGAGATCCAGCAGCCTCTTTCAGTCCTGGCTCTTCGTCTGTGTGAGCAGAGACCAATCGTTTTTGCACTCCAAACTCAGACTCCGGACGGCTGGGGGTGCACTACAGATGTTGTGCTCAAACGGACTTTTAGCTGGCAAAGCAAGGAGCGACTGCAAAGCAAGTGTCACCGTAGGAAATGCTGCAGTGTGCAGATTTCCAGTAGCTACTTTCAGACCGGGATCATCGTCTGAAGGTTCAAACATACCTGCCAACTCACTCAGCAGCAGGAGGTCCGAGATTGAGTTCCGGAGAGGTTGGTTCAAATGCACTTTCAGATAAGCAAGCAAGTAGTGACAGAAAAAGAGGCAGCCCGGTGGCAAACTTCCTGACTGCTGAAGAGATCCAGCAGTCTCTTTCAGTCCTGGCTCTTCGTCTGTACGGGCAGGGACCAATCGCTTGTGCACTCCAAACTCGGATTCAAGACGGCTGGGGAGGGCACAGCAGATGTTGTGTAGAAACAGACTTGGACCTGGCAAATCAAGCAGTGACTGCAAAGCAAGTGTCACCGTAGCAAATGCTGCTGTGTGCAGATTTCCAGTGGCTTCTTTCAAACCTGGATCATCGTCTGAGGAATCAATTATACTTGCCAACTCACACAGCCGCAGGATGTCTGAGATTCGGTGCCGGAGATGTTGGTTCAAACGCACTTTCACCTAAGAAAAAAAGGAGTGACAGTAAAAGAGGTGGCCCGCATGCAAAACTTCCAGACTTCTGAACAGATCCAGCAGCCTCTTTCAGTCCTTGCTCTTCGTCTGTGTGAGCAGAGACCAATCGTTAGTACACTCCAAACTCGGATTCAGGACGGCTGTGGAGGGCACCACAGTTGTTGTTCACAAACGGATATCGAGGTGGCAAACCAAGCTGCAACTGCAATGCAAGTACCACCACTCCGAAAGACGCTGTGTGCAGATTTCCAGTAGCTACTTTCAGACCTGGATCATCGTTTGAGGGCTCAAACATACTTGGTCTACTCACTCAGCAGCAGGATGTCTGAGATTGGGTGCCGGAGATGTTGGTTCAAATGCACTTTCAGATAAGCAAGCAAGGAGTGACAGTAAAAGAGATGGCCTGTTTGCAAAGTTTACTGACGGCTGAAGAGATCCAACAGCCTCTTTCAGTCCTGGCTCTTCGTCTGTGCGGGCAGAGACCAATCGTTCGTGCACTCCAAACTCGGATTCAGGATGGCAGGGGGGGGCACCACAGATGTGGTGCTCAAACGGACTTTTAGCTGGCAAAGCAAGCAGCGACTGCAAAGCAAGTGTCACCGCAGCAAATGCTGCTGTGTGCAGAAGATTTCCAGCAGCCTCTTTCAGTCCTGGCTCTTCGTCAATGCGAGCAGAGACCAATCACTCGTGCACTCCAAACTCGGATTCAGGATGGCTCTGGGTGCACAGCAGATGTTGTGCCCAAAGGACTTTTAGCTGGCAAACGAAGGAGCGACTGTAAAGCAAGTACCACCTGTTCAAAAGACGCTGTGTGCAGTACATTTCCAGTAGCTACTTTCACACCTGAATCATCGTCTGGGGGATCAAACATACTTGCCTACTGAGCAGCAGGAAGACTGAGATTGGGTGCTGGAGAGGTTGGTTCAAATGCACATTCAGATAAGCAAGCAAGTAGTGACAGAAAAAGAGGCAGCCCGGTGGCAAACTTCCTGACTGCTGAAGAGATCCAACAGCCTCTTTCAATCCTGGCTCTTCGTCTGTACGAGCAGAGACCAGTCGTTCGTGCGCTCCAAACTCGCATTCAAGATGGGTGGGGAGGGCACAGCAGATGTTGTGTTGAAACGCTCTTGGACCTGGCAAATCAAGCAGCGACTGCAAAGCAAGTGTCACCGTGGCAATTGCTTCTCTGTGCAGAAGGGATCCAGCAGCCTCTTTCAGTCCTGGCTCTCGGTCTGTGCGAGCAGAGACCAATCGTTTTTGCACTCCAAACTCGGATTCAGGACGGGTTTGTGGTGCACCACAGATGTTGTTCTCACACGGTCTTTTATCTGGCAAACCAAGGAGCGACTGCAAAGCATATGTCACCGCAGCAAATGCTGCTGTGTGCAGAAGATTTCCAGCAGCCTCTTTCAGTCCTGGCTCTTCGTCTATGCGAGCAGAGACCAATCACTCGTGCACTCCAAACTCGGATTCAGGACGGCTCTGGGTGCACAACAGATGTTGTGCCCAAAGGACTTTTAGCTGGCAAACGAAGGAGCGACTGTAAAGCAAGTACCACCACTTCAAAAGACGCTGTGTGCAGTACATTTCCAGTAGGTACTTTCACACCTGAATCATCGTCTGGGGGATCAAACATACTTGCCTACTGAGCAGCAGGATGACTGAGATTGGGTGCCGGAGAGGTTGGTTCAAATGCACTTTCAGATAAGCAAACAAGGAGTGACAGTAAAAGAGGTGGCCCGCTTGCAAAGCTTCCTGACTTCAGAAGAGATCCAGCAGCCTCTTTCAGTCCTGGCTCTTCGTCTGTGCGAGCAGAAACCAATCGTTTGTGCACTCCAAACTCGGATTCAGGACGGCTGGGGGGTACACAACACATGTTGTGCTCAAAAGGACTTTTAGCTGGCAAACCAAGCAGCGACTGCAATGCAAGTGTCACCGCAGAAAATCCAGCTTGTGCAGAAGAGATCCTGCAGCCTCTTTCAGTCCTTTCTCTTCGTCTGTACGAGCAGAGACCAATCGGTCGTGCACTCCAAATTCGGATTCAAGACGGCTGGGGGGTGCACAACACATGTTGTGCTGAAACGTACTTTTAGCTTGCAAATCGAGCAGCGACTGCAAAGCAAGTGTCTCCGTAGAAAATACAGCTTCTGCAGATGAGATCCAGCAGCCTCTTTCAGTCCTGCCTCTTGGTCTGTGCGAGCAGAGACCAATCGTTCGTGCACACCAAACTCGGATTCAAGACGGCTTTGTGGTGCACCACAGATGTTTTTCACAAACGGACTTTTATCTGGCAAAGCAAGCAGCGACTGCAAAGCAAGTGTCACCGTAGCAAATCCTGCTGTGTGCAGAAGAGATCCAGCAGCCTCTTTCAGTCCTTTCTCTTCGTCTGTACGAGCAGAGACCAATCGGTCGTGCACTCCAAATTCGGATTCAAGATGGCTGGGGGGTACACAACACATGTTGTGCTGAAACGTACTTTTAGCTTGCAAATCAAGCAGCGACTGCAAAGCAAGTGTCACCGTAGCAAATGCTGCTGTCTGCAGAAGAGATAAAGCAGCCTCTGTCAGTCTGGCTCTTCGTCTGTGTGAGCAGAGACCAATTGTTCGAGCACTCCAAACTCGGATTCAGGACGGCTGGGAGAGTGCACCACAGATATTGCACTCAAACGGACTTTTAGCTGGCAAAGCAAGCAGCAACTGCAAAGCAAGTGTCTCCGTAGAAAATCCAGCTTGTGCAGAAGAGATCCAGCAGCCTCTTTCAGTCCTGCCTCTCGGTCTGTGCGAGCAGAGACCAATCGTTCGTGCACTCCAAACTCGGATTCAGGAAGGCTGGGAGAGTGCGCCACAGATGTTGTTCTCAAACGGACTTTCCTCAGGCAAAGCAAGCAGCGACTGCAAAGCAAGTGTCACCGTAGCAAATCCTGCTGTGTGCAGAAGAGATCCAGCAGCCTCTTTCAGTCCTGGCTCTTCACCTGTGCGAGGAGAGACCAATCGTTTGTGCACTCCAAACTTGGAGTCAGGACGGCTGGGGGGTGCAACGCAGATGTGTTCAAACGGGCTTGGAGCTGGCAAACAAAGGAGAGGCTGCAATACACGTACCACATCTCCGAAAGATACTGTGTGCAGAGGATTTCCAGTAGCTACTTTCACACATGGATCATCGTCAGAGGGATCAAACAAACATTCTCTGCTCACTCATCTGCAGGATGTCTGAGATTGGGTGCCGGAGAGGTTGGTGCAAATGCACTTTCAAATAAGTAAGCGAGTAATGACAGTAAAATAAGTGGCCCGGTTGCAAAGCTTACTGACTGCTGAAGAGATCCAGCAGCCTCTTTTAGTCTTGGCTCTTTGTCTGTGCGAGCAGGGACCATTCCTTTGTGTACTCCAACCTCGGATTCAGGACGGCCTGGGAGTGCACCAGAAATGTGGTGTTCAAATGGACATCAAGCTGGCAAACCAAGGAGCGACTGCAATGCAAGTGTCACCGTAGCAAATCCTGCTGATTGCAGAAGAGATCCAGCAGCCTCTTTCAGTCCTGGCTCTTCGTCTGTGTGAGCAGAGACCAATTGTTCGTGACTAGAAACTCGGATTCAGGATGCCTGGGGAGTGCTCCACTGATCTTGAAGTCAAAAGGACTTGGAGCTGGCAAACAAAGGAGAGACTGCAATACAAGTGCCACTTCTCCGAATGATGCTTTTTGTTGAGGATTTCCAGTAGTTACTTTCAGACAAGGATCATCATCAGAGGGAAGAAACAAACTTGCTCTGCTCACTCAGCTGCAGGACGTCTGAGATTAGTTGCAAGAGAGGTTGGTGCAAATGCACTTTCAAATAAGTAAGCAAAGAGTGACAGTAAAAGAGGTGGCCCGGTTGCAAAGCTTACTGACTGCTGAAGAGATCCAGCAGCCTCTTTCAGTCCTGGCTTTTCGTCTGTGCGAGCAGAGACCAATCATTCGTGCACTCGAAACTCAGGTTCAGGACGGCTGGGGAGTGCACCACATATGTTGTGCTCAGCCGGACTTTTAGCTGGCAAACAAAGGAGAGACTGTAATACAAGTGCCCCCTTTCCAAATGATGCTGTGCACGGAAGACTTCCAGTAGCTACTTTCAGAGATGGATCATTGTCAGAGGGATCAAACAAACTTGCTCTGCTCACTCAGCAGCAGGACGTCTGAGATTGGGTGCTGGAGAGGTTGGTGCAAATGCACGTACAAATAAGTAGGCAAGGAGTGACAGTAAAAGAGGTGGCCCAGTTGCAAAGCTTACTGACTGCTGAAGAGATCCAGCAGGCTCTTTCAGTCCTGGCTCTTCGTCTGTGCGAGCAGAGACGAATCGTTCATGCGCTCCAAAGTCGGATTCAGGATGGCTGGGGAGTGCACCAAAGATGTGCTCAAACGGAATTGGAGCTGGCAAACCAAGGAGTGACAGAAATGTAAGCGTCACCGTTGCAATTGCTGCTGTGTGCTGAAGAGATCCTGCAGCCTCTTTCAGTCCTGGCTCTTCGTCTGTGCGAGCAGGGACCAATCGTTCCTGACTCCAAACTCGGATTCAGGACGGCTGGGGAAAGCACCACAGATGTGCTCAAACGGACGTGGAGCTGGCAAACAAAGGAGAGACTGCAATACAAGTGCCACTTCTCCGAATGATGCTTTTTGTTGAGGATTTCCAGTAGTTACTTTCAGACAAGGATCATCATCAGAGGGAAGAAACAAACTTGCTCTGCTCACTCAGCTGCAGGACGTCTGAGATTAGTTGCAAGAGAGGTTGGTGCAAATGCACTTTCAAATAAGTAAGCAAAGAGTGACAGTAAAAGAGGTGGCCCGGTTGCAAAGCTTACTGACTGCTGAAGAGATCCAGCAGGCTCTTTCAGTCCTGGCTCTTCATCTGTGTGAGCAGAGACCAATCGTTCGTGCACTCCAAACTTGGATTCAGGACGGCTGGGGAGTGCACCACATACGTAGTACTCAAATGGACTTGGACCTGCCAATCAAAGGAGAGACTGCAATTCAAGTGCCAACTTTCCAAATGATGCTGTGCACGGAAGACTTCCAGTAGCTACTTTCAGAGATGGGTCATCATCAGAGGGATCAAACAAACTTGCTCTGCTCACTCAGCAGCAGGACGTCTGAGATTGGGTGCCGGAGAGGCTGGTGCAAATGCACTTACAAATAAGTAAAAAAGGAGTGAGAGTAAAAGAGGGGGCACCGTTGCAAAGCTTACCGACAGCTGAAGAGAACCAGCAGCCTCTTTCAGTCCAGGCTCTTCGTCTGCACGAGCAGAGTCCAATCATTCGTGCAAACGCAGGTACAGGACGACCGGAAGCACAACCGAAGATGTTGTATTCAAATGCACTTTGAGGTGGGAAAGCAAGGAGCGAGAGCAATGCAGCTGGCACCGTTGCAAAGCTTACTGTGTGCAGAAGAGGTCCAGCAGCGTCTTTCAGCCCTGGCTCTTCGTCTGTTTGAGCAGAGTCCAAACATTCGTGCAAACACAGCTACAGGGCGGCCGGGAGCACATCCAAAGAGGTTGTATTCCAATGCAGTTTGAGGTGGGAAAGCACGGAGCGAGAGCAATGCAGGTGGCACTGTTGCAAAGCTTCCTGTGTGCAGAAGAGGTCCAGCAGCATCTTTCATCCCTGGCTCTTCGTCTGTGGGAGCAGAGTCCAATCATTCATATAAACGCAGGGCAGGACTGCAGGGGGCAGACATCAAAGATGTTGCATTCAAATGCACTTTGATGAGGGAAAGCAAGGATCGAGAGCAATGCAGGTGGCACCGTTGCAAAGCTTCCTGTGTGCACAAGAGGTACAGCAGCATCTTTCAGCCCTGCCTATTCGTCACTGGGAGCAGAGTCCAATCATTTGTGCAAACGCAGGACAGGACGTCCAGGAGCTCAGCCGAAGTTGTTGTACTCAAAAGCACTTTGAGGTGGGAAAGCAAGGAGCGAGAGCAATGCAGGTGGCACCGTTGCCAAGCTTCCTGTGTGCATTAGAGTTCCCGCAGCATCTTTCAGCCCTGCCTCTCCGTCACTGGGAGCAGAGTCCAATCATTCATGCAAACGCAGCTACAGGATGGCAGGGAGCACAACCGAAGATGTTGTATTCAAATGCAGTTTGAGGTGGGAAAGCAAGGAGCGAGAGCAATGCAGGTGGCACCGTTGCAAAGCTTCCTGTGTGCAGAACAGGTCCAGCAGCATCTTTCAGCCCTGCCTCTTCGTCACTGAGAGCAGAGTCCAATCATTCGTGCAAACGCAGTTACAGCACGGCCGGGAGGACATACAAAGTTGTTGTATTCAAATGCACTTAGAGGTGGGAAAGCAAGGATCGAGAGCAATGCAGGTGGCACCGTTGCAAAGCTTCCTGTGTGCAGAAGAGGTCCAGCAACGTCTTTCAGCCCTGCCTCTTCGTCTGTGGGAGCAGAGTCCAATCATTCGTGCAAACGCAGGAAAGGAAGGCAGGGAGCACATCCGTAGATGTTATATTCCAATGCACTTTGAGGTGGGAAAGCAAGGAGCGAGAGCAATGCAGGTGGCACCGTCGCAAAGCTTCCTCTGTGCAGAAGAGGTCCATCAGCATCTTTCAGCCCTGGCTCTTCGTCACTGAGAGCAGAGTCCAATCATTCTTGCAAACGCAGCTACAGGACGGTCGGGAGCACAACCGAAGATGTTGTATTCAAATGCAGTTTGAGGTGGGAAAGCAAGGAGCGAGAGCAATGCAGGTGGCACCGGTGCAAAGCTTCCTGTGTGCAGAAGAGGTCCAGCAGCATCTTTCAGCCCTGGCTCTTCGTCACTGGGAGCAGAGCCCAATCATTTGTGCAAACGCAGCTACAGGACGTCACGGAGCACACACCAAAGATGTTGTATTCAAATGCACTTTGAGGTGGGAAAGCAAGGAGCGAGAGCAGTGCAGGTGGCACCATTGTAAAGCTTCCTGTGTGCAGAAGAGTTGCAGCAGCGTCTTTCACCCTAGCTCTTCTTCAATGGGAGGAGAGTCCTATCATTTGTGCAAATGCGGCTAGAGGACGGCCGGGAGCACACACCAAAGATCTTGTAGTCACATGCACCTTGAGGCGGGAAAGCAAGGAACGAGAGCAATGTAGTTGGCACCGTTGCAAAGCTTCCTGTGCGCAGAAGAGGTCCAGCAGCATCTTTCAGCCCTGGCTCTTCGTCACTGGGAGCAGAGTCCAATCATTCGTGCAAACGGAGCAACAGGATGGCCGAGAGCACAACCGGAGATGTTGTATTCAAATACAGTTTGAGGTGGGAAAGCAAGGAGGGAGAGCAATGCAGGTGGCACTGTTGCAAATCTTCCTGTGTGCAGAAGAGGTCCAGAAGACTCTTTCAGCACTGCCTCTTCGTCACTGGGAGAGAGTCCAATCATTTGGGCAAATGCAGCAAGAGGACGGCCGGGAACACAACCAAAGATGTTCTATACAAATACACCTGGAGGTGGGAAAGCAAGGAGCGAGAGCAATGCAGGTGGCACCGTTGCAAAGCTTCCTGTGTGCAGAAGAGGTCCAGCAGCATCTTTCAGACCTGGCACTTCGTCACTGGGTTTAGAGTCCAATCATTCATGCAAACGCAGCAACAGGGTGGCCGGGAGCACATCCAAAGATGTTGTACTCAAATGCACTTGGAGGTGGGAAAGCAAGAAGGAGACCAATGCAGGTGGCACGGTTGCAAATCTTACTGCGTGCAGAAGAGGTCTTTCAGCATTTCCGGCTCTGGCTCTTTGTCACTGGGAGCAGAGTCCAATCATTTCTGCAAAAGCGGCTAGAGGATGGCCGGGAGCGCAACCGAAGATATTGTATTCAAATGCACATGGAGGTGGGAAAGCAAGGAGCGAGAGCAATGCAGGTGGCACCGTTGCAAAGCTTCCTGTGTGCAGAAGAGGTGCAGCAGCATCTTTCAGCCCTGGCTCTTCGTCTGCGGAAGCAGAGTCCAATCATTCCTGCAAACGCAGCTTCAGTTCAGCAGGGAGCACAACCGAAGATGTTGTATTCAAATGCACTTTGAGGTGGGAAAGCAAGGAGTGAGAGCAATGCAGGTGGCACTGTTGCAAAGCTTCCTGTGTGCAGAAGAGGTCCAGCAGCATCTTTCAGCCCTGGCTCTTCGTCTGGGGGATCAGAGTCCAATCATTCGTGCAAACGTAGGACCGGAAGGTAGGGAGCACACACCAAAGATGTTGTATTCAAATGCACTTTGAGGAGGGAAAGCAAGGAGCGAGAGCAATGCAGGTGGCACCGTTGCAAAGCTTACTGAGTGCAGAAGACGTGCAGCAGCATCTTTCATCCCTGGCTCTTCGTCTGTGGGAGCAGAGTCCAATCATTTGTGCAAACGTAGGACCGGACGGCAGGAAGCACACACCAAAGATGTTGTATTCAAATGCAGTTTGAGGTGGGAAAGCAAGGAGCGAGAGCAATGTAGGTGGCACCATTGCAAAGCTTCCTGTGTGCAGAAGAGGTCCAGCAGTATCTTTCAGCCCTGCCTCTTTGTCACTGGGAGCAGAGTCCAATCAATCGTTCAAATGTAGGACAGTATGGCTGGGAGCACACACCAAAGATGCTGTATTTCAATGCACTTGGAGGTGGGAAAGCAAGGAGTGAGAGCAATGCAGGTGGCACCTTTGCAAAGCTTGCTGTGTGCAGAAGAGGTCCAGCAGCATCTTTCAGACTTGGCTCTTCGTCTGTGGGAGCAGAGTCCAATCATTTGTGCAAACGTAGGACCGGACGTAAGGGAGCACACACCGAAGATGTTGTATTCCAATGCACTTGGAGGTGGGAAAGCAAGGAGCGAGAGCAATGCAGGTGGCTCCGTTGCAAAGCTTGCTGAGTGCAGAAGAGGTCCAGCAGCATCTTTCAGCCCTGCCTCTTCGTCTGTGGTAGCAGAGTCCAATCATTTGTGCAAACGCAGGACCGGACGTCCGGGAGCACACACCGAAGATGTGGTATTCCAATGCACTTGGAGGTGGGAAAGCAAGGAGCGAGGGCAATGCAGGTGGCACCGTTGCAAAGCTTGCTGAGTGCAGAAGAGGTCCAGCAGCATCTTTCAGCCCTGCCTCTTCATCTGTGGTAGCAGAGTCCAATCATTTGTGCAAACGTAGGACCGGACATCCGGGAGCACACACCGAAGATGTTGTATTCCAATGCACTTGGAGGAGGGAAAGCAAGGAGTGAGAGCAATGCATGTGGCACCGTTGCAAAGCTTCCTGTGTGCAGAAGAGGTCCAGCAGCATCTTTCAGTCCTGGCTCCTCGTCTGTGGGGGCAGAGTCCAATCATTGCTCCTGCATTGCTCTCGCTACTTGGTTTACCACCTCGAAGTGCATTTGAATACAGCATCTTTGGTGTGTGCTCCCTGCCGTCCAGTCCTACCTTTTCACGAATGATTGGACTCTGCTCCCAGTGACGAAGAGCCAGGTTTGAAAGATGCTGATGGAACTCTTCTGCACACAGGAAGCTTTGCAACGGTGCCACCTGCATTGCTCTTGCCCCTTTCTTTCCCACCTCAAAGTGCATTTGAATACAATATCTTCGGTTTTGCTCCCTGCCGTCCTGTTGCTCTGTTTGCACGAATGTTTGGGCTCTAATCACAGTGACGAAGAGCCAGTCCTGAAAGATGCTGCTGGACCTCTTCTGCACACAGGAAGCTTTGCAATTGTGCCACCTGCATTGCTCTCGCTTCTTGCTTTCCCACCTCCAAGTGCATTGGAATACAACATCTTCGGTTGTGCTTCCGGCCGTCCTGTAGCTGTGTTTGCAGTAAAGACTGGACTCTGCTCTCACAGACAAAGAGCCAGGGGTGAAAGATGTTGCTGGACATCTTCTGCACACAGGAAGCTTTGCAACGGTGCCACCTGCATTGCTCTCGCTCCTTGCTTTCCCACCTCAAATACATCTGAATACAACATCTTTGGTGGTACTCCAGGCTGTCCTGAAGCTGCATTTCCACGAATGATTGGACTCTGCTACCAGTGACGAAGAGTCAGGGGAGATAGATACTGCTGGACCTCTTCTGCGCACAGTAAGCTTTGCAACGGTGTCACCTGCATTGCCCTCGCTCCTTGCTTTCCCACCTCAAAGTGCATTTGAATACAACATCTTCGGATGCGCCTGCTGCCGTCCTGTTGCTGCGTTTGTACAAACGATTGGACACTGCTCCCGCAGATGAAGAGCCAGTGCTGAAAGATGCTGCTGGACCTCTTCTGCACACAGGAAGCTTTGCAACGGTGCCACCTACTTTGCTCTCTCTCCTTGCTTTCCCACCTCATTTGTATTGGAATACAACATCTTCTGTGTGTGCTCCCTCCAGTCCGGTCCTATGTTTGCACAAATGATTGGACTCTGCTCCCACAGACGAAGAGCCAGGGCTGAAAGTTGCTGCTGGACGTCTTCTGCACACAGTAAGCTTGGCAACGGTTCCACCTGCATTGCTCTCGCTCCTTGCTTTCCCACCTCAAAGTGCATTGGAATACAACATATTCAGTTGTGCTCCCGGCCGTCCTGTAGCTGCGTTTGCACGAATGATTGAACTCTGCTCCCACAGACGAAGAGGCAGGGCTGAAAGATGCTGCTGGACCTCTTCTGCACACAGGAAGCTTTGCAACGGTGCCACCTGCATTGCTTTCGCTCCTTGCTTTCCCTCCTCAAAGTGCATTTGAATACAACATCTTCGGTTGAGCTTCCAGCCGTCCTGTAGCTGTGGTTGCATGAATGATTGGACTCAAACCCCAGTAACGAACAGCCAGGTCTGAAAGATGCTGCTGGACCTCTTCTGCACACAGGAAGCTTTGCAACGGTGCCACCTGCATTGCTCTCGCTCCTTGCTTTCCCACCACCAGCTGCATTTGAATACAACATCTTCGGTAGTGCTCCTGGCAGTCCTTTCCTGCATTTTCATGAATGATTGGGCTCTGGTCCCACAGACGAAGAGCCAGGGTTGAAATATGCTGCTGGACCTCTTCTGCAGAGAGGAAGCTTTGCAACGGTGCCACCTGCATTGCTGTCCCTCCTTGCTTTCCCACATCAAAGTGCATTGGAATACAACATCTTCGATTGTGCTTCCGTTAGTACTGTAGCTGCGTTTGCATGAATGATTGGACTCTGCTCCCACAGACGAAGAGGCAGGGATGAAAGATGCTGCTGGACCTCTTCTGCACACAGGAAGCTTTGCAACGGTGCCACCTGCATTGCTCTCGCTCCTTGCTTTCCCACCTAAAGTGCATTGGAATACAACATCTTTGGTGTGTGCTCTCTGCCGTCCGGTCCTACGTTTGCACGAATGATTGGACTCTGCTCCCACAGACGAAGAGGCAGGGCTGAAAGATGCAGCTGGACCTCTTCTGCACACAGCAAGCTTTGCAACGGTGCCACCTGCATTACTCTCGCTCCTTGCTTTCCCGCCTCAAAGTGCACTGGAATACAACATCTTTGGTGTCTGCTCCCTGCCGTCCGGTCCTACGTTTGCCCGAATGATTGGACTCTGCTCCCACAGATGAGGAGCCAGGGGTGAAAGATGCTGCTGGACCTCTTCTGCACACAGAAAGCTTTGCAACGGTGCCACCTGCATTGCTCTCGCTCCTTGCTTTCCCACCTCAAACTGCATTTGAATACAACATCTTTGGATGTGCTCCTGGCACTCCTGCAGCTGTTTTTGCATGAATGATTGGACTCTAAACCCAGTGATGAATAGCCAGGTCTGAAAGATGCTGCTGCACCTCTTCCGCACACAGGAAGCTTTGCAACGGTGCCACCTGCATTGCTCTCGCTCCTTGCTTTCAAACCTCAAAGTTCATTTGAAAACAGCATCTTCGGTTGTGCTCCCTGCCACCCTGTAGCTGCGTTTGCATGAATGATTGGACTCTGCTCCCACAGACGAAGAGCCAGGGCTGGAAATGCTGCTGGATCTCTTCTGCACGCCGAAAGATTTGCAATGGTGCCACCTGCATTGCTCTCGCTCCTTGCTTTCCCACCTCAAAGTGCATTTGAATACAACATCTTTGGTTGTGCTCCCTGCCGTCCGGTCCAATGTTTGCGCGAATGATTGGACTCTGCTCCCAGTGGCGAAGAGCCAGGGCTGAAAGATGCTGCTGGGCCTCTTCTGCACGCAGTAAGCTTTGCAACGGTGCCAGCTGCATTGCTCTCGCTCCTTGCTTTCCCACCTCAAAGTGCATTTGAATACAACATCTTCGGTTGTGCTAACGGCAGTCCTGCCTCTGTGTTTGCATGAATGATTGGACTCTGCTACCACAGACGAAGAGCCAGGGCTGAAAGATGCTGCTGCACCTCTTCTGCACACAGAAAGATTTGCAACGGTGCCACCTGCATTGCTCTTGCTCCTTGCTTTCCCACCTCAAACTGCATTTGAAGACAACATCTTTGGTGTGTGCTTCCTGCCGTCCTGTAGCTGCATTTGCATGAATGATTGGACTCTGCTCCCACAGACGAAGAGGCAGGGCTGAAAGATGCTGATGGACCTCTTCTGAACGCAGGAAGCTTTGCAACGGTGCCACCTGCATTGCACTCGCTCCTTGCTTTCCCACCTAAAGTGCATTGGAATACAACATCTTTGGTGTGTGCTCTCTGCCGTCCGGTCCTACGTTTGCACGAATGATTGGACTCTGCTCCCACAGACGAAGAGGCAGGGCTGAAAGATGCAGCTGGACCTCTTCTGCACACAGCAAGCTTTGCAACGGTGCCACCTGCATTGCTCTCGCTCCATGCTTTCCCATCAAAATCTGTATTTGAAGACAACATCTTTGCTGTGTGCTCTCTGCCGTCCTGTAGCTGCATTTGCATGAATGATTGAGCTCTGCTCCCTCAGACGAAAAGCCAGGGCTGAAAGATGCTGCTGGACCTCTTCTGCTCACAGGAAGCTTTGCAACGGTGCCACCTGCATTGCTCTCGCTCCTTGCTTTCCCACCTCATTTGCATTGGAATACAACGTCTTCGGTTGTTCTCCCGGCTGTCCTGCAGCTGCGTTTGCATGAATGATTGGTCTCTGCTCCTAGTGACGAAGACCCAGGGCCGAAAGATGCTGCTGGACCTCTTCTGCACACTGGAAGATTTGCAACGGTGCCACCTGCATTGTTCTCGCTCCTTGCTTTCCCACCTCAAACTGCATTTGAATACAACATCTCCGCTTGCGCTCCCTGCTGTCCTGTAGCTGTGTTTGCAGAAATGATTGGACTCTAACCGCAGTGACGAAGAGGCAGGGCTGAAAGATGCTGCTGCACCTCTTCTGCACACAGGAAGCTTTGCAACGGTGCCACCTGCATTGCACTCGCTCCTTGCTTTCCCACCTCAAGCTGCATTTGAATACAACATCTTCGGTTGTGCTAACGGCTGCGCTGCAGCAGCTTTTGCATGAATGTTTGGACTCTGCTCCCACAGACGAACAGCCAGGGCTGAAAGGTGCTGCTGGACCTCTTCTGCAGACAGCAAGCTTTGCAATGGTGCCACCTGCATTGCTCTTGCTCCTTGCTTTCCCACCTCAAACTGCATTTGAAGACAACATCTTTGGTGTGTGCTTCCTGCCTTCCTGTAGCTGCATTTGCATGAATGATTGGACTCTGCTCCCACAGACGAAGAGGCAGGGCTGAAAGATGCTGATGGACCTCTTCTGAACGCAGGAAGCTTTGCAACGGTGCCACCTGCATTGCTCTCGCTCCTTACTTTCCCACCTAAAGTGCATTGGAATACAACATCTTTGGTTGTGCTCTCTGCCGTCCGGTCCTTCGTTTGCACGAATGATTGGACTCTGCTCCCAGTGACGAAGAGGCAGGGCTGAAAGATGCTGCTGGACCTCTTCTGCACACAGGAAGCTTTTCAACGGTGCCACCTGCATTGCTCTTGCTCCTTGCTTTCCCACCTCAAAGTGGATTGGAATACAACATCTTTGTTGTGTGCTCCCTGCCGTCCGGTCCTACGTTTGCGCGAATGATTGGACTCTGCTACCACAGACGAAAAGCCAGGGCTGAAAGATGCTGCAGGACCTATTCTGCACACAGGAAGCTTTTCAACGGTGCCACCTGCATTGCTCTTGCTCCTTGCTTTCCCACCTCAAACTTCATTTGAATACAACATCTTCGGTTGTGCTCCCTGCCGTCCTGTAGCTGCATTTGCGCGAATGATTGGACTCTGCTCCCAGTGATGAAGACCCAGGGCTGAAAGATGCTGCTGGACCTCTTCTGCACACAGGAAGCTTTGCAACAGAGCCACCTGCATTGCTCTCGCTCCTTGCTTTCCCTCCTCAAAGTGTATTTCAGTACAACATCTTCGGTTGTGCTCCAGGCTGTAGTGCAGCTGCATTTGCATGAATGATTGGACTCTGCTCCCACAGATGAAGAGGCAGGGCTGAAAGATGCTCCTGGACCTCTTCTGCAGACTCGAAGCTTTGGAACGGTGCCGCCTGCATTGCTCTCGCTCCTTGCTTTCCCACCTCAAACTGCATTTGAATACAACTTCTTCGGTTGTGCTCCCGACCGTCCTGTAGCTGCGTTTGAAAGAATGATTGGACTCTGCTCCTAGTGACGAAGAGGCAGGGCTGAAAGATGCTGATGGACCTCTTCTGCACACAGGAAGCTTTGCAACGGTGCCACCTGCATTGCTCTCGCTCCTTGCTTTCCCACCTCAAACTGCATTTGAAGACAACATCTTTGGTGTGTGCTTCCTGCCGTCCTGTAGCTGCATTTGCATGAATGATTGGACTCTGCTCCCACAGACGAAGAGGCAGGGCTGAAAGACGCTGCTGGACCACTTCTGCACACAGGAAGCTTTGCAACGGTGCCTCCTGCATTGCTCTCGCTCCTTGCTTTCCCACCTCAAAGTGCACTTGAATGCTACATCTGTCTATGTGCTCCCGGCCGTGCTGTAACTGCGTTTGCATGAATGATTGGACTCTGCTCCCACAGACGAAGAGCCAGGGCTGGAAATGCTGCTGGATCTCTTCTGCACGACGAAAGATTTGCAACGGTGCCACCTGCATTGCTCTCGCTCCTTGCTTTCCCACCTCAAAGTGCATTTGAATACAACATCTTTGGTTGTGCTCCCTGCCGTCCGGTCCACTGTTTGCGCGAATGATTGGACTCTGCTCCCCGTGGCGAAGAGCCAGGGCTGAAAGATGCTGCTGGGCCTCTTCTGCACACAGGAAGCTTTGCAACGGTGCCAGCTGCATTGCTCTCGCTCCTTGCTTTCCCACCTCAAAGTGCATTTGAATACAACATCTTTGCTTGTGCTCCCGGCCGTCCTGTAGCTGCGTTTGCATGAATGATTGGACTCTGCTCCCACAGACGAAAAGGCAGGGCTGAAAGATGCTGCTGCACCTCTTCTGCACACAGAAAGATTTGCAACGGTGCCACCTGCATTGCTCTTGCTGCTTGCTTTCCCACCTCAAACTGCATTTGAAGACAACATCTTTGGTGTGTGCTTCCTGCCGTCCTGTAGCTGCATTTGCATGAATGATTGGACTCTGCTCCCAGTGACGAAGAGGCAGGGCTGAAAGATGCTGCTGGACCTCTTCTGCACACAGGAAGCTTTGCAACGGTGCCACCTGCATTGCTCTCGCTCCATGCTTTCCCATCAAAATCTGTATTTGAAGACAACATCTTTGCTGTGTGCTCTCTGCCGTCCTGTAGCCGCATTTGCATGAATGATTGAGCTCTGCTCCCTCAGACGAAAAGCCAGGGCTGAAAGATGCTGCTGGACCTCTTCTGCACACAGGAAGCTTTGCAACGGTGCCACCTGCATTGCTCTCGCACCTTGCTTACCCGCCTCAAACTGCATTTGAATACAGCATCGTCGCTTGTGCTCCCTGCCTTCCGGTCCTACATTTGCACGAATAACTGGACTCCGACCCCACAAACGAAGAGCCAGGGCTGAAAGATGGTGTTGGACCTCTTCTGCACACAGGAAGCTTTGCAACGGTGCCACCTGCATTGCTCTCGCTCCTTGCTTTCCCACCTCAAACTGCATTTGAATACAACATCTTCGGTTGTGCTCCCTGCCGTCTGGTCCTACGTTTGCATGAATGATTGGACACTGCTCCCAGTGATGAAGACCCAGGTCTGAAAGATGCTGCTGCACCTCTTCTGCACACAGGAAGCTTTGCAACGGTGCCACCTGCATTGCTCTCGCTCCTTGCTTTTCCACCTCCAAGTGCATTGGAATGCAACATCTTCGGGTGTACTCCCTGCCGCCCTGCAGCTGCGTTTGCATGAATGATTGGGCTCTGCTCCCACAGACGAAGGGCCTGGGCTGGAAATGCTGCTGGACCTCTTCTGCACGCAGAAAGATTTGCAACGGTGCCACCTGCATTGCTCTCGCTCCTTGCTTTCCCACCTCAAAGTGCATTTGAATACAACATCTTCTGTTGTGCTCCCTGCTGTCCGGTCCAACGTCTGCACGTATGATTGGACTCTGCTCCCAGTGATGAAGAGCCAGGGCTGAAAGATGCTGCTGGAACTCTTCTGCACACAGGAAGCTTTGCAACAGAGCCACCTGCATTGCTCTCGCTCCTTGCTTTCCCACCTCAAAGTGCATTAGAATACGACATCTTTGGTGTGTGCTCCGTGCCGTCCGGTCCTGCATTTGCACGAATGATTGGACTCTGATCCCGCAGACGAACAGCCAGGGCTGAAAGATGCTGCTGGGCCTCTTCTGCACGCAGGAAGCTCTGCAACAGTGCCACCTAAATTGCTCTCGCTCATTGCTTTTCCGTCTCAAACTGCATTTGAATGCAACAACTTCGTTTGCGCTCCCGGCAATCCTGTAGCTGCGTTTGTACAAATGATTGGACTCTGCTCCCAGTGACGAAGAGCTAGGGCTGAAAATGCTGCTGGACCTCTTCTGCAAGCAGGAAGCTTTGCAATTTTGCCACCTGCATTGCTCTCCCTCCTTGCTTTCCCACCACAAAGTGCATTGGAATACAACATCTTTGGCATGTGCTCCCTGTCATCCGGACCGACGTTTGCACGAATGATTGGACTCTGCTCCAAGAGATGAAGAGCCAGGGCTGAAAGATGCTGCTGGACCTCTTCTGCACACAGCAAGCTTTGCAATGCTGCCACCTGCATTGCCCTTCCTCCATGCTTTCAAACCTCAAACTGCATTTGAATACAGCATCTTTAGTTGTGCTCCCGGCTGTCCTGTAGCTGTGTATGCATGAGTGATTGGACTCTGCTCCCAGTGACGATAAGCCAGGTCTGAAAGATGCTGCTGGACCTCTTGTGCACACAGGAAGCTTTGCAACGGCGCCACCTGCATTGCTCTCGCTCCTTGCTTTCCCGTCTCAAACTGTATTTGAAGACAACATCTTTGGTGTATGCTTCCTGCCGTCCTGTAGCTGCATTTGCATGAATGATTGAGCTCTGCTCCCACAGACGAAAAGCCAGGGCTGAAATATGCTGTTGGACCTCTTCTGCACACAGGAAGCTTTGCAACAGTGCCACCTGCATTGCTCTCGCTCCTTGCTTTCCCACCTCCAAGTGCATTTGAAAACAACATCTACGGTTGTGCTCCCTGCTGCCCTGTAGCTGCGTTTGCATGAATGATTGGACTCTGCTCCCACAGACGAAGAGCTAGGGCTGGAAATGCTGCTGGATCTGTTCTAGACGCCGAAAGATTTGCAACGGTGCCACCTGCATTGCTCTTGCTCCTTGCTTTCCCGCCCCAAACTGCATTTGAAGACAACATCTTCGGTTGTGCTCCCTGCCGTCCTGTAACTGCATTTGCATGAGTGATTGGACTCTGGTCCCACTGAGGAAGAGCCAGGGCTGAAAGATGCTGCTGGACATCTTCTGCACACAGGAAGCTTGCAAAAGTGCCACCTGCATTGCTCTCACTCCTTGCTTTCCCACCTCACAGTGCATTTGAAGACAACATCTTCGGTTGTGCTCCCTGCCGTCCTGTAGCTTTATTTGTAGGAATGATTGGACTCTGCTCCCAGTGACGAAAAGCCAGGGCTGAAAGAAGCTGTTGGAACTCTTCTGCACACAGGAAGCTATGCAATGGTACCACCTGCATTGCTCTCGCTCCTTTAATTCCCACCTCAAAGTGCATTAGAATACAACATCTTTGGCATGTGCTCCCTGTCATCCGGTCCAACGTTTGCACGAATGATTGGACTCTGCTCCAAGAGATGAAGAGCCAGGGCTGAAAGATGCTGCTGCACCTCTTCTGCACACAGTAGGCTTTGCAACGGTGCCACCTGCATTGCTCTCGCTCCTTGCTTTCCCACGTCAATGTGCATTTGAATACTACATCTGTGTAGGTGCTCCCGGCCGTCCTGTAGCTGCATTTGCATGAATGATTGGACTCTGCTCCCACAGACGAAGAGGCAGGGCTGAAAGATGCTGCTGGACCTCTTCTGCACACAGGAAGCTTTGCAACGGTGCCACCTGCATTGCTCTCGCTCCTTGCTTTCCCACCTCAAAGTGCATTGGAATACAACATCTTTGCGGTGTGCTCCCTGCCGTCCGGTCCTACGATTGCACGACTGATTGGACTCTGCTCTCACAGGTGAGGAGGCAGGGCTGAAAGATGCTGCTGGACCTGTTCTCCACACAGCAAGCTTTGTAATTCTGCCGCATGTATTGCTCTCCCTCCTTGCTTTCCCAACACAACCTGCATTTGAATACAACATCTTCGGTTGTGCTCCCGGCAGTCTTGCCACAGTGTTTGCATGAATGATTGGACTCTGCTCCCAGTGACGAAGAGCCAGGGCTGAAAGATGCTGCTGGACCTCGTCTGCAAACAGTAAGTTTTGCAACCGTGCCACCTGGATTGCACTCGCTCCTTGCTTTCAAACCTCAAAGTGCATTTGAATACAACATCAATGATGTCTGCTCCCGGCCATCCTGTAGCTGCGTTTGCATGAATGATTGGACTCTCCTCCCACAGACGAAAAGCCAGGGCTGAAAGATGCTGCTGGACCTCTTCTGCACACAGGAAGCTTTGCAACGGTGACACCTACATTGCTCTCGCTCCTTGCTTTCAAGCCTCAAACTGCATTGGAATACAACATCTACGGATGTGCTCCCTGTCATCCTTTCCTGCGTTTGCAAGAATGATTGGACTCTGCTCCCACAGACGAAGAGCCAGGGCTGAAAGATGCTGCTGGACCTCTTCTGCACACAGGAAGCTTTGCAACGGCGCCACCTGCATTGCTCTCGCTCCTTGCTTTCCCACCTCAAACTGCATTTGAATACAACATCTTTGGTGTGTGCTCCCTGCCGTCCGGTCCAACGATTGCACGAATAACTGGACTCCGCCTCCAGAAGCGTACACCCAGGGCTGAAAGGTGCCGCTGGACCTCTTCTGCACACAGTAAGCTTCGCAACGGTGCCACCTGCATAGCTCTCGCTCCTTGCTTTCCCACATCAAAGTGCATTTAAATATAACATCTTCGGTTGTGCTCCTGGACGTCCTGTAGCTGCGTTTGCAGGAATGATTTTACTCTGCTCCCAGGGATGAAGTGCCCGGGCTGAAAGATGCTGCTGCACCTCTTCTGCACACAGGAAGCTTTGCAACGGTGCCACCTGCATTGCTCTCGCTCCTTGCTGTCCCACCTGAAACCGCATTTGAATACTACATCTTCGGTTGTGCTCCCGGCCGTCCTGTAGCTGCGTTTGCACGAATGATTGGACTCTGCTCACAGGAATGAAGAGACAGGGCTGAAAGATGCTGCTGCACCTCTTCTGCACACAGGAAGCTTTGCAACGGTGCCACCTGCATTGCTCTCGCTCCTTGCTTTTCCACCTGAAACCGCATTTGAATACAACATCTTCGGTTGTGCTCCCGGCCGTCCTGTAGCTGCGTTTGCACGAATGATTTTACTCTGCTCCCAGGGATGAAGTGCCAGGGCTGAAAGATGCTGCTGCACCTCTTCTGCACACCGGAAGCTTTGCAACGGTGCCACCTGCATTGCTCTCGCTCCTTGCTTTCCCACCCCAAAGTGAACTTGAAGACAACATCACCGGTAGTGCTCCCTGTCGTCCTGCAACTGCGTTTGCATGAATGATTGGACTCTGCTACCACAGACGAAGAGCCAGGGATGAAAGATGCTGCTGGACCTCTACTACACACAGGAAGCTTTGCAATTGTGCCGCCTGTATTGCTCTCGCTCCTTGCTTTCCCACCGCAACCTGCATTTGAATACAACTTCGGTTGTGCTCCCGGCCGTCCTGCAGCTGCGTTTGCATGAATGATTGGACTCTGCTCCCAGTGACGAAGAGCCAGGGCTGAAAGATGCAGCTGGACGTCTTCTGCACACAGCAAGCTTTGCCACGGTGCCACCTGCATTTCTCTCTCCCCTTGCTTTCCCACCTCAAAGTGCATTTGGCTACCTGATCTTTGCTCTGCGCTCCCGGCTGTCCTGTAACTGCGTTTGCAAGAATGATTGGACTCTGCTCCCACAGATGAAGAGCCAGGACTGAAAGAGGCTGCTGGAACTCTTCAGGAGTCAGTAAGCTTTGCAACCGGACCACCTCTTTTACTCTCACTCCTTGCTTGCTTGGCTGAAAGTGCATTTGAACCAATCTCTCCGGCCCCCAATGTCGGACATCCTGCTGCTGAGTGAGTAGGCAAGTATAATTTATCCCTCAGACGATGATCCAGGTCTGAAAGTAGCTACTGGATATCTTCTGAACACACCAGGATTTGCTATGGTGACACATGCTTTGCAGTCGCTGCTTGGTTTGCTGGCTAAAATTCCGTTTGAGCACAATATCTGCGGTGCCCCCTCCCACCAGCCATCCCGAATATTAGTTTGGAGTGCACGACGGATTGTTCTCTGCTCGCACAGATGAAGAGCCAGGACTGAAAGAAGCTGCTGGATGTGTTCTGCACACAGCCGCATTTCCTAAGGTGACACTTGCTTTGCAGTAGCTGCAGGGTTTGCCAGCTCCAAATCCGTTTGAGCAGAGTATCTGTGGTGCCCCCCCCACCAGCCATCCTGAAAATTAGTTTGGAGTGCCGAACGATTGGTCTCTGCTGGCACAGACGAAGAGCCAGGACTGAAAAAGGCTGCTGGATCTCTTCTGCACACAGCAGCATTTGGTGCGGTGACTCTTGCATTGTAGCCGCACCTTGGTTTGCAAGTTCGATGTCCGTTTGAGCGCAACATCTGTGGTGCACCCCCCCAGCCGTCCTGAATCCGAGTTTGGTTTGCACGGACGATTGGTCTCTGCTCGCACAGATGAAGAGCCGGGACTGAAGGAGGCTGCTGGATCTCTTCTGCGCACAGCAGCATTTGCTACGGTGACACTTGCTTTGCAGTCGCTTCAGGGTTTGCCAGCTCCAAATCCGTTTGAGCACAACATCGGTGGTGCACACCCCAGCCGTCCTGACTCCGAGGTTGGAGTGCCGAACGATTGGTCTCTGCCGGCACAGACGAAGAGCCAGGACTGAAAGAGGCAGCTGGAAGTCTTCTGCACACAGGGATCTTTGCAAATGTGCCACCTGCATTGCTCTCCCTCCTTGCTTTCCCCCGTCAATGTGCATTTGAATACAACATCTTTGCTTGTGCTCCCGGCCGTCCTGTAGCTGCGTTTGCACGAATGACTGGACTCTGCTCCCACAGACGAAGAGCCAGGGATGACAGATGCTGCTGGACCTCTTCTGCACACAGGAAGCTTTGCAACGGTGCCACCTGCATTGCTCTCGCTCCTTGCTTTCCCACCTCCAAGTGCATTTGAATACAACATCTTCGGTTGTGCTCCCGGCCGTCCTGTAGCTGCGTTTGCAGGAATGATTTTACTCTGCTCCCAGGGATGAAGTGCCCGGGCTGAAAGATGCTGCTGCACCTCTTCTGCACACAGGAAGCTTTGCAACGGTGCCACCTGCATTGCTCTCGCTCCTTGCTTACCCACCTCCAAGTGCATTTGAATACAACATCTTCGGTTGTGCTCCCGGCCGTCCTGTAGCTGCGTTTGCAGGAATGATTTTACTCTGCTCCCAGGGATGAAGTGCTCGGGCTGAAAGATGCTGCTGCACCTCTTCTGCACACAGGAAGCTTTGCAACGGTGCCACCTGCATTGCTCTCGCTCCTTGCTTTCCCACCTCCAAGTGCATTTGAATACAACATCTTCGGTTGTGCTCCCGGCCGTCCTGTAGCTGCGTTTGCACGAATGATTGGACTCTGCTCACAGGAATGAAGAGACAGGGCTGAAAGATGCTGCTGCACCTCTTCTGCACACAGGAAGCTTTGCAACGGTGCCACCTGCATTGCTCTCGCTCCTTGCTTTCCCTCCCCAAAGTGAACTTGAAGACAACATCTTCGGTAGTGCTCCCTGTCGTCCTGCAACTGCGTTTGCATGAATGATTGGACTCTGCTAGCACAGACGAAGAGCCAGGGATGAAAGATGCTGCTGGACCTCTTCTGCACACAGGAAGCTTTGCAATTGTGCTGCCTGCATTGCTCTCGCTCCTTGCTTACCCACCTCCAAGTGCATTTGAATACAACTTCGGTTGTGCTCCCGGCCAGCCTGCAGCTGCGTTTGCATGAATGATTGGACTCTGCTCCCAGTGACGAAGAGCCAGGGCTGAAAGATGCAGCTGGACGTCTTCTGCACACAGCAAGCTTTGCGACGGTGCCACCTGCATTTCTCTCTCCCCTTGCTTTCCCACCTCAAAGTGCATTTGGCTACCAGATCTTTGCTCTGCGCTCCCGGCTGTCCTGTAACTGCGTTTGCAAGAATGATTGGACTCTGCTCCCACAGATGAAGAGCCAGGACTGAAAGAGGCTGCTGGAACTCTTCAGGAGTCAGTAAGCTTTGCGACCGGACCACCTCTTTTACTCTCACTCCTTGCTTGCTTGTCTGAAAGTGCATTTGAACCAATCTCTCCGGCCCCCAATGTCGGACATCCTGCTGCTGAGTGAGTAGGCAAGTATAATTTATCCCTCAGACGATGATCCTGGTCTGAAAGTAGCTACTGGATATCTTCTGAACACACCAGGATTTGCTACGGTGACACATGCTTTACAGTCGCTGCTTGGTTTGCTGGCTAAAATTCCGTTTGAGCACAATATCTGTGGTGCCCCCTCCCACCAGCCATCCCGAATATTAGTTTGGAGTGCACGACTGATTGTTCTCTGCTCGCACAGACGAAGAGCCAGGACTGAAAGAAGCTGCTGGACGTGTTCTGCACACAGCCGCATTTGCTACGGTGACACTTGCTTTGCAGTCGCTGCTTGTTTCGAAAACTCCAAGTCCGTTTGAGCGCAACATCTCAGGTGGTCCCCCCAACCGTCCTGACTCGGAGTTTGGTGTGCACGAAGGATTGGTCTCTGCTGGCACAGACCAAGAGCCAGGAGTGAAAAAGGCTGCTGGATGTGTTTTGCACACAGCAGCATTTGCTACGGTGACACTTGCTTTGCAGTCGCTGCAGGGTTTGCCAGCTCCAAATCCGTTTGAGCACAACATCGGTGGTGCACACCCCAGCCTCCTGACTCCGAGGTTGGAGTGCCGAACGATTGGTCTCTGCTGGCACAGACGAGGAGCCAGGACTGAAAGAGGCTGCTGGATCTCTTCTGCACACAGCACCATTTGCTACGGTGACACTTAGTTTGCAGTCGCTGATTGGTTTGCCAGCTAAAAGACCGTTTGAGCGCAACATCTGTGGTGCACCCCCCAGGCGTCCTGAACCTGAGTTTGTAGTGCACGAACGATTAGTCTCTGCTGGCACAGACGAAGAGCCAGGACTGAAAAAGGCTGCTGGATCTCTTCTGCACACAGCAGCATTTGGTGCGGTGACCCTTGCATTGTAGCCGCTGCTTGGTTTGCCCGTTTGAGCGCAACGTCTGTGGTGCACCCCCCAGCCGTCCTGAATCCGAGTTTGGTTTGCACGGACGATTGGTCTCTGCTTGCACAGATGAAGAGCCAGGACTGAAGGAGGCTGCTGGAACTCTTCAGGAGTCAGTAAGCTTTGCAACCGGACCACCTCTTTTACTCTCACTCCTTTCTTGCTTACCTGAAAGTGCATTTGAACCAACCTCTCCGGCCCTCAATGTCGGACATCCTGCTGCTGAGTGAGTAGGCAAGTATAATTGATCCCGCAGACGATGATCCAGGTCTGAAAGCAGCTACAGGAAATCTTCTGAACACACCAGGATTTGCTATGGTGACACATGCTTTGCAGTCGCTGCTTGGTTTGCGGGCTAAAATTCCGTTTGAGCACAATATCTGTGGTGCCCCCTCCCACCAGCCATCCTGAAAATTAGTTTGGAGTGCCGAACGATTGGTCTCTGCTGGCACAGACGAAGAGCCAGGACTGAAAAAGGCTGCTGGATCTCTTCTGCACACAGCAGCATTTGGTGCGGTGACTCTTGCATTGTAGCCGCACCTTGGTTTGCATGTTCGATGTCCGTTTGAGCGCAACATCTGTGGTGCACCCCCCCAGCCGTCCTGAATCCGAGTTTGGTTTGCACGGACGATTGGTCTCTGCTCGCACAGTTGAAGAGCCGGGACTGAAGGAGGCTGCTGGATCTCTTCTGCGCACAGCAGCATTTGCTACGGTGACACTTGCTTTGCAGTCGCTGCAGGGTTTGCCAGCTCCAAATCCGTTTGAGCACAACATCTGTGGCGCACACCCCAGCCGTCCTGACTCCGAGGTTGGAGTGCCGAACGATTGGTCTCTGCCGTCACAGACGAGGAGCTAGGACTGAAAGAGGCAGCTGGAAGTCTTCTGCACACAGGGATCTTTGCAAATGTGCCACCTGCATTGCTCTCCCTCCTTGCTTCCCCACATCAAAGTGCATTTCAATACAACACCTTTGGATGTGCTCCCGGCCGTCCTGTAGCTGCGTTTGCCCGAATGATTGGACTCTGCTCCCACAGACGAAGAGCCAGGGATGACAGATGCTGCTGGACCTCTTCTGCACACAGGAAGCTTTGTAACGGTGCCACCTGCATTGCTCTCGCTCCTTGCTTTCCCCCGTCAATGTGCATTTGAATACAACATCTTTGCTTGTGCTCCCGGCCGTCCTGTAGCTGCGTTTGCACGAATGACTGGACTCTGCTCCCACAGACGAAGAGCCAGGGATGACAGATGCTGCTGCACCTCTTCTGCACACAGGAAGCTTTGCAACGGTGCCACCTGCATTGCTCTCGCTCCTTGCTTTCCCACCTCCAAGTGCATTTCAATACAACATCTTCGGTTGTGCTCCCGGCCGTCCTGTAGCTGCGTTTGCAGGAATGATTTTACTCTGCTCCCAGGGATGAAGTGCCCGGGCTGAAAGATGCTGCTGCACCTCTTCTGCACACAGGAAGCTTTGCAACGGTGCCACCTGCATTGCTCTCGCTCCTTGCTTTCCCACCTCCAAGTGCATTTCAATACAACATCTTCGGTTGTGCTCCCGGCCGTCCTGTGGCTGCGTTTGCACGAATGATTGGACTCTGCTCACAGGAATGAAGAGACAGGGCTGAAAGATGCTGCTGCACCTCTTCTGCACACAGGAAGCTTTGCAACGGTGCCACCTGCATTGCTCTCGCTCCTTGCTTTCCCACCCCAAAGTGAACTTGAAGACAACATCTTCGGTAGTGCTCCCTGTCGTCCTGCGACTGCGTTTGCATGAATGATTGGACTCTGCTCCCACAGACAAAGAGCCAGGGATGAAAGATGCTGCTGGACCTCTTCTGCACACAGGAAGCTTTGCAATTGTGCCGCCTGCATTGCTCTCGCTCCTTGCTTTCCCACCACAACCTGCATTTGAATACAACTTCGGTTTTGCTCCCGGCCGTCCTGCAGCTGCGTTTGCATGAATGATTGGACTCTGCTCCCAGTGACGAAGAGCCAGGGCTGAAAGATGCAGCTGGACGTCTTCTGCACACAGCAAGCTCTGCGACGGTGCCACCTGCATTTCTCTCTCCCCTTGCTTTCCCACCTCAAAGTGCATTTGGCTACCAGATCTTTGCTCTGCGCTCCCGGCTGTCCTGTAACTGCGTTTGCAAGAATGATTGGACTCTGCTCCCACAGATGAAGAGCCAGGACTGAAAGAGGCTGCTGGAACTCTTCAGGAGTCAGTAAGCTTTGCAACCGGACCACCTCTTTTACTCTCACTCCTTGCTTGCTTGTCTGAAAGTGCATTTGAACCAATCTCTCCGGCCCCCAATGTCGGACATCCTGCTGCTGAGTGAGTAGGCAAGTATAATTTATCCCTCAGACGATGATCCAGGTCTGAAAGTAGCTACTGGATATCTTCTGAACACACCAGGATTTGCTACGGTGACACATGCTTTACAGTCGCTGCTTGGTTTGCTGGCTAAAATTCCGTTTGAGCACAGTATCTGTGGTGCCCCCTCCCACCAGCCATCCCGAATATTAGTTTGGAGTGTACGACTGATTGTTCTCTGCTAGCACAGACGAAGAGCCAGGACTGAAAGAAGCTGCTGGACGTGTTCTGCACACAGCCGCATTTGCTACGGTGACACTTGCTTTGCAGTCGCTGCTTGTTTCGAAAACTCCAAGTCCGTTTGAGCGCAACATCTCAGGTGGTCCCCCCAGCCGTCCTGACTCGGAGTTTGGTGTGCACGAACGATTGGTCTCTGCTCGCACAGACCAAGAGCCAGGAGTGAAAAAGGCTGCTGGATGTGTTTTGCACACAGCAGCATTTGCTACGGTGACACTTGCTTTGCAGTCGCTGCAGGGTTTGCCAGCTCCAAATCCGTTTGAGCACAACATCGGTGGTGCACACCCCAGCCTCCTGACTCCGAGGTTGGAGTGCCGAACGATTGGTCTCTGCTGGCACAGACGAGGAGCCAGGACTGAAAGAGGCTGCTGGATCTCTTCTGCACACAGCACCATTTGCTACGGTGACACTTAGTTTGCAGTCGCTGATTGGTTTGCCAGCTAAAAGACCGTTTGAGCGCAACATCTGTGGTGCACCCCCCAGGCGTCCTGAACCTGAGTTTGTAGTGCATGAACGATTAGTCTCTGCTGGCACAGACGAAGAGCCAGGACTGAAAAAGGCTGCTGGATCTCTTCTGCACACAGCAGCATTTGGTGCGGTGACCCTTGCATTGTAGCCGCTGCTTGGTTTGCCCGTTTGAGCGCAAAATCTGTGGTGCACCCCCCAGCCGTCCTGAATCCGAGTTTGGTTTGCACGGACGATTGGTCTCTGCTCGCACAGATGAAGAGCCAGGACTGAAGGAGGCTGCTGGAACTCTTCAGGAGTCAGTAAGCTTTGCAACCGGACCACCTCTTTTACTCTCACTCCTTTCTTGCTTACCTGAAAGTGCATTTGAACCAACCTCTCCGGCCCTCAATGTCGGACATCCTGCTGCTGAGTGAGTAGGCAAGTATAATTGATCCCGCAGACGATGATCCAGGTCTGAAAGCAGCTACAGGAAATCTTCTGAACACACCAGGATTTGCTATGGTGACACATGCTTTGCAGTCGCTGCTTGGTTTGCGGGCTAAAATTCCGTTTGAGCACAATATCTGTGGTGCCCCCTCCCACCAGCCATCCTGAAAATTAGTTTGGAGTGCCGAACGATTGGTCTCTGCTGGCACAGACGAAGAGCCAGGACTGAAAAAGGCTGCTGGATCTCTTCTGCACACAGCAGCATTTGGTGCGGTGACTCTTGCATTGTAGCCGCACCTTGGTTTGCAAGTTCGATGTCCGTTTGAGCGCAACATCTGTGGTGCACCCCCCCAGCCGTCCTGAATCCGAGTTTGGTTTGCACGGACGATTGGTCTCTGCTCGCACAGATGAAGAGCCGGGACTGAAGGAGGCTGCTGGATCTCTTCTGCGCACAGCAGCATTTGCTACGGTGACACTTGCTTTGCAGTCGCTGCAGGGTTTGCCAGCTCCAAATCCGTTTGAGCACAACATCTGTGGCGCACACCCCAGCCGTCCTGACTCCGAGGTTGGAGTGCCGAACGATTGGTCTCTGCTGTCACAGACGAGGAGCCAGGACTGAAAGAGGCAGCTGGAAGTCTTCTGCACACAGGGATCTTTGCAAATGTGCCACCTGCATTGCTCTCCCTCCTTGCTTCCCCACATCAAAGTGCATTTCAATACAACACCTTTGGATGTGCTCCCGGCCGTCCTGTAGCTGCGTTTGCCCGAATGATTGGACTCTGCTCCCACAGACGAAGAGCCAGGGATGACAGATGCTGCTGGACCTCTTCTGCACACAGGAAGCTTTGCAACGGTGCCACCTGCATTGCTCTCGCTCCTTGCTTTCCCCCGTCAATGTGCATTTGAATACAACATCTTTGCTTG